>CM044310.1:75386712-76719212 GCA_024291935.2 Okapia johnstoni
CACCGCGTGGGGAAGCGCGGGGGGCACACACGGACCTGGCAGGCACACCAGGCGTGAGGGTGCATGTGCAATACACACAGGCACACGCACACACAGCCCCGTTGCTCCCCCCACCCCCGGAGCTCTGAGCCCCTCCCCATCACCCCACCGTCTCTCCAGCTCCCTCTGTGGTGGTGGGCAGGGGCCTATCTCAGAGGGCAGGGTGGCTATGGGCAGGTCGGGCGGTGGGGGGAGCTGCATCCCTTGCCTTGTGGGGAGGCAATTGTCCACTATTGGTTTCTGAGCCCCAGTTCCCTGCATGTGTATGGACAGCGGCCCTGGCCAGGGTGAGAAGCCGTCACACCATCACCGCCCTGGTGCTGGGCTGGGAGGCTGGAGGCCATGCGCCCTGGGGACACGCATGGCCCAGCCGCCTGCATCCCTTCCAGACTCAGGGGGGCTGTGTGATTGTCAGGCACCGCATCTGGAAGGCCCGCCTGGCGGGTGCTCGCTGGCTGGCTGCTGGAGAACAGGTCTGGGGCTGCAGGGGCAGCAGGGACCCCGGGGCTGGGCTTCTTCCTGGCAGGCAAGGCATGAACCTTGGGCTGACCAAGCCCAGGGGAGAAGGGCACTGTCCCAACCTCACGGCGAGGTGGCTGTCCCGGAAGGTGGCGAGCCCCCCAGTCCCAGCTCCTTCCAATGTTCTTAAGCCTTAAGTTAAAGGAAAGTCCATCTCTCACGTGCCACTTGCAGGCGGCGTAGAATCCAGCCAAGGACACTCCGAATCCATCAGCAGCCGCCGGGACAGGCGTTCCCGAGCAGTGATCTCTGTGTGGGCGAGGAGCAGCACTGTCTGGTGACAGGTGTGGGAGTGGCTGGAGTCTAGGCCCAGCGTCCCTCCACAGAGCTTCCACCAGGCTCAGAACCTGCCAGAGCTGCTGAGCAGATGTGAGACTGTAACAGCGAAGCCTCCCGGCTGCTGTGCAAGGTAGAGTCAGGGACCTGCGAGGGGCCCCCATGGGCCCCCAGGGCTGCCCGCCATGCGGCTCTAGGGCCGCCCCTCTGGGCGCGGGCTCCCTGCGTGGCCTCGGGGTTGCCTTGTCGCCCAGCTGAGCGGCGGCCCTGTGTTCTGCCCTTGGGTCCTTGGGCGTCCTCTCTGAGCTCTGGAGCGGCATCTAAAGCGGCAGATAGCGTCTTCGTTGGTAGACGTGGTTGAAGCCGCAGACCCCACTGATGGGTTTGGGGGGGGACACCGAAAGCCTGAGCAAGGTGGACTCCCCCCTCATGGCTGTGTGACCTGTTGTCGTTCAGTCACTCAGTCACTCAGCCGTGTCCGACTCTGTGCGACCCGCTGACTGCAGCACGCTGGGCTTCCCAGTGAACTATCTCCCGGAGTTTGTTCAAACTCATGTCCACTGAGTCAGTGATGCCATCCAACCATCTCATCCTCTGCCACCCCCTTCTTCTCTTGCCCTCAGTCTTTCCCAGCATCGGTCTTTTCCAGTGAGTCAGCTCTTCGCATAAGGTGGCCAAAGTATTGGAGCTTAAACTTCAGCATCAGTTTTTCCAGTGAATATTCAGGGTTGATTTCCCTTAGGATTGACTGATTTGATCTTCTTGCAGCCTCTCAAGGAACTCTCAAGAGTCTTCTCCAACACCACAGTTCAAAACCATCAGTTCTTTGGCACTCAGCCTTCTTTATGGCCCAGCTCTCACATCTGTACATGACTACTGGAAAAACTGTAGTTTTGACTGTACGGATCTTTGTTGGCAAAGCAATGTCTCTGCTTTTTAAAATGCTGTCTAGGTTTGTCTCCTGGGCTCCTGCCTTTTCTCCAGTCATGTCAGGGTGCTGGGGTCCGCCAGCCCTGATGGGATAGTCTGCAGGCTCCTGTCCCCTGAAGCCCTGCTCCCACCCAGAAAGCCTCCGTTTTCATGTGTGCATGTCCCTGGCTTCGGGGGACCCCTGGTCCAGTAGAGAGGGGAGGGCAGGAGCAGTTCTGGCCGGTGGAGTAGGAGCGTCTGTAGGAGACACAGTGCATCCTCCGTTTCCAGCCCAGGCCGGCCCAGGGCACCTCCATTCACCTACTCTGGTCCCACAGTGGGAGTTTGGGAAGAGTTTGGGGTTGGTGTCTACTGCTGCCGTAGTGGCTTAAGAAAAATACATCTTTGTGCTGTGCTTCAGTCATATCCGACTCTTTGTGACCCCATGGACTATAGCCCACCAGGCTCCTCTGTCCCTGGGGATTTTCCAGGCAAGAATACTGGAGTGGGTTGCCATGCCCTCCTCCAGGGGAATCTTCCCAGCCCAGGGATGGAACCCCGTTCTCCTGCATTGCAAGTGGATTCTTTACTGTCTGAGCCACGAGGGAAGCCCTGGGTTTAAATCCAATCAGTATTTGTTGGGTGTGGACCTCTCTTAAGCATTTGGGTCTGGCCTGGCACTTCCTAGATCCACATCCTGCCTCTGCCCCTTCCAAGCTCCTGGTACCAGGCACAACTTCTCTGTGCCCCAGCTCCCCCCCACCGCGAGTGGTGTGAGACCCCAGGTGACCCACATCTGTGGCCAAGCGCCACGCCTGACGCTCAGGGATGCAGGAGCTGGCCCAGGTCCTATGGGGAGAGCAAGCTGGTGCCCGCCAGGGTCCTGGCCCTGCTGCGGCTCTTGTCGCTCCTTCGTTGGGCGAATGGACTCCCAGCTGGCGGGGTCGGGCCTCCGCGGCCAGCAAAGCAGGGCCTCCGCTTGGGTACTTGGCTCAGGCCCCAAGACATCCTTGGCAGGCCTCGCCTGGAGCGGGTGCTGGTGCTGAGTGCTCTGGCGGGCGGCAGGGGTGGATCCTGTTCCCTGCGGCCAAGCGGCAGCTGCTTGGAGGGCAGGGGAGCCGGGCTTGGCTGCAGCACCCCAGCGCCCGCCCCGGCTCAGTGGGGAGACGCTCTGTGCCGTGGCAGTGTGTCCCTGCTCCCGCCGACTGTTCTCTTTGTTCACCTCCAGCTGAGCTGGGATCCAAAGTCTGTTTTCTCTCCAACTAGAGACTGTTTATCTTCTCGGGAACTTACTGTTCCCCTGGGGAGCACGAAGCTTGCAATTCGAGGCAGGAGGCGGAGAAGCCCAGGCAGCCCAGAGGCTCTGGGCTTTTAGGTAACCTTTCCCCAGGAGCCTCTGAGTGTTTAGCAGAGGGCTCGCGGGGCTGGGCCTCAGGCCTCTCCCCGCTCGCCAGGCTCTGGTGGCTTTCAGCTGGTCCCTTGGCCAGGGTGTGACTCTGTGAGTCCTTGTCACTGATTCAGATTTCCATGACAGGGAAAAGAAAGGAGGACTTGGGCAATTTAATGAAACCATGAACTGAGCATTGCCTTCACCAAAGTTCAAAATGGCACAAAGATAAAAGCAACTCTTTAGACCTGGCAAAACTGCTGTCAAGTGGGTCTGTTTGCCCCGAAATCTGTTTTCCTTCCAAGTAAGTTTGTGACCAAGATTTCAGGGTAGAAAAAAAGAGATCCAGCTGAGCCGTAGAAATGGCCATTCTGAGGCCCAGGGTGGGGTGTCCCTGGGCAGTATTGGGGACCCCAAGGAGCTAAAAACCAGCACAGACCACCCCTCCAAGGGCTACTGCACTTGGGGCCTGCCTGCCTGCCATCCTGGCCGTGGCCTCCACCCACTCACTACCCTGCTTTTGCCAAGACTGGGTTTAAGCTGGTAGGTAAGCCAGCACTTGGGGAACCTTGGCTCACCATGTGGGTGCAACAGGCTAGAAGGGCACTGTGTGTAAGACTCCCCCTGTGTCCACACCAACTCTCACCCATGACCTTCTAGTCTAGAAGAAAAGCCGTTTGAAAAGCCGACATCTCTCCTGCAGACCTTTGCTAATGTCTCCACGGTGGCTGCCTGTTCTGACATCTGTCTCCACCTCTAGGCTGCCGTTCCTGTGAGTGCATTTGTTTACAATTGTTTGTTGAGCGCCTACTGTGTGTCAAAGACTGTGCTAGGTAACATACGTGATGCCAGGCAGGGACAGGTTCCATGAAGCATAATAGGGTAGAAGAACACAGAGGTGAAGCTTGTGACTGTAGGCGGGCTGGTCCCAGAAGGCCCTGCTGAGAAGATGACGCTGGGCAGAGTCCCAGGCCACAAGAAGCCCAAGGGCACAGGCCCTGAGGCCGCCCAATCTCCCACTCCATGAAGACAGGGAACACATCTTACTGTCCTCTTTATGGCTCCAGCACCTGGCCCAGTGCTCAGTAGGTGCTCAGTCAATGTTTGTTGAGTGAAAACAAGTTTCAAGTTGGCTGGTGCTGGGGACCTGACGGAGGGAAAGTAAAGAGGAAGTCAGATTCTTGTAGACATTGAGAGCGTGCATTTATCCAAGCTTCCTGGATCCAGGGTCAATGTTCCAAGCAGGTCCTCATTCCATTCCAGAACTTTTCTTCCCTCTCCAGGGCTTTGCTCTGAAATACAGAATTCCAGCGACCACAGGCTGTTTGCTTTCCCCTGAGGTCTCCTAGTACAGTCATGTGGGGGACAAGGATACTTCATGGTCACCTGTGAGAGATTGGTCCTTTCTCCTCCTTGGACTTGGCTGACTTTAGGCAGGGGCTGTGAGCTCTCTGGATCAAACATGCAGTTGTTGTTCAGTCACTCAGTCGTGTCTGACTCTTTGCAACCCCATGGGCTGCAGCACGCCAGGCTTCCCTGTCCTTCACCATCTCCCAAAGCTTGCTCAAACTCATGTCCATTAAGTTGGTGATGCCATCCTACCATCTCATCCTCTGTCATACCCTTCTGCTCCTGCCTTCAATCTTGCCCACACAGAGAAGAGCATTAATTGAGCAACTGTTGAATGTCAGGTGCTGTGCTTCTGGGAACAGTTGTCTTCCTGGCTGTGTTATTTTCCTGTGGCTGCTGTAACAGACATCCTTGAACTTGGCAGCTCTATCAGCTTACAGTCTGGAGGTCAGAGATCAGAGGTCTGACCCAGGTCTCACTGGGCTAGAATCAAGGTGTCACGGGCCTGGTTCCTTCTGGAGGCTCTGGGGAAGAATGTGTCCTTCCGTTTCTGCTTCTGGAGGTGCCTGCCTTCCTTGGCTTGCGGCCCCACGTCCCTCCAACCTCTTACTTCTGTCATCACATCTCCTGCCCTGCTGCCCTCTTACAGGGACCCTTGTGATTGTACTGGGCCTGCCTGGGTCATCGAGACTGAGCTCCCGTCTCAGGGTCGGCAGCCTACTTACATCTCCCAGGTCCCTTTTGTCCTGTAAAGTGACACGTTCTCAGGTGTTGGGGACTAGGACTTGGCTGTCTTTGAGGACCACTCTTTGACCTCCACACCAGTCCCTGTTGCTGGTTGAACTGGCCACGTGCAGCCCATGGAGCGTGGGGGCCATGCCCACAACTGAAGAACAGGCTGGCTGGAGAGGACCGCATGGGGTCGTAGCTGACTCTGCACAACTTGGCTGGGGGTAGCCCCTCTGGCCTGGTGGCTGTGCTACAGGGGTGGTACCTGGCACAGCAGGTGTGCGCTAGGTCACCCTGGGGCAGTTCCCTCCCTGGAACGGAAGCATGATGCTGGAAACTTTCTCCCGGGGATGTGGCATGAAGGTAACCTCATTTACTAACCACTGTGTTTAGGATGGGGCCGGGGGTGTTCCCACGCCATCCTGCCTGGCAGGGGCTGGATTCTCACCCATACCAGGAGGTTCTGGGTGCAGCTTGGTGTTTGCCCAGGAGGTGACTGTAAACATGGCCTAAGCCACAGTCCACGGGGTGCCCCCAGCCACGGTCCCCCAGCCTTCTGCCCACCTCGGGCACAGGGAAGGGATTGACCCCAGAGACCTGATAAGGCTCTGCCCCCTCAGCCTCCCACCCCCACCCACCCCCAGCAAGCAGCTTGTGGCACACCGGGTGACCCTCTGGGCCCAGCCAGCCCCCTAAGGCAGCGGAGTCATGACCTCCCCCCGCAACAGATGTCCAACCCTTCTTTCTCCGAACACACCAAGATGGGCTCTAACACGGCCAGCATAGAGCATCCAGAAGGGCTCTAGGGAGGAGACAGTGCTTGAATTGGGCATCTGGACCTTGTAGGGAGGAGACCCCGGGAGCTGAGACCCTGGTGACAGTAAGCTCCTCCCCTTCCCTCCATCCTTCCTTCCTGCCTGCCACAAGTCTCTCGCCAGAGCTTCTCTGTAGGTCCCCGGAGACCGCAGCCCAGGGTGGGGCTCCCCTGGAGCCCCTCGGAGCCCTTCATGAAGCCTGTGCCCTTCCTCCCACCTGAGCTGAGACGTCCTTGGCCCTTTCTCTCCAGGAATGCCCGGGGACGGGGGCGGCTTCTGCTGCCTGGAGGACACCACAGAGCTCCGGGGATCAGGGCCCAGCACAGGGTCTGGCACGTAGCAGGTGCTCAGTGGAGACGGCTGAGTGAGGGTGTGAATGAGCGAGGGCAGCCTTGGTGGGGCTGTGACCCCCTTGGAGTCTGGGAGCTGCTCCGCTGCCCAGGGCAGAGGTCTCCGTTTGCCAGTAATCCCTCGACCCTTGGGTCCTGCAGGAGTTGAACCGCGAGGGGAAGGCAGGAAGTGGCCACCACCCTCCAGAGTGCGGCTCCTGTCTGCAGCAGCTGGGGCGTGAGCTGGCGGGGGGAGGCTGGGGGCCAGGGGAGGGCCACCACGTGGTTGATCCGTGCCTCGCTGGGCAGCCCTGGCTTGCCGCCCTTGACCTCTCCGCTGGCATCTCAGGACTCTGCTCCAGACGGAGCCTGTCTGCAGACGCTGGGCAGGCTTCTTCTGTTCCCGCTGCCGCCTTGTTGCCCCGCCCCCTCGGCCCCCCTCTCCGCAGGCCGAAGGGAGCTGCCCCTTGGGGGTCAGGCCGGGGGCCCAGGGGCAGGGAGAGCCAGCTCCCATGGACCAGAAGAGCCCCACATGGCCGGCGCTCCTGCCGGGTGAGTCTCCAGGACGGCCCCACCTGGGAAGGGGGTTTCTGGGTCGGTGCCCAGACTCACAGGACAGAAGGCTGAGATGGGGGAGCCGATGCTGAGCTGGGACTTGGTGAGGGATGTGCGTGCTGGCTACAGGGACACTGCGGTGTGTGTGTGTGTGGAACACAGCGTGACCCAGGGGGCAGACGGAGAGTCCCCAGGGGCTGGCCCGGTGGCCCCAGTCTGAGCCGGGGCCCAGGGGCAGTTGGGATTGTAAGGGGCGCAGCAGCACTCCCTGGCATGGCAGCAAGCACCGCAGCCCCAGGTCCCCTGGTGCATCCCCTCTGCCCCCACTGCGGTGGCTTCTCTTCCCAGCGTACCGTCACGGGGCCCGGGCTGGCACGGGGCCTGGCACTGGGTGCCCGAGGGTGTGCACAGGTGAGCCTGCTGTCCTCCCAGCCATTGCAGGTGAAGCGCAGAGCCAAGTGGCTCAGAGAGGCACCCACTCCTACCACCCCTTCCTGCAGAGGGGAAACCAAGGCTCAGAGGAGGGCACGTCCCTGCCGGGGGGCTCTTCTGAGCCTGCTCCAGGCACCCAGCGCCCCCGCCCCCCACCCTGGGAGGACAAGCTGCCTCACCACCCATCACCACAGGTGCCCCATGACCTGGCATCTGCTTGTCCTGGCAGGACTAGGGCTGTCCCCTGCCTGGCGGAGGGTGTAGAATTCCGTGGCTCATCTGCCAAGCCCCTTCCTGCTTCTGGAAGTGAGAGGAAAATGTGGCAGGAGGACCGGAAGAGGGGCCAGGCAGACCCGGGAGCAGAGGAGCAGGTGGAGGGGCCAGGGCAGCCTCTGAGGAGGTGCCAGCGGGACCACAGGAGTGCTCAGAGCTCCCCGTCCCACACCAGGGGGGACGCACAGGCTCCTTCCATCCCTCCTCCCGTCACGACCGCTTCTTGGCTCCTAGGACAGCAGGCAGGGCCCCGGGTTGGGAGGTGGGAGGTGTGGACTTTAGTCCTGACTCCCACTTCCCACCTTAGGTTTAGTCTGACCACAGAGTAAACGCAGACAAAGGGAGCACACCCCCTCTGCCCATCCATAGGCTGGGTGACTGTTAGGTAGTAAGCTCCCCATCCTCGGTGGTGTGCAAGCAGGAACCTCCAACCTACTGGACAGGTCATGGAGGAGCAGAGGTCAGATGGGAGAGTCTTCCTACCATGTCTCAGATTCCAGGTCCCACCTCCTTCATGTGCCCCATCTGTGCAGCAGGGACCTACTTCATACGGAGGCTCTTTGGCACCCTTGGCAGGTGCTGGTTCACCGAATCCTCTGCACCCTGCATGCAGGTGCCCTTCTTCCCCCATATTTCAGGTGAGCAGGCCAGGGTACAGAGGGCCAGGAGACTAGCCAGTGGTCCCCAGGCCTGTCAGTTGAGTGGCAGAACTGGAATGAAAGTGTGGCACAGAGCTTGGGTCCTGGCCCACCACGCAGGATAAGGTGTGTCCTCAATTACAGGAAGTCCACTCCCATTTAGGAAAATGCTTTCTGAGCTTTGAGAAGTCCAGAAGGTTCGCCGGGGTCGCTGCGGGACTTTGGCTGGGAAGACCTGGCTGGGAGACCCCAGGTCCTCTGCCAGGCCGGGGACAGCCCCAGTCCTTCCTGGACAGGCAGGTGCCAGGCCACAAGTGGTGATGTCTGGCAGGACAGCTTGTTCTCCCAGGGGGCAGGGCGCTGGGTGCCTGGAGAAGGCCCTGGCCCAGCCTGCCTCGTGGGTGCTGGGAGGGCAGCCAGGGGCCACTGGGGGCTTTGATCCCATCAGGAGGGCACAGCCTGCCCAGACTCCAGCCCCTTCCTCATACCCTTGGCAGCCAGAGGGGCCACATTTGCCTCAGGCCCTGCCTCCGACACTGCCTAGTATCCAGCATCTGCACTTCCTGGGATTCCCAGACCAGAACATCCCTGAACAGAGGAATGGAGCTGTGCCCTGAGGGCAGTGTGTCCCTTCCTCCAGGTGCAGCTCTGCTCCGCCTCCTGCAGGAAGCCTTCAGTGATTGCTCTGTCCTCAATATTATGTCTTTTTCTCAGCTCCAGAGTGGGAAGGGAGCTCGCTTGACTTCACTCAGTTCTAAACCAGGGCATGTGTGAGAACACAGGTGGCACTCTTACCTCTTAAGTGGGGACATTAGCTGAAAACCAGGACTGTCCCAGGCAAGCGGGGGCATAGAGTAGCCTAGCTTATACCACGATTGTTGGCTGTTTGGGTACTGACTTCTCTGGTTCTCTTTCTTGTCAAATAAGACAGACAAAAATGGAAAGCGGACAGGAGGGAAGGGAAAGAGTCAAAAGCACAGGCTCTTGTGTTGCTGCTTTTCAGCGGAGCCTCCGCTTTCTCATCTGCGAAGTGGGCATGCTGGTGGCGTCTGCCACACAGGTCGCCGTGGGGTTAAATGAGACTGCACGCACAGCACGTGTTGTCATGCTGTCCTTGTTCCAGCACCACGCTGTGTCAGACAGGGCCTCCGACGTCCTGCTTGCTGCCTGGCAGAGGGTCTGCACACAGTGGGTGCTCAGTAACATTTCTAGAAGGATGGATGGATGGAGAGTGGAGGATGAATGGATGGATGAATGGATAGAGGGTGGAGGGTGGATGGATGGATGGATAGTGGAGGGTGGATGGACAGCAGAGGATGGATGGGTGGGTGGATGCTTGACTGAATGAAGAATGAATGAATGCTGGATCTCCTCTCTTCCCAGGCAGCATGGAGACCCCAGCCCACAGGAAGCAGACAGCCCAGGGCAGGAATGACTGCTTTCATCCCTAAGGTCCTCTAAGGTCACCCATCACCATGGCAGGACCACACGCTCTCTGCATCTCCTTCATAAAACACAGGCCCTGGCTGCCCACCAGGCCTCCCTCCTTCCCTTTGATTTTCGTCAGGATAGATGGACAGGTCAAGTGGATTTCAGATCAGTTGCTCCCTACCTTCTCTCCCTGGGGGTTGTGTCTGTCTGTCTGTCGGTCTATGTGTCTCAATACACGTGTCTGTGTCTGTTGGTGTGTGTGTAGGGGGTTTTTGACATGCGTGGTTCCGTGTGCATGTTCATGTGCGCATGTGCGCACACCCAGAAGTTTCAGCGGGCTGAGGGAATTAGTGTGCAGACAGTGGCTTTGGCAGGCGGCCAGGCCCACTGTCCCTGGAGGCTGTAAGGGGCCTGGATGTGACATGTGTCTGACCTGCTGGTTCAGTGGGGGCCGTGGAGGAGGGTGTCCCTGAGGCCGGCTTTTGGGACCCCGGCCCGCTCCTTCAGGGCTGCCCACTGCTGCCTCAGCCTCTGTGGGGTGGGGACAGACAAGTGACTGAGGGCCAGCCTCCCTGCCCCTTCTCCAGTGACAGTGGCACCTCACCCTCCCCGAGGGGGGCCGGGAGACCATTCCAGGCATCCCCCTCTCCCCAAATGTGGGGTGAGAAGTGGGGCTGTGGACCTGGCTGGCCTGGGTTCAGATCCCCGGGCGTGGCTCCGGCCCCTCCCCCGCGTCTCCCCCCTCCCCTGGGAAGCAGAGCCCCGGGTGATGGCTGACCGCACAGTCTCAGGAGCCAGACCTCGCAGGCCGGTCTGAGCCCATCTCCCCGTCCGTGCAGTGGGCACAGCTGAGGACGTCCGTCTTCCCTAGCGAGGGGGAGGCTGGGCTGCTGAGGCCCACCCTGTTCCCCAGAGGCTGGTCCGGGGTGAGTGCAGTGCTGGGTGGGCTGGTCTGACCGCCTCGCGGCTCCCCGATGGCAGGCTTGGGCACAGAGGGAGCTTGTGGCCTGGCGGTGTGGGGCGGCGGTTCCACTCCCCCACCCGCCTGCCCTCTTGCCCGCCGGCCGTGTGGTCCCGGCAGGGGACACGTGAACACAGCCTGGCTCTGTTCTCGGAGCTGTGGGAGGCGGGCTGTCACCGCGGGAGCCAGGAGCTGGAGGTGAGCCCAGGAGTGGGGGAGGGTGGCGGATGTCTGCGCCTTCCTTCGCCCTCAGCGCCCTGCCCTGCCAAGCCACAGGTGCCCCCGCGGCTCGGAGGAGAAGGACTGGGGCTGGGCGAGGCAGGGAGGGGGGTCTTCTAGGGGAAGAGGTGTCCAGGGCGACACAGGTTGGTCAGCATGGTCGCCGTCACCAGAGCTGCGGATCCTGCGGGGCTTCTGAACTGCTCCTGCTGTTGTTCAGGCTGTGCACTGCGCACTCTCAGGGGGTCCTCTGGGCAGACTTGCGCAGCGCACTGTGGCCTAGGGCCTCCCACCCTCTTCTCCACCAACCACGTCTTGATCTTCAATTCTGGAGCTCTGGTTGTCTTTGATCAGAAGCCTGGCATGCTGGGGGGGGGGGCATGTGAATGACCGTGGGTGACAGGGCACCCACCTCTCGTGGGCGGCATGTGGTTTGGGGGGTCTCAAGAAGTCATGTCTGTCCCTCAGAGGTCAGAGTGACGTCTGTGTGTTCTGAGTGTCCCATGCATCCCATTCCCCATGGGCATCCGTGCGACGTCAGCACCCCACGGGTTCCGTGGCCCCTGCCCCCACCCTGCCCCCCCACCTCCTAGCCTGCCTTGCCAATATATAATGTCTCAACTTGAGGGCCCACTATGGGCTGCTGGCCAAACAGAACCTGGAAAGAGAGACACCGACTGAAGAGAAATTCACTAGCTGTGTGGCCTCGGGCAAGTCACCTAACCTCTCTGTGTCTTTGTTTCCTCATCTCAAAAGCAGAGCTCATAGGCTGGATTGTAGGGTTGTGGATAGATTAAATGAGGTGACAAGCACTTAGAGATGGGACAGCATGTAGAAAATGCCAGTTGTTCCTCACTCCATGTGCCCTGGGTAGAAGCTGCCAGCTTTGTTTTCTGCTCTGACACCTGGAGGTTCTGGCAGTTAGGAGGCTGGGGTTCACCTCCCTTGTCCCCCAGGGGTAGCTGGCACCAGGCTTGGCGTGGGGCGAGCCCTGGATTCATAAACAGCTGCAGGGCCGCAGCGGGTGGCCTCCCTCTCTCCCTCTCTGGGAGCCGGGGTAAGGGGGCAGGCATGAGCCCCCATCACCCCAGCCCCTTTGCCCATGCCGGCCCCACCTTCCCAGCATAAGGAAACCACAGGCTCGGCGCTGCCGCTCAGCCTTATCTCAAAGCCTTCTGCAGACAGCCCTGTCCCCAGGAAAGGGGCTTATCGGCCTGGTCATCTGCGCCCCAGCCGACTTGGGAACACATGGTCAGGCAGCAGGGAGCTTGGAGCGGGGCAGGGGCCACACCCACACTGGTCTCACGCAGCCCCCTCCTTCCTTCATGGGCACTCTGGCGTCTTAGGAAGGACCAGGGCCCAGGCTCCCTTCCCAGGCTCCATGACACTCAGGCCTCACCAGCCCCTTCCCCAGCCCACGGACCCAGTGCCCTCCACGGGGCCACCATCTGCTTGGGTTGGGGCCACCGTCCGCTTGGGCTGGCCTCCCAGGCTCATCTGGAGAGTGAGTGTGCATGGGAGGGTCGAAGTTGGGAAGCCCATTTCAGGGCGATGAGCCATGGGAAGCCACCCAGCCTCCTTGATGCCCCGCTCATGGCCAGGGGACCCAGTTCTCCCCATTACACAAACAACAACTCACGAGTGTTGGGCACTTGCTGCACAGGGCCTTCCCACCCAGTCCACGCCTCCTGGGCACCCCAGCCCTGCCAGCCTTGGTGGCAAAGGGGCTTATTTTCCAAACCCAAAGATAGGCCCTCAGGCAGGTATTTGGCCTTGGGAAGGCAAAACGTGATTTCCAGAATATTCTGGTGGATTATAAGGACTGCAGAACTGGCCAGGAAATTCTAACATGGATAGTCGCTATCTCCCTGAACGATAGCAGGAAATCATAGGTAGAGACCTTGTCTTCAGGGATCTTAGATTCCAGCTGGGCACCCCAAAAGTTAAGGGCACACATCGGAGAAGCCTGGGAGGGCTTCCTGGAGGAAGAGAGAGAGCGCCATGACTTGAAGGATTCCAAGATGCAAAGGAAGGTGGTTGGGGTCTTACTGGAGACAGAGGGAGACTGTTCCCTCGGGAAGGGGTGGTGCACCAGGGCCTCATCTGTGTTAGGGGGAGGTTGAATCCTCCATCTCCTCCCTGAGTCCCAGAGTCAGCCCCTTGTTCCTGCAGATGAGGAAACTGAAGCCTGGGTAGCCACTGGTCAAGGTCACAGACAAGACAGAGGTAAAGGAATCCCACTCTCTCCTGCCCAGGTGCCCCCACCACCAAGCCCCCCCCCACCATGATTGGGTTTGCTATTGAGTCTCAGACATTTGGTCTGTGCTCTGTTGGTGGTGGTGGCTTGAAATCCTGACATAAACCCGTTTAACAAATCGGCTCCATTTGGTGTGGCCCCAAATCTGATTGGATCCAACTAGCACTCACTGGGTGGGAGGGGGGTCAGCCCCCATCCGTCATCCAGCCTCACAACCAGCTCTCCCCAGCTCCTCCCTGGGGGACGTGCTGTCCTGCCCAGGTAGGAGGCACTCTTTCCCCAGTCTTTGCATTTCATTTGGGGACCGGTGAGTTTCTGGGTGGGCGTGGGAGCCTGCTGGTAAACTCTTGGCAATGCCTGTTAATTTAAACTTTTTGCATTGAGACAGAATTCACAGAACATAAAACTGGCCATTTTATAGTGACTAATGCATTTGGTCCATTCTCGATGTTGCACGGCCATCACCTCTTACCAGTTCATTGCCCCCAAAGGAACCCTTGTGCTGTTTAGTGATTCTCATTCCTCCTGCCCCCGACCCCCTGGCAGCCATTAGCCTGCTTTCTGCTGCTATGGATTTGCCTCTTCTGGGTTTTCACATACATGGACTCAGATGATGTGCGGTCTTTTGTGTCTGGCTTCCCTTGCTGAGCTTGTTTTCAAGGTATGTCCACGTTGTAGTTGTATCAGAGAACTCCATCCCTTTTCATGGCTCAGTAATATTCCACTGCCTGGCTGTGCCACATTTTACGTATTCATTCTTCTGCTGATGGACACTTGGGTTGTCTCCACATTTGGGCTGTTACGATGAACCCTGTTGTGAATGTTTGTTCACAAGCCTGACTTGGAACACCTGTTTTCAGTTCTTTGGGTATACAGTCAGCCCTTGAAAAGCACAGGGGTTAGGGGTGCCAACACTCCACGTGGCTGAAAATCCTCTTGTAAGTTATAGTCGGCCCTCTGCACCCACAGTCCCCCCCACACCTAAGGATTCACCAACCACAGATTCACCAACCTACAGTACTGTCCTATTTACTATTTTAAAAAAACCTGCACATAAGTGGACCCGTGCCATTCAAACCTGTGTTGTTCAAGGGTCAGGTGTATACCTAGGAGTGGAATCTGCTAGGTCACACTATGAATTTAATTTTATTTCGTAAACATGTATATTGCAGTTTCATATTCACAACGCCCCCAAGAGGAAGGCAGTGTCAGCCCCATTTACAGATGAGGAAACTGAGGCTCGGCAGTTAGCCAGAATTCAAACCAGGCAGTCGGACCCTGGCAGTTCCCACTAATGCAGAACTGAGGCTGGCAGCTCCCTCTGGCCCTTGCGATGGTGACCTCATCTCAGGTCACCCAGAACGCTGAGCCGGTCCAGGACAGCTGTCCCTCCTCACCCTCCTGAGAAGCTTCTGGGTGAACCGGAGGCAGGCGTGTCTGTTTGTGGAGACAAAAGTCACTGAGAGTGAGAACTGAGCACCTCTCCAGGTCGGCTCCCCCTTCTGACAGCAGCCTGGGATCACTGTGCTGACCTGGAGGCTGGCCCTGTGTGCCCCCCCGTCTCCCCGCCTGTCACGGGGTATCGAGAGCCTCATCGGCGGCTGAGGCACCCACGCCAGCAGTGCAGGCCCTCAGTCCGCTCGGCCCCCAGCCCCCTGGGCTTCCCTGGAGCCCCTGCTGCTTCCGGTGCCCTCTCCTGTGAGCGGCGGGCTTGTCCATCCCCTGGGCGTCAATCACAAGGCCCCGGCCCCAGCGGCCGCCCCCGGAAGCGTGGTTATCTCCTAGCCACACACCGCCACGGGCCGGGGCACAGGCAGCCCCGATGGCTTATCTCCCAGCCTGCAGTCCCTCCCCAGTCCCTCTGAGTCCGGCTTTATCTCGCAGTTCAGGGCCCTTCCTTTACCCACAAGCAGGAGGGATGGGGGCTGGAGCCTTGGTGGTCCTGGACCCTCAGGACTGGCCCCTGCCGGGAGCATTCATGTCCTACAGGACATGTGGTGACCCCAAAATCTTCCAGACACAGACCCCATCTCTGCAGTATGGGTAACTGAGTAAAACCTCTCCCAGTCTCACAGCCTGGAGGGACCCGGGGCCAGACGGCCAGCCCCTCGATCCCCGGTGACAGAGGCCTAGACACACCGGGGGCCCTGCTCAGGGGCTTTCGGCTGGTGCCCGGGCAGGCGAGCCCACGGCGGACCCTGGGTGAGCTGGAAGGATGGAGTAGGCCTGGGACAGAGCCGGTCAAAGTGCTTCCGAGTAGAAGTTCTAGAAGCCTTCATCCTCCCTGTGGGCTCGTCTTGGGTCAGGGACAGACTCTAGCACCCTCCAGCCTGGGGCTGCTGTGGGGCGTCCACCATAGCCTAGCAGGCTGGCCCTGGGCACCCAGAGCTCATACACACAGTTCCCAACATGTGTACATGCCATCTCTCACACACATACACACACAGCCTCAATGCATGTTCACACATGTATTCATATACATGCACACTCAGACACTCAGTCTGTCTCACACTCAAGCACACACTCAGTGCTCCCAGCACCCGCACGCACACACACATATGCGGGCTCTCTCTCCCTCTCTCTTTCACACACACACACTCACACTCCTCCCCCAGGGCCAGCCTGGGTGACTGTGAGTTTCCTCAGAAGCTGCCCACAATTTACTATTCATACTTCCCTCTAATTGCCTCGTGGGTGTTTGTCTGCCTGGGGAAGTGAGCCAAGGCCAAGGGGGTTTTGAGCCTCAGGGTCTTGAAGGCCGTACTGGGATAAGAGGGATCTGCCATAAAGGACCCCCCCCAGGGCAGGAAATCCTCAGGTCAGGGATGGCAGGGCCCTTGGGAGGACCCCGCGTGCCTCCTACCTGCAGAGCCTGGGGTCAGAGTGGACCATTGCTCTCTCGGTCACAGGATTGTGTCTTTGGCCCAGAGGCTACTCGTCCTCCACTCCTGGCTGTCCCCTCTGGGGCTTGGCAGCTGCTCCCAGCCTTGGTTCAGATCCTGGTTGGTTTCTCCCTCAGAATCCAGGCAATGCCAACCACCCCTCCTGCCAAAACCGCTTCACAGCATGTCCCTGCCCAGAACTCACTCCATGCTGAGAAGCAGTCAGTGTCAGTTCCTTCCAGATGAGGACAGGCTCAGAGGAGGGAGGGTAGCCATGTGCCAGCCCAGGATCCTGTTCTGGGGCCCTGGAGCACACCCCCTCCCCGGATGAATGGGGAACATGCCTCCTCACACCAGCTGAGCCGCCTCTGAGGACATGGTGGGGATTTCAGGGGGGCCTTCACCCTGCAAGGGCCGGGCTCAGCTTGCAGAACCTCTTTCTGGCCCCCAAACGGGGTGCCAGCTTCCCTCTCAGCCCCTGCTGCTTGCTTGCTGTGTGACCTCAGACCATTCTCTCAACCTCTCTGAACTTTCATTTCCATATCAACAGCATCACTAGTCCACAGCCTCATCGGCAAGGGCAGATCCCAGTTGTTGAGCACAGGGCCTACAGAGTTGGCACCGAACCAGCGGTCTCCAGTTACATCAGATGAAGAGCTTCCATTTGTCTGTCTGCCTGTCCCCTGGTCTTGCTCTGGCTTCTCAGACAAGCCAGGGCCTGTGCAGGGGGCCGTTTAGCCCACAGAAAGGCCGTGAGCTCCGGGCCAGGCAGGGGGGTGGAGGGTTCCACGTTCCAGGTGGCCTTCATCTCTGGGGACCTCAACGAGCTCTGGCTAAATTAAGCCCCGACCCTCCTGAGGGACAGCCATGGGTGGAGGTGTGGGCTGACTTGAAGCTGGTCCCGCAGTGGAGGGCTTGGTGGGGGGTGGGTGCTGGAATAGGCCTGTCCAAGTCTCGTGGGCCTTTCCTGCACCCTACCTGGGGGCTCTTTAATGAGTGAAGGGGGGAGACCAGGGGAGGTGGGAGACCCACCTCTGGAGCAGGCCCACTCAGAGCCTCCGCTGAGCCAGGGGAGGGAGCTGGGCGCCCAGCCCCCAGCGCGGCCTCTTCTCGTACAGGGCTCTGTCTCCCTGGCCCTGCCCTTGGGCCTGGGTGCTCTGCTAGCTGGGAGATGAGCCCGTTCTCACCCAGGAGGCCCCCTGTCCCACGTGGGGCCCAGCCAGGTAGGGCCACCTCAGCAGGTGTCGGGGTGGGTGCCGGCTGGGAGCTGCTTGTCTGTGCCAAGGATTAGGGGCAGAGAAGGGCAGCCCCCACCGTCAGAGCCCACCCGCCAGACGCCTGGACAGACTTATAGCTCCGGAGTCAGGACTTGGGAGGGAATGCTCACTTCCAGCCCCCACGGCAGGGCTGGGCCTCTTCTCGGGGTCTCTGGGGAGCGAGGCGGGAGGCACAGCTGAGCTGAGTGCCCGGCCTAGGTGGAGCCCCGACAGCTGGGGAGGGGTGTCCGCAGCTCCCCCTACCCGCCCCCCGCTCCAGGGTCGGGCTGGCCGCTGATGGATGGTAATGAGACCCAGGGAGTCTGATGAAGTTCATTTTTCACCTGCCTGTGTTTTCGCCTCCCTGCTCTCCCATGGCAGCCAGTAATCCATCCTGGAGCCCTTCAGAGGCCTCGGCAGTAATGGGGTCATAGATCACTCCCTCGCGGAGCTGGAGCCGGACAGGAGAGTGGAGCCATTAAGGATGACCACCGGTGACCCCGGGCCAGGCTGGCTCCAGCTCTGGCTCCAGCAGCAGACGGGGCCCGTTGTGCCCTGAACGCGGCTGAGGGTGGGAGAGGGCGGAGCAGCGGCTCCAGGGTTTGCGCGTGCCCCCTGGGAGTGGGGAGCACCAGGGGAGGGCAGGTCTTCCCAACTGAAGGGGCAGACCCCCCAGGCCCCCAGGATACCCAGAAGGGGGTCACTTTGCAGGCCTGTCCAGGGCTCCCTGTGGCCGTGTGACAGCGGTCCCTTCGCTCAAGGCCTCTGGGACAGGTCTGGGTTGACAGGATACCTGCGTGGAGACCACTCCCACCTCCTGCTCTGTTCAGACAGGGTGACTGCAGGTGGAACCCTCCACACGCCTCCTCGCTCTTGTTCAGTTGAGCAGTGTGGCCCGTGGAGACCAAGAACAGCAGCGGATGCCCTGGGCCGCCCTCCTGGGATGTTCCGTAGCGCACCAGGGAGGCAGAATGGCGGGACCGTGGTGAGCGGGCCCCAATGGTGAGACTCCGGCACACGTGAGCCAGACTCTCATCACACCAGGAGGGAAACCGAGGCACCAAGGCTTGGCGACCTCCAGGCCATCACGAGCAGGGTCCTTGCCTACCCCGCCCCCCTGAGCTCCAGACAGTTTGAGAGGGGGTGCTCTGAGCCCCTTGAGGACTGCAGGAGGCCTGCTGGGGCTGTCCCTGCTCCTGTCTGACAGCTGTGGTCTCTGGGGGCACCCTTTCCAGTCCCGGACTCGGCAGGTTCGACATGCAAGCTGCCCAGGCCTGCAGGGAAGAGGGTGTTGGCTCCCCTAGCACCCAAGAGCCCTGCCTCCAGGTCCCGCTGAGTCCCACCCCTGCAGGTTTAGAATCACCCCTTCCCAGCTCCTGGCCTCCTCCCCGTATCCAGCGTAGGCGAGCCCCATCACCGCCCCTGACTTCCTGCGGCCCCTTCTTTCCTGGTCCTGCGAGGGGGCCTTTGCCCTTGCTTCCCTCCTACCACCCCCATCCCAAGCGTCCAGGCCCCAAGCTCTGTGGGACTGGCTTCCCTTGCCCTTCAGGCGTCTGGTTCAGTGTCACCTCCTCCAGGAGGCCCTTCTGGATCATCTGACCTGATCACCTTCCATGAGAATGTGGAACCCTTCATTCTCATATACCTTGATTGGCTTTCTTCCTCATCCTTGGCACTAATCACCCCAAATTGTCTTATTCATTGTTTTCCATGGTTTTTAATGTCTCCCTTGGCTATTGCGAGAGCTCGTGCATCTCTTTTGTTCCTTTGTGTGTCCCCAGAATCGGGGGAGAGTGCTTGGTAAGTGCTCAGCTAAAATAACTGGTTGCACAAATGCATGGATGGAAGGACAGATGGGTGGATGAACGGATAGAAGGAGGAAGGCAAGGAGGGTGTTTGGGTAGATGGATGGGCAGCGGGTGGGAGGAAGGAAAGAAGAGAGGAAGGCAGCCTTCTTTCCTTCCCCTGACCCAGGTCTGCCCATTGATGGGGGATAGCAGGGAGTGGCTGGTGGCTCTATTAGTGTCTCTGTTTTGGTGGCTGGGCTGTGACAAGGTGGGTGGGAAGATGGGTTAGAGGAAGCATCTCCAGGCAAGGTCACAGGTGTGTGATGGATTCTAAACGGTGCAGAAAGTCTCTCTGATGTCGTTCCTCTTGGGACCTAGGGGTTGGCCCTCTGGTCAAGAAGGAGACCTTGGTCCTGAGGCCTCCCAGCCAGGTCTGAGCCCCCGCACTGGGGACAGAGGAGCCCGCCTGGAGCCGTGCGACTGAGCAGAGCCTCTCTGAGAAGCGGCTGGTCTTGTCCAAGGGTGGGCGGTTGGGGCTGCACTGAATGGAGCAGGAAGACCCTGCATCAGATTTGCATGGCCATTCAGACCTCCTTGAGGGGTGCTGTCTCTGCTCCCCTCCTGTGCCACACCCACCCTTTGTCACTGTCCTGTGGGCCCTGAACCAGGGAGGGGGTGCCCTGCTCTCCTGGCTGAGCTTCCAGGGTCTTCCCTTCTGTGCACCTAAGAAGAATCCCGACAAAGCATGGAGCCCTTCCTGCTGAAGCCACTACTTGTGTGAGCCCCTGAGTCCTCACCACCCCACGAGGGAGGCGTGGCTGTGGCCCCCATCTCGAGAGGCACAAACTGAGTCCCGGGGCACGGCATCACTCTCAAGTAGCCGTGCGGTGGGTAGCCCCGAGCTTAGCTCTCTGTGTGGCCAGGGTATCGAGGCTCACAGAGACCCCACCCAGAGAGCCGGGCCCCTTGCCCGTTTTATCCGAGAGGCCGCGGGGGCAGGGCAGAGGCCCCGAGGAGAGACATAGAATAAAGCGCCAGCTGCACTTGGGATGAGCTCAGGTGCATCCTCAGATCAGGCTGGGGAGCCCCTGTTCTTGCGTGTCCCTGGGGTCCAGGACCACTGCTGGAGCATAGTAGGTGCTCAGTAAATTCTTAGCACTTGTAGCTTTGTCAGGTCTCAGGTACAACCCTGCTGAGGCAGGAGGACGCACTCAAGTGACCGAGGGGAGGCGCCCAGCAGGACAGGTGGCTCTTTACAGCAACGTCAGGGTCAGATTCCCACCAAGAAGGGGGAACCTGGGGCCAGGTGGACAGGAGGGCCCAGGAGTCCCTTTTGAGCCCTAATTTCAAGAGTCCACTTTGTGTCCCACCGTATAACAATATGATAGCTTAGGGTCAAGCTGTGGTCCTATAACTTGTTGGAAGACATTTCAGAACAATAAAGGTGTCTGGCTTTATATCTGCTCATATTTCATCCTTGCTTTAGCCTCTCCTGCTTACTCGCCTTGGATTTACTGTGCGAATATTTTAAACGGGTTGAGATTTGATACCCGAGTTCCTGGCTGTGCCTGTCCCCTCCCGCCCACCCCGGGGCTGGGGTATGGCGGGGAGGGAGACCTGGCCCGGCCGAGCCCCCGCGCTGGCCTCCGCCTGCTGAAATATTTACCTGCCGGCTCCTCTGACAGCCGGAGCTGTCTCTGGAAGCAAAGGTGATTGGACGGCGGGTGTTATGACATTACACCTCGTGTCTGCTCTCTCGAGTCGTGCGATGCCGTCAGAACGATAACGCCTGGGCAGGGATTGATAGCCCAGCCCCTCCGCTGGTGCCCCTGGAGTTGACAGAACAAGGGCGCCAGCCTCCCTGGCTCAGGCTGCATAAACGGTTTGATGCTGTCAGCCCTCAAGGCCCCCACGGCTGTCAGCCCAGCGCGCTCCAGAAGCGTCTGGGACAGAGCAGACAAACCCGCCGCTGGCGCTGCCCAGGATTTAGTGGTTCTGGGCAGCGTGCTGAGCACCTTGGGTTTATGAATGTGCCATGCACACATGGCCACCCGAGGAGACAGGCCGTTTCATCCCTTTTGTCAGTGGAAGAGACTGAGGCTCAGAGATAAAGCGACTTCTTACTGTACTCACGTCTCCGGGGCAGTCATCACAAAGGACCACAAACTGGGCAACTTAAAACAACAGAAACGTATCCTCCTGCAGTCCTGGAGGCCAGACGTCCAAGATGAAGGTGTAGGCAGGGCCGTGGTCCCCCGGGGTGGGTCCCTCCGTGTCTCTTCCAGCTTCCCGTGGCGCTCCGTGGCTCATGGCCGCATCACTTCTCTCCCTGTCTCTCCTTTCTCGTGGCTGTCTCCCCTGTCCGTGTCCACGTGCTCCTCCTCACGTGAGAACACCAGGCACTAGATGAGGGCCCACAAGAGGCTCATTTTAACTTGGTCACACCTGCAGAGACCCTCTTTCCATAAGGACTCACACTCATAGGCTCCAGGTGGACGTGACTTTGGGGGGACATGGTCACCCCAGTACTCTTGCCTGGGATGCCTGTAGTGGGTGCTGCTGGGGCCTTGCCCGCACCTCCCCCACCTGCCCTGGCGCTCCCTGGCAGAGACGGAGCCCCTGTAATGATTGAAAGTCTTAGCTGCCGCTCCAAGAAGGGGGTTGACATCCCACCAAAAAAAACAGAAGTGTCGCTGATAAAGCCCCCATCCTCCTGTCCTTCCCAGGGACCCTTCTCTCCCAGAGTCCCCAGAGGCCCACTCAACGAGGTCCCTCCCCCGCTTCCCAGTCTCTCCACCCCCACTTCCCAACGCCCCTCACAAATAAACCCTTGCCCGTGAATCAATCCTTGTCTCAGGCTCTGCTTTAGGGAACCCAAATGAAGACAATACAAATAGTTAAAATAACAGAACAGCCAACATGAGTATCGTTGACTCTGTCTGAGGCAGTTAACGCATCTAATGCCTACAGCAGGCCCGTGGGTAGGGCTGCCAGATTCAGAAAGTAAAACAAAACAGGACACTGGGTTAAATTTCAACTTGAGACAAAGAATTACATTTTTGTATAAATATATCCCAGAGTCCCTTGGACTGCAAGGAGATCAAACCAGTCCATCCTAAAGGAAATCAGTCCTGAATATTGATTGGAAGGACTGATGCTGAAGCTGAAGCTCCAATATTTTGGCCACCTTATGTGAAGAACTGACTCTTTGGAAGAGACCCTCATACTGGGAAAGATTGAAGGCAGGAGAAGGGGATGACAGAGGATGAGATAGTTGGATGGCATCACTGATCTGACAGACATGAGTTTGAGCAAGCTCCGGAAGTTGGTGGTAGACAGGGAAGCCTGGCATTCTGCAGTCCATGGGGTTGCAAAGAGTTGGACACGACTGAGTGACTGAACTGACTGATCCCATGTCATGGCTTTCTAAGGTGGCTCAGTGGTAAAGAATCCACCTGCTAATGCAGGAGAAGCGGGTTCGATCCCTGGGTCAGGAAGATCCCCTGGAAAAGGAAATGGCAACCCACTCCAGTATTCTGGCCTGGGAAATCCCATGGACAGAGGAGCCTGGTGGGCTACGAGGAATGGAAGGGATGCTAATGAGTATGGGGCCATGGCACCCATACCCACAAGATAGCAGCTGGCTCCAGCAAGCTGAGCTCTCTAGGAGTCCTGGTTCAGAACCAGGCAGTCCCTCAGTCTGGTGGCCCAGCCTGAGCCCAAGGGTTTGTGGTCAGCCCCTCACCCCCACCCCACCCTGCCAGCCCGGGTAGGTGGGCCTCATCACCGCCAGGGGGCAGCAGGGACTTGGCCACCACTCCAGCCCTGTAGTCCATACCCAGGTCCCCTGGGACAGAGCTGGGCTTGGGGAACTCCAGTCTTGGGGGGCGGTGGGTGCTGGTCTGCAGGCATCGGTGTAATGGGCCCCTCCCCCAGGGCGCAGTCCCCTGACCCCTGATGCCTCTCCTTACCTACCCGGAGTGAAGGAATGAATGAGAGTCTGTGTCAGAGGGATGGGCTGTTGCTGCTGGCTGCTGGCTGTGGGGTTGTGATTGTTGAGTGTGCTGTCAGGTGGTCCAGGAAGGTTCCCACCCTACCTGCTGCCCACAAACAGCTGTGAGGGTGGAAGCTGGCGAAGGGGCAGTGGGAGAGGAGAGGAAAGAGGTCAAGGCCCGAGAAATTAAACGTTCATAAATGTAGGCCTGTGCTCACAAAGTAGGGCAGAGCCATTAGCGCTCATTAAAATTTAATACCTGTCTGTGCTCCATGGCCCCGTTGGACACTGCTCTAATGATGGGTGGAGAAGGAGAATTCTCAGATAATCATGGAGGCTGGGGACTTGCTTTCCTCATGTTAACGTGGAGAGGACGGGCTGGCTTTGAGCTTCACATTCAAGCCAGTGGTTCGGTGGGTCCCTGGGCGATTGAGTCCCCTGCATCCGTTCTTATGTTGTGTCTGGTCTTGTCCTGGAAGGTCTCTGCGCCCCTTCCACTCTGCGGTTCACCCCAAGCTTACAGGCCCTTCCAGGGGGAGCCAGGCATGGGCTTCCCCTCCGAAGGTCTCTGAGGGAGTTGGCATTAGCTCATTTGTCTTCCTTGGAAAGGAGTCCCCTCCTCCTTCCCCCAGGCAATCTTTTCCTGCAGCAAAGTGAACCTTCCCTGTCCCATTTCCTGCTGCCCCCAGGAAGCATGTCTTCCCCGGCACCGTGAACACCCTCCATGCCAGCCCCAGCTCCCTGGGCACACAATTTCCGGTCTCAGCGGGCTGAGTGCTCTAGAAACTCAACAAGGGGCCCAACTAGAAGCATCCCTGGAAGACTTCCTGGAGGAGATGGTGCTAAAATCCTGGGAGGACATGTATGGGAATTAGACCAGTGGAAGGAAGCAGCTGGCCATTTTCAGTTGGGGAGCGTGAGCTTGTAGGAAGGCCGGGGGCTTGGGCACCTTGAAAAAGGGAGGCTGATGTCAGGCCCCAGCTAGGTGGGAGGTGAGAAGGAGGGACGGTGTGGGGCAAAGTGGGGCAGGGCCCGTGCCAGGCGAAAAGTGTGGACCCTGCCCTGAACCCCTGGTCTAAGAAGGGAATGGAGCAGGCCCAGAAAAATCTAAAGCCTGCAGCAGCCAGGGCTTCAGGGCAGTGTGGACTGTGGAGTGTGTTACAGAGGAAGGAAAGGAAGAAACTAAGATCATCGCGTCCCTACTGTGTGCCAGGGTCTCCCCACACGAGAAGGGCAGCGTGAGTCTCCCATTTTACAGGCGCGCAAACCGAGGCAGCGCTGGGGCCCAGTCTGCCCAAGGGTGGAGCAGGAAGATGCAGAGGGGCATCTCGGAGCCTGCAGGTCCGGCCTGGCTGGACACGGGTTGGCACGTCCACCAGCTGGAGACACCTCCCAGGGGCCAGTGCTGAGCTCTTGTGGCTCCAGCTTTGGGCCGGGCACGCTGCCCAACCCTCACCGCAGCAGCTCCCAGCATCCCTTCCCACCAGGGCTCCCAAGAAAACCCTTCACATGTTTTGACTCACCCTTAATAAATGCGCCTTCCATCTGTCACCTCCGCCCTCCCTGCCCACACTCTCCCGGGGCCTGCCCAGAGCAGCTCCTAAATCATCCAGCCTGCCTCCGCCCGGCCCCCTGCCACCCTCCCCTCGCGGCCTCAGCCCCTCTCCAGCCTGACTGCTAGCAGAGAGCGCCCAGAATAGATCAGGAGGGAGGGGAAAACCACAAATGTCCAGGCCCTGCAGAAGAGGCGCTTGGGGAGTCCTGCAGGACTCAGGGTCGCCCGAGACCAGACCCTGGACCCCTGGCCTGGGGCCTGGGGGGTGCTGGTGGGCTGTGCCCAGGCTTCTTTTTGTCCACTGAGCTCCCCCAAGGGGCTCTGGGGTTTTCCTCCTCTTTTGCCCTGGCTTCCTTCCTCTAGAATGTTCCCTCGGGTGTCAGCAGGGCCATTGAACACATCCTCTCAGCCCGAGGCGGCCGCCCCCAGCCTCAGTCTGCCTCGTTCACTCAACAGCTCATGGTCCTCGTCAGAAAACCCACTCAGATCCCGCGGGAGGAATGTGGGGTGTGAACTTCCATCCCTCCTGTTCCCCAGCCACCCCCAAGCGCCTGCAGGCCGGGGGTGGGGAAGTAGATAAGAGTGACAGAGCGCAGCTTCTTCTGGGCCAGCTCAGGCCCTGGGTTGTGGGGTGGGGAGGGGAGGGGAGGACTTGAGAGTGGGCGGCATATCTTGTCTCAAGAGACAGGAAATATCCGGCCACAGGCCCTAACGCAGACAGGTCCTGGCTTGAACTGCAGAACAGAGCCGGTTATCTGCCCCTGTGATGCAAAAGCTCCCCTCCGCCACCCAGCGCCCTCTCCCAGTTCCCCGTGGGAGGAGCTGCCACCCCGGGGCGCCTGGCAGAGCTGGCCACGGTCTGCCAACGCCTTCCGACGCCAGGCCGCTGCCAGAGGCGGGCTGCCCACCACCAGGCGCCGGCGGAGGAAATCCGTTGGCTCAGGGCCCGGCGGGTCCCTTCTCTCCTCGACGTTGGGGGACGGGGGATCAGCTGTGCACCCTTCAGGGCGCCCAGGGCGTGTCCGAGTCCTCTCGAGGGCTGGGAATGAACATTCAGGGGCTGCCCGAGTGGACTGGGCCCCTCAGAGGTCACAGACCTGGTGGGACTGGGACCCAGGGTGCGTCAGAGGAGGTCACATCTGGAAGGCCTTAGTGCTGGGGGCGGCAGGACTCTGCGAGCAGGCCCTGCTTCCTGTCTGTGTGGGAGACAAGCTGCCCTCTGCAGGGAGCCTGAGACTCCACGAGGCTTGGGGCCCTCGGACAAGGGAGACCCCGAGAGGGATGGAGTGGGGATGGGCAGGGAGCAGGAGAAGGGGCAAAGGGGGTGGCTCCATCCCGCTGGCGAGGCTGGGAGAGGAAGGGTGCAGGGGAGATGCGGAGTGGACAGAAAAGGGGAGAAGCAGACACCGCCCCCCTCCCCCGGCAACTCGTGGTCCTCCATGAAGTCCAGCAGGGAGGAAGGGAAGAGGTGAGGCTTGGTTTCCCCCCTCCTGAGTCTGGGGTCCAAATGCCTTTTCTCAGGCCCTTGGCAAAGGACAGGTTTTTCCACCCTTTCAGGCTCAGAGAGGCAAAGTGCTGGACCCAGAGCCACACAGCAAAGCTCACTGGCCCTAGACACGTAGCCCTCTGCTCACGCGCGCGTGCGCACACACACACACACACACTCTCTCTCTCCTGTGTCCACCCTCTGCTGTGAGCCCTGTACTGCCCCCACCCCCCAGGCAGGTGCCTGGCACTGGGGTCCCCTTGCACAGTCCCAGCCTGGAGTGTGTGGTCTCCAATGACTGAGGCTTGGGAACAGGCTGGTTCTGGAGCCATCACGGCCAAATTCTCAAGCTTCCAAAGTCACCTTCCGGGCAGGAAGCCTGGGTTTCTGACTCAGCCCAGCCTCCCCAGAGCTCCAGGCAGCGCGGGTGGCCCCGCCTGCCGGCCGATCCGCCATCTGGCCACCCAAGGACACCCAGCAGCCTCCACCTCGGTTCTCTTCACTGCTGCGTCTCTGGGACCTGCTGGCCTCAGGCTTCGGGCCTGAAATGATATGGGAAGGGGGCCCCCTCCTGAGGTCTGATTTTAATTTGGGGATCTCTCCTGAGACCCTCCGCCGGCGGCTCTCAGAAGGAGGCATGTGGCTTCCATGAGCAGAGGAGCCCCAGGAAGCTGGGGCCACCCCTTCTCATCACTGTTCCAAAACCCTGCGGCCCACGTTTCACCCTGCAGACCAGCTCATTCAGAATCTCAGGGTGGGAGGTCCAGGGGTCCGTGTGTTTTTCAGACTTCCGGTGACTCTGTGTGCCCCCAGGGGAGAAGCCCCTTGTAGAGGTACTTCGCTCTGCCTTCTGGAGTCTGTGGGGTTCAGACCCCGATAAGTGATGGTCTCGCTCTCCACCTCGGTGTTCACATCTGCGAAGTGGGCCTGATAATAGTGCCAGCTCCGTGGACAGGCTTGGGGATTGAATGACTTAATGCATGTGAAGAACTGGGGTGCCTGCTGGGAAAGCGGGGTGGGATGTTAGGAATACCATTCTGTAACAGGGGACCCAGAGAGACCCGAGAGCTCGGTCCCTCCCTGGTCAGGAGGTGGGGGCTCGGAGGCGGCCAGCCTGCACCCCATCCCAGGTGCATCACTGTCTGTCTTCGGGGAAGTGGCTGTACCCCTTGCCGTGTCTGCAGTGTGGGGACCTGTCTGCCCCCTGTGGCTGTGGCAGGAATAGGGGTGACCTGTGTGACCATTGCCAGGTCACCGGAACTAAACAAATTCCAGATCTCAGGCAAATCACTGTGCGACCTGGCGCCTCCGTGTCTCCAGCTGTGAAATGGCACCGTGGGCTAGAAGTGAGGGGCCTGCTGTTCAGATGTCAGAGCTAATGGGGGAACCAAAGCTCACAGCTGGTGCCAGGTTCCTGAGCCGATGGACAGCGTCCCTTTCTGGCCATTTGGTACTGCTTAGGGAAACGTGTGTGCACGTGTGGAGGTGTGTTTAGGTGTAAAGTGGAGGTAACAGCAGGACGGAGCTTTTTACTCATGTGTGTTTGCACCTGCCGTGTGCCGAGCCCCCAGGCACAGGGGCTACCGCTGTCAGCAGATAGCTGAGGCCACACCCCCATGGGTGCAGTTTCCAGGCACAGCCCCCACCCCTACACCCACTCACTGATGGCTGGAGGTCATTTCCGACCAGGGACAGACCTCCCACCCCACCCAGTCCCAGGGGCTCTGCCTGGACAGTGCAGCTGGACACCTGCCGAGTCACGCCCTCCCTGTGGCCACTCTTAACACCTGCACCCTCACAGCCAAGTCAGCATCTTGAATAATTAATGCACATTCTTCAAAAGTCAAGAAAAAATACGAATTATCCACCAAAGCTTCAGCCAGCTCTCCCCACTCGGATGAGATTTTGAGATCATCAAAGATAAGGGAAAACAAGGTGTGTGTGGTTGTGTATCTTGTGTCTGTGTGGTTATATCTTCGTATGTGGTTGTGTTTTGTGTGTGTGTGTGTGTGTGTTAGGTATATCTGCATGTGTCTGTGTGGTTGTCTGTCTTTCATCTGTGTGTGCATGATTGCGTATATCTGTGTGCCTCTTTGTGTTCATGTGTTTGTGTGTCTTACTGTGTATGCACGTGTGTCTGACTTATATATCTGGGTATGCCTGTATGTGTGTATTCCATGTGGTGTGTGTATGTGATGTGTATGTGTCTGTACCTTTGCATTTTGTATGATTATGTGTATGTCTGCGTGTGATTGTGGGTGCGTGTCTGTGTGTGTCTGGGAAGGGGATGCGGCAGAGACCTGGCTCTGACCATGCAAATCTATGTTTGCATGAGTGGCTGAGCCTGAGGTTTGGTTTGAATATGCAGAGCACATGGGTGTGGACCCTTGACCCTGTACCCCGAGTGGCCCCAGAAATCCTGCCCGAAGATCAAGTCCAAACCCTGAAGGACTGAATGGAGGAAGTGGCACCCAGGACCCCAGCATCAGCTCTGAGCAGCCCCCCTCTGGTGGCCCCCAGCAGGGGGTGCAGTCTCTGGGGGCCGGGGGACCCTTCCCAGGCAGGAGAGGGAGTGAGGCCGATGGCATGCATTATTCAGCGGCTCCTGATTTCACATTATTCTCCCTGATACTTTTACAACCTGTCAGTAAATAAAAAGATTCTACATTATTTATAGAAATGGAGCCGAATTGGCCATGAGGATTTAGGAGTGCTATTATTAGGGAGTCCTCAGGACCATTGGAACGGGGTGGGGAGGGTAGAGAGGCTGCTGCCCAGACCCCAGGGGGCGGGTTTGGTTGGTTGGCCCCCAGGGGGCCCGCGGCTGCCATTGTTGGGGCGCCTCCGCAGAGTCATGCCAGGCGAGTGAGCTGGCCCAGGGGCAGGCGGCGCCTGCCCAGCTGGCCCAGGATCCCTGGGGGAGGCTCTGGCCAGCCCGGCCAGCTGTGCCCCCTCCAGGGCCGGCCTTGCGCTGGGCAGCCGGCTGCAGCCACGAGGTGGTGGCAGGGGACCACCCAGTTTGGATGAGAGAAGGGGTGGCGTCGTGGGGACACCTGGAGGCTGGTGCTGAGTGAGAGACTGGGAGTGTGCGAGAGGCTCTCATTAGAGAGTGTTTATGGAGCACCTACTGTGTACGCAAGGGGCTGTGGAGTGTCGAGGCCTGGGTGTGCTTCCTGGAGATGTATAGCATTTAGCCAGATCTTTTGTCCTCAAACTGACAGGCTGTGAGTCCAGTCGGGTTGGGAAATGGTGCTGCAGATGGTTCAGGCCAACCGAGCATGCGCAGCCTGGTCTAATGCCCCACACTGTCGGGTCCCTTGTGGACGCCACGTCCTGTCCTGCCCTGCCTGGGGCGCTTCCCCAGGGGCATCCATACCTCCTATTCTAGGCTTTAACCTTTAGCACATGTGTGGGGCTGCCTGGCGGCCACCCTCCCAACAAAAACATAATTCTCAGCCTGGGTGCCACCAGCTCCCTACCAGGATACTTTAACTTTGCGCTCTCCACCTGGGTGGCAGTCTGCATGTAACTGAGCACATTCTGCTTACCAGATGACCACCCTTTAACTGAGCATTTCCAGGGACTCAAGGCATGCATCCGCATGCAGTCTCGTCCGCACAGAACTCCCCTGGGGACAGCGGTGAGTGCCAACCACCAGGCGTCTCAAACTGGAGCCTGGGCACATTAAGAGCACCCACTGAGGGAACAACTTTCTCACAAGCCCCGCTGTACCCAGATTTGAGGACTGTTGGCCCAGAGAGGGCAAGAATCCTGTGCCATTTGTCTGGAAGCCTAGCCTGCAGCACACAGTAAGTGCCGTGTGGTGTCTGGCATCGAGTGGGTTAAGAGTTATCCGTCCTTAGGAAGCTTGCTGCTGCGGAGGAGGCAGAATGAGCCAGCGGACCCTGAGCCTGGCACATGACCTATCCTCGGGGCCATGGCGTTCTCTGAACTGAACCCAGCGATGCCGGGGGGGCGGGCCAGGGGAGCAGAGACTTGGATGGGATGGAGTCGATCAAAGGAGCTGACCGTGAAGGGGAGACTGGAGTGGACCTGGGAGGAGTGTAGCCTAGTTTAGGTGACAGAGAGCAACCTCGCAGCTGAGAATGACGGGCTGACAGGGCCCATCATGGTGTGATGGAGAGTCAGGGCCAGGCTGAGCTGCAAGAGCTGAGGTTGGAGGAAGGATCATGGGTGAGAAGCAGGGCTCTGCCAGCTCAGGTGAGCATGGGCTGTGAAACCACAAGACAGTGCTTCCCAGAGGAGGTGCCCCAGACATGTCTGGCTGGGTGTATCAGCTATCCCTGGCTGTGTAACAAATTACCCCCCAAACTTGGCGGCTCCCAGTAGCATCTATTATCTCCCAGTGTTGGTGGTCAGGAATCTGGGTACAGCCCAGCTGGATCTCCTGCTTCAGGGGCCTTCACAGGCTGTGATCCAGTGTCGACCAGGGCTGCCATCTCATCTGAGGGCTCACTGAGGAAGGACCCACTCACAGCCACTGGCAGGATTCAGGTCTTTGAGGACCATTGCACGAAGGGCCTCAGTCCCTGGATGGAGGTCGGCTAGATGCCTCTCTCAGTTCCTTGCCATATGGCCCTCTTCCACGTGGCTGCTCACAATGTGCTTTATCAAAGTGAGTAAAGCAAGAAGGCAAGAAAGTGCCGGGGAGGGAGGGAACCAGCATCTTTTAAACAAATCTCACGAGTGACATCCCCTGTCTTCTGCCGTATTCCGCTGGTTAGACAGTGGTGCTGGGCAGCACTCCTCTTACCCACCCCGCGCAGTAGTGCGTCCTGGAGTGGAGGCGGTGATCCCTCGGGGTCCCTCTGCCCTAAGTTAAGGGGCAGCCTGCAGGAAGGCGAGGTTGAATTTCATCTTGTGGTGGGACCGAGAAAGATGGAGCTGGCCTGACCCACAGACCCTGGGGGCTGCGTCCTGACCCATACCTGGGTTTGTGCCCCCTGTGCCCCACCCCCAGGCTTGGAGGGGATGCCAGAACGGGAGCCTCCCACTCCCCACACACAGCTGGCTGCTGCCCTGGGGCAGGACAACTGCTCGCCAAAGCTTCAGGCATCCCCCACCCCATGCATACTGCTGTCTCATGAGACCTCATGTATAAGACACAAGTTGAAAGATGAAATGAGAGAATTCCCTGTGTGGTTAGGACTCCACACTTCCACTGCAGGGTGCACAGGTTGCATCCTTGGTCAGGGAGGTAAGATCCCACTAGCTGAGCAGCAGTGAGGTTAGAAGAAAAAAAAAAGACGGAATGATGAAGGGTTTAAAGGCAGCAACCAGAGAGCATTGAATTCCAAGCACTAGCTCTCTGGAACACGGGGCCTTCTATGAGTGCCCCAGCGCCACTGCAGCCAATGAGCACAAACTGTGCAGTTAAAACAGGGCGTTTATTCTCCTGCCGTTGTCCTGAGGCCAGAAGTCCAGAATCGGTATCGTGGGCTGAAATCAAGGTGTGGGCAGTGCTGTGCCCCCTCTGGAGGCCTGAGGGGGATCTGTTCTGGTCTCTGCCAGCCTCTGAGGCAGCCGGCGTCCTTGGCTGGTGGCCACATCGTGCCCGTCTTGAGGGCCAGCCTCTCCACAGCTCACTCTGCTCCGTCTCCGCGTGGCCCTCCACTCTGTGGGTGGCAGAGCTCCGTCTGCCCCCTACTTGGGAGAATGCCTGCGGTTGCACTCAGGGCCCACCTGGGTAACCCAGGCTCCCCCGCGCTCAGAGCCTCACCCTCATCACGCCAGCAGAGACGCCCCTTTCTGGTCTGCTCTGTGTGCGTTATACGGTAACATGAGGGCAGGCGCATCTTTGGGAGCCAGCCCTGCCCCAGCCCCGTGCCACTCCCCAGGCCACACACGCTCACGATCCCACCCTGCTGCTTGTTCAGTGACAGCCCATAAAGCCAAGCCTTTGATCTACATGTACGATGTCAGATTCTGCTCGTGGAGGGCCTGGCTTCCGGAAGCTTCCATGCTGCCGCCAGGAACCCACAGGGAACACCGCTCCAAGCCTCAGCTTTTCTGCTCGCCTCATGGCTGACCCATGGGGTCAGAGCACTTCTTCTCATTTCAAAGCCCGTGTGTTTCTAACGTGCCCTGCCAACCCAGCCTGACAGTTGGGGGCTGTCACACATCAGTGGGATCCATGGAATCGCTGGGTCCCTGGTCCCCCGGGGGTTGCTGACCCGGGAGTGCACAGCCAGGCCTGGGGACCTGCATCGTAACAGACACCACAGGGACGCCACACCACCCAGATGGGAGCCCCTGTTTTCTGAGCCCCCTAAAGGTGAAGCTGAAGCAGAGAGACAGGCTGCCTCCTCCTGTGTCCCCAAAGAGAACACGTTGCTGGTGGCAGCTGGGGTGTGGGAATCAAGGCACCCATGGAGGGCTGGGGAAGCAGGGTGGTGAGTCCCCAGGAGAAAGGCCGGGGTGCCCTGAGATGTTGCTGAGGATGGAAGGATTGATGCCACCTCTTCCCCAGCTATTGTTCCCAAGGTCGGAGGCCTTCATCCCTGTTGCGCTGAGAGCACCATCTTCAGTCATTAGCATCAGGGACACCAGGGTGGTGTGGTCCACCTCAGGTCCCAGGGGTCTGCAAACTTCCCGAGCCCATGTCAATCCAATCGTTTTTAGCCCATGTTTCTCAGAACATGTATACTCATGTGTTAATACATGCACCACTGTCCTAGCGGGCTGTGTACCTTACAAAATTGATTCCAGAATCGCAATTCCGAAAGGACTCAGAGAACCCTAGGAGTTACTTGCAGAGCTGCATGGAGGTTGCAGGCATTTGCATCTCCCTGGCGGGCCCTCACATTCGAGACCGCTGTGGTATGGAGGAGGGGATCAGTTAGACACAGGGCAGGGAGCAGGGCATTTATGGGACTCACGTAGTTGTCCTATGAGTGGTCCTATGCCGCCCTTCCACATGCCAAGAAGCATTTCAGGAACTGTGTCACTTGCCGATGAGTGGTACAGACGCGCGTTTCTCAAACTTCTGTGTGTCTGCAGCTCACGGGATGAATTTTCCATTTTACCTCGTGAGCCAGGCCCCACGTGCACATGCGCGCCCTCGAAACACTGTTTGGGCGACTCTGGTGTTCCCTGTCCCATTGAGTGCCACAGAAGAAAGATTCTCATCCCTTCCATAGAATGTGTTCACGACTCCTTCTTGAGTCTCAGCTCACAGTCTGAACAAGAAAGGTGTGAGTTGGTGCCATGGAGCTTTCAAGAAGGAAATAGATGGTCATAGATTAGAGACAGAGACGATGTTAGCAGGGGTGGATTTTATACTTGGGGATCCTGACTTCTTAGCTGGTGGTCTTCCTGTGTCCTCTCCATGTCCTCACAGGACCTGGAACATAGATAGTGCTGAGTGCAGTATTAACGACGGATGGATAGATGGACGGATGGCTACATAATGAACCCATCAAGAGACTAGCAGGCTCCAGGTGCCAGAGGTGTCCTGATGCTACAAACCCACATCCTAGAGCTGAAGAGCCTGTAACCCAGGGCAGGAAGTGACTGGGTCCCTTCCCACCCTCAGCCCCCTCTCAGGCAGACAGCCACCTCCCCGCCAGCCACGTCCCCAGCAGACCCGTCTACCGCAGCTGGCCTCTGTTGACCCCTGTGAGTGGGATCTGCTGATTGAAAGAAGGTTCATTCCCTTTACGGTTGACAAGCCCACAGAAGAACCTGGGAGGGTGGGGTGGAGGGGCAAGGCCCCCGCCAGCCTCCAGAACTTAACGGCTTGTCCCCCTGTCCTGAAGGTGGTTGCTGCCAGCCCGGCACTGACAGTTTTATTGGCAGGCAGGCCTGCTAGAAGGATTGTAGGCTATTTACAGTGTTGAGGCCATGGCTTTGCACGGAGACAGTTAACATAAATTCACATGATGGATCCGTTATCACTTCATTGAACTTCTGGCGGACCCATCGAAGGCCGAGCGATAACACACTGTTTCCTGGGTTTGCACAGCCCTGGGATACATTAAATACACTTTATTTATGGCTCACCATCGCGGCACTGTGGGCAGGAGAATGCAGCTTTTGCAACTATCGTCTAATTTTATGATGAGCATTAAAGCCGGGCCTATAATTTGCACCTTTTTATTCATTAGACAGTGGTGCAGCCATAAGTCAAAAAGGCCCAGGGATTTAGATGCCGATCCAGAAGATAAACTATTGACAAGCCAGATGTATTTTTACATTAGAGCGCCTTTACAATAGTTTATGTTGAGAGTGGAATATAAATTGCATTATTAAATATGAACCGCTCTTGGAACCAGTGCTCACCAGCGAGAGGAGTTGGTGGGGGGCGATGCTCCGAGCCCGGAGCTGGGAGGGGCCGCCTAATTTCTCAAGGTTGAATGTGTGATTCCGCTCTGTTCGGAGCCCCAAGTGGGAGCAAGTGGCGTGATGGGGTGTGGGCAGTGGGCTCAGTCGGACCCGCCTCTGAGCAGAGTGAGGTCCGGGGGTACCCGTACAGTCCAGTTTCCCCCAGGAAAGAGGGCTCAGTCAGCTGCCTGGCCAGGCACTCCCACTCAGTCTCTGGCGGGGGGGGGGGGGGTTGCGGGGGGGTCCCAGGGGACAGTGGTGATGGAGGGTCCTCAGCCGACCTGCAGGACACCCAGCAAACCCTTGCTGGACATTTTTCCACCGCCATGCAGAGTTTGGCAGGAATTTGAGGCCTGGTACATGGACTCCTCCTAGGTCGTCACTAATTTCCCAGTCTCACATTGACGTGGAGGCCCACAGACCTGTCTGCCGCCCAGGGCTCCTCAGCATTGCCGCCACTGACGTTCGGGGCTGGCCCATCCTCTGTGGTGGGGCCATCCTGAGCACGGTAGGACCTTGAACCACATTTCTGAGCTGTGACCCACGAGCTCCCCTCAGCATCTGCTCCCCCAGGTGTGACAACCCCAAATGTCTCCAGGCCTCGCCAGCTGTTCCCCGGTGGTGAAACAGCCCCTGGTGGAAGCTGTCAGGCGCCCCACATCAGGAGCCCTGAGGTCATGCTCCAGCTCAGCCGCTGGCCACCCTGGTGGTTTATTTTGACTTTCCTGGCCTTCATGTTCTCACCAGAAGGAGGATGGAGTCAGAACGCTGGATTTCTGACTTGCTCTATTTACCCTCCTGTGCGGTTCTAGAAGGGCGGGCACGGGTATGTGTGGACAGCTGCAGGCATCCCCCATTGCTGCTGGTTTGGTGTGTCTCTGCATTGGGGTCTGCAGCCCTCTGCCTCCACCTGACACCCCTATTGGCCCCGGCCGCTCCAGCTGTCCTACAGTCCGGGGCACTCCTTGGACAGAAGGCTGGATCTCGAGTCCACTGGGAAGGGACGAGTCTCCAGGTCCCAGATGTTCGTCAGTGTCCAGCACGGCTGGACCACGGTTCTCTGACTCCAGCAGCATCAGCACCCCTGGAGGGCATGTAACATCAGAGATGCTGGGCTGTCTCAGCACTTCTGACTCAGTGAGGCTGGGTGGGGCCAAGACTCGGCATTTCCAGCAAGGTCCCTGGTGACCTTGATGCTGCAGGTCTGGGGCTGCAGACAGAATCACTGGGCTCGAGAAAGGCAGGGAGGGGTGTGGGGGTTACTCTGGGGCTGCTGGGAAGCAGGTTTGGTGCAGAGTCACAGAGATGGAGCTAAAAGGCTGATGGCTACAGGACCTGGGTCCAGGGCCAGCCCAGGGACACCCTTGACCACCGGCTCCCTTAGAGGCGATGATCCAGGTCCCGGCTGCCTTTCCCAGCACACTGCTCATCTCCGCTGTCAGTCTTTGGACACGATGGACTGCCCATCTCCCTCCTGGCTGCCCATCCAAATCAGCACTTAGCACAAACCTCACCTCCTCCAGGAAGCCCTCTCTTGATTGCTCCAGCTTCCCAGCACAGAGAAGCCACTGCTGTCTGTGGGATGTGGTGACAAGCACCGTCAAGAGGTGGTCCAGAGCTGAAAGGATACATGGCCCCTATGTCATCCTTTCCAGGCTCCACCCCAGGACCCGCCGGGCCTCTGCGTGGGAAACAAAGGGAACCAAGACAGAAGCAGGGGCACTGGGTGGTTGTCGCAACAATCCAGGCAAAGACATGATGGCTCCTGGGCCCAGGGTGGCTTTGGAGGGGGTGCTCGGCTTCCTCATATACTTGATACGCAGAGCTGTCGGGATTTGCTGGTGGCTCAGAGGAGGGAGAGACAGAGGACTCAAGAACATCTCCAAGTCTGTGACTTGAGGGACTGGGAGGCTGGCGTTGCCAGGAGGAACGGGTCTGGGGAGAGGAGCCGGAGCTCCGTTCTGGCCACGTTGAGAGATGCTGTTAGACACCAAGTGGTTATCCAGTTGGCAGTTGGGTATTTGAGTCTGCAGCTACGCACACAGCACCCTTGGTGCACAGATGGCGTGTGAAGCCGGGAGCCTGGGGGAGGCACCTTGGGAGGGAGCAGTGGTAGGGAGCCCTGGGTCTGGAGCTTGCTGACAGCTAGGGGGTGCTGGCTTGGTCACTGCAGGGACCACAGTGAGGGTGCAGGGTGCTGCCCTAAGGGTGGGTGCTGTGACCACCAGGGACCCCATCTAGAGTTGAGGGGCAGAGTTTAAGAGTACGCCAGCCTTTCCCTTGCCTTGGTGCAGCGCTTCCCAGCCCCGAATACTTGTTCACATCATCGGGGACTCTGAAACACCTCCGATGCCCAGCCCCACCCCCAGAGATCCTGATGCAAGTGGCTGGATGGGGCTCATGCAGGGCTCCCCAGGGGGCGCTAGTGGCAAAGGACCTGCTTGCCAGTGCAGGAGATGTAAGAGAGGTGCAGGTTCCATCTCTGGGTCGGGAAGATCCCCTGGAGGAGGGCATGGCAACCCACTCCAGTATTCTTGCCTGGAGACTCCTATAGACAGAGGAGCCTGGCAGGCTGCAGTCCACGGGGGTCCCACAGAGTCGGACACGACTGAGCGACTGAGCACACAAGCACAGGTGATTGCAACTCGTAGCCAGGGGCAGAGAGCTGCTGCTCTGGGAGGGCCAGACTCTTGGGGTGCTGGGCCAGCATCTTAGCCCCCAAAAGACCCCTCTGAAGCCCAGCTGGGACTGTCTGATCACTCCTCTGCCAGCAGGTATCACAAGTCTGTGAATTGCCCAGGTCTGTGTTAGGGGCTGGGATGCTGACCTGAACAAGACAAACCCCCTGCCCTCCTTGTGTCTTGAGGAGTCTGGCGGGTACCTCGGCAGACACTAAACAGCATGCTCATCACAGTGGCTGGAATAAGCACAGGGAAGCAGGGAGCCCTGCCCGAAATCAAGGAGGGCTTCCTGAGGGTGGTGATGCTTGAGCTGGGCTTTGAAGGTGGAAGAAGTTCTCTCTGTGGAAAACTGGAGAAGGGCCTTGCAGACAGAGGGGATGGTAGGGAAGGCTTGGAGACTGAAACAGTGTGGACGTGAGGCCGTGCAGGCAGAGCTCCCTGTGGCTGGGACAGAAGATAAGGTGCCAGTAGGGGGAAGCAGACAGGGCTGTGGGGGCCCATGGGGCCAACTCAGCTTGGGTGCTAAGGTGTGTAGACCGGCCTGGGGCCTGAGTCCGTGCTGAATGTGGGGCTGTGCTGGGTTGGGTAGTGGCCCCCCAAACGCGTTGTCCACCTGGAACCTCAGCATGTGACCTTCACCGAGAAGAGGGTCTTTGCCGGCAGTTAAGATGTGGTGATACAGGACTAGGGTGGACCTTCAATCCAAGACCAGAGTGCCTATAAGAAGGTTTTGGGAAGGGACCAGGGTGTCTAGCAGCCACAGAAAGCTGAAAGAGGCAGGAAGGATCGCCCCCCCCCCCGCCCCCAGCACATGGCCTCCGGAGAGGTGAACTCAGAACTGTGAGGGAATGAATTCCTGGTTTTGTAAGTCACCCCACTTAGGGTTCTTTGTTCCAACAGCCACAGGACACTCCTAGGGGACCACACAGGTTTTGATTCTCACCTCGTATCCTCCTGCCCCTCAGTTCACCTCAAAGGAAAACAGGGGGAGGCCCTGAGAGACCCAGGCGGTTCCAGGGGCTGAGGCTCTGCACCCATGGTCTCTGGTCCCACCTGGGCCCCCCTGCCCTCTGGGTCCCACCCGGTTATGCCTCCCCTCGCTGGCCAAGTGGATCCCCAGTGACAGTGACAGAAGCAGGCAGGCCCCTGGTGATTGGGTACACCTGCTGGTCCCCTGAGGCTCAGGGGTCTGTCTGCCTGTGATCAGTCCATGCTGGCCTGGGGATGAGCAGGCTGAGAGGCAGGTGGCTTCCTGGCGACATGAGAGGGGGGTTAAGGGCCTCCTGGGCCCCAGGGCAGGGGGCGGGGGGGGTGCGCGCCAGCCGCAATGTTAGGGACTTCCCTAAGGGGCGCCGCCTACATGCCGCCTGTCCTGCTCAGGCCGAGTCACCTGACCCCCAGGGCCTCAATCTCCTCCTCTGTGAAATAGGAACAAGAGCAGGACCTACCCAGGGGTCTCTGGGAGGACTGGAGTGGCATCTGCAGCGTTTTGAGCAGCGCCCAGCGGGCAGTGAGCCCCGTAGATGGGAAGCCAGGCAGCAGGGGTGCAGGCGGAGGCCCTGGTCTCTCCTGAACCAGGTCCCCCAAGCAGCCTGGACTCAGGTTGGAGGGGTCCGGGGGTCTCTCTGGCGCCAGAGCGTGGGAGGATGGGGCCGAGGACATCCTGCAGGGTAACCTGCTTTCCGGCCCCCGCCCCGGTTCTCCATACCTCTCTCCGTCTCACCCCTCCCACAAAAGAGCACAGCGAACAGGGCACTGACTCCACACCCCACTGAGTGAGCTGAGGCAGAGAGGGGCTGAGGACGCCTGGCTGGCCTGGCGGGGCACCCTGTGTGGTAGCTCATTTAGTCCTCACCTGTGACGCGGGGTGTGCGTGAACCTCCCCACCATACAGCCGATGACCCTGAGCCCACGGGGCTCCCAAGCCCAGCTCTCAAAGATAGCAGGGTATCAAGCCAGGCCTCCAGCAGCCAGGCCCGGGCGAGCGTATCACTTACTCATTTGACAAACGGCTGGCCAGCTACTTTCTGATGGGCAGAGAAGGCAGGTTTCCTAACTGCTGCTCTTCCTACAGGCCTGTCCTTGTGAACCGTCTTCATCCGGGTGTATGTGCATGAGTGTGTGTGTGTGTGTGTGTGTGTGTGTGTGTGTTCTTATCCCACCCGCTTCACCAGAGGCGGAGCCATGGCAGTAGCTGTATTTCCATCCTTCATATTTCCTTTAGGAATGGCCTCCCAGAGGCCCTGACTCCAGGGCTTTCTTCCTAGAAGAACCGACACCAGTTGACATTCGGTGACGCTTCCTCTGGGCCAGGCACTGCCCTGTTTCTTTCCGCGTGTTATTCGCTCAGTCCGTGTGCCACCCCACCAGGCAGGCATTTATCGTCATCCCGGGACCTCCTTCCTGAACCCCTCCAGGGACAGCCTTCCCGGGGCAGCCTTGGTAAATGCACAGAACTGACCGTTCATTTCTCCGGGGATGACCTACTGAGGAAGCTGGAACCCAGGCAGGCCCATCTATCCACCCCTAAGCCTAGCTGTCCCCCGGGGCGCGTCTGAGGCCCAGGCCACACCCCATGTGCCCCCTCCACCCCACTCCCAACCGCCTGCCTCCAGGGCTGTGACGCAGCACCAGCTTCTCTAATGGGTTAAGTGACTCTGCTCCAGACACAGCCCCGTTTACATTATCAGCATGAATAAAAGATGAATTCCGCCAGGGTGGCTGGCAGGGTCCTCCCACAGGCACGCAGGCTCCAGGCAAGACTGACAGTAAGAGGCTTCTTGGGAAGGACCCGGGGGTGCCCCCACAGAGTCGCTAAATGAAGGATGTCAGCTTCCTCCCTGGATGGGGGGGCCTGGGTGCAGGGTGGGAGGGTGGAGCAGGGGAGCAATTGGCTGGGGGTCCCGGCCGTGGCACACGCAGTGCCTGGCACTGTCCTGGCCAGAAACAGGGCACACAAGGCACCTGCCCTCACGAAGGGCATGTGTGCTCAGTCACTCAGTCATGTATGACCCTTTGTGACCTCAGGGACTCTAGCCTGGCCGCCAGGTTCCTCTGTCCATGGAATTCTCCAGGCAAGAATACTGGAGGGGTTGCCATTTCCTCCTCCAGGGAATCTTCCCGACCCAGGAATCAAACCTGCATCTCCTGCATTGGCAGGCAGATTCTTTACCTCTGTGCCACGAAGTGGAGTGGATAGAAAATAAACAAGTGCTCCAGTGAATACATGATCCCAGGCCGGGTGTGATAAGCTCTATGAACACAGTCAAGCAGGGGGAGGGGAGGGAAGGGACAGGCAGAGCCCTGGTTGCAGGAGGTGACCTTCCAGCCTGAAGGGGGTGAGGAGGAAGTGTCCTAGGCAGGTGCAAATGCCCTAAGGTGGTGCACACTTGGGTGCTTTCGAGGCTGGAGCTGGGGTCGAGGGGAGCAGGGCTGGTCACGCAGGGCCTCGGCGGCCACCATTCAGGGTTCCAGCTCCTCTGCTGAGCAGGGCTGGAGGGAGCCCCTAGGTCCCCCCGAGGTTGGAGCACTGCAGCCCTGGGGTCGCGCTTGGTGAACTCTGGCAAATGGGCTTTGGAGGAGGGGCAGCTGGAGCGTGCAGGCTGCTCGTTAACCAGGTCTGGCTGTTCTGGGCTCCATCGGGGCAGGACAGGGCACCCTGCTCACCCGCTCGGCTGGCTTTATCTTGGCAACAGATTGCACAAACCCCCGAGCTAATATTGAACTTGCCAGGATTTTAAATAGCAGCTGTAAACACCACTGCTCCCAGCCCCTGGCCCTGTGATCCCTGCCTAAGGCAGGCGTTCAGGTGCGGCTGGCCCCAGGCGCCGCCTGGGCAAACACGCAGAGGACAGGAGGGTGGAGTCGGTTACCAGGAACCAGAATCCTAATCATCTGACCCGCGCCTGAGGGTCCATGTCCGTAGGAGCTGGAAGTGACCAGAAGGGACTCTGCTCTGCAGAAAGGGACAAAGGTCCCAGCCTGTCTTGAGAGCCATCTCCAACCCTGCGTGGACATTGTCCCTCATGCAAAGCCAGGCTCCATCCTCCCACAGTCTCTCATCCCACAGGCCCAGTGCCTGGGTCAGGCCCCCTGGGGGATGCCCGGCCGGCCTCCACCCTGCCCAGGGGCTCCAGACCTGGGCCACTGTTCCTGGAGTGCGGGCACTTTCTGCTGAGCCTCAGACTCCTGGGGCTTTTCTGAAATCACTCCTGGGCAGAGTCCCACCTGCCGGGGATTCCCATTCATTGGTCTGGAGCAGCCAGGCCTTCGCACACGTTCCTGGGGGCGGCTGTGCCCTGAGCTCTGCACTCCCTGAGTGGATTCTGTGAGGGGCTGGGGGTGGGGAGGGGCTTGGACCAAAGGGAAGGTAGATATAGGCAGTCAAGGGATCATGGAGGGCTGGGGCCCCGTCCTGCCTTCACTGAGCCATGGTGACCGTGTGTCTGTCTGTCTGTCCTCCCCCGCCCCTGACTGCTCCAGCCCTTCACTCTGCCTGCAGAGCTCCCCAGCCAGGTGCCTGTTTGTGGCCCCTGCTCCCAGGACAGGGCCCCCACGGCACCAGCGTCATCAGGTTTCTTTAGGGGAGCCCCTGAGCCCTTAGTTGGGGTGTCAGTTCCAGCTCTGCTTCCCGCGCTGGGGGGCTGACTGAGGACACTCCCAGAGCCGGGCTTCCTGCTTCCACTCACCTTCTAGGCTGAGAGAACGCAGCCCCTCCCCAGCGCCCCATAGCTTGGGCGTGTTATTTGTTCAGACAAAGAATATTCTGGGGTCTCCTGAAGGGGCCAGAAAGGCAGCTCTCACTAGTAACTACGGTCCCCATTCATCTATTTGCTCACTCACTCGTTCACTGGTACACGGAGAGCTCCTTGAGCTCCTCTGTGTGTTCTCGGCACGGGGTTGGGACCGCAGACCTGAGACCCCTGCCGTCCCAGTGTCAGGGCCAAGCATTCCTGTGGGAAGTGGAGCTTGACAGGCAACATCAGGGTCAACATTCAAGATATTTCACCTGCTCTGCCCACAGCCCCGCCTTCATTATGGGTCCCAGGGAGACTGGCAACTTCCTGGCAAGAGGCCAAGCCTTCTGGAAGCCGCTTGCTGGGACCTGGGGCTGCAGGATGGACGTACGTCAATATTCTAACAACTGGCCCAGCTGGCCTAGCTGCTGCAAGCCGCACAGGGGCCCGGTGGCCAGTGGGATCCCCTGTGTCACATGGTCCCGCCCCCGCCCATCTCTGCAGATCCCCTTGGCTGGACCCTAGGTGGGGGGGCCCGGCCCCAACTCCCAGCCTCCAGGATCTTGCTTAAATACTTTAAAACAATCTAAAAGTAATTATCATGAACAGGCTGCTTGGGAACACCTGCTCCACACGTCCCTCGGAATAGCTAATGTGCCCGCTTGGAGCGCTGACAGGCACTGGGCTCCTCCCTGTGTCCCGAATCACCAGATGCTCCTGTGCCAGGGCGCCCCCCTCCCCGCCCCACTGCGTGGCGCGGGGAGGCCGCCCAGCCCGTGTTTCCAGCGCTCCCTGCACAGCTGTCACTTACGGCAATCAGTAGGAAAATCATCACCCCACGAAGTCATACATATGGAACATCATATTTGCAGAATATTTATTTTAACACGTGTCAGGGCCTCCACGGGTTGTAGGCAGAGCCTCTGCCTCACACGCAGGCAGCTGGCATGGGGCTTTCTTCCCAGAGGACAGCAGACATCAGGGGGTGCGGGGCTCAGCTGGGGACCCCATTCTCGAGCCTGGGGGCCCCGGTCGGCCCTTCCTCAGAGCTCTGCGTGGTTGGGGGATTGGCAGGCAGTACCCCCATGTCCCTGGGTGCTCCCACGTCATCACAGCTGTGGAGCAGCTGCCTGTTCTGTGGTCTCGGTTGGGGACCAGCCAGAACGTAGAAACCACACCACATGAGGTATCTGGACAGAGAGAATTTCATCCAGGGCATTGGTGACACAGGTGTTGGAGGACTGAAAAGGCGAAAGGGGGACACGCGGGTAACAGAGAGGTCACGCTTGCGTGAAGCACTACACACCCCTGGGGCCAAGGAAGAGGTCGGGGCTGCTGAACGGCAGAGGCTTAGCAGATGAGGGGCCCGCGGAGCTGGGAGCCAGATCTCGGAGGAGTCGAGGAGGCTGGGCTGTTGCAGGGAGTGTGGGGAGAAGATGCAAGCTGGAGAGCGGAACCACTGGAGCGACACTCATGAGACAAAGCAGATCTCATGGCAGCAAAGGGGCATGGGATCTTCCAGCCAGGAGACAGAGCTTTGGGGACAGGCACAGGGAAAGGTGCTGTCACTTGTACATACCACCCTACCCTGCCCTGCCCCACCCTCCAGGCCAGCCAGGTCAGCCTCCCCTCCCCACTTCCTCACATCACGCCAGGCCCCCGTGCATCAAGCCACGTAGGGCAACCTTATCTCCCTGGCCTCTCAGTGCTAGGCACACACAACTTGTTCCCAAGTTACAGATGGGGAGATTGAGGCTGAGCATGAAGGAACTTTAACCGTGGCCAGGAATCCGCAGCAAGTCAGAGGCGGGTGGGAATCTGAACTTCTTAGTGTGTAACTTCCACAGGCGAGTGTCTCATAGGTGATATCTTATAGACACATCCCTTCTTACAGCTAGGGAAACAGAGGCATGGAGAGACAGGGTTACCCACCCACAGCCGCTCAGTGGTCAGTGGCAGGGCCAGGATTCAAACCTCGGACTGTCCTGCTCCAGAATCTGTACTTTTCATCACCAGTCTTAAGAACTTGTTGGAAGTGGACAGACAGATAGATGGAAAGGTAGATGGATGAGGGGATGGATTGTAGAGGATGGATGGGAGGAAGTATGGATGGAGGGAGGGAGAGAGGCAGGATGGATAGAAGGAAGATTGGATGGATGGGTGGATGGATGAACAAACAACAGAAATATCCCCAGGCTGGAGGCATTTGCAGTCACTGGAAATGTGCTGAATTAACCCCGGCTTTAGCCCCTCTGGTGGCTCAGAGATCCTCATCTTTATTTTCAAGTGAGAAGCACTTGAGGAGGAGACGGGTTGAGGGGACAGCACATGGGCCCTGGTGTGTCCCGTGGACTTTGGTTTGAATCCCAGCTGCTCCCCTTACTACTCCGTGACCTTGGAGCCTCGGTTTGCTCCCCTGGGAAATGGAGCCCTGAGGCCGTTGACCCTATCTCCCCCCACCTCTGACCCTGCATGGGAACAGCTCGCGTGTGCTGTCTCTGTGTACACACAGAACACCCACAGCTCTAAGCCCACATCCACATGGGACACACACACAGACCCGAGGACACACACCCCACCACGCTGTGTAACTTCTGAAGACACTTGTGGGAGCAGCAGACACTCGTGGGCCCCCGTGTCCCTGCAACACACACCCCTTGAACGGAACACCTCAGAGCCGCACGCCTGGAGACACACTCCTGCCTGGAACACGCACGTAGGGCACCCCCAGAGGGCGCCCCGCAGAGCCAGACACCCACCCTCTCCTGCCTCCATTGGCGCGTGCACACACCCAGAGCACAGGGAGCTCCTGAAGGGGTGGCGCCAAACTGCTGCCCAGAAATAGCCCTCCCTGGAAGCTGTGTGCACAGGGCACCAGGGACCATATGTTCATCCCAGAGGCTCTGGGGATGGTGGGCAGGGAGCTGTGTGCACAGGGCACCAGGGACCCTGTGTTCACCCCAGGGGTTCCAGTTGCAGTGGGCGGGCAGGGGGCCACTTGCTCCATGTGACAAGTGGGGGTCTGGAATTCAAGCGTCACCGTGTCCCTCCTTGCACAGAACCTGCCGTGGCTCCTGTCACTGGGGCAAAGCCAGTGTCTTGCTCTGGCTCCAGGCCTGGAGACATACTCCTGCCTGGAACACTGCCGGTCCCACAGCAGCAGTCCCATCGTCCTGTCTCCTAATCTCTCCAGACACACCCACCTCCTCCCTGGCTCTCAGACACGCCCCAGGGCCTTTGCACTTGCTGTTTCCACTGCCTCTTCCCACTCTTCTCACTCACGCGAATCTGCATGATCTGCAGCCACTCTTCTTTTCACCGCAGAGCCTGGGCAAGACTTCCCTTCCTCCCCCCAACACCCTTCCCCATTTGATCCCTCCCTCGGGGCTCTCCATCCACCTACTCCGCTGTTCTTCTCCAGAGCTCAGCATCACAGCTGACACACACACGGATGTGTGTATTTACTTATTATCTGTCTCCCTGCTGAACTGCCAGCTCCACGCAAGGCACTAGCCACAGGGCTGCTAGTGGGGCTGACACACGGCAGTGCGCAGTGTAAACTGTGGAGGGAGTGAGTCTTGGCCGATTTCATTCCTTCTTCGGTCTCTTCTCTCCCCAGCCCCCTACGAGTAGATTAGAGGCTTAGTGTGAGCCCAGCTCCGTGCCAGCTGCAGGGCAGGATCCTAACAACTCTTAGTGTTTTCTGAGCACTCACAGCCCGCCAGGTGCTGAGTTAGGAGCGTGACACATTAACTCATTTAATGTCGCAGCCTCATGGCACACGAAGCCCAGACAAGGCAGGATAAAATCCAGCCCCAGACAGCAGTTTGGAGCAATAAGACACACAGTGCAAAGATGACCCGTGATAATCAATAATGATGACTGGAACCCAGGGCATGCCTCCTGCATGGTCCAGATCCCCAGTTCGCAGATGAGGGGGAAAGCCCACACAGAGCGGTCAAGTAGTCTGCTCGAGGTGACCCAGCTCAGCAGAACCAGCTCAGCAGATCCCAGAGGGAGGCAGGCGGAAGCTGCTCTGGGAGGGCACAGGGCACTGGGCATGAGGATCTTACCCCCACCCCCCCGAGAGTCTCCTGTGCAGTTAAGAGTAGAAGCCCTCACCTCACGGGCCGGAGTCCTTCTGTCCAGTGTGCAAAACCTGCAAACTGGGCTCAGAGTCCCGAGCCTCGGGGGCATTCACGTGCAAAGCCTCTGCGTCCACCCGACAGGGGCGGCTGAGTGAAGCAGGCACGGAAGGCTGCCTGGGGATGCTTAGAGGGGTCTTTTCGGGGCTGGGGGCTTTGCTCAGCCGCGGGTGATTGTTGCACCGTGGCGTATGGCAAAATCATTGTATTTTTTAAGAGAAGCCAGAAGTCCAGATTTTTCTGTCAAATCTGATTTTTAAATGCTGGCAACTAACGCGAATATACAATTCTTATGTTACCGCAGGGCGCACAAACCACACAAAACCCCAACCGCGCTGGCAGGCCCCATCTGTGGAGCCTGCTTCTCGGATCCAGGCCCCTGCTGGCCCCTGGTCAGATCCTTTGGGGGATCAGGGCTGGAAACTGGCCTCCGGGGGCGGGGGTGGCATCGTTCTCCTGGCTCCCCCCACACTTGGACAACCCACCTCCCTCCACCCCCAGGGCAGCCCTGCCTTCCTGCCCCCTCTGAGCCCACCTGGGCAGGAACGGGTCCCTGGCACCCCGACACAGAGGGTGTTGGGGGCCCCCTTGGGCCCCAGCCACCCACGCACCCTCTCCTGACAGCTTTATCAAGCCTCCAGCCTTCCCAATCCCATTGTTCCTGACATCTGTTTCGGTAAGTGATTAATTGCAATTAGCGAGTGGTTTGAAAGCCCTGGAAGAATACTCAGCAGAAATCTCATCAAGATTAATGAGTGGCAGGGCCGTCGGGGCGAGGGTGGACGGGGGGAGCACCACCGCCACGCTGCCGCGGTGGGACCCAGCGGAGTCGTCACCCGCACAGGTGCTGGGAAGTGAACGGGAGGCAACACCCTCGCTCCACGCCTCCCCACTTGCCCCGAAACCCTCCTCCCCCATAAACTACCACTAGATGATTTCTCATCAAAATGCATGAATTACTCACTAATAGGCTATTAATAAAGCCCTTAGAGGGTCATAAGATGAGGTTCTAGGCATGCAGAAAGGATTGCAGGGCTTCCAGAACACTTCACCACCACTTGCCATCGTGGGCACGCCCAGGTGAGGCAGGCCGGAGCCGGCAGCCTGTACACAGCCACACCCCCACCAAGGGCTTGTGGGGAACTGTGGCGGCACCTGACCTCGCAAGTCAAGTCCACCGCGAGCTGAGAGCTTGCCCCCTCGAAGTAGGACTGTCCGGAGCATGTGCCTCACAGGCAGGTAGGGGCCAGGTGGGAGAAAGGCAACAGGAACCGTGAAGCTGAGACCCCGTGTTGGCATCCCGACTGTACCCTTCTGCCCTGCCAGGTGCCCGAGCACTTGTGTGCAGACGACACCTAGCATGCGTCTCCACGCGGCTGTTTTCGTGTTCGCATGTTCCCTGCCAGGCCGGGCCCACATGTCCGTATGTCACACCTTGTGTGCACGTGGTGCCCGTGCATTACATGTCACGTGCATCCCTGCACACAGGTGGCTATCACTTGCGGGCGCCTGCACCACCTGTGCCGTCACACCCTTTGTGCATTTCTGAGATTCCCTGCATCCCTTCTCTGCCCCGTTTGCAATGGTAACAGGTGTTATGGAAGGACAGTCATATGTCAGGTGTTTCCCAGTTGTCCTCCGTAATGCTTCCAACAAGCTCGAAGTGCCTCTGGTTTCCATGTGAGGAGACCGAGGCTGGGACCTTCAAGCAGTCTGGCTCTAGAAACACCACTGGTGTCGGAGCCGGGTTTGAACCCAGATCCTCTGGCGCTGCCGACGGACCTGGTGTCCCCGAGGACAAGAGCACTCACACTGGACGGGGCTGGAAGGAGCCTGCTTTTCACCTTCTGCTTTTTCAGTTCTGCTCTGGAGCCCAGATGGTGATAAATCCCCCCAAGACTCTTCTGGGGAAGACGGGAGGGGCCTGGAGGTTCTGGGGAACTCAGGGGCTGAGCGGGGACGCAGACACTGACCCCAGCAGGGGCTGTTACTGACCGTGGCTGCGCAAGATGTGAGCAAGTCACCCAGCCAGCTTTGAGATAAATACATTCTCCGGCTTGGTTTATGATATCATTTTCTTATCATTTAGTCTGGACACCATCCAAATGATGAAGTTCTTATGCCCATCTTGCTGACAAAGAAACTGAGACTCTGGAACATTAAGTCACCTGGGTCAGGTCACTGGACGTAAAAGTGGAACCATGATTTGATTGAGTTCAGCTCTGTCTGACCTAGGTCCGGGAATCCCTTTTTTTGTTCTGACCCCCCCAAGTCACTTGTCTTGCTCTCTGTCACCCTCTGAGAGAGAAACCTAGGCAGTGTATGTCATGGACCATGACGGCTGGCCACTCCCAGAGCCCTCTGCTGCCCACTCTAGACAGGTTGTGTGGATGGCTCATGGATGATGGATGGATGGATGGATGAATAGATGATTGGGTAGATGTTGGATGGACCGACACTGCATGGAATTAAATGAATGGATGGATGGATGGTTGGATGGATGTAGTGGCTGTTGGATGACGGATGGTAGGTGGTTGCATGGATGAATGGATGTTGGTTCAATGGATGGCTATCGGTTAAATGACTAAGTGGAAGGAAAGATGGAATAGAAGGTTAGATGACTGAACAGAAGGCTCTGTGAGGGGAAGGAAGAGCCATAATTCCTCGTATGCCTGCTGAAAGGGATGACCGTGGCAGGAATCCTGCAGCACCAGTTTGCAAGACTGTGGCCCAACCTCTCACGGCACCAGGGAAGGAACTGAGACTCGGGGCCGGGAAGGGGCCTGCCACAGTCACAGGATTTATGTACAGCAGGTTGGAACCCAGGCCTCATCCCCGTAACACAGCGAGACTACCACAGAACACCCCACGGTCCTCTTTCCTCCATGAGCTGCTTCTAGCTCACGACCCAGGGGGCACCAGGGTGGTGATGAGTAACAACAGAGGTTGTATTAATAATTAAGAGCATTCACGTCATGATTACTCTGTGCCAGCTCTTTTCATGTGTCTGTAACGCCTTTAATTTCCCCAGCAATCGCGTGGGAAGGGGCTGCTTTCTGTAGAAGAGGAAGCTGAAACACAGAAAGGCTGGGTTGTTTGCCCGAGGCCACACAGTTGGGAAGTGTCAGAGCCAAGATGTCAGACTGGCTGAGGTCTGTGCTTGCCCATTTCTGCCCTGCCCCATGGGGGTGGGGCCTTCCTCCCTGACCCCACAGCGAGGGGGCTTCGTGGACATGTGACCCTGAATGGTCCCATGAGCCCTGTACTTGGTTTCGTGCCTGTGTTGCCATCTTGACACTCGGCTCTTTTTGAACCAGGGGCCCTGCATTTTCATTCTGCTCTAGACTCCACAGATTTTGTGGCCAGTTCTGCCTCAGGGCCACCCCCTCCCCCCCATCCCTGAGGACCAGGGCAGGACCCTGCTGAGAGGCTGGAACCTCGGGCTGCACACAGAGGCACACAGAGGCACGCCCTAGCCTCGGCCTCCTGAGGGTGGGCCTGGTCTGGGTCCTCCCTCCACCCAGCCCCAGAGATCTAGAGCTGCAACCCTGCACCCCCACGTCCCCGCCCCACCCCTGCAGCGAAGATTCCTCTGAGCCCTGTGTGTGCCAGGATGTGTGTCCCCGATCTGTCCGAGCCACCCCAGCAGGTGCTCAGCGCCCGACTTCCTTCCGGGTGGGTGTTGTGGGAGGAGCTGGGACCAGGGCTGTGGTTTCCCCCTTTCCTTCACCCCCAAGCCCTCCACCTTAGGTGGTCTCGGAGGGTCATCTGGGCTTGATGGTGTATCTGAGAGAGGGGGAAGAGAGGGAGCGAGCCTGTGTGTCGAAGGGTCCAATAAGGGGAGGAGCGTGGAAGTCCCTCTTCCCGATGCAGTGGCCTCTCAGCTGTCTCTGCCGGTACTCTGTTCACTCATCTGTGCAGTGAGGTCTGGGCTGGGGTTTGGCCAGGGGCCAGGCAACTGGTGAGCCGTCTCACTGCAAAGTGGGTGTTGTGGGCCCCATTTCCCCAGGCAGGAAGCTGAGGCTGGGGCGGGGGGGGGGGTCACGTATGTGTGTGTGCTCAAACATCAGCCAGTGAGCCACGCTCCATCCCCAGGTTTTGGGCCCCCCGGAAATTCAATTAGGCTTCACTGGTTCCTCCAGGGAGGGGCACGGAGCCTGGATCAGGGGCCCTGGAAATGAGGGGCTGTTAGAACTCCTCTCCCCTCCTCCTGTGCACTTGGGAGAGCATCCCAAGGAGGTAGCTGCATACATCAGTTCTGGGCAAGGTGAAAGTGTAGTGAAAGTGTTAGTCGCTCATTTATGTCCGACCCCACGGACTGTAGCCTGCCAGGCTCCTCTGTCCACGGGATTCTCCAGGCAAGACTACTGGAGTGGGTTGCCATTTCCTTCTCCAGAGGAGCTTCCCGACCCAGGGATGGAACCAGGGTCTCCACTAGGGAAGCCCTCTGAGCAAGGTAGTTTTTTCTTACCCTGATTTTGCAAATAGGGAAAGTGCTCAGAGTACTCGAGACAGTGGCCTTGGGCCACACAGCAGACAGCTGGCTTGGCCTGTTATCAGAGTCCTGACCCTTGCTGGGCTTCAGCTCGGTCACTTGTCACTCTGGTGCAGTGGCAGCCAGCCTGAGCCTGTCCCTCCAGTGTGGACAGCTCTGGCTGGCTGTTTACTGGTGGCATCTAAGCCTCCCCTGGGGCAGGAGTCGGGGATGGACCTTCCTGTGCTGGGGCAGTTCCCTGTCTAGAGTGCAGACCCAGAGCATCCGCTGCAGAGGGAAACTCCCTTCTTCAGTGGGGCGAGAATTCAAACACGCCCCAGAGGGTTAAGACGTGGACCTCGGCAGCCCAGCCCGGAGAGGGAAGACTTGACCTCCCGGGGAGTCCCCCAGAGCCAGCTCCAGCCCCAGGCCTGGCCAGCTGGGCGGCGTCCCAAACCCCAGAGGGCCTGTGGGCGCCGGTCTCCCGCCCGAGGGGCGGGACGGCTGCCTGGCAGGGTCCCCACTGGCCAGGCACCCGGTTCCGGGGCTGAGACCCCACGCTGCGGCCTTCGCGGGGCTGGTGGGGGGTGCAGAGCCTGCAGGCCAGAGAGTGGGCGGGCCTTGGGCCCCCTGTGCAGCCCCCCGCCATGCCCCCGCACCTCCCGGCCCTCTCACTGCCGTGCAGCCCGGGAGCAAATCTCCCGCTCATCCTTGGCAAGACATCTGCTAGCAGGGGTGGGGAGAGGAGGTGAACGCCGGGGTCGGAGCATCGGAGCCCGCAGCAGCGCTCCCCACCTCCCCCGGCGACTTCTGGCCTCGCAGCAGATGGCAGGGGCGGGCGGGGGCGAGGGGCGCGGGTGCAGCCGGCGGGTCTCACGCGTTACCACACCCATGAAATTTCCCATTGTCGGGGGCGGGGACGAGGCGGCGGCCGCGCCCCCCTTCTCCTCCCCCGCAGCCCCTCCCCTTCGCGGCCATCTGATGTCCCTCCCAGCGGATGCCCCCGCCGGACTCCCAGTTGAGGCGCCGGGGGTCTCCGAAGACCCCTGCGTGCCCTCCAAACAACACCCCCTCCCCGCCCCCAGAGGAAGAGAGGGGGGTGGGGTGGGGGGAGGGTCTGGAGGCGCCGCGGAGACCCTTTTACATGTAAATAGGAGAACTGGGCGCCTGAAAAGGCCTTTCCCCCTCATTTTTATTTCCAGAAAGCCCGCTGTGGCCTAGGCCTCCTGCAGGACCTGGAGGCCGCCAAGCGGTGCCAGGATTGAAATAAGAAAGTAAGGTCCTCCAGGGAGTCAGCACCCATGACCTCCCCCCGCCCCCACCCCGCCCTGGGGAGGGGCGGATGCAGCCCGGTGGGCCCTGCCCAGGAAGGGGGCCCAGAGGGGAAGGCGCGGCCTGCTGGCGATCTGAGCCCAGGAAGGTGTCTGGGCTCCCTTCCCGAAGCTGCCGCTGACCCTCTGCAGGCCTGCGTGTCCGCATCTGTAAAGTAAAGGTGCTTTCTGCTTCCCTTGTTTCCTGCTCTGGGAATCCAGTAGTTATGGGGGAGAGCTGTGGTGAAGACTGGACGTCCCCCCCCTAGAGCCTGCTGGATGGTGGGTCAGTGACTGGACTGTCTCTGGGTTCAAATCCTCCTCTCAACCTTCCTGTGTGTGTGGTCTTGGGCAAGTCGCTGAACCTCTCTGAGCCACAGGTGTCCTAGACCACGCTAGGACCTCCCTCACAGGGTAGGATTTTGTGGGATTAAGTCAGTTCTGGGTGTAAAAGGCTGCAACACAGCATGCAATCAATAATAGCTACTCTTAGGACTTTTATTACCTGGCTTTATGCCCCCGGGGTAGCCGTCCCAGGCTGTGGGGAGGGCATCTGTCCCAGGCACACCGGGGGCTTCTCTCGTCTCTCTGTGTGTGCCCGCCTGAATAGGATGCGTGTTTTTGCCTCTGCCTGCCTCACCAGTCTATGAGCCCCCCCTCCCCTGCGCACCCTGTAAAGTGTGTGGAATGTGTGAGTGAAGGAACAGACCACAGTTAGAGTGGTCTGGGCGGGGGTGGGGGGCAGAAGTGGAGAGGGTGTGCCTTCGCCCCTGTTCCTGTTGGTTTACCCCTAGGGTTATGGTTAGGATCACATTAGCTTGGACCCTGTTTTAAGCACTGCCTCATTTCCTAGCAGGAGCCTAGCAAGGTTAAGTGCAGTCCCACCCCTTTACAGATGGGGAACCTGAGGCCTGGAGCAGCCAACTCACTTGCTCAAGCTCAGCAGGTCTGGAAGGAAGACACCAGAATTAACCCAAGCAGTTGGTTCCAGAGCTTGAGTGTCCAACCCAGCCTCTGTCCCCTCATTGTTGAATGTCTGTGAGAAGGACCGTTAGCCACAGCGACCATCCCCGGGGGGGATCTCTGTAGAGTCAGCGTTTGGACTGAAAGGTGACATCACTCAGCTGCACCCAGGCCGGCGGGCTGTGCCGGGGCTGCGCCTTCACTGACCACAGCGTGCAGAGATTCGGGCCTGGGGGTCAGCTGGCACAAGCAGCTGCAGAGGGCCACCCAAGTGCGGCCTCCTGCTTATTGTCTGGGGGATGCCAGGGAAGGCTTGGCCTGAACCCCTGACCTGGGGCCTGTGATCCAAGGCTCCCTCCCTGTGTGGTGGAGCCAGCCATCACCATCACCCAGAGGCCCAGGGCGGAGCTGGGCCCCCCTGACCTTCCCACTGGCCCCTGGAGGTCCCCGGCCAGGGCTGTCAGGCTCTTTGGCAGCCTCTCTGTCTGTGGGCCCCCAGGGGCTGTGACCTGGACCGTGATTCATGTGGCAGCCGCAATTGGCCTCTGGCGGTGGGGCTCCGGGATGGGGTCAGGACAGCTAGGAGGCGCCAAGGAGGAGGGTGGTGGCCTGCCCCATGACCCAGGTGGCTGGGGGCTGAGAGGAGGGGGCAGCAGCCCCGGCTCAACCTCCCTTGGGGCAGAGGAGGCCTTGATTCCTGCCATCTGGCCTCTCCCGGCCTGGAGGGGGGTGCCCCTCCCAACTGGCTCTAATGGCCGAGCCCGGCAGGAGGGGGAGAAAGACAGATGGCGGTGGCCCTGAGAGGTAGAGGGTGGACTTTGTTCCGAGGGGCTCACTGGGGGAGAACACACGTCTGTGTCTCACACACATGCATGCACGCACCAGGCGCCGTGCTGAGGCACTTTGTAATTCCGGGCATGTGTCCGGGTGGGGGTGGGGGGCTTCTGATGAGCCTCAGGGTCCAGACTTTCCCGCTGAAGCCTCTCCTTAACACACGGGCTCAGACACATGCGCACACACATGCACAGAGATTCCTCAGACACACACACGTGCACAGACCCTTGTGCAGAGACACAGAGGCCCAGAAGCTCACACACCTGCTCACCCCCAGGCTCTCCCTTCAGGGAAGGGGATCAGTCCCTCGCGGCTCCAGAGCAGCTCTTCTCTCCTGCTGGACCATCGGCTCCCGCCCGCCCGCTCTCTCCCCCAGCAGAGTCTTTCCCAGAGAGCCCACCTCTTCCCCCCTCCCCGTCCTGTCCCCCCGTTTCACCATGTTTATCTGAACCACCTTCTCTGACTCCTGAGCATGTAAACCCCCAGCAAACACACTTCCCGTGTCTTGTTCACCAGCATATCCCGAAGCCCCGTCCGGTGGCTGGCGCAGGAAACGTCTGCTGAGTGATTGAATGAATGGAGGGAGGACTTGGGGCAAGTCTGGGTTGGAGAGACGCCACCGGCTGTTGGAGTTTAGAGGCGGCCACACTGAGTGCCTCGCTGGGCCTCTTATTCCTGCTTCAGGGCCTTTGTGCTGGCAGTCCCAGGGGCCTGGTGCCCTCTTCATCCAGATACTTGCAGGATTCAGGGCCTCCCTTGGTCAGGCCTCAGCTCAAGCATCACCTCTCTGGAGAGGTCTTTTGCTGACTGCCCCTCCTTAGAACAGCCCCCCGCGGCCGCCTGCCCGGTTTCCTTTCCCCTCTGGCAGTCCTCAGTGGCCCACATGGTGTTGTCTGCCTGTTTATGGTCTGGCCGCCCCCACCCCCGGCATCAGCCTCTTGCAGGCAGGACCTTTATCACCTTCCCTGCCACGTCCCCAATGGCTGGAACAGCGTGGGAGCTCGACTGGTGGTTGACACGCGTTTGTTGAATGGACAAATGGAGGGTGGGTGTGATGGGAGCCCGTTCAGAGTGGCGGGCACATTGGGAAGCAGGAGGTTAGACCTCATTGCCAAGGTAAACTGAGGCTGGTGATGCACATTAGTGAGCGCCAAGCCGTCATCGAGGATTTTTCAGCCGGGAGAGAGGCGCGATGTGATGGCTCTAGATCTCAGACTCAGAATGCAGAGGGTCCCAGGAGTCCCAGGCGGGTGGCCCATCAGGTGGGGCGTCTTCGTCAGCTGTGACCACCCTGGTAGCCCCTGTATCAGTGTCCTGGGGCCGACACGACCCGTTATCGTGTGAGACAACAGAAATCTATTCTCTCGCAGTTCTGGAGGCCAGAAGTCCAGAATCAAGGTGTTGGCAGGGTTAGTTCCTTTCAAAACTCTGGGTGTGGTGGGGGGTCCTTCCTGCCTCCCCTAGCTCTATGGTGGCCTCAGGTATCCTTGGCTTGTGGCCGCAGCACTCCAGCCTCTGCCTCCATCCTCACATGGGCTCTCTTTGTGGCCACCCTGACCCCTGACATCTTCTTGTCAGCTTCCTCTCTGTCCAGGGAAGATACAGCTTCCATCTCTGGGGCCCAGGACAGGTCTCCTGGCATGCTGCCCAGCGGGCTGGCCACCTTGAATTCTCAGGTGACAAGTGACTTGATATTACCCATGCCCCGTCTTCACCATGAGAAAGCTACAGTCTGAGCACAGAAATGTCATGTCCCTCTTATCTGGGACAAAGATTTGGTCTAAGCAACTGTGACCCGGTGCTCCTAGAGACGAGCCCATCAGGGTCTTGCAGTACAGCATCCAGGCCGGAGTGTGACTGCGGCTGCTTGAAGACAGACTTGAATCCTGCCTCCAGCTGTGTTACCTTGGGCCAGTTCCTTCACCTCTCTGTGCTGCTTTCCACCTGTGAAATGTCAATACCTTTCTCCTTGTGTTGTTGAGGGGATTGAATAAGAAAATGTGTGTGAAGTGCTTAGATCTGGATCTGGCCTTTGCTGTTGTTAATGTTTATGTAAGTGTTAGCTATTGTTACAGGCCAGAACTTAAGTATTGTTAGGGAAAATAGAAGAATTGGTGCTTTTGAACTGTGGTGTTGGAGAAGACTCTTGAAAGTCCCTTGGACTGCACGATCAAACCAGTCAATCCTAAAGGAAATCAGTCCTGAATATTCGTTGGAAGGACTGAAGCTGAAGCTCCAATACTTTGGCCACCTGACGTGAAGAACTGACTCGTTGGAAAAGACCCTGATGCTGGGAAAGATTGAAGGTGGGAAGAGAAGGGGATGACAGAGGATAAGATGGTTGGATGGCATCACCGACTCGATGGACATGAGTTTGAGTAAGCTCCAGGAGATGGTGATGGACAGGGAGGCCTGGCGTGCTCCAGTGCAAGGGGTCGCAAAGAGTCAGACACGACTGAGTGAACTGAAAGGAACTGAGGGAAAATAGAAACTTAGAAGCAAAGGTGGACAGCAGGGTGTATTCCCAGCCCCCCGGCCCTCCTCACAGGAGAGGCTGGGACAGCAGGAGCTCTGGCATGAGAAGACAGAGGACCCCGCCCTGAGGGGAAGGTGGTGGGCTGAGTGACCCCGCCTGGGTCCCCTGACCTCTCTGAGCTTCAGCTTCCTCCTCTGATGAGGGGGTGATTGTGCCCAGGCGACAGCCAGAAATAATGTTTTCGGGAGGCCCGGAGCTCCTGCAATTGAGTGAGGCCTTAAAGGGTAACAAGCAGGTTCTGGGGGCAGGAGGGGGTTCTCCAGGCAACAGGAAGGTCCTGAGCTGCAGGAACCCCCCACCACCACCGCCCTGGGGACAGGAACCACAGCTCAGGAGCGGGAGAAGAGCTTGTCGGGGAGGCAGAGCCTCGGGTCCGTGGGGAAGACCAGAGAGCTGGCGAGAAGGATGCTCGGTGCCTCTTCCAGATCAGCAGGCCTGTGTCCAGCCAGCTCCCTGGGGTGCATGATGCAGAAGGCCGCTGGTTTTTACAGCTGCTGAGCCTGGTTTATTTGGAGAACAGATGCCCTGAACGACCTGGGAAACCTTGGGGTGTGGGGCAGAAGTGGTTGTTTTGTTTCCTGGGCTACAGTCTAGAGGGCAAAGGTCGTGGCTTGCAGTGCCCTGGTACCTTGTGCCCCTGGACTTCACAGGCTAGATGGGGTGAATCCTTCAGCCTCCCCCGCCCCGCCCCCCGCATCCTGACGTGTGCATACACACACGAGCGTGCACACACACACTCACTCCAGCTGGGGCTCTGTGTTGGGGAAAACTGCCTCCTCTGGACACCAATGTGATACTGGGAGGGGCGAGAACCAGCGCTTGCTTCAGGTCTGACCTCCAGGACCCTCCTCACCCTCCCACTAATGGGAGTCACACGGGTTCAGATGTGGACACAAGGTTTAAAGGGGTTCGGTAACCCCCAACCTTGTCTCTGGGAGGCCCCAGCGGGCCTCCGGCTCTGCAGGCTGAGTCTCAGCCTCCAGGGACCTCGAGGCAGAGTCTAACTCCTCGGTCCCCCCCACACACAAACACACACACGAACGCCACGAGGCTGCATGGTCGCTGTCTTTCCACACACCTCGCCCTTGGTTTTCTCAGGCTTTATCTTCCAGCCTTAATCGCCAGTGGCGCCCTCACGGGGCCCCGTGGTTCTGAGCCGCCTGGTGAGAGGCTCCGGGCGCCTGGAGCTCCGCTGCCAGCCCCCCGCCCCCAGCGGGGCTCCTCGCTGCCTTCTCCCTGCCGCCCCCCAGCACCTGCCACGCAGGGTAATGAGGGGCTCGGCACCAGGTGCGCCGGCCCTGGGCTGACACGGCGGAGGGGGAGGGGCTACCTGCTCCCTGAGCGTGGGGAGGGGTGAGCGTGGGGAGCGGTGGGCGGGGCGGAGAGGGAGGGGCGGGACCCGGGCCCGGGGGCCACCTCCGTGGCCCCTCGCAGGTGCGGGCCCAGATTCTGTGGAGCTCAGCTCTGCGCGGCGGGCGGCTGGCAGGGAGCTGCTGAGCCTCCCAAGGTAGCAGCCATCTGCACTGTGATAAAAAGCCCCGAGGATGATAAATAGACAAGTCGCACTTTTATTGGATTGCAGCTCGGGCGCAGCCACTTTGGGTTTGGCACCGTGCTAACGACAGATTTCTGCTTCCCTTGCAAGGCCTGGCCTCTCGGGGAGGGTGCCAGCCGTGGCCCTCTCCTGGCAGGAGGGAGAGCATCCCCTGGCCCCGGCCCCGGGTGGCCAGCCTGCTCCCCGGCCCCTGGCCCCCGCCTCCCATGCCGGCCTGTGGGGCTCTGCCCGGGCCCACCTTGCCGCCCCGGGGTCAGGCCCAGGGGCTCACATCCCGGCTCTGACACCCGCTGGCTGTGTGTCTCCGGCAGGCTATCTAACCTCTCTGTGCTGTGGGTGCCCCATCTGTAAAATGGGCAGGTAATGGCGTTTCCCGCCCATGCAGGCCTGGCGCCTCCATGAGTAACCCTTGGGTCCAGAGCATTTGGAAGAGTGCCTGGTGTGCGTTCGGGGAGCGTGATGTAAATATTAGCTGCGTGTCCTCACTACCACCCGCCCCGTGATTGTCAGCGCGGGCGCTCCCGGACACCTGGCCTGGCATCCTGCCTGGTGGGCAGCCGTGTGGGGTCGGACTGGGAGGACCGGGGCTCTCGCGGGACCCCAAGGCCCATTCATCCTTCACCCGTTGAGTCAAGGCAGGGGCTCAAGAGCCGCACTGGCCTAGCGCCTCAGGCCCTGTCTGCCCCGAACAGCCGTGAGCCACAGGCGGCAGCCGCGATGCCCTGGGCCTCCGTTTCCCCAGCTGTCAGGTGAGGACAGGAACAGCACTTGCCTGGCAGCACAGCCAAGAGGCTGAAACGAGCTGACCCGCTCTGACCTCCGGTTCCACGCAGTAGGCACAAGGGATCGTCAGCTCCTGGTGTTGTGGGCAGTCCCCTGGGTGCACGATGAGGGAGCAAGGAGTCAGGACAAGAGAGAGAGAGGCGCGGGAAGGGTGCCCGGGCCAGGTGGTGCTCCGGGGTCCTCAGCAGACGGCCCGCAGTCGGTTCTTGGCCTGTGTCCCGGTGGGAACCCCCTGCATGCCTGTCCACCCTGGCGAGCCTGAAGCTCAGCCAGAGGAAGAGGTGGGAGGGCACGGCATGTCACGGGGGCAGTGGCCTGTCTCACTCGGCTTCCTGTGCACCGGCGTGCGGGTGAGCGCACGGAGCCCCCGTGTCCTCGTCTGTGCCCGCCTGGCGCCCCTAGCCAGGCCACCTTGCTCCCTCCCCGCCTGCTGTCCCCGCCTGACCTCCATCCCTCTGCAGGCACTCAGCTTTCTTTGTTGTTTCCTCCTCCTTCCTTCTCCCCTCCTCCACCCTGCCCCCCACCCCACTATATGTCAGATGCTGTGCTTGCTGCAGCCCCAGACTGGGGCTCTCTGTTCATCCGAGACTTGAGCCAGCTGCCCCGGGAGCTGACCCTGTATATAGGGACGCTCACCCTGGGCCCCCATGCCCCTCTATTCCTGGACATCTGCAGGGGGCACAGCACCACCCGCCCTCGCCACCAGCTTCGTGGCCCAGGGCCTCGTGTGTGTGTCCCGATCCTTTGGCTCCAGCCACAGCAAGGTCCTGGTGGCCCTGGTGGGAAGATGAGGCACCAGCAGGAGGCCCACAGGAGCACGCAGAGGCTAAGGCCTTGGGCTCAAAATTCAGGGTTCAAATCCCAGCCTCACCAGCTAACCTTGGGCAAGCGACCTCTCCCCAGACCTCGGCTCTCTCATCTGGGGAACGGGGCTGCTAAAAGAACCTGCCCCCCGGTGTGCTGTGAGGTCTCAGGACTTGCCCGCTGTCCCGTCACAGGGCCGGGCTCTTGCTCGGTGCCCATGTCCCCTTCATGACGGGTGGCCTGCGAGGCTGGTCCATCCTCTGGTCCCCCAGTGAGGCTTCGCAGGGTTCAGCTCACTTGGTGTCATGTAGGTATCAAGTGGCAGAGACTAAACTGAAACCCCCTTTCCCCCAGACCGCCAAGAGCGCGCAAGTGCACAAAAGAAGAAATGAGACAGGATCAGACTGGACCCCAGGGTGCCTTCCAGACACAGCTTTGAGGCTGTCAGCACCTAGCCAGTACCCAGCCTTTCAGCAAAGGTCCAGAGATGTTAAGCTACTTGCCTGGTGTCACACAGCTTCTCGCTGCCAGGCTGATGTGTGGTGGGGCGGACTCGGGGGTGGCTTCCATCCCTCAGGGCCTGCTCTGCCTCAGTGTTGGGGGACATGCATGCACGTGTTATGGGGGTCAGGGCAGGGCTGCCTGGTGGCTGGCTCTGGGCTCCACAGGCCCTCCAGATGATTCTACCATGTGACCAGAGTGGAGCAGCCCTGGTTCCTGTGCCCTTTAACCATCGGGTGTTGAACAGTGGCATTTCAAACGCACGCAGAGGCTACTGCGAGGGCAGGAGCGGGGAGACCTTCATGGAGCAGCTGCCGTGTGCCCAGAGATGCCCCAGGCCCCATGCGGGCGCACGTTAGCCCAGTGAAGTGGCCGTGAGACCCCAAGGAAGGAGGTGGGGCCCCTGAGGCGGGGAGCGGTGCCCCCTGCCTCCTGGTACCTTCTGAGGAGAGCAAGGTCCAGGCCTGTGGCCTTTTCCTGTCCTTCTCCCTCGCTTATCTGGCGCCTCTTCCTCCCTCCATCCGCTGAGTTAATGCAGACTGGCAGGGTGTTGGGGAGGGGTCTTTGGGGCCCCGCTGGCAGCCGGCCCGTGCCGCCCGCACCCCTGCCCCCGCAGCCCCGGGCAGGAAACCACCAACGTGCTTAGGAAAGAGGCTGGCGCAGCTGCTGTTAACAGGTGAGCCCTTGCGAGCCGGCTCTCCCAGGGCCTCCTGGAGAAATCCGTAATGAAGTGCAGCTGTGAACTCCGGTTTTGGGTCAGAAAGGCAATTTCTCAGCTCTCCTCGAAGCAATTGAGTGGAGAATCCGGGAGCTGTTGGCCTCAGCAGTGCCCCTGCCCCCTCTGCCCCGGCGGCTGGAGCCCAGGCCAAGCAGTGGCATCAGTCTCCCTGCTGTCGGGGGCAGGTGGTTGGGCGCGGAGGGGGCAGCCACAGCCGTGGGGCGAGGTGGGAGCAGGGCACAGCTGGCCGGGGAGCCCTGGGGAGTGCAAGGCTGTTTTTCCTCTCGTTTTAATTGGTCTTTGTGACTCTCACGGTGCCTGATTCACCTCGTGGCAGCATGCTGGCCGGGGCTCCGACCCCGCACACCACGGCCAAGGCTCCTGGGAGACGACAGGCGGCTGTCCCCAGCCTCGCCCACCACGTTCCTGGTGGTGCCGGGCCTGGAAGGGCCTGGGCAAGCAAAGCCGGGGTGGCTGGGGCAGCGGTGGCAGGAGCATGGCAGCGGGGGAGAGCCCCCCCCCCCACCCCCCCCACCCCCCGATCAGCCCTGCCGCTCCACCTCCACAGCGGGGTCACCCGAGAAGCCAGTTTTCATTAAGGCCAGGGTGACAGGAGACACACCCGCCAAGTAGCATTGATTGGGAACGTGAGCGCGGCCGTGACTCCTTCCTCTCTTGGGAACATGACTTTTGAAGCCCAGCTGCCTGGTTTTCTGCCCGGCTAAGAGTCATTCACTGAACACTGAGCTCCTGAGCCCACTGCCGTGGACAAGGCTCTCTCCACACTGCTGCTGTGCTGAGGAGAGAGTTTGGCTGCTCTGATCCCACCTCCTGCAGAATGTCGGGGTTGGATTTGAAGAGCCGCTTTGAGGATCTGATGAGGACAACAGTGATAACAACAGTGTGGAGAGACAAAAAGTGTGCCAAAGTACCAGTTGCCCCCTTCCTGCTGCCCTCCCCCCAGGGCCCCCAGCTCAGCCCCCTGAGGGACAGGGTCTCAGCCCCAGTGGCCTCCTCCTCCAGCCCCTTTGGATAGGGTCTGAGCTACCAGGCTGCACCCAGGCACCCTTGCACGGCTTGACTTTGTGGCCAGCTCCTTGCAGGCTCCTCATGTTTGTTTGTTTTAAATCAGGGTTATCGAGACACAACTTACATGCAACACCATTCACGCCTTTAAGCATACTGCACGCTAAGTCGCTTCTGTTGTGTCTGACTCTTTGTGACCTCGTGGACTGTACCCTGCCAGACTCCTCTGTCCATGGGATTCTCCAGGCAGGAATACTGGAGTGAGTTGTCGTGCCCTCCTCCAAGGGATCTTCCCAACGCAGTGATCGAACCCATGTCTCTTATGTCTCCTGCCTTGGCAAGCAGGTTCTTTACCACTAGCTCCACCGAAATGTATATCGTGGCAAGACCACAGCACAGTCCAGATGTAAACCTTCCCCCCATAACCCAGAAAACCCTGTCATTCCCCCCTCCGGCCCCTCCACCACAGGTCTGTTTTCTGTCCCCCTGGCTTGACCTTGGGGGAAGCGCTCAGCGGTAAGGTCCCGCATCTGGCATTCTTCTCTCAGCATGCTGCTGTTGGTGCTGTGTCGGGGTCAAGAGTGGGGTCCCATGCTCGGGATGCGCCAGCACTCGTGTGTCTGCTCGCCCATTGATGGACATCTGGGCATTTACTCTGTGTCTTCGTCCACCTGGGCTTCTGTAACAGAGCCCCCCATCCCCTGGGGGTTTAGACAACAGACGTCCATTCCTTTCGGCCTGGAGGCTGGAAACATGAGAGCAGGTGCCGGCCGATCGGCCTCCTGTTGGGGCCACCTCCTCACTGTGTCTTCTGGTGGCTGCTTCTTTGTACACTTGGGTCTCACCTCTCATAAGGGCACAAATCCCATTGTGGGTGCCCCACCCTCATGACCTCATTGAACCCACATCACCTCCCACAGGCCCCACCTCCACACACACCACTGCCCTGGGGATCAGGGCTTCAGTGGGTTGAATGTGAAGGGGATACAGATGTTCCATCTGCAGCTGCAACTCAGGATGCCCCTTCGATGTCTATGGCATCCTCTTCCCCACAGGGGGTGAGGTGGAAACCCAGGACTGCGCCATCAACTCCACTCTGCCCCCCACAGCCCAGGGGGCATCAGAGTGGGCTCTCCTTGCCTGCCTCTCTTCCCTCTCTGGCTCCCTGAGAGACCAGGCATGAGTGCCCAGAGGAAGAAGTGTCTGGGCCCTGCGGACCCTTCTCTCAGCGTCAGGGCCGACCTTGGCTGGAGATGTGTCTTTGTCCCTGCCGGAGCCCCGTGGCCAGCTCGAGTAATTGGATTTTAATGAAACGGATGGGGGTGCGGGAGCAGTTCACCACCCTGGCCTGCGCAGAGGCCCTGCAATTAAACCGATTATGTCTTGAGAGTCAAGCTGTCTGACTCCGCATCCCTAATTTGGCGGTGCTGGCTGGCCCTGCCAGCACGGTTGTTTATTTATTTACCCGATTTCGCGAGCTGGGAGGTGCCGCGGGGGCCGGGGTAATTAACGTGGGGTGGTGAGCAGGGATCCGGGCTCTGGGTGTGCCCACCCCGGCCACCCACCGCTCCCTCCATCCTCAGCGTCCGGGTCCTGGCGGCTGAGGGAACCCCTGGGAGACTTTAAAATGCTGATGCACGCCCCCCGCTTCCCCAGGGTTGTGATGGGTAGTTTGGGCTGTGGCCAGGCCATCAGGAATTTTTCAGAGTCCCCCAGGTGAGCATGGCTGGCAGCCCCCAACCTAGAGACAGATCCTTCTGTATACTGTCTCCCTCCCCGGACCCACTGGGCTCTGGTGGTCGCAGGCGGTCCCCACGTGAAGGCTTGTGGTCGCCGCCTCCTCATGGCCTCGTGGAATCCTAGAGAATGGTCTGAGCACAGGAACCCTCGGTGTAGACGTTGCTGGAGAGAAACTTCTGGTGGGCAGGACACTGGGTGTCTCCCAGGCATGGAGTTCGCATTTTCTCTCCAGTTTACACCGCTGGGTGTTCTGTGGTGCCAGGCGGGTGGAGAACCCTATGTGGGGGCTGGGGGCTACTCAGTGCCTCCATCTACCCTGCGGGCACCAGGGGCTTGGCTGGAGGCCTTTGACTTTTCTGGGAGTGTGTTTTGGCTGTAATTCCCTCCCTCGCCTGTGTGTTCAGGCTTCAGGGTGCCCCAAGAGGTGCCCCAATGCTGCTGGTGGTTCTGGGCACAGACCTCAACCCAGGATCTCGGACAAGGCACAGACTCCTAGGCCCCCCTCTATTAAGTGGAGGCAGTGGGTTGCCAACCGCAAGGCAGCCGCTCCGGTCCCCACATCGGGTGAATGTTGTGGATTTGGGCATCAGCACGGCTGATGGGGTGAAGGGAAGCTGTTTGGGGGGCTCTGCAGTGAGACCGCTGGTGGGGGGAACCCTGGGCAGCTCTCCTGCCCGCTGTGTCCCTTCCTTCCTGCAGCCCCCCACCCCCAGAGGCTGTGTGCACCGCGCCGTGAGCCATCACCTGTGCAGGAAGGCCGGGCCCTGAGCGCTGGCTGTGCTCCAGATGTTTGATAATTACGATGAATCGGGAAGGCGGGGGAGGCTGCAGGTAGGCCGGGGCCAGCTCTGGAGCGAGCAGTGGTGGCTGGGGGCTGCTCGGTGAGGCCTGGGCCCCTTTAATTAGGGGTGAAGTCAGTGGAGGGCCGTGGGGCCAGTCTCATCAGGGCAAGTCCTGGAGCCCCAGCTCTCACCACTGGGGTTCCCTGTGTCCCTCAGTCCTTAAGGCTGCCCTCAGGGCTAGGCTCAGACAGGGCAGTTTCCAGCCTGGGGTCTGGGGCCAGGGAAGGCGAGGGAGGCCCTTGCCTTTCCTGTGAGTGACTCTGCCCAAGTCCTTCTCCCCCTTGACACTTTGTTGTCCTCATATGCAAAGTGAGATCACACCCACCTACCTGATCTGGAAGATGCAAATCTAATTGAGGGAGGCCTTAGGGACAGTCCCACCTGCTTGGTGCCCTCTCCGAAGCCCACTGCCCCTCAGAGTCTCTCCATAGTTGCCCAAGGACCCTCACCCGAAGCCCGGAAGCTCTCACAGTCAGCTCTTGCCTGACAGGAGTCACAGCTTGCTACCCACTCCTCATCCTGGGCTGAAATGCTCATCCCCCACCCCAGATGCAGGTGACTGCATGGGTCAGGCCTTGCTCTGTGCGCTTTACAAACCTGTATGAATTTTTGTTATTGTCACTAACCTTGCAAGGAGATGCTTGAAGCATCCTCATTTTTTCAGATGAGGAAACAGACTCAGAGACTGATGTCTTGCCTGGATATACATGGTTGTTAGCGGACAGAGCTATGATTTGAACCTAGATATCCGGCTTTCTATCTGGACTCGGCTCACCCTGGTCAGGTCCGGTGGAGGCCGGCGTCGCTTGACTTAACTCAGGCGTGGTTTGCAGGAGGGTCCCCGAAAGGCAGGACGGTGTTTTGGGAGATGCCATACGCCAGCCCCGTAGCATGTCGGGCAGAGGGAATCTGCCCTCTTTGTGTCTGGCTTGAAGCTGATGGACGTAGCATCACGACCAGTGAGGAGGTGTCCAGGGAAGAGGGGGCATTCCTGGAGACAAGGACCCACGGAGAGCGTGAGCCCTTCCCATCTTATGCCCCAGAATCCCCAAACTTCAGCAGTCCACACGGTATGAAGTACAGGCCAGCGTGGTGCGGACCCCCCTGAACATCCCCAGGGACCCTAGAGACAGGGAGTAGGTGGGGGTGTTCTGCCCTGTGTGTGTGTGTCTGGGAGCCTCGAGGTGGCTCAGTGGCATTCAAGGCCGATCCATCGAGCATCTGTCATTGAGGAAACTGCTTCAGGAGCAGCCTGCGGGAGACTGCGGGAGACTGTCGTAGGAACCCCAGCCCTGGAGGGAAGACCCGGCTTTCAGTGCCCCTCTCCAGGGGAGAGCATGGGGCAGACCGCTGACTAAAGAGGACGCCACCCCGCATACCCTGCCTGAGGACGGAGCAGCCCCTTCTCTGCTGTGCCACAGGGTTAGAGGCTAAACGGGGCTCCTGGGGCCTCCTCCCAGAAGTCTCCGGTAAACAAGCCTCAGCAGTAGGGGTCCCAGGCCGGCCGCCCACCTGGGACCACTGCAGAGGGGAGCCTACGGCCCCTGAACCTCCGTCTTTTCTCTAATCCCAAAGGCCCCTGGGTTTGCCCTTGGGCCCTGGGAGTGTGGCGCCCTCAGCCAGATAGGGGTGGGGAGGGGGGTGGGGCCCCATGGGGTTTATCTGGAAAAAGTCAGGACCCCAGACTGGGCAGGACTGGGGGTAGGAGCGGTGGGGAGTGGGGGAGGCAGGAAGCAGGGTGGAGAGGCCACAGCTGCCCATCACGAATGCCAGGAATTTGGTGTCGCCGGGGTGATGCCACTCTGACCTGGGCTGAGGACACAGGCCTTCTTGGGTTCCCCTCCCATCCCCTGGAGGGTCAGCACCGCAGACCTCGTCATCTCCCTCCCGGGGATGAAACATGTCATCACCCCTGGCCTGGCAGTCCCTGTGTTCTGGGCACGTAGGAGGTGGGATCCTCACCCCCAGGGACCCAGGCCACCAGCATTTGTGAGCTGGCCAGCAAGGTCCTGACACCCCAGGAACAAGTCTCGGGGGGGGTTCTGCCTTAGCCCCCAGAGGGACAGATATGGGGGCCCAGGGAGCTTCCCTAAGTCCCCTGAGCCCAGAACATAGAATCTGAGGCTTGGTGTTTTCCCTGGTCTCCCAAGAACAGCAACAATAATAGCAACGAATGTTTATACAGAACTGAGCAGACCCTGCCCTGCATCCCTCCTGTGCCTTGCTTCCTTCTAGCCCGCGACAGAGGGCCGTGCTGTTGGCCCCGTTTACAGATGAGAAGGCTGAGGCCATACCCTCTGGCTCCTGTCTCCAGAGCAAGGTGGTATTCAGATTTGCTTGTGTCATTTTCCGTCCTTTGTTCCCAGGCCCCAAGGGGATCTGGAGACTTCCTTTTTGCCACTGTATGTGACACCATGACTGTCTCCTGCTGGCTTGGTGGTTTCTAGTGACAACTGTAACTAATAGACCCTGAAAGTATAGTGTCAGGGCAAGTCCGGAGGTGGGCAAGTTATATCCAGGTGACGACCCTGCCCATCCCAGCACTGCCCCGGGCTCTCCTTTGTCCTGTCTGTGAATGATGAGTGTCAGTCATTTACCCCTTTGAATGACTTGAGTCCCTGTCCTTCCTGGCAGGTTGTGTTCTAGTCTGTGCCCTTGGAGGGGAAGGGAAGGGAGGACTGTCCCCAGGAAAGGAATTTGGAACTGGGAGGGCAGAATTTGGGAGGCAGCAGCCTTCCCTAGGAGAGCCACTACCAGCCCATTTGGGCCTTTTGTGCAAATCAGAAGGTGCCTCTTCCTCCTGGCATGTAAGACCTGTTCCAGGTGTGTTTCATGAGCAGAGCAAGGGCTCCGTTTCAGCAACCATTTGCCATTTCATCCAAGTGCAGCAAATGACTTGAAAAACTATACTTGGTACCCTTCTCCCAGGTTCCTCTTGGCTCCCATCACTACCACCTCCCACAGCCAGTTGGCTGCTGGTGGCTCAGAGCACAAACCCAACCCCACCCAGCATTCTTTCACCCTGGGGAGACCAGAGTGCTCATCTCTGCTGCCCTGCTTGTGCCTTTGTGCCCATGTACTTAGTGGGGCTTCTCTGGGATCTGCCAAGGGGTGGTTTAGAGGCGGGGCGTTCTAAGAGCACATTTAGCCCAGTGTGCCTGTTGTACAGATGAGAAAACCGAGGCCCTGCACGTTACTGTGATGTTGAGTGAGTTGGTTGTTTTTCTTCCTCTTTTGACTTGAGCCCTGGCTGTGCACAGGGCTGAACGAGCATTCACCTGTCCCTTAGAGACGACAGTGCTAAATCCCAGGGCGCTCACGCAGGGAGCCGGTAGCCCTGCTGGATCCAAGTCTACACTCCAATCTCTTCCAGCAGCTTCTCAAGGAGTTCCCACCAGGCAGCAGACCCTACAGCTCCCTGGGATCCGGTTCTCTTCCCTGTGGGACACACACAGGGCACAGCTTCACTTGGTTCCTGGCCTGGGGGCTGGCTGTGCCCAGGCTGGCCCCACCTGGGATAAGCACAGGCAGCCCTCCTGCCACCAGTAGCACGAGGGCAGTGGGGTGCTGCCGCCCCTTCTGGGTGTCCTGCCCAACCCCGGCTCCCTCCCAGCACATACCCCTAGACCTGGAAGCTCTTCCCCCACACCACTCTTCACCTGAAATGCCAAGTGCGTTCAAGGTCAAATGTGCTGGCCTGGTGGAGCTGGTGGCCCCAATCCTTACTGCAGCTGTTCTCAGCTCTGGCTGCACCCTGGGACAGGGTGCAGAAATATTGCTGCTTCTGCACCAGCCCCAGAGCTTCTGATATGTCTGGACCAAGGCGGGGCCCCAGGCTGGTATTGTACAAACTCCCCAGGTGATTATCCTCCAGACATGAGAACCACCCTCACACGGATACCCACGCCCATGCGAGGGCCACTGGACTAGTCAGATGTGGAACCCAGGCGTTTGCTAATCTGTTGGACAATGGGAAGAAAGCCCTGGATAAAATGCAGTGTCCATTCTCTGTAAAGTCACGTAAAGTCCAGGGCTTAGTTTCAGAAAGCAAACTGATGAGCAGGGGATGGGAAACGGTGGGAGGTGAAGGTGGCCTTGGCCACTCCAGGGTGGGGGGAGCAGGAACCAGCAGTGACCTCTCCTGCTGTCATCTTTGGAGGTACTGAGAGCAGGAGGGTTGGCTGGCAGCGTGGTCATGGTCCTGCTGCCTGAACTCTCAGGAGGATGTTGATAAACCAAGGAGCATTCCAGAACCCCAAACTGTGATGGGGAATGAGCTGAGGAAACCAGGGGTGGCGTGGGGATGGTGTGAGAGGCTGTCGGAGCAGAGCAGACTCAGGGGGCCCCTCAAGTGGGCTGCTAGTGAGTGTCTGGGGTCAGATGACAGATGGGGAGGGGCTTGGTTCAGCTGCAGGAAGCAATTCTGCAGAGCTGTCCTCAACCTAGGAGGGGTTCCTGAGAGGGAGGAGACCCAGAGATTCTTTGGGAGCACCCTTGGGGCAAGCACGGAGCTTGGGAATAACGTTTGCAAGGGCACTTGCCTGCACACGGGACAGACTGGCCTAGCCCAGGTTCCTCAACCTGACGTCAGCACTGCAGACTTGGGGACGGATCATTCTCCGTGCTGGGGCCGTCCGGTGTATGGCAGGGCGTTGAGCAGTTTCCCTTCACCCACAAGATGCTAGCAGCCCCTGGCACCTGCACTGTGACCACTAAAGATGTCTGCTGATCTTTTCAAATATGCCCTGACCTGGGAGGGGGCGGGCAGAGCCCCCACCCCACCCCCACCCCCGGCTCACTGAGAACCTCTGTCTTGGAACAATAGCTCTCTACCATGGCTACAAGTAGGAATGTCTTAGATGCTTTAAGAAATGCTGATGCCTGGGTCCACGCCCAAGGGCCTGATGTCATTGGCCAGGTCCTGCCCAGACAACCTGGGGGTGGGAGCGGTGGTTCAGACTGCCCTAGGTGGTTCACAGCAGCGTTTGAGACTCCATGGTGTAGACTGCGTCTCAGCAATTACCTGGGTGGTGGCTCCGAATAATGTCCCCAACTTAATTAGAACCACCTGGAAAGCTCAGGCCAGTGTGGGACTCACTGCCCTGAGTGTCCATAGGCCCTTTTGGAGGGTTTAGAGCTGAAAGGCCCTGTCCAGCCAGCAAGGGACCTCTTGTGCCTCAGTTTCCTCCCAGCCTGCCTCCCAGCGCCCCCTCCCCTGCCCCGGCCCCCCCAGCCCTCCTCTTCCACCCTAGTCTGGGCCTCTTGCTGCCCCCTTACCCCCTCCTGGTGGAGACTTCCTCTCAGCCCCCACCCCTCCAGCCGCTCCTGAGAGCCAGCCAGCAGCCCCTCCTCCTGCTCTCCTCCCAGCCGGTGGCTCTCAGCGCCGGCTTGATTTAGTAGGCGTTGGAGGAAGGAGGCAGCCTGAAGAGTCACTAAGAGCCTGATGCTCGCCAGTACTTATCTGGAAAGGAGAGGCCAGGAGGGAGCTGGGGGTGAGGAGGGGCGCACTGCTCTGCCCGGGGTGGGGGGGCCTGGCAAGCCAGCCTCTGCCAGGTTGTTAGCTCCTCGGCTACATGACCCCCCCCACCACCGCCAGCACACAGTGTGGGAGCTGCAACCCCCTCCTTGCCACACCATCCAAGAGTGGAGCGGACGCCAGGGGAAGGGCAGGGGGTGCCCCTGCAGCTGCCTCCTGCTGGTGGGGCTCAGCTCGTGGCAATGCTCAGTCCAGGAGATCGGTGACCCCTGGGTTAGAAGAGATGTCAGGTGGGCTTAGAGGCTTAGCAGGAGGTGTTCCCTCGCCAGTGATTGCTGGGGGGCAGAGGAGGGCCCCCTGCCCGGCCCCTCTTGTCCCCCTCCCGCCTTTCCGCTGTTCTGCCCTCCTCTCCCGGAGCCGGTCGCCCCCGCCCTCACTCCCCATTCTCCTCCTCCCTGATGAAACATACAAAAGGAAAATGCGCCAGTGCCCAAGTCCGGGGAGCCCCAGCCTGCGGGATGGAGAAATGAAAAGCGGCCCCAATTAGAGGCTTTGGTTCTGCAAACTTGATGCTCGGCACTTGAACTGTCACGGCGGAGCCTTAATTAGCAGCGGCGGGGGAGAGGTCAGGAACAACTCAGCAGTCTTGACAAGCGCGTTATCAAGTGCAAGGGAGCGGGGGCTGCCCAGGGAGCGGGCGGGGCGCAGGGAGCGGGGAGCGGAGGGGAGGCGGACGGTGGGGGCGCCGCTGCGCGCTGGAGGTGGCGAGGAGGAGGCGCGCGGCCCCAGCAGAGCGGGAAGGGAATAAAATGGTTGCTGCCAGGCGGCCCGCGTAGCCACGGCCGGCGGTGCGTGAAGCCGCGGGCGAGGGGGCACGGGGTACTCCCTGGGGCGGCGTGAGAAGCTGCTCCGGGCACCCTCCCCCGGGTGCCCTGGCCTTCCTCCCCCAGGTCCCTGCATCAGGCAGGCGGACGCCCCCGGCGGCTCCTGACCCCCAGGTCCCCGGCCCCTCTGGGGGCATCCCGCTGTCCCGTGACCCCCCTTCCCCACCCCCCTGCGCCCTTTCCACCTCCCTGGGTCCCCAGCCCCCAGCGCGCAGCGGGCTGCAGGAGCGCACAGGGCGCGTGGACGCCTCGGCGCTCGGTGACCCCTTGCCCATGCTGCGGGCTATGCAGGAAAGCCCCTTCTAGAGCCCCTCCTAGAGCCCTTGGGGGTCCCCGCGGCCCCCTGGGGAGGTACAGCATGCTCAGCATGAAGACCTGGTCGGCCCTGCTCCAGAACCTCAGTAAGTGCCAACTGCCGCCTGCGGAGAGGGAGACTGGGAGGGCCTGGGATGGAACTTTCTGGGGCGCCGCCCACCCCGCCTGGCTTGCCCACCTCGGATCACCCCCAGGTCGTGCACGTGCCCCTAGGCCGCTGCCTGCCACCTCCTCTTCAAGACAACTGATTTATTTTTAAGTAGAAAAGCTCGGTCTGGCCCAGTTGTCTGGCTCGCCTGCGGCACATCCATGGTCCAGCCCTGAGGCTGGGGCCTCCCCTGCAGATTTGGTGTGTGGAGGTGGCTGGTCTGTAGCAGCCTGGCAGGGGTCTTGCCCTCCTGGCCAGTTAGCAGCCTAGGATGGGAGTGTCAGCCCAGGCCTGGCCCCTTTGTGCCAGCAGGAAACCAGGGGGCTGAGATCCAGGAACAAGAAATGGGGGGTTCTCCCCCTCTTGCATGCAGGTGGGGAGCAAGGGTGGGTTTAAAGTTGGGTTTAAAGCCCTCCTGATGGGAGGACTTGCTGGCGGTGTCAAGGCTGTGACCTCACAAGTTGTGAGAGGATGAACAGGTCACAAAGCCGCTGTGGGCAGTGTTGTCATCAGTCCCTGTCAGAGAGTCCAGGGCCCCCAGCAAGCTGAGCCTGTGAAGGTAGAGTGGGTGGGGTGGGGACCCCTGAGGTCCTTGGCTGGAGGGCAAGGAGGTGGGGGAGGGGTGGGGAGAAGGCAGCCGTGGACAGTCACTCTGGTTGCCGAGTCCCTTCACGGGGATGCTAGTGACAGAGGCTGGTCGGGGGGGGGGGGGGGCGGTGGTAATGGCTTCCACACAGCTCCCCCTTCCTGTGTGAGGCTGGACATCCTGACCTGCAGGCCTTTTCTCCCAGGTGATCCTAGGGTGCCCTCCTGCTCCCCACCCCACCCCATCGTCCACACTGCTGGGGGTCCCCCGGGCCCCTCCTCCCCACCTCACCTCTCTTCCAGCCCTGCATCTCTGTGTGTATTTGTCTCCGCCTGTTTGAACGGAGGCTTTTAAAGCTTTTTGCCTTTTGAGAACTCGGGGAGGGGAAGAGTGGCTTGTGGAGAGGTCGTGAACAGCTGATGATTACAGTGCAGTGGGTAGAAAGAGCTTAAAACAAATCCTCGGCCGTCAGATGTCGGCTTAGGCGGTTTCCCGAGCTCTCCTGGGGGGCCAGGTGCGGGGCAGCAGCTTAGAGGAAGGGGGAGGCTCTTTCCTTTCAGTTAAATGAACCTACAAAACTCCCGTCTCATTCAGGTGTTTGATCATTAGTCCTGCCTGCTGGCTTCCTCTGATCGCCCTTCCTCCTGGGGCTGGCGGATGCAGGGCGGTGGAGGCCCTGCCCCTTGGGACCCTGGCAGCCCCAGGAGGCTCCTGGCTGACTGCGTGCCCTTGGCCAGGTCATGTGGCCTCCTCAGACCTCAGTTTCCCCGGGATGTACGGTGGTGATGGTCACTTGAATGTGAGCCCCCTCTGCCAATGCACTCTGTCCCTGGCCTGCAGAGCGTGGAGGTGAAGTCCTAGGCCTCACAGCAGCTTCAGGAGGAGGCCCTGGTTTGGTGGTGTCGTTTTGGCAGGTGAAGAAGCAGGCTCTGAGAGGTCCAGCTCACTCCTCAGGGTCACATGGCTAGTAAGGCAGTGAGGGAGGGCGCTGGAGCCCCGGGCTGTCCCATCCTGGGCTGTGTGCCTGGTGAGCTGTCTCTGGGTGCTGGGCGCCTCTTCCTCCCGCTGCATGTGGTCCCTCTACTCTGTAGCAGTCTCAGGTGGCCCCGCTGTGCCTTTGGGAGTGGCCTCTTTGGATTATTCCCCAAGCGGGATGGATAGGGGCTGTCTGAACCCCATGGCCCCTTGCCACCACTGCCAGCACGTAGGGACCCAGACCAGGCTTCTCTCAGGAGATTCTGAGACCTTGAAAGGGTCCTGATGGTCTACTCTGGCAGCTAAGCCTGTCTATCCTCGGGTCAGCCGCCGTGAGAGGTGGGGACGGCCCTTGTAAACCTTGAGAGAGAGGCGGGGGCAATACCTCTGCCAGTGGTGCAGACCCCTGGGGTGGCAATGCAGGCATCATCACTCATGCTTTTGCCTGTCAGCAAGGAAACCAGACAAACCATGTCCAGGTTTGCATGTAAGTCTTGCTCTGTTTGGAAAAAACATCCCTGGAGACCCTCAGCTGAGAAGGAAGAGGCAAATTAAGAAGTGGGCCTGGAGGACCTCCCTGGGGGTCCAGTGGCTAAGACTCTGAGCTCCTAATGCAGGGGTCTCAGGTTCGATCCCTAGTCAGGGAACTATATCGCACAGTCCGCAACTAAAGATCCTGCATGCAGCAATGAAGATTAAAGATCCCATGTGCCACAATTAAGACCTGGTGTGGCTAAATAAATATTTTAAAATAAAAATGAAAAAACAAAAAGAAGTGGGTCTGGGAATTCCTGCTTGGTCCAGTGGTTAAGACTCTGAGCTTCCATTGTAGGGGGCACGGGTTTGATCCCTGGTTGGAGAATTAAGATCCCACACACCGTATGATGCAGCCGAAAGAAAGAAAGTGGGACTGAGCAGGTGGCTCAATTCTGCCAATTCTGATTTTAGCACGGCTTCAGCAGCCAGGTGGGAATGCTGGCCCTTGTTAGTTAGCTTTGGACCATAAAGGCTGAGCGTCAAAGAATTCATGTTTTTGAACTGTGGTGTTGGAGAAGACTCTTGAGAGTCCCTTGGACTGCAAAGAGATCAAACCAGTCAATCCTAAAGGAAATCAATCCTGAATATTCACTGGAAGGACTCTGATGCTGAAGCTGAAGCTCCAATACTTTGCCCACCTGATGTGAAGAGCCAACTCATTGGAAAAAAACCCTAATGCTGGGAAAGATTGAGGGGAAAGGGACAAGAGAGGATGAGATGGTTGGATGGCATTGCTGACTTAATGGACCTGAGTTTGAGCAAGCTTCGGGAGATGGTGAAGGGCAGGGAAGCCTGGCGTGCGGCAGTCCACAGGGTCGCAAAGAGTTGGACACAACTTCACAACTGAATAGCAACTGCCTCTTACTGGCTATGTGCCTTTGAGCAAGACACTTAACCTCTGTGTGCCTCGATTTCCTCCTCTACAAAAGGAGGTTATAACAGCACCTATCTTGTTCTAGACAGCTATTGCTAGGTAACAAACTGCCCCAAGACGATGGCTTTCAGATGATCCTCAAACCTCCCCCCTCCATATCTCTTAGGGTGAGGGACTAAGTGGTTAGAACATGGAGTTTTCCTAGTAAACGTTAGTGCTCCCCATAGCTGGGTCCCATAGAGATCCTTCACATCTAAAGCAACACAGGGGGACCTCCCTGGTTGTCCAGTGGCTAAGACTCCACATTCCCAGTGCAGAGGGCCTGGGTTTGATCCCTGGTTAGGGATCTAGATCCCACACATTGCAACTAAGACTGTGTGCAGCCAAACAAATAAATTAAAAAAATAGATGACTTGGGGTGCCAGAGGAGAGCATGTGGAAGCGGGTGTGGGAGAGTCTGGGGTCTTAAGCCCACCTGCTCCTGGGTTAGCATTCCCTGTCTGCCCAGCCTCTGGTTTTGACAGTAACCCTTGACCTTTGATGTCTGCTCTCCCCCTTTCTGTCTGCGTCCTGACCTCCGGACCCCATCTCCTACCTTGATAGAGGTCATCCTGGGAGGGTGCCTCTCACCTACCCTACTCCATGTGTCTGTGTTCAGGGGTCCTAGGGCCACAGGAATGGGTGTAGGCTGGAGGAATGTCTGGAGGAACAGGAGGAGCTCAGGAGCAAACATGTGGCCTTGGACAGGTACTTCCCCTATTGAGGCCTCGGCCTCCCCAGCTCTATGAGGATGGGCTGGACAACTCCTCCCTGGGCCGCCACACCTGCGTCATGGGCTCAGGGACCCACTCAAGTCTTGGGGCAGGTGGGTTGAGCCGCATCAGGGCCAGTGGCTCCTCTGAGCCCATAGGAGGACCCATCCATGGCCTGGCCTCAGGGCTTCCAGCCAAGGAACAGCTCTCTCCATCTCTACTCCCATCGCCCCCCGTGGGCCATGCTGTCCTCGAGAATAGTAACTGCCTTTTCCCATCTACTGACATCAAAGAGTATCAGCTCTGTGGACTTCCCTGGTGGTCCAGTGGTTAAGAATCTGCCGGGACACAGGTTCAATCCCTGGTCCAGGAAGATCCCACACGCCATGGAGCAACTGAGCCGGTGCGTCACAACTAGAATCCACGTGCTGCAACTACTGAAGCCTGTGCACCCTAGAGCCTGTGCTCCACAACAAGAGAAGCCACCACAACCAGAAGCCTGCAGATAGCAGCTAGAGAGCAGCCCTTGCTGGCCACAACTAGAGAAAGCCTGCACACAGCAACAAAGACCCAGCCAAAAAGAAATACTAAAAAAAAAAAATAGGGTGTGCGCTCCAGAAAGGGTGATGCCCGTGTTAGTGTGCTGGTGACATTGTGAGTCACGTGTGCTGGGGTGAATGGTGTCTCCCAAGGTTCATGTACACCTGGGAGCTTGGAACGTGACCTTATTTGGAAACATGCATGTAGTTACAGATCCTGAGATGAAATCGACCTCAGCTAGGATAGAATCAGAAGTCCAATGACTGGTGGTATCCTTATAAAAAAAAACAAGAGATAGCCTATGTAGGCTGTGAGAAGGTTGAGGCAGACACTGGGGAAATGAGGCCACAAGCCAAGGACACCTGAAGCCCCCAGAAACTGGAAGAGCTGAGGGGAGATCCTCCTAGAGCCTTGGAGGGAGGGGGACAGCCAGCACCTAGATTTCAGACTTCCGGTCTCCCGTACTATGACAGAAACATTTCTATAGTTCCCAGCCCCCCAGATTATGGTCATCTGTTATTGCAGCAGCAGGACACTAATACACCATCACAACTCCCCTTATGTATTCTTTAAATATATTAAAAATACCATCTAAGGCTCCTCCCAAAACTGTCCAGTGTTGCAGGATGGCTGAGAGGATACTAAATAAACCTGGCTTGGGCTGCCTGTTTCCCACCGCCCTGGACCGCCCTGGCCTCCAGGTCAGGTGGGAGAAATGAGCTGCTCTGCCGGGAAGAAAGGCCTCCAGTCTGAAATGGGTGCAGCACACAACCAGGCCTGGCCCAGTAGCCGCCCTGCGTCACCTGTCTGCTGGAGGCAGGGACGCCCAAGGGCGGGTGAGGTGGGGAGAGGAGCCAGGCCGTCTCGGTCACTCTTGCCTGAGATACCGCCACCTCCTCTGCCCCCAAGTCCCCCGTTGGACTCACTCCAGGGTGAGGCTCACAGGGTCTGCAGGAACCCCCCATCCACTGTCAAGTTCAGTTGTTGACCACCTCCCACCTTCTTCTAGAAGGTCAGCCATGTAAGCCAGCCGGTCTGTTCCCTGCTGTGTTCCTAGCACCCAGAACATGCTGGAACCCGTAGGCACCCGAATCCTTGACTGCCTTGAAAGGCCCTGTGTGGCTGGCGGGTGCCTGCCTGCCTACCTCCCCTGACCTGACCTCACCCCCTGCACACTCAGCCCGCAGCATCTACCTCATGCCTGTCCCAGCAGCCATCCAACCAACCGCATGCGGCCCCTGGGGCAGACATGGAAACTGAGCCCTGAGCAGGTCAGGACTTGCCCAGGCAGGTGAATGGGGACAGAACCGGGATCTGAGCCTCCTTCCCAGGAGAAGTTTCCACCTGCGACCTGAACCACAGCACAGCCCTGTCCACCCAGCCCCTGCGTCCAGCAGTGCCCTGGATACCCGTCGCCTCTTGTTGGGATGCCGAGCTCGTTACACTGGTGACCCACACCCGACGGAGCCGGAGTCTCTCAGGGCAGAAGAGCAATCCTGCCCAGTCTTAGGAGTGACGGGAGCTTGGGAGGACTGCTGGGCATCCTTGGGGAGGACCGTACCTCGTTCCTCAGGGGTGGGTGAGTGGGCAGGGCCTTTGGCCCCCGGGGCTGCATCCCCAACCACCAGCGTGGAGAAACCCTGGTGACCCAGTCAATGTTTCTCTTAATTAGAGACAATTAAAACAGTGTGACAGTGGCAGTTTGGTAGCTTCTTTAGGAGGAAGCAGAGAGCCCAAACGGAACCTAAAAAATAAAATAAAACCAAGTGAATTTTTAATAGCGATTATCTCCTGACACATAGCGCGTTGCCATCTGGCAGATGCACAAGCCCGCTGAAGCTTGAGGCTGGGGAGCGGGGAGGGGGTGGTGGGAGGAGAGGGGGCATAGGGTTCCTGCCTGTGGCCCAGAGCGAGGCACACCCTTCATGATGGCCTCCGTGGCACCTCAGTAAGCCGGGCCACACTGGAGGGCCTCGCCTGCCCACCCTGGGCTTTCTCAGCCCGGCCCCCTCACCTCAGAGACCCCACCCCCAGCTGACCCGAATGGAGAGGCTGGGGTCCAGCATCTCAGCCGATTGTTGGGTTCCTTCTTATTTTGTGCCACCTGCTGGCCCCTCGGATCAGTCCTTCCACCCATCATGTTCCTTAGGTGTCTGCTTGTGCTGGAGCTGGGATGGGGCTTGATGGTTCAGGTGTGAAAAGCGTGTCCCCGTCACTTCAGGCTGGGGAGAAATCTTCCCCAGTGGTTACACCCTAAGGTGCTGGGGCGCTGTTGACGTTTGGGGCCGGATGCTGGTTGTGGGGGCCATTCTGTGCGCTGCTGGCCTCTGCTGGCTGTGTGCCAGTAACACCCCCAGTTGTGACAACAAAAGAGGTCTCCAGACTCTGCCAGGGTCCCCTGGGCAGAACGGGGGTGTAAAATGATGGCCACAGCTGAGAGTCACTAGCACCCCTGGGGCCACCTCACCCTGCACGCAGTTGGCGTCTGAGAAGTGAGGGGCGTGTGCCCTGGGTAGGGGCTGGCCACACGGGAGGCCCAGCCTGGTTGTGGGTCACGAGGGAACCAGCGGTTCCCAGTCAGGAGCTTGTGTTCTGGCAGAGAGTGATGGAAACAGCGCCCGTCACACTATGGAGTTGTGTAAAGGTGCGCATGCTGCGAGGACCTGGTTATGATGCAGTGGGGGTTGGTGAGGGAGGCTACTGGGTGAAGTGGGAGGATCACTGACCACCCTAGGGTGGCTGTGATAAAGCTCCATGAACTAGGTCCTGAACCAGATGTGTATTCTCTCATTTCAGCTTCCGCCTCAGGCCTGCTCCCTTTGGGGCTCCCAGGAAGAACTGTTCCCGCCTTTCCCAACTTCGGCGCCGCGCCTCCCGGCTTCCGGCGGCTGCCTGCTCTCCTTGGCTTGTGGCCTCAGCCCTGCTCCGTCTTCACAGGCCTCCCTTGTGTCTTACACTCATTCTAGGACCTAGGGGCCACTCAGATAATCCAGGATGGTCTTACTTCAAGATCATTAATTACATCTGCAAAAACTCTTTTTTCCAAATAAGGCCACATTCACAGGTGTCCGGGAGTCAGGATGTGGTTCTTGGGTGCCAGAGCTGGTCACACTGAGGCTGAGGGGGCTCCAGGCAGGACTCAGAGGGACAACTGAGCAGGGAACCTGCCTGAGGTGTCCAGGAAAACAAGGGGTGGGGAGAGCAGGGTGCGCGCACAGTGGTGCTGGAGACTGGCCTTTCCTGGGAGGGAGATCGGAGCCTGCGAGGGTTCGGGCAGAGCGAGGCATGAGCCAGCCTCCCTTCCCACGGGGTCCTCTGGAGGGTGGAGCACAGGGCAGGGAGAAGCCGGGGCTTGCAAGCTCTAGTTCGTTGGCGGCTGCACCAGACAGGCAAGAGGAGGGGTCTGGCTCGCTTCTGCGCAAGAGCTGGCCTCGGTGTGGTGTGGCTGGTTGTCTTCCCAAACAGCCCTCCCACCTCCGCCCTCTACCCTCCCTGCCACATTGGCAGCTGTTGTTCGTGGGCACAGGGAGGAGAACAGCTGGAGCTGCGAGGAGAGAGGCCGGTGGGGGGCCCCGGTGGCGGGGATGCTGTGGGGCCGTGCCAGCTCTGAGTACCTGACATCTCTGTCTGCGAGGTTTCCCACCGTTAGACCTGAGTGCCTGGTGCCGATGGCGTGACCCCACCTCACCATCGCTCCCCCGCCTCACCATCGCTCCCCCACCTCCCTCCGCGGCCCTTACCCCCTCTCCTCCTTCCTCTCCTTCTCCCCACTCTCTGCCAGGCCGGCCCGTGCAGGGAAGCTGAGCCTCCAGCCCCTAGGGCTGCGAGAGCAGGGTACTGTGAGGTCCACCTGCCAGTTTCCTAAATGAACGCCCCTTCTACCGCTCCCTCCTCCCGTCCTTCCTTCTAGAAGGTGCTAGGCGCACCCCTGGCACCCAGGGACTCCCAGCTCGGACCTTGGGTCTGAATTTCACGGTAGTCTCCCGCTTGGCTCTTTCTACAGACAGTTCTTCTTTATCTCCTGATTCAGCCGGGGCGACCCCACGTCCCCCCGTGCCACAGCTGATATGGTCCAGGGATGATCAATTTTAACTAGTCATAACATTCCCACATTCCCGGTGGGCTCATTGACCTGCTCAGGTGGCTGCAGTGACCCGTCTCTGCTCGGCCCCTCACGGACAAGTTCCAGCTTTTCTGCCTGACCCTTCTTCATTTCTGCCCCCACCAGCCAGGCCTGCAGCCTGGGGCCGCGGGAAAGTGGGAATGTAGTGGGGAGAGTGGCTGAGCCTTTAGTCAGTGCTGAGGGCCCCACGGGCCTGCACAGTGGGGAGGGTGGTCACCAGGCCATACGCGGCCAGGCTCCAACCACTTCCAGGGGCTCTTCCTTCCCGGGGTGGGGGGCGGGGAGGGGGCTGTTTCTGGCCACATCTGAACTCCCGCAGGCCGGGCCACCTGCTGCCCCGTGGGACTCAAGACGGTGTCCCGAAGTGGGCGGGGGTCGGAGCCCGGGGTGCTGGTCTTTCAGCCTGCCGAGCAGAGGGAGACAGACTTCTGTCTGAGAACCCGTAATTACGCTGAGGAGTGATTACTTGTAATAATACCAGCCCAGCCTTCAGAGCTGGGTTATCTGTAGCCTGCTGTGGTCTGTGTGCAGAGACAGGCAATTTGGGGCTTCAGTAATCTTTGCTGCTGGGGCTGCGGGTCCCGTCTCTCTGTGACTTCAGGAGCCTGCGTCTGGGTGTCCAGGCCTGTGGTTTCCCCAGCAGGAAGCTCTCTCAGGAGGGAACAGGGCATCTTGCCTCTACTGGGAAGGGAGAGAAGACAGGAACCCAGTGGGAAGTATTTCTCTTGAGCCCTGTGACTGTTCCTGAGAACAGGAAGGGCTAGGAACTTCCCGGAGGGGGTCCACTAGTTAAGACTCCACACTTCCAATGCAGGGGGCTGGGGTTCGATCCCTGGTCGGGAAACCAGACCTTCATGCATGTGTGCCACAACTAAGTCCTAGCACAGGCAAATAAATAAATAGATATTTCTTAAACAAAGGCAACATGACGGGCTTCCCGAGGCCTGGGGTGCCTGGAGGAGTCCCTCGGCAGTCTGGAGGGCCCGTCAGGGTTGGGGTGACGTTCAGAGACTCGCAGACTGCAGCCGCTTAGAGGCTGGCCCTGTCTTCCGCACCTCTTCACCCTCCATCCTCACACACACACACCTGACTGTTCCAGATAAGATGAGCTGTGCTTTCCTCCCCACCCTGTCGCGGCCTGGTGGGGACACTGGGCGTGTTCGGGGTTCAGGACGGAGCAGGGGGTTTCTGTCATCCCAGTGTTGGTCCTCGAGCTGCCACTCTTGCCTTCCATCCCTGGTTCCGGCTTCACCAGGCGTTTTTAGCCCTTTATGTTCCCATTTGCCCCACAGCCTCCACACAGCTTTCTGTAATGCTGTTCCTTGCTGACTGCAGCTTTTCCTTTGGGTGGAGGGTTTCCTGGCCCGTTTCCTGGGTCTCCTTGGTGTGGATGTGTTCACGTGACTTTGTGGTTCCAGGCGTCCTGCCGAGCTGGTCTGCACCAGGCTGAGGACTAGGTGGGTTCTCCAGCTCTGGAGTCTGTTCCCATGGATGCAGGAGGTGCTCAGTAATGATTCCAGAGAAGTGTTCTGTTTTATATGCTTCCCACTCTAGCCAAAACCAAAACTGAGATCTTCCCCTGTGTGCTGCCTGCTTGTGAACACTGCCCTCGTGGCCAGAGCCCGCCTTCCTCCCGGGTCAGGCCATTCGCCGAGTGGGCGCCTCTGCCCGCCACCCCCACCCTGTCCTTATGCCTGCAGAGAGCCTCCCGGGCCCTTGGGAGTCACTTGCGAGGCACAGGATAGGCTTCAGGGATTTGGGTTTTTTTAGCGGTTTTATTGAGATACAGTTTTCATACCATGTAAACCACCATTTTAAAGTGTACAAGCCAGTGGTTTTTGGCACAATCACAGAATTGTGCAACCATCACCACCATCTCATTCCTGAACATTTGCATCACCCCGCAAAGAAACCCCACTGTCACCCCCCTCCCCGGCCCCTCACGATGACTAATCTACCTTCTATCTCTGTGGATTTACCTATTCTGGACGTTTCCTGTTAATGGAATCATAAAATTTGGAGCTTCTTGTGTGACTTCTTTCATCAACATCGTGTTCTCAAGGTTCATCCATACTGTAGCGGGAGTCAGGACCTCACTCCTTTTCACAGCTGAATAATATTCCAGTGTGGGGATGGACCACATTTTGTGTATCCATCCATCCATCAGTGGGCATCTGAGTAATTGCCACTTTTTATCTCTTCTGACTAGTGCTGTGTGAACACAAATGGACATGTTTCTGTGCAGACATGTGTTTTTAAATCTCTGGGCCCCCCGTGTGTAACTCACTTGCTGCCTCCTGTCTTAAGGACTTCTTGTTGGTGTTGAGTGCAGGGGGACAGCTAGGGGTGCCCAGCATCATGGAGAAGGGGACAGTTCTTGAGTGTCGCCATGTGCCCTGCACTGGCCCCAGCCTGTTCACAGAGGCCTCAGCAGCTCTGGGCTGGGCTGAGATCGTGCCCTGTATGTGGTGGGGAAACTGAGGCCCGGTGCCAAGATCAGTTCTCTGCTCACAGTTCTCCAGGTCCCATTTCCAGATCAGACGGTGGCAGGGGCTGGAGATGGCATGGCAGAAACGGTGGCACTGGGTGGTCCCTTTGTAGCGTCTCATGTGTCCCTGGCCCGTCCCAAGCCCTCAGTTGAAATCTCTCACCTCTCACAACCCTTCACCGGCGTGCGGACTGGTGCTATTCCCACTTGACAGATGAGGAAACCGAGGCAAAGAGAGACCAAGTAAATGCTGGCCACGGGCCTTCATGTCAGGACTGGAGCTGACAGTGGTTTGGCTCCAGATGCTGTTGCCTGATCCCCAACATTCTGCTGCTGGGGTGAGAGGTAGATGTGTGGACGGGAAGGGAGGGAAGTCCCGGGGCCCCACCGGGCTAGGTGAGACCCTGCCTTTCAGGGCCTCTGTGTGTTGATCTTTTTTACTGGAAGGTCCCTACTGCTGTCCCTATTCCTCAGCCCACCCTCTCGGGCTCTGCTGCTCCTGGGGCCCAGCAGGGCCCCCCCAATCCCAGCCACCCCCAAGCTGATCAGCGCCCACTGCCTGTTCCTGCTGTGTGCGTGGTGTCTGATTGCCCTCCCAGGAGGGAGAGCAGGGGCCATCCACCAAGGGGTGTCGTTTTCACAGCAGGTGTGGCAGACAGTGGGGGCGTCCGAGGGTCCCCCGGAAGAGTGGGGGCCAGATTGGGTGGCCAGCAGCATCAGGACCTGGGCCCCCTAGACTGATTTTCTGCTTGGCACCCCCCAGCAGCCCCTCCTCGAGGTTTCAGCTTGAGGCCTAGAACCCTCCACCCAACTCCCTCCACTCCTGAAATAATAATCGCCCGAAGCAGCTGGGTTCCGAGCTGACCGAGCACTGTCAGGTCCCCCAGGGAGTGGCGCATGCAGAAACCACTGGTCTCTGTCACCCCCCTCCCTGGACAGCGTGTACTTGCCTCCGATCGGATTTCAGTCTTGCTTTTTGGCTCGCTCTTGCTTCCTCTCTGGGTCGAAGGGCCTCCTGCCTCGTTCCCAGCAATTTCCCCCTTCGCCGTTCCACCAACTCCAGCCAGTCCTGACCCTGGCTCAGCCCCCGTGAGATCAGAGCCAGACTTGCTGGGTTCAAGTCCAGGCTCTCTTGCTGGCCAACTGTCAGCCTCAGCGTGTAGCTCAACCGCTCTGTGTCGTCCATTTCCTTATCTGTCAAATGAAGAAAAATGGTACCTCTCATTTTGAAAGATTAACTGAGATAAACCACAGAAAGTCACACTGCGGCATCTGGCTCATGGTCAGCCGTTCTGTTGATGGGAGAGGCACAGCTCAGACTCTGAGATGGCGGGGAAGAGGTCGTGTTACATAGGTGGGGGGCACAGGGATGGGGTGCTTGAGAAGGCTTTTGAGGGGCACATAGGAGTTTTCTTGGTGGGTGTTGTTCAGTCACTAAGTTGTGGCCGACTCTTTGTGACCCCATGGATTGCATGCCGCACTCCAGGCTTTCCTGTCCTTCACTACCTCCCAGAGTTTGCTCAGATTCATGCGCATTGAGTTGGTGATGCCATCTAACCATTTCCCCCTTTGCTGCCCTCTTCTCCTTATGCCTTCAGTCTTTCCCAGCATCAGGGTCTTTTCCAGTGAGTTGACTCTTCGCTTCAGGTGGCCAGAGTATTCATTTTGGTGGATGAGGAGGGGACAAAAGGAACCCCAACCAAGGAACTGAAGTTACATCTGTGTGGATGGACTCCTCCTCCTTCCAAATGGGGCATTGATGAGAGGCTTTCAGTTGAGCTGAAATCCTGTCCTGTGCACAGGCCAAGGTTTGGACAATCAGTGCCTGTGTGCTGGAAGTGCGTGGTATGGTCAGTTTCCAGGAGCTGAGAAGAGCTGGTGAAGACAGGGCCTGGCAACCTCTCTTTACCTTGATGCCGCCAATTCTGCTGCTAGAGCCAGTAATGCCTCTTGGAGGGCCTCCACTCTGCGTTGGTGCTTTGGGAGATGGAGCAAGAAGCACAGGAAAGGTGGAGTGAGGATGGCGTGTGCCCCGTGCTTCATCTGCACTGACTTCACTAGTCCCACTGTGACCAGAATGAGGAGGTGCTTCTGCTCTCACCCCCATTTTACAGGGGAGGAAACTGAGGCCCAGAGCTGTTATGTGTGACTTGCCCGAGGTCAACAGCTGAGCTGCAAGCCTGTCCCCCACTCCAGCAGCGTCCACACCCTTAGCCCCTGTGCTTAGCAGCTGCTGCAGGACAGGCCAGCCCCTCACCTCAGGGCCCAGTGGCTTGGTATCTGGTCCCTGACTGTGACCCCTGGGGTCATCTCACCTCTGGATTTCACATCCTCACCTCAACAGCGGAGCTGCTGTTGCTCACGACCCTTCTGGTGGTTATGTCCGTTTAGAGGCTCTGATGGTGGCAAAAGGGGTTTGTAAGCTATTAATGAGTGCCTGCTGGCTGCTGTCCTTGTTCAGAGGAGAGCAGCAGAGAGGAGGTGGGAGTGGCCTGGGGCCCCAACATGCCAGAACGCTCTGCCCATGGGCTGCGTCTGCTTTGGGGGGTGCCCTGGGAGGTGCTTGGCTCTGCTGGGTGAGAGGCAGGAGGGGCGTGATGGTTTGTCCCGGGGGAGGGGCAGGTGTGGAGCTGGGCCTGGCAGGTGCCAAGCACGTGGGTATCCCGACGGCCTGGGCTCCAGTCCCCACCCACAGCACTGGCCCCATGGGCGACCTTGAGTGGGTCACTCCACCACTCTGCGCCTCAGTTTCACCACCTGAGCCCTAGTGTGCTGAGGGGCTGGCGGTGAGGGCTGGGAGAGCCCCCGGGGGCCGAGCGTCTGCCCAGGCCTGGTGCACAGCAGCGCCCTGGAAACTTGTCCCTGTGCCCTTCCCCTCCACCAGCCAGCGCCCGGCTCTGGGCCACTGTCCCCACCCCCTTGGCAGGCCCTGCAGGATCAGGTGTCCCAGAGGCGGCGGGCTGAGACCGCCAGGCCTCCCGGCCACACACCTGAGAACCCGCTGGCAGCAATGTTTGCTTAATTAATTGACTTTGCGAGAAGGAGCCTGTCCCCGAGTAAATCTACCAGCAGGCCCCAGTGCTCGCCGCCACCCGATGCACGAATGCAAGACTAGACTTTAAATAAGGGTGCGGTTATTGTTTGAATAATTGAAGAACATCGGGGAGACAGCCACCCTCAGCTCACCGTCCTTCCAGCCACGGCCAGCTGGCTCTGGGCTGCCGGCAGCCCCTCAGCCCACAGACGGAGGGGCTCGCAGACCTGGGTACTGGTTGAAGCCCCCCAGCGGCCATCAGGAGAGGGAATCGATCGAGTGCCCCCATTTTCCAGGTTGGGAAACTGAGGCCGGGGAGGTTAAAGGGCAGATCCTGGGCCTGGGATCCGGCATCCTGGGCCTGGTGGGGCTGGTCTTGCTTCCTTGCAAGGGGAGGAGGTGGCCCCATTTTTGAAGCCTCTCACGGATGTGACGTTGCACTCACGGAGGCCCGTGCACCGTTGTGGGGCGCTGGAGAGCGTTTTGCGTCATGCTGGAACAGAATCTCGAGTAAAGTCACCTCGTGGGCTCCCTGCTCCGCTGTTTGCTCCCAATCCTGCAGTGAGAAGGGCCAGGAGGTGCCCATGGGCCCTACACACTCCAGTCCTGGCCTGAATCCCCTCTGAGCAAGCTGGGCTCAGTCAACAGGTCACAGGAGGGTTTGAGGCCGGGGTGCTGCCCTTCCCCTCCTGCTGGTGATCCACGGCTTCCTTCTGGACGTAAACTGTTTTTTTTTTTTAATTAGTTGTTGTAAATTATCCCTCCAGAAACCAAACAGCCGTTTGAACTGAAAGAGTAACTAGTGTGTAGTTCGGGGTGTGCAGGCGTGTCCTGGAGGGGCGATGCCACAGCTGGGGTGGTGACAGCTGACATGGCCCCGTCCGACTTGACAAACATCCACTCACCTTCTCATACCTGTCGGGGGAGGAGGAAGCACGTTATCTGCCGTTTTACAGACGGGGAGATGGAGGGCACAGAGGGTACATAACCCCCCTCCTCACACAGCAGAGACAGGACGTGTGAGCACGGAAGCCTGAACTGGAACCCAGCTCACGCTCCCAGAGCCCCTTCCCCTATGTAGCCAGCCCTCCTGCTTGCCCTGTCTCTCTGGGCCACCCTTCCAGCTCGTGGTCTCTGCCGTGGCGGCCGATGGGGGCGCCCCCTCCCCTGCCCCTTCCTCCCCTGGGCCCAGCTCACCTGCAGCTGCCTGGGCACGGCTACACCTGAGTCAGGCCAGAGGCAGGTACCTGCTCAGTCAACCTTGATTCCTCAGCACCTGTCCTAGGCCCCTTGCCAGGGCACCTACCACCCAGATGGTGCAGTCGGGCCCTTCTGCCACTGCACACAAAGGCAGGATTTATGGTTGTCAGGAAACCATCTGGAACATTCTGGGTGACATTCACACCACCACACCTCCCCGGACACATGAGGGATAGCTGAGCCCAGAGAGGGGCACCCCAGGGCCGCCCACCCACGGTTCCCCGTGCCCTCGGGGTACCTGTTCTAGCCCCCACTTTCCCCCCGAGGACAGCGTAGGCCCAGAGAGGGAGACCAAGGGGCCTGCAGTCATACAGCGGGGCGTGGCCGGGCTGCAGGTCTGGCCTTTTCACAGCGGTTCTCACATCAGAGGAGTGGGTCTCTGTCCTCCTCTCTCCCCCGGGGCCTTCACCCCGCCTTCACTTCTTGCAGCGCAGGGGAGGGGAGGGCCGAGCCGCCCGCCGCGCCTGGGAGGGCATCCTTCACCCGCAGCTCCACACCGCCTCCGCCGCATTAAGGACAGACGGATGACGGCTAATGAGCCTGCTCGCACCATTAACACTGGGGAGTCTTGCCGGGATTACCACTCGCAGCCCGCCGGGGCCTGCTTGTCACTCTTGCGATGGCGCCGCGGTGGCTGGCGGTGCAGCAGGGCGCCCTAATTGTTCCTGTAACTGAAGCCTCGGGCCCCCCCTCCCGGGGACCCGCCCCACCCCTGCCCGGCTCATCCCTGGGGATTGAGGGTCCCAGGAGCTGCTGCTAGTGGCCCTCCTGCCCCCTAAATATCAACTGAGAAGGGGAAGAGCCCCTCTCGTGACCCCCCCACCCTTGGCCTGGATGGGGGACCACCTCCCCTCCACCAGGGTGGGTCTTGGCTGAAGCCCCTGGGGGCTGGGTCATGGCCCCATTTACAGACGAGGGAGGGCCCTGGAGGGTGGTGAGCTGCACCCAGGCCTCAACCCCCTCTCACACATGTACATAACACACGCTCGTAACACTCCCTACACACCCACACACGTGTACATTCTCACACATGCACACACTCACAGTCACCTGTCTGGGCACATGTGTATACACAAGCTTACCCTCATGTATGGTTACACCCTACTCTCACACAGTCACACATTCAGCCAACACCCGCCCTTTTACACAATTCAACTACTGTCTCACACACACACTTGCATACATGCGCAGAAATGTTCACACGGACACTCAGACCACACCGTCACACACACTCAGCCTCCCACCTGCTCTCTCACATTCATACACAAGTGCACACGCGTCTTGGGAAGCCCCCCAGAAGTGCACGGCCCCTCCCCCAGCTTCCCCAGAGTCACACCTGCCCTCAGGGTAGCTCAGCTCACGGTGGTGTTTCTCCCCTCAGAGAACTCACGATTCTAAATGGATGTGGCCTCCCTCTGTGTGGAACCCTCTGTGGCTCACTGTGGCCACGTGAGGCGCTGATCTGGAGTGGGGATGGGGGTCTGCCAATGCTGACTGAGCACCGGGGGGCAGGGGGACCCCAACACACAGAGGGTTGTGGATCCACTAGGGCTGGACAGAACTCTCTGAGCGAGCCTGGCTGCCATCACTACAAGGACCGTCAGCCCCACCCCCCCAGGAAAGTTCCCATTAACTCAGCTGTGGTTTTCAACCCATAAGCGGTGCGTTTACCTGGCCCTGGGAGCTGCACCTTCCTGCTTGTCCAGTAAGCTGGTCTCACGCAGCTGGAGAGCAGTGATTTGAGCGCTGCCTTTGCGGGCCTGGGTTCCGGGGACTGTGGGAGTTGCCCTGGCTGCAATGGGGTCGTGTCTTTTTCCTGGGTGAATTGACTTCATAAATGCTTATTGAAGGTTTGTGTGAGCTGGGCAAAGCTGAGCTGGCTGCAGCCCACAGCAGCCTCTAGTTTCCTCCCACCTCATCTCCATGTTACAGGGATACAGAGCCCAGAGAGGCCAGGCGACTTGCCCAGGTCTCACAGCTGGGGACAGCGGGCCGGGATTCGGATGTGAGGCTTCTGGCCCACTTGGAGATCCCTGTGCAGCCTTGAGCAGAGCAGAAGTGGGGGCCAGGCACTCGGAGTGGACAGAGCCGTGCCCTTGGGAGACAAGGGAGGTGATGTAATCAGATGTGTCCTTGAGGTCTGCCCCAATTCCTGACTCCTCGGAATTTCCTGAGTGAGAGGAGAATCCTTTGTTCTAACAGGTGACTCTGGGTGGCCTCGGGGACACCCTCAGGGTGGGGATGGTCCCCAGCACCAGGTTGGGAAGATGGAGCTTTCAAGCACACCCCCTCAACACCCTCCGCAGAGTGAGTACTGGTCAGCCATGGCTCTGTGACGAAGCCTTCATAAATACCCCTGAACTACAGAGTTCCAGAAGCCTCCAGGTTGGTGGACACGTCCTGTGCGGGAGGTGGCATGGCAGCTCCGTGCCCACCCCCAGGCCTCGCCCGAGGTCTCTCTTCCATCTGCTGTCCTGAATGGCATCCTTTACGATCAGCTAGAAAAGTAAAGCGTCTCCTTGAGGTCTGTGAGCCCTTCTGGCAAATGGACCCCCGTGGAAGGGTCATGGGAGCATGGGTGTGATGGCAGTGGTGTTGTGAGCAGAGACTATCTCCCTTTAGGAAGTGGGGGCTGTGTGCACTCAGGCAGGGGGCTGGCCAGGTAGCCCCAGGGAGGCAGGGAACCTGCCTGACCTTGGACGGTCAACTTGTCCTCTGACCCTCAGCCGGCCCGGTCCCTAAGACCAGGATGTCCGGTCCCTGAGGCCGGGGTTCCCGACTTCCAAAGGGCTGTTGAGGCCGCAGGGACCTGTCACCGATGCCCTCTGCGTCTCCTCGTCACTCCCCTCGGCCCTCTGCAGGACAGTGGCATCGGCAGTGGGGTCGGGAAGCAGAGGCGGCCCCTCTGCCCAGCCGCAGAGGCTTCCAGCTGGAGAGAAAAGGTGAGCCTGGGAGAATGGGCTCAGATCATCCAGGGAGCCAGTGCCCAGCCTCACAGCGGGTGGCCCCCAGCTGTCTGCGTGAGGATGGACGCAGAGGGTAAACGGAGCTGGAGCCGAGAGCAGGCTTCCCTGGCCAAGTCTGTCCTCCTGGAGGACCAGGCCCCACCCACCTCACTGTCCCATTGGTCCTTCTGGCTGTTGTTTCCACACCTAGTAGTCTCAGCCTCTGGCAGTCTTTTCTCTACTCAATTCAGCTTTTCTGCTGCCCTCCATTTATTAAACTCCTACTGTGCGCTTATACTTAATGCTCAGTGTCTGGAGGGAGGACGTAGGACCTGACCCCTGGTTTCTGTGACTCATTCATGCACCAGATGCCGATCTTGGTCCACAGGTCTCTAGGCAGCGTTAACCTCTAGGTAACTCAGGCTCTAGTTGAGAGACAATCTTCTGAGTTATTCCAGTTCTCACAGCATAGTATTAAGCTGATGAGTTTGGTTGCAGAATGCTCACAGCCAAGAAGAGGACAGATGTACAAATGACTCAAGTTCATGGTGGGAAATGCCACAAAAGGGGGATGTACAGGATGCCGTAAGAACAGGCTTTCTAGCCGCCATGAATTTGAACTGGGGTTTTGAAGGATGCCTAGGAGTTTGTGAGACCCAGAACAGAGAACGCAGTGTTTGAAACTGTGGAGGAGCGTCTTGTGGAAAAATTTGAGCAGATCAAGGAATTAGACAAGGGCAAGAATGAGGGAAGATTGGGGAGAGGTGAATGATCTCTTGGAGTTGAGGCAGGGATTGGGCCTGGAAAATGTGTCGTGTTTCGTCAGTGATGGGAGGAAAGGTGAGAATGCTTACTCCAAAAGCCTCCCAGAGGCTGGATTTGGTGTGATGGGAAATCAGCAGTTCTGTATGCTTTCAATTTTTCATTCTTACCTTTTTTTGGTATTGATTCCTTTTGCCATGGTACAAAATACCACTTGGAAATATGACTGTAGTACGGCTGTCCAGTAGAATTTCTGATGATGGAAAATATTCTGCATCTGTGGTGTCCTATCCTAGCTACATGTGGTTCTTGAGACTGAGGAATGGAATTTCAAATTTCATTTAATGTCAATCAGCTTGAATTTGAATTCCAGTCACTGCCTGTGGCTAGGGGGTGCTATACTGGACAGCAGAGCTCTGGAGGGAAAGTGAAGCCACCTTCCTCTCCCCAGCTTACCCCATTCTCTGTCTTGATGAGCTTTGGAGCAGGGCTGATGGATTGTTCTGAACAAGGACCCTGCAGAAACGTGCTTGAGGTGTTCTGCACACTGCTCTCACTTCTTGGTAGGTGCTGTGGGCTTATCCCAGCCACCAAAGAAGCCTGCCAGGGAGCCAGGTGGCTTGTGGCTCTGGCACCTGTCTGGCCTCTGCAGGTGCTCAGAACAGGCTTCAGAAGCCCCTGGGGAAGAGACTCGGCTGACACATCCCCTGTGTTGGAGCAGGTGCAGCCCACAGACCCAGGCATGTGGGTCCACCGCCTGGCCACAAGCCTGGCCTCCCTGATTCAGTTACTGACCAGCCAAGGGCCCCCTTTAGAAAAGAACTGGGGGAGTTCCCCGGCGGGCTGTTGCTAGGACTCGACGCTTTCACTGCCAGGAGAAGGCTGTGTGTGATGGGAGAGGACTGATTGGTGCAGCCAGAAGCCAAGGGTGCCTGGAGCCACCAGGAGCTGGAAGAGGCAGGAGGGAGGCTCCCAAGGCCCTGCCCAAATCGTCGGTTTCAGACCTCTGGCCTCCAGAACGTGAAAGAATGCATTTCTGTTGTTTGTGGCTCAGGCAGCACACAGACGGTATGGGGCGCGCCCCTGGCCTTGGCCTGCTGGCCGTAGCCTGATGTCACTGTGCTGGGCAGCCAGCTGTGCCCCTGGCTCTGCGTGAGCACCTCCCCACAGGCTGGGGCTTCCAGAAACACCTTGTATCATCCGTCTCAGCTGGAGGAGACCAGCACGACTGCCGGTCCTCGTTCACTCAGGGTGCGTGCTCGGTCACTCAGTCCGACTCCTTGCAACCCTATGGACCGTAGCCCACCAGGCTCCTCTGTCCATGGGGTTCTCCAGGCAAGAATACTGGGGCAGGTGGCTATTTCCTTTTCCTGGGGATCTTCCCGACCCAGGGATCGAACCCACGTCTCTTGCGTCTCCTGCATCTCAGGCGGGTTCCTTACCACTGCACCACCTGGGGTGGAGAGCCTCTAATGGAAGAAGGGGGTTACCTGAGACCCAGGAGACCCATCTGTCTGAGAGTCTGCTCACTGATTTGCACCCGTGGACCTCAGTTTTCTCATCTGAAAAGGAGCCACAGGGTGGGGCACATGGTATCTGCGGAGCGTCCATCCCAACAGTGTCCTTAGAGGCCCAGATTATGAACTTGACCTTCCAGGCTCAGGTCCAGCTCCCTGAGATGTCCAGAGGCAGGAGTCACTGACACGAGGCAAGTGGGCTAGGAGATGGCACTCAAGGCTGTTGCCATGGCGATGCCAGCCCACTCCCAGGCCTGCCCACCTTGCCCTCCAGCCCTCGCCACCCTCTTGAAGGTGCCAGCCCAGCCCCGTTGGCCACAGAGGGGCACCCTGAGCGGAGGCGGCCACATGCCATCAGGTGCTGGGGTGCCCGACCTCAATCCCAGGGCCGGGCAGCAGTGTTGCTGACACCCCAGCTGTAGCTCAGAGCACAGTATCCATCAATATAAGAGGAGGCTCAGTGCAGTAATAGCGTGGGGCCTGCCGGGCAATTGATTTAAATCATTTTATAGAGAACCTATGTAAAATAAAAAGCCTTTAATCACATTTGTATCCATTTCCAGGCTCAGTAAATCAATTTGAATTGAGCTGGGTGCCACGGTTACAGCTGATTAGCGTGTGTATATATGGTCAAATTAATGCCGGCCAAGTCTGCCGGATAGTGCAGGGCCGTCAGCTCCTGCCTGGGCCTGCCCGCTCTCGTGGGGGCAGGGGGCCACAGGGCAGGCGTCTCTTCCCCTCCCTCCAGCTGCCTGGTCCCCCAGCTCTGCTTCCGGTGGGTCCTGTGGGTGCCATGTGCTGCCCCCACCCCATGAGCAGCATCTGTGCAGCCCCTCCCCAGCTGAGCCTCGGGTCGGCTGCCCCCTATGCCCACTGCCAATCACGCGGGCAGCAGGCGCTGATTGAGCCCTCCTCTGGGTGCACCCCTGGGCCCAGGAGAAGGGACCCGGGATCCATCTGCTCCTTGCCCGATATTGGTGGCGCACCTGGGACACGCCAGAGCCGTACCGATAGTAGGCCGTGCCTGCAGAGACAGATGGTGACCCCGGTACATCCTCGCGGGAGCCGGGGTGGGGGAGACGCAGGTGCTCCGGGGAGGAGTGAGCGGATGGGGAGGGTGGTGTCCGAGAAAGGCCCCGGGCAGAGGGAGCAGGCAGAGCAAGGCTGGGGAGGGCTTCGAGGGGGGCTTGGGCCAGGCCGCAGGTGCGTGGGCATCCTTGGAGGGTTGGGCAGGGGCAGGCATGTCCCCCCCGGCCGTGGTGCTTGGGGTGGGGACCAGAAGCAGGGGGGGCCTAGTGAGGGAGGAGAGGGGAGAAAGGCCGAGGGGTCCCCTTCTCCTTGGATGGGGTGGGGCAGTGCCCCAGCTCTGTGTGTGAGCTGAGCAGGGCCAGAGAATTGGGAATCGGGGGCACACTGGGGCCTGGCTGCCTGCAGCCCAGTGCCCCTCACTCAGGGGCACAGTCCCTGGCCGTGTCTTAACAGCTCGGTGGCGGCTGTGGCCTGTGGCCTGTGTGTACGGGGGGGCCTTCTCCCTCCCATGTCCTGGTTCCCACATGGGTTGCATGTCAGCTCAGGGCTCCCTGGGGCATCTGTGGCATCTTTCTGCTTGCCCAGCGTCCTTGACGTGTGGGCAGCTGACCCCTGGGTGGCAGCCAGGCCCAGAGAGAGCTGGCTATCTCTGATCTTGAGGGCCGTGCCCGCCCCGTGGAGCCTGCGGGTGCCAGGTGGGCTTATCCGGAGCGCTGGGTTGCCTTGCTCCTGCTCCTCAAAAGTAGCTTCTTGCTGGGGATGCCGGGATCTTTGTGTTTGATCTGAAAATAAGCTGTGTAACCCTTTAAAGGATTTGCCGCTGCCCAGACGGGCCTGTGTAGGGATCTCCTCTGTCCTGCCCCAGAGGGAACTCCCCACCCCCATCCCACGAACCTACTTTCAAGTAGGACTTTCAAGTTCTGTCTCTCAGGTGGAGCCTTGCCCATCTCACCTCCCTGGTGTTTGCCAAGAGTTCCCATAACAGCAGCGACATCAGTAACAGCTTACCTTGTCCTTAGGAAATGCCACCCCTGTTCTTAGGGCCCCAGCCCTATTAACTCATTTAGTACACTCAAAAAGTGCGTGAGGCAGGTATTTTTATATGGAGGCCCAGAGACGTTCGGTAACTTGCTTGAGGTTGCCCATCTTGGAAGTAGCAGGGCTGGGATTCGAGCCCAGGCGGTTTCCAGGTATCAAGCCCTTAACTGCTGTGCCCACTGCCTTTCAGTGGTGATGCTCACTTGGGCTTCTCGGAAGACTTTGTCCCGGGACAGCAGTGACATAGGACCTGAGGGTACCTTTTCTGGCTCTGCCTGAGGTTGCCTGTCCTGATGCTGGACTCAGGTCACATCAGTGCCTCTTCCAGGCTCTGTGCCTGGAGCAGGAGACACAGCGAGGATCCAGATAGACACCTGAGCCCACGTGTGCTGGAAGGAGGGGCTGTGTGTCTGACAACAACACACAGGTGATGGGGGGGGTCAGCGCAGTGGTGACGCACAGTAAGAAGGCCAACACAGCCAGGACAGAGGATAGAGAGCCGGGGCTGATGTCAGCGGAACGGGCAGGGGAGGGACTGAAGGAAACCAAAAGTGGCTGTGACTTTGAGCAGAGGCCGGCAGGAAGTCAGTGAGCAGGCCTGTGATACCCACCCGCGGAGGGTGCTCCAGTGAGCCGGGACAGCATGTGCCAAGGTCGCGGGGCAAGTCCTTCCCTCCACGCCTTCCCAGTAAACCTGGTTTCAGAGTTCAAACTTGTAGTTTCCCAGGGCTGCTGTAGCAAATTACGTCAAACTAGGTGTCTTAAGGGGGCTTCCCAGGTGGCCCTCGTGGTAAAGAGTCCACCTGCAATGCAGGTGTGACACGAGACGTGGGTTTGATCCCTGGGATGGGAAGATCCCCTAGAGGAGGGCATGGCAACCCACTCCAGTATTCTTGCCTGGAGAATCCCATGGACAGAGGAGCAGAGGAGCCTGGCGGGCTATAGTCCACGGGGTTGGACAGAGTCAGACATGACCGAAGGGACTGAGCACACATACAGGTTTAAAACAACAGAAATTTTGTTCTGTCTCAGCTCTGGAGACCAGAAGTTTGAGATCAAGGTGACGGCCGTGCCAGGCTCCTCCAAAGGCTCTAGGGGCGGGTCCTTGCCCGCCTCTCCCAGCTTCTTGGTGTCTCTCGGATGTTGACACATCCCTCCTGTCTCTGCTGTCACACGGCCGTCTCCTTACAAGGACCCCAGGCATGATGGATCTGGGGCTTCCCCTGTCCAGGATGACCTCATCCTAACTAATGACGTCTGCAAAGACCCCGTTTCCCAGTAGAGTCACATCCTGAGGTTCTAGGTGGTCATGAATTTGGAGGGGACACTCTTCGCCCCAACTACAGACTTGTATTGCTGGAAGGAGCTTTGGGACTTACCAGGCAAGACCCTCACATCGGATGGGCCCTGGAGCCCTGTGCCTCAGGTGCGGCCCTGCCCGCATTGAGGAGGTGGCTGGTGGGTGGGCCCCATGCCCAGTCCATTGTGCTGCCTGAAAACAAGGCTGGACGGCAGGGAGGTGACCGCAGGGTGAGTGAGCACAACCTTGACCTGGCCTGGCTTCCGAAGTTTCTAGGTCAGGCCAGCAGCCCTCCCCTGGCTGTGAGCACGCCGGGCTCTTTCCGGCACTGCATTATTTAGAACAAGGCCAGTGCTGGTGTTCTGTGGCCCCATTGGGGCGAGGAGGGAGAGGTGGGAAGGCCTGGAATGGCAGTGGCCCATTCCCCAGAGCTCTTTGGAGATCCTCTCCCACATGTCCCGAGGCAAGGGGATTCCCTCAGGAGAGGGAGGGCCTTGGACCTGGAGCCCAGGCCCCCGGGGAAGTTGCTCAGACCCTCGGGGCTTCTACGCCCTTTGCTCTCAGACAAGGGCTGACAAAAGACAGCCCCGTCTCCCTGGGTTTTGAGACTCAAATGAGAATGTGCTTTGAAATCTGTAAACTGGTGAGGGGTGTTAAAGCCTCATCATAGCCTCTGGGAGGCTGGGAGAAGAAGAGAGGCCGAGTCTGTGACCCCAGGGGACAGCTGGCCCTGTCGGAAAGGACATTGGAGCCAGGAGACCTCGGGGTAATTCATCCAACGTCCCTGAGTCTCTGATTCCTCATTTGTCAGAAGCCACGGCCAGCACCTGCCTCCGAGCATCAGCAGGCGGCCCCAGCGAATCGATCGTTTTCGAGGCCAGAATTGGCTCCCCTGGTGCACGGTGGGGCCAGATGCTTGTATGTGCGGGGGAGTCGGTGCGCTGCCTGGGGCAGGGGTCTCCTGCTTCATTTCCCTGGGGGCCGGGCCCGCGGTGGCAGTGACTTGACCCCACTCCCCAGAGGTGAAAGGTCCCCACTTTGCAGCCGGCGGTAATTCCCAAAACCATCCATCTCCCTGTGCCCTGCGCCTCCGTGTGCCATTGTCGTCGAGATGAGCGATGGGCGTCTCTCTCACGGGCCCGGGGATGGAGGCAGGGAAGAATTGCTACAACAGGTCTAAGCCGTGTGAGTGATGGTGTTTGCATCACTGCCGCCTGGGTGCCGCCAGGACCGACAGTGCCAGGGCCGAGACTTCACCGAGAGCAGGAGAATGAATACCGCGCGAAGCTTCCAAAGAGGGAAGGTCATGGTGCCCGAGAGACCACCGAAGGGCACGCCCGGGAGGCAGTGGGGACAGGAAGGCCGGGCCCTGGGGTGTGTCTGTGAGTTCTCAGCCAGGCCAGCCCCACAGCTGGTGAAAGCCTGGCAATTTTTGCCGGTCGAAGGCAGAAATGGAATTGGGGAGAAATTGACTCATTTGGAGTTGGGAGGTGGAACTGTGCTGTCAGAGGCAAATAGCAGCAGCAAGACTGAAAGATTCAAAGCCTGTAATTCCAGGGCAGGTTCCCTGGAGTGCAGGTGAGGCTGGCTGTGGGAGAGGGTGGGGCTGGAGCGCAGAGGGTCTTTGCCAAATGTCCCTGCCCACTCCCCTCTCCCCACCACTTGCTGTCCCCGGAGGCCCTCCAGTGGAGTGTTTCATGGCCCTCTTTGTGTCTGCACTTTCTAGTGCCGCTGAGCTGTCACTTAGCATTGCTCTTTGAGGACCTGTGTGCTCTGCTGAGCTTGGGTCTGGTCTCAACCCCTTTCCTCCTCAACCTTTCCTTTCCATCAGCAAACGGATGGCGGCAGGGACTTGGGGTCCCCACACGTGTGTGTCAGAAGCCATGTGCCCTGAGTCAGAGGCTTCCACCTCAGGGCCTCGTTTCCTCCTCTGTAAAGTGGGGCTGTGGATGCAGCCATAGGGTCGTGGACGGTCAGAACACGTGGGATCACGTGCGTGAGTTCTTCCATCCAGTGCGGGCACCCTGTTCCCTAGGAGGCACCTGGGTGTTACTTTCAGTCACCGTCTCTAATGTGAATGTATTCTTCTCCTGATGCAAGAGTCAAGGGACTGTGAGCCTGGCCTCACACAGCTGGGTGGCAGCGTGGGGCGGTGGGTGACACCTCTTCAGCTTGCTTACATCTGAATCCCAGCTGCAGAGACTCGCCCTCCAAGTAGGGTCCCAGTAGCAAGCTCCGGGGATTTGCACAAGATCACTGCCCACAGCTGACTCAAGGTCTTAGGGTTGGGGAACCCAGGATTGGACACAGTGCTGTCCTCGTGTCGGCCCAGTGCCCTCGTGGTCTCAGCACCCAGCATGGGTGTTTTTGGCCCTCATGGCCTCCCTGTGAGGGTGGTGCTCTAGTTATCCCCATTTTGCAGGTGGGGAAATGGAGGCCCGGGGAGCTGCTGTGACTTTGGCTGAAGTCTCTCTGCTGGGGGGTGGGTGATCCAGGCTCTGGGACTCAGGCCCCGCCTGCTCTGCCTCTGCTGTCCACCTTCAGGGGCAGGGCGGGGGTACCTTGGCCCAGAATCCAAGGACTGACGGAGAAGGGGCAGCGCTGGTGGGTAGACAGTGGGAGCAGGGAGCACACAGTGGGTGCCCCAGCCCTGCACATCAGTGCCCTGACCTGCTGGGGTGCCGACTGTTTCCTCATTCCTGTCACCAGCATGCATGCACAGCCAGAGACACACATGCACACTGAAACATGCATTCACATGCACACGTGTACATGTATGTGTAGGCATATACACATGCAAATGTGTGCTCTCAGAGACATATACACATGTACTACAACTGCAGTCACATGCTACATGCACATGCATGTATCACATACAGGTGTGACACACTTATTACACCTGCATGGATACACATTCACACTACATGCACATACTTGTATCACACAGATGTGACACACATACTACACCCACACACATACACACTACTTGCACATACATGCATCACACGGATGTAACACATGCACCTGCATGTGCACATACATGCACACTACATGCACATACACGTATCACACAGACGTGACACATTCACCTGCACGTGCACACACATGCACACTGCACATGCATACACATATCACACAGCTGTGACATACATACTATACCCATGCGCGCACACATACACACTACAGTCACATACACGTATCACACAGATGTGACATGTGCCTGCATGTGCACACACATACTACACGTACATGCACATATCACACAGAGATATGACACACGTACACACACACACATATCATACACAGATGTGACACACGTACTATACCTGTGTGGACACACACACACTACACACACATACACGTGTCACACAGATGTGACACACATACTACACACACATATATGTATCATACACAGATGTGACGCTGCACCCGCACACACACATATACACTACATGCACATGCACATATCACACAGATGTGACAGACACCTACCCACACATCTACACACTACACGCACATGCACATATCACATGCAGATGTGACGCATGTACTACACCCACACATATACACACTACACACACATACATGTATCACACAGAGATGCGACACACATACTACAGCTGCATGGACACACATGTACACACTACATGCATATACACATATCACACACAGATGTGACACATATATATACATGGACATGGGCCCAAGGGCCAGGGCATGGCTGTGCCAGGTTCCCAGGCTCCACCGGTGGGAGGCGCCCTCCCCACCCCTCCGCCTCCTCATGACAAGGAGGATGCCCATGGCAGGGAGGCCAGCCCCGCAGGGCGAGGTGCTCTGCAGGACGCTTCCACCTTGTACTTTCAACCTGGCTGTTCCTGCTGACAGCAGCGAGGTGTGACAGAAATAGCATCAGGATTCTGGCAGCAGTGACAGCGGCGGTGATGGCCAGAGTCCCCGCAGAACCTGCAACTTCTGTCTTCTTGGGCTCAGGGCAGCCAAGGAGAGGGGGGCCCTGCCACTGTCTGGGGTGCAGGAGGACCTGGTTGGGGTCTTGCATGTGTGGGGCAGCAAGGTCGGTGTGGTCTGTGCACCTGCCTTGCTTGCAAAAGAGCAAGAGAAAGCCAACAGTGGCTTGAGCAATTGGAAGCCTGACATCGGGAGCAGGTGGACAGGTCTGGCGGTGTGGAGTGACCTGCACCTGGCTGGAGAGGCATGGAAGGCACAGCTTTTCTAAAAGGAGTTGAGGTCCCATGGGCTGGGCCGGGGGAGGCCCTGAAAGGCTTTGAGCAGTGTAAGAAGCCCCTGTCCAAGCCTAGCGTACCAGTGAGACAGGGAAATGCTGGACTGCGGCTCCTGAGAGATGGGCCTAGCCATGTGAGGTGGGCAGAGCAAAGGTAGGGTAAGCCGAGTATACAGCATCAGCCGACGTCTCAGAGCGATCTTCACGTAGGTGAGGAAATAACTTTTTTAAAATGTGACTTAATGTGAATGTACTGAACTATGCATTTAAAGGGCTTCCTGGGTGGCTCAGTGGGTAAAGAATCTGCCTGCTTTACAGGAGACACTGGAGATATGAGTTCTATCCCTGGGTTGGGAAGATCCCCTCAAGGAAGACACTGCAACCCTCTCCAGTATTCTTGCCTGGAGAATCCCATGGACAGAGGAGCCTGGCAGGCTACAGTTCATGGGGTCACAAAGAGTTGGACACGACTAAAGCGACTGAGCACAGTGCACTTAAAAACGGTTAAGATGGTAAATTTTTATGTTGTGTTTAGCCACAATTAAAACTGATTTTTAAAAAGTTCACCTATACATATGTTTGAAGCCACCTCACCCCTGTGCCATTTTATACTTGCTAAGTCAGCTCCCAAATATTATAAAATGATAACATGCATTGCTGGCACAGTTATGGTGAAACGGACGAATGGTTGGAGCTTGGCAGCATGTGGACAGGGAGAGCCCTTTTGGAAAAGCAGAAGGGCAGGTCATTGTGAGATCCACAGAGATGCTTCTTTACTCAGATCCCAGAAATCCCATGCTGGGATTTATTCTAAGGAAGTCAGTTGTAATAGACAAACAAGCAACAAAGCAAGAAATGTAAAGATACACACCCTTCTGTGAAAAACTGGGACCACCCTCAGTAACCCCCACAATGGGCTCTGACATCAGCACGGCAGAGTATTAGGGCGTCCTCAGGGTGATAATCCTAGATCCCAGATCATAAACAACAGGCTGCCAGGTGCTCAGAGGGGTCTAGAAGCAGTTTGTTCTTTTTTCTCCTCCTGTCCTGGGGACGGGAAAAACAAATGCGGATGTGTTTTGTAGTTCCCGTGGATTCCCTGAAAACCTCTGGAGAAGTGATAAACAGATCTTTGCATCCTGGTGCTGGCTAATTTGTTTTCAATAGGTTTCAATCAATTACGTGGGGTCCTCAGGAAGGGGAAGTGCACCAGTAATTGGCTAAAATAAATCACTCGGCACTTCAAAAGCAGCTCTCCACTGAGATGCAGCAGCCCAGCCTTCGATTCTTAATAAACAGGCGTGTTTGTCCCCCACCCCCTGGGTCCCTGAGCTCCATGGGAACCGCACACCGAGGGCCCGGGAGGAGGGGCACGCGCGACAGTGATGGATTTGGCCACCCCGCAGAGGTCACCGAGCCTGGCGTGCTCCTCTCCGGTGTGCCTGCGGGAGTGTCCGAACCAACAGAGATCTCTATTCCCTCGAGCTCTGGGAGACAGGAGTCTGAGACCAAGGTGTCCGCGGGGCTGCGCTGCCTCTGATGGTGCCGGGGGGACCCTCCCTCGTCTCTCCCAGCTTCTGGCCTTGCTGGCCATCCTCGGTGCTCGTGGCTCGTGGCCGCATCTCTCCTGTGGCCGTCTCTGTAGTCAGGTGGCTTCCTCCCTGTATGTGTCTCTGAGTCTCTTCTCTTCTTGTAAGGACCCCCAGTCGTTCCGGTGGAGAGCCCCCCCTACTCCAATGTGACCTCCTCTTAGCATCCCTTTTCATTATACCCTCAGACTTGTTCCAATAGGGAGCCATTCAGAGGTACTGGAATCAGGGTTTCATTGTATCTTTAGGCAGGCACACGATTCAGCGCACACACCCACTTCTGGTTGAGGGTCCGGGGGGCGGGCTGCCCACTGACGGATGCCGTCCCCTCTACATGTGGTTTGGAATGGGTGTTTGTCCCCCATGTGGGGCCCCGCCAGCCCCATCTGCTCCTTTAACAGCTGTCTTACTGCCCGTGAGTCACGGGCATCTTCCCTCTGAGGGTCGGGCATTCCTTCTCCAGCTTCTGTGGCATCTCAGGCTCAGGGGTGACTTCAAGCACAAACAGCGCAGTCAGGACGGTGGACCTCCCAGACCTCGGCTCCAGGTGGATAAGGTCCAGGAGCGTGGGCTGGGCAGGTGTTTGTGGATCAGGGAGAGGCTGCATCCTGCTGGAGTTGTCCATGGGCCCTTCCTTGAAGCTTAAGTGAGATCATCCTGGGACAGAGACATGTGGTGGTCTTGGAGGAACAGGAAGTGTCATGATAAAGAGCCGTTCATTCCCACGCCAGGCAGGACTGAGTCCTCACGGAGGGCAGAGCTCAAGCCAGGGCACACCCCCCCAGGGTGACCTCAGACGGGGACAGGCAGGATGCAGGGATGGTTGATGGGGCTAGGAGGTCAGGGAAAGCTCCTCCCCTCCAAGGAGGGGACCAACCCGGGCTCTGAACAAAGAGACAGAGAGGGAAACCTTGCTGGCATCTGGGGGGAGGGAGCCGCAAGTGCAAAGGCCCCGTGATCTGACTTCACCTGGCCCGAGCAGAACAGTGAGGCACGGAGACCACGCAGCCGGGTTCCCGGAGCCAGGACCCTCTCCTCCTCACCGCTTCCTATGGCGTCCAGGGGTCTCTCCCTTGTATTTGTCATCAAACCACCTGCCAGGACGGCCCTGGGTCGGGGGTGGTGGCAGCCCACAGCGGGGAAGGGAGAGGGCAGGTGCGGCCCCTCCCGCCTTGCCACCCGGCCTCCGCCTCTCCTGCTCACAAATCACGGCTGCCTAATGAAGTACCTCGCTCCTTGAAAGAACTTCAGAGCCCCTTGCTCTGAGCCGGGTCAGAGCCCCCGCGAAATTACAGCTGTAAGACACGGCGGGGGGAGCGGGCCCTCGCCCTGCCTGTAATTACGGACCTCGGAGCACTGATTGCCGCAGTCCAATTAATTAAACACGGCAGCGACCCAAATTACGATCCCTCGCCTCGTACCGAGCAGTATTTTTAACCTTAACTGTCGCGGCTGAGCTTAAATTTCCTATCTGGACAGAAGTGTCACCCGCGGGAGAAGGAGTGGTGTTGAACTGAACCTCGCCGGTGACAGACCCTGTAATTAGAAACTGTAGTGTCCCCGAGACCGGTCTTTAAAACTGTCAGAAGCCAAACGGCCGTCATTTGATACAAGACTATCATTACCCGTGAACCTATTAGCTGCAGGTAAATAACATATTATGCTGGGAACAGAAAGCAGGCAGGTTGGGGAGTTCGCTGACGCTTAATTAGGGCTGGCCATGCTGGAGACGGATGGTCACCTTCTCGCTCTCTTCGTTAGGAGGGAGGGTCAGGTGTGACGGTGGTCACGGGAGGGAGCGCAGGCTGCTGACCGTGCAGAAAGGGCCGCTTCCCTCGTCCACGCCACCTCTGCCTGCCGTTGCCCTGCCCGCCCCGCTCTTCCAGACCGAGGGGGACACTGATCCCGTGGGGTGGGAGGACTCAGACCTGACACACGCACACCCCTGGGCTGAAGGGCGATGGTGGAGTGGACACCCTGCTGGGCAGAGGACATCTGAGTGGAGGTCGGGGGATGAACCGTCCTGGGGAGCCAGGATCGATCTGCACACTGAGAACCGCACTCTACAGTTTGTGAAGGCCGCCCGGCCTGGGCGCACTCAAGCCTCGCGATCCCCCCCTTCTCTCCTCTCACTCTCCGGTGGATCTGGAAAGGCCTTCTGAGGCCCAGTTTCCCAGAGTGCAGGGTAAGGACCAGCCCCGACCGCAGAGCAGTCACAGGCAGTGCGTGGATTCCCAGCTCCAAACTTCCGTTCTCCAGTGTGCTTAGCGGGCAGAGCTACCGTGGAGCTGGTGTTGTCACGGGTGTCTGGGTGAGTCTGCGAGTGATTCTGTTTAGACACCGTGTTAAGTAGGTGGCTCTGTGAGCCGCCTGGGGCTGAAGGTATCGGAAGGCTTGACTCAACAGGCTTTAATCTCCAGGGACCCTAATGTCCTAGAACAAGGGGTACAGAGGAGGAGGTGGGCTCTGCCCCTGGGTAGGCATCGTGCTTGGCCTGTTTGTCGGATGAACAGATTTAGAACGAAGGTCTGAAAAGCAGTTACAGCTATACAGTTGCCGGACAGAGAATTCCATCTTGCCCAGCCATCCACCACCAGCACACACGCTCGCACGCACTCACACACACATGAGCTCCCATGTGTACCTCCTACAGCACACACGTGCCCACTCCCCCGTGTATACGTGCACACACACAACCCATGCACACAGAAGTGCCCCCACTTGCACACTTGTACACACGCACCCCCCACATGCACCTGTTTACACCCGGTTCCACGTGCACTTACATGTGTGAATACACACACACACACACAGACACCCAAACAGCATGGGCCCTCCCCATGCCTTCTCCAGGTTGGACCCTGGTGTTTTAAACGTTTGCTCTGCACTCCCTCCACCCCCGTGGCTGTGTCTGGAAGGAGTCACCGGGCGCTCGCTGTTGGAGCCCCGGCCTGTGCTGAGCAGAGTGGGTCATCGGGTGAGGGGCGCCCAGAGGCAGGGCTGGTGCCCGAGCACAGGGTGACAGGCAGACCGAGGGCAGGTTCTCTGCCCCCTCATGTTGGTGTCACCTGGGCCTTCGTGTCACTTGTCCCTGGGGCCCAGGAGAGATGTGGGACCCACCAGGGGAAGGAGGGAGTGTTGTTCCAGGAAAAGGAGATGAGACCAGCGTGGGCAGGAGCTGGAAAGGGCAGGGCCGTGGGGCTTCGGGAGACTGGTGTGTCCAGTGTGGTGTGAGGGTGGCCCAGATGGGAAAAGCCTGGAACATTCTTCTATGGGGTCGCGTGTTTCTTGCGGTAGAGGTAATCCATGTCAATGCGGGTTTGATCCTGGGGGTGTGGGGATGGTAATGTGGTGACACCGATGGTGACAGCTGGCATGTATCAGCCATGTGCTGAGCGTTGTGCTGAGCACCCAGCATGGTGCCATTCATCCATTCATTCATTCAGCCAGCCATTCATTCATTCATTCATCCACCCTTCCTTTCCTTCCCTCATCAGCTGCTCAGTCAGCTCCTGCTCCTTGCCGGGGAAGGCAGCACAGACCGCCTTTGCTCCTTGGGGTCTGACAGCTTGGGGGTGTGGGGTGGCAGTGAAAGCCCCTCTCCTATTTCCCGTCCTCCCCATGTATCCACGTTTCCCAAGCCAACACCCCCTTTCCTCCCAAGTCCCAGATCAGATCTACACGCGCACTGTCCCCACACCTGGAGTCCTCAGCTCTGCTGGCCTGCGGCCCCTTCTTCTGTTCTGCGCCCACCCCATCCCCCACCCCCTGGGTGTGTGTGGAGGCTGCAGTTTCTCAGGAGCGTGTCGTGGTGACATATTTGGTGGGCCCGGCTGCCTGGCTGGAAGAATCCATCAACCGGCATCCTCGACGCTCGCCTGCCCCAGCCCTGTTTTAATTTGCCAGTCTGTGGGCTCCTGTACACGTATTCATCTATATTTGTGTCAGGCGAGATTGCCTTTGTCCTCCTCTGCCTGCTAATAAATCCCTCCATAGGTCTCAGCCTCGGCACTCGGCTCCCTAGGTGTCCGGTTTGGAAATCGAGTTGGGGGGGTGTGGTGACTCTGATGGAAAATGACCCCATGAAGCCAAACCTGGCCGCTTCTCTCCCCACTGGACCCACTGCCTCAGAGGGGACCGGGCCAACCGCAGGGCTCCCCGGCTCACCAGAGGGGTGCTCGGGTGCTCAGCATCAGGGCACAGCCGCTCAGACAACATGCATTTTCTCACGGTCATGGAGGCTGGAAGTCCAGATGCAGGCATTGGCCGTTTGGCGTGTGGACAGCTGCCTTCTCTCCGTATCCTCGTGTGGCCGTCCCTCTGTGTATGTCTAGTTCTAATCTCATGTTCCTATAAGGACACCATTCATATTGGACAAGTCCCCCACCCCTACCCCAGCGCCGTGACCTCATTTTAACCTAACCACCTCTTGAAAGACCCTGTCTGTCCAAAGAGAGTCATGTTCTGTGGTGCTGGGGGCTAGGACTGCAGCACAGGAATTTTCAGTTCAGTTCAGTTCAGTCGCTCAGTTGCGTCCGACTCTTTGCGACCCCATGAACCACAGCACGCCAGGCCTCCCTGTCCATCACCAACGCCTGGAGTCCACCCAAACCCATGTCCATCGAGTCGGTGATACCATCTAACCATCTCATCCTCTGCCATCCCCTTTTCCTCCTGCCCTCAATCTTTCCCAGCATCAGGGTCTTTTCAAATGAGTCAGCTCTTTGCATCAGGTGGCCAAAGTATTGGAGTTTCAGCTTCAACATCAGTCCTTCCAATGAACACCCAGGACTGATCTCCTTTAGGATGGACTGGTTGGATCTCCTTGCAGTCCAAGGGACTCTCAAGAGTCTTCTCCAACACCACAGTTCAAAAGCATCAATTCTTCGGCACTCAGCTTTCTTTATAGTCCAACTCTCACATCCATACATGACCACTGGAAAAACCATAGCCTTGACTAGATGGACCTTTGTTGGCAAAGTAATGTCTCTGCTTTTTAATATGCTATCTAGGTTGGTCATAACTTTCCTTCCAAGGAGTAAGTGTCTTTTAATTTCATGGCTGCAATCACCATCTGCCGTGATTTTGGAGCCCCCAAAAAATAAAGTCAGCCACTGTTTCCACTGTTTCCCCATCTATTTCCCATGAAGTGATGGGACCAGATGCCATGATCTTAGTTTTCTGAATGTTGAGCTTTAAGCCACTTTTTCACTCTCCTCTTTCACTTTCATCAAGAGGCTCTTTAGTTCTTCTTCACTTTCTGCCATAAGGGTAGTGTCATCTGCATATCAGGTTATTGATATTTCTCCTGGCAATCTTGATTCCAGCTTGTGCTTCCTCCAGCCCAGCATTTCTCATGAGGGGCCACCATTCAGCCCATGACAGGTGAAATTTCTCTTTTTCAGTTATCTATAAAGTATGCTGGTTGTCAGAAAAGTGCATTTAAGTGCCCACTCATGTGTGTTTACCACTGAACTAACCAGGTAACAAGCCCCCAGGAAAGAAATGGGGTGTGAGCAGTCCCAGATATCCCCCTCAGCAACCCCTGCCCTGGTCAGCCACTGTCCTCCTGGGGAAGCCACTGCCCTCCTGGGGAAGCCACTGCCCTGACATCTAAGCCCGTAGGGTCATTTTTTAGATCAGATGATGCTCCAAAGTGACATATTCTGAGTGGCTTCTGTACCACGGAGGGCGGGGGAAGTGAAGGAGAAGCAGAAACAGTGCCTGGAAGCAGGGACAGGCCATCCAGGGGCTTTGCAGGTGGACTGCCTGCGGGAGCAGACTTGGTCCAGCTGTCGCCTTGACCGTGCCCCAAGTGGGCTTCAGGGTGGGACTGGTCAGCTGCCGAGGTGCCTCGCCGCTGCTTCACGGACGCGGGACAACAATTATCCAGAAACTTTGGCCAGAGGGAAGGGATCGCCCTGTGAACTAGAAGTGCTGATGAGAGTTGGTGTCTTGATTTGTTTTATCCACGGTGGAATCCACAGGAACTTTATAGCACTCTTTTCCCCTGTGTCCCAGTGCCCGTGAACTTGACATTCAGAGGAATGTGATTCGCATCACATCCTCTGGGCTGTATCGGGTGCACGGCGGCTCTGTGCCCTCCGAGTGTGTGGCTGGGCTGGGACATGTTAGACATGACCATAGGGATTGGAGTTCCTTGAGGTGGATAACAGCGAGGGTGGCAGAGGAGAGACTTGAGCCACTATCTGCGAGGGTGTGGGGTGACCTGAGCAGAGGAGGCTGGCCTGGGGAGGGTGCAGCACAGACACAGGCTAGATCACACGTGGATGGGGAATGCGGCCTGTCCACGAGATGGGAGTCAGGTTTCCAGGTTTGCACAAGTGCACATGGAGAGGAAGGCAGCTAGGAGGGTTAGATCTGGGCCGGGGACAAGAGCCGGACTTCAGGAAGAGGTAGCCGGCATTCTGGCCTTCCCAGGTGGCACAGTGGTAAAGAATCTGCCTGCTAATGCAAGAGATGCAAGAGACGTGAGTTAGATCCCTGGATGGAGAAGATCCCCTGGAGAAGGAAATGACAACCCACTCCAGTACTCTTGCCTAGAAAAGCCCCATGGACAGAGGAGCCTCGTGGGCTACAGTCCACGGGGTCACACAGAGTCAGACAGGGCTGAGAACGCACAGCAGGCGTTCTGGTCTCAGGGAGGTCATGTTGGTGGTGGGCTCTGAAGGCTCCAAGCCCCGCTTCCAAGCTGGTTCCTGAGGCTGCCCAGGCCTCACTCAGAGCAGCAGGGTGGTGGCTGGCTGAAGCACTCTGTGTCTTGTTCATCTGAGCAGCTCAGTGCTCCAGATGTGGGGTCTGCTGCCCAGGGACCTCTCCAGGCCGACTCCGGCTGGGAGAGGCTGCCTCCCCGGCTGCCCACCCAGAGGGCACCTCAGTTTCAGACCCCCGAGTCCTGCAGCCGCAGGTCTGGACTCCCTGGCCTGGCTTGCCCGGGCCACCACCTGCCCTTGGCTCCCCTGGCCATGGGTGGGCGCCTGATCGCTGGAGCCCTGTGAAATCCAGAGACAGGAAGTTCTGTGGAAGGTGGAGCAGCAGCAGGCTGGCCAGGCCCCGGGAGGAGGGGCCCACCACTCAGCCCCGAAAGTATGCGGGAGCTTGCTCACGGGGGCGCGGGCGCGTGGCCCCTTCCTCCCCCAACCAGAGGCTGCGGGAGGCTCAGAGGTGTTTGGATCGCCCCCCCTGCCGGCCCCCGTGTCCCATCGCCCCTCCTGATCTCCACGTCCCCTGCAGACGGTCTCCCTGACAGAACCTGACAAGAGCCATTTCCAAGATGGATTGATTCAATTTAGCACAAATTTTTGCTGGATTTGGTGACGTATGGCTCCCTGTTGGAACCGCATCGAATGTGACTCCAAAGAGAGAGGGTTTATTAGGCCAGGCGGCGCCGAGCAGGTGGGGCCCTGAGAGCGGGCGCCTGCAGCGTCCTGTGCGCTTGCCCTGGGGTGCCCCGGGGCCCCCATCTGCCCCGCCCCCGCCCTCCCATCATTGGGGGCCGTCAGCCCAGCTCAGAGGAAATGCCTCGTGAGCCGTGAGCCGGCTTGCTTGTACCCCAGGGGCCGCATTTCCATTTTATTCCCAGAAGCAAAGTTTTGCTGCTGCTGAGGACCCCACCGCAGGAAACCCAGAGCTAAAGACTTCTTCCCTCCGGGCTAATAAATTCTTAATGGAGGCTGCGGCTCCAGAAGGCACAGCACTGCCCCCAGCTCACCCCGAGCCTGGGACCAGGCCCAGTGTGTGTGTGTGCGCGCATGTGTGTGCGTGTGCATGCATGCATGTGCGTGTGCGTATGTGTGGTGTGTGTACGTGCATGTGTGTGTGTGTGCACCTGTGTGTGTGTAGGTGCGTGCACGTGTGCGTGTATGTGTGCGTTCATGTGTGTGCGTGTGTGGTGTGTGTGTGTGTGTGTGTGTGTTGGCACAGCCCACCTGGACCGGGACACGCACAGCACAGCTGGTGGCCGTGCCTCATACCCTCTGCTGTGTGCCTGAGCACAGACTTCTGGACCAATGCTCAGCAAGGGCTGGGGGCTGATTCTGCTGGTCCCTGCTGGAAGGGAGGGGGTTCCCAGCCTTGGTTAGGAAAGCAGGACCCCGCAGACCCCAATTGTGGATGCACATGGCTTTGGCCTTGTTGTAGGAGCTCCCCTCTCCATGAAAGTCAAAGTCACAGCTAGAACCAGAAAGCCTTTCTTGACCCCCCAGCCTCCCGCCCCCTGCTCCTATGACCACCTCTGCTTCACTCCCTCCACACCCACTGCCTCACTGTTCCCCAAACCTGGAGCCTCAGGGCCTTTGTGCCTGCTCTTCCTCTGCTGGGGTGTTCTCCCCAAGGCCTCCTCAGGGCTCACCCCCACACCCCTGCAGGCCTTTTTTCAGAAGTGAGCTGCTCCAGAGGCTTGCTCCAGCCTCTCTATTGAAATGCAACACCAAATTCCTCTCCTGGCTTTGTTTCGCTTAGTACTGACTCCTGCTTTAACCACATAGACACAGAAGTTGCTTGTAAACGGGGGCCGTGCTCCGTTTCCTTTACCACTGTACCCCCAACGCCCAGGACAGCGCCTGGCGCTTGGTAAGTAGTGAGTAGGCAGGTGACAACCCCTGGACAAGGGCCTGACTTTCGTGGCCATTTGATCTGGACAGAAAAGAGAGGGAACCTGGCTTGATTTCCCCTTCATGTCTGCAATAGGCTGCAGTGCCCCCCCGCCAAAGACATTGCGTCCTAACGCCCGAACCTGTACATGTGACCTGATGCGGGAAAGGGGCTTTTGCAGGTGCAGTTAGGTTAAGGCGTGTGCACTGTGGTTAGCGGGATTCCCCACGTGCTCGTGCAGCGCAGTCTGGAGAGAGGATCAGACATGGAGGAGGCCATGTGACCACAGAGAGCCCCCTCGAGCTGGGGCGCACCGACGACCCCCAGGGCCGGGAAGGGGCTGGCAGGACGCTCCCAGGAGCTGACAGGCCACCTTCTCCCCAGAGGCCAGAGTCCCTCCAGGGCTCTGAGTCTGGGGTCCTCCGTACCAGACCTGCTGGCTCAGGCTGGTTTTGAGGGTGGGACTCAGGGCAAGGGTAGGTGGCAGAAGAGAAAGGGGAGCTGGACATAAGGTATCTCTGGGGAGCCCCGTCTCTTGTGTCCACAGTCTGGCTCAGCCCCTATAGGAAGCATTACACCTCAGCCTTGGGGTCCCCCTGGGGTGCAGGAGGGTCCCCTCAAAGCTGAACCTGGGCCTCAAGCCACACTTCTTGGAGTTGTGACCCCAGCGAACAGAACGAGTGAGCAGGGTGGAGCAGGTGATGGGCCGGATGGCCAAGGGAAGGCTCCGGGGCCACAGGGCAGCATCCAGCACTGTGGCCTGTGTCGTCCGAGAGGGTCCCCAGACCCGCCCCGCTCCGAAAGCCGCAGGCAGCCCGGGGACAGTTCCCACGTCCTGGCAACCACTGTTTGTCTGTGTGGTTGGAACCCCAAGCTTCAAAGTGCCGGCGTGCTAATCCAGCCCCCTTCCAGTATTTTTCCAGGGGCCTGCTTTTGAAACGTGTGGTGTTTCTCCCTTTCTTTTGAGGCAAATGGCTGATTGATTGCCTTTCATCTCCTACTTTGAGTAGCTGTAAGAGCTACTTTATATAAACATCAATTACCGGCACGTAATAAATTAAGGGTCCCTCACACGGCACGCATTAGAGTCCAGCCCGATATCAAAGCGCCCCCATCTCCCAGCAACGGGAGAGCGGGGGCTGATGAGCCGCACAACGCTGGTGGAGATGCCGGTTTAATTGCAGATCTGTAAGAGGGTCGCAGGTGGAGGGACCCCTGTCTCACCTGCTTGTCCCCAGCCTGGCAAGTGGGGGAACAGCCAGGAAGATCACTGGTCTGGGCTTTTGAAAGTCTATCCTGCACTCCTCCGGACCCCAGACCCCAGCATGTGGCATTCAGGTCACCTTGGGGACCTCTGCAAGCCTTCAAAACCCTCCTCCATTTTGACCTCTGTCTGCTTTGTCCATCGCTCTGCCATCTGGTCCATTGGCCCATCCTGGGCAGCTCCTGGGCATCGCCCAGCCAGGACTCTGCCCCACCCCGACTCCTGTCTCCTTGGGATCTGTCCCTCCCTCTCCCCGTCTGCACAGAGGGTGGCTGAAAGCGAAGACCCTGACTCTGTGCATGGTTTTACTTCCTTCCCTGCTCAGCCCCTTTGCAGCTGGGTGCCCTCGGGCCACTTACTCACCCTCTCTGTGCCCTGTTTGCTCCCGTGTATAGCGTAGAAAGTCGCTTCAGTCGTGTCTGACTCTGTGCAACCCCATGGACTGTAGCCCCACCAGGCTCCTCTGTCCATGGGATTCTCCAGGCAAGAGTACTGGAGTGGGTTGCCGTTCCCTTCTCCAGGGGAATCTTCCCAACCCAGGGAATCGAAGCCACGTCTCTTATGTCTCCTGCATGGGCAGGCGAGTTCTTTACCACCAGCGCTTCCTGGGAAGCCCTTAACATGTGCGCACGTACTGTGAAAGGATGGTGTTTGTGAGGTGCAGCTAGATACACTAGCTGTCCCCGTCGCTGTTGTCACAGGCCACAGCCCATGTTGGGGCTCTTCCCGGCCGCCCATCAGTGCCGAAGCCCCCCAGACCTCCCCCCATATGAGTCACTTTTCTCTCCCCATCCCCGGCTCCTGCTCCTCAGCCTGAGCACATCCCCAGGCGTCCCCTTGTCTTGGCGGCCAGACTTCCAGAAGGACTTGGGGCACATCCTGCCTCAGGCTTCAGCCCCCGCCCCAGGAAGCAGGATCCTCCCTGCTTGGACCCCCATGGCTCGCGTGCCCTGATAAGTTCCCCCCCACTTGAGAGCAGGTTGCTCTTAGGGGTTCCCCCACCCCCACCCAGCATCAGCATCCCCTGGACGCATGGCGTGATAAACACCGCTCTGCGAGAGCCTGAGAACCTGCGTTTCTGCTCCCAAGTGACGCTGCTCCTCTGTGGGAACCCCACTTTGAGAACCAACACAGGGTGGACTCCCTAGGGGCCCCTGGGAAACCAGGCTTCCCTGAGTGGTTCCAGGGTGCAGTTGGTGGACAACCCCCTCCCCGATCTTGCCCTCCTCGTCCTCCCTCCTCCCCGAGCTGCTCTCCCCTGCTCCTCCCCTCCCTCGCCTGCCTTCTCTCCCCCACTCACCGTCCAGTTCAGCCTCAGAGGAGGGCCAAAGACCAGGGCCCCTCTGACCGGGAGCCCCCAGGGCCTCCCTGGAAACAGGCTCCCGCCTCCTTGGAGCCCCCTCCCCTTCCTGGCATCGCACGAGTTCTGCCCCCGCCCCCCAGGGCAGCTCCTGGAGGAGGGGGCAGGCCTGGCTTCGCCGTGCCCCCCCCCCGCCCCGGCCCAGCCCTGGGGGAGCAGCCCCCCTCCTCGGGGCGCACATTCAGTTCGTCCAGACGCCTCACACTCAGGCGCCGGCGGTACTCAGAGACGCTCAGCCCATTGTTCAGGGAAGGGCCTCTCGTGCCAGAATCTCTTATTACGGGATGGAGATTTCTCAAGTCCAAACCACAAGGCCTGGCTGTGAGCGCTGCTCCCTCCCCAGTGTTCTGTTCCGGAGCCCCCAGCCGACCCTGCCAAGCCGCTGCTCCCCCAACCTCCCCCTGCCCTCTGCCGGGGTCTGCCCGCAGGCCTGCAGGGATCCCAGGGCGGAGGTCAGGGCTGGTGAGTCAGAGGCTTGGCAGGGCTGTGTTTATGTGTGCGCATCTATGTGTGTGTGCATCTGCGTGTATCTGTGTGTACATGTGTGTTGTACACACACCCGTGTGCACACATGTGTTGTACACGTGTACATCTGTGCACACGTGTTGTACATGTGCACATCTGTGTGTGCTGTGTTTTGTACACACATGGACATCTGTGTGCGTGTGTGTGGGTGCTGTGCTGTGTTTGCCTGTGCACATGTGTGCACATGAGTGCCTGTGTGTTCACTGGTACACACATGTGTACCTGTGTTTGTGTTCACGTGTGTGTGTGTGTGTGTGAGGGTTGGGAGGTGTGTGCACGTGCTCCTCTTGGGGGTCCCAGGAGCCCGCCCCCCACTCCCAGGGTGCCTCTGGGTGATGGATGAGCTCTGGTATTTCCCAGGCAGCATTCCAGCTTTCTGAAGTCACAGTTTCCATCTGCAGGCCCGCCTCTCCTCTGCTCGGTCCCTGTCCCTGTCCCCCAGGGCCTGCTCTCCGGCCTAGGGGTGCCCAGGGAGCAGGGCTTCCCAGACTCAGCCCCCCACGCCCAGCCTGATCTCTGCTGTGGTCCCTCACGCAGGCCTCCTGCGGGCTCCCTGCTTGACAGGGTTAAGTAGCGAGCTGGCATTGCTGGGAAGAAACACAACCGCTCCCGCGAGCTCCGCGGCCCGGGGTCACCCTGGAGTCCACTGATGAGATCTGGCAGCAGGCGGGCGGGGTAGGGGTGTGGAGGAGGACGGCCGCCTCAGAGAGAAGGGCTGGCAGCAGCTGCCAGCTTACGGCTGTGTTTTCTCTGGGCTTGGGGCTGGTGTCTTCTGCATCTGGGGAGGTCATTCGAGCAGGTGGGGGGCCGAATGTGCCCCCCACTCCTCCCAGGGTGCCCTGTGGACAGTGGTACGGGGCTGGGCTCTGAGGATCCAGTTGTTTGGGGGAGGGGACACACGAACCACAGCATTGCTCTCTGGGGGGGCCCCTGGACTACCCCAAAAATTCAGTGCAAGGGGAGAGTTCCCATCTCTTGTGCTAAGACTTTTAAGTCAGCTTCCTGCCCTGCTAGCTCCATGGCTGGTGGGCACCCTCCCACCCCTCGCCCACAATACGCCACTCCCCGCCCAGCTTTCTCACCGCTGGGGACACAGGATGGTGGCCTGCCGGGACTGGAGGCAGAGAAGGTGGGCGGGGGGAAGGAAACTGTAGCTCCCAGCCGCAGGCAAGTCCAGCCGCAGGCAAGTCTGAAGAGGGGCTTCAAGCAGAGTGCCAGTGGGCAGGCGCCCTGTGGGCATCCCACGTCTTCACTTGGGTCCCTCCTCCGGCCAGAGCAACCACAGAGTGGAGGTCGCTGGCCGGTCCCTCTGACCCTCATGGGACCTCGGGCAGATTCTGTGTTTCCTGTGACAAGGAGGTGGTGCGGGTCCCATCCCTGGGAGTTCAGTGGGGCGATGGCTGGGAAGAGTCGGCCGGACTTGGGGCTGGTGGACTGTCCTAGGAGGGTCAGGTGGCCCCTAGACTCTGTTTCCCTGGCTGTAAATTGAGCAGGCGGACCAGGTGCCATAGGACCCCTTCGCCGTTTTTCTACTGTGATTTGAGGAGCTCCCGTGGACTCCTGGAGGTCCCCTCACCATAGGGAGGGTGCAGGGTGCTGCTTACTTCCTGCTGCTCCTGGCGGGTGGGGCAGGGCAGGCTGTGTTCCAGCTGGAAGTGCAGAGGTGGCCCAGGGTCAGGCTGCTGTGCACAGGAGGGGCATCAGATGGGGTCTCTGCTGGTCTAGCCCAGGGGTCTGACGGGAGGAGACAGAGGGGCAGGGCATGCCTTGGCCCAGTGGCTCAGCCTCCCCGTGCCGGGACTTTGCCATCCGGGAAATGGGGCCACAGGGCTAGCAGTGACAGAGGAGCCCGGCACGCAGGTGCTTGCAGAGGGTCCCTGGGTGCAGAACGGCCACGTGATCCACGTTAGCCTCTGTGTTATCTGCCTACCCTCGAGCTGATGCCAGAAGCTTCCCCCACTGTGCTCTGAGGTTTCACCCTGAAGCGTTTGCCTGGGGAGAGAAGATAGTTGAACTGCCCCCTCCCCGCCCCCCGCAAATCCCACGCTCCCCCATGAGCCCACCCTCCCTCCCTAAGCCGGCTCCCTCGCCTCCAGCCTCAGCAGCTTTTTCTCTCTCTCTTTTCTTATTTTTTTTTTTCATCTTGCCAGCAGAGCATCTCCCAGCCGGTCATTCCATTTCATTTCTGGTCTTGGGAGAGTGACATTTACATATTAATATTTTCCGAGGGAGCCCCGCGCACAGAGCAAGTGTCTGCCTTGTGGCCTCACATAATGTGAGGGAGATAAAGCGCCCGGCTCCTCCATGAATAACGACAAATGAAAGCCGCGTGGCCGTGAAAGGCCTCGCGTCTGCCCTGTCAGCATGTGGTACATCGGCTCAACAACCGATCCCGCGCCCGCTGCCTCCCGGGGTTTATCTCCACTTACAGGGGACGCGCTCTTTGTGAGGGCCTGTCTCCGGCTCCGCCACCCTGTCACTTCCCTGCCGCCGTCCCCAGCCCGGTACCAGGGCCCGGCTCCCGCCCGCGGGGCCACGTCAGGTGCCCAGGAGCCGGGGCCAGCGGGTTATCTCTCTCCTGCAGCCCTGCCCGTGTGGCCCCGCGTCCCCGGCCGCCCGGACAGCTGCGCTTCCGCTGCATGGTGACCCCGAGGTGCTTATGCAAGAGGGGCTTTGGGAGCACCCGGGGGCAGGGAGGGGGTCTCCCAGGGTGTGAGGGTCCAGGAGAGAGCGTGAGGGTCTTCAGGCAACAAGGATACCCACGTGCGTGGGGGGAGGCCAGTCACGGGAGAACGGCGATACCGGGGCTCCACAGGGACTGCCCTGGGTGCTCGTCTGAATCATCTCATTGGCTGAGGCAGGGATGTGACATCAATGTTTTCCGCCAGCGGGGGCGGGGGGGAAATGGAGGCACGAAGAGGGAAGTGGCTTGGCCAAGGCCACACAGACGTGGAGAGCCCCAGGTGGCCAGGTTCAGGGTCCAGCTCTGCCTCGGGCCAGCTGCGGCCCTGGGATTCAGCTCCCCCCGCTGTAGGACAGGAACAGGGCAGCACTCGGTGGGGAGGTTCAGAGTCAGTCCGGAGGCCAGCATGCAGTGTGCAGCGGGTGATCTCGGGTGTAGACCCAGCAGTTGGTGTGTGTTTAGGGCACATTGTCAAGAATGCAAGACTTGCCCCTGGCTGCTTGGGCGGGGGACACCAAGGAAGTGCCTGCCCTCCGCCCCAGCAGGCCAGAGGGTCTCTCTTGCCCCACCCGTTAGTCTGTTGGTCTTTCTGTCAGTCTCGGGCTGGGCAGAGAGATGTTTTCGCGTCAAGGCGGGGAGGGTTGGGGAGTGAGTCTGGGGTCTTAAGCCAGGCCTCTGGGATTAACACGTTTGCAGCAGAAGCTCTGACCTTGGGGCCGTGACTCTGCCTTGACCAGTGCCAGGAGGTCCCCCCGCCCACTGACTGCAGCCCAGGAATGCTGCCCGGGGGGCCTGGAGCAGGGTGCAGAGGGCACAGGGCGCCAGACTCAGGCCTGGCAGCCAGTTTTCTGTCCAGAGTGAGGGACTTAAACCCTAAGAACATCCCGGGCTCACCTTCAAGGCTGAGGAACTGGACTTGCCCAAAGCGAGTCTGTGACGCAGCCAGGATCGAGTCTCAGGCCTTCTGCCTCCGGACCCAGCACTGTCCTCCTTGCCCAGCCTCTCTGGGCACGCGGCCCTCCCTTTTGCCTCTGCAGAAGCCCACCCAAGACTGGCCTGTGGGCATCAAGAAGCCTGAGTTCCCAGCCCAGCTTTACCTGCTACAAACTCTGGGTGTGTTTGGGACCTCTGTGGGCCTCGGTTTCTTCTTCTGTGCAGTCATGGCCCCCACACCCCCTTCCTCCTCCAGCGTCCCTCCCTTGCGTTGACGATATGTGTTTGCCGCCATCCTGTCCACAGCATCCGTGGGAGTGGGCTGGAGAGGGTTTCCAGCCCCACCCCTGCAGGAGGAGGGACACTGGCCTTGAGGGCAGGGGGCCTGGCTGTGTGCTGGAGTTGCCCGCCCACCAGAGAGAAGCCAGCCTTTCCGTCTCAGTGTTCTGGCCCTGTAAAATCCGGAGCATGCTGGCGCTCAGCCCAGGGGGTCTTGAAGGGTTTCCACATACTGTTTTAAAATCCTCTGCTAATGAGGGCCCTGGCAGTGCCAAGTGTTCCTGTGTCTGTGTGTGCCAGCCAGAAACCGGGCACTGCTCACGGGAGCCAGTGGGTAACAATGGTGGGGGTGTGGCCTCATGTCCACCTCCCCGTGGGTGCCTGCCAGGGCCTCCTCCAAATTCCAGGAGCCCTCGTGGGCAGAGGGCACTGGGCAGGCATGCCGGGCACGCCCTGCCCTCTCGAGCCTCCCTCTCTCCACCCGCAGCTGGGGCTCCCCGAGCTGAGTCCAGGACGGGAACCTGCAAGGGTGGATGAGGCAGTGGGCAGCCCCCACGCTGGCGAGGGGAACTTGGGCACCAGCGTGTCCACCCCTCCGCAGGCCCTGGGTGAATTGTGGGATCTGCCAGGAAGTGGCTCATCCATTATCTCTCTCGCCCACATCGTTAAGGGCAGCCACAAATGAGAACGCAGCAGGGCGACCCCCCTCCCAGAGGCCCCCCCAAACGTGCCCTCCTGTGCCCTTCACCACACCTGCCCGAGGGCCACGGTCAGGAAGGCTCCGGGGGTCAATGGGTATGAAAGGTTATCGTGGCCTGAGGCCTGAAACCCCAAGGGGCAGCCCTCCTCTTCCTGCGTGGCACCAGCCCCAGCCATCTTGCTTCCTGAGTCAGCAAGTCTCCCTCCCCGCAGATCCTCGGAGCTCGCTACATCTGCAGGGGCCCTGAAACTGTGCATCCTGTGGGGAGCAGTTCAGGCGTGAGTTGGGAGGTCCAGGAGCGCTTGCTCAGGGCATGCTCCGACCCAAGCCCCTTGCACGCAAGAGCGTGAGATGACATCACACTCACAGCTGGGCTTCTCCTACAGATTTGGAAACTGAGGCACCAGCAGTGAGATGGGTCGCCCAGGGGTACAAGGCCGCAGAGAGGGAAGGTGTGACCCCTGGAGTCTGTGTGTGTGCTGAGTGTGTGCGGGGTGTGCTGGTGTGTGCGTGTGCATGCATGTGTGTTGTGAGAGTGCGACCCGGTGTGGGGCCACCCTGCCTTCTAGCCTGACTCCATCTTTGGCTTTTGTTGAAGTCCTACCTCTGCCCTCTGAATACTCTGGAAGGTGCTGGGTAAATATTTGTTGATTGACTGTCTGATGAAATCGTCTCTAGATAGGGAAGAATTGGGAGGGAGGGTTCTCTGGGGACTGATTAAGGAGCCCAAGTCGGGGCTGGGGAAGGAAGCAGGGCTGGAGGACCCTAGGGGCTGCCTCCCACCCCCCCACAAGACCCCCAGCCCTGAGGGTGGAGCTGATGCAATTCTAGGCAACAGAGCAAGGCATGGCGCCCCAGGGTCTTGGCTGCTTGCACCCTAGACCCTCCCGTGGGTCCCAGCTGTCACCCCTCTCAGGCTCCCTGGACTTCAGAAAGTCAGAGAGTCCCAAAGGTCCCATCTCGTCTTTGTCCTACCCCCGGGGGAAAGGCTCACCCCCTGCCCACCCAGCAGTTCTGGCTAATGGGCAGGCCTCTGGGAGGAGGGGCTGGGTGTGAATAGGCCCAGGCAGCAGAGGGGGCAGTGGCGGGGATGGGGTGCGGTGGGGGCGTCTGACTGCAGAGGTGCCGCCTGTCCAAGGCCAGGGCTTTTGGGAGTGATGCTGAGTACCTGGAGTGGAGGCCCACGAAAAGGGCTGGTTCCCTGAGGGGTGGAGTGAACCCCATTCCCCAGCATCCCCGGCCCTCAAACACCAGTGCTGGCGGCTGCCTGGAGGTGATCTGCCCTCTCTGGCCGGTGAGTAGGTAGGCTTGGTGGGTGTCCGCCCCCCGCACAGTGGCCCAGTAGGTGGGGGGCCGGGGATGTGGTTGGAGCTCCTGAGACCTGATCCCCCTGGAATCTGATCCGGGTCACAGCTCCCACTGGCTGTGTGGCTTAGGGGGCTTAGGGAAATGAACTCAGCCTCTCTGGGCCTCTGTTTGCTCATTTAGAAACGGGCTTCTTGTAAAACGCCGAGATGGCCTGAATATAAAGATGCTTCTGGCCCATCGGAGGCTCTCAGCAACGCCGGCAGGGCCACCACTGTTGGGGGGGTTGACGGATGGGGGGCCCAGGAGGAGCCCCCTGAGGGTGCTGAGACCACCCGTGGGACACCTGTCAGAGACAGCCTGAGGCCCGGGCGCGAGGAGCCGGAGGTGGGTGTGCACCGCGGCAGGGCTGGAGGCCACGGTCTGGAGCAGACACCCGGCAGGGCGAGAGGGACTGTGCCCCTCCAAGGGTTGGGGGGCACGTCTGTATCGCTTTGACCTGCTCGCTTTCCTGGGCTCGGGAGCTGGGGGCCAGGCCTGTAATGACGAGAGGGAGATGGCACCGGCTTTTCCAGGCTTGGGGGGGGTGGTGGGGGTTGTCTGGTGGCCTCTCCACAGCCTATGTGTGCAGGAGGCGGGCAGGGCACCCACACCCTGGGGAGATCGGGGAGGCCAGCCCACACCTTGGGGCTGATCCAGGGCATAGGGGGCCTCGCCCGGGCTTTTCTGGGCTGTCCCACCACCCCCTGGGGCTGTGCAGGCTGCTGTTAGTGCATCCACAGCAAGATTAAAGATAGTGAGTGGACTCCCCACCCCCCAATCAGCTTGCCTCTCCCAAACAAACAACGGCTCGCTCCCCGGGCGATGGGGCCATTGGCTGGGCAGCCCGCTCGGGAGGTTATGGCAGTGCCTGCTGGCCTCGCTGGTTTCACGGCCTCATGGCCTCCCAACCTCTGCTTGCAGCCCTGGCCCAGTGGGTGGGGGCCTCATCTGGGCCGAGGGACCTGTTGGCGACACACCACGCCTCTCCCTGCAGCTCGACACCACCCCCATCCCCCCGCCGCCGTCTCAGTCGTCTGCAGCCTAGGCTGGTTCTGTGGCCACCTTAGGGACACAGATGACCCCTCTGCCGAGACTCACTCCCATCTCACATCCCCGAGCTCTCTCTGGCAGTGGCCCCAAAGGTGGCGGCAGAGTGATGACCGGCCTGACTGGAGGACAGGCCAGTTTTGCAGGCGCGCTGGGGCCCAGCTGCCTGCTCGGTGGTCAGCGAGGTCCTAAGAACTGCCGGGTGCCAACACCGGGCTTTCTTATTCCACGGGGGCAGGCCCCCCATGATAGATCAGCAGGATCTCCTTTGAGGATCAGGCTTTCAGGATGCGGGGGCCACTGCCCACGTGCCTGGAGGTCAGTCTCAGCGGGAGCCCAGACACAGCCACTCCTCCGGGGTCGCTGAGATGTGGGCTCTGCTCACCAGTGTCTGGTTTGCAGTCCCTTCTCCACAGCCGCTGGCTGTGTGACCCCAGGCAAGCTATTTAACCTCCCTGGGCTTCATTTCTCCCCGTCAGGCGTGGGTCGGAGTAGTCGCTCCCGCACAGGGTTGCTGTGAGGCTGACATGCAGAGTACCTGGAAAGCACTTCGAACAGTGCCTGGCAGAGTGCAGGCTGCGTGCCCCGTCAGCTCACCATAGACCACGCGTTCCATGGACCTGCACCCCAGGGGCTGGCATTCGGTGGGAGGTGAGGACCTCCAGGCTCCCTCCAGTCCCTGGTTCCAGGGCATAGATGGTCCGGACCAGGTACGGTTGCCTTGAGATGGGCCGGAGCCATGCTGTCCCTGGGTCTGTCTCTTTCCAAGCCTGGCCTAGTGTCCCCGGCAGCAAGCTCGGAGACACTCTAGTATCTGCTGCATGTACTGAGCACCTGCTGTGTGCCAGGGCCTGGTCTGGGCACTCCCCAGGGTCAGCCTGGGGAACCTTGTACACACCTTGTACACACACACACACACACACACACACACACACACACGCTGCCCAGCCTGATCGGCCCCCTGCGGAGTGATGCAGGTGGCCAGAGCTGTGGGGTGGGACATTTGAGCACTCCCAAGGAGAGAGGGGCGGTGGGTGGGGACGGAAAGAGCCCCCACATGGGGGCAGGAGCCCCCCCACTGTCGAGGGGTCAGGCCCAGGTAAGGGAAGGGCCTGCCAGCCCCGCCACCCTCTGGCCTGGAGAGCAGAGCTCGAAGGCCCCTCTGTTCCCTCCTGATGATGGATAAAGACGTCCACTTCCTCACACAGGCGACCAGAGCCGATAATTAGCTTTTAACCTGTCCCCGCCGTTAACGCAGAAAGGCCACCATTTGTTCCAGGGAGCTGCTAGTGTGTATAAAGAACCAAACATGGCCAATTTTGTTCAGGATGAATTAAGACTTGTAAATGTAGAATGAGTTCATCTATTTAATTAAGTAGCAGCAATATGGATGTTAAATTAAGTTCACAGCAGACGTGCCAAAACAGTGTTATAAAAATATTTTCGGCGGTGGGGGCAGGAATTTGGGGTGAGGGCGCCTGCCCCCCCCACACGTACCCCCACCCCCGAGTGGCTTTCTCCTCAGGCGAGCAGGTGCCTCCCTGACCTGCTCTTGCCTCCTGTCTTCCTGGAGCAGCAGGCTTCCTGGTTGCAGCCAGGACAGTGTCTCTCGTGCTTCCTGAAGGAGTTGTCTGCTCCCGCTGGCTTCCCCCACCACTCCAGCCCCCTGACTTGTGCACACCCATGTGCAAGAGGCTCTCAGGCTGCCTGCCCTCTTGGCAGGGGGTTTTTGGGGAAGGCGCTGCCCTTGCTACGGGGGCGGAAAGCAGACAGGACCCAGTGAAGAGAGGTCTGCTCTGGCGAGGACCTGCCAGGGAGGGCGGAGGGAGAACAAGCAGGAGAGAGGGGTGAAGATGAGAGTGGTGTGCCCAGAGTGGGGTGGGGGAGTTGGGGGGTGCACACAACCAGGCCTTACGACACCCAGCAGCAGCACTGGCATCTCAGAGCTGGGGGTCCACTCGATGCCAGAGAGCACGGAGATCGGAAGGCAATTCTTTTCCTTCCACCCCCAAATCAAACCTCCCTGAGGAGGGATTATGACAACAGTGCTGTTTTCCTGGGGCCATCAGCTGCCCTGGTTGGGGGCTAGTGGAGAGTTCTGACTGACAACAGTGGGCTGACTGCAAAGTGCAGGCGCGCGGAATCTGGGGGACACGGCAGACTGAGTCCTGGAAGACAGACACGGAAGGCTATAGATGCCAACGTTGGTACACGTGGGAGCGATAGTGGAAGGAGAGGTTAGCTATAGTCGGGAGTATGGACAGAGTCAGGGAGTGTTTCCTAAAGTAGGGTATCTTTTCACTGGGTTTTAAAGGATGAATAGGTGTTTGCCTGGTAGATGGGAAGGAGAAGGGCATTTTAGGAAAAGAAAAGAGCACGTGCGTAGACTTGTACTAAACACACTGCAGGTAGTTCATGGCGGGGATACAGCTAGAGAGATGAGTAGGGATGTGAGGGGTCTCGAACGTCATTCTGAGCAGCTTCTGAGCAGGGTCCCTGCAGGAGACAAGACATTCATCCGTGTAGTGGTCTTCTCCCCTATGTTCTCAGCATGTTGTTAGTGAGCAACACAGACACAGATCCTGCCCTCATGAAGGCTACAGTCTGTTCAAGGCCGTGGATAAGAAACAAGCACAGCCAGATAAATAGGCACAAGGTTTCGTGGTGACAAGCAATGTGGAGAAACTGTAAGGGGAGTCAGGGTGTTCTCCCTGGGCTGGCCAGGGAGGGCTTCTCTGATGCCCTTTAACAGAGCCTGGGAAAAAAGCAAAACAGGTGACAGGCATTTCCTGTTTGCCGCAGGCGGTCCCAGCTTCTGCCTCTTGCCCCAGCGTGACTGCTAATGGAGCCCCTTGGTGGTCACGTGGAGACCCCTTAAGGGCAGGGCAAAGTGCAAAGGCCCTGAGGCGGGAGAGGAAGCCCGAAGGCCAGCGAGAGGGAAAGAGTGGGGCAGAGGGCGGATCGCGCCGGCCCCAGTGAGGGCCGCACGCGCGGCTTTCACTCAGGAGGAGGTGGGAGCCGCGGAGGGGGCTGTGCAGCGGCGCCCTCGATGGGACAGGTGTCCTCGGCCGCTGTACCGAGAGCAGACTGCAGGGGGCGCGGCGGCCGCAGGAGAGTCGCAAGGAGGCGCTGCAGGAGCCCCGGGGTGGGGGGCAGGACACGGTCGGAGGTGGTCAAGCTCCAGGTGCCTTTTGAAGGAGGAGCTGCCGGGTGGATCGTGCGGGGGCGAGTGTGAGAGAAGAGGGGGCAGGCTGTGGGCGAGTTTCTCGAGGGAGGCGGCGGGATCCAGCGGGAGCAGGTGGAGAGGAGGTCCTGCCGCCGGCAGCTGTGTTTCACTTGGTCCCCACACAGCTCTTCGTTTGTTTTTTTAAAAACGTATTGCCAATATTTAAAAACCAGGAGATTTTTTTTTTTTTTTGTAACCCAGATTTTTAGGCTTTCTTTAAAAAGTCCAAAGCTCTGGCTCCACCGGGTCTGTCTCCTGGCACCTGGCGGGGCCATCTGAGAGGCCCCTGCCCACATCGCGAGGGACACATGTCCAGTTTTCTCCAGGCACCGGTGTCCTGGGCCGCTAGACTTCCACCTGCGAGGCCCCTGAGCCCAGCACCCTGTGCAGCGCAAGACCTGCCCACATGTACCAGGCCTCCTGGCCCTGATGGGACCAGCTCCCGAAGGTAGGAAATGGGAGGACCCAAAATCCCCATGGGTGCCTCCCGTCACCCTCCCCCAGCCCCCCAGTTTCCTGCTCAGTTGTCTGCCTCGGCTCCTTGAAGCCTATGGAACCATTTAAAAGGCTCCTAACGATATTGATCAATCTCTCTAAAATGGATTATCTCGTTTGCCTCCCAGCCTGACTGGATGCCCTGGGTAAGATCAGAGAGGAATTATGTGAGCTGGAGGCCGAGGGAGCAAGGGTGAGGATGTATCTCCTCCCGGTGATGCAATCTTATCAGAGCTGAACTCTGCTCTCCATCTGGGGATATAGGACACTTTGGGGCTGTCGGAAAGAAATAATAATCTTACGATTTGCAGCCCACGCCACGCCACGCGGAGTCAGTGGGGAGGATTGGTGGGAGCAGGGAGGCTGCGGTGAGGACCCCTTTGCTTGGAGCTGCTCCCTGGAGAAATCAAGCCCTGGCAGCAACCCCTTGGAGCCCCCGCCTTGGGTGGCACGCCTGCCACCCGCTCACAGCCCACGTCTCGGGCCCAGGGGACAGGCGTGTTCATTAAAATTTGAAACACAAATGGAAAATTGCTACCTGAAGCCTCAGCGAGCAGCCAGCCTGTGGATCTGAGTTCCCGTTAATGGATGGAACACGAGGAAGCAATTACAGCTCCCACCCCATGGTTCCTTTGGAGACAGTCGGGTCTAATGGGAGGAGAGAAGATCCAAACCCATCTGAGTCCCCTGTCCCAGGGCTGAGCCCCAGCATGGCCCCTATGAACTGTGATGTTCTGGCTTCCTCCCACCCCCACCCCCCATTGTCTGGAGGGCAGGAGCTGCCCTAGGCCTGTTGGCTTTGCCATCCCAACTGACCCCCATGCGGTGATGCCATGGGCACACACTTGCCTCTGGCTGCATTTGGTTGCCTAGATTCAGGACTTAGTGCAGGAGCTCTATCTGGGAGGTCATCCCAGGAGACACCAGGGATACCAGAAGGAGCCCCATAGAGGGGGCATTGTTGAGCCCCGTGTAGGCTGCTGGAGCTTGGCTTTGCTGGGGACCCCTGAGAGATGGTGGGGAGTGCCCCTCCGCTGTCCCACAAGCCTGGGGCAGAGAGCGCCAAGTGCCACGTCACCCATGGGGGGCTGCGTGGGGAGTGGGTGGCAGCAGCAGTGGCTTCTTATAACCCTGGGTGGTGGGCAGCCCTCACTTGGCACAGAGACTCCTGCTGAGAGAAGCCTGGCCGTCCAGGCAGGGTCCTCGGGCAGCTCTGCCAACAGACCCCTCTGGGTGGGCTCGGGCTCCTGGGGTCCCCAGGACGCCGCCGGTGGCACCTTCTGCAGCGGGCTCCGGGAGCTGGGCCCGCCTCCTTCCGGCCTGGTGCTGCCCCCAGGCCCCCCCCTCGCCGCCCCAGGGTCTGTGCGGGATGTCTTTTGTGTGCGCTTGTGTTTATTTGGTCAAGGGCTGGGTCAGGGACTTGGAGTCCAAGCCACTGTGAGGAAATGGGGGTGGGGGGCTCCCTTGTTTTCCCCCAGGACAACCGGATGGCCCTGGGTCCAGAGACAATGGGTCCAGGGAGGGGCCAGGTGCTGTGCCCGGGGCAGGAAGAGGACAACTTAAAGATAAACACGGCCCCGCCCGTGGACTTGAACTCTGGGCTGCAGAGAGGTGGCTGCAACTGTCCTTCCCCAGGTCCCCCACGGAGGCTGGGGGGAGAAGGGGCCAGAGGGGGCGATGGGCGGAGGCCGGAGAGAGTCCAGAGACAAAGGAACAGCCGGAGCCTTGAGACCTTGGTGTGCTCCAGGGCTTCCAGCTCGAGTGTGATTCTCTCGACCGCCCCAGAGGGGAGCATCATTGTGCCCCTTAAATTCGGGGACACTGAGGCACGGGGGGAGGTGCATCCAAGGCCACAACAGCTGAAGGATGCCCGCCCTCCTCTGGAAGCTCAGTTCAGCACCAACCAACCCCCCACCCCCAACACCCCATCCCTGCCATCTCAGGTCTGTGATCTCCCCTCCCCTACGCTGCTTTCAGCTGCGCCCCTGGGCAGAGGCTGAGCCCCCCGGGAGAGGTGGGACACACTCGTTTCTTTGGCCTGGGACTCTGGACTCAAGAATTTTGGCACACCTGCCCACTTTGCGGTGGAGGTTGGGGGGGCGGTTATATCTGTTCTTACCTGCGTAAGAAGACGGAGAAGGGGCGTGGCGCCTTGGTCGGGGCTGTGTCAACAGACAGCAGGGCCTTGAGATTGTCCCACATGCCCCTAAACTGCCCCCAGCTCGTCCTCCTGCAGCCGCTAGGCATTGCCCTCAGACTGCCTTGACCCCTGCTTTCTAGTGTGGGGCCCCAGCAACCCTTCACTCAGGAAGAATTTTTATAACAGAGAGATTATTCATATAGAGTACCTAAAAATAACTTATAAAATTGAAGTTGTTTTTAACATTTAAAATCAATTTTATTAAGGTATTTTTTTTTTTATTAAGGTATTTTTGTTGTTTTTCATTCGCTCGGTCGTGTCTTACTCTTTATGACCCCATGAACTGGAGCATGCCAGTCTTCCCTGTCTTTCACTATCTCCCAGAGCTTGCTAAAACTCATGTCCACTGAGTCGGTGATGCTATCCAACCATCCCATCCTCTGTTGTCCCCTTCTCCTCCTGCCCTCAATCTTTTCCAGCATCAGGGTCTTTTCCAGTGAGTTGACTCTTCTCATCAGGTGGCCAGAGTATTGGAGCTTCAGCTTTAGCATCAGTCCTTCCAATGAATATTCAGGGTTGATTTCCTTTGGGATTGACTGGTTTGATCTCCTTCATGTCCAAGGGACTCTCAAGAGTGTTCTCCAGCACCACAGTTCTGAGTGAAAGTCGCTCCGTCATGTCCGACTCTTTGCAAACCCATGGACTATAGAGTCCGTGGAATTTTCTAGACCTGAATACTAGAGTGGATAGCCTTTCCCTTCTCCAGGGGATCTTCCCAACCCAGGGATTGAACCCAGATCTTCCACAATGCAGGCAGATTCTTTACCAGCTGAGCCACAAGGGAAACCCAAGAAGACTGGAGTGGGTAGCCTAGCCCTTCTCCAGCGGATCTTCCCAATCCAGGAACAGTTCTAAGGCATCAGTTCTTTGGCACTCAACCTTTTTTATTGTCTCACATCCATACATGACTATTGGAAAAACCATAGCTTTGACTGTACCAACCTTTACAGGCAAAGTAATGTCTCTGTTTTTTAATACACTGTCTAGGTTTGTCATTGCTTTTCTCCCAAGGAGCAAGCACCTTTTAATTTCATGGCTGCAGTCACCATCTACAGTGATTTTGGAGCCCAAGAAAATAAAGTCTGTCACTCTTACCACTGTTTCCCCATCTATTTGCCATGAAGTGATGAGACCGGATGCCACGATCTTCGTGTTTTGAATGTTGAGTTTTAAGCCACATTTTTTTGCTCTCCTCTTTCACCTTCATCAAGAGACTCTTTAATTTCCTCTTCACTTTATGCCATATGGATGGTGTCATCTGCATATCTGAGCTTACTGATATTTCTTCCTACAATCTTAATTCCAGCTTATTGAGATATCTTGTGTTTAGTTGCTCAGTTGTGTCTGACTCTGTGACCCCGTGGACTGTAGCCTGTGAGGCTCCTCTGTCCATGGGGATTCTCCAGGCAAGGATACTGGAGTGGGTTGCCATGCCTTCTTCCATGGGATCTTCCCGACCCAGGGATTGAACCCCCACTAGGGAAGCCCTATTGAGGTTTAGTTTGCATTTAATAAAATGCAGCCATTTAAAGAGTTCTGATCCTTCGCCGTTGACACATCTGTGCACATCTGTGTAACTACCATCTCAGACCAGGTGTAGAGATTGTTGTCACTCCAGAAATTTCCTTCCCAGGTGCACCTGTCCAGTCCACTCTCCATCCCAGCCCCTGATCTGGGTTCTATTACTGGAGGTTATAGTTTCTCCCTCTTCTTTTCAAATTGTGGTAAAATACACAAAACATAAGCTTTAGCGTCTCACTCATTTTTAAATATTCAGATCTGTGGCATGAAGTACACGTGCAGTGTTACACGCGCATCACCACCGCCCATCTTCCGAAACTGACACTGTCCGCATTAATCACCGGACTCCCCACCCCTCCCCAGCCGTCCTGCCTGCTGTGTGTGTGACCGTGACCCCTCCAGGGGCCTCCCGTCAGTGGACTCGTGCAGGATCCGTCCTTTCGCAACGGGCTTCTCTCTCTTCGCATAATGTCGAGGTCCATCCGTGTTGTCACACACAGGTGTCAGTGCTTGGATCCTTTTTAAGGCTGAATAATGTTCGCGCGCACGTGTGTGTGTGAGTGTATCACGTTTGTTTATGTGTTCAGCTCTCAGTGGACCTTGAGTTGCATCCACGTTTGGACTGTGGTGAACAGTGCCGTGCACACGAGTGTGCCAGCGTCCACACACCCCTGTCCCTGGTCCTTCTTACACGTCCTCAGGGAAGCCCTGTGTAAGTGGAGTTGTGTGTGCCCGGGGTGTTCTGCAGCCTGGCTGCCTCCACCCCACATTATCTGTGACCCATCAGATTGCTGAGCCATGTTCCTTTGTGCGAGTCAGCGTGGTTGTCCATCTGCCCTCCTGCCGATGGACAGACACCCCAGGGGGCTGTTCTGGACTGAGAGTTAGGGCCTGGGGAGCCAGGTGTGCGTGGCGCAGCGCCAGCTCCCTGCCGGCTAGCGAGACAGGCCTCAAGCTTCTGCAAGCAGGCCACAGCGCCCTGAGCAGCGCCCTGAGCTGCGCCCTGGACCAGGCTTCTCCTTGGTGCGGGATGCAACTGTAACTGAGACCTGGCCCCTACCCCGAGGGGCTCCAGGCAAGGAGACAAGGAAAAGAGACTGCCATTGAGATGCAGTGGGTGAGGGGGAGTCGCAAGCAAGGCTTGCCCTCTGAGCTGCTGGCTGGCTCCGCACTTCCTGCTTGACGGTGCCAAGATTATAAACCAGCCAGCGAGCTAGTCCTGCAAACAGGCTTCCTCGCGGAGGCCCACCAGCTGTCAGGCCTGGCTCTCCGCCCAGCGCACCCCTTCCAGGCCACCATCTTGGCCTCCTGGGGCCACTGCCAGGTGTCCTGGGAGGTGGGGTTCTCCCGAATGGGGAACCCGACCCTCCCAGCTTCCTCCTGCCCTCCTGGGGACGAGAGGTGGAGTCACTGGGGTTACCACCAGAAACCCCAGGCACCGCCCCCCTCCGTCCCTCTGTTACTGGGGAGGCTTTTCCAGGCCACCAAGGGTAGCAGCAGAGGGTAAAGGCTGGCCTCCTTATCAGGACTCCCTGCAGGGAGGGACAAAAAAAACAAAGCCACCACAGCCTCTGGGCGTGAAGGCTGCTGATAAGAGGAAGGCCGGCTGGGTGGTTTGTGGTGACACCCAGTGAAAGCAGAAGTGGGTGGGCGCCCCCACCCCCCACAGCCCTGCTCATCTGGAGCTGCATGTGGTCAGGACCCCAGCCCCAAACCCAGGGACCGAGAAGCCAAAACAGAGCAGCCCCTAGCCCAGCACCCCGGGGAACCACTTTTTCACCCCCTCCCTGGACTTTGCTGGAAGGTCATGCACGAGGACAGGGCCAGGAGGCTCAGTTTCCCAAATTCCTTCAGATGATGGGCTTCCAGGGCCTCTGCCTCTGCCTCCTGACCTGCACTCAGGGGGCACCTGCTGTATACCAGGCAGGCCTTCGATGCTTGTGTACTGTCTACCCGACCATGGGACTCAGAGATGCAGGAGACGGCAGAGGCCGGGGTCTCAGGACAGGCGGCTGGAGAGGGCCACGAGCACGCAGGCCCCAAGGGCCACGAGACGGGGACACAGGGGGAAGGTGGAGGGGACATGTAAGGGGAAGCGTCCCAAACAGGGAGGCCGGCAACTGCCTGGGGATTAGGAGAACTGGCCAGGTCACCGGCCAAGCTTCTGTGGGTTTGGCCAAAGGCCAGGACGCTCCGAGTTCTCCTCAGGGCCCCGCGGGCTTGTTTCCTTTAGGGAAGTGGGCCGATGCTCAGGCTGAGATGAAGACTCCTTCGGAAAGGGGAAGCAGAACCCGTGCGGTGAACTTACGGTGAAGCTGGCTCCAAGGGTGGGAAGAGGCGAGGGCCCTTCCTGAAGCCTCCTCCATTCCCACAGTGTCTGCCACTTGGCAAGCGCATGTGCTCTGGCGGTCCCTGCCCAACCTTGGGTGGGGACATTAATCACACCTCACAGATAACAGGGTGCATGGGGTGGGGGCTAGGGTGTTCCACCCTTGCATCCATACTCAGTGGTGCGAGGAGCTGGACATGGAGAGGAGTCAGGGGCCACGAGTGACAGGTGGGTGGGGACCCAGGCCACCTGGCCCCTGGACTCTCACCCCGGCCCCAGGAGGCTCCCTGGCCCGGAATGGCTGTGTCTCATCTGTTTCCTGCATTCAAGACACTATCCAACCCAACCAAGCAGAGGCTGGGGGGACGGGTGGGGGGCTCTGGGGCCTCCAGGGAGAAGCAGGCGTGACTGACACGGCCATCAGTCAGACTGTCGAGACTGCTCGCGATCGGGAAGGCTCCAGAAACTCCCAGACCTGGCACGGTGGGGGTGGTGAGGCGAGGACTGCACTGTGCCTGGGGCACACGCTCTCGGAGTTTGGAGAAGCGGGAGACCACGGGGCCCGAGCAGCCAGTGTGCCCCCGACGCCATCTGCAGGTCCCATCCCAGCAGGTGGGGCGAGAAGAGGGTCTCTGCCCATCACCTGTCCTGGGAAGACCCCTTAAAGCAGAGGTGGCGGGGGCAAAGAGGGGATGAAATTCCAGCCTGCTCTTCAGGGGGCCCAGCAGCAGCTGCAGGCTGTGTTTGCTGGGCAAAGGAGCCAGGGCCTGAGACGGGGCCACGGGCACTCTGTGTGCTGTGGTGGTCCCTGCTCCCACCATCCCCTTGACAACGGATCGTCGAGTCCTGTCCATTGTGAAGAACAGCCAATCTCGACTGGGATTTTCACAGGCATCGGCCGGGAGGGGTGGGGGGCAGGAGAGGGTCAGACAGAGGCACAGGGCTCGCTCCTGGGAGCTCAGTGATTCTTGGCACCAAGTCAAGCTTTAAAAATTCAAAAGCTGAACAAGGAGACACTGGCTGCTCGGCCTCATCAGGCTGTGGTCTCCTCTGCTGCCCGGGGCTGCAGACCTTGGGGAGGGCTAAGGCCAGGGACGCCTTCCGACTCCACCTGGTATGGGGAGGGACACCCCACCCCCGCTTGCTGAGAAGCCTCCACAGTACATTGCCTACCTGGTCTCCAGCCCAGCCCTCCTTCCTAGGCAGTGCCCTGGGTTGCTTTGTGTCCAACCTGGGCATCATTCATTCATTCACTTATTCAGAACTGAGTCCCAGCCACCATACCAGGCACTGCTGAAGTGGTGGTGGGGACGCCAGATCTGAGTCCCGTAAAAAAAAGATGGAACAAGATGACAGAAATGTCAGGTGTGAATTCAAGGGGTGAAGCGCTACAGAAACCACACAGTAGAGTGAGGGCACGGGGTGACTGGGGAGGGCGGTGTGCAGCCAGGAAGGGCCTTCCTGAGAAGGTGATATTTGAATGGGGGAGGGAGGCTATGTGTCTGGCTTGGGGAGGAGAGTTCCAGGCAGCCGGCACAGCCAGTGCAAAGGCCCCAAGGCAGGAAGAGTCCAGGCAGGCCTGCGTCGCTGGAGCAGAGGTAAGGCGAAGGCGGGGCCCCCCCAAGTCTTGCAGGGACTCTGGAGCCAGAGTCCAGGCATGAGCCCACTTCTTCTTGGGGTGGAACTTCCCAGTGGTCACCTGCCGGCCTCCCAGACCTCTTGTCTCCTTTAACTATAGCTGCAAGGGGAGCAGAGAAGGCACGCTGGCCATTCTGAACCATTGCTGGTCCACCCCAAAGCCACCTGTCGCCACCCGGCTGGCCCATCAGCAATGGGTTTTTAATTATCTAAATATTGCCTTTGCCCTTTGCTTCCAGCCGGGACTGCTGAGCTCTGCAAAAGGCAAATGGCTTTCAGTGGCACTGCTGGGGGAGCGGGAAGCTTTGCTCCCTCGCCTGATTACAGTGACTGTAATCTGCTAGGTTTTATTGTTGAGAAGCAATCCAGCAGCGTGGCAGGGAGCGAGGAAAGTGTGCAGCAGGGCTGGCACTGACGGTGGGGCCTGAGATACTGAAATTACCCACTGCCACCAACAGCCATCCCCCCCCCCCCCGCCCCCGGCACGTCTTGGCCTCAGCCCTGGTCACAAGCGTCCTTCCTTCATCTTGAACCGTAGCCGGGGTCCAGTTTGCGGCTGGGGATGCTGGGCCAGGGCCTGGGTGTCCACCGAAGGCCTCAAGCGAGCTGGCCTTGGGAAGCAGGCAGATGATTTGATTTTGGACTTTGGATTTTGGATTTTGATTTTGGGCCACCCTTCTGGGGCCTCAGGGAGGAGGCAGCGGAGCGGAGAGCAGGTGTGCCTGCTTTCAGGGAAGAGGTCGTGTGCCAGGCTGGGCCAGCTCATGGAAGAGGGCAAAGGAGGGCCAGTCCCACGCTGGCGTCCCCTGCTGGTGGGATTCCAGCCTCCTTTAGTCCCTTCCCTGGCTCCTGCCTCCCTCTCGCCCTGGGGACTGTCTGGAGACCCCTCTCCACCCCTACAACCCTCCTCCAGCCCCCAAGCCTCCAAGCCTGCCCCCACCGCCACCAGCATCCCTTGTTTGGAGTGGTCCAGAGCCTCCCATGATGGGTGGATGGCAGCCTCCCTCTTGGCTCCTCCATCTTGGCCCAAATGGCATCCAGGCCCGGGCTGGGCCCTGGCCCCGCAGGGCCGTGGCTCTCCTGCCCCTTTCCTCTCCCAGCCTTGCCCACTCCTGTAAGTGGCTTAATTAAGGAGCTGTGCGGTTTATTTATGTATGGGCCTAGCCTAATTGGCGTGTTTGTCTTTTCTCATTATTCCCAGCTGGACAAAGCCGTTTGAACAACAAATGGAAAGAGGCTGGATCTCTCCAACACAGTGTCTATTTTTGAAAGGCTGCTCGGTGCCCCCGCTATTAGCTGCGTGCACATGTTTGCTGGCTCCAGCCACATGCCCGTAAGCACTTAATTGTGGGTGCAGTTAGTCAAGGCGGGCGGCTCTCTGCAGATTTCAGGGGTGAGGGAACCTAATTACACCTGCAATTGAGTGCTTTAGTGGGGACAAAAGATGCCTGTTCAGCTAATTGCAGCCACCAAAATTGCCCCCACAGAAAGATTCCCTGGTAGATGCTTTGAGAGCCAAGGCCAGGAATCATAATAAAGAACGGATAACTCGAAATTATAGCGGTGGGGGCTTGCTTGTTTTGGCCTAAAGGATTCAGTTTTTTTGCAGCAACCATTATACCTCTGGGTTGTTTTTTTCCCACTGTGGAGGCTGCTCTGTGGCTGAGTTTGTTTTTTTTTCATGAGCGCCTACCTTCACACAGAGAAATGTCAAAGTGGAGGGAAATTGAGGATTAATCACCTCCTCTCACCTATTTGCTCACTGACTAGAATGATTCACCAGACTTACCTGGAAGAGGTGGATTGCCCCCACACTCGCCTCCCTGAAGGTCTCAGGTCCTCGCGAGTCCACAGGGAGCTACTGAACTCCCGCTGGGGGTCAGGGATGGTTCCCAGGAGGTAGTGACAAGCAGGGAGCATCCTTGCCCTCATTTGGGGCTGCATCCTGGTGCAATGCTGTCATGCTTCCCTTGTTAAGGTTTCTGGTTTTCTGCATGTCCCTTTGGGCCTGTCTTGTCTCTCTTGATCAGAGCTGGCAGAGCCGTGGAGGCTGTGAAAATTCCAACCCTCTGGAGTCACTGCAGATCTGCTTCTGTTGGCTGTTGTAGCTGCTGACTCTCAACCAAGAAGAATGTGCTTCCTGGGTGCCTGGTTATCTTCGACAGTGTGCTGGTCATTATATTTTTTAAAAAATTGGCAGGTATAGGTTGAAGGTACTATCCTTCAGGAGGATGTGTATTTGTTTCTGGAAGGTGCTTAAGAGACATGACTGCTTTGGCGTCTTCTTAATCCAGTCCGGGACTTGATGTTCCTAGGGCAGCGCCTGACTTCAGCCTGGCTGTGCTTCTGCACAAGGGCTGGCCGGCACCCCCTTCACTCTCACACTGAGTGGGTCGTACTCCAGTGCATGCATGCTAAGTTGCTTTAGTCGTGTCCAACTCTTTGCGACCCCATGGACTGTAGCCTGCCAGGTTCCTCTATCCATGGGATTCTCCAGGCAAGAATACTGGAGTGGGTTGCCATGCCCTCCTTCAGGGGATCTTCCCAACCCAGGGATTGAACCCACGTCTCTTATGTCTCGCCGGGAGTGGCCAGCGCTGTGTCCAGAGCAGTCAGGGCAGGAGCAGGCGGCCAAGTGCAGCATCCGGCTGAGAGCGGAGGACCTGGGCAGTGGGAGGAGGCCACAGAGCAGGCCTGTCGGGACACCTGGCTGCCACTCAGCCGTCCCCAGCCTGACCGTGCCCTCGCCACCCAGGCTCAGCTCTTGAGCTTGGTCGGGTTGCGTCTCCCCCATCTCCCCGCTCTCAGCCTGGCTTCAGACGCCGTCAGTCGTAGGCCACTCGGTGGACGCAGCAGGGCCACGGGCCTGGCCTCCGGTGGCAGAGTGGGCCTGAGACCTGTTTCTTTAGAGCCTAGGCCTCACTGGACGGTGATGGGGATCCTCAGGACAGAGCCTCGGGGTGTCCTGTGTGACGAGTTGGGACGTGGGACTCGGACATTCGACATGCACGGACTCCACCGAGGTGACACCCCCGCCACCCTGCCTGTCACCCTTGTGCCCTTGCGGCGACCCTCCCATCTCCAGCTCAGTTTCCCCATCTGTGAAGGGGGTCAGCACTTCTCACTCCCCAGTGCCGAGGAGGAGCTGAACTAGCAGGAAAGATGAGTCAGTGCCACCTGAGTTGTGAAGTTTGGGGCCGTGCTGTCAAGATGCACGTCTCCCTCCGGCTGAAGAAGGCGTTATACCGGGTGCAGGGGCCTGGGAAGCTCCGAGTTTGACCAGGGCATCAGCTAGCTCCTGCAGGGAGGAGCAAGGGAGAGACAGCTCTGTGTGTGACTGTGTGTGTGTGTGTGTGTGTGTGTGTGTGTGTGTGCGTGTCTGAGATTTTTTTCAAGTTGGGGCTGGGATGCGGGGAGGGTGTGAACCCGCACTCAATCAGCAGGCGAAGGAGGAAAAGCAAGCTGCACGGGGCAGCTTTCTCTTTGGAAACCTGTTCTGTTTCTTAAATGTCAGAGTGAGCAGATGGTGCGTCTGAGTTTTATTAATCATGGGCTCGCGGAGCTGGAAGGCCTGGGGGATCGCTTAGTCCGAGGAGGAGACTGAAGGCCAGAGAAGGCCACAGCTGTCCTGTACCTGCCATGAGGATAGAGCTGTACTCGGACCCGGTGACCTCTCCTGAGCCCACGTGGCTCCCACTCTATGGGATGAAACAGGTGTAATGCTTCCCCCGCCCCCACCAGGAACAGTCACCCTGCCTCCCAGCACAAAGCTGAAGCAGAGCTGATTCTGGGATCATCCACCCCCACAAACAACCGGAAATCCTGTCTTTGAGACACATGGGTCAGGATTGTGGTCACCAACTGAGAATGTCCTGGCCTCGATGCTCTGTTCAGCATAGCCCAAGCTGGTGACTGCCAGGTGCTGTCAGGAGGGTGATCCTGTGAAGCCCCGGGGGCTGGCCACTCAACGACTGGGTTGTTGGTGGTTCTGCTGGACCAGCCTCTGTATCATGGTTCTCCCGACCCCAGCTCTTGACAGATGCTATTTCCTCCCCCGTGGCAGCTGTTGAAATGGACTGGGCACCCGGAAGTTCACCTCCTCACATGATGTTATGAAATTGAAACCACCATTTAAACCCAAGTGGGCAGAATGGCTCTTTTGCCCTGCCTTTCCCAAATACATGGTTCAGCTGTTCCAGTTAGCCATGAGATGGCTCCTGCTAGGGCCACAGTCTTGGTTCTGTGATGATAGTAGAGGAGGGGCTAAATCGTACTAGAGTGTAAATGACTGATAGCAGGTACCTTTTATTTCAGGGCAGGATTTATATAAGTCAGAGAGAAAGAGGACTGTGGAGAAAAGGCCATAAGGCTCCGGGGTTGCCCACCTAACATTTTGGCTACTCTCTCCTTTTCTCTGTATGAACACTGTGACATCACTGGATTTCTTTCCTTATGACCCTGTTTCCTGAATCTCAAGCTCATCTCTACTTTGGAGCCATTGGTTCTAAGCAGCCTCAGAGAATCGTGTCAGCTGAAAGACCATAGCACCCCCATTCAGGCCCTCTAATTTTGTGTGCTAAAATTGGGGCCAAGAGAGGGGCACTTGTTTGCCCAAGGACAGTAGTAGTGCCAAGTCTAAAAATCAGATCACTCAGAGTCATGGCTGGATCTTTATGTTTTTTTGGCTGTGCCATTCAGTTTTCAAGATGTTAGTTCCCCGACAAGGGATTGAACCTGGGCCGCCAGCAGTGGGAGCCCGTGAACAACCAGGGAATTCCTGGTTTATACTACATGAATGACTCTCAGTCAGGGCAACTTTTGTACCTTGGTGGGGGGGGGGGGGCTGCAGATTTGGCCATGTCTGGGGACGTTTTCATTGTCACAACTGGGGTGTGCCATTGGCATCCAGGGGGATGCTGCTAAACAGCCTACAATGCACAGGGTTGCCCCCACAGGAAGGAATGATCTGGCCCCAAATGTCAGTCATGTCACATCTACGCTTTGAAAACAGACCAACAGAAGAGCCGTTCTCTAGGGAGACACTCTCTTGTTGGGCACACGTCAGGAGTCCTCTGAGTTCAGGCATGACCCATTGGAGGATAAAGAAAGGACAGCTCAGGTCTTGGGGGTCACAGTAGAGAGACTGTGGGCAGGGGAGGTGCTGCAGAAGGAGAGGAAGTGGCAGGGTCCCCACACATACACGGTGGGGGGTTTCTTTGCAAAGTAAAGGCAGAAAAGAATAAAAGAGGGGCCAGGGCTCCCCCCGAGAGCCGTGCCCAGCATGAGGAGGAGAAAGCACAAAGCTGCCTCTTAAGAACCACATCGTGTCGGCCAGAGGGCTACACCGAGCCGCAGCAGTCAGGCCCAGGGGTAGACAGGCAGATCCATGTGTCATCCGGCGACGGGTAATTACGTCCCGGCAGTGACTCCCTGCCCGGCAGACGCCAGCAGCAGGCAGCGGGAAGGGCTGTTCACAAATGCCTTTTTCCCTCGAACAGGCTCTTGTCTGGTCCCTGGTGGGCAGACACCGGCGGGGAGAAGAAAGCCTTGTCAGCCTGTCCCCGGGCAGCTGAGCGGCACGGCGCCCGGAGCAGGATCTGAGCAGACGGTCACATGGCTGTCGCCCTGTCCACAGAAGGGGCCACCGCGCCTGACCCCCGCGTGTTCCCTCCGCTCCCCCCGACCCCACCCTGGAGACCTTCCTCCCTGCTTTTCGACAACCACTTGCCAGCCCTGGGCTTGCTGGCTCTGCTTGGAGTTGGACATTGACAACCAGAGCTGTCTGAGACTAATGATAGACCACCTCCAGAAGAGGCCTGTCTGTAGCCTAGGGCAGGGGCAGGGACAGGTGGGGGTCGCCTCTCAGAGGGGAGCTGTGTGGCCCCTGCAGCTCCAGATGCAGCATCTGTCTGATTTCTTGCATCCTCCGTGCGGCCTGTGGCAGGGAAGCACCTTGGCGCCATCACGTCACAGCACGGCGGACTTCTTGTAAAGAACTCCCAGAGCCTGAGCTTACCTGTCAGCCCCAACCTGAAGGTCAGGTGCACAGTTCTGTGTGTAGACAGCAGCGTGCAGTATTATCCTGTTTGTCTGCTTGCTTGGCTTTTCATTAAAAAGGGGGTGGGGATTTAAGCCCCTTTGCCAGATCCTGCTAAAGAAAGTTGAGGGGATTCCAGAGAGAGCAGTTGAACATACAGGGTCTGGGTTCGAAGCACGTTTCCCTCTTATTGGCCATGTGACCTTGGGCAGGACATTTCTCTGGACCTCAGTTTGTTCATCTGAAAAATGGGGGCAATGATAGATTTACTTTTACTGCGAGGATGACGTGAGAGAACGTATTTAAAGCATCTAGTGCAGTGCTGGTCATTGAGGAAATACCTGTAAAGGAGATGTGCGTAACATTCCTTATTTGTACGTGTTTATCGCTAACCTTAGCTGCTCTAATGAAGAGGCGCTGAGAGCTAAGTGGTTCTTTGCCTCATGCCCTCTATACACACTCCCCAGTACAAGTTCCACAGTAGAAATTTCTTCATCATGTGCCAACATAATGTATAATCGGTGCGGGGGTGGGGGGCAGGCTGGGGCCTCTGCCTCCACAACATTTAGGGGCTTGACGGAGGTGCCTTGTCTTCTGTCCCTCCAGGAGCTGACATCATCTAGTGGGCAGGCCCGGAAGGGGAGCACAGAGGCTTTTCTGTGCTGGGCCTGAAGGTGGGGCGTTACTACTTCTACCACGTTCTCGTCACCAGAGTGTGGTCACCTGACCCTACACATCTGCACGGGAGGCTGAGAGATGTAGGCTGGGTATGAGCCCAAGAGAAAAGGGAAATGGGTTTGGTGAAAAACTGGGTGCCAGGCTCCCTGTGGTTTGTTGCTGTTGTTACTCCGGGCCTTGTGGGGCCGGCCAGGGTGCTCGAGGCCGGCAGAGCCCTCAGTTTACAGGCTGATCGGGCTAGGCTGGCCGGCTGACCATTTCCCGGGCAGATAGCCATCCTCGATGATCTCCAGCAGGCCAGCCTGCTGCCCAAACAGCAGCCAACAAATGTGTGTCGCCAGTGCGGGAGAGGCAGGAGGGCAGGCAGGTCACTGAGAAGGCCCCCAGCCAACAGAGGTTGAACTTCGGTTTCATGGAGCACAGGCGGCCGTGGAGCACACCTGCCCATGGGCCCGAGACACTTCATCTTTCTCCCAGCCCTTGCTGCAGGCCTGCCTGAGAGAGTGACCTAGCTGGCCCTGGGCCTGCACTGTCCAGCCTTGGACACGGCCCAGGGCCTCCCCTGCTTGGCAGGGCAAGAGGGCATTCTATTTTCACAGAATTGACAAGATGTGTGAGTGTGGCTGCTATAACAAAGTACCCCGAACTGGGTGGCTTGAAGCCTCAGAGATGTGTTATCTCCCAGTTCCAGAGGCCAGAAATCTGAAATTGAGGTGTCAGGAGGGCCACTGTGCTCTCAGGGAGGGCGCCCCCTGCCTCTTCCAGCTCCTGTGGCTCCAGGCATTTCTCAGCCTGTGGCCACGTCCCTCCAGCCTCTGCCTCTATCTTCACAGGGTCTCTTGCCGTGTGTGTCTTCTCTTGTGTCTGCTTGTCTTTCTGGATACTGGCCGTTGGGTTTAGGGCCAGCCCCAGTGATTCAAAATGACCTCAACTCAGGATCATGAACTTAATAACACCCGCACAGACTCCTTTTTCAATTAAGGTCAGATTCATGGTTGCAAGTGGACGTATATATCAGCAGGACACCATTGAGCCCATCACATGGGCCGATGGAGGAGGCTGTGGGGGACCCGGTTAGACCCCTGAGAGGGGACAGCACTCCGTGGGTGGGGAGCCTAGAGTCATGGGGTAGAGGAAAGCAAAAGTAAGCATGCCAGGCCGAGATGGAAACAAAACCTGCGTTTGCAGACGTGACCTTGACGGGCTAGAAGTTCTCGTTTTCTCTTCCAGCCTCAGACTTGTTTCTCTTGAGACCAAACTTTCACACTTGTTCACTCACCTAAGGAACAGACTGGACGGAAGGAGACAGTGGGTGTGTCCACACCCTGGGTACCCTTGGGTGAGTGACTTCACCTCTTGGGGCCTCAGTGTGCTCACATACAGATTGGGGTGATGGTCACTCTGGGTCTGCCCTCCCAGATTACATAGCACCCCTAGCAAAGCACACAGCAGGGCAGTCCTGGGTGTCCTGAGGCCTGTCTGTGGTTAACTGCTATTACTCAAAACAGTAATTTCCAGCTCTCTTTATGGAGTCCTTACTCTGTGCCAGGCACCAGAGTGGTTACCAGCTGCATCTTCCTAGATTGCAAGGGGTGATTTCATCCCATTTTCCAGGTGAAGCAACTGAGGCTCAAAGGGTGACATCACTGCCTGAGGGCACACACGGTGGGTAGGGCCCAGCTGGAATTTGAACTCTGGTCTGTCCGACTTCAAGCTGATGCTTATGGACATGGACTGTGGAACCAGCTCAGCCTCAAACCCCAGCTCTGCCACTTCCTGGCTGTGTGTCCTTTGATGAGACACTTGACCTCTCTGGGCCTCATCTAGAAAATGGAACTCTTAAGGGTGACCTTGAACACGGTTGTCATGAGGATCCAATGAATTATCCATGAAAAACGCTTAGAACAGCACCTGGCACTGACCGAGTGCTCAGGAAATATCAGCTGGCGTGATTATTCCAGGGAGGGAATTGGGGGCGGGGGAGAGCGGGCAGACCAGAGGGGCATTTCAGGTGAGCACCATGGCCTCCCCTCACCTCCCTTCCCTGGAGTCCCTGGAGAGCAGTGCCCTCTCCAGAAGGCGAGGTCGCAGCCTGGCCTGGGCAGCCACGGAGTGCCAGTGGGCAGACAGAGGCCGTGAGCCCTGCGGCCAGGAGCCGGACACCCCACCAGCTGCGGCGTGCCCCAGACCCCTCTGTGGCCTCACTGTTCTCAGCACGTGCTGGGAGCTATCTTTACCACATTCAGCTGACTTGGCCAGCGAGGCTGTTTGCTCCGTGGCAGCCGCCACCCTGCTAGAGGGAGTCTGGGGTCCCTCTGTTTGAAGGTGCAGCTAGAGAGAGTGGTAAGGAGGGCATCCCCACATCTTTGGTGGCCGGAGGAGGGGGTGTGTCTGGTGGACTCGGTGCCGCCTCCAAGAAGCAGCCAGCCCCATTGAGGGATGAAGCGCTTTTCTTTTCTTTCCGCTGGGCCCAGGGCACACCCGAAGCTTCCCTCTGACCCCAGGTGGGCTGGCCGCGTGGACAGATTTACCCTGCGGTGGCCCCAGCTATAAAAAGGGGAGCCTGGTGGCTCAGCCTGCACTGATTGCGGCCTCTTTTCTATAAACGCCTGACTCTTGCGCAGAGGTGAGCTGGGATAGCAGCAGAAGAGGCCCCAAGAGAGGAGAGGGGTGGAGACGGGCCCCCATCCTTGCAGAGAATCCTGCAGAGCTAAGGTCCCCAGAAGAAGGCGGTCATTCTCACCTGGGCACCTGGCAGCTGGTCCAGGTGTGGCCCAGACGGGCCGTCCCTCCCACCGCCCAGCCAGGCCATAGGCACCATCTGAGGAGGGGTGAGTCCCTTGGAGATGAATGGCCTTAGTGATGGGTTCCAAAAACCGACAGCCAAGCCACAAGGGCCGGTGGGAAAGGGAAGAGCCTTCCAGCTCCCCGTTCAGACCCATTATGGCAAACAACCGAGCCATTCAGTGGAGAGGCCGCCCGTTAAGCGGGCTGCTTGGCATGGCGGGGGTTGCTTTATATTTTTCAGTTGTTTTGGCATCAGGTTGGGAGCTGTGGTGCAGCCACCCTCCCATGGTAGATCTCATATTTTCCTCCCTTACAAACGTCCCTGTCACCAGGAAATGTCACTCATCCATTTTGAGCCACCCAGGCCCAGGGCCAAGGGAGGCTGAGGGTATCACTAGAATCTTACAGCTTACCTCCTGCCCCAGGGAGTGGCTAAGAGCAATTAGGGCTTGGCCCTAGCATTTTGAGATAGTCTGATGCAGGAATTCAAATACTTATTGGGGTGGGGGGAGATGTTTGCCTTCTGACCCTGAAGCAGAAATAAGCTGTGCAGGCCCGAGGAGGGCGGGAGGGTCTCCTCTTCTGCTCACCCACCACCGGTGGGAGCCAGGCCAGGGAGCTCTCCAAGTCTCCAGCACGCCTCTCCCTCCCACCATCTCAGTCTCTGTGGGCCCTGGAGTGGCTGTCTCCAAGGGGTCTTGCATAGAAGCCAGGCCCTTAGAACTCAAGACACAAGACCCCCGGTGCCACCCCCAAGTCTGGGAGCATTCTCCACAGGTGGCTCCCAGAAAGCAGGCTTCTCTCTGGCACCCTCTTCTCCACTTTAGCAGGGGAGGGGGGCACCCAGCAGATTGGGGGAGCATCCCTGCCTCTGTACCCTGCCTGTGATTGGCCCATAATTACACGTTTATTGCCGGTACCGCTATTGTGTAATGACATGTTTGCAAATTAATTTTTATGGCTCCTGCCATTAGCATATACAGTAGAGGAAGGTTTAGTATTAATTACTACTGTTGTTCGTGTAATCCTGGAGAATTAAAAACCAATAAAAGAATGACAATAGAAACTGATAGTTTAGGGTCTTTGAAAAATAGTTTTATTTCTTTCTCTCCCTCCAAGTAGAATCAGAGATTTTCCGAGCTTATGAGGGGTCATGGGGGTGGGCAGCAGCTTGACTGGGCTGTTCCATGCGCGCCTTGGTGCCCCCCCATTCCCAGAGCGGCGCAGATGATCAAGTATGCGCCTGACACACGGGTGGGAGGCCAAAGCGGGGACTTAAGCGGAGGCCGGGCCGGGGTCGGGCGGGCAGGTGCTGGACCCGACCCCGCCGGGCCCAGGCCTTGTCTCCCTCGCGGGGCCGCCGCTAGCGGCGGGCGCAGGGGGAGGCGCGGGGGAGCACGGAGCGCGCCGCCACGCGGAGGGTCCTCGCACCCCGGCGGCCCAGCCGGCGGGGAAGGCAGCGGCGCACGCTGCATCCACTCAAAACGGCGGCGGGGAGGAGCACCACCCCTCCCTCGGCCGCCGGCGCTCCGCCCAGCCCATTTAAGATTTTCTGGCGGGGTGGGCTTAGTGGGGGGGGCGAGTTACAGAGAGGGGTCAGAAGGCACACGGGGTCCGCCCACCTCCTCCAGTTCGCCGTTAGGAGCCCTTCTCTAGAGGATCATATTCCGGGAGTCCAATTGTCACACTAAGCCACCGCGTTTAGCGGGGACCCGGGGGGGGGGGGCGGGGAGCTGCCGCTGGGGACCCTTGATTTACGCAGCGGCTGGAAAGCGTTGGCAGGAACCCAAGCCTGTCGTGACCCGCAGTGGCCCGCCAGTGCGTACCTGCACGCTCAGGTCTGTTCCTAAAACCAAGGTGATTGTATCTAGGGTCAAAAGGTGACCCCTTAGTGTTACCAAGCCGCGATTCCGGTTGACAGTGCCACGGAGGGGGGCCTTCAGAAGGTAAAAGAGCTTGAAAATAAATTGTCACATCAAGAGGCGGCTTTGCGGCATGCGTTTAAGTGTATGTGTTGGGGGCGGGGGGCGTGGGTAAATGGATCCTGTCTCTTTAAAAGAGCTGGGCTGGACAATGAGCGCACAGGATGTGGTTTGGCGGCAGGGTTTTTTCCCCTACGATTTGGGGAATTATCACATGGGGCCTTCTTGAGCTGGTGTGAAAGGGAGGCGGGTGGGGAGGAGGGATACAGGCTCCACACTCACTCACACACACTCTGTGCAGTTGGTCGTTTTCTTAAACCAAATTAGCCAGGGCTCTCGTTACTATGGTGCAGCCGGGGCTTGCAGAATCCCAGTAATAGCATTTATTAGGTCTATTTGCCTGGAAGCATGCCTTCCCGGATCTGATAATGCACCAGTGCAGGGCGAGTGTGGGAGATGGTATCAAGCATTTGATGACACTTGCAACAGGGATTTTTAAGGGGTGGGGGTGAAGGGTGAGAGGTAAAGGAGAGAAAGGAGCCACTGGCCTTAGGAGCTCAGCCCAGGTCGGGCCGGTGTATTTCCGCAGCCCCGTGTGGGTTTTCACAAAAGGCGGGCCCGAGCTCCCGGGGCACAATTTGGGGATCCTCCTCCCAGGCCCCAGCGGCGGGTGAACTCCCCGCTCCCGCAGCTGTCAGAGTGGGTGGGGAGGACGGGCAGGCGGGCGGGAGGACGGGCGGGCGGGCGGCCAGAGCGCAGAGTTGGGCAGCCGGAGGGGGGACCGGCGGCGCCCGCAGCCGCCCACAGTTTGCAAGCCCCCGCTTTGGGGCAGAGGGGAGCACCCCGCCGTCAGCAGCAGCACCCTCCCCGCGTTTGCAGAGGGGAGCCCAGATCTCTGCGCCCCGATCCCGGTTCGCATGGATCTGCTGCCCGGCGCGGCAATCGCCGCGCGGGGGGAAGCTCGCAAGTGAAACTATTATTATCGCCCTGCGGAGCCTGGAGCTCTCGGAAGATGCCGCGTAGAGACGGAAGGAGCCGCCGCCGCTGCGCCCCTACCCTTTCGCTTTCATTAGGGGAGACAAATCTGCTGTCAGGCAGCCAGCTTTCCAATTTACCGATAATGATTCTTGCATGAAAATTGATCGAGGGCTCTCCACCGCCGCGCGCTCTCGCCTGCCCGCTCTCCTTCCTCCTGCTCCTTCGGCCCGGGCGCCCGAGCCCCCGCGAGTTCTTTCTCCTCCTTCCCCCAGCCCTGCTCTCTGAGTCAGTGGTGGGACGCCGGGCCAGGGAGATAACACCCCCAAAAAAGAAGGGGGAGTGTTGGTGGCGAGGGGGAAGGGGAACCGGCTCCTCGGCCTGCTTTCTCCTGCCCGAGACTTGTTTGCAGTCGCTGCCTCTTTTATTTACGAGAAGAAATCTCCCCCTCGGTACTTCTTGGCTGTTTGGGTATTAATTTTCTCCTCTCTCCTCCCCGTTCGCCCCCTCCTCGTCCCCACCCCCCCACCCCGCCCCTCCTCACCCAGTAGCTAAGGGGAAACGAAAACAAAGCCGATTTCTCCTTGGCAACAAGAGATACCCCCCTCCCGCCCCCCCCCCCCCCTTCCTTTTTCCTTCTGGTACTGAACGTGAAACCCTGTTGGAAACAGGTCCCTTGACCCTCGCCCTTGACATTCAAATGGCTGAATGGAGGAGAGATTGCTACTCGCACGTCTTGGGGGCTGCTCCTCTCTCTCTCTCTCTCTTTTTTCTTTCAAATGAGTAATCCCTGAGGTTCTTAACCCCCCCAATTTCCTCACCCTCACCTCCCCCCTTTATTTTTCTCGCGCTCCTCTCCTCTCTCCCGCCTGCTTCCCTCCGCCGTGCGCCCCCCTCCTTCTTTTATTTGCATCTCAAGTCCAAAAGGCAGAAAATACACACGCGGCGAAGACGCCGGGCAGCCGTGGAGGCTCCGGCCCGTCCTTGGTCGTCAATTACCTCATTGTGGATCTGCCAGGGCCAAGGTGGCCGAAACCGCCGGGTCGCTGGCCGGAGAGGGAGGCTTTCGATCATTTTAGGAAGGAAAAAAAAAAACAACAACTGATCCCCCCCCCCGCCCCCCGCCGCCGTCGGAATCGCTCTTCTGGCTTTATTTTATTGTTTTGGACATTTTTGAGCGCCGTGGCTCGGACGGCGCTTTTTGTCTCTTCGCTGGGTTTTAATATTTTTTTTTTCCTTCTTCATCCCTCTCTGGCCACTATGGAATTCTAATCTGAATCATGTTTGGATTGAAGCCGCCTCTGTATTACTTACCAGGTAAGCGAGCTCTGTGCGCCTCCCCGGGTCCCGCGCGGCGCCGGCGCGCCCCGGACCCCCACCCTAACCTACCCGTACCCCCTAGCCAGCGCCCCCCCCTACCCCGGCCTGGGTCGGGGCGATGGGTCCGCCGAGCTTCCAGCAGACCGGCGAGAGCGCGCGGCCCCGGCTGCTCCCGCTGCGGTCCAGCCGGCGGTGTGTGCGCTACGTGAGGCGGGGAGCGCCCACCCGGCCCGCCGTCCCCGCCGCACCGCCGCCGGGGGTAGCGCGTTTCGCTCCTTTTGTCTGCCCGGAGCCGGCTCCGTGGTGGCGGCGCAGCGAGCGGCCGGGGCACTGAAGCCTTCCAAGGTGAATTTAGCACCGGGTGTGAAGTTACTTTCCTGCAGGCCGCCCCGATCGTGTAGCATGCGTTCTCCCCCGCCCCCCGCCCCCCGCCAGCCCCCAGTCCTGGGGCTTTTCCTCTGCCTCCAGCCAGCCCCTTGCACGGTCTCCGCGAGAGCGTGGCGCGCCCGCCCCCACCCCCCACCCCCCTTCCTGCCTGGGATTCCCTGGAAGGTTTTGTGCCTGCCGAGGTCGAAGGAGGGGGCCGGGGGAAGCTCTGGAGGGTGGCTGGCGTGGCTTCCTGTTTCCCTAACCTTCCTGCGCGCTGACACCAGCCTGCCCTGTAACTTTCCGTTTCGGGGCAAGTCGCACTTGCAGCCCAAAGGAAAGGGGAGGGGGTGACAGCAGGAGGTTTGGGGAGCCCCTCTTGTGTTCACCTTATTTGGACTTTGAAACCGTAAAAATAATTACATGTAGGCTAAAGGGAAGCAGGCGAGCCAGGGTTCCTGGTGAAGGAGGCAGCAACCTTGGTGATTCCTGGGGTCCCGCTGGCAGACTGTCACCCCCTTCCAGGGTCCCCTTCGGTCGGGAGCAACTCACCAAGCCTGCCCCAGGCAGGCCACGTGACCCGCAGGTCAGGAAGGCTGGTTTGCATGTGACGGCTGGTTCTAGGAATGAACTGTTTTTATTTCCCCTTCCTTCCTTTGAGAGTATTATCTTCCCTGGGCGTTGTCACACAGTTCCTATGGAAGTTGGGGCATCCAAGGATTTGGGGGGGATGAGGGCGTGTAAGGAGGAGAGGGGACTTCTCATGTTTCTGGGCTTCTCACCTTGGGGCTTTTAACATTCTGCAGAGGAGGCTGCCAGTGGAGGTTTACTTCTGAACTGCTTTGCTGGCAAATAGGTACATGTGGCTGGCTGGGGGGGGGGGGGGGTTTGGGTTATTCTTCTGTTCAGAGGCCCCTGTCACCTTGGCTGTAGCTCCCGCAGCTCTCCCGGATCCCCCTGGGAGGGGCGTGAGGGGAGCGGATGGGCCCCGGGCAGGACCCAGCTCTTGGAGAGCTGAGCCAGGGCAAACATCTTCACCCAGTCAGTAGAGTAGGGGGAGGCTGGAAGAGGATAACGGTGAGAAGGACTTCTCAGTTCTGTGTGAAAGCTGCCCGTTTACTCTTCCTGAGTCTCTTTGTGGCTGGTTTGGGTCCCTTCCCCGGAGTTGCCAAGGTCCGTGTCTCTTGCTTGATGTCTCCACCGTTTTCGCAGGAGCATGTTTCTCAGGATCTGCACTGCCTTCTGTCTCTTTTCCTTCACAGCCCGAGATGCAAACCCAGCACTTCTGTTACCTCTGCACTGCACTTACGAGATCAGGTCCAAATTAGAATCAGAATCCCCAGTTTATAAAAGGGTGCTGGGCCCAGTCCTCGGGCTCAGAGCCTGCTCCCCCAGGCTCCCCCATAGGAAGACCCCCAGGTGGCTGAGAGCGGTGCCAAGGCCCTTTGAACCCGAGATCTGGCTGGCGGCTCCCAGTGGCCTCCCCCCACCCTCTTTGTACCTCCTGCGCCACCCCCAGAGCTGTGTCTTGCCTTTTAGACATTCACTACACGTTTGTGGCAAGAATGAATCTTCTTAAGTACAGGGCGTCTTTAAAGCACAGGTGTTTGTAATCTACACCCCACTTCACCTGCCATTGGGTGGCTGCTGGCACATATTTATTCATCAGGTGACCGATTTTCTATTTACACTGGGAGCCTCGGAGAGAAAAGGAGGAAGTGTCAGGCTAGGAAATCCAGAGCAATTAAGAGAAATGAGTCGTGGCTGCTGTGAAGCCCTGAGCAGCAGAGTGTGAGGGCTGCAGGTCAGGACCCCAGGGAGGTCAGGGCACATGTCCTCTGGGTCTGTGGAGGAAGGCGTGTTCTCCACTCGAGTTTTCCTTTTTTTTTTTTTCAGTTTCCTCACCAGGGTTTGTACTTTATAATTTCGCCATCACAGTGTAGAGGCTTCACTGAGAAGAACCGTGGTCCAGTGGCTTTGCTTCCCTGGGCTTCAGTCAGCTCATCCCAGAGTAGCAGACAGAATTGTAAAAGGAGTGAACTGGTTCTTGGCATTGGCCTCAGGCTCCCTTAGATGTGCTTTGCCAGCATCTGTCCTGTAAATCTGACTCCAAGCCCTGAGATGAGTGCTGGTGTCTGCCCATTTCACAGATGAGGAAGATGAGATTCAGAGGCAGTAGCAGCTTACACAGCTGGGAATGGAGGAGCTGGGCTGCAGAGCTGGCCACCACCCACCCCGCTGGCCCAGGCTGGAGGGGCCTGGGCTGGGCCAGCCCAGCTTGATCTGGAGCCTCTGGGACCCTGTTCTTCCCCACGGCCAGATCCCATCACAGTGTCTGTAACCACAGAGAGCGGGAACCCAGAACCTGCCATCCAGCTATTCCCTGGGGCGTGAGGTTATGGTGGGGGGGGGAGGGGCAGTTCATTCCCAGTCAGGCTGGCATCAGGCGAGGCTCCTCCTGTTTGCCAAGACTGAGGTTGAGCAGCAGCGTAGGTTTGAAATTCTCTGCCTCTCCCGAGCTGTGACTTCGGCAGGCGACTTGAGCTCTCTGGGCCTTGATTTTACCATCTGTGAAATGGGATCCCTACTTGGGTGTCCCTCAGTGTCAGTGTAAGGCAGGGGTCAGCCCTCTGTGGCCCACCGCTTGACTTGGTGAGTAACGTTTTCCTGGCACTCAGCCAGGCCCGTTTCTCCGTGTATTATCTGGGGCAGCTTTCCCGTTCCAGCAGCAAAATGGACTTGCTGGGACAAGGCTGGTCAAGCCTAACATGCATTATCTGGCCCTTGCAGGGGAAGTGTGCTGACATCTGGTGTAAGGGATTAAGCGAGGGAATCCTTGTGAGACACTGAGGACAGTGCCTGGGGTGATGCTCACACGGAGAAGTGACAACTATGATAATAATTATTATTAAGGTGGAATTATTTGCAGAAAATCAGAAGGGCCTCTTAGCAGTTGAGCTGGACTTGAACTCAGATCTCAGGCCCCTTGTGCCCCATGATGCAGTGCTTGGCCTCTGGTACTCATTCACTGTTGTTGGGTTTGGTGTCCAGCAGGATATCTCCTATGCCACGAGGAGGTGGCACGGGCGTGTGTAAAGGGAACTGGGGGTGGCGAACGGGTCTGGAGTCTCTAATACTTCTCAAGATTCCCTTCTGTGTGCCTGCGTGCCCAGTTACCCCCTTTCCTGAGCTTCATCAGACTGCAAGCTCCACGCAGGTGGGGACTGTGTGTTTCTTTCCTGCCCCACTCAGCGCCAGAGTGATAATAACAGGGATGAAAATAATCAGGATGAAGGGGTGGCAGCAGCCACTTCTTCTCTGGTGTGCGTTCCGTACCAGCTGTGATGTTAACATACTCCCATTTGCCAGCTGAAGAGACTGAGGCATGGGAGGTGGAGGCTGCGAGGGCAGGAAATGGTGCAGCCTGGCTTTGACCCCAGCAGCCTGGCTCCAGAGTCCCTGCTTAATAAATATTTGTTGAAGGAGCGAGGGAGGGAATTGGCCGTTGGTGTTGGCGGTGGCGCCCTGCCGGCCCCTTATCTTGTTCCTGGAGTTCGCGGAGGGGGGACTCCTCGGCTGTCAGCTGCCCCCACCCCGGCCTGTGCTGAACTCTGGGTGACCCTGGCTTCCCCTGGGGACCTCCTGTCCACTGCTGGGAAGGACACTCCAGGTTCTCCAGTGAGGAAACTGAGGCCTAGAGAGGCCTGGGGCTTGGCCCAAAGCAACACAGCCTGCTCTCAGAGAATCCGGGTCTCCCCAGAACATTTTCCCTTCCCCCAGCGCCCCCCACCCACCCCCGAATTCCTTGATGGCTCAGTGGGTAAAGAATCCGCTTGGCAATGCAGGAGGTCCAGGAGATGTGTGTTCAATCCCTGGGTTGGGAAGCGCCCCTGGAGAAGGAAATGACAACCCAACTCTAGTATTCTTGCCCGAAAAATCCCATGAACAGAAGAGCCTGGTGGGCTACAGTCCGTGGGGTTGCAAAGGGTCAGACACGACTGAGGACTGAGCATAGTGGCCCCCCAAGGGTCAGTGGGCCTGGGCCCCTCTCTGTACCTCCTTTGAGAGGCTTGCAAACGATGGGCTTCCCCTGCTGGGAGTGGCAGTGCCCGAGAGAAGGGACTCTTGGCCCAAGTGGACTGTGGGGAGCTGCCTGGTTTTCTTTTTCACCGCCCCCAGCCTGCTTCCAGAAGGACCCAGGCTGCCACTGGCCTGGGTCTGCTCACCTGCTTTGCGGGAGGCGGTGGGGATGAGGGCTGGCCAGAGCTATGGGCCCCCAGCTGCCCGATCCTGGGGGGCCCCTCAGGAGCTGAAACTGAGGGGCGGCGAGTGTCTGCCGTTGGCAGCTGTGACAGAGCTCAGGCCCAGCTCTGGCTTGTCGAGAGCTGGCCATGGGAAGCACGGGGTCATGAGCAAGCCCAGGGCTTTCGGGCAGCTCAGGAACACCCGAAGCCTGTTCTGGGGGCAGGTTGGGCCTAATGGGATCTGAGTCAGATAAAAGGACAACATTGCTATTTCAGTGGTGATTGAGAAAGCTGCTTATTTACAGCTCAGAAACTCAGCAGGGACAGGCGTTTCGGCTCCCATCTAGCACTTTCCAGGCAGTCACTAATTAATCTTCCGATACCCCTGGGAAGTGGGGAGGGGCCACCACATTTCCATCTGTCAGCTTTCGGGCAGGGTGGGGGGGGCCCTTTTGTCCCAGCTGCGGCCCAGCCCTTCTCTGAGGGGCCTGGTCTGATTCCCACCCCCCACCCCCGCCCCTGCTCAATTTGGTTCTCATTAAGCCTTTTTCTTGCCTTAAACGTGTTACTTTTACTCCATGGGTGGGAATCTGATACAACCCCTTTGGAGACCCTCTTGCTTCTTATCTTCTTGGCTCTTGAAGTCAGGAGAGGTTCCTTTTATGCTTTGGGAGCAGGCAGTCATTATGATACCTGGATCCCTGCCCTAGGATGGGGCAGGGGCAGAGGCTGGGAGGGTTTGCTTCCTTCTGTGCAGGAGGCAGAGGAGAGCCGGAGGGTAGCCGGCCAGGGCCACCCAGCTCCCAGAGACACAACCAGCCATGGGATGAAGTGTCTGGACCTGGACGTCTGTTCCAAGTCCAGGGCTCTATGTCATTTGGACACAGACCTGTGTGAATGGAGCAGTCCCACTGTGCAGCCTTCTCTTCAAGGTTAAGTGCACATGGGCCCCTCTGGTCATCTGGTCTACCCCGCACTTTGCAGCTAAGAACCTGGATGTCAGAAGACCTTGAGGGACCTGTTGACTTCTAAATCTTATATTTTTAGTGAGATTGAATTGGTAGACATGGACTACATGAACTCTTCATCTACTTGGGAATGTCTTAGCATACTGTAGTTTGTAGGGGGAAAAAAAAAAGTCAGGCTTTAATAGTCCCTCCAATAGCCTTTCCCAAAGGACAGAGGCCTCAGCTCTTATGGGGTCCTCAGCAAAGCAGTTCTGCATCCATACTTGGAACTGTCGCTCCTTGATGGTCTAGCTACACAATCAAAAATTTTGAAGCCATTTGGGCAGATGAGGGGCATATATTAGAAAGGAAGAGGGAATTTGGGGGTAAGGGAATAAAAATAGATGCAGTGCTTTTTTTTTTTTAAGAGCTCCATATAGATTTAAAGTCCTTTTGTTAATTTAGGAACATAAAACTGTGTGATGTATAGCTTAGTTTGCTCGTAAAATTACTAAGTGTGGCATATTTAGAGCTGTGAAAGCTTGGGGTAAGAGGGAAAAAAATCAGTGAGAATTTTTTTTACAAGTCTTTAGGGGGAAATGCATTTTTCTGGCTTGTTCCCACCAATGCCAGGCCTTCCACTGCTCAGACTGGGTTGATGGTTGCCCTCAGGCCAGATTACAGCTGAGGCCAGTGCTTACCTGGGGTGTTAATCTGGGCCCAGGTCTCACCCCTAGCGCCCAAGTCCAGGCCCCTAGCAGAAGTCCACAACCTTGAAGAATCAGGGCCTCCTCTGTCTTTTCTCCCACTCCTCCCGAGGCAGACAGGAAGCGCCCTCTGACCAGGCCTGGACTGCCGCCCAGTGGGCATCTGTCCACTTGCTTAACGGCCCGCGGGGTTGAGAAGTCACAGAAGGGACTTCAGAGGGGACTCAGAAGGGACCTCAGAGGTCAGATGGCCTAACCCCTCCCTTCTTGCCATTTGGTGGTCTCTGAGGGTCAGCCCCACCATGCCACCGTGGGTTATTAGAATGTTGCTTTTCACACAGAACACACGTGCTTCTGACCTAGTTCTGTCCTCCAGGGACACTGGACCAGTCTGTTGCTGTTTAGTCGCTAAGTTGTGTCACCCCATGGACTGTAATCTACCAGGCCCCTCTGTCCATGGGATTCTCCAGGCAAGAATACTGGAGTGGGTTGCCATTTCCTCCTCCAGGGGATCTTCCCAACCCAGGGATCAAACTCACATCACTTGCATTGGTAGGCAGGTTCTTTACCACTGAGCCACCTGGAAACCGGTCTGTCCCCACCTAAAGATCACCATCTGAGCTGGGCTAGTACTGGGCCCGGTGTGGAACCCCCAGGGACAGCGAGGGAGTCTGTGTCTCATCCTCGTGTTGCTTTAGGATGAGCAAGGGAGTGAGATGAGTGAGGACAGAATGCTCTGGAAACTCCCAGGATCCATTACCCTGGTGGAGGAAATGACTCCGCAGAGGACGCTGGTGTTGGAGGCAGGCCTTCGAAGTGGTGTGTGCCAAAGGGGTGAGGCTTGGTGGAAGCAGGCTAATACAGTGAGGAGGGATGAATAAGAATAGGGAAGCCGGACTACCCTGGTGGTCCAGTGGTTAAGAATCCAGCTGCTTAATGCAAGGGACAGGGGTTTCTATCCCTGGTCTGGGAACTAAGATCCCACATGCCGCGGGGCAGCTGCTGAAGTCTGAACGCCCTAGAGCCTGTGCTCTGCAATGAGAGAAGCTGCTGCAATGAGAAGCTCCTGCACCTCAAGAAGAGCAGCCCCTACTTGCCGCAGCTGGAGAAAGCCAACGCGCAGCAACGGAGACCCAGCACAGCCAAAAATGAATGAATGAATGAGTAAACAAATAAAATGCACTAATCTTAAAAAGAAAAAAGAATAGGGAAACCACTCTTAAGACATTCAGCCTGTGATGTTCATACCAGGTGTGCTGAGAAGGGGCGCTGGGCTGTCGCTGTCCTGGTGGGAGCGGGGGATGTGGACTGAGTCATCCAAGGTGACACACGCACCCAGGGGTGTGTTTCTGGGGGTACAGATTTGAGGTGAGCATGGAGTCAGTGTCCGAGAGGCCACAGGGCAGAGGTGACGGGCCAAGCTGGCCTTTCTCCTCTGGGCACTCGAAGGGGAAGGCCATTCTTAGAGGTGCCCACTGGTGGTGGGGCTCTGCAGCATGTGCATCCTTGAAGAGGCTGGAAACCTCCCTGAGAGCGTCCAGACTGCCAGCGCCCCCTTCCAGACTCCAAGGCCCTCGATCTGAGGACGAGAAGGAGAGGATGAGTGGGCAGGATGGAGCCTCCTGCAGAAGGGGCTTCCCTGGCCGCCCAGTGGGCCGTTCTCTGCCTCTGGAGGCCAGGCAGTGGCGTGAGGACTGGAGAGTGGGGGCAGGGCGCAGCTGTTGGGAAGCAGCATGGTCCCCGTGCAGGGCTGGGCCTCCCCAGAATGGCAGGAAGGAGAGTTTTAGGGGCACAGGAGGGCTTGGTGAGGAGGGATAAAGCAGGGAAATGAAGCCACTGAATGGGTTGGAACCACACTTGGAGGGTCTCGAGTGTCATGAGGCCAATGACACGTGATGCCAGTCCTGCTGCAAGTGGGCGGGAATCCAGGGCTTTACCGAATTCATTGGTTTACTCCCCAAATGTGTTTACCGCGTGCCAGGCACCGGCCCAGGTGCGCAGAAATACGGCTGAGAATGTGGAGAATGGAGTGGGTAGCCAGAGTGTAGGTGTGTGTGGAGGGGTTGGGGGGGAGGGTGGCCCGAGATCCCAAGAAAGGGAGAGGTTAGCCCTGGAGAGGTCTGAGAGGAAAGGCCTGGGCAAAGGGTCACACTCGTGTGAGGGTCCTGAGGCTTCGAAGGTGTCCGCTTGGCCGCAGGGAATGAGATGGGAGCCGGGCGGGGGAGTGGGGGGCGGTGTGCCTTGAGCAGCCCCTCCTGGCCACGGGGCTCAGGGAGGAGGTTTCCCGGTGGTCAGGGGTGAGGGATGCAGGAGGGAGACCAGCATGGAGGTGACGGCCGCGGCCCAGGCGAGAGAACAAGTGGGGAGGCAGCGCGAGGTGGGGGTCTGGAGGTATAGGTTGGGGCAGGCGGCCGCGCACCCTGTCCCATCTGTTTGGGGAAGGCGGCTCAGACAGCCTCCCTTACGGAGGCGAATGGTCGGGCAGGGGGCGCCTCTCAGAGCCACAGGGTCCGGCAGGAAGAGGGCAGGGCTGGGGGCTTCGAGCGTGGGCTGGGGACTCCCCAGCAGTTCTCCATGCGGGGCTCCTAGGCCCGCAGCGTCAGCACCAGCTGGGAGCTGAGAAGGTGTAGATTGTCAGGACCAGCCCCCACCCCCCTGCCCCCAACAAGACCTGCTGAGGCAGAAAGTCTGTGGTGGGCTCTGGCGGTCTGTGTGTCCTCGAGCCCTCCGGGGGATTCTCAGGATCGCTCGAGTGTGACACCTCGTCTGACTCTGTCCTGAGTGCGAAAACTAGGCCAGGGTAACCGGTCCCCGGGACGTCTGAGCACGGGGCTGTCGTGTCCAGAGGTATCCTTGGCCAGTGAACGAGCAGGGGGTGGGGATAATCCGGAGGGGCCTCCTAGGGTGCGAGTGGGGTGTGGGCCTGCCCCTCAGGTGGGTGACAGCTGGGAGCTGAGGTTCGGGGGTCTGCCTGGCAGGCCTCGAGGTCAGCAACGTTTTCTGATGCTGCAGCGCCGGGGTGGAACAAAGACTGGGGTGAGAGCCCTGGGGTTGATCTGGTCTCAGCTCCTGACACGCTGTGTGACTCTGGGCAGGTTACTCACCTTCTCCGGGCCTCAGTTTCCCCATTTATCAAGTGGGACAGCAGTAGGGTCTCATGAGCGTCTGGTGAGTAAATCTGCAGGAGGCCTGGACCAAGCACTGTGGAACCATTCACTGCAGTTACGTTTGGACTTCAAGCTGCCCATGTCTTGGATTCTTCCCAAAGGGCCTGAGTCACACTTGACCAGGGGCAGTGGCCAGGGCAGGGCAGACGTTGCCCATGGGCCCCTTTGCCCAGACTCGAAATTGCTGTCAGGCAGCTAGGGCCACGCTGCTGCTCTGGTCACAAGATGGTAAGTTCTAAATAAGTAAAGAAACTGTGGAATCGCCTCGGTTAGATTGTCGTGGCCCCTTCCCTGCCAGCTGCCCCCGCCCCACATTAGGAAAGCAAAATTGGGTGAACCCCAGGCCCTGAGTCTTAACTGGGTGGTGGGTGGCCTTGCCAGACCATTTCCAATGGAGAATTTCGTTTGAATGAATCCCTTCGACCGCCCCCCCCCCCCCCCCGGAGGACTTGAGCGTCACCCCCAGGCCCGCAACAGAGCCCACGCGGAAGGCAGACAGCACCTTGTCTCATATGCTGGGGCCTTCTTTGAAGCCGCTTGACGCGGGTCCCCACCCCCTTGTCACTCTTGTCCTGTAATTCATTTAGGATTAGCTTTCAGACCTCCTTGCCAGTCCTAACTTCTGTTGTCTTGGTAACTGTGTCAACCGTTTGCTGGTTTCCCGTGATTATCTGACAAGAGAAGAGGGGGCAGGCGGGAACATAAAGGAAGGGGAGGAGGAGATGGTGCCTGGGTCTTAATTGAGCTCGCTGGAGGGGCCTGCAGGGTGGGGCTGCCCGCCTGGCGGGGAGCAGTGGAGAAAGGACGGGGTGCGGTGAGGCAGGGTGTGCAGCTGCATGGAGGGGGGCGGGCCCGGCTTCTCACAGGCCCCGGGAATGAGCGTGGCAGGTATCATCTGCCTCTATCTTCCATCTCAAGGGCCCAGGGGCAAAGATGTCCCTCCCTGCCCACCACTGCTCTTTTGAGGTTTCATGCACGGGCAGATTTCAGCCAGCTCTGCTTTGGCACTCACCACAGGTTGCTGGCCCCCACATCAGCAGCTGGGGTGGCTGGTGGGTGGGTCTGCAGGGGGTCAGGATCCCCTGGGGTGGAGGAGGACTTTTGTTTATTGTGCTCACAGGCGCTGCAGGTCAGGCCTTCAGGAGGGGCATGGTGGAGTGCAGCTGGTCTCTGCTCTGTGAGGCCTGTGGCCTCTGCTGGGAAAACTGGGAGGCTGGAGGACACTTGCTGGCCAGACTCTGGAGTCATCTGAGGGCTCGTCCCACTCTCCTGCCCCGCAGGCAGTGCTGGCGCTGCCCGGGGCCCCAGCTGGGGCTCTTGGTCCAGCACCTCTGTGTGGCCCCTGTGTGTGGCTTGGGCTTCCTTCTACCATGGCTACCTCAGGGAAGCCATGTTTCCTGTATGGGGCTCAGGGCTCCAAAGGCTGGGGTCCCGGCTCACAAGGGAGAAACTGCGTGGCCTTTGAGGACCTAGCCTCAGAAGTCACACGGTGTCACATTCTGTTCATTACCAGTGAGGGATGAGCCTGCCTGGGATAAGTTGGAGGGGAGTTAAGCCCTACCTTTCCATGCGGGCATAGCAAGGTGCTGTTAATAGCAAGAGCATGTGGGGTGGGTGATGGGGGTGCCTCTCTGGAACACAGAGTCTGTTGCCCATGCACACACCCCATTCACCTGCTGGCTCCACGTCCAGGTAGAGGGTGAAAGAAAAGAAAGGGAAAGTATTCGTCGCTCAGTCATGCCTGACTCTTTGCGACTCCATGGACTGTAGCGCACCAGGCCCCTCTGTCAATGGAATTCTCCAGGCAAGAATACTGACGTGGGTTGCCATTCCCTTCTCCGGGGGATCTTGCCGACCCAAGGATTGAACCCGGGTCTCCTGTAGTGCAGGCAGATTCTTTGCCATCTGAGCCACCAGGGAAGCCCAGGTGGATGGCAGCTTTGTCTACCAGAGGAAGAGAGTCTACCCATCTACACGGACAGCTCCATAAGTGTCCTGAGTCGTAGGTGGGTGGGGCTTTGAGCAGAGGCCTTGGTGCCCCTGTGGGTCAGCCAGGAGGAGGGGACTCACACCTGGGTGTCCTCCCATGGCAGTGAGATCCCCAAGTTCCAGGTTCACTATCCCTGCACAAATAAGGGTTGTTGCTCAAAATAAGGGCCTTGTTAACTTGTCACAGAAGAAAGACCGGCCCCTCCCCAGGATCTGTGAGAAGCCTGGAGTGCCTTTTGGGGAGCTGCTAATGAGTTATGTCTGATTTTTATGGCACTCCGTGGTAAATTATTAATTTGGGCCAGAAATGAAAGTGTGGAACCAGATAGGCTCATGAATATTCATCCTGGACTTCAGCGCACAGGGATTGATCCGTGGCTAGGGCAGCCAGCTAGACTCCTGACCCAGAAACGGGCGAGTCACCAGGCGAGGAGGCTTCTGGGAACCCTCTCACCCTTCCCTCCCTCAGTTTCTCCATCCAGAGATGGGGTTGATAACTCACATCTCATTAGCAGAGTTGCAGCAGGAGCAGGCCCAGGCCTGGCTTGAGAGTGGGGTGCACTAGTCAGAAGGCTCCTAAGCCCCTGAGTTTCACAACAGTGGAGTCACTGGCCAGGGTAATGCCTGCAGGGGAGAAACCAGATGCCCCCACTGCTCTGCGTCCGACCCCGGGAGTCACGCTGGGGGCCCTCATAGGAATCAGATCCCCTTTGGTTCTAGAATATGACCGTGGCCGGTGTTATTGAGGCCACCTCCAAGGGGGGGTGTAACAGGCCTCCACCGTATTTGAACTGTTCTGTGTAGTAGGTTAGCATTTCCAGGATGGTTCTGCTGGAATCTGCCTTCCTCTACAGAGCCCGGCTTCCTAGCATGGGAGGTGAGGCCCCTGGAGGTGAATCCCCTGCCTGTCTGTCTAGCCTGACCTTCTCTAACCCTCTGCCATGCTCTGAACGGGATCTTTCCACTCCCTGGCAGGCCAGGCTCAGAAGTCTGGAAGCCTCTCTGAGTTCACCCATTAGGACTGGTTACTCCTTCCTCCGCTCCCAGGTTCAATAGCAGGAGCAGCCTCCTATTATGTATGAGGTGTCATAGCCTGGCGGTTGAGCCCACGGGCTCAGAAGCCAAATGGCCGGAATTTGAATCCTGCTTCTCCCATTTATTCCCGGTGAGACCTTGGGCAGGCTACCTGGATGCTCTGTGCCTCAGTTTGTGCACGCACTAAGTCACTGCAGCCGTGTCCGACTCCGTGCGACCCCATGGACTGTAGTCCGCCAGGCTCCTCTGTCCATGGGATTCTCCAGGCAAGAACACTGGAGTGGATTGCCATGCCCTCCTCCAGGGAATCTTCCTGACCTAGAGATCAAACCTGTGTCTCCTGCACGGACAGGCCGGTTCTTTACCACCAGCACCCCCTGGGAAGCCCCTTGGCTCAGTTTACTCGAGTGTAAAATGTGGAGGGTGACGCTTCCTGAGCTTGCTGTGAGAAGTAAAGGGTCTGTGCCTTTAAAATGCCTAGTGTGGTGTACAGCACCTAGTCAGCCCTCCATAGATGGTCACCTGCTATCAGTATTGTCTTTACTGTGATTGCTATCACCGTCTTATTTCCAACTGTACCTGGAGATCCAGGGCAGGCCTCAGCTGGTGATGGCAACCTCCTGTTAACCCGTGTTTCCCCTGCTTCTTGGGAACCCGTGACTTCAGATGACACTGTCGGCCTAGCGTGCCATGGGGAGGCCTTGGAGCAACGTCAGGCTTGTGTGGGTTTGGGTGGGTCTCTCCGGGGCTTTGCACCTGCCCTCAGCCTGGACAGGCATGTTTATATTGCAGCCCCTGGAGACCGTCTCTCCGTGTGGGGCTGAGGCCACTTCCTGCCTGAGCCGCTGGGGGGTGGAGGCGGGGGTTTCGATCCCCCGCCTGGCAGAGGAGGACACACAATAAGCGATGTTTCTGGCGGCTTCCGGGGTTAGAGCCAAGACATGACCCGCGGCCCTAGGCTCCCAGGCTGAACCGTGGCTCCTCGCAGTGAGCTTTTCGGAGAAACGGCTGTTGGGGGGGCAGGCTGAGCTGCCTGATGGGATGAAGTGTGGCCTGTGTGAGCCCCGGGCTCCCAGGCTGGTTCTGGGGGCCTGAGCCCTTGGTCAGCGTTGGCCTTCGAGGCCTCGGCATTAGGGAAGATCTTCAGAGCCCGGGACGCATGGGAGGCTACCAAGTGTGGCGGCGAGAGGGAGTGTGATGGGTAAGGGAAGACCCTGCCCTTGTCTCGCCTCTGCCCACAACGCTCAGGGGCCTCCGGGGTCCCAGAGGTGGTCTCCCGGCGAGCTCTCGGGGCGCTGACACCTGCTACCTGCTGGAGCCGTGGCCCTGCTCCTGACCTGCAGAGAGAGAGGTTCATGAAAAGCATGTGAAGCTTTATTTGGCTCACTGAAACCAATAACTCCACCTTCCTGGTCTTCCCTTCTGGTTTTGATGCCTTTGACTCAGGGCTCTGTCACCTCCCAGGTGCTAGGGCTCGGAGAGAGGCGGCCAGCGGGTCGGACGGGTGGGGCAAGCCGAGTGGAAGGAATAATAAAGCAAATAGCCCTCAACCAACTCTGTTCTCCTTGCACTGATCTATTCTCCTTGCTCTGGTTTGGCAAGATGTTTGGCTTCTTGTAGCTGCAGCTGCCCGGGCAGTGCTCAAGCACCTGCTGGGTGCCAGGCCCGGGAGGAGCAGAGCAGAGGGTGGAAAGTAAGTCATAGGTCATGCCTCTGAGGCCCTCCTGGCCACCTGCACAGGGGAGGAGCTAAGCCACACGTGGACTGCAAGCTTCGGGGCTTGTGGAGGGATGCACATGACTCCGGGGGCTCAGAGGTCAGTGAGTTCCCAGTCAGCTGGAGCCATCTGAGAGGGCTTCCTGGAGGAGGTGGTGTAGGAAACAGATTCTGAAGAATTAGGGGGTTTTGAAAGCGGAAGATGGGGGAGGGGTGAAGGGAGGAGACACAGACCGTACCATGCCCTCGAGTCACCTGGGCTCTTAAGGGGCAGCTTCTGATTCAAGTGGATAGAGGTGGTACTTGACAAGGCAGATGAGGACTTTCCCTCCCTCGAGGCTCTGAGGTCATCTGCATCCCCCCTCCCCAGACCTGGGTGGCTCCCATGTGGCTGGTCCATAGGCCACACTTGGAGTTTCCAGGGACCAGACCTAGCCACATGTTAGCCATCAAAAGGTAAAGCGTTAAATGAAACAAAATCAAAACGTCCGTTCCTTAGTCACTCCAGCCCCACTGCTGGATTGCTATGTGGGGCCGGTGGCCACCATATTGGATGGGGCAGGAAGAGAGTGTTTCCATCTTTGCGGAAAGTGCCATTGGACGGGGCTGGCTTGTGACCTGGGGTGGGGTGGGGGATCCCACGGGGGCCTGAGGCAGCTGGAGTCTTCTGCGGGGGGCGGGGGGCTCTCAGAAGTTGGGGGTGCTTTTTGCTGTGTTGTGCGACATGGGGAACCCCGGACAGGGATTGAGCTTCCTGTGACATCAAACACAGGATGGGCAGTTCAGGGGTGATGGGAGCCCAAGTGGGGGAGGCGGGGGCCAGAGCCACCATGGAGCTCTGCCGGCAGTGTCCCGTGTGGCTGATGAGGGTGGGCGAGGGGTGGAAGGGAGGGCACGGGAGAGGCAGCCTCGGTGCCCATCAGTGAAATGGGAAGTGGGCTGGGATGGAGGTGGGGGTCGAAACCTCCACATGACAGTCTGATGGAGGAAGGCGTGGTTTCATGGTCAAGTGGCACCAGGTAGGGGCCAGTGGGCCCCGGAGAACAGCAGCTCTAGTGATCTGTCACACGTGTGTCCACACATGTGCTTGTGCGCACGCTCGCATCATCTCCTGCAGGGGGATGTTTCTTTAGAAGGTCTCAGGAATTCCCTGGCAGTCCAGTGGTCAGGACTCTGTGCTTTCACTGCCAGGGGGCCCCAGTTCAATTCCTGGTCAGGGACCTAAGATTCTGTGAGCCTTTGCAGTGCAGAGGGAAGAAAAATAAATAAAAGGAAAGTCTCCAAATAGATTCACTCCCTCTCGTGCACACTCTCCCTCGTGCACACATGCACTTTCGTCCGTCCTCACCACGCCCCGGGGAGTCCAGAAGGACAGAGCAAGTGAGGTGTGCGCCCAGAGCTTGAACCTGAAAGAGGCTTTTCTAGAACCTGGCTCTCCTCCCTTGGTTTCTAGGCCCTCCCCCACTCCCACACCCACGGGATCTCACTGACTTCTTCTAGGTGCTAGAGGGTATCTAGGGAAAGGACTCCTGGCATCCAGGGGGCTTGCTGACGTCCGTTCCATCAGGGCAGTCAGCATGAGAGGGATCCCAAAGGCTGAACGTCAGGGAGACCCAGGCTGCAAAGAGGGGGGTTTTGGCTGTGAGGGTGTCGGGCTCCTGAGGCACCATGGGCTCTGCTCAGGGGGCTGCCTGGAGTCCTGGGTGAGGGTTTAAGGGGCTTCCCATGCTTTACACTCCCTGTTACCACCAGCACCACATCCAGAGGTGGAAATAGAAACACAGAGAGGTGGAGTCACTTTCCCAAGGTCACGCAGCCAGTACATGGTAGAGCCAAGGTTGAACCCTGACGTTTTGATTTTGGAGGCAGTAATGACACACACCCCCCACCGATTTCCATCCCCTTGGTTACCCTCCACCCTGCCTTGCCACCTCAAGGATCTTTGCACAGACTTGACATAATGTAGAGTCAAGAGCCCCTCGGGGAGTTCTGCGCCTCCTGGTGGTCGCCTCCCGGACCTTACCAGCTTGCTTGTTTGTCTCAGAGTTTCAGCTGGTTTTTTGAGTTACTGAGATATAATTCATTTACAACGTGCACTTCAGTGATTATAATACAGAGTGTTGCAACCATCAGTGATCTAGTTCTAGAACATTTTTCACTCCAAAAGAAACCCTGTACATTAGCAGCTGTGCCCCATTTTAACCAATCACCCAAACCTTGTGGTTGTGGTTTAGTCGCTAAGTTGTGTCCAACTCTTGCAACCCCATGGACTGTGGCCTACCAGGCTCCTTCTGTCTGTAGGGTTTTCCAGGCAAGAATACTGGACTGGGTTGCCGTTTTCTTCTCCAGGGGATCTTCCTGACCCAGGGATCGAACCTGGGTCTCCTGCACTGCAGGCAGATTCTTTACTGACTGAGCTACCAGGGAAGCCCACGCCCTAGACAACCACTACTTTCCATCTCCTCTCCGTGGACTTGCCTGTTCTGGATGGTTCACAGTTGTGAAATCATACAGCGTGCGTCCTCCTGTGTCTGATTTCTCTTCATTTAGCATAATGTCCTCAAGTTTCATTCGTGTCATAGTAGGTGTCAGGACTTCATTCCTTTTTATGACCAAATGCCCTACCATCGTCGGGAAGATCCTCTGGAGGAGGGTGCGGCAACCCACTCCAGTATTCTTGCCTGAGAATCCCATGGACAGAGGAGCCTGGTGGACCACAGTCCTCGGGGTCGCACAGTCCCTAAGTCCCACGACTGAAGGGACTGAGCGTGTAGCACCCTTCCATCATATGGATGGAACACGCTTGCTTTATCCATTCACCTGTTGATGGGCATTTGGGCTGTTTCTACTTCTTGGCTGTTACGAGTAATGGTGCTGCCCATGTCTGTGTACAGGTTTTTGTGTGGACATGTGTTTTTATTTTTCTTGAGTGTGTACCCTGGAGTAGAATTGCTGGATCGCGCATGGTGGCCCCGCATTTAAGCTTTTGAGGTGTTGAGCTGCCGGACTGTTTGCCTGAGTCTTGGTTTTCAGTGCTATGAAGTGGAGCAGTGTCCTGGGGACCCACTGTCTTTCAGTATCAAGGGATGCGTCTTCACTTGGAAATTCAGAAGCGAAGTGATGACTTTCATCACTGCTATGGGCTTCCGTGGTGGCTCATTGGTAAAGCATCTGCCTGCCATGCAGGAGACCCGGATTTGATCCCTGGGTCGGAAGGTCCCCTGGAGAAGGATATGGCAACCCGCTCCCGTATTCTTGCCTGGAGAATCCCATGGACAGAAGACCTTGGGGATCACAAAGGGTCAGGCACGACTGAGCAACTAACCACTGGTAGTGATACCATGGCCACCCGGCAGGTGAGGCCAGGGCAGGTGGCCAACAGCACCCTTGCCAGCTTCTGCCCAGGAAGCATTTCCCCTCCTCTGGCCACCAGCACTCAGAATGGACTCGTTGTGATCAAGTGTCTTGCATCCGTTTCTGGGGAACTTTCTAGGAATTCTAGAGCAGTTTCTCCAAAGGCTGAATTCCATAGAAAGAGGGATGAAGGCTGGGACCTGTGGGTGACCTCTGCTACCCTCCTCTGGGTGAAAGGATTTGGGGGAGAACTTGGGCAGTGTTATTCCTTGGCTGGGACAGAACAGGGACCCCTACTCCGGAGGACTGGTTCGGAGAGCCTCGCTTCCCCTCGGTGGGGGCAGGGGCGCCCTGGCCTCCCGGCTGGTTCTGACCAGCGGCCCCTGGAGCCTGAGTTTTTCTTGGAGGGAGTCCAGCTGGTGCAGAGCTGGCTTGGCCCCGGTGCTCTTGTGGGGGAGAAAGGAAGCTGTTGAGGGCCAGCCATGGAAGTTGTAAACTGGATAAATGACCCTCTAGGATGTGTTTCCTCGGCTCCGCAGTGAGAACTCAGCCTGGGAAAAAAAATCCCGTGTCCATTTATTCTGCTACAGCCCAGAGAGGGAAGGTGGCTTGCCTGGGGTCACACAGCAAATTGCAGCTGAGCAGGGCAGGCTCCTCCTGACACCAGTCTGTGCCTTTCAGCGGCTCTGAAATCCTCTCCTGCCCTCTGACACAGCCTCTTCTATCCCATTAAATCTGAGGCTTAATCCCCGCAGGTCAGCGGCAGCCGGACTCAACAAAGCTGCCTCTCCCTCTGCTCACAGGGCCCTGGGGTCAGGAGGCCACCAGCTCTCCCTCATGGGCCAGGTCCACACAGCTCCCGTCCAGCATCTCCACCCTGCCTCCAAAGGGCTCCTCGGCAACCGCCCAAGCCCCCCAGGAGCAGGATGGAAAGTGGCAGAAAGCACAGCGCCAGCCTGTCCTCTGCAGCTTGGCTGAGCGTTGGGTGGCTTCCTAGATGTCAGGCCCCCTCGGCCAGGCCCCCCAAGGGTCTCCTCCTCACCCATCAGCGCGGGGCAGAAAGCAGCCTGGCATTTGTCCCTGCCACCCTGGAGACCCCTGGGGCCCCTCAAGGGAGCCCGACAGGGTTATCAGGATCTGCTCTCTGGCGGATGGGAGCTGTAACTCCCAGCACCCCCCGCCACCGCTTTCAATTTATCAAGCTTGTCTACACACCCGCACCAACCCCCCCTCGCCCCCATGGCCCGCCAGCCGCTTGCTCGAAAGGTTAATCCCCTCGCCCTGTGTCTGCTCCTGCGTCCCCTCCCCCATCCTCCCAGCTCTTTACGCTCCAGTTAATTAAATGGGGCTGCCTATTGTCAGAAGACAAAGTTGGGTATTTATTACACCTTGGCGCTCCTGAATGTCAAAGGTGCACAGAGTTTGGAGAAATACTGGCAGGGAATAAGCCCGAGCGTATGTCTGCAGGGTCCGGGGCTGGTGGGCGGGCGGCCACCACCTCGTGTGTTTCCTGGCGTTTGTTTCCTGGGGGAGCTCTGGCAGGATGATCCGGAGATCAGTTACCCAGCGTCAGCATCCTGGTCCCGAGATGATTCCACTGGAAAGACGATGCAGTGAAAATACACACGCATCCGCCCTAGATCTCTCCTGGTGGGGTGGACACCGGGCACAGCCCATGTGAGGGGGCACAGCCCAGGTGAGGGGGCAAAGCCCAGGTGAGGGGGAATGGCTGCCCTTCCCCTGCCCATTCTGCCTTCCGCTTGGACTTTGCCATTTTATTTTCGTGTTTTTTCACTTGGGCAATGCAAAACCAACGTGACTAATTGTGATTTTTTTTTCATGGGGGGCGGAATATGGATGTGTTCATTTTATAGAGTTTTTTTCCCTTAATAATCATGCTTTAAAGATGTTTGACATCTGTAACTAACAGCTGGCATCCTGGTATGGAGGAATGTCCTTTTATTTGGAAGCAGGTTGAACTGTCATTAATAGTATAATTAGGTGATTATCGCTATATAGCAGAAAACTGCTTAATTGCAGAGATTGCTTTTCTGGGATTCTAGTCTTTTTATGGTTATATTTGTTTTAGCTGTTTGAATTTTCATGATATTTTGGCATTTGGTATGTTGCGTCGTTGTGTGTGTGTGTGTTTTCTTTCTGTTTTCTAATGTGTCTGACAGCTGTCTTCAGGAGCATTTGGTCCCAGGGAATCTTCTGGTGTTAAAGCAGTGATAGGGGGGCGTTACCTGGAAGAGGTTAAAGAACCTGGGGCCCTGTTTAACCCGCTCAGTGCCAGGCAGGCGTCCTGCGGGAGTGGGCACAGAAACCCTGGTGCCCTTTGATGTGTCTGATGTCACTGCTGATAATGGTACAAAATTGAACGTTTAACCCCAGAGCCCAGGTTGTCTGTTAAGAGGCCCCCTTTTACAATGCAATTTATTTTTATGGCGCATCCCTAATACACGTTGTTACCAAACGCTTCTGAGTCGTGTGGATTCCAGGGAGAAAAGCACATCTAAAGGGCCTTGGTCTCAGAGGTAGCTGGAATTTGAAAATCAGTAGGTTTACAGAATCCGGGAGGGAAGAGTTTATCTATCTAAAAAGAACTTGGAAAGAAATTGAGTCCAGAGGCAAGGTTTTCTTTTCAGAGCCAGCAGAAGCCAGGTGCTGCGTCTTCTCCTTTTTCCTAGGCTCGGGTGGCCCAGTGATGGGGGAGCTGGGTGTGCAGAGTCCCGGGCTGACCCATGGGTGTGAGCCTCTTTCTTCTGCAAACCTCCCCGGACCCCCAGCACCTACTCCCAGTGGGGGTGTTCCACTCCCAGCAGGCAGTCCCTCCAGACCCTTCCTTTCCAGAAACTCTGTCCTCCCGGAGTGGGGGCGTGTTGTGAGTGTTCTGGCCCCTTTCCTTCCTGAGAGGTCGTCCTGGGGTTGCAGCTCGGGCCCCTGGCTCGCCTTGGCCAGGCCTGGTGTGCCCTTGCAACTGCGCTTGGCCACTGCAAACCCCAAGGGACATGAGCAGACCTCCCCTCGCCTCCCGGGGTTGTCACTGGGCCACGCTGGCAGCCCCCACCTGCTTTGGGTGATGCTGCCAGGCTTATAAGAGCAGCCGGGTCCCTCCCTGACTGCAGGCTCCATCCCCGCGTCTCAGACAGGAAGCTGAGGTCCTGGATGTGGGGTGACCTGCCCCCACTGTCATCCAGGAGTTCAGCGAGGGCCCTGACGGGTGCCTCGGAACATGAAGGTTGGGGGGGACGGAGGGCCTGGTGTGCGACCTTTCAGAGACGTGGGCTGTGCACCCAAGGCGCTATTCTCTGCCATCCCGAGCGTGCTCCCCTGCGCAGGGTGGTGAAGAAAGGAATTCAGGGTGCACCCTCCTGCCCCCAGCCTGCCTCCGTCATGGTGGTAGTTCATCCAGTCCTCTGCGCACCCCCGCATCATCCCCATCTCATAGAGGAGGGTGTGCCCATGGCCCAGAGGTTCAGGTCGCCCACCCCAGGAGCCGCACCTTCAGAAGCCAAAGGCCACCTTTACCCGGGAGTTTCCGGAAGAAGTGGGGGGCCTCGCACAGCTCCCTGGGCCTCCAGTGCTTTGTCATTCTCAGCCAAGCCTGCCACAACTGGCCCGCTCCTCTGCACAGCAGGCGCCTCGACCACGGAGGGACCGCGGGCTGTGTGACCGCAGGCAGGGCCCTACTCCTCTCTGGGCCTCCTGCTGAACTGTCAGCCACCTGGTGCTGGGAGGCTGCTGGCCTTTGTTCTCGGGAGCCAGCGAGCCTGGAGGCTGGTGAAAGGCCCTGAGATCCTTAAGATAAGTGCAGGCTCCTCCCAGCCGCTCCTGCTGGCGCCCAGCAGGCGGATTGGCTTGGCAGGGGCCTCTCCCCAGAGGCCAGAACGGGGCCCCAGACACTGGTGCTGACACCCGGGAGGGTGGAGACCGGGCAGCTGCTCCTGCTCCACTGCCCCTGGGTTTTATGGCCAGAGGATAAATAACCCCTAATCAGTTTTTTCCCCTGAACGCTGTTGATCACACTGAGAGCATGGCTGCCAAGCCTCAGTGTAGATTGTGTGTCAGGGGAAGAATCTACTTGGGGCTCCCATATGATAGGCACAGGTGACCCGGCTGCTGATGCCCACTTTACAGATGGGGCAACTGAGGCCCCGAGAGCTTCCTCCCGCTGCCTCCCCGCCCCCTGTGTGCCAGCCTATCTTGTTTGTATTCTCTCTCCAGTTCTGCATGGTGGGTTTGTGGTAGCTGTTGCTGTTTTTGTTTTGCGGAGGGAAATGGGCTTCCGGGGGTGACAGACCTGTGCAAAGGTCCTGTGGCCAAGAAGGGGGTGGAAGGATTCAGACCTAGGCCGAGCCAGCACTTTAAATCAGAGCAGGTGGCTCCTTACTCAGAACCTACTTAGAGTGAAAGCCACCGATCTTCTCATCACTGCTGTGCCCCAGACTCACCACTCGTGGTCCCACCCCTGGGCTTTTGCATAAGCCAACCATCTCCCGCCCTGCGTGTGCACTTCACACACAGGAAGTGCACTATTTGTGTATTTTCTCATCCGTCTTCCCCACAGGACTGCAGGCACTGCCAGAACTGGGAGAGGTCTAGTTTGTCTCATTCACAGTTGCATCCTGGCGCTAACACAGTGCCTGGCACACAGTAGGTACTCAGTGATGTCTGTTTGGAGAAGGAAATGGCACCCCACTCCAGTATTCCTGCCTGGAGAAGTCCATGGACAAAGGAGCCTGGCAGGCTACAGTCCATGGAGTCTCAAAAGAGTTGAACACGGCTGAGCGACTATCCTTCAATGTCTGTTAGACGCTCCGCCTCACTGCAGGTCACAGCCAGGATGTGGCTTGAGATGTGTGGTTCTCTCTACCCTGAGCAGAGCAGGCTGGGTGTGAGAAAGAGGGGTCCCGGTGATGCTTGCAGCCTCCTGGACTGGGGAAACCCAGAGAAGCTTCGGGGGTGGGGCTGAAGGGACCAGGAGGATTGTCCCCAGGGGTGGGGCTTAGAGAGCCAGAGGGCCCATCCCTGGGCTGGGCTTCTGCAAAATGGGGTTTCTGCAAAGTCTACCCACCCGCTTCTTTTGAAATTCTGGCTGGGGCTAGCCTGGGGGGGGTGGGTGGGTGGGGCTCAGGCAGAGACACAGCAGTGCTTTGTATCCTTGGAATCCTTCTGAAGCCAACTTGTTGGGGAGGGTGCTTTGTATTGTAAATTTCCACAGAGTAATTATGTCTTAATGTATGATAATCCGGCCTGGCCCTGTTGCCAGGCAGCCTGTGTCAGCTGTACGCCTGGGCCGGCTGTGGGCAGGACAGCTGGGGTCAAAGTGACATGTCCTAGAGGTCAGGGTACAGCGGGGTCTGCCTGGGTCCTGCCGCGTTGCTCCTGAGGGGCCTTGGGCTGGGAGATTTCCCCAGACCTGAGCGTGGGAGACCGGCTAAGGGCTGGTTTCCTGGGGTGGCCTCCTGTCCCCCACCGGGAGCAGAGTTCCCCACGGAGCTCCATCTCAGGAAGTCACCAAGCTGCCAAGTCTTAGATCAGAAGCAGCCCTGAAAGATCATCTGTGCTTGACTTAAATACCTCCATGGATGGGGAGCTCACCCCATGCAGTCAGCAAACATGTATTGAGCATTGACTATAATCTGGGCATTGAAATTCCATCTGAAAAAGCAGATGGAAATTCCTGAATTCCTGGAATACTACTACTTCCTCCCCAACAGTAGTTGGGGAGGTAGACAACAGACAGGATCAATAAGATATGGGATAGATGGGGTTACAGAGAAAAGATACAGCAGGAAAAGGGGAAGGCCACTGCAGGATAGTGGAAGTTTCCGTAGGACAGCCAGGGCAAGGAGGCTGGGAAGGCTCAGGTAAGAGATGTGATGGAAGTGAGGGAGGCAGCCCTGTAGACCCAGCTGTGTGAAGGGAGCAGCAAGTGCAAAGGCCCAGTGGCTGGAACCTGGGTCAACTCCTGGACCAAACTGCCAGGTGCCCCAGCTCCAGCATCAGATCTGTAGATGTATATCGAGCTCCTGCAAATCGTGGGGAAAGCAAAGAGGAGCAAGAGGCAGCTTTGGTTGCAGATACTCTGGTCCTGCTGTGGGAAAATGTATGATGAGGGGGAGAAGTAGATGAGCTGAGAGAGAGAGAGAGTGAGTGCAAGCAATACATGCAGAACCTTTGGAGGGACCCATCCTGGAGATGCGAAAAGGAGTTGGGAGCAGGTGGTGAGCCTTGAAAACCAGGCAGCGGCTGAGCCACAGGGAAGGAGGGCAGGGCTGGCGTCTCTGAGCTGCTGTTGAACTTGGGTCCTCCCGGCCGTGTGTCCTCTGTGGGGGCCCAGGAGAGCCCGTCAGACCTCGTCTGCACCCCTCTGCTCTCTGATGGGGATCTATTAGCTCCATGTAACACACGCCCCAGCCGACACTCAGAGGTTCAAGTGTTCTGCTGTCCACACAGCCTAGCAGTGGTGGCTGACACATGTCAGGGGGTTGCTGTATGGACTGAATATTTGTGCCCCCCCCCCCACCAAATTCATATGTTGAAGCCCTGACCCCCAGTGTGGCTGTATTCAGAGATGGGACCTCTAAGAAAGTAATTCAGAGTAAATGAGGTCATAAGGGTGGGGCCCCAACCCCATAGGATTAGTGTCCTTATAAGCATCCAGGGAGAAGGCAGTGGTCTGTCCCCCAAAGGGAGAGCCCTGCCAGCACTACCAGCCTCCAGAATTGTGAGCAAATAAATACTTGTGGAAGCCCCTAGGTCCACGGCATTTTGTTATGGCAGTCCAGGCCGACCGAGACAGTCACTGAAGCCCCAGATGCAGTACCCGAGCATCATCTCCCCGGTAGTGTGGGAGCGGAAAGGGCTGGCTGGTGATCTCCACTCAAGGCCTGGCCCAGGGTCTGACCCAGAGAAGGGTTTTAATTAGGACCTGCTAAAATGCCTCTGGCCTGGTTTGGGAAGGGGCTCTCCCCCTCCCCTCCTGCCTCCCTCTCTCCCCCTGCATTGGGAGCAGGAGTAGGGGGCAGAGGGAGGCTCCCCGAAAGGCAGAGATGAAGCCCCTTTGATCCCACCCCCCAGAACTGGGAATCAGGCAGGTGGCAGTGTGGAAGCAGGACAGGGAGACAGGAGGGCAGACTTCCAAGGTCCTGGCGTTGATGGCAGGTTGCTGGGCCCCCTGATGGTCAGCGTATCTGGTGATGGATGCTGCAGAAGAGACACCAGCACCGCCTCCGCAGGCCTGGGCCAGGGCCACGCGGGCTGGTGTCCCTAGGCGCCCGCTGAGCCTGCGGACTGGGGAGCCCCCAGGATCCCTGCTGAGCCTGAATGGGACAGTCACAGCACGAGGAGGCTGACATAAACTTGGGGGTGTGCCTCTTGGGCTTAGGGTTTGGGGGAGCTGGGGAGGGTGGGCTTGGTAAGACCTCTCCTGTTTGTGTACCTGTGGGAAGGGTCACAGGCAGGGATGCAGGTGAACCTGGTCCTCTGGGGTCCTCGCCCCCGACTCCATAGAAGTGTGTGTGCGTGCATGCATGCATGGAGGGAGACAGGGAATGGCGGGGCCAGGAAACTTGACCGTCCTGTGGGGACTGAGCCCGCTTGACCTCCTGGCACAAAATGCTGTGAGTCTTGATGGCCCCTCCCCTGCAGCTGCCTGGAACTTTCCACACCTGGTAAATCCCGCTGACCTCTGCCTTCATTCAGGGAGCCCTTCCCACAAGCAGTGGGAGTGGAATCCTGTCCCTCCAGTGTCGTAATTCGCAGGCTGAGGTTCCCAGTTCCCAGCCCTGCCTGGCTGAATCCGAATTTCTTGGAGTTCAAAAAAAAATACAGGCTCCCCTTCCCGACCTCACCCAGGCCCTCTACCACCCAGCACATCCAGTTCTGGGGACCTGAGGTGGACTGTGGGTCGGGGAAGCGGGGCTGCATTTTTCAAAGCCCCCCCCCCCCCCCCCCACCCCCCGCCTCCAGCTGGATGATCAGTCATGTCTAGGATACAGATGCTATCAGCGTGGGGATGCCTAGGGGCAGGGGGTTCTCTGCTCAGAATCTCTAAACCAGCGGCAGGCAGCCTCCTCCTTGGTCTATGGACAGTTGTGTGTTGGCGGGGAAATCAGGAGGGAAGTGGGGGTCAGACACACAGCCGCTTCTGCACCAGCCCTGGTGTCATCGCACTTAGAACTCTGAACCTGGCAGACTTAAGGGGATGCACTTAGCACTCCCGAACAGGGCTCTGCAAACACCGCCCCTCCTCCCCCGGAGGTGTCAGCACCCCTGGATTAACGTGTCCCGGCAAGAAGGGAGCATGCCAGGACTCCACGTGACCTTGGATCTTCGGCGCCTTCGGGGTGTGGAACTCTGCTGTGGAGTTGGCCGGGCTTCAGAGGGGCCGGAAGCCCCATGTGTTGGGCTGCAGCGAATGCCAAGTTCGAGGAAGGAGATGGCCTTCTTTGGGCCTCTTTGGGGGCTGGCCAGGGCCCGGTCACTTGGGAGAGGGCAAAGCTCCCCTGGCCAGAGATCAACCAGGGCGACACCCTCAGAGAGGGGAGGGGTCCTTCCTGGCTTGCTCCTGCTACCCGGTTCCCTCAGGAGCATGGTCCCTCCAGGTACTGAGCGCAGGCCTCCCTCCTGCTCGATAGAGGGAGTTGATAAATGGAGCTTCTGTGCTCCATGATTGAGGGCATCGGGTGGGGATGGGCTCTCCCAGGCCACCCCCCCACCCAGCCTCTTAATGCCTTTTTACCCCCAGAGCCTGTCTGCAGAGCCTGCAGTTGGTCTGCCACCTTGTCATTTAGCTGTTCCAAGCCAGCGATCGGGAGGCAGCACAAACTGTGGCATTTGCTGAGCGTAAAAATTCAATTAATTCCAGAAGGCAGATTAAATATAAGTGAGTTTTAATAATTTGCTGTAAAGTCAGAGGATTACTGCGGGCACGAGGAAGGAAACCACACTTGCGTGTGTGAGCAGGTTGGTACCGATGCGGGGACGCCAGCTGGGGACAATTCCCGGAGCCCCTCACGCCTCCCCACAGGGCGTGCCCTCGCTGCCCAGTGGCCACCTCATGGGTGGTGTCACGGGGTCCCCAGCTGGAACTCTACACGGCGGCTGGCTCAGCCGGCCCAGTTGTCCAGCACCCCAGCCCCATAGCGGGGCAGCAGGCAGCTGAGGAGAGGGGCGGCCCTTCTCAGCCAGGGTCTGCTTCCAGGATGCCCTGAGGTGACGCCTGTGCCCTGTGGCCTGCGGTTCTGCCAGCAGCCCCCGTTCCCTCCAGGGTCCTGAGGAGCCCGAGGCCACCAGTTCTTGGCCTGGGTTGCCTTTGTTGTCCTAACTTTTTTAGGAAGAATGAAGAAATCAAGAGAAAGAAAGGGGCTCAGATTCCAAGGCTGTCAGTCCCCTGGGGTTCCTCCACCCCACACACAGATACACATCCACACATCTCCCATCCTGCATGTGGTCAGCATGCACGCAGTCACATGTGCACTCATGCACACCCTTGCATACACACCTGCTTCCACACATCCATGTGTACATTCAGTGACACGCACATGCACGCGCACACACACAGACACCCACAGGGTCCCGTCCCAGAAAGCCAGTAAGTTAGTCATCTTCCAGATGCCTCTGGGAGAGAGCATGCTTTTCAGGTCTGCCTTTTGTCTCTACCCACCTCCAGCACACGCGCGCACACACACACACATGCACGCACGCACACCAAAAAAGTAACCCCCCCCCAGCCTCCTCTGAGATGTGCCACCAGAAATGAGGCTTGACCCAGAAAAGGCAGTTGGTGGAGGGGGCCGTCTGGAGGTCTGGAGCTGGCCTCGCTGGCCGCCCTGCCCCAGGGGAGGGAGCCAGGAGAAAGACGGCCGGCAGCTTTTATGTAAAGACAGTGATGGTCCAGTGAGTACAAAATGCTGTTTCAAAGCCAGCGTTCATCACTACCACTTCCCACTGTGATCTCCATAGATTTCTTTGTCTCCTTCAATTGGCCCTAATTATGGAACTGGAGGCTGCCTGATCAGTTTCATTCTTGTCATGAAATTCTGAGGGCACACACGGGGACAGGGACATAGGCCCGCCAGCTGCACGCCCGCAGACTGGCCTTGGGTCTTTGTGTGCGTGCCTGCGTGTGCGTGCGCCTCTGTGCGTGTGTGTGCGTGCACGCGTGCCTAGAGACCTGCTCTCTTCCCCTCTGCCCGTTCCCCCAAATGCGCCTGGCTGGTTGTGGGTCCCTCTTTGGGGCAGGAGGGAGTTCCCAGCGGACCTCCCAGCTGAGAACTGGCTAGCTGGGATGTGCATATGGTAAGCAGGCTGGGGTGCTGGCTGCCACGAGATGAACACCTGCAAAGATGAAAGCCACAGCCAAGCATGGCATACCCTGCCTTCCCTCCACGCTCCCTCTAATGCCCTAATTATGCCGTGTTTGTTTCAGTAATTTACACTCTCCGGGTACTGATCCATCAATAATGAATGTATTACCTGTCTCTGGGTAAGGTTTGGGAGATCCAGGATGCTGCTTTGAAAATGTCTGCAAAGCAGGAGGATCAGGGAGGCAGAGCCGTACCCCCCCCCCCCCCGCCGGCCCCCAGCAGATTTTCCCTCTCCAAACGCTCGTTTTTTTCTCAGATGGCATCGTATTTGGCAGAAGCTGTCTGAGGCTGGTACTTGGTACAGCTTTTCCGTTCCCCCTCCGTTTTATGCCTTTTTAATATTTAAAGCCATCATTGGGCTGAGCGATAAAATTCTTTCAAATCAAATTTTATCCTCCAGTCTTGTGCTCTGGCTTCCCTTTGGCTGGAAAAGTTGTGTGTGTTGGGGGGAGGGGGGGAGGCGGATGTGGGCAGGGCACTGGCTGAGCCAGGATTGGCCGAGGGGACAGTCTGTTTGAACGAAGTGTATGCCAATGTGGGGGCTGCTGAGGGGCCGGCCTCCCCACCCACACCCGCCCGATCCACTCCCACCCCCTGACTCCTGTGCACCATGCATCCAAAACCCTCGTGGAAGTAAATATTGGGGTCCAGGTGACCCGAGCCGTCACAGCGACAGACCCACCCAAGATGGGCCAGGGAGGTATTCCAGGGCCATACCCTGCCATTTGGGCTGGAGCCTGCCTCCTCCTTTTTGCTGATGGGAAGGAAAAGTTGCCAGGGCATTTTTTGAAAGGTGGCGTGGAAAGATGTGATGAACTGTGAGTGGTTCAAGAGGAGAGCCAGTGGCCCCCACCTGCTCCCGTCTCTGCGGCCGGGAAGGCAGGGCGATCAGATGTGCTTGGCCCCGGGGCCCTGCTTGCCAAGCCCTGTGTACCGCTGGCACCCTGGGGGCCCTGCTCTACCCACTGGTCCCCAGGGGCCACAGAGACCAGAGGCCCGTCCGGGACACTGCTTGCGCCGCCCTGCCACTCCAGCTCCTGAAAGGATCCCATCCATTCACCTGGGGCTTCCCTGCTCCCCCTACCCCTAGTAGTGGCCCTTCTGTGTGGCAGACACAGTGGCATTTTTAGGACACCCAGGAATGGAGCCCGGAGCTGGGGGAGCTGTGCCAGGAGACGCCAGCTGGGACGCCAGGGACAGCAGGATTCTCTCCCGTGTGGCCGCAGTTTCTCCAGACTCCTGCTGGCCCCTTGTTGGTTTGTGGGCGGGGAGAGTTTCCGGCCCTGTCCCAGCCCAGATCTAGCACCCTTCCCTGTCCTCACTGTCTGGTGTCAGGAGATGTCCATCCACCCGGTTCTGATGCTGTCCAAACGGCCTTGGGCACGTCGCCTCTGCTCTCTGGGCCCATTTCCTCGTGTGTTAAGCTGGCCATGATGACAGCAGCAGTCGCCTTTACCCAGTGTTTTGGAGCCAGGCACTGGGCCAGGTCCCAGGGCCACAGCTCTTCTTGCTCAGGGGTACGACGTGGTGAGGAGCACGGGCTCAGGGATGGCCCGCCTGGGTGCACTTCCTAGCTTTGCTACTTCCTCGCTTAGCTGTGTGACCTTAGGCAGGTTAATTACCTTCTCTGTGCCTCAGTTCCCTTGCTGATAAAATGAGGGTAATAGAAGGACCTACTTCGTGGTAGGAGGCAGGGCTTTGCAAGGATTCAATGTGAAGCACCTAGAACATCAGATTACTATTATTCTGATGTTATTATCATCAGTTATTACCAATAATATGGTTTCTATCTCTTATGCATGAGGGAAGACAGAAATGACCCCCACTGTACAGACGAGGAGGCTGAGGCTTACCCAAGTGGTCATTTGTTTCAAGTCAGCTGTCTTAGGGCTGGCCCAGCAAAACTACCATTAAATACAGACTGAGTGGCTTCAGCAAGAGACGCATCTCAGCTCCAGGAGCCAGAAGTCCGCACTTACGGCAGCTCTCGGCTGCAGGGTTGGTCCCTCTGAGGCTGTGGGGACAGGGTCTGTTCCAGGCCTCTTCCCTTGGCCTGGGGGCGGCTGTCTTCCCTCTCCGTGGGTCTGCGACTGACTTGTCCCTTTTCATAGGGACGCCAGTCATCTGATTAGGGACCCACCCCACTCCTGCATGGCTTCCCCTTGAGTAGTGAATTACTGACCCGGTTCCCAGATTAGGTCGTATTCTGCGAGGTCCAGGGGTTGGAGCTTCAGTGTATGAATTTATGGGTGTGGCCTCAGACCCAGAGGTCTTCCAGCTCCAAAACACAGGGTGCCCTGATTCTTCCTGGGGTAGAGGAGCCCCATCCGCCCATCCCACCTGGCTTCTCTCCTCCCGTTCCTCTCTCTGGTCCTAACCCACTGTGGACTGTCCACCAGCTGGCCCTGTGGTATGTGGATGGATCCCTGCCCTCTGGAAGCCCAGCCACCCCAGCTGACCCACTGCCAGGCTGCGTGGCCAAGAATCATAGTTGCTGCACCGGTGTGCCCACTGTTGTGCCCTGTGGCCTTGTGTAGGGGAGCATCCCCTCCCCCCACCTCTGGGGCCAGTGCACACACAGCTGGCCACCCCTGGGTGCAGAGGGGCCGCTTTCTTCCTGTGCTGCAAAGACCCCGTGAGCTCCTGCCCCCTCTCTGTCATGCACACGAGTCATCTGTGCCCGCAAGTCCCACTGCAGCCCCCGAGACCCCCAGCCCCACATCACTCCTCTTGCCTGGTGAGAGCTCCATGTAGAATGCACAGTAGCTAACTTTTTAATTTTAAGTAATTCCAGGAAGCAGCAAGGGAGAAATAAGTGCCCACAGCTGCCAGGGGTCTGATGTAGCTGGGTTTTATTGAACCGCCTCAGCTCAGTGTGTGGATTGGTTAAAGTCTGTCTTTCTTGTTGGGCTCACGTCACCCCTCCGAGGCATGGAAGTGGGGGGTACCTCCATGGCTTATAGCCTGGAAAATACAGAAATAGAGAGGGCCCTTGGCCCAGGCGAGCTGGGAGACCGGGTTGCCTGCTGCTGGCCACAGCCTGGATTCCCTGGTGAGAGGATGAAGCCCCCACCCCTGGGGGCATCTGGAGGGCCCGGCTGCGGAAAATGAAAAAAATAAATAAAAAAGAGCGGGCGGGAGAAATAAAGGGGGAAAATAGCGATGTGGAGCCCCAATTGCTAGCAGATGGTGCTGGTATTAGGAAAATGAAAATACATGCAGTAAATTTGCTATTTGCCAGTGTTAATTTCTTATCCCAAGGTAAAACCTTCCCCCTGGCCCAGCCATGCCATCTGCATGTTCATAAAACACATTACAGCAGAATTGATCGAGCGGCAGTGTGCATGTGGGGCTCCGGGTGGTCGGGTTCCAAGGCGGGAGGGCGGGGGACGAGGACGCACCTGCCGAGATCCAGGGGACGAGCTGGCGTGCTTCCCACCTTCAGCCCAGGTATGTCCAGCGACACACCTGGTGCGGTAGAACTTCTTGGGTCAGGCCCCTTGTAGGTTTTCCTCCATCAGAGGAGAACAGAGGCCCAGGGAGGGGGAGGTTTCAGGACCCCAGTGAGGTCTCCATGTGAGAACTGACTCCTGCCCAACTTGTCCCCAGGCAGCCAGTATCAGTAGGGCTGGTGAGTCCATCTCCCCACACCCACCCCACCCCATGCCTTCCTGGAGTCCCCCTTGGGCTCCCTCCCCCAGACCTTCCCATACCAGGGCCAGTAGAGAGTTACTTGTTTGTGTTTGCAGGACAGGCAGCCTTGGCCCCTGCTTCAGCCTCTGGCCTAGCTGGACCGGTTGTGAAACAGTTTAATGTCATCCCTGTACATGTTCCCCTCTCACCTGTCACCTCCGCAGAGGTCACCGGGCCCTCTCTAGAGGAGGCCGGCCCCTTCCCTCTCCATTCAAACTTTTGCAGTTGCCCGAAGGTCAGCCAGTGAGGCCACCCCTTTGGTGGCGGGGTCACGTCCACACCAGCTTCAATTCACCTGCTCGCATCCTGCTGGGTTCCCGCAGGAGGTCAGAGCCTGCCCTGGGCAGGATGCACCCATCCAGGGCAGTTCTGGGGAGAAAGGACCCCTTCCACCCACTTCCCATGATGTAGTGTCCCTTATAGGGCAGCAGGCCTTCAGTCCTGCTGCACTGAGGGTGGGCCTCTGAGCCCCTGGGGGCCCCTGGACTGGAGGGGACAGTGAACAGGCTCAGTGTCTGACCGGTGCCCCCCTCAGCATCCGGTGTGCTCCCCCTCCCTCCTGCTGCCTGCCTTGGGGGCCAGTGGCTCAGCCTGGGCTGTGCTGTCTGCTAATTACCAGTGTGGGAATGGCTTTATGGTCCTCCGGGGCCCGGAGAGAGCCCCCCACATCTGGTCAATTAATGCTGAATCTGTAATTCGGATGACATACAACCCCAGCCAGCTCTCCAAATGAGGCGATTAAAAGGCTCTTCTCCTCCTTCGCTGGAGAACAAGCAAAACCGGGACCTTCTTTATTTCCCGGGATTGATGGGCCCTGCCCGTGACCTTTGGTAGGACAAGAAGTATTATCAGGAATACTTCTGTATTTCCCGACTTTGCAGGCTGCATAAATCTCCTATCAACCCAGGCAGGCGGCAGAATCTGCCGCCGCTGCCGTTTATTAATATACGGAGGAGCACTTCCCCGGAGGAAGGCAGGCCTTTGTCAGGAGGGGGCAGGGGCTGCGGGCGGGGACGCCAGCGCCCGCGCCCCTGCGGCTGCCCCTCGCCCCGGCGCGCCGGGAGGGCGCGGTCGTCCTGACCTCTAGGCCTCTCTCGCCCCCCCCCCCCCACCCCCGAGCCCCTAGTCTCCAGCCCCGAGCTAAGAGAGCGTTTTGCAACAGATTTTTCATCTCGGCTTGGGAGTGTGCTGGCGCCTGCCCCGAGGGCTCGAGACCCCAGACGTGCTGGGGTGGCGTCTGGGTCAGGTGGGGCCCTGTTTCTTAGTGACGGGTTGGGGGGTACGTCCACCCCCGCAGAGCGCAGGCCAGCTTGTGAGGCTGCGTTGGATGACATCGAAGAGGGCTGGGATCCAAGGCAGCGAGTGGGCGGTGCCTGGGCCCGGGTGGGCGGGGTCTGTGTAGCGTGTGGGGCGGGGCCTGAGCTTTTCTGGAAGAACTCTAGAGGAAACTTGGCCAGGACCTGGCGTTTGAGATTCCCGCGTCTGTGGACGCGGCTGTGTCCCTGCTGTTTGCTTACTGATTCTCCAAGGTTAACATTTATGAAACATAAGAGGTGAGTGTATGAGTGTGTGTGCACAACAGTGCATGTGTGTGTGTGTGAGGGTGTGAGTGCCTGAGTGTGGGGGTGCAGAGCACCGACATAGGATCCTGCCGTCCCTTTGCACTCAGGCCTGGCTCATACCCTGGCCGCAGCCGCCAGCTCCATGGACCAGTGAAGTGGGGACACTCCTGTTCCCCAGGGATACTGCACGCAGCTTGGCAGAGGGGACTTAGGCCCGCATTCTTGGGGGACAGGGCAGGCTCACAGAACTGACCCAGGGGTGGCACGTGGCCAGGTACCCTTCTGGGGACAGTGAGGGGGCTTCTGCCAGACCTGTGGAGTAGGTGCTTCACCCAGGCATTTAAGGTTGGGCCAGGTCACACTCTGTGTCTTGGGGGCCACCTGAAGCCCGACTGGAGAAGGGGCCCCGGCCACCTTCTTCCTTCTGCCCAGCTACCGGGGCGCCGGACACCTCCTTAGTCTCACTTCTACCTGGTCTTCCAGTGTATAAAGGCATCCTAGGGTCACAGAGGATGAGATGGTTCGATGGCATCACTGACTTGATGGACATGAATTTGAGCAAGCTCTGGGAGATGGTGATGGACAGGGAAGCCTGGCGTGCTGTAGTCCATGGGGTCAGAAACAGTTGGACACGACTGAGTGACTGAACAACAGCGAGGGTCACAGGCCCCCTATGTTCTGGCACAACTGGGGTTATCCTGACTGTCTTCCAAGAGAAGGCCCCTTGCTCTCACTGGACCTCAGGAGAGCAGCTGACCCCGCAGTTCAGGGTCCTCACTGGGCGACCCCGGGCTTAATGCAGGGCTCCTGGAGATGTCCCACCTCCCCCTGCACAACACACACAGGAACCCAGGGCCCTGACTCAGGGCGGACGGCAGTTCAGAGGTGTGCAAGGGCGTAGGTCCCCAGGGTGTGCCCCACTCTCCATAGAGAATTGGCTTCTTCGTGAAGACAGCCGTCCCTCCTCCCGTGGCCTTGCTGGGCCGGGGTCCTGGGGAAGGCTCCCCCAGACGTCGGCAGTGGTGGGAAGGGCCTCCCCAGCGGACACCGATACAGGCCCGGAGCTGGTGGACCCGGTGCTCGGGGGCTGTCGGCCTGGCCTGCGGACGGCACTGGGATTCCAGCTGCTCCTTCTTCATCTTCCACGCCGGCACCCTCGTCCTTCTCAGGGGAGGCCTTGCACTCACTTTTCCTTCTGCAAATGAACAGTTAAGTGTGGCTCTGGGTGCTGGGGGTTCATCCGTGAACAAAACATAAAAATCCTGCCCGTCCCTACCTTACTCTGGAGCAGCACTGTCGCTGCAGTGTTTCAGGGTGATGGAACGTTCTAGAGGTGTGGATACCAGGATTGGGAACCACCAGTCATGGATGGCTATCAAGGATTAGTGAGACTGAGAAACTGAAGCTTTTATTTGATTTTAATTAGTTTCAATTTAAGTGGCACCTTGGCCAGTGATGACCCTGGAGAAGGTTCAGATCTAGTAGAAAGAGCACCCTTGGTAGGAACTGGTTTTCTACGTGGTTTTCCTTTTCTGCCCCTCTTCCTGTGTCACAGTGTGTCTGAGGGAGAAGGGTTTGGACCACCCCCCATCTTGGACTACAGGGGTGGGAGGGGAGAAACATTTCTGGCCATAGCCCCCCTCCTCCACTTAATCACAGCTGTTGCTAAAATGTCACTGCACCGGAACACAGGTCCTTGAGAATGGAGACCTTCTCTTATGTTGGTTTTTATGTTTCACTTCTACCCTCAAGGGCTTCCCTGGTGGCTTAGATGGTAAAGAATCTGCCTGCAATGCAGGAGACTTTGGTTCAAGCCCTGGGTCAGGAAGATCCCCGGGAGTAGGAAATGGCTACCCACTCTAGTATTCTTGCTGAGAAAACCCCACGGGCAGAGAAAACTGGTGGGCCACAGTCCATGGCTACAGTTCATAGGGTCACAAAAAGTCAGACATGACTGAGCAAACTACGACTTCTAGCCTCAAACTTGGCTTTTCAAGGGCTGCTCAAATATCTATTGAATGAATCAGTGCATGAGAATCCCAGCTCCGCCATTTGCCAGCTGTGTGACCTTAGGCGAGTTACTCACCCTCTGTGCCTCAGTTGATGGGAATAGCGGTAGCACCACCTCACAGGTGTGTTGTGAGGCTGATGGGGTAAGACCCCCAAGGCCTCTGGAGCAGGACCTGGGACTGGTGCTCTGGGCGTTTCTGCTTTTATTAGTAACAGAACAAGCCAGTGGTGATTCCTGGCCATCCCCACAGGCCGCCTCTCTCTCCCTGGGTCTCTCTTCCTCTGCTCCACCGTCTCGGGGAAGATCTGGATCACATTAGGGTGTTGGTGCGTGTCACCGCCACTTTTAGAGGGGCAGGGAAAGGCAGTGTCATTGTCTCTAGTCCCTTTGGACCCTGAGCCAGAGACAGGTGAGCTGTTGGGGGCCACACAGCTGCTTGGTCAGTCACGGGCCTGGGGCTGATCCTGGGTGTCCCGAGACGGCTAGCGGGTCCCTGTCGGTGCCCACCTACCTGAACAGACCTGTCCTTGTTGGCCGAGAGTTGCTCCTGTGGGCAGCCTGCCCTGCCCCCTCCATCAGGGAAACAGCCCTGGCAGGCTGGGGGCTCAGTGCCTGTCTGGAGGCTGCCCAGGGCCGGCCCCATCCACACGGGCCCTGCAGGGCACCTGGGCAAAGAGTCTTATTAAGCCTCAGTTTCTTAATCTGTAAACCGGGCCCCTGGTGCCGTGTCTCCAAGGTGGTGATGAAGAGCAAGCAGAATAATTCACTGCAACACGGTGAGTCTGGGGCGACCTTGGGAAGCCACCCGCCTCCCATCCAAGGGTCTAAGTCCCCTCCTCTCCCTTCCCTGGCTTGGGGGCTCACTGCCCTGTAGCATGGTTGCCTATGGCCCTGTTCTTGGAGCCTCAGCTTGCCCTGTCCAGTGTGGCCTCTGGGTCGCCCTGGGTTCCCCCCCCAGGCACATGTTCTCTGCAGCTCCTGTCATGCCGGCTGCCTTGATGTCCCCCCTCCCAGGGGCCTGATGTCACCCCCGGGGGCAGCCCGGAGGCCTACGGGGAGGTGCGGTTCCCACAGCTGATCCTCTCCGCCGTGCTCCCTCATCCCCTTTCCCTTCATTCTCTCTCCTTCCTGACCCCCAGCCTGGCCCCTTGGCCTCCCCTCCCCCCCAGACTCCCCCCTCCGCTCCCCCCCACCCCCAGGGGGCTGCCCTGTGCCAGCTTCTGCCTGTGTGAATGTCTAATCTCCAATTTTATTCGCCAGGCTCCAGCCTATTTGCATAATCCACATAGTCACCCTGGTTTTAATTGCCCACAACTCTGCAGAAAGATCGTGTGGTTAAGTGGTAAATCATAATTAGATAAATAATTGGTTTGGCCACAGCAAGCTGCTTTTGTTACACCTGCCATCTGCTGGACCCGTTTTTTCTTCTGGCCAGAACAATGCGATTCTGATGACAGAGCATGCTGCTTCTCTCTTGTGGGGGGTGAGGGGGAGGAGCCGGGGCTGGGGGGCCAGAGCGGGAGGGGGCCCGAATTGAGGGGCTCGGAAGCCGGGCCTGGAACGTTGCCCGGTTGCTGGGGTCCGCGCCTGGCCTGTGTCTCCCTCTCCAAGCGGGCACCACCACACAGTCGCCATTCATTACCGGCTTGGTTAATGCATCGAGTGGCAAATTTGACTTCTTTGCAGAAAAGGGAGGGAGGAGAGGAGCCCCGGGGGGAGGAGGGGCCCACAGCGGCTGCCCCAGGCCTGGCCTGCCTGTGGTTTGTCCAGTGGCCCTGACGGTCAGGGCAGGGGGTCCGCTGTGGAGGGCCGGGGCCCTGTCCCGGGGTGGGGGGGATGCCAGGGGCAGGTGGGCAGAGGTTAGAACCTGAGGATGTCCCTGCCCGCCGCGGTCAGCTGCTCCATCTGCTCTTCCAAGTTACAGGCCCTATCTGTGAGCTCAGGAGTCTCCGGGGGAACTGGTGCTCCTGGGCCGGCGGGGTCCCTGGCCGGCCGGCCTGTATGCTTCTCTCTCACTAGCCTCCGTCCCCTAGCCCACCGGGAAATGCTTCTCGTTGTCCTTCTTTCACGCGCTCTCGTGCAGTCACTCAGCAAATGCACAGCAGGCTTCTCCCTGCTTGATGCGCGTCCGTTTCGGCGTTGGTCCCTGTGAGTCACGCCCCACTTTGCTACTCACACCTCCCTTTGTGACTCGAGGAAGGTCTGGGACCTCTCAGAGCCGGTCGGATGGAGCTTTGTCTGTGGGCCAGGGATCAGAACTGTCTGTGCCCGTGGGCCATGGGGGGCGTCAAAGGACACGATGGGGATAAAGTCCGTCAGGCGACGCCTGCACCTGCTAGAGGCGAAGGATCTGTGGGCGCTGGGGTCCATGACTGCCGATTACGACCGCCGATTGAGGGCCGGCCTTGGTGGAAGAGGCACCCAGTGCGGTGGGCAGTACCCAGGGAAGACAGGTCTTTGGAAAGGAAGCCCAGGTGATATGGGAAGGAGAGGAGAGGCAGGAGCCCCCCTAGACCTGGACATCCCTGCCTGCAGGGCGTCTGTGTTTGTGCTCAGGCCCCTGCGGCCCGTGCCAGACTGCGCTGTCCCTGGAGGCCTTTCCCTGGCCTCACAGGCTGTTCTGTTGGCTTCGTGTGGCTGTCTTCAGGAGTTCACATCTACAGAAACCCAGGAAGCCTTCTATCTCAGTGGGGGCTTGGCTTCTCCTTTTCAACCTGACAAAAGGCAGCCTGAGAACACCAGGCGCCGTTTCTAGACGGAGACCTAACGGGTGGGAGGAGCCCCCTCCGGCTGAGGACCCCTGGGGCAGATTGCTGGCTTAGTGGCATCTTGGTCTTATTGACCAGAAGATACTTGTATCTTCCTGAAAACCCACTGAGGTCTGTTGGGAAAATTCTGGATATGATCCATGTGGCTGGGACTTCAAAAAGCAGACATTTTCTGTTTTTCCATCTATCTGTCCACCCATCCATTATCCATTTTCCACCTTCTCCCACTCCTCTATCCTTTCTTCCTTCCATCCATCCATCCATCCACCTGTCCAGTCATCCATCCATCTAACCACCATCCATTATCATCCACTCACCCATCCATCCATCCACCAACCATTATCCATCCATCCATCCACTCACCCATCCATTTATGATGCCTATCCTTGATCCAGAGGCCAAAGGCGGGCCTCTTCCTCCTCACCACTGCCATGTCACACCTCCCAGGAAGGGTGCCTCTGCTCTTCTGACACCGTTGTGATGGTTCCCCACCCCCCGCCTGGTGAACGTTCGCTGCAGACCCCTGTCACTAACTCAAGAAATGAGGCCTCAGAACAATTCCCCAGAGAGGAGTATTTTCAGACTCCTGTAATGTTTCTAGACCACAGCTTTCCAGGAGACAGCCCCCCGGGTGGGCAGAGCAGCTGGGGTCTGAACTCACCTTAGCTGTGAGCTCTGGATTCTCCCCAAATCACATACTCTGCCGAGTTTTGTCCACGAGCCCAGGTGTACCTATGAGACCAAATACCTCAACTTTTGGCTTCGAAAATACGGTTGTTTTTATAGCCTGCATCTGTGCTTCCCTGATAGCTCAGTTGGTAAAGAATCTGCCTGCAAAGCACGAGACCCTGGTTTGATTCCCAGGTCAGGAAAATCCCCTGGAGAAGGGATAGGCTACCCACTCCAGTATTTTTGGGCTTCCCTGGTGGCTCAGCTGGTAAAGAATTTGCCCGCAATGCGGGAGGCCTGGGTTCGATTCCTGGGTCAGGAAGATCCCCTGGAGAAAGGAAAGGCCACCCACTCCAGTGTTCTGGCCTGGAGAATTCCATGGACTGTATATAGTCCAGGGGGGTCACAAGGAATTGGAGCGACTTTTACTTTCTGTGCTTTCCAGTATGGTAGCCACTGGTCACGTGTGGCTATTTAAATTTCACTTTTATTAATACATTTTAGGTTAATTAAAAGTAAGCGAAATTAAAGATTCAGTACCTTGGTTGTACAGGGCATGTTTCAAGTGGCCACATGTGGGTGGGGACAACTCTCTGGGACAGCTCAGATGCAGAGCACTTCCACCATCTCGGATGGTTCTATGGATGGCGCTGTTGTGAGCGGTGACCAGTGCAGTCTTAAATAACCGAAAGATGGGCTGTCCTCAGCCTTTACTGGTCTCAGGTTAGATTTTCCTGGGTTCTTTCAATAGGGGAGGGCTATTGAGAGGTTGCACAGCCCTATCCTGAGGGCTGCACAGGAAATCAGATTGGTATTTCATCTTGTCTGTGGTGCTGTATGACTTGGATTCAATCACGTAACCTCTCTGGGCTGTAGAGATCAGACTTGGGGACCTTTGGAAGAGAGGGTGTCCTTCTGTCTTTCGGAATGATAGACAGGAAGGGGAGACATGGGCCAGAACAGGTGTGTAGTGTTCCCCAGGCCTGAAGACACCATAGTTGTTCATAACATAAAACATAAAGATGACTGTGGTCCCTCGGACTTACCCTAGACAGTTTCGGGGCAAAGCAGTGTGCCAGGAGAGATGCTTTGCTTTCTCTTTCTGTCCTCCTCCTCCTCCTGGCCTGTGTCCCATCTCCTGTTTCTTCACATCTCACCTCTCAGAGGGGAGGCTGGGCCCAGTGATCCGGAAGGTTCTTTGTAGCAGGGCCCTGCCTCTTGTCCCCGCTCCTGTGTAAACCATTGCCCCGACCATTAGGCTGCCGGCCTGGGCCACCCCTCGAGGGGTGAGCCTGTGTCACCACCCCCAGCAGGCATCGGCTTTCACAGGGGCACCCCCGGCCCCAGCGGTGTCTGGCTTTCTGTGTCCCACCTCCAAACCATGCAGGTTAGAAGCCCAGTTTGATCTTTCAGGAACTGCAGTATAATTCACAGCATGCTTAAGAAAGCAGCCGCGCTGCTAATGGCTGAGCAGGGACCCCTAATCCCGCTTACCCTCACCTGGAGCTGCTCGCTCAGCCTTCTTGGAGAGCCTGGCCTCCGGCCAGGGGAGTGTGCCCCCCAACCCCCAGCCCTGGGCAGCCTGGCAGAGGAGAGGCTCCCGACCAGCCCCCCCTATGTGGGGTGCTCCCCCAGTAGCTGAGCACTGGGGAGGGATGGCATGGCTGGTCCATGCGAGCTTGAAGGAAGCTCCCTTCTCCCCAAAGTTCTGTCCAGACGGGCTTGGCAGTGCCAGCCAACCTTGTGTGCCTGTGGGTACCCCGTGAGACATGCCCAGAGCAGGCCCTGTGGCCTCCGATCAAAGCCAGGGGGATACTTGGGGTAACTGGCAGTGGGTGGCCCCGAAACCGCAGTGCCTGTGGGCCCCTCCCCACCCCCTGCTTCCTCTGACTCCCCCTAATTATTTTTCCTGTATGGTGTGAATTAAATCTTCTGGCAACCGCAGAAGACGTCTCTGGGTGAGGCCCTGCTCACATCTCCATGCGCCAATAGAAGTTGTTAAATGAATAATGTTGACTTACGCTGGGGACCCAATTCTCTATGAATATAATTCCCCTTTGGGTTCGAGGAGCTTCCTGCAGAAACTGTAAAAATAATAAACACGTCTCCATATCAGAGGTTGGTAATGCTGCTTCGAATCCTTCTGGGGGAGAGAAGCTGGGAAGAGATAAATTAAAATTAATTTTTTAAAAGAGGATCATGCCACAAATCAGATGACAGAGTAAGCCAGGGTAATGGGGTGGTTCTCAAAGCGGGGGAGCCCAGGGGCACCCCTGAGGGAAGAGGGAGGGGCCACCTGTTGAAAATGGAGATTCCTGGGCTCCCCTCCCTCCAAATTAGCATGCAGGTGATGGACAGTGGGGGAGTGACACAGGCCGAATCATTGTGGAAAGTGAAGTTTGGAGATCGTGGGTTAATAGAGCAGCGGGCTTGGTCTGTAGAATTGGCTTCCGGTCCAGATCTGACCAGCTGTGACCCACCCTCTTGCGTTTCACCTCTCTGGCCGGCTCCACGGCTGTGGAATTGCCAGGAGTGGGCGGAGGCAGCCGGAGGCCCTGGGAGGACCACTTAGGCCGGCCCCTCCTCCTTAGAGCCCAGCCAGCCCTGCACCACCCGGGAGCGGCACCTGTGAGCCAGATGGGCCTGTTGCCCCAGACCCCGGGGAAGTGTGGCCGCCCTCCCCGCTGTGACAGAGGCCTGGCCCACGAGGGCAGGTGCCCTTCGGAGCATCCAAGGCCACGACCGTGCATGGCTCCCTGCACGCAGAGGGCCTCAGGTGTTGTGTAAGCAGCCCTCCCATGGCTGGAGAGACACGGGGTCACCTCGAGACGCTGCGGCGTCCTGCGGGCCCGCTTCTCACGCACTGCCTCGGTGCGCACAGAGGGGGTCAGGCGGCGTGGGGACTTTCCCAAGGTCACGAAGCAATTTGCCGGCTGAGCCAGGAATAGAAGTCCTGAGCTGGGCTGTGCTAACCCCGGGCTCAAATTGCTAGCCAGGCAGGTCTGCACGCAGAGCTGGGTGCTTGGGGGGGTGGGGCGGGGAGGGAGCCGCCAGGAGTCCTCTATGTGGGCCAAGGGGAGGAGCTGGGAGCTGTCCTCCCCACTCGACGGCGATGGGGAGGGCCAGAGCTCTCTCCGGCATCCCTGTCATCCCCAGAGGAGCCCGTTCTGCGGTAGGAGCAGGGCTTGGTGAGCGTGCTGGAGGGACGCTGGTGAGAAGGTGCTAGAGGCGGCCTCCCTGCCTGCCTCTTCTCGGGTCACCTGGGAGCCTTCCCCAACAACAGAAAACCCCAGCGTCGGTTCCCCTGCTGCCTCTCTGCAGAAGACTCCAGCCGCTCTTAGGGGGAGGGACTGGCGTGTCTTAGCAGATTGTAGGATCCCACAAGGGCTGACGGGGAAAACCCACCCTCGTCTGCTCTAGAAAGGCACTCAGCTTTCTAGGACCAGAGGATGGATGTATATTCCGGGACGTTCCTGCATCCTGTTTTTGGCCGAGATTATTTTGGGGGCAAGAGGGATGCATGTGGCATTTGTTGCTGATGAGGGCTTGTGTCCTGGAAGGGGCTTCTCACATTCATCTAGATGAATTCAGCCAACGGCTATTTAAGGGCACGTGAAGGTCCAGAAATAAGGACGGCTGCTTTCTCTCCACCATCGATTTGGTAAGCCCTGGGTGCAACGTAAGGAATTCAAAAGTAACCCCCCATGGGAGCGGGAAGGTCAGCTTCCCCTAGCGGAGGTTAGAGACACATCTCGGAAGGCTGCCTGGAGGAGGTGGAATTTAAGCCAGGGCCTGAGCAAAGAGGTAGGTGGCAAACAAAGGAGCTTTGTGAGGGGCCAGGGAGGGGGCCCCCAGCATAGGTAGAGCCCGGGGAAGGTGAGGAAGGGAGAGGGGCTCTTAATCTAAATTACTCTGCCTTCGAGGGGAGGTTGGGGGGTAGCAGGAAAGTGTGTTAGGGACCTGTCTAGACACTTCTAGGAAGGCCTGTGTGTGAGAGGGAGGAGACCTGAGCTGGCTGGCACCCGGATTTGCAGGGCAAGACGGGAGAGATGGGAGGTGAGGTCTTGAGAGGCAGAGGAGGTGACTTAGGAGGGGAGAGGAGCCCAGGGAGGTGGGGGCAGGGGCGTGGGAGGAGGGGAGCCCTGCCAGGAGGGCCTGGGGAGGAGACAGTGGACCCAGAGGCTCTGGGCGCCTTGTAGGCGACGTCACGGTGGGACTGGGCCAGGCCCGGGTTGCAGAGTGTGGGGGTCCGGGCAGCTGGGTGGGCCGAGCAGCCTTCATGGGGGATGGGGGGCCAGAGCGGGGAGGAGGTGTTTCAGGGGGGTGGCTTCACAGCTGAGGCTGAAAAGCCTGCGGGAGGGAAAGCAAAGGCCCTTCTTGGAGCAAACAGGTGGAAAGTGAGAGGGACACCCTGGGTAGCTCATCCCCTCCCTGATCTTCCACTCCCTGCAGAAGCCCGGGGGACCTTACCAGCGGCCACCACCACCAGAACTTCCCATGGTGAAATGGCACTCCTTTGATCGAGGTGCTTTCTCCTTGGTTATTTCCATTTGTGAGACCAGGTTATAAAAACATAAACGCAACAAGAGTTGAGCAAGTGGGTCCTCCCCTCCTCCGGGAGCCGGCAGAGAGACGGGAGCCTGGCCTTAAACGCTCGCCCTTGGGGTCCCAGGCCTGGCCGTGGGGACAGAGGCCGAGTGAGGGCCAGTCCTCTGCCCACATCAAACTTGTCCAGTCGGCGAGTGATAAAGGCATCTGGGATTTGATTGTCCCAGTGATGGTTTGCGACTCTGACAGGCAGTAGATAATGAATCAAGAAATTTGTCAGGAGCACTGCCATCCTGAAAAAGGAGTGGGTAGCAGAGGAGGGGCGAGGAGGACTGGGCTCAACCCTGGGCCTCAGGCTCCTGTTGCAAGAAGCAAGCCTGGCGCATAGTAGGCACTCAACAAACGTTGACTCCTAGAACCCCAGCTGCCATCGCGGAGCAGGGCCCATGGCACAGGGTGGGGTATGGGGGGGTGAGGTGGGGAGGTCGAGACCCAAGGAAGGGGGCTGGGAGCACACTGCACGCGTGTGTGCAAATCCACAGGCCTGAACAGATGTCAGTTTTCCAGAGCGGTTTTGCATGTAAAGAAATTTGAAGGCTTTTAAATGAACAAGGAAAACTGGGGATGAGGACCCCCCCAAATAAGTTTCTGAGGATTGCTTCAAGTTGATGTCAGTGGTGACCCCACGGCCTGGCAACCTGGGTTCTAGAGCACGGCCTTCTCCCGGCGCTCAGCAGGATCCCGTGGCTTCGCCCTGAGCCCTGTCCCTCCCAGATGGGCCCAGGACCTTGGGGTGACTCAGTACCCCAGAGCTCGCCTGGGCTGGTGACCTGTGCGCGTGGCCACCTGGCTGGGTGTCCAGGGGCCCTGTCCTCTAAGCTGACAGAGCAGGAAGAGAGGAAAGCCCCTTGCCTGCTGAGGACAACTGGTTAATCTTTACAGAGGAGGGTAGTTCCTGAGAAACTGATGCGGGAACCACCCAGATGTCTGCGTCCGCCCAGGGCCTTCTGGCCTTCCCCCAGGCAGCCAGGCTGACCTCAGGATGAGGTCAGGGTTCTGGGATCACGGGTTCCCCTGTCACCTGTGGCTTTCAATGCGCCTACCCTCACCTCCTCCCTGTCCGCTAGGCCTGCCCAGGTCACTGCTAGCTGCTCTCCAGCCCAGTGGCCAGGTGGCCGGGGACAGGTGTGTGCCTGTCAATGTCCTGACCTCCAGCTGCTCACAGGGGCCGGGCCGACCCTCCCTGAGGCCGGAGAACTGTTGACGGGGACAGAAAACGTGGCTGCAGAGACAGCGCTGTGTCCTGGGTGTGTGTGTGCGTGAGGGTGGGGGCCATGTGTGGAAAACCTCCCTGGAGACAGGAAATGCTGGAACCTGATGGGTTTCCCTTATCATACCTAAGAGTCACAAACAGTGCGAAGGGGTTTTCCAGGGGGTACTCGTCCACAGGGGTGTCCATGTGGGGGGTTTTCCGGAAGCTCTGGGCCCCAGCATCAACTGGGGGGGGGCTTCAGGGAGGAACTTTTTTTGAAAATTGAGATAAAAATCACACCATGTGAAATCAACCTTTTTAAAGAGAACAGTGTATCAGCATTTAGTCCATCTGCAAAGTTTTGCGACCACCACGTCTGTCTTGACACCAGACAGCCTTTCACCCCTGGAGGAAGCCCTGTGCCGGTCAGTACCCACTCCCCTCTCCCCCAACCCCGCCCTTGGCAGCCACTCAGCTGCTCCGTCCCCGTGGACTGACCTGTCCTGGACTCTGCTCCAGATGGAATCACACCGATGGGTCCCTGTGTCTGGCTGCTTTCACTCAGTATACGGTTTGCAAGGTTCATTTGTGCTGTCATGTGGCCAGTACTTGCCTCCTTTTCATGGTTGTATAATACTCCATTGTGTGAATAGACCACAGGTTTTTAAAATCCCTTGTCCATCAATGGACATTCAAGTTGTTTCCATTTTCTGGCCATTAGGGATATGCTGCCACAGACGTTCACCTCCAAGGTTTTGTGTGGACATATGTTTTCTGACTGTGTTCATCTAGGTCGGAGTGAGTGTCAGAACTTCACTCCTTTCTATGGCTGGTCAGTAGCCCATGGGAGGACTCTTGGGTTGGGTGCATAATTTTTAAGACACCTCTCTGAGGAGGAAGCCAGGACTGGGTACTGTCAATATTTAAAAAAAAAAAAGACAAAGAAACTTGGGTGGCCCACCGGGTGGCCCCCTTCTCTCTGTCCTCCCTTCCGTCTGACTGCCCAGACCCTGCAGGTGATCAGCCAGAAGCAGGGCTGGCTGCTCTGCTGTGCCCCTGAAGCCAGCACAGGGCTGTCTGGGATTCCCGAAGGCCCCTCGCTGCGTCGGGGGAGGGGAGGGATGTGCCTTCCAGGCCATTCGAGAGAGAGCGGGCCGGGCCAGCGCTGCCTGGTCGCAGGCCCCGATGCCCGCGCGCCCTCTTCCCCGTAAAGCATGTTTATTTGCTGCCCTCCTCTCAACACTCCCCCCTCACACCAAACGTAAGTCATCCTGCGGAGCTCCAGCTGTGTTCCAGGCACCACGCTAGGCTCTTTCTACTTATAACTTGTCTCACCTTCACTGTAAAGCCGGGGAGGGGACGTGTGGCTGGGATGTCACCAGCTGGCAACACCGGTGCCCAGCACCAGGTGGCCACGTGCCCGGCCAGGTGGGGGTCACGCGTACGGAGCCCGGGTGTCTGTCCTCTGACCCCCACCCCACCCTCCAGGCTCACCTCCCTCCCCTGAGAGGACCAGGGGCACTCTCAGGAGTCACATTGTGACGTTTGCTCCTTGGTGATCCTGGAATGTAATGAGCTTCGCCCCCCAGATGATCAGGAAGTTGTGTTTAGGAAGACTCGTGGGAGGCTGGAGAGAGAGCGCGGCGAGGCCGAGGGACAGTCTCCCAGGTGTTCAGGGGCTTGGACTCCAGGCCGGGACATGGTGGCCCCAGAGCTGAGCTGTGCTGGGACTGGAGATGTTTTCCTGATGGGAACAGACGCAGTGAGGACACAGCGCTCCGGGGCAAAGGGGATGTCTCTGGTGTGGTTTTTACTAAATTGACATTGTTGAAAATTACACGTGTGCTGTTGACTTGGGCCACATTCTCTGCCCCGCCGCCCTCGCACACACACACCCCCTTCCCGAGTCCCCGGAAGTTTCTGCTCCTGCCCTACAAAGGCAGAGCCTGGGTGTCTACACCGGCTGCCCCCTCACCGCAGGTAGACAGACGGGGTGCCGTGTGGAGGAGCCTGCTAAAATAAGACCAGTCAGGAGCACAGCCTCTCCCGGCTCTAAATGTTGACAGGAGGAAAACGTGGCCAGGTTTCTCTCAAATATGAAAAATGGGAAGTAGGCCTGTGAGGAAATGAAACCTCCCCCTCCCCGCCACCCCAGACAACAGCGTGGAGGCTGGGGGGCCCTGCCAGCCTCTTTGAGCCTCGTCTCTCTGAGCCTTGACTTCTCCATCCGGGCAGTGGGGTGGTGCTGCCCAGGGGCTCCGAGCACAGGAGGGGTCAGGGTGCTCCCACAGCTGCACATTTGGAGGTGCACACGCGGCAAGGGGCAGTGCCGGGCCTTCCTGCAAACCGTCTTCTGGCCGGAAGCTGTGCCTGGGGGGCCACTTCCTCACCAGGACTCTGCCAGCGGCCAGGGAAGGGACAGCTTGAGGAGAGTGGCCTGAGGCTCTACCTGGGTGGCTGGGGGGTGGGCAGCACTCTGGCCAAGCCCCGCCGCGAAGGTGTGGACCCCAGCCCTGCGTTCTTGGCCTGGAAAGGCCTCAGGACGCCCACGGAAGGCCTGGGCTCCCGGATGGGTTTGGAACTAGGAGGGGCTGTGCTTGACCCGTGGCAAGGCCACCCAGGCCTGTGTTGTCCATGGCTAGTGTCTTGCAGGAACTCGGATGGGGGAGGGGTGCCGCCCATGGCAGAGAAATTCAAAACTGCCAGCCTCAGGGCCTCTGTGGACCCCCAGCAGCCTGTGCTACCTCTGCCCCCCAGGGTCCAAGCACCTCCCTCCATCCACCCTCCCCCGGGCTTGGCCTGGCCTGCCATATAAAGTTTAAAGGTTTTAAATGCAAATATTTCTCTTTTATAGATGCCAGCTGTCTCCAGAGAGCGCGTTTCCTCGCTGCTCAACTTTATTGTCCAATTAGCTTCCCATATCTGGGTACTGGAGAGCCTGGAGGGCTTTGGGGGGAGGGGGTGCTGGCTCCTGCGGCCGCAGTGGAGCTGGAAGCTGCACTACCCCCCTACCCCGGGTCCTGTGTTTGGGGTGGGTTGGGTCAGAGGGAGGGGGAGCGGGGGAGGGTGTCCCTCCCCAGGTTGGGGGCACCCTTTGGATTCTGGGCTCCGGGAGGAGCGGCAGGAGCTGGGGCGGGGGCCGTCAGTGGGTATTCTTCTATTAAAACATAAAAATAAAAGCAGCCGGCCCCGCACACACTGGCGTCCTTTGAGTCCCTCTGGAGTGTCCCCCCTCCCTGCCTGCTTTCTAGCCGCGCAGAGGCTTCCCCATTCACCGGGGCTTCGGCGGCTCACAAAGCGAGGCAATTAGAATTGAAAATCTATGCAAAACAGCTGTTAACTGATTGTAAAGGAGCGCAGCTGTGCGCGGGTGCAGCCCGCGGCCGGCGCTGAAAGGGCAGGAAGTGTTGGGGCAGCCCAGGGTTAAGAGGCCGACCTCTGCCACCGCATTCCCCCGGGTCACCCGGGGCCCTCACCCCTCCTGCTCCCCGGAGGTGACCTTGGCTACCGAACAGCCGACTGGGATGGCACAGCGGTGGGGGCTTCCCAGGCCAGGCCTGGACTTGCCCCTGGGTCCTTGGGAGAGCCTGCCTCCTCCCTTGGAGGGCACTGGTGGGGGAGGGCGTCTGGAGAGGGCTGCCCTGGTCTTCCCTCCCTTTATCCCTTCTGCGGGTCTGCGTGAGACGCAAACGTGCAGAGGCCGGGGCCTTGTCACAGCTACCCCATGAGAGTCCCTTCCCCTCCAGGCACCCGCTGTCAGTGGGTGGGGGGGTGCTGGGAGGGGAGGCTGGGGCTCCAGCTGTCAAGAGGAGAGGCCCGGACATCCCCCCACCTTTGCCCCCAGCTCTCGCTAAGGATTCTCCTTCTTGTCCCTGACCCCAGGAGCTCCGCGTTGTGGCCTAGCAATCAGTATTTCACACTCCTCCCCATCTTTCCCCCAGTATCAGAGACCGCCGCCCCGTGTGATCTGTATCTAGAGTGGGACGTAGTGCCTGGAGAGATGAATTCCAGAGGCAAGGATGGGAAAAGCCTCCTTGGAAGAGATAAGATTTAAGCCGGGCTTTGAAGAATGGAGAGGATTTCTGGGCCAGTGATAGCTGGCTAGAGAGAAAGGGGACTTCGGAGTGTGAGTGATGGAGGTGGGGCGGCAGGGCCTCCTGCCAGGACGGGATGGGGTGGACTGAGGGGGTGGCTGGGCAGGCCCCATGCCCATCATCCCTGAGGCCCCTGGTGGCACCCTCTCCGCTGGTAGCCTTGGGGTGGGTGGACTGGTCATGCAGAGGGACTGTGCAGATCCCAGGGCTCTGGGCCATGGGTCCTCCAACCCTCCTGGAAGGGAGAGTGGTTTTCAGACCCCAGGACAGCCGGCTAGCGTGCTGCAACCCTGCCTCGCCCCGAGGTATCCTCAGCGGTAGCTACAGAGAAATGCTGCTGAGCACAGGAGGACAGCCAGGGTCTGGATCTGGCTTGGAGCGAATGTGTGTGCCCTAGGCAAGTTAATTAACCTTCTCTGGTCTCCTCACTGGGCTTTGTGATGGAGGTCAGGAGGCCACCTCACAGGGCCCAAGGGGATTAAATGACAGGAGTTGAGCAGCTTTGGCACATGTTAGGTGTTTGGTAAATGGCAGAAGTGAACCTTCCTTCCCACCCACACTGATAGCCAGGTCCCTGACGCTTGTTTGTCGATCAGGTGCTGAATGGGGTGGCCGGGGTGATGGAAAATGACGGTGACGTGCAGCCCTTAGGTGCCAAAACAGCGGGTTAGGGTAGACAACGCACTGAGTCCTGCTGATCCCAGAGGAGGCAGGATGATAAACAGCAGGCTTCCCCACCCCCAGTGTCAAGGGCCCAGCACAACCGGGCTGGACCTGGGCCGGGACACCTGCGCTCCAGGGAACCTCACATGGCCAGCGGGGGCCTGGCTGGTGGTGGTGCTGGTAATGGATAAGTTGCCCACCCACCCTCCTGTCTGGCCAGTTCCTGGCTGTCTTGAGGTGCCCTCCCTGTCAGCACCTCTCGCCTCAGGCCTGGTGTTTTCAGTTCTGTATTTGGGGAGGCAGGTGTGTTTGCTGAGTGACTGAACGCCCACCGTGACGGTTAGTGGCATCGCTTTCTTTCCGGCAGATCCCTCATGAGTATCTCCGAGGATCAGTTTAAGGAGCTCCTGGGGCTTGTACTTCACTGAGGGCTTCGTCGTGTAGGTTTCCCGGGTTCCAGGCCGCTGGAGGGGCTTCCCTGGTGGCTTATCCATGGGTGATGCAGGAGACCCGGGTTCAAACCCTGGGTCAGCAAGATCTCCTGGAGGAGGGCATGGCAACCCACTCTAGTATTCTTGCCTGGAGAAGCCCATGGACAAAGGAGCCTGGCGGGCTCCAGTCCACTGGGTCGCAGAGAGTTGGACACAGCAACTGAGTGACTGAGAGCACAAGCTGCTGGAGGAGGGCTGGATTTTGCAGGACCCTCCTGAGGAGGTGCTCAGCCAGGAGAGGGCCTCCTGACTTCTCCCTGCTCCAGGAGGCACGGTTAGATTGACCCCAGTCAGGGGTGCAAGCAGGCACTCACCAGCATCCTTTTGCCCCAGCACCAAGGAAGCAGGATCCTGGTGAGCTGAGTCATCGAGGCGGGTGTCCCCACCCTGGGAAGTGTCCACATTTGGCCTCCCCCTGCCATGGGACTGACACTGGCCTTGGGTAAAAGTTGTCCTTTTACCCCAACCTTCTTTTTCTCTTTGGTTCCCAAGCATCTGGGGATGAGGAAGAGGAGGGCTGAGCCCAGGGAGGGCTCTGGACGGGCTACGGGGTGGGAACCGCCACCCACCGGGAGGGGAAGAAACGCCTCTGAAGAAATGGAGGGCTGCCAGCCCCAGCCGGAGTGGCGAGAAGTGGAGTCAAGCCACTAACCTCGTTAGCGCGAAACGCGCGGGCTGCGGGAGAGCAATTCCCACCCTTAAACCCGGAGGCCGTGCTCCGGATTACTGATTTCCCCGGGCCAGGCGCACCGACAGCGAGTGTCACCCATTGCCACCGTGCCAGCCCGCCTGGTGGCCGCCAGCATTTTTCTGGCCGGGGGCGGGCAAGCAAGCTCGCCGCTGCCCCCGTGTGGCCGCGGGGGTTCCCTGCAGCTCCCAAAGGCCTCGACGGGCTGTACCGGGAAAGGGAGACTGGCTGCAGGTGTGAGCAGCTCCCAGCACAGCTTCCATTGCACCCGTGTGTGCACGTGACCTTGAGCAACTGCTGCCTCGACTTCCTCATCTGGGAACCGGGATCAGGCTCCCCGTCTCGCCGTGCAGCGGAACCAGATGTCTGGGAGGGGGCGGTGGAATCTACCAACTCTGAATAAAGTAGCCCAACGATGAACCCAAGTGGCCACCCCACAAAATTCTGTGTTTTGCCACGGTGGTCCTCAGACGTGTGGAAGAGTTTGACTTCCCTCCCCCCTCGCTACCACCACCAACAGGGTCTCCCCAGGATGACGGGAAGTGTCCTGGTGAGAGTTGGAGGGTGGCCCCGAGCGTCCGGACCTGGGGACGGGGCTGGGAGGAGAGGCCGGTCCAGGTGCGGGTGGTTTTCCTGTGTAAGTTACCCCACTCCCCGCCGCCCCAGCCCGTAGTCCAGGTGGGAAAGTGTGGCACCCGCTCCCAGAGGTTTTTTAATTTGGTTTTTCAGGCCCTAGGCCCTGGGTTGAATTCTCCTGACTCCGCCCTCCCCCTCCCAGAGACTCCCCGTGGCGATGGAGGCACCGCGTCCTCCGCGCCCTGGCTGCGGTGAGTCTGCTGGCCCCTGCCGAGTGTGAGTTCCCAGAGGCCGCGCCGCGGAGACACCGTGTGCTGCGTAAACGAAAGCGTCCGGCGGAGGCCTAGGCCCGCACGAGGGAGGCGCGCGGCCCGGAGCCAGGCGGTGGGGGGTGAAGGGGAAGCGCCCCTCCCACGAGGTACCAGGGCCGGCCGGCCGGCCGGCGCCCACAGGTAGGAGCCCGGAAGGGCCCCCGGCTCGGCCTCGCAGGTCCGTTTCCCTTTTCGTTTGTGGTCGGCCAGGAGCCTTGTGCAAGGCCAGGGGCCGACCCGCGTGCGCTCGGCGGAAGGCGGAGCAGGGGAGTGGGTAGCTCGGGGGCGTCTGTCCGCGCCCTGCCCCTCGCTCCCCGGGCGGGCGGGCACCCAGGCGAGTCCTGCTCCCCGCTGGCGCGGGCTCCGACTGCACCAGGCCCGCCAGCGTCATCGGGAACAGATGGATGGGGGGTGGCAGGCGCCCAGCGCTCCCTCCCGTCGCAATCCGGACTGGCGCGGGGAGGGAAGGGAGGGCGGGAGAGGGAGGAGGGGAGGCGGGGGAGGCTGGGCCCGCGGGGACGGCTGCGTGCGCGCGCCTGCCAAGCGCGGCGCGGGCATGTCCCGGGGCAGGTTTGGGGCTGGCAGAAGCGCGGGCTGGCACCGGCGCCCGAAAGTTGAAACCCTCAGCGCGGCGCTACGGCGGGGGGCTGAGGGGTGGGTACTGGTTTGCCTCTGGGGCAGAAAAGTAGGAAGGCTGCAGATGGAGAGGATTTTCAAAAAGAGGATGTACAGGCAGAGACCCCGGGGCATACGAGTAACGCTGGGAACTTGGGGCGCGCGGGGTGCGCCAGGGCCAGGGGGCGTCGGGCGAGGCGGGCAGCCACTGACCCGGCGCTTCCCGGAGACGCGGGGCTGGGTGCGGGGTGGGCGCCGGGCTGGTCCTCTGCGCCCGCCGCCGGTGGGGGCGGGGAGGCCGGGGCCCTCCGCTCTCGCCGTGCCGCCTGTGGGTGCCCAGGAATTTCAGGACGCTCCCTGAGTCATTCCAGTCTGTCAAGTGCCTGGGTGAGGTGGTGGTGGCGGTGGTGGTGGGGTGCCAGGAATGGGGAGGCGCTGTTCTGGGGCCGGAGGCCCAGTGGGTCGTGCCAGTTTCTGGAGGCGGGCGGCCTCGCCTCTGACCGCAACCCCAGCTACTTAATGACCCCCCTGGCGGAGCGGCGCCTGCGTGGACTCTCCAGCCGCTGGGATGTGAGTTCTTTAAAAGAACTACCCCGCTGCCCCCCGCACTGTGGCCTTCCCCAAAGTTAACTTAGAACGAGAAGGCGGAGCTCCTGGAATTTGGGGGGAAGGTGCATAGGCCCGAGTCCTTAACATTCAACCCTTTCAAGTTGGGGCAGTTAAGAGGGGGCTGGGCAGGAGAGAGGCACGCAGCCTACTTTGCAGGCCCCCTCCCGCCTCCCCCCCACCCCCAACACAGACAGCGGCTCCGAGAAAGTTTTCCTCCAGGAGGCCTCCAGAACACGTGAGTTTGTCCGCTCACTCCTGGGGGGGTTTGCTTTGTGGCACATGCTGTTCTCGGCGCCGGGAAAGCTGTCGGGAGACGCGCAGGGGCGCTGCTCGCCTGGTGGGCGTGTTGAAACTGACCGCTCCCTGCTTTTGGAATCCAGTGGCTGGTCTCGAACACCAGTGTACGTGGGATCCCTGAGGAGTGAAGCCCGGGGTCCCTGGGAGCCTGAGGGTGGCACTTCCCCTACCTGTCGGTGTCCTCGGCTCACCTGGCCGGCCTGTCTGGGGAGGGGCGTGTGCCCGCGCGGGTGTACCCGGGTGCCGGTCGGTGCGCGCGCGCGCGAGAGCGTGTGTTTGCGGCTGAAACCCGACACCTCCCGCTGGCTGAGGTCAGGGAGCCGGGAGCGAGCCAGTGGCCCGAGAGTGGGCGGCGTTGCGCTTGGGTGTGTCCTCGGCGGCGGCGACAGCAGCAGGTGTTTCTTGGCCGGGGCCCCGGAAGCTCCACCTCCCCAGCGGGCCCGAGCCGCCGCCGCCGCCGCCGCCGAGCAGCCCCGGGTGAGATAAGCAGTTTAGACAAACACTGAGCGACGGTGGCTCCAGCATGTGTCAGCCGAGGCGGAGCGGCGGGGCCCTGGCATGAAAGGTGAGCGCGTCTAGCCGGGCGGGGGGCGGTCTCCGCGCGCGCCTCCACCCCCCCCGCGCCCGCCCCTCTCTCCTCCAAGTTCGCGAGTTCCGCGGGGGCGGCCGCCAACGGCTCCCGGGCAGCTTCCCTCGGAGTGTGTGCAGCGATAAGAGCCGGGCGGGCGGGCCAGCGACCCAGGGCCCCGCGCCCCCCGGCGGGTCGCAGCCTGGGCGTCCGGCCTCCAGGCGGGGGCTCGGGCCGCCCCGGGGCTCGGGCTCGGTGGCTGCGTTAGGCGAGGGGTGCTTGACGAGCGTGCGGCAGGTGGGGAGCAAAGGAGCTGGGGGGCTCTCCGTGAGCTGTCTACGCTCCGGAGCCGGAGTGAAAACTTTGCGGCGGCGTGGGAGGGAGCGAGGGGGGCGGCGCTGCGCCCCCGCGGCAGGTGCTGGCGGCGGCTGCGGTGGGCGGGCGCGGGGGGGGAATCGCCCGCTGGGGCCGCGAGGTTGGGTTTTTTTGTCTCGCTCTCCTCCCCCTTCCCTCGGAGCTAGGGAGACCGCCGGAGGGGCGGGACTGCAGCCTCCCAGGTCTCCGACCCCCACGCCCTGCTTCCCAAGGGCGCGCCCCGGGCTCCACGGCTTCTCCCCCGCCTCTCCGCTCCCCCCGCCCCGTAGGAGCCGGTCCCCTGCCCCTCCCCCCGCTGAAGATGGCTGCCCCGGCCTCCGAAGTGGGAGGTGATTGCATCCGCCGCCCCCCACTCGCGCTGCCCTTTCCCCCCCTCCCCGGCCCTTCCTGCTCCGCCTGGATGCGCCTCCCCGCCCCCAGCCCGGCGGCCGCGCTGATGGGCGGCGAGTGGCCCGACCGAGTGGAGCCGATTCAATTATATTGCAGCAGCAGAGACACCTCGTCGGCCGCCCGCCCGCCTCTCCAGCAGGCTAATTAAATTCCCTCCGTGGAGGCGGAGCGGGAGTCGGGCTCGCCCTCCCGCCTCCCCCGCTCCCGCTCCCCCTCCCGAGTTTGGGGTGGGGGACTAAAGGGACCCCTGAGAAGTGCGCAGGGGAGATGGAGGCGCGGGATCGTGGGGGGGAGGGGTCGCCCGGATTGGGTGAAGTGTTGCGACACCCCCCCCCCACGTGATGGGCCGGGGTCCCCTGCCGGAGCGCCGGCTCTTAAGTTTGGAGGGCTGTGTGCGCGGCGGGGAAGCACCTGCCCGCTGGCTGCTTGGTGGATACTGGCCGAGTTGAGTCGATTTGGCTCTTGTTTTGTAAACTAGCCTTTGTCTGGGAAGTGCGTCTAAAATACATTAAATCCTTGTTAACCCCTGCAGTGCCTTATCTGGGGCCCACACAGGCTGTGGTTTGGAAACAAAAAGCGGGCCCACCAGATGAAACAAAAAAGGGCTTCTTTTGTGAAAGGCTGGAACAAAGGGCCCCGCGGATCCTGGGTGGGAAGCTCCCTGCCTAAGCCGATTTCCAGGCCGGGTGGGGGGGTGGGGGACAGGACGAGAGGGCAGAAGGTCTCTGGTGGGACGCTTGAAATGTCCCCCGGAAGGTAGGCCGGCTGGGCCTTCTTCCCCCCGGGATTGTGCCCCCTTCCCCCTCAGTGGAAAGTTGGGGGGGAACCCCAGGTGAACAGGCTGCCTGCCTCTGGGCCTCCCTGGGTGTTACTTCTGCTCAGGGCACGTCAGCGTTGCTCAGCCTGTGTTTATGGGCGCCTCCACCCGCGGGTATGGCAGACCCTGCCGCCTGACTCAGCCAGGCCACGCCACAGGTGAGGGGCCGGGGCGCGGGGCTCCGCTGGGCTGCTGTGTGTCATCCGGCCGGGCAGGGAGTCGCTGCCCCGCCCGCCCCGGGCTCGGCAGGCCTGGCTCTGTGATAACAGCTACATGGATACTTCCAGCAGGCCCTTACCCGTGCAGTCCTGCCCTGCCCGCCCCCCCCCCCCGTGAAAGGGGGGCACCCAGCTGGCCCTCTGTCACTTTGTCTCACTGCATGCAGAGAGGAGGGAAGGGGGCCACAGGAGCCAGCCAGGCCTTTGGCGCTCTTGATTTTCCTTTTCCGTGAACCTCGGGGGTGGTGGGAATCTGGAGTTGGTGAGTGGGCGACCGAGGTCAGCCCCGGCCTTGGGAAGGGAGGCTGGGGGCCCTGTCCCAATCTGCGGGACCCCGGCAGCAGGCTGCCCCCAACGGTGCAGGCCCTGACTTGCTGGGGACAGCTTCCCAAATCCTGCCTGACTTGTCAGGGTTGAACAGGGTTTACAGAGCCCCCCGGCTGGGTTTGCTGAGAGTTCCCCAGGTGATGGCTCCTGTCCACCCGGGGCTGGGAATCGGTGCCCTGGGAGGTGGGGGCCTGCAGGAGCCCGCAGCAAGCAGCAGACCTTTTTGGAAGCGCCGATGGCCTTTATCCAGCCATGCCCGCAGGCACAGGCAGACCTTTGGCCTCCAGTAACTTCCCTGTCTCTGGGGGAAGGTTAGGGCCGGCACAGCCCAGAGAGCCTTGGGGTTTCCGAGCAGAAGCAGCTGCCCGCCGGCCGGCCCACCCCCTCCCCTCGGTGCGCTGGTGGAGCTATTTTTCTAACCTGCAGGGATCCGTGTTTCAGGTGACATTTCAGCTTGGCCACGCGCTTTAATTTCTCTCCTCTCTCGCCCAGAGTGGTGCGGGCTGCCGAGCCACTGGCTCCACTTTTCCATGCTGGCCTCTCTTCCTGGCCGAGGCCACAGGCGGGAGGCGGCGCTGGGGAGTGTTCCTGTCAATGAGAATTTATTGAGCGCCTCCTCTGAACTCAGCCCTTGCCCGCCGCTGGGAGGTGTGCACACCGATAACAGCTCATCCAGAGCGGCCCTTTGCACGCCTGCCAGGGCGCGCACCGGGGGCCTTTTAATCTCGCCTCCGCAGCGGCTTCTCTCCACTGGCCTGTTGACTTGCGGCCCTGCCCCCCGCAGGGTGGAACCACGGGCGATCGATCGCGCTCTGTGCCTTGCCCCCACCGCCCCCCATCTTTGCTGGACTGCTGCTCTCCCTGCCATTCCCGGATCAGGGCGATCAGCTCCAACTCCCGGGTCCCTGAGACCAGCTTCCTCTGCCCCTCCCTCCGAGGCTTTGAGCTGGTTTGGGGGAGGGGGTGACCCCTGCAGAACTAAGACAAATGAGAGCAGCCTGGGTGGGGGGTTGCGGGGGGGGGGGGGCGCTGGGACGCGGGCCAGTGGGCTGCTGGTGGGGGAGGGGACCGCAGTTCCGAGCGTCCGTGGAAAAGAGGGGATCTGGCTGAACCTGAGGCTTTGTGGGATCCCAGTGGGACCTGTAGGGTGTCTCTGGGAGGTGACTTTAACTGAGGGAGAAAGTGTTAGGGGAACAGGAAGCCCCCAGACCAGGTGCTCATTCTTGGCTGCACTTTAGACTCACCTGGGGAGCTTTAAAACCCCGGGGCCAGACCTGTGACAGGTTAAGACCCACGTCTCTAGGTGTGGGGCCCAGACATCTGTATTTTATGAACCCGCAGCTGAACTAGAAGGGCCTTCTGCTGGGGGGTGGGGCACAGTGGGGAAGGAATTCCTCTTTCTGGGGAAGGTGGGGGCCTGATGCTTCTTAAGGAGAACCAGGATCCCATATGGGAAGCCAGAGTCTGCTGTGTTTGCCCTAGAATGGCCTGGGGCTGGGTACCCTCCCCCGGCCGGGGAGGCAGTGGAGAAATCGTGCTCTCGACCCCATCCCTGGGTCATGGGTGGCCCTGGGCTTTGTATGAACCCGGGGTCACATCCTGATGGAGCTCCTCCTACCTGCCCCAGGTGAGCAGCAGGCCTTTCTCCTGAAGGGACTTCAAGTGCTGAGCTGTGTTTGGACCGGTGGCTCCTGTGTCTACCTGGAGCGCCAGCCAAGCCTCCAATTCTGGAACCGGTTCCTCCAGCTGGAGGCCTTGATGCGTGTGAGGAGTTGCACGTTGCCGAGGCTTTGGGGCAGCCAGACCGGGGTGGGGGCGTCCCACGGGCAGATGAGCCTCCGGCCTCCCCAGCACCATCACAGCCCCCAGCTGCTGCCTGTCTGTAGGATGGGCCTGCAGAGGCCTTGTCAGAGGTAAGGGCTTAGATGTTACGTGTGCCACTTGCCTGCCCCTGTGGGTCAGTGCAGGCCGCGGGCTGCAAACCTCAGGGGCCTGGGGTAAGCCCCCAAGTGTCTTTGTCAAGCTGGTGGTCAGTCCCTGACCAGGGTGTTCCCATCACCCCTGGCTCAGTCTGTACGACCGTGCACGCTTTCCTGTGGACCTCTACGGTACGAACAGCCACGGCACCCGTGTTCTCGGGCTGTTGGGGGTTAAATGCTTCCTTATAGAGCTCAGAGCAGTGCCTGGCACCAAGGGCCCCTGTGTACGGGTTTGTCAGAAGCACGCGGTCATCCCTGTCTCTGTGGCTCTAGGATTCCCAGGACTTGTAACTTCTGAAACCCAGAAGGCTCTGGGCCCCTGGCCCCTGGTCCTGCTGTATTCGGTGTGGGCAGGGGCGGCAGTGGTGCAAGGTGCCACACCAGCCCCCACGGACCCTCCCCGCTGGGACTTCTGGGGCCACCCCACCTGCCCAGCCTGGTCTTGATCCCATGCTTACACACTGGTCCCCTCTCCAGCGGCTTCTTGCCTGCTTTGTTGCCAGCCCCCGTGATGGTGGGATTGCACCCCCCCCCAAGGTCAGCAGGAGGGAGGTGAGACGCCCCCCGCCAGCCCCGCCCTTCCCGCGCTCAGTTGCTTCTGTGGCCACAGGCAGTAATAAAAGGAATCTTGATCGGCAGGCTTTCGGTCAGGTTAAGCCATCCCGAAGGAAGATCGTGTGTCAAGCTGAGGAGGGCCAGGCCTGCCGTGGGCGGGGGGCAAGCTGGGTCCTCCTTTGTGCTAACCAGGGTCTCCTCTCCCCCTGAACTGAGCCCGAGCCCAGGGCTCCGCCTGCCCTACCACCCAGCCTGTATGGGGGGCTGGCAGGCTGGCTGCCTTCGTGTGACGTGGGTCACGTGGGGTTGCTTCTCCCTCCGCTGTTCATCTTCCCCCGAGGGTCTGACTTGCAGGGTAGGGATTACCCCCACTGACTGTTAGCCGGTAGATACGGGGGTCCCATGGGGCCTCCTGCCTGCCCGCCGTCAGACAGCTGGTAAGCCGTGTGAAATGGGAAAACCAAATGGTGTGAGTGGATTTGTCCTGCTGAATTCCCGGCGTTCATTTATCTTTGTGTTTTTGTAACTTTTACGTAGGGTACGTGGTCCGTCTCTCTGTTCACTTACACGTGAGCTAGACTAGACGTCAGAGGTGGATGCAGGTAGAGCTCAGGGTCTGCAGGTGGGGAAGTTGGAGGGACTTTGAGCACCCCAGAGGGCCCTGGCCCTGTCCGCCGCCGCCTCGTGAGCAGGGGAGGGTGGGCTGCCCCCATTTAACAGCATGAAAACACTGAGGCTCAGAGTCGGCCCCCTGGGGCTGCTTTCAGATTGCCTTGTGTGAAGGATTTCTGGTCAGCCCTGCTTGGACTTGGCAGGGGGAGGGGACATGTGGGCTGAGATTGTAGATTTTAAATCAGCTTGATGGCCAGGTCTCTCCTTTCCCAACACGTCGATGTAGCTTTCTTTCAGCCTGCAGTTTTCACCTAAAAACAGGTCTTGTAAGACGCTGAGACTCCGGACGTCTCCCTAAGGAGGCACGCCAGTCCCAGGAGCCTGTCACCAGGGCCAGGGAATGCATTTTAACCAAAGAGCTGGCTTCCTAGCTGAAGCTGGCAGGTCCACATTGCCTGCCTGCCTTCTCGTACTACGTGCGGTGGAGTGTCAGTGCTGGGCTGCCCCAGCCAGGGCGCTCGGCAGACCTTGGGTTTCACAACTGCAGTTTCTAGCGGTGTCTGCCACGTGCAGTGAGTCCCCCACGGGTGTGTTGACACCTCAGGATTGAGTGTGGGATAGATTTTGAGAGGGGAAAGGGCTGGGTGTGAAGGCTTGAGACATCTTTAAAAGACATTGGCCAGATTCCTCCAGAAAGAGTGGCAGGGACTCGCCTTTCTGACCACCAGCACAACCCAGACCTTTGTTTACCTAACTGGTGAGTGGTTCCTTCCACACCCCTCAGTCCTTGGTTTCCAAGAATGTCCATCCTCCCCACAAGGGGAGGAAAAAAGCCTGTGACCAACCTCGGCTTTTGCTGCACTCCTGGCAGGTTTTGGGTAGACTGGACCACTTCTTGCCATGTGACCCTTGACTCCTGGGAGGTGGTACCCGTGAGAGCCAGTTCTGGCCCCAGCATCCTGCCTGTGGCACTGAGACCTTACACGTTCCCGGTTGGAGCCGTGGAGGAATTTTTGTTTGTTTCCTTTGAGAAAGTGAAGGATTACTTTAGGCCCCGGCAGTTGGCTCGGCGAGTTGGTGGAGGATGGCTGTGGCCGGCTTGACCTGGCATAGGACACGGTTGGGACTGGGGAGCTCATGGCTGGTAGCTTGTGACTGTTTTTACAAACTTTCACCTGATGGACCCGCTCTGAAATGCATTTTGGCTGCAGGGTAGTTGTTTTTTTTTCCCCCCAGTGGAGCATTTTCGGACATCTGGGCGTGGTGCATAGGGCTTTGAAGATGGTGGATGAGCCCAGGTGAGGAAACTCCATTAGAATCTAGACCACAGGAACAACTTAAGAACTTAGAATCTTAGCTCTGACACCCTCAGCCTGAGTAGAACACGTTAGGGGAGTATTAGTACTTGGAGTAAAGAATTCTATGCTGTAGGTGTCTGTAGCCTGGGTTCCAGGGTGCCACGCACCTCACATCCCTGTGGGTTTACAGATGAGTTTCTGTGAACTTGGTCAGACTAACTACGTGCGGGATTCGGGGTGGGGGGATTGCAGAGGGCTTGGTCTGCCCCTTTGAACTCTGTTGAGAATGGACCTTTTGCAAAAGCAACAAGACGTTAAGTCGAGGCCAGGTCCTGGCTTTGATTCAGGTGGGACCCAACCGCGGTTGACATGTGCCAGGGCTCACCCTCGAAGCTGAGGGTAGGGGTGGACTTCTTTCTGCTGCCTCTGGATGGACACGGTGCAACGTCGGAGCTGAGTGTCCTGGTTGCGTGCGCGTTTATTAAGCTCCCATGGACCCAGTTCATCGCCCAAACCTGCATGGTTTCTAAACTGGCGATGCCTCTGGCCTTGAGTAAGCTCACCAGCCTGAGAGAGTGGGGAGAGTGGGTGAGCTGATGACCTCGGGACAGACTGAGGGGGAGTTTCCCCTCTCAGGATATGGTTGCTGGCTCCTGATTTTCCAGGACAAATTGGAAATCTTCATTTTGACCAGAAACCTCTGTTTTAAGTTACCGCGCATTGATTCACGTTTAAAGATGTCTTGATTTCAGGCCACATAACGAGGTTGCTGGATGAAAGATGGCCCCTTAGCCTCTGCCCCCTCCTGCCTAGTCCCCGCCCCCAGGGGTACTGACGGGGACGCTGAGGCTCGGAGCGTGTTGGGACCATACAGGCCCCCGCTAGGAAGTTTGGGGGGCCGGGCCCGGACCCCATCTTCTGGCTGGCTTCCTAGCTAAGCCCCCGACTTGGCGCCCGGGGGTCCTGCCCCGTGACACCCTGGAGTGGGCCCCCTGCCTGGGCATGGTGCCAGGCGTCTTCCTTCTCCGCGTTCAGCTGGTGTATGTGAGAGCGGGGCCGCCGTGCCTGTTCTGTAGGCTGAGGACCTCCCGAGTGCCCTTTGGGGCTGGGGGTGCAGGCGCACACGCTCGCCCTGCGGACGGCTTTGCTGACACCCACACGGAATGGAGGGGACAGACATGCTCTGCCGTGTGTCCCCGTCTCACCTGCGGGGTTTAAACACCCGAGTGCCTGGGCCCTGGGGCTGGGCAGGCCCTGTCAGCAGCGGCCTCACGTCTCATCTCCCAGCTAGGTGTCCTCCCTTCGGGAGAAGGGCCTTGACCCCTGCCCTGCTGGCCCGTTGCCCCACCAGCTGGCCCTGGCCTGCCACTCCCTGGAAGCTTGGCATGTGCTGCCGCCTCCTGGCCAGGTTAGGTTCCTGTCCTTTGGGACCTCTGACACCCCCACCCCCTGCCACATCCTGCACCCCGAACCTGTGAGCTCACTCAAAGGGCTCCTTTGTGGGGAGGTGGCCTGGTTAGCCCGGGGCCCTCGGGGACACCAAGGAGTCACTCCCAGGTTGTCGGCTTGGCACCCTCCAGCCCCGAGCTGCCACAACGTGGGATTCAGGGGTGCAGGCCAGAGTCAGAGCTGCTTTTCCTCCCTGGTACCCTCTGTAAGGCGATGCGTGTAGGTGGGCCTATGTGGGTGCTCCAGCAGCCTGCAGGATGGGAGGTGACCCCTAGCTAGGGTGGAGGAGGTGTCTTTCTAGTGTCTTCTGACTTAAAAGGAAATTGCCAGCACAGCAGCAAGGAAAACTGGGTCCCCACACTGGCTGCTCAGCCTGCAGCCCCAGACAAGGGGCTCTTCCAGCCTCAGTTTACCCATCTGTAGAGTGGGGCCAGGATAGACCGTGTTAGGAGGCTCCTTGGGTGCGCTGTCTGCTGATGGGGGCTGAGGCCTGTTCCTGGAGTGATTCTAAAGGGTGATGGCGATGCTCTGGGCAAAGCCAGGCCTTGTGGTTGTCAGCACTGACGCTGACCGCCTCTGGGGGTCCTCAGTGCCAGCCTTGACCCTGTCTCACAGCCTTTTTTGCCTTAATCATGTGCTTCCCCGGAGCTGTCTCCCCGCCACTCTGTGCCCCTCCCAGACCACCCTCCGTCTGCCCATCCCAGGCTGCTCCAGACGCCACCCACTTGGAATAATCACCGTCAAATGTCGCTGCCATCTGCTGCCTGACTTCGTCCTTCGCCTCCACCAGAACCTCCGGGATCCCTCACGTCTGTGGCCTTGAACCTCGGCCACTTGTGGGCTGTCCTGGGAGGGCTCCGTCAGCAGGCCGCCCGGGTCCAGGCCCTGCCCAGCGCTCTCCTCTCCACCCCAGGAACCAGCCTGGGGGCCCAGTCCCACCTGCACCTCCCGGCTCCCCTGGCACCCCCTGTCCTGAGTGACAGGCCTGTGTGGGGGTGTGTCCTGAGCACTCTTCTCCCCGGGACCCGGTTTCGGCCTCCCGAGAGCCCCCATGCCCCTCGTTGCTGCCGTGGCAGTGTGCGGGCAAGGCCGGTGAGAACCCGGAATGCTTCCCACCCCCCCCACCCACCGTTGACTGCAGCTGCGGGGCCTCACTGAACCCGTTTGTGGTGACTTCCCTGGGGACCCCAGAAATGAGCTCTGCAGACGGCTCAGCCCATAGGGCTGGCTCTGGGGGAGCGGGGGGCTCCGTTCTCACTGATGGGGGTCCTGGCAGACCCTCCGTGGCTCCTGCCTTCCCAATCCCATAGTAACTTCATAGCCGCGTGGGCAAGGGGACTGCGGGGGAGGGCGGTGGGCTTGTCCTGAGATGAGCTGCCTCCCCTTTTACGCCCAGGCCAGGGCTGGCGCTGGGCACACGGGCTGGCCTCGCCCCCCCCCCCCCCCCCGCCGCCCTGTTGTCCTTCTCGGCAGTTCTGGGTCAGGATGCAGGCTGTCTGCTCGAGCCGCCCTCTGCTCCAGCAGTTAGCGGTGGCTTCGGCTCCATCTGCCAGTCACTGGGGCCAGAGCCTTGGGGAGGACGTCCAGCTCTGGGACTCCGGGCAAGAAAAGGCCCCGGTCCCCTTAGAGACCCACAACCCGCGGGGGTGTCCTTGGAAAAGAACACGGGGACCTAAGGCAGGCTGCCTCTGTGCGTCCAGGAGCCAGGACGCCTTCCCCAGGCTCTCCCAGATGCCGCCCCCGCCCCCACCCCCAAGGAAAACTGCTGCGTGCGAGTGAGCTCGGAACACGCCGGAAGGCAAATATAATGAATGTGTTATGAAGCCGCTCAGGCTCCTGGGGTCACATGCCCCACGCCGCCGTAGCCTGCCTGCCTGCCGGGTCTCTGCTCAGGTGACCCTGGCCTTGTTAGGGCTGTACAAGCATCGCCCCTTCGGTGGGGGGGGGGGGGGGTGCATGGAGGCCTGGAGCTGGGGGATACCCTGTATTTGTTTACAAACATTTCTGTCTGCAGTAATGAAAAATTACTGAGAGGGGTGATTAGAGAACCCAGGTCCGGACTGCGCACTCAGACCTGACTGAGGCCCTGCTGGGCCCGGCCTTGTGGGGTGTAATTACCCCGGGGCGGGAAGGGGGGTGCTGTCAGGGGAAAGGGGTGGATCGGTGCTTGAACCGGGAGCCAGCAGAAAATTCATCTCAGCTATTAGCTTGTAATTACAGAGCATGCAGGGAGCAGGCCCGAGGTCTGGGGCCGCGGAAGAGCGGGATGAAAGGAAGCGGTAATTACGGGTCCGCGGGAGGCTGGAGGGAGGCCACGGGCTGATTAATACCGCCCTCCGCCCGCGCGGAGTGGGGAGCCGGGCCACTGCAGTGTTTAATGGAGTGTTAGGGGCCTGCCCCCCCCCCCGTTGGGTCCTGCTGTCGCCGCGCGTTTGGACAGCAGGCTCCCTGATCGATCGGGCTGTGTTCTGAAGCACCAGGGACAAGGTGGTTCTGGAAAACGTCTGCTGAGCCGCAAGCCAGGCTTGCCCCTTGGCACTTGGGTTTTTCTTCTTTGCCTTTTGTTTTGTTTTTTGAAGCTTTGTGCTGCTTCTGGCCATATTAGAGACCTGGGCAGAGGAGAGGAGAAAGTATTGATTAAAGACACCTCGCTTTGGTAGACGGTGCAGGCATTGGTGTGGGGCCTCCACGGGCGTGGCGGGCCTTGCTTCTGAACACCAGCGCCATCCAGGAGGAGGGGGCCCGGCTGATTCTGGGGGTGGCTTTTCCTCTCTGGTCCCCCGCCGCCTCGGTCATGGGGGTCACGGGCCCTCGGCTCTGGGTGTGTTGATGTAGCAGCTCTTTTTTCTGGGGGGTTGGGGGGTGGGTCTTTTTTCCAGGGGGCAGCTGATGGTGGCAGGTTGGGGGGTGGACAGCAGCCCATGATGCAGCTGAGATGTCCAGGAGGCCCCCTGAGCGTGTGTGTGTCTGTGTGTGTGTCTGTGTGTGTGTGTGTGTGTGTGTGTGTGTGTGTGTGTGTACACGCACGTGTTGGGGTGGTTGAGCAGGGAGGGAACCCAGCTCTGCCCCTGGCCGCCCCAGCCCTCATCCATCCCTGGCCTCCACGCTGTGGAGCCTGTTCCCAGCTGTTAGGATGATGGATTTACATGAGCTGATGATGTAGACAAGAACCCAGTTGATGGCCAGGAGCACAGAAGTTAATGAATACCTCTCTAATGAAGGGGGGGGGGGCTGCTCTGCAGGGCTTCTCCAGGGTGCTGGGGCCACCTGAGGCCCCCTCTCGTTTCCCCTTGGCCCCGTAGCTTCCATGGTTGGGGTGGTGCCTGCCTGGGCAGGGCTAGGGGGCAGAGCTGTCCTGAAGTGACCCTGAGGCTGCAACTGGGGGCAAGACCGAGAGATGGGGACTGTGATCCCACGTTGACCTCCAGCAAATTCAGGGTGACCCTTCGCGGGGTCTCTGGGTCCCCTACATTTGGCCTTTGCCTGTCTACATCCTCGGTGCAAGGATGCTGTCACCCCGGCGACCGGTGGTCCCTCGGGCCCCCTGCCTCCCCTCCCCGCCCCTCCCAGCGCACACAAGCTGAGGAGGAAAGCTAATTTTAGACTGCCCTAAGGAAGCTGCTCATTTGGAATCCTATTTTAAGTGGCGTGACATCAGCGGAGCGGCTTTCCTGGCTGGAGGATGCTCCAGAGCCCACAGTGACCACAGCAGGGACACTCGCTTTGGGGGACCCTCAGGAGTCCCCGAGGGCTGTCCATGAGGTGCTACGGGGGTGGGGTGTTGCTAGGTGCCAGGAGGAGTGAGGCACTGACATTCAGGGGCAGCTCTTATGGGAAGGGGGCAGGGGGTGCACCTGCCTCCCAGGACCCTGGTCACCAGGGAAAGGCTGGGCCTGTCAGTGAGTGTTGGGGTTCTGGCAGGGGTGCCCCAGTTCCCTCAGCTCCCATGTCTGGCCAGCAGGAGGCCCTGGTCTGGGGGAACCCCCACCAGGGGTTATTCCAGACTCAGGCAACCAAGTCTCTCTTTCTTTGAGGGCACCCCGTTTTTAAAAAACCTGGTTCACTTCAGAAAAGTTAGAACATAGACAAGGAAGTTCTGTGTTAAAATCAGACCGTTTTTAACTTAGGACTAAAATGATAAAATTGTTCCCCTTGCTGACACCCGAAGGCCTCCACCCAGGGCCTTAAGGGGTGTGTGATGTTTTTGGGTCTGACCCCAGGTTTGACTAGTGGCTGCTCCCTGGCACCTCTGTACCATCCTGCCCAGTGCTGGCAGCTGGTGGTCACAGCATGTCCACCCAGGTCACCAGCTGGCCAGTCTTGTCACGTGGCTGCTGGGTGGTGACCTTACACCTGCTCCCTGGGCTGACGGGACAGGTCCCCAGGAGGTGGGGGACCTCCACACCTGCCTCACATCCCCAGAGCAGGGCTGGACCTGGGCCCCAACTAGCTTCCTGTCTGTGGGACACGGGTGCTTTGTTCAGGTCATCCCAGCCCCGCTGGTGACCTTCTGTCGGCCCTTGGGCCCAAGCCTGGACTTTCCCATCTGTAAAGTGGGCACAATAACATTTCTTTATTAAGAGGCTGTAGGGTTTAAAGGGTGGTGGCCAATTCTCTAAGGAATTCCTGGAAGAGGGAGGGAGGTGGTTAGTGGCCGTGAACGGCACCAGAGGGGCCCGTTTTGGAGACTCTGGATAAAAAAGACACAGATGTTTGCAGATGGTTGGACTGCATGAAGGAAGGGAGAGGGACATTGAGAGTCCTGGTCAGTGGGGGATGCAGTGGCCCTCCCTGTACCAGTTAGCTAACTAACGCTGCGTAACAAACCATCCCGAACACAGACTTGTTGGGCTCTGGGAGCAGCTGCTTTGGGTAGCTCTGGCCTAGCGCCCCTGCTGTAATGAAACTGGCACCCGGCTGCGGTCCCATCAGAAGGCTCCCTGGGGTGGAGGAGCCACTGCCTCACATGACTGTGGGCTGGAGGCCCCCATTCCCAGGACGTGGGATCCCCGTGCGGGCGCCTCTGGTGTCCTCACAGCCTGGCAGTGGACCCCCTGCAGCACGTGTGCTCCAGGGAACCCAATGGGGGGTGGGGGGACAGGCGCTTTGACGACCTCACCTTGGCAGTCGCCAGTCTTCTGCCGTTTCCTGTTGCCTGTGAGTCGAGAGTCTGGCCCACGTGGGAGGAGAGGGTTAGTCCCCGCCCATTGCGGGAACGAGGAACAGACTTGGACCCACTTCGGAACCACCGCGGCCAAGTGACCTTGAGCTCTGAGTGCATCTGTGTCTCTTGGTCCCCCATGGCAGTTCGGCCTTGGACTGGGCAGGTGGGGTCACGGGAGGGCATCCTTCCCTTCCCCACCCCGCCCCAGTTCTTCCTGGTGAGAACGCTGCCTCTGGGCCCAGGAAATGGAGATTGAGTCCTGACATGCTGCTGAGCCGTGTGGCCCTGAGCGAGGGCCCCGCAAGGACGGCGCTCCGTCATATGCCGTCCCCCCCAAAAAAAATCCATTGGCCCACCGAGTGTGGGTGCTAAGGGCGCTTTGGTCTAGAGCAGGACTTCGCAGACTTCTGGACCGCCCCGGTTGGGTCCTGTGTGGGCTCCGTCCCCGGGCTTCTCCATGGGCAGAACGAGAGCCCCGGGCCCCTCTGTCCCTGGCGTCCTCCGTGTTTGCTTTCAGTAGCCAGTGCCGCTCAGGGGCGGGCAGAGCTGGTCTGTGGGCACCTGGCCCGCTCAGGAAGGGGTAATGGTGGGGAGGGCTTTCAGGGGCAATGGCGGCACAGATTGGGCAGCCTGGTTCCCAGTGTGCCCAGACTGACCTGCACGGCCTTGGCCTAGCCCCTGCCCATCCAGGCCTGGGTTTCTGCCCTGTCTGCTGACCGTCAGCATGAGGATACCAGGAGGGGTCCCCGAGATGTGCCGGGCCTGGTGTGAATCACCTCCTGGCACCCTCGCAGAATTAACTTCATGAAGTAGACTTTGTCTTCATTCTTGGGTTATAGATGAGACTGCCGCCCAGAGAGGCAAAGGGACTTGCCCAGGGTCACACAGCTAGAGGCCCCAGAGCTGGGATCCAGGCCCCCCGTGCGTGCGGCCGCGTAGTCCGTGTGAAGCCTGACCTCCAGGCGCCCCCTTCCTTCTTGCTCCGAGGCTGGCCCACATGGTCCCGTCCCCTCATTCCGGGGAGGAGGGGTTGGGGGGGCGGCGGTGCTGGGGAGGGGCTGGGACTGAGCTTCTGGGACGTGGTGGGCCTCCTGTTCGACTGACCTAGCGGTGGGCCGAGGGCCGGGGTGGCCGAGAGCACTCTTGTCCAGAGCCTGCGGGGCAGGGACCCTGTCCCCCCACCTCCCCACCCCCAGGTTCCTCTGCTGGGCTGCGGGGCCTGTGGAGTTGCCTGTGCCCTGCCCTCCCCCCAGGCTCCTCCAGAGAGGAGGACGCCTGGGGTCAGGGCCCTGTCACCCGCCGGCAGCTGGGAGGCCGGGCTGCTGGTCATGGGTGCCGAGGCTCTTGTGGGGTCCTTTGTCCCCAAGGTGTGAGCCCTCGCCCGAGAGAAGGGTCCCTCCGAGCACACACTGGCCTCTTTAACACCCCTCCCACAGTAATGGCCGTTTACCCTCTGCTCCCCTGAGATCCCTCTGCCCACCCGCCCTGCAGGGGGGGCGATAGGGGCTGCAGGCCAGCTCTGCAGGACTTGGGGTGCAGACTGTGTGTCGTCGGGGCCCGCAGCCTCTCTTGGCTGCCCGAGGAGGCTGGGGGGGGGGGCCCGGGGGAAGCACATGTCCCTACCACACTGTCCTCCCACCTTTCCTGGGGCTCCCCAGGTGACTGGCGTTCCCTGGAGCGGTCCTCCTGGCTCTCTGCACCTCTCCCTGTACTCAGCCCGTGGCTCACCGCCTGTGAGGCCATAGGCCTCGTTTGCATCCTTGGGTGTACCCACAGGTTGGGAGCGGGCCCCCTGAGAGGGCAGGAGACGCTCATGCCCGCCAGCCTGTGAGAAGCACGGCCTTTGTTGATGGGGCCCGCAGGAGGGCGAGCTTCCTGGGGGCGGGGAAGGCTTGCGGTGTCCCCTTGGTCAGCGAGGCCGAGCCCGGACCTCCCCCCCGGGGGGAGCCGTGTAGACCTGCCACCGTGCGTCGTCAATGTCTCGGGGGGCTCTGCGCCTGGCCGGACCACCGTGGGGGCCGCAGCTGGCGCATCCTTTGCCCACTTCTCACCTCCAGGGAGCCTTCTTGGTGCAGACCCGCTTTGTCCCCCAGGGGCTTTGGGGTTCAAGGGGCGATGGCAGCCGCACATGAGGGCCTGGCCAACCCACCTGGGACGGTCCTGGGTTCCCGCAGCCTGCCTGAGCGCGAGCCCGTCTCTTCTTCTGGGAGAAGGAAGGCTGTGCTCTGTCACCTGTCTGCGGGACGTGCTGGAGGCCCTGCCTGTCCTCTGGGGGGGTCCCCGCTCTGGCCCTCTCCTTTCCGCTGGCCTTCCTCTCCTTCTTGCACGAACACTGGCCCGGGGTCCTGGGCTCCGTGGTTCTCTGGTTGTGGAGCCGAGAGGGATGCCGGGGTGGCGGCCCCCCTCGCTCCGCAGCGCTGGCTCTGCCCTGCTTTGCCCCCTCCGCCCCGCATGCCCAGCCGGTGCCCGCTCTGGTGCTGGGCCCTCTGCTCTCGGGTGACTCTGGTTCTTCTCTTCCTGTTTCAGGCATGAGCCATGAGCCCAAGTCCCCTTCACTAGGGATGCTCTCCACTGCGACCAGGACCACCGCCACCGTCAACCCCCTCACCCCCTCGCCGCTCAATGGCGCCCTGGTGCCCAGCGGCAGCCCTGCCACCAGCAGCGCGCTGTCGGCCCAGGCCGCGCCTTCCTCCAGCTTCGCCGCCGCCCTGCGCAAGCTCGCCAAACAGGCGGAGGAGCCCAGAGGTAAGAGGCGCGCCTGCCCTGGGCAGCCGGCCGAGGGCGGGGAGAGTGCGGTTCCTCCCCCATCCCCACCCCACCGGTGTCCCCAGGGCTCTGGGCGCAGGGCCGGCCATCCATCCACCCACCTGCAGGCTTGCACACCGAGCATCCCCACTGGCTGGTCTTCCTCCTGCTGCTGCTTCACGGCGGGGACGCACTTTCCGACCCCTGCCTGGCTGCTGAACCCCACTCTCTGTACTGTCTGCTGCTTTTCTTCTTTGCTCCAGGAGCCGCCGAGGGGGCCCTCCGCCGACAGCAGTGGGCGTGGGGGGTTGGGGTTTGTAGGCACGATACCCATTTTAGAGCCCCCGGCCTACTCCAGGGCCTCTCCCCAGGAGGAGCATGTACAGGCGTGTTCCTGAGTTGGGGGCATGGCTCACCCACCACTGCGATCCTCCCCCTCCCCGCCCCCAGCCCCCAGGCAGGAGTCTTGTGGCATGGACAGGCGTCCCCCAGGGGTCTGGAGCCCTGGCTTCTCCTGTCACTGGGGCAGCGCCATGCTTTGTGGCTTTTGGCAAACGCTGGCCCTCTCTGAGCATCAGCCTTCCTGTGTGTACAGCTCCGGCTCCAGGCCCTTCCAGGATGACTCTCAGCCTGTGTTAGTCCAGGTCAGGGGCCGCCGGCTGCACTAGTGGGTGGCGGGCAGTTTGCCCCAGAGCTGCCAGGAGGCCTGGGCCGCTATGGATTCCAGCGCAGGCCTCTCAGATACCCTGTAGGTGCTCTGCTGGGGGGGCAGGGGTTCCACCCGGGCAGAGGAAGCGGGGACCCTGGGTGCCTCTGTCTGCTGTCTGCCTCGCCCCGAATGTCCAGGGCTTGGTGTTGCGTGTTCTAGGGCCCTCTGGGCACCCGCAGAACACGCATCTGTCTGTATGGACTCTCGGGTCTCCAGCTCAGCAGAGTGGACGCTTGCTGTGACGGGGGTGCAGCAGGGGTCTGCCACTGTCTGACTCTCCCTTGTCTGCACCCCTTTTCTGCTCACATGGTGGCTGGGCAGAGCAGGGAGGGGGTAGACCGGAATCGCGGGGCAGGTGGCTGTGGGCCCAGGAGCCAAGGCTGTCGGGCCTGGTTTCTGCGTTGCCAGGGGGTTGCCTCTTGGCTGGTGTCTGCTCCAGGGAGGAGTGGGCACAGTGGCTCCGGCCCTGAGCTGGGGTCTCTTCTGAGTGGACGAAGAGGCCCCCTGGGCAGAGTTTTCCCGGCAGCTCCCCCCTACTCAGTTGTTGTCCTCCGTCACGTTCTGGGAGGTAGAGACGGGGCCGGTGCAGCGTCCACGGACAGCTGTCAGCAGGCTGGGGACGCCAGGTCCCTCAGGCTCAGTCACCCCTGCCCCGGGTGTCAGGGCTTAAGCCAACATCCGTGTCCACGCCTGGGCAGCTGGGCCTGTCCCAGGGTGACAACCCCCCACACACACATTCCCCGCTGTCTGCAGAGGATGAGGCTCCCGCCGGGGCCCCAGGTGCAGGGCGAGCCTGGCCTCGGTGGCCTCTGTCTCCTCTCTGCTGGCCCCAGCGTCCAGCTTGGATGGCCGAGCTAGACATGCCAGAGGCTGTTGGGCCTCGCTGGCCAGGAATGCTGTGCTGCGGGGGGCCCCGCTCCCCTAGGCTGCAGTCCAGGTGTTCGCATGACGCCCTGGGAAGGGTGCCCGAGGACTTGGTGACGGCCGGGCAGGGCGGGCCACGCGGGTGCGTGCTGAGGCTGTCTCCGGAGCACAGCGTCCCCACCACCCAGATGAGGAAACCTGGGGCCTGGGGAGCTCGGGGCCTGGATCCCGGACTGTCCTGATGCTCTGTGTAGTTCGCTGTGTGTGCTGGGCACCGCGACCTCGTTTCTGGCTCGTGGGACTGCAAGCCAAGTCTGTGCGTTTAAAGCTACGGTGATGAGCTCGACATGCGACACCCCATCTGGGCAATCCCAGTGGGGCTTATTCTTTGAAGAGCTGAGCCCGTCAGTCTCTGGAGCCTCCTCCGGGCCATATCCCTGGGCCTGGTGCCCGTTTTTTTTGTTCTCACGGAGTCGCCCCAGCTCTGCTGTGCTGTCCCCTGTCTGTAGAATGGGCTGGTAGCCCGGCGGTGGCCCAGTGTGCAGGGGGCGGGAGGCTGAGGCCCCGCGAGGTCACGTAAGGAGCCTGGGGTCACAGAGCTGGTGAGGATGCGCCCGGTGTCCCTCACTGCTGCTGCCTGGGCCTTTCCAAGTGGACCTGGAGGAGCCGCGCTTAGGACGGCAAGCCTGAGCACAGTCTTGGTGGGGGGGGGCAGGTGTCCTGCGCCCCTGTCCGCCCTAGCGCACCCTGCAGTGGTGCAGGGAGCACGCGGGGGTCTTGGCTGTCAGCTTCTGGGAGCCTGGGGGCCTCTGGGGGCACGAGGGGAGGGCCGGCTGCCCCGGCTCCCCTGTCTCTCCACCGGGACCCGGAACAGCCAAGGGGGACACTTGCTGCACTTGGTGATTCGGGGTGGGGGGGGCTCAATTTTTCTCCTTGTAAATTTGTTATAAAATTTATTTCTAAAAGGAGACAGTTCAGCGGGTTGTCATGCATTCAGAGTTGTGCGATCATCACTTTCTAAAAATTTATTAATTTGTGCAAGTTTCTGGCCAGTCTGGGTCTCGGTTGCTGCGTGCGGACTTTCTGTAGCTGTGACGAGCGGGAGCTACCCTTGGTTGCATTGTGTGGGCTTCTCACTGCCATGGGGTCTCCAGCTGCAGAGCATGGGCTCTGGGGCACACAGACTCAGTCGCTCCCCTACTTGTGGGGTCTTCCCAGGCCAGGGATCGAACCCGTGTCCCCTGCATTAGCAGGCAGGATCTTAACCCCTGGGCCACCAGGGAAGTCCCAGCTGTCACTCATAGAATATTTTGCTCCTCCCCCAGCCCTGGCAGCCCCGATCTGCGGCCTGGCCACCTGCCGCCTGTGGGCACACATGGCCCCGCCAGTGGCTGTCCGCGTGGCGCACCCCCGGGTCTCGTGGCTTCCGTCAGTTGGCACCACACTCCTGGGTGTGAGGGGCGCACCAGTGAGGGCTCCCCCGTCATGAACCGGGGCAGTGACTGTTTGTCGAGCACCTGCTCTGTGCTGGCGGCCTCTTGCTGCAAGAGCCCTGGTCTCTGTTCTACGTCCACTTCTGGTGGACCCGGCCGCGCTTCAGGCTTGGCTGGCGTCCCGACTCATAGGCCGTGGAGCAGAGGTGGAAACCACAGTCCCCCGCCCACCACCGCCTCCGTGTCCGCCTTCCCAGAGACGGCCCAACATGGCCTCCGCTTTGGCCGTTCCTTCAAGGCCCCCTGTGCCCTCAGGGTGCCCCTGAGGGGGACTGTGCCGCCCCCGAGGGTGCAGCGCCCCCGGCACAGGGAGGGCTGACAGCTGCGAGAAGACAGTTGAGGCTGCGGCCCCCCACCTTGCCGCCAGGCCAGTGCTGGTCACCTCGTGCCCCTCGGGTGCTGGCTGCGGCCCTGGGCGCCCCCTGCTCCTTGCAAACCCTCTCCTCCACCCTTCCGGGGCATCTCGTTCTGAGAGCCGCAGCCCAACTCTCCCATCTGCTTCCCAGGCTAATGTCTTTGCTTATGTCGCGTCTCCAAGTTGCAGTTTAAAAATTCAGTTTAGAACAAGTAATCCGCCTGCCTCGTTTGCTCTACCCCCAGAGAGCTTGCGAACAGGAGACGGTGTGCTCCGCGGGAGGTGTCTTTCCTGGGGCCCTGCCTGGTCCCCATCGGCCGGCATGGGGCCAGGGGTCTGTTCCTGGGGGGGCCCCGATGTGCTCGGCCCTGTAACCCACTGCAGAGGGGGGCACCCCGTGTGGGGACATGGACATTGGCGGGTTCTGTGTCCTGGCTGTGTGACCCGGGCCCGGCGTGTGGCCTCTCTGATCTGCTGCCTGTTCTCAGGACGAGGGTGGTGTCTGCCGCGATCCTGAGGGTTCAGGAGACAAGCACGCTCGCTCCAGGCACGGTGCCTGCGGGTGACGGTGGAGGACCACCCACACCATCACCCCACCCCCAACGCAGCCGGGGGCTCGAGGGGCTGAGCGAGGTGGGTACATCGTTGGCTGAGGGCTGGGGTGGGTGCCCCCATGCATCCTTTGCAGGGAGACCCTGTCCTGTTGGGGCAAGCTGCTCCTATCTATGCCGATGGCCCCGGGCATGACCAGGCCCACACAGCACATTCTGGAAGGAACCTCGGGCTGCAGGTGTGGGCCTGACCGTCACCTTGGTTCTCTTGTTCCCATGGGGCCCTTGGCAGTGGTGGGCAGGGGTCACCTTGCACAGGTGAGGAGAGGAGCGGGCACCCTCGCTGGCGAGGTTGGAGGTGGGACTCTGCCCACCAGCGGTGCAGCCACCTGAGCCAGGAGCGAGGTGAGCGCTTATGGTCTGCCGCCTGAAATCCGCCTCTTTCCAGGAAAACAGCAAAATGGGGTAGGGGTGCAGGGATCGGCAGGGTTCGGTCTGTAGCCCTGTCTGGCTCATTTTCAGGTGTGAGTGCGAGGGGGGAGTCCTCAGCACCCCACAGAGGAGGGGTCCTCTGCATCTGGGCCGGGATTCCGGGGAGAGTAAGGCCCAGGGAAGGGGACCTAGCCCGCCCTGGAGGGGTGCCCAGCCCTGGGCTGTTGGAACAAGAGGCCTCCCCAGGCCATGATGGGGCAACAGTGCTGCTCTCTGAGCCCCCATGGGAAGCAGCACGGACGCCCACTGGCCTCCCTGCTCGGCCCTAGAAAACATGTCTTGTGAGGAGGAACGTCTTTGCTGGTTGGGGTTTGGTGACGCGGCTGGTGGTCCTGGGGACAGGTGTGCATTGCCCCCTGGTGAGGGGGAGAGGGCTCCTCTGGAGGGCATGGGGGACGAGGCCCCAACTGTTCCTGCCGTGGAGGGGCCGGCAGGCAGGCGTGGGGGACGAGGCCCCAACTGTTCCCGCCGTGGAGGGGCCGGCAGGCAGGCATGGGGAGAGCAGCCGCCAGGAGGGGCAGCGGGCAGCCCTGCGGCTCCCTCAGCAGGATCTCCCCAAACCCTCCGCGGGGGATTGTTGACCGTGGGCTGGCCGTGCGCCCGCTGTCCCCAGCCTGCAGGTCCTTGCCTGTGTGTGCTTACGACGGGGACTTCACCTCCAGGGCTCACACATGCTCGTGGCTGTGGGTCTGGGGTCCCTGCCAGTCCTGCGTGAAGTCTGGGGAGGGCTCAGCAGTGGGGGAACCCTCCACATGGATGCTGGTCCTCACTCCCGCATCCATCACAACGCCTCCCGCACTGTCCCCGCAACGCTGCCCGCACACTGCTGCCCTCGGCCCCGAGAAGCTCAGGGCACCAGAAGGCATCCCGAGGGTCCTGTTTTAGGGACACATCAGGGGTCGCTGACCCTCCCCCCAGGGAGGAGGGGAGAGGGGACAAGCTGTGAGGCTGAGGCCTGGCCCGGCCCTCCCTGCTCAGGACTGGCCCTGGCACAGGAGCCTTGTGTTGGGGCATCCAGTTGGTGTTCAGCAGTTGTCCGGGTGGCGGGTCAAGGGTGCGTCTAGGAGCTGACGGCCTCTGTGCTACCGCGGTGTCGGGTTTTCAGGCTGCACTCCTGCTCCCGTGGAGGCGACTTTGGGGTCTCAGCTGTTAATGACGGGAGCCCGGGTGGCCCTGGGCGCTCACTTGCCGGGTCAGAGACGGAGGGGACATGGAGCGCTGCATGCTGTCACCCTGGCCGCCCCCGCCCGCTGACGCCTGCTGCGCACGGCGGTTAATCACGGCCGCCCTGAGCCTGGGGTCGAGGGCACCGCGCACTAATTGGTGGGCGCGTGGTCGGGCATCGATCAGCTGCTGAGTGGCGGTGGCCGGCCCATCCCCCAGGGGCCAAGCTGCTAACTGCCCGTGGCCTCCTGCCCCCGTCCCCCCCCCCAAGTCCCGCCCACCCCCTCCTGCCTCCTCACTCACCGTCTAGCGCTTGGAAATGACGCAGGTCCACAGACACCTGCTGATGGCGTGGGGCGCAGAGACTGAGCGGGGGCCCAGGGAGCAGGCAGCCCTGAGTCCCCGCGTGCAGGCTGTGGGGCCATCGGGCCTCCCCAGTGTGAGGCCCCGGCTCCCCCTCCATCTGCCTGGCCTTGGAGATTGGCCCCACTTCCCTCCCGCAGGCAGTGCAGCTTCTCCTGGGACTGCTCGGGGCGCTCAGTGCATCTGGAGTGCATGGACCCGTGTCCCTCCACCCACAGGGCGGCCCCGGGCGCACAGGTGGTCCCCCCCACCCCCGGCCAGCTTGGTGGCTCTGTGTCCTTCCAGCAGCAGCGGGCGTGGTGGGAGGTTTGGGTCGGCGCTACTGACGCGTGTCTGGGTAGACCGGGGCCCACTGCCCACTGTGCGGGTCCCTGGGGCGTGGGCGGGGGCGCTGTTTCCCGGCCTCCGCAAGCTTCTGCGCCTGGTGGGGGCTTGGGGTACGGGCCTTCCCTTCGTCAGCTCTCTGTGGCCCGTGCGTGCCGGGTGAGCCTGCCTCCCACCACTGCCATGAAGCTGGTGTCTCCGGGCGGATCCCTGACCCGACAGACGCAGCTGGTTTCAGAACCTGGGAGGCTGTCCTGTGCGGGGTTGGAAGGCAGCTGATGGTCCCCTGACATTGGCCGTCCCCAGCAGCTGTGACAGCTGGCGGAGGCTGGAGCTGGCCCAGCCAGTGGGTGGCGCAGCTGGGGTGGGGTCCTGACCCGGGGCTGGGCTTGGTGTTGGCCTGGGCGACTCAGGGTTGCAGCATTGCTGGTGTGTGGGCTGTGGTTGGTGGGACCATTTGGAGAATCAGGTCACACCTCAGGGGCAACAGCCTTCAAGGCGACCGCCCACTGGCCAGGCCCTGATGGGTGGGGGCTGGGAGCAGGGGCCGCCTGGCCCTGGTGCTGTTCTGGAGGTGACTGGGCACTTGGATGGGCCCGGCTCTGGCTGAACCGGTGTCTCCCACGGGGCCGTCCTGTACAGTTGTGGAGGTTGTGCACAAGCCTAGGGAGTGCACCGACTCAGCCGCCATGGCGCACCTTCTCGGGGCAGAGTTCTGTGGGCCTCGGGGTCTGGCCGCTCTGCCTCCCGGTCCCTGCTGAGCCCACACCTGGCCGCGGGGTCCTTGGAGCAGAGAGAAGGGCACCGAGTCAAGTGCCCTGGGCCATAGGCCACTCTCCTCCCCGTCAGGCAGAGGTGTCACTGGTAGCAGGAGTGTGGTCGCTTGAAGAGACGAGAGAGGACCAGGCTCTTGGCCCCCGGGACCAGGCAGGTTCTGCAGAGAACCCGGGAGGAGGTATGGAAGCTGTAGGGTTCTGCTTGAAGCGGGGGTGGTCTGTGCTGGCCCCGGCTTCCCTGGCCCCCTGGTTCAGGCCCCTCGGAGGGGCACTTTGCAGGATGGGGCGTCTTGGAACATTGGCAGTAGGCTCCTGGGCCAGGTCCACCACCTCCGGGTGCCTGATCTAGGCCAGCCCCCACGAGCAGCTGAAACTCTGCTGTGTGACAGGGGAGCCCTCCTGGGCCTGCACTAGACCCGGTGCCCGGGTGCTCTTAGTGGCTCACAGGTTCGGGGGGTCTGTGTGCAATGGGGGACCATGTGGGCATCTGAGGGGCCTCTGACCCCCGATTGCAGCCCAAAGCAGCGCGAGGTGTGGGTGTGCACCCAGCCCGGCTGCATGGGGCCTGGGTGTGCCTCTGGGGGTCCCCCAAACCGCAGACTCCAGCCTCCCAGGGGCCACGCTGCCAGGATGGGCCACGCTGCCAGGATAGGCCTCGGACTAGAGACCCACCTGGGTGGGGCATCGAGGGCTGAGGACGGGGGGACTGGACGCACTGTCGCCCCCTTCCTCCGCCCCTCGAGGGAGCTGCTGCAGGTGGGCACCTTCCCATCAGGGCACCAAGTGGTTCTCCTGGCCCCCCACGCCCTGTGCTCTCCTCACCTGCTGCCTCTGCAACTGCTGGAGACTAAACTGACCTGCAGGCCTGGAAGCCTCTGGCCATGCCGGCTCCCCGTCCCCACCACCCATTCTGGGGGAGAAGCCCGGGGGGGCAGGCTAAGGGCAGGGGTTCTTTCCAGGGCAGGGTGGGGGATGGAAAGCAGGTCACGGTGATGGTTGCACAACTCTGTGAACGTGCTGACCAACCTGTGTGCCGTAAACCCCACGTTATAGTTCAGTTCTCAAGATAAAATGAAGTCGTTTGATGTCCTGAAAATACTGGCCTCCCTCAGCCTCACCCCTGGCCAGGCCTGGCCAGCAGCGGGCTCACTTCTCCCCCCCGCCCCCCACAGCATCCTGTAAGCCCCCACACTTGCTCTCCTGGGGCTCAGTCCCCATCCACGTTGGGGGGACCTGCTTACTCCTCTGGCTCTTCCCCCCGCCTTGGGGTAGAGTTGGGGTGAGCAGCCCCGGGGGGGGCCCAGTAGGTCGTGTCCCCCGTTCCCGCCTGGACCCCAGGCTGGGCCGGGGCATCTGTGGAGCCCGGCCCCCCACTCAGGCGCTGTGTCCTTCTCCCGCAGGGTCTTCACTGAGCAGCGAGTCGTCCCCCGTCTCCTCTCCGGCCACCAACCACAGCTCCCCGGCCAGCACGCCCAAACGCGTGCCCATGGGTCCCATCATCGTCCCCCCGGGGGGACACAGCGTCCCCAGCACACCCCCTGTGGTGACCATCGCCCCCACCAAGACCGTCAATGGCGTCTGGAGGAGTGAGAGCCGCCAGGTGAGTGGGGGGCTGACGGGGGGTCATTCTGTGTTGAGATCTGCTTCCCCCCGAGGGAGTGGGGGACAGCAGCTGCCCGGACGGTCTGTGTGTTATGAGAACACTCACGGGGCTCATGGTCTGGGGCTGCCCCAGTGAGCCCCACAGACCGGGGCTCAGGACAGATTCGCTTTAGGGGCTGGAGGCCTGCGTCCCGGCTGTGGACGGGGCCAGTCCCTCCTGAGGCCTCTCACCTCAGTGTGTGGATGGCCGTCCTGTCCCCGCGTCCTCATGGGCTTTCTTCTGTGTGTGTTTGGGTCCCGGTCTCCCCTTCTTCCAAGAATACCAGGGCTCACCCTCGTGACCGCACGTCGCCTCAGTCACCCCTGCACACACCCTGTCTCCTGCACATGGTCACTTTGCGAGGTCCTGGGGGTTGGGACTCCCACAAAGGAATCTAGGGGGGACAGAATGGTGTTCGCACATCTTGAGCACTTCTCGTAAACATGAACTGTTATTATTCCTGTCTGTTGCACCCACGTTTTCACAGGTTGCCTTGACTGATGTCTGTCTTAACTGTTGCGGCCTGCCTGCCTCAGGAGGCCTTTTCCATACTTGCTGGGGCTCCCTGGGTGTGTGCCCAGGTGGTGTGGCCATGCACCTCGGGGGACCTGCCCCCGCACCCCCAGCCTGGAGGGCCCTTCTAATTAAGAACACGGTCACTGCACCGAGCTCTGCATGTTTCTGCCGAGTCCCCAGAGGGCCAGCGCCACTTGGAAGCACTAATTAAACCCTGAGAAAGCAGGAGGGGGGTGGGGGGATGGTGGGTCTTCGGCTCCGCCCCCAGCTCTCTGCCCTGCTGGGTCAGGTTGGGGTGGGCATCACTGGGGGTCTATCTGTTCTCTGCCCTTGGGGTGGGGGGGGCAGCCTCTGTCCACAGAGTCGGGCGGGGGGGGGGGGCGTCCCTGAATTCCTGGAAGGAGGCCAGGACCCAGCTGGGGGTAGCCCTACCTTGACCCCCACATGCGGGGTGCCAGAGCCTCCTGGCTCATCCCTGGGCCGGGCAGGGCCCAGCTGGGCTGATCCTGGCCAGAGCGGGGTGCAGAAGCCCAGCCGTCCCCCGGCCCCATTTGAGGGAGGACCAGGGTCCGCACCACAGTCTCCTGCCTCTAGGGGGTCTGTTGTCACTTTACAGTCAGCCCTGCCCTCTGGCCCCAACCACCTGCCCCTCCCCCCACCCCCGGGGCCTGGCGGTTGCTCATCCTGCCCTGCACCCAGCTGCTGCCCTTCAGGCCCAGGAGCCTCCTCAACAACCCCTCCTGGCCGTGGGCCCCTTCCCCAAGCTCGGCCCTCCTCTGAGGGCCCTCACAGCCTCGGAAGCACCGAGTGACCCCAAGAAAGGGCCGCGGGGGTCATGCTCCAGCCACTTGTTGCACGGTGGTTGTCTTGAGTGCCCCGGGGAGACAGGCCGGGGGCTGGGGGGCGGTGAGGATGGCCTGCCGGCACAAAGGCTCAGCGGAGGGTGTAATCCTCCTGGGGGGGCGGGGGACAGGAGGGGGTGCGCCTCCCGGCAGGGAGTCTTGGGGGCACCCTGCATGGAGGTCGCCGGCATTTCCCAGGTGGCGGGAGTGGCGTGGGGACAGATGAGATGACAAATAGTCTGTTTTAGAGCTAACAGGGCATGTCTGCCCGTCTGCCTGGTGGAAGCCTCTCTAATCACCAGAGAATGGAGAGTCTCCCCCTCTCCCCATCCTCCGTCTGCAGCTGCGCCCGCGGCCGCTGCTCAGCAGGGAGAGCCGCCCGCAGGTGCTCCCGGGGCGGCGGCGTGGGGGCCTCAGGGCGGCAGCTGGGGTTCCCGGGCGTGGCCCCCCGACCTCGTTCCCCGGTGCCCATCGCGAGCTTGGCGGGGCTCCAAGCAGGCAGGGGGCACGTGGGTCTGGCCCACTGGACCCCCTGCCTGCCGGCCGCTCCTCCCCCAGCCTTTCCCGCCCAGTACTTGTCCGCCCGGGAAGGTGCCATCTGGCCCCGCCGCTTTCAAGCCGGGCTTTGTCCTGCCACGGGCTAACAAGGGGCTGACGGGGCTGACGGGGCTGACGGGGCGACGGGGCTATGGGGCTACAGGGGCGGCCCTGCCCGGGGCTGGTGCTCTGGGGCCCTTGCTCTGCCTCCTGGTCCAGGAAACAGGGCCGGGAGTGGCCTTAGCTCCTCCCCAGGCTATGCACACAGGTCCCCTGTGAGGCCTCCGCCGTCCGGGGCTGCCAGCCTAGGGCAGTGCCCAGGTCCCCTCACTGCGGTGTCCAGCATTTCCTGGGGGCCACCCCTTACCTTGGGGGCCTCAGGCTCCAGCCACTGCGTCCCCACCCGGTTAGCAACCCCCACTTGGTACAGCCCAAACCCCAGACATAGGGCCCTGGAGCAACAGACTTCAAGGCCTTCACCCCTCTTGTGCCGGCCTGGCCCTGCGCCAGGGGCCCGGGGCCCCTGTGAGGGGGATGCAGCTGTGGGGGCAGTTGGGGGGCCCATCCAGGGCCTTGGGGACCAGAGGGGAGTGCCGGCTCCCTGCCCTGACCTGTGTGTGGGGCTCACCCTCGACGCCCCCTGCCTGGTGAACCCTGCCTGGGAAAGGGGGAGTCGGAGTCCACGCCCCACGAGGGCCCCGCCCAGAGTGTAGGGGCCGGCCTGCCACGTGGGGTGGGAGCACATGCGGCCCTGGTCCAGCACGCGGCCAGCGGCCCGTCTCCTGCGATGAACACCGCTGCCCTGTCTTCCAGGGCCCCGGGAGGTGCTGCGCCCGCCCGCCCAGGTGTTCTGTAGACACGATGACGGGTGGGCTCTCCTTCTCTGTGGGAGCTGTGCGTTCTGTCCCGTGCCCCCCGCACAGGGAGCCAGGTGACCTGAGGCTCTGCTGCTCCCGTCTCCTGACTCCGATGGGGGAGATGCCGGGCAGACAGGGGAGGGTGTCTTCCTGACCTGTGGGTCTGGGGCGGACAGACCTGGGCCTGTGTCCTGCTCTCCCGTCGCTGACCAGGGTGGCCAGGCCAGGCCTGACGCCAGGTGGGGGGAGGCACTGTGCGGCCTGGTGAGGAAGGCCCTGGCCGTGGAGCTCTCGGGTCCAGGAGGCCGGCAGCTGTTAACACTCTGTGCCTGCTGCTTGGTTCCCTTCTGGCCACATCAGCAACCAGACCTACAGAGCCTCTCCATGGCCTGCCTGCCCGGAGCCGGACACTCCTGCGGGTGGGCCTGCAGGATATTCCTCCGTGTGGCCGGGGCTGGTGGGGACCACCGCCTCCCCCTTCCTGCCTCTAGTGAGCTCCTTCTGGTTCCCTGGGGTCTCCCCCCACCAGCTCTCCAGGCCCCAGGCCCCTCTCTCGGTCGGGAGTCTGGACAGGCGGGCCCACAGCCCCCACCAGTGTGCAGAGATCCCCAGACAGGTCTGGCCCCACAGCTGCCTGCTCTGGCCAGAGCCAGGGCCGCCCAGGGTCTGTCTGGCGGGGACAGGCTGGCCTATTTGGCCCGGGGCAGCGCCAGCTGCTCAGCCACGTCTTCCAGGGGCACCGAGGCCCAGTGGTCTGTGAGGCAGGCCGGCAGTTGCCGCCTGGACCCCTGGGATGCTGGTGTGATCGGGTGGGCACTCGGCAGGGGCTTGGTGGCTGTCACACCCTCCGCGGCGCAGAAACCGTCAGGAGAGACCGTTGCGAGAACGTCCCCCTGAAGCTTGACCGCACCTGTGCATCCAGAGGAAGGCCTGGCCCGCTGCCGGTGGCCAAGCTCCAAGCCGCCCCCCGGCCCTGACCCGCGCTCTCTTCTCCAGCAGGACACCGGCTCTCGGGGCAGCAGCGGCGGCCGCGAGCGCCTCATTGTGGAGCCCCCACTGCCCCAGGAGAAGGCGGGGGGCCCGGCCATCCCCTCCCACCTGCTCAGCACCCCCTACCCCTTTGGCATCTCGCCCAGCTCGGTGGTGCAGGACTCCCGCTTCCCACCGCTGAAGTAAGTGCAGGCCAGGGGCGGTGGGGCGGGCACTGTGTGGTATGGGACCCCCGATGTTCTGGCTGCCGCGAGTCCAAACCAGCTGAGCCCAAGAGCCCCCAGATGGTGGCCCCGCCACGGGCTAGCAGCCCCGTCTGCGCCTGCTGGCCATTGCCACTCGAGCCCACAGTGGGCTCACTGCCTGCCTGACCCTAAATCCCCAGCCTGGCTCCTGGCTCCTGGGGCCGGGGCCGGGGTGTCCCCCAGACTGCAGGTAACAGACCTGTGCCCCTGTTGAGGGACAGTGAGGGGCCAGGGCAGCCCGAGGAGCGGCAGCTGCCCACCTCGGGGCCCTGGGCCTCTGGCAGGGAATGTCTATCCTTTCAAGGAGAGGGAGGCGGTGGCCCACGCGCCTGGAGCTCACCTCCGCCGCCCCCCTCCTGCCTGCAGCCTGCAGCGGCCCGTGCACCATGTGGTGCCCCCCAGCACGGTGGCCGAGGACTACCTGAGGAGCTTCCGGCCCTACCACACGGCCGAGGACCTCCGTGTGTCCTCCCTGCCTCCGCTGGGCCTGGACCCGGCCACCGCTGCGGCCTACTACCACCCCAGCTACCTGGCTCCGCACCCCTTCCCGCACCCAGCCTTCAGGTGAGGCGTCCGGACATCCCCAGCTGCCTGCAGGCAGACCCAATCTGAGACCAGATTCCCCGAGGCGGGGACCGTGGGGCGGGCCTCTCCCCCAGCCTCCGGATGAGCTATCCGGAGCTTGCTCCTGGAGGGAGACTCTCCTCGCGCCAGCCGGCCTCTCGGGCTCCTCCGTTTCCATCGAGGGTTCCATGGATGTGTGTGACTGTTAGTTAGTACATGGAGCACGTGGTTCACACATGGCAGGTGGAGACGGCGCTGTGGTTCCACTCTGTGTAGGAGCTTCCAGGTCAGACGGTCAGACCTGGAGGGCCCTCACTGGGCTCTGAGCTGTTGGCCCTCTAGGAGTTCGGGGCTTTGGGGCTGGCTGTGGAAGGGGGCTCTCACAGGACCTTTGTGGAGGCCCTGTCCAGCCCTGCCTGCCGCTCCCGCGTCGGTACATGTGCCTGGTGGGGCGCCAGGTCCTACCTTCCTCTCCACCTTCACTGCTCACTGGTTGCCTCTGCCCCCTGCAGGATGGACGACTCCTACTGCCTGTCGGCCCTGCGGTCCCCCTTCTACCCCATCCCCGCCCCTGGCTCCCTGCCCCCGCTGCACCCGTCGGCCATGCACCTCCACCTCTCGGGGGTCCGCTACCCACCCGAGCTCTCCCACTCATCCCTGGCGGCACTGCACTCGGAGCGGATGTCCAGCCTCAGCGCCGAGAGGTAAGCCAGCCCCATCCTAGGGCCCTCAGCTCACCACTCCGGTTGGGCCAGCTGTGCGTGGATGGGCCACCCCTGCAGAAGGGGCGCTGCCGGGAGCTCCCGGCCGCTGTCTGGAGGCCGCTTCCTCACAATCGCCGGCCGTGGCCGGGAGCCTTCCAGGCACCTGGGGAGTCCATGACTTGCGGTCTCCAGTGGACGCCGAGTTTTCTTGGCGCATTAGCGAAAGCGGAACTTGGCCCAGGGCCCGTCCCTGTTGGGAGGCGGAGGCTGGCATTCTCGGGAGAACCCCTGGCTCAGGTGTGAGCGCCTCGCTCCTGGGGGTTCTCCCCGCCACCCCCCCCCCCCCGGCCGTGGAGGTCACATCTCAGTTCTCACCCCCAGGCTGCAGGTGGATGAGGAGCTGAGGCGGGAGAGGGAGCGTGAGCGCGAGCGCGAGCGGGAAGCCGACCGCGAGCGCGAGAAGGAGCGGGAGCGCGAGCGCGAGAAGGAGCGCGAACGGGAGAAGGAGCTGGAGCGCGAGAAGGAGCGCGAGCTGGAGCGCCAGCGGGAGCACGCGGGCCCGCGAGAAGGAGCTGCTGGCCGCCAAGGCGCTGGAGCCCGCCTTCCTGCCTGTGGCCGAGCTGCACGCGCTGCGGAGCCACGCCGCCGAGGAGCGGGCCAAGCCCTCGGAGCAGCTCACCCCGACCCGCGCAGGTACCCCGGGAAGGGAGGGCCCCTCCGTACAGCCTGGTGGCTTCGGTCGCGGGGGGCGGGGCGGCCCCGGACCGGGAGCCGAGGACAGGGACATCCGCTCGCAGGATTCAGAGTTGGTGTGAAGGCCGGTAGATCACTGAGATTGTGCACCATAGTACCACAAAGTTCTTAGAAATGATAGTTTTGAGTATTTTTTAACCTTCGTTTTTAGCGTACTTTATTTTACTGAAACAGTGAATTTGCACAGTAGTCTGTCTAACCTTAATTTTTAACGTACTTTATTTCACTATACTTACGTACAACCTTAGTTTGCGCGGTTGTCTAACCACTGGCGTGGGCGATCCCCTCAGAGCTCAAGTCCGCTCTGCTGCGTGGTGTGAGCCCACCCGGGTTGTCGCTCAGACGAGGCGGGACCCCCGGGGAGCAGCCACGTCCTGCCGTTCTTGGCCCGGCCCCACAGAAAGGGGGCGCCCCTCCCCGAGGAGGCGGGGCGGGAGGGGGCGGGGCTGAGCCTGGCGCCAGGACCCCGCCCCGCCCTGACGGCCTCCCCGCCCACAGAGAAGCTGAAGGACGCAGGCCTGCAGGTGCCCAAGCCAGTGCAGCACCCCCTGCACCCCGCGGCCGCCCCGCCGCACGCGGCGCCCGGCCTCCTCGCCGGCCACGGGCTCTTCTCGCTGCCGGGCAGCAGTGCGGCCACAGCCCTGCTCCTGCAGCGCACCAACGAGGAGGAGAAGTGGCTGGCGCGGCAGCGGCGCCTGCGGCAGGAGAAGGAGGACCGCCAGTCGCAGGTGTCCGAGTTCCGGCAGCAGGTGCTGGAGCAGCAGCTGGACCTGGGTCGGCCCCCGGCGCCTGCGGACCCGGAGCACCGGCCCCGAGAGCGCCAGGTGGGCCCCCTGGGGGCGGGCTGGGGCCCTTGGGGTGGAGGGGAGCCTGTCTTTAGCGAGCGCCTCTGGTCTGACGCCTGCAGAGCGCTGTCACTTGGGTTCCGTGTCACCTTCTAAGACCCCCGTCTGGGCCGGAGGAGGGCGCCCGAGGAGGAGGAAGGTGCTCTCTTAAGGGGCTTCATCCGCCAGGAACTGTGTCCACAGCCGGCCCAGGCGTGGTGCCTGAGGGGCGCGAGGGAGACGCTTCTATGGATAATTGCGTCTGTGCTTGGATCTCTCTGCCCAAACTGAAATGAAAAGGGGACTCCCTTTGATTTTTAATCATACAAAAAGTTAATTTTTTTTTTTTTTTTAAATAACCCATTTTTTCCGGCCCTGTTGTAAAAAAAAAAAAATTTCCGAGAGGCCTTTGGTCCTGTCTCTGGGACCCTGGCTGCCGACACTCACCTTGTGAGCTGGGCCCCTTCTCAGAGCTGACCTGGGGCCTCACTGCCCCCACCTGCTGATCTGGCTGTCACCCCATGTTACCCCCCACCCCACCATCCCTCCAGGGCTCCTTCCAAAGGCCCAGGCAGAGACCTTCAGCCAGAGTTGGTGGCAGGAGCGGATCTAGGCCTGGGGCACGCTGGGCCTTGCCCCCATCTCCTCCGCTGTGCACAGAGTTCGGGCAGGAGGGCTTCTGAGCCTCTTCCCGGCCCTTGGCATCCATGATGCCACCTTCTCAGGATGAGAAACACTCAGTGTGTCTGGGGCGGAGGTGTGAGTGTCCACTTGGCTCTCTCCCTCTTTGCTCCAGCTCCTGCTGGCCAGTGGGTTGCTGTATCCTGGGCGCGGCTGGCCCATCCAAGCCCCTGTCTCGGCATCCACTGATCAGGGCACCGGGGGGAGGGGGAGGATTCGCCTGGCTAGCTGGGTGTGGCAGGACTGAACCATGCCCACGCCCCTGGCTGGGTCTCCATCCTGCTCAGTCAGTCTGGTCATGGTGTGCCAGACTGGACCTTCTGCTGCATGCGGTCCCTCCGCTGCTCTGGGCCCACTCGGGGCCACACAAGGGCTGTCTCGTCTACTTCTGAGCTGCCCTCTGCTCCCCTTACCCCCTAGGGGACCGCGCGGGCCAGCAGTGCACGTCCACCATGTCCTGATGAGTTCAGGGCATGCTGCCTCCATCAGCTTAGGGCCCTAGGATCCCAGTGCAGCTGTCAGGGCACGTGGCTGCTGCCCCAGCAGGCGTGGCCTCTGCCCCCTGGCCTCAGTGGTCCCCATGGCAGTGTGACGTTATTTCGGGGCCCTGTGATCAGAGCTAGAAAACCAGTCTGTGCTTGGCTCCAGCACAGGGAGTTATTTATTCTGATAGCAGGTTTTAGGCCTTTGCTGTTTACTTAGGGACTCACAGCTTTTTGACGCGGCTGGTCCCCTTTGGTATCTGCTCAGCAGCGGTGCAGCAGCCTCCAGGGCTGTGGTGGGCTGGCCCCCTCCTCGGGCAGGAGGAGCCCTGAGTACCTGCCTCGTGTGTCTGCTGTGCCCTCTGCCCTTTCCCCTCCACTCCCCTCAGATCTTGCCTTCGGTCACCTTGGCAGCATGGGGCTTCCCTTAAAAAATAGTAGGTAAACTTTAGGAAAAACAGCAGCCAAGTAGTCTTCTGAGGGTTGAATTTTGTTTTAACCGCACCAGGGAGAGAGGCACTTGGTTCAGCCTTGAGGCAGAGCTGCTGGTCTGAGGCCTGTAGGAGGGGGCGTGCGCTCTGTCAGGGACCTGGCAGAGAACCCGGTCTGGTCCTCAGAGACCCTCTGGGTGTAGCTGCTGCTCCCTGGGCATGTGGGGTCGCTTTGGTTCTGACGGGGACCACCGGGGGGAGCAGCTGGCCATGAGGATCTCCTCGGAGGGTCTCCCCAAGTCCACTCGGCTGACCACAGGGCAGACCCCTCAAGCTGGTCTCTGGCCGCCGTCTGTGAGCACGGTGCGGGGAGAGGAGGCCAGCCCACCCCCACTGTCTGCCACGTGTGGCACGCCTTGGGCCTTGGGTCCTCTCCGTAGCTGGTCTGCACCGGTCTGCGGAGGACGTGGGTCCTTCGGCTGCAGAGAGGAAGGCATGTCCTCCCTCCAACCCTGGGGAAGAGGCCCCCACGAGGCCTTCTCGCCCCCTCTGGCACTGGCTGGATGGGGGCTCCTAGCCCAGGCCCTTGGCTGATGGCTGCTCCTGCCCCCCTCTCACTAGGCCAGGACCAAACCGCCACGAGCCAGGCAGCCGTGAGCCCCTTCAGCACTTCGGCGGGCCCCCACCTCTCATCTCGCCCAAGCCCCAGCACCACCCGGTGCCCACGGCCCTCTGGAACCCCGTGTCCTTGATGGACAGCACGCTGGAGCCGCGGCGTGCCCCCGAGGGCCACCCCCTGCACGGCCACCCCGCCCCGTTTGAGCCCAGCCGCCCCGGCCGCCGTCCCGCTGGTGAAGGTGGAGAGAGTCCCCAGGAGAAAGGTCTGGTCTCCCCCTTTCTGTGCCGGGTGGGGTGAGACTCGGCCAGCGGCACCCTGGGGTTCCCCTGAAAGCCACAGAGCCAGAAGCGGGGCAAGTGTGAGGCCACATGAGCCGAGCACAGGGGTGCTTTGGTCCTGGCCTCACGGCCGAGGGTCCCCAACGTGTTTGGGGCTCGGCCGAGGGTCCCCAAAGGGCTTCCTCTCCACTCGTGAGGCAGTGGTGCCCTTGGGCTCGGTTGTTCTGCACGGGACTCTGGGAGCAGGCTCTGTGCCTTTGCGAGGACAGGGGCCCTGAGTGTGCGCGGACCCTCCTGAGCAGGAAGGGGAGCGGATGCGCAGACAGACCTAGGCTGCCCTGGCCCCGGGCTGGAGTGAAGAACAGTCCCCTGCCGGGGGGCTGTGTCAGCCCCAGCGCCTGCCTCGTGCCCCCACTGCCAGCTCTGAGGAGGCCTGGGGCTAGGGGTTAATGGGACGTAGGGCCCAGGGTTTGGGGTGGTCAAGGGTAGCAGGCCCTGGCCTGTGGGTGGGCTTTCAGGTCCCAGGGATGCCCCGTGTGTGTCCCCTGGAGAGGCAAGGCTCCTTGCCCGTCTGAAGAGCTCCGTTCTCGCCTCCAGGATACTACTACGACCTGGACGACTCCTACGACGAGAGCGACGAAGAGGAGGTCAGGGCCCACCTCCGCTGTGTGGCCGAGCAGCCGCCCCTCAAACTGGACACGTCCTCCGAGGTATCTGGGACCTCGCCGCCGTCGGGCCCTGGGCTGGGCTGCTGGCACCCCCTCTTGGCTTTCCCATGCTGGCAGGGACGCCGTCAGGGCGCCCCCCTCCCCCTCCCCGGGCCGGCCCGGAGTGTCCACAGCGCAGCCTTCGAGGCCCAGGAGGCCCCGGAGTCAGCGGGAGCCTCTGCCCGTGGTTTCAACCTCATTTGTTTTCTTTCCCAATCTAGAAGCTAGAGTTTTTGCAACTTTTTGGCTTGACCACCCAACAGCAGAAGGAGGACTTGCTGACCCAGAAGCGGAGGAAGCGCCGGCGGATGCTGAGAGAGCGCAGCCCATCGCCCCCAACTGCGCGGAGCAAGCGGCAGACGCCCTCGCCCAGACTGGCGCTGTCCACCCGCTACAGCCCCGATGACATGAACAGCAGCCCCAACTTCGAGGAGAAGAAGAAGTTCCTGACCATCTTCAACCTGACCCACATCAGCGCCGAGAAGAGGAAAGGTGAGGCCAGGCCGGGCCTCGGGGCGGGCTGGCCGGGGCGGCTGGCGGGGTCTCTGAGGAAGCAGGTGGGAGCATGGGCTCTCAAGGTCAAAGCCGCCCCTCGGCTCTCACGGACTCGTCCCCCCATCTCTTCGCCACCTCGCTTCTCTCCGTCAGAAACACACGGCCACTTCAGAGCTCCTTTTCTCTTGTGTCGTCCTGGGAAACTGATGGTGGCTGGTGCCCTGTGTACAGTCAGCCATGGACTGCCACCTGCTTTGTCACCGGCCAGGTCTCCCAGTGCCTCCGGCCCCGGGGGGTTACGTGCGCCCTCCTGCAGCAGGGTGCTCAGCTTGCGTGGTCGCTGGGTCTCCGCTTCGCGGGCGGCTCACGTGGCCGCCGTTTTAGGTTCTGATGACAGGAGGCATGCGTAGTCCACGGCCGCAGGGCAGGGCCGACACCCACTGTGCATGGACGGCTCGGCCTTCCAGATCGGTCTGGCCACCAGGGGCCGGGCAGGGGCCGACCGGGCTGGAATCTGAACTCACCTTCTGGGGCACCCCCTTCCTTGGTCTGCGCCTGGTGCTTGCTCAGTGCCAGGGAAAAACTTGACCTTTCTGGGCCGCACCCCTACACGTGCCCCCTCACTGAGGCCTGGTCACCTCTTTCTAGAAGCAAGTCAGAGGAAAGCAAGAGTGCTTACTGGTCATTCATTTTAGTTGCTTTCACTAATTAAGTTCATTTTGGGCCGAACCAGTGGGCCTGGATTCCTGCTCTCCCTTAAAGGGGCAGTGATGCAACCACGACACATCCTTGGCAACGTGAAGGGTTTTGTTTGAGAAGAATGTCTCTCGGCCTGACTCAAGTCCTAAGGAAGCCAGCGGCGATGTGGCCACTTAGGTGTCAACAGTTCAGCGAGAGGCCCCTGAACTGCGGGGTCATGGGGTGTCTGTGTGTCCCTTTTCCCTGGTGGCAGCTGTCATGGGAGCTACGCGTGCGGCGGGAGCAGCGGGGAGTGGGCCGCACCAGGAGAGAGCCTGCCCACCCCGAGGCGCAGTGTGGTTTTTCGAGGTTGCTTCCTGTGTTGAGGCCAACTTTTAAAAATAAGAATTCACCTGCAGAGGCTCGCAGGTCCCTGTGACTTGCCGCACACGCGCACCACTATTCCTGGAACATACCTGAAACCTTAGGTGGTGACAGCCGAGGAGTCCCGGCTCTAAAGTGAACTTTCTTCCTCTTAAGCCAGCCTGTGCCTGTGGCTTCGTGTTTCTCGTTCCGAAGGACTCGCGCCTGCCGGCCGCGGCCTGAGCCACACTCCTGCTCCTCTGCCCGCTCGGGAGTGACGTGATCCCCCCGGTAACCTCGGGCTGCTTTTCTCACAGACAAAGAGAGACTTGTTCAGCTGCTCCAGGCCATGAAGCAGAAGGCGCTGTCCGCCGCGGTGGCAGACCCGCTCAGGAGCTCTCCGAGGGACAGTCCTGCCGTGTCCCTGAGCGGTAAGGCCAGCCCCATCTGCCACCCCCGGGACTGTCCCGGGGGTGCCCAGGGCCGCAGGCCACCGACCACCCCAGGTCGCCTTCCTCCCGGACACGGCGGGCTTCTTTCTTCCTCTCCCTTCTCTCTCTCAAGCTTCCTGCGCGTGGGAAGATCTCAGCGGAACACGGTGTGAGCAGTCACGGTTCCAGGGGTGTGGGGGTCCTGGCTCCTCCGGCGGACTCGGCCTGGTGGTGGGTGTGGCTGTGGCCGCCGTCTGTCCCCACTGCCGTGGCCCGGGTTTCAGTTTCAGCACTTGCCGCTTGGGCTCTGTGCTCCCGGCATGTGTCTTGCAGGCCCTGTGACACCTGCTTTCACTCCTCTCTCTCTCTCTCTCTCTCTCTCTCTCTCACACGGCTCTGACTGCTGTCCTGCTGACAAAGCAGGAAATCTTGGTGGTCCGGCCCCATTCTTGGCTCCTAATTCAATCTTTCTCTCTGGATCTGGCTGTGTGACTTCCTGCCTCTCGGATGACCAGAAGTGACTTGCTCCTTCCTTCACATTTTTCTTCTTCTCAGACGCCTTCCTGGGGCACCTTTCAAGGATGGCCTTGCTGCTTAAACACACCCTGTCTCAGACCAAACAGTGCACGCTGACCTTAAATTAAATGGCTCCGGAGTCCCGGTCCTCTGTCCTAGGTTAGAGATCAGGGTCGGCCTGTTCACATGTGGCTCTGACCATGTCCCTCACTTTTGTCTCTTAAGAACCCGCCACGCAGCAAGCCTCCCTGGACACAGAGAAGCCTGTGGGCATCGCCACCTCTTTATCTGACGTCCCGAAGGCCATGGAGCCTGGGAGGCTGGAACAGCTCCGGCCTCCGGAGTGCGTCCAGGAGCCAGTCCCCGCCAGCGCTGAGAAGGCCAGGCCAAGTGAGGCCCCTGGGGGCAAGAAGAGCCTGAGCATGCTCCACTACGTCCGGGGCCCCGCGCCCAAGGACATCCCTGTGCCGCTGTCACACAGCATCAACGGAAAGAGCAAGCCGTGGGAACCCTTTGTGGCGGAAGAGTTCGCACACCAGTTCCATGAGTCCGTCCTACAGTCTACGCAGAAGGCCCTGCAGAAGCACAAAGGTGAGGAGGCCGCGAGGACTTGGGGGGGGCACGGCACCTGGTGTTAGAGGCAGGCTCTGCCTCCCACCAGAAGTCATTTGACTTTTTTGTAAAGCCCTTCCTTTCACTAATGACAGGCAAGGAGCCTTTTTAGCAAAAATAGGATCCATGCCTTTCACAGTGCAAGGATCTCCCAGCCTGCCCGCAGACTCGCCTGGGAACACCACTGTCCCTTGATAACCAGAACCAGCGGCACTTGGTGGGACATTCTGGTTGCTCTGGCCCATGCCTGAGCCCCCAGAGTCGAGATGCCCCTTGGACATCTTGGTGTGGGAGTCACTACAGTTCAGAGTACAGGGGTCAGTACGTTTCATTCCCACTGAATCAGAGGTTGAAACTGACTAGAAAAGAATGCTCAGGGATCAACAGCCGAGAGAAAATTATGTGATTATTATTTTCACATTATTTTGCCAAAACAATTTTAAAAATTTCCCTCCTACGACCGGCAGTAAAAAACTGAATAGACGAAGAAGCGTTTTCAGATAAATAGGTCTGACGGTGTCAGTATCCTTCAGGTAAAATAATGCTGTCAGCAGGGATGAAATGAAAAAGCGAAGGGTAGTGGTTTTTTATGTGGATTTAAAAAAAAAAAAACTCTCCTCTATTGGATATTTGTTGTGAGTTCAGAGTCGTATTTTTCAAGAAAGGAAATGTTTTGGCTGTGTGACTAGATTAAACCCCTGTGCTCCCTCTAAGACACACCCACAGAGGCTTTTCAGCAGCTTAAGGACTTAACTTTTCCTGCCTGATCTCAACCCTTCCCTGACTTTACACTTGACTGTTTCCTCGGGACTTTAGCGTCATCCAGCCCTTGCCAGTTTGGGCCTTACGAGTCCACTAACTGCCCAAGGCTGCCATCCGCACGGGGAGGTGGAGCAGACCCGGTCTAGACAGGCCCAGCCCGTTCAGAGTCTTGGTAGCACGGGGTGTGCTTGGGGACTGGAGCGCCTGTGTGTCCTGGGAGAGGGGACTGACGCTTACTGAGGCCGGACGCTTTACAGACCAGGGCGGCGCGGCTCGTAGCCTAACCCAGCTGAGCTCGCCAGTACAGTGTGGGGACCTGGACCCAGCTCTGCCGCCATCCCGGCGGCGCTCTCCAGCCTTGCTGATGGAGCCATCTCTGGTCTCCGAAGGGCACAGGCCTCGTGCCGCTCTGTCGCGTCTGCTGGGACCTGTTGACCATGTCACCTGCCCCTGGGGCGTGTCCCCGGGGCCCTGTGACAGCCGTCTCCCCTCCTCAGGAAGCGCAGCCGTGCTGTCGGCGGAGCAGAACCACAAGGTTGACGCGTCCGTCCACTACAACCTCCCCGAGTTGCAGTCCTCCAGCCGCCTGCCTCCGCCCCAGCAAAATGGGCAGCAGGAGCCCCCCACCAGCAGGAAGGGCCCCCTGGGGCAGGAGATGGACCCAGACTCGGAGGAGGAGGAGGACGGAGAGGACGACGACGAGGATCCCCCCAGGCGCAAGTGGCAGGGGATTGAGGCCATTTTGGAAGCTTACCAGGAACACGTGGAAGGTACGGAGGGCCGGGGAGGCGGCCAGGGGCCCAGGGAGGATGTGCTGGGAGGCTCAGCAGGCTCACGGTGGCTGCCAGTTTCCACCGCCAGGCTGGGGACTGAGTGACAAGGCCCCGGGTTCCTCGGCCACAGCAGATAGGAACCTCAGAACCGCTCCTCGGGCTTCCGGGGTGCCCGGGCTAGCTTGCAGCAGCCATTCCTCATGGGCAGACGTCCTCTCTGAAGGAACCTAAGTGCCGAGCGCCTGCCCCACCCGGCGTGACAGTGCGGACCTGGGCCTGCTCGCCCCGCCGTGTCCTGTCATGCTTCTGAACATCCTGTCCATCCTCGCACTGTGGCTACATACACAGGTCCTAAAAAAGGCAGTGTTTCACCCAGCCGAGCCCGGGTCTCCCTCTCTGGCATGCCTCGCGGGCTGTGTGTCTCAGGATGCGCCCACAGGCCCTGGTCCTCCTGGAGCAGCACTTAGCGCAGGAGGTGAGCCCTTGTCAGCCTCCAGAACATCAGAACCCTGGCCGTCGCCACTTCCAAATTCTACTTATTACCATACTGTAGAGAAGTTTTCATCATGACTATCATGATCATTTCAGATATTTTGAAATAAGCATCGTAAAACCAGCTAAGTACTCAATACAATCAAAAAGAATGCCCTCATAGCCACAAGAGTATCAACAGTTATATTTTTTTTATTGAAGTATATAGTTGATTTGTTAGTTCCAGGTATACAGCAAAATCAGTCTGTTACACATATATCCACTCTTTTTTAGATTCTTTTCCCATACAGGCCATTAGAATTTTGAGCAGAGTTCTCTGTGTTAATACCAAACTCCCAGTTTATCCCTCACCCTCATAATCATAAGACTGTTTTCTACATCTGACTTTATTTCTGTGTTGTAAATAAGTTCATTTGTACCATTTTTTTTAGATTCCACATATAATATGTGGAATCATATATTTGTGATATACTTGTCTTCCTCCAACTTACTTCACTCAGTATGACCATCTGGAGGTCTATCCATGTTGCTGTGAATGGCATTTCATTTTTTCCATGGCTGAGTATATTGTACATATATACCACATCGTCTTTATCCATTCCTCCGTTGATGGACATTTAGGTTGCTTTCATGTTTTGGCTGTTTCACAGTGCTACTATGAACATAAGATTCCATGTATCTCTTCAAATTATGGTTTTCTCCAGATATATAGCCCCCAGGATTGCGATTCTGGATCATATGGTAGGTCTCTTTTTAGTTTTTAAAGGAACCTCCATAGTTTCTCTTCATAGTGGCTACACCAGTTTATATTCCCACCAACAGAGTAGGAGGGTTTTTTCTCCATACCCTCTCCAGCATTTACTGTAGATTTTCTGATGATGGCCATTCTGAATGGTGTGAGGTGGTGGTTTTGATTTGCATGTCTCTGATAATTAGTGATGTTCATCTTTTCAGCCATCTGCATGTCTTCTTTGGAAATGTATCTATTTAGATGTTCACCCAGGTGGTGAAGTGGTGGTCCAGTGGTTAAGAATCCGCCTTCCAGTGAGGAAAGTGTGCGTTCAATCCCTAGTCAGGGAACCCAAGAATCACTAAGAAAAATAAGGGGGGGGGGATCTTCACCCATTTTTTGGTTAGGTTGGTTTTTTTAAATATTGAGCTACATGAGCTGTTTGTATATTTTGGAAATTAAATTCCTTATTGGTTGCATGTTTTATAAATACTGTCTCCTATACTGTGGGTTGTTTAATGTTTCCTTTGCCGTGCAAAAGCCTTTAAATTTAATTCGGTCCCACTATTTGTTTTTGCTTTCGTTATTTTAGGAGGTGGATCAAAAACGAGCTTGCTGCAATTTATGTCAAAGATTCTTCTGCCTGTGTTTTCCTCTAAGGGTTTTTATAATAACCAACCTTACATTTAGGTCTTTAATGTTTTGAATGTACCTTTGTGTATGGTGTTAGAGTGTTTTGTTTCATTCTTTTTACATATAGTTGTCTAGTTTTCTCAGCACCACCTATTGAGGAGACTGTTAAAACAGGGATTTATCCTTGAAGATTTAAAGCTCAGTATCTTTCGGAAAGGCAGAGGTTTTACTTTACTCATTAAAACTATAAATTTCTAACAGCTTAAAAGTTTTCATGTCTAACCCTTTTATCTTTCTTTTTGAAAAATGCATCTTATGGCTATAAGTTATTACTATTTCCTAATCTGCATCCCTTAAATTGCCTTTGGATGCTACGTCCTTGGTCTTTATTCCACTGGGTTGGGTTACTTTAGTGACATCTAGTCACCAGCACGATTGACAGGTCAGGGAGCCATGTGGTCCAAAGGAGAGAACTTGGCCAGCTGCTCTAGAGAGAGGAGACCACGCGCCAGGCCTGGGGCCCTGCGTGCAGAAGATGTTACCCTGGCTTGTCTTTTCAGAGCAAGACCTGGAGCGGCAGGTGCTGCAGGCACAGTGCAGGCGGCTGGAGGCACAGCACTACAGCCTCAGCCTCACGGCCGAGCAGCTCTCCCACAGCATGGCGGTAAGTCTCAGGAATAAGACTGGCTCTTGGGGGGCTTTCTTGAGTGGTTATCCTCATTCAGCCTTTCGAGCCTGGGTTCAAGAGCACCCATACAGACAAGTTTTGAAGGGAAGTTGTGCTCTTGAGGGATCCAAACAGTATTAGGGGGTAAATTCAGGAATCAGCTGATTGCCCAAAATGTATTTACTTGAGGAGGGAAGTGTCATCTGTTTGCAGAACATGGATCTGGAAGGGCGGGGGTGCTGAGTGTGTGTGCCTTTGGGGGCTGGTGTACTGCCCGTGTCAGTCTCCCCTCCGGGATGTGCTCAGGAGAATGGAAGGAGGGAGGAGAGCTCTTGGGACAGGATGGACCCCCCCATACACACAGCTGTGACAGCGAGAACCCCACCGGCTTCCTCCTGCCCACGGGAGGGGGATTGTCCTGTGTTTGGGGCTTGAACATCTTGGCCACTCCTGAAGCAGCAGAAGCCTGCCAGCGACAGGGCTGAAGCTGCGAGAGCAGCAGACACTGCTGCTGGGAGAGCGAGCAGGGCTGGGAGAATCCGAGACTCTGGGGGCAGTTAGAGCGCATCCCACCCCCTTCCTTACTGTGTGAACTGCGGGTCTGACACGAATCTCTCTCCAGGAGCTGAGGAGCCAGAAACAGAAGATTGTTTCAGAACGGGAGCGACTCCAGGCGGAACTGGATCACTTACGGAAGTGCCTTGCGTTGCCTGCGATGCATTGGCCTAGAGGTTACTTCAAGGGCTACCCGAGGTGACGGTTTCCCTTGCACTAGGCCGAACCTATAGTATAGAAATATTATCTATTTTATTACCTTGAATATTTAATATTTTTCACTGGGAGGTTTGACGCTTAAAAAAAAAGAGAATGTGCCATGCATGAAGCAAAGGATTCCAGGCTCCAGAAAAAAAGAACGAACTCGCCTTGACTTCAATGCAGTTGAATCACCTTTGTAATTCAGCAAGCAAGCCGTGTAAGACGCCCACAGTTTCTTCCTTTTTAAAGGTGGTTTTATCCTTTCCCACGTCGTCATTTTCTAGTCTCAAGATGAAGCTCCATTACCAACACTAAAATTTGACCATTTCCCAGCCCCTGGGTGCGTAAGGTGGAGCGGGCCGCTTTGTGCCGGGTTGTGTGTTGCCAGGTCCTTGGGCCTCAGGAACCCAGGCTGCTCTGGCCGTGGGGTGGCCGGTCTCACTCCTCCCCAGGATTGAGACCTGCTCCAGCAGAAGGAAGGTGGGGTGCATTCTAAGTAAAGGGCTTATTTGTTTCAGTTATTTTTCCGCAAAATTTTGCTCAAAGCAACAGGTCCTAGGAGCACAAAGCAACAGTACTGAAGCCTCACCCAAAGGCTTTTCCCCAGAAAAGCTCTCACCTAAAGTGAATCAACAAACTGAAGGTACCTTTTTATTCCTTCGTGGGGGAAAATGTACAGAGCTCTATGTATACATTTATCCACACCCACCCGATTGTTACTGTGGTGGGGGGTGTTTTCATACAAACGTAAATTTTGAGAGAAAAGTCAAAGGTGCTTCAGCCTTGTACTGTGTATATATATTAAAAAACAAAGTTTTGTATGTTTTTATTACTTTAATTATTGTTATAAAAAGCCTGCCATTTTTAATATGTGGTTTGGGGGGATTTTTTGTTGTTTGTTTTCCTGTTTGGAGGTTTTGTTTGTTTTTTTGTTTTGTTTTTCTGGGCTAAAAAAAAAACAACCCTTGCTTTTAGTGTTTGTACTGCTGCTGGTCAGGACATTATTGAAGTGTTTTTAAAAATTAAAGAAGAAGAAAAGTAAAAAGAGCTTACCACTGGCGCCTACGCGAGCACTTCATTTTTGAGTTGCACCGGAGAGTGATGTAGAAAGCCATGGTTCCTCCTTCCCTCTCCCCTGGGCCCGCCCCGGCTCCCGCAGCCAGCGAGGCGCTGCTGGTCTCCAGCGGGAACCAGGTAGGCGCTGTGTGTGCACCTTCACATGCACGCTTCGTGAGAAGAATCTTTGAGGAGGGAGCAGTTTCTATGACAGGGTGCTAAGGTGTTTTAGAGCAGTGAGACTGCTGCAGGAGCAAAGTAGAAACTCTGTAGGGGCTTTATTTAGATGCAGAGCTTTGTAACAGCCTAAAAGCAGGGTGAATTACGTACGACACAACCTCTCCTCGTGGACTTACTGTGATGAGCACAGGAGCCGCTGGAAACGGGAATGATTGTATCAGGGTGAAGCGCCGGGCCGGGGGAGCCCTCCCTCCTTGCCCCCGTTGCTGCCGGTTCACGCTGGGTTGCATCTAGATCAAGAAGGCAGCTCTTCCCCCCATGGGCCTAAACCAGAGGCCAAAGCAGCCAGTGGTTGGTGTGCCTGGGGGAGGGGACCACACATCAGGCCTGGGTGCCCCTCCGCCCTGGCCTGGGGACAGGCTGGCTGACCTTCAGGAAGGCCAGGTGCTGTGACCAGTGGCCACGCCCTCAGCCCAGACCTTAGCTCCGCAGAACAGCTTGCTGGCAGATGGCATTGTGTCACTTTATCTGTTCCCACGCAGTTTGCATTGTATGCCTGCCAAGAATCTTCCAGTTATTAGCAAACTCAGACAAAAAGTGCCACCAGTATTATCAGCAGTCAGCAAGCGCTTTCCTCTCTACAGAAACGACTTGAGAACTGAGAGCTGTTCTGGGGGCCTCTTCCTCTGCAGAGACACGGAGAGCGCCATGTGCCACAGGTGGGGACGGGTGTTGAGAGGGAGCCCCACCGCCAACAGTCAGGGCGAAACATCACTGAATTTCTCTACTTAAAACCTGCTTGCTGTTTCTGAAGGCCTAAGGGTTACATCTTGGCAGTTCCCCCAGTCACCCTCCTCCATCACAGAAAACGTCTGGATGCTTTTGCTCCTGGGCGCTGGTAAAGGGCCTTGGCTAGAAGCAAAGGGAAGAACAGACCTGATGACAAGATGGGAAAAGCACAGCCCCTACCTGTCACCACCTGGCGGGGGGCTCCCTTGGCTGCTGTATGTTGGCTGGGGAGGAGTTCATGGCACACAGGTTAAAAAGACACTTGCCCAGGGGTGGCAGCTCCGTCCCTGAGCTAGTATTAACAGCTTTCCCCTTCCGAGTGGCACCCCCCCACACCTACCTGTGAGGATCTCTGAATATTCTAGGGCTCAAGAAGTAATATGACAATCAGAATATAAATACAGACCAGTAAGGCAACATGAAAAAAGGGACAGAGGGTCTTGTGAAAACAAAAGTGTACCTCTCTGAGAGACGACATACCCAATCATGGGTCCCCCCCCCCCCCCCACTTAATAGTTTATGATCTGAAAACTCGTATTCTGAAAGAACATAGTAGCATCAGTTTCTTTTCAGTTTGGGCTTAAAAGCTGAGACAAATATGGAATCCCTGAAGCTTTCTGTTCAGCTATTTCACATTGAGTTTGAAAGACAAAGTTCAGAAATACAGCAAATTTACTCTAGAACTGATTCTGGAACTTTTGTGTCAGTATTTTTGTGACCTGAAGGAGTTTTGCTAAACTTGAGGAGTACCTGCCAAAGCTGAGTCGTGTGGCTCTGTGCATTTAATCAGATCAGTAGACGTGAACTAGAGCTTTCCCGCCACACTTGGCACTGCACGACCTGATCATTTGAGTCTTCGTTTCACAGAAACAGGCAAACTGGCATAAAATATCATAATCTATTATCTCACATAAGTGACCAACAGTTTAGTCTATATTCTAAAGTGCAACAACTGGCAGCATGAAAGTGCTAAAAAGATTATACCCTCAGGGAAATTCAAAGAATATTAAAAGGAGCCCACACCTTCAGCAAATTAGCAAATAATTATACCAGGTAATCTGTGTGTAGAGTGGCGTTCCATCGAGTAGCTCATGATGCTGCCCCATGTCCAAATCTAAGCCACATACCCCGTTTCCCTCTGAGCCACGGTTTAAAAGTGTAGACAGTCCCAGGGACCCACCACCAGATGGGGATGGTTAGCACAGGAAGTTGCTCCTCTTAACAGTGTAGATTAGCCACTTAGCAGCAGCCCCGTACCCTTCTAGTAACCAAGCTGTTGACGTCACTGCTTGCAGTAGCCTGTCCCCCTCCTTCCGATCCAGTGCTGAACTGACCTCCTTAACTCTGCCTTGAGCCGAGGAGGACCACGCTACCAGCCCACTGCTCTGCTGCGCCTGTGCTAACTGCTAGGACAGTCAACCAGGACTCGGGAGGAGGAGGAACGGTGCCTCGGTCACTCTGGGGGCAGTTTAGATGCTGTGAAATTAAACCTGTTCTAAGTGTACTTGTTTGAATTAACTGTATTGTAATATTATTTGTTGAATGTAGTAATTAGGTATTTATGAATATATTGCTGTAATTTCTGACAACATCCAGAAAATAAAATCTTCCTAAATCATATTAAGAGAAAAGTCTTTTTTATGTTATAGTAAGGGGAAAAAATAACGATTCTACAGCTTTACAAGTGTGAAGACAGATTCAACTGGACCTCAGCCCAGTTTTAGGAGAGGGGGTGTAACTATGGAGACAAGTCTCCTGGGACCTAGTCCCTCTGTGTGGCCCTTCAGTGTTCAGACACGAGCTGCTGTTGAGAGGGACACCTGGGGACCAACCTGGGACGGAGAAGTAGTGCCCAGGTAACGAAGTAAGTTGAGTTTTAAACACTGAAGGGTAAAAACACCAGCAGGCATTCCTCAGGCCCACTTGGTCATGTGATCACACACATACCCCCGCCCCCCCCCAGAAACCCTGGAGATGGCAGGTGAGACTGTTGAGAACCAGCTGGTGACTGAACCTGCTCGTTACAGGACTGGACAGTCATTGCCCCCCACCCCTGACTTGAGGGAAGGTACTTTCAGTAAGGAACCGAGCGGTGCTACAGCTGAAGATTCTCCTCCTAGGGAAAAACAGGACTCTGGCCTGAGCCAAGGCTGCCTCAAGCAGGCTGTCCCCTCTGTCCACCAAGAACCACAGCACAGGCCCCATTTTCCCCTGGCGTCGCATCTTCAGCTTCACTTACACACACATGGAATTAATTTTCCCTACTTTCTTGCTGATAAACAACCTTTTAGACCTTACCCAGAAGCAGCCAAGCAAACAAGAGACACCCAAGAGTGTGTGTCGGAAGCGCACACTACACTGTCTGCTAAACCTCTCAGTCTGGTCTGTCAGATCCTCCTAGCCACTGAGCCTGCTCCCTTCATGTGGGAGTGATGCAGGAAAAAAACCCAAAGAGAACTGGGTGATTCCACCTTTATTGGGTATCGGGGCTTAATGAGAAACACGGGTCACCGTCACTAGCCGAGTGCTCACGGGCGGTCCCGCACTATGAACAGTCCCTGTGGAAGACTCTGAATGCAGCCCAAGAGAAAGCCCGTGGGCACATCGCCATCCTGCTGTATCTCTTATCTTAAAAGCAACACCTGCCATCACTGAATGCTCACCTGCACACGACCGTCTGCTGGGGGACTCGCTGTCTGCCAGTGCTTTTTCTTCCCCCATGAAAGGCAGCTGGCTCCCAGACACACGAGGAATTACAGAATGTCTCGACTGAGCATAAGCCTGTTGCTTTCCAACCAGTCACTGCACTTTTTTTCATAGATTCAGAAGTGGTCTAGAATTCCAGAAACGTGAGTATCTCTGTCATGTCCCGAATGCTCACACTGCCTGGTGGGTGCGCCTCCTGCCAGCAGACGCGGGCCTGGACAAAGCAGTCCCCGCCTAGAAGTCCTGAGACTGGGCGCTGTCCGAAGGTTTCAGGTTTGTGCGGAGTTTGTACATGTGGTTGAGCGCTTGTGTGAGGAAAGCCCCGCTGGTGTTGATCTCCATCAGGGTCAAGTTATCCAGCTAAATGTGAGGGAAAACAGCTGGTTTAGTTTTTGATTTCAAGAAAGGTTAAATCTACTGGATAAAAATAAAGAACAAATGAGCAATGATTTTCTGAAAGCCGGCTATGGCATCAGCTCCTGAGCCTCCCTGCCCGTCGTGTGCACCTTGGCGTGTGCCTCCTGCTGCCTCACGAAGCTGTCGGCAGACACCCGGAACTTGGCTATGCGAGTGTCCCACACATCCTTGATCAGGGTCCGGATCTCATCTGCTTTCGGGATGTTGTCCGAAGCACTAAAGGAAGAAAAGATAAGATAAATTGCACAGGGAAGCATGCAGTAAATTAAGCCAACATCCAGGGAGAAGTGGCTTATTCCTCAACACTGCTTAGATTTAGACAGAAATGCAGAAGCTGTTTGAGGCTCAAAGTCTGTTTCGCTTTTCAGTTTTCAAATGTAAGAATTTCTAGCAGTTAAGCTTTGTGCCAGGAAAATTCAGCCAGGATGCTCACCGAGTTGGCTGTGCTCATACTAGCTGTCCCAGGCAGCCTGCAGTACAAGGACTTCTGTTTATTCACCAAAAAAATTGAGGTATTGAAGCAGCAGCTCTGAGCTGGTCCTCCTCTGTCTCGGGATAACTGGGTGCTCTGTACAATTCCCACCTAGAATGCATCTCTTTTGAAGGCCGGCTCAGAGGTCGTGACCTCTAATGCTAATACCCCAGGGCTATAGCCCCCCAGGGAAAGCAGACGAAGGCTGTGTTCCAGGCACAGTCCTCTGCACTACAGAGCACTTCTAGCCTCATAGAAGCTCATGAAGGACAGAGACCGTCCTGCTCTACAGAGACAACAAAGACACATTTACAAAAATTACAAAACAAAAAGCAAATCAGCATAAATAGCACACCCATACATAGCAAATTTGGGGTAAAAGTCCGGCCTAGAGTCCACGCAGGGCACTGACAGCCTTCCTGTGACACATTTTTAAACTAACCTTAACCTCTAAAGGAAGAGACAAACTAAGACCAAAGCGGAGGCCAACATCCTTCACCAGGCGTCCGGGGATGAACTCCAGGGACTACAGGCTGGATGAGCCTCCAGAGGCTATAATGAGCTCACAAGTGGATGCGAAGAGTCAGTGGTATAAAACTGATGTATATTTTATTTAAGACCTAAACATTTGGATATTACAGTCTGAACAGCAGGTGAAGGAACAAAGGCCCACAGCTCCTTGTGAACTGCACTGCAGAACAAAGGCCCCTTCGCTGAATGAATGACTCTAAGGAAACGGGTTTTGATAGGAATTGCGTACCTGATACTCTAAAACCTAAAGATGCGCAGACCTTCCCTCTGCTTCTGTATTCTCCTTTCTGAAGTCACTCCCCTGCTGAGGCAGCCCTCTGGGTCTTCTGAATGACACCCCCTCCCACCCATGCCTGAACATCCTCCTGGAGACACAGCTTCCGCTCCCCTGCCCTCACCAGGCATGCGGGTCCCAGCAGCCCCGCTCCACAGCCCTGGGCTCTTCACCTTCTGTCCTGCCTACACCGTCTCCCCTAAGACGTGTCCCTCCATCCTCCGAGCCACAGAGCCCTTCCCGGGCAGCACCAGGCGTGAGGGCTGCATCAGGCTGTTCTCCTAACAGATTATCACACACACCAGGTAACAGGGCCACGTCTCTACCCCACAGAACTGCAACTTGGGCCTACAGGACCAATTCCACTGCTAGTAGGACACTTCGCATGTTGTACAAGGAGAGTGTTGTGAACTGTGCAACTGCTGCCTCAGGTCAACTCAAGGACAAGCCCACGTGATGCAAGTCTCCACTTGAATCCGCAGTGCCGTGCACGGGACCCAGCCTTCGCTGTTCTACAGCAGGCAGCAGTCCAATTTCCATTCTGGACCTGCCCTTGAATTCACCAATTAAAAGGTGCTCAGCGTTTGAAAAGCTTGGCATTGTGCAGACTACATTCTAAGTTGCTCCTAAGCAACGCTGTCTATACTTGTCTGCTTTCTCCGCTGATTCATTCATTCATTCACAAACACGTGAGCAACAAACATGTGAGCACCAGGCACTGCTGGGGCACAAGACAGTCCCCGCCCGTGAGAACAGGGGGCAGGGGCAGGGGAGTGGCACAGGCAGGAGGCGGCGAGAGAAGAGCAGCTGACAAGGGCTACGGAAGGTGCAGAGCTGCCTTGGAGACAGGGATGAGGACAGGCGTGCTTACCTGGGGGGGGACCTGTGCTAAACCCAGGAGGGAGGCGGGGACAGGGGACTCGCTGGGCAGAGGGACGGGGCAGTGTACAGGCACATGTGCGCTCTGAGGACCTGGACCTTCTCCTTAGGTGCAGAAGTGAGAGAGGCCAGTGTGACCCCAGACCAGGAGAGTCAGAGGAAGGCCTGCAGAGCTGTGAGAGGAGGAAGAGGGGGGCCAGTCTATGCGGCGTGAACACCACGAGCAGGACTACAAGCCTGGAGATGCTCCAGAGGGCAGGGGAGGCCCATGACAGCCTTCTCTACAGAAGAGCCCTCTGGCTGAGTGAGAAGCCGACAGGGAGCTGCCCCAGGGGCCTTCCCACCCAGCTCAGGGTCACAGGCAGACGGGAGCCCTGGCCCTTCCCTGTGCAGGAGACGGGAGAGCTCAGACACACAGGCCCAAAGGAGAAGAGGGGTGCAGCCTGACTAACATGGTAATTGCCGTGAAGGAAAAGCCACTGTTAGAGAGGGAAGGATTGATATGGAGTCTAGTAACAAGAGGCGGTTAGGATGCAGAACAGACAGAACAAGGGGTTCACCAGGAGAGGGAAGGAAAAGGGGAAGCGGGAGAGTCGGAGCCCAGCCAGTGTGTGCGCGCCCAATGTCTCCCAGGCTGAGGGCTGGGGCAGAGTGGGGTCCAGACCTGCCGGCTCCCCTGGGAACGAGTGTGGAGCACCGACGGGCTGTGGGCTCCACTGAGCTACTCACTGATTTAACAGCAGTTTGGTGAGCTCCATGTAGTAAGGGCTGGGCATAGGCGTAAAAGTTTCTTCCTTTCGTTCATGATCTCGAATCTTCTCCAACTTTTCTGAAATTTACAAGTGAACACATTTTACCATGACCATAAGCAAAATATATATTCAAAACCTTCCAAATTTACCAAGTGGGTTTCCCAGGTGGCACAGTGGTAAAGAACACGCCTGCCCAAGTACTTATGTTACCTAGTCGATCAACTAACAGAAAAAAAAAAAACAACACTTTTTGAAATATCATTTATTATCACTAACTAGATATTACAGAGCTGATTTCCTCAAACCTCTAAGCATCTCTTAGAGAAGGTGGTAGATTTGGGTCATAGCTGTTGCTGGGCCTGCAGAACATATGACTGAGAATAGTCAGAGCCACAAGGTCTTTTCTCGGGGAGAGTGAAGTATTCTACCTTTGATGCAAGCAGAGATGATAGTAACTAGGGACTGGCGAAGTTTCCTTCTTCATAGCAAACCTTGTTTAGCACTTCCCTGGTGGCACAGTGGATAAGAATACACCTGCCAACGCAGTGGATGTGGGTTTGATCCCTGGTCCCGGAAGATTCCACATGCCCTGGAGCTAAGCTTAGAGCCTGTGCTCTGCAACAAGAGAAGCCACCACAGTGAGAAGCCCGTGCACTGCAACCGAGAGGAGTCCCCGCTGGCTGCAACTAGAGAGCGAGCCTGCACAGCAAGGAAGATTCCACACAACCAGATATTAAAATACAAACACTGTTCAGAAGAGAGCAAGACAACCTACAATTAAGAGGGGGTTGAAAGCCCCAAATCTGGAACCAAAGTGCTGAGTCCAGTTCCACCCAGCAGGAGCATGCCACGCCGCCCCCTCTCTGTCCTTCCTCCTGGCTGAGAAACCCCGGTCCTGAACCAGGCTGCCGCCGTGGCGAAGGCACGCACAAGCCACTCTGCCGTGGGGGCTCCTCTGAGATGACTGGCCACCCATCCCCAGGGCCCCCGGGGCCCACCCCCTGCCATCCTTAACCCCCCCCCCGCCCGTTTGGCCACTCACATCCCGCCCACCCTCTCCAGCCTTCTCCCCGACGCTGCTGCACCCCCACGTGCCGAGGGGCACGCTGCACCCTCTCACTGCACAGAACACGGCCATGGCAGCTGTCCTCACTGCTGAGTGAGCCCTGTCTCACTCACCAGTCCGTCAACCTCCATGCAGCACCTTCCGTCTTAAAAAGAAAACTCTCCTCTGATGACCCAAGGTCCACATCCCTCTCCCATTCAAGCCCACGCTGGCCCCAGTCTCGGGAAACGGCACCCCCAGCTCTGCCAGCGACCCTGGTGGGCACCCTCATTTCTCTATGATCCCGTGGCCTGTCCCCGACCAAATCCTGCCCATCCTGTCTTCAAAACACACCTGGACCCCAGCCACGTCTGCCCACCTCCATCAACCCAGTGGTTGGGCCACTCTGAGCTCCTGTTTGTGACCCCCGACCGCCCTCTCTCCACACTCGTCTTCCCCACACCACAGACAGACTCTCCCTTTTTACATCTGCCTCAGAAGATAAAACACCTGTCTGATCTCTGCAGCAGAGACCGACAACACCCAGTGTGGCCCGGGGTGGAACAGCAGCAGCTCACACATCTCTGCTGGGTCACAAGAGCGGCTCGACCACGCTGCAGGGCTGCTGAGCGGCTCCTCCAAGAGCGAGCAGTCTGCCCTGTGAGCTGGCAGTTCCAGGGCTCTAGGCGTTTATTTACCGAAGAGAAATAAAAACAAATGCCCACAAAAAGACTCAGACACGACTGTTCACAAAGCAGCCTTGATCACAATAGCCTAAAATGGGGAACAACCCACAAACATCCACCAACAGAAGAATGCGGACAAGCTGTGGAATATTCACACAATGAGTGAAACATTATTCAGGATAAAAGAATAAGCTAACAACACATGCAACAACAGGGGCAATGAATCTCAAGAACATCATGTTGAATTAAAGAAGTCAGAGCAAGGGCTTCCCTGGTGGTCCAGCGGCGAAGATGCCGCACTCCCAGGGCCGGGGTCCTGGGTTAGAGCCCACACGCCAGAACTAAAGGGTTCACACACCACAGCTGAGACCTAGTGCAGCCAAATAAATATTGAAAAGAAGTGAGAGCAAAAACTGACATGCTAGATGACTCCATTTGTATGCCATCCCAAGAACAGGTAGAACTAATCTACGGTGGCTGCAGCAGCAGCAGTCCCCTCGTGGACTGATGAGTGATGCCCACTGCTGTCCCCACAGGATGGCCCAGGACCGTGAGAAGGCCCAGAGTAACTCTCCCCACACCTTCCCTCTGACTCGGGCCTCCCAGCAGGCAGGTTCTTGCCCCACGTCACCTGGGGTTGGAATAGGCCAGAAAGGGAAGAAGTGCCAATAGAACCAGGACCTTGGTGTGTGGGGAGCCGAGGGGGGCAGTGTCCCTGCTTAAAAAAAACAAGCCCTCAAAGCCTAACGAACTAGTCTCCTGTCATGGACCACCAGCTTCACGCACCCCTTTGGGATATGGACTGAAGACAAAATGCTCATGCAGTCTTCCTTGACCTATATTTGAGTCACACCTGGCTCCAAGTGTTCAAGCTTCTAGGAGGCAGGGGCCCCTGGGTGATTCCCAAAGGGAAGGGGACAGTCAAACTCATTCACAGGCTTTTCAAATTCTATACTCCCCCAATCCCAACCCTAAATAAATTTGAGATTCTTCTCTGTAATGAGCCATTCATATCTCCAAGGTGAGGAAAAGCCTGCAAAGGTTTAAGATAAAGACAGACTGCCTCTTTGACCCAGTATTTTCCTTTTTTGTTTTTTCCAACACCTTTATACTGAGGCATAATCATCATACCACGCAATTCACCCATTCAATGGTTTTTAATATAGTCACAGAGTTGTGCACCCATCACTTCAATCGACTTTACAGTATCTTCACCACCCCAAAATCTTTCTATCACCCACTCAAACCTCCATCCCTAGGCAACCACTAATTTCCCTTGTCTTTATGGATATGCCTGCTCAGGACAATTCATCATATAAATTGAATAATACAATATTTGGTCTTTGTGTCTTCCCCCACCCCTGCCACTTAATGTAACATTTTCAAGGTTCATCTGTGTTTGTACCCTATGTCACAACCTCTTACCTTGAGATGGCCAAAACAATATTGCCTTGTATGGATGATGCCTTATTTTCATGCATTCTCTCTAATGTAATGCATTCTTTGTAATGACTCAGTTCCTCATGCTGGTCTATACTTATTTTTTTTTAATTAGAATAAATGTTCCCTTAAATTTGTATAACATCTTCAGTTTTAAAGCAAGTGCAGCTGATAGTGGAGACAAGATGGCAGAGTAGAGGGACATGAGCTCACCTCTTCTTATGAAGACACCAAAATCACAACTAGGTGCTGAACAACCATCGACAAAAGAAAAATGCTGGGACCTACCAAAAAAGATGTCCTACATCCAAAGACAAAGTAGAAGCCACAATGAAATGGCAGGTGGGCTACAACTGACATGAAATCTATTACCACACCTGTCAGATGGGCAACCCACAAACTGGAAAGTAATTATATCCCAGAGGTTCTTCCACAGGAGTGAAAATTCTGAGCCCCACATCATGCTCCCCTTACTGGGGGTCTAGCAACTAGAGGAGGAGCCCCCAGAGCATCTGATTTTGAAGACAAGCAAGAACTGATCTCAGGAATTCCACAAGACGGGGGGAAGCAGAAACTCCACTCTTGGAGGGTGCACACCAGGAATGAGGGGAAAAAGCAGTGACCTCATAAAAACTTAGACCAGATTTACCTGCTGGTACTGGAGGCTGGGGCCCTCATTATACTCAAAAGTTGCTGCACAGCAAAGGAAACCATAAAGAAAAATAAAAGCCACGGATGGGAGAAAATATTTGCAAATAAAGTGACCTTCAAGGGCTTAATCTGAAAAATTTACAAACAACTCATACAACTCATGGACAAGGCAATGGCAACCCACTCCAGTACTCTTGCCTGGAAAATCCCATGGAATGAGGAGCCTGGTAGGCTGCAGTCCACTGGGTTGCTAGGAGTCAGACACAACTGAGTGACTTCACTTTCACTTTCCACTTTCATGCATCGGAGAAGGAAATGGCAACCCACTCCAGTGTTCTTGCCTGGAGAATCCCGGGGACGGAGGAGCCTGGTGGGCTGCCGTCTGTGGGGTCACACAGAGTCGGACACGACTGAAGCGACTTAGCAGCAGCAGCAGCATACAACTCAACAACAACAACAAAACAAACAATCCAATCAAAATGGGCAGAGGGCTTCCTCAGTCGCTCAGTGGTAAAAAATCCACCTGCCAATGCAGGAGACGCAGGACTGATGCCTGGTCTGGGAAGAATGCACATGCCCTGAAGCAACTCAGCCTGTGCACAACTACTGAGCCCACATGCTGCAACTACTGAAGCCACACACTCCAGAGCCCACGCTCCACAGCAAGAAGTCACTGCAATGAGGAGCCCACCACCACTCTGGAGAGTAGCCCCAGCTGCCTGCAAGTAGAGAAAAGCCCGAGCAGCAGAGAAGACCCAGCACAGTCAAAATAAAGAAGCTATTTTTAAAAAATGGGCAGAAGATCTAAACAGGTATTTCTCCAAAGGAGACACAGAGGGCAAAAAGCACATGAAAAGATGCTCAGCTCTCTAATTATTGTTGCTGTTGTTCAGTCGCTCAGTCGTGTCCGACTCTTTGCAAACCCATGGACTGCAGAAATGCAAATCAAACCTACAATGAGATTATCACCTCACAGCAGTCAGAATAGCCATCATCAAAAAGCCTACATATGATAAATGCTGGAGAAGATGTGAAGAAGAGGGAACCCTCCTACACTGCTGGTGGGAATGTAAATTAGTGCAGCCACTATGGAGACCAGTATGGAGGTTCCTTAAAAAACTAAAACTAGAGCTAGTGTATCATCCGGTAGTCCCAGTCCTGGTCATGTATCTGGAGAAACCATGGTTCCGAGGGACACACGCACCCCTCCGGTGAACACACGCACGTTCACCGCAGCACTGCGTGCGGCCCCTGAGACATGCAAGCAGCCGAGTGCACACCGACAGACGAGTGGGTAAAGAAGACACGGTGGGTACACACAACAGAATACTACTCAGCCCTTAAAAAGAATAACGACATCTGCAGCAACGCCGAGGACCCTGGAGGTGATCACAGCAAATAAACTAAACCACGTAGAGAAACACATATACCGTATGACATGGCTTATACGTGAAGTCTAAAACAAAAACATGCAAATGAATTTATTTACAAATTTGAAACAGATTCACAAAAAACAATCATTAGCAAAAAGGAACAGAGGACGGGAGGGATAAATTGGGAGTGGGAAAATGATACACACACACACACACAACTATATATAAAATAAATGACCAACAAGGACCAACTGTATAATACCGGGAACTCTGCTCACTATTCTGCAATAACTGAAATGGGAAAGGAATGCAAAAAAGGTTGATACATGTATATATACAACTGACACTATGCCGTACACCTGAAACTAACACAACTTTATTAATCAACTAAACTGCAATATAAAGTAAAAATTAAAAATAAAAATAAACAAGTGGGACCTAATTAAACTCAAAAGCTTTTACACAGCAAAGGAAATGATTAAAAAATGAAAAGACCCACGAAGGGGAGAAAATACTTGTAAATGATTAGACCCATGAGGGATCAATCTCCAAATTTACAAACAGCTCAGGCAGTTCAATACAAAAATAAACAATCCAATCAATTAATGCGGAGAAGATTCAACAGAAGTTTTCCAAAGAACACATACAGTTGTGCAAGAAACACATGGGAAGATGCTCAATATCACTAATTATTAGCCAAATGCAAGTGAAAACTACTATGAGATATTACTTCACACCAGTCAGAAAGGCCATCATCAAGTGTACAAACAACAAATGCTGGAGACGAGGTGGAGAAAAGGGAGCCCTCCTACACTACTGGTGGCAATGTAAGTTGGTGCAGCCAATACAGAGGCCAGTAGGAGGTTGCTCAGAAATCCAAAAACAGAGCTACCATATGGTCCAGCAATCCCACTCCTGGGAATATACCTGGCCAAAACTTTAATCTAAAAAGGTACATACACTCTATATTGATATCAGCACTATTCACAATAGACAAGACATGGAAGCAACCTAAATGTCCACTGACAGATAAAGAAGATGTAGTGTGTATACACACACACAATGGAATATTACTCAGCTATTAAAAAGAAGTAAGATAATGCCATTTGCGGCCACATGGCTACACCTGAGGATTATCATACTTACTAAATTAAGCCACACAAAGACAAATGTCACATGATATGGCTTAGGTGCAAAACGTAAAAAAAAAAAAATTATAGAAATGAACTTATTTCCAAATAGAAACAGACTCGCAGACTTAGAAAACAAACTCGTGGTTAGCAAAGGGTAAAAGCACAGGGGAAAGATAAATTGGGAGTTTGAGATTGACATACACATATTACTATACATAAAAGAGATGACCAAAAAGGACCTATTGCATAGCTTAGGGAACTCTGCTTAATATTCTCTAATAACTGAAATGTGAAAAGAATTTCAATAAGAGTAGATACATATATATTTTAATAATTGAATCACTTTTTGTACACCTGAAACTAACAAAATATGGTTAATCAACTATTTTGTTGCTCAGTTGCTAAGTTGTGTCTGACTCTTTGCGACCCCATGAACTGCAGCACACCAGGCTTCCCTGTCCTTCACTATCTCCCGGAGTTTCCTCAAAGTCATGTCCATCCAACCATCTCATCCTCTGTCACTCCCTTCTCCTCCTGCCCTCAGTCTTTCCCAGCATCAGGGTGTTTTCCAGCGAGTCGGCTTTTTGCATCAGGTGGCCAAAGTATTTCAAGCTGGATTTAGAAAAGGCAGAGGAACCAGAGATCAAATTGCCAACATCCAGTAGATCATGGGAAAAGCAAAAGAGTTCCAGAAAAACATCTACTCCTGCTTTATTGACTATACCAAAGCCTTTGACTGTGTGGATCACAACAAACTGTGGAAAATTCTTCAAGAGATGGGAATACCAGACCACCCGACCCGCCTCCTGAGAAATCTGTATGCAGGTCAAGAAGCAACAGTTAGAACTGGACATGGAACAACAGACTGGTTCCAAATTGGGAAAGGAGTACGTCAAGGCTGTATATTGTCACCCTGCTTATATAACTTATATGCCGAGTACATCATGAGAAACGCTGGACTGGATGAAGCACAAGCTGGAATCAAGATTGCTGGGAGAAATATCAATAACCTCAGATATGCAGATGACACCGCCCTTATAGCAGAAAGTGAAGAAGAACTAAAGAGCCTCTTGATGAAAGTGAAAGAGGAGAGTGAAAAGTTGGCTTAAAGCTCAACATTCAGAAAACTAAGATCATGGCATCTGGTCCCATCACTTCATGGCAAATAGATGGGGAAACAGTGAAAACAGTGACAGACTATTATTTTGGGCTCCAAAATCACTACAGATGGTGATTGCAGCCATGAAATTAAAAGATGCTTGCTCCTTGGAAGAAAAGTTATGACTAACCTGACAGCATATTACAAAGCAGAGACATTACTTTGCCAACTTAAAGGTCCATCTAGTCAAAGCTATGGTTTTTCCAGTAGTCATGTATGGATGTGAGAGTTGGACACATCTTTCCTTATAGAAAGCTGAGCACCGAAGAATTGATGCTTTTGATCTGTGGTATTGGGAAAGACTCTTGAGAGTCCCTTGGACAGCAAGGAGATCCAACCAGTCCATCCTAAAGGAGATCAGTCCTGAATATTCATTGGAAGGACTGATGCTGAAGCTGAAACTCCAATGCTTTGGCCACCTGATGTGAAGAACTGATTCATCTGAACAGATCCTGATGCTGGGAAGGATTGGGGGCAGGAAGAGAAGAGGACAACAGAGAATGAGATGGTTGGATGGCATCACCAACTCAATGGACATGAGCTTCGGTAAACTCCGGGAGCTGGTGATGGACAGGGAGGCCTGGCTTGCTGCAGTCTATGGGGTCGCAAAGAATCAGACACAACTGCGCGACTGAACTGAACTGGCCAAAGTATTAGAGCTTCAGCTTCAGCATCAGTCCTTCCAATGAATATTCAGGACTGATTTCCTTTAGCATGGACTGGTTGGATCTCCTTGCAGTCCAAGGGACTCTCAAGAGTCTTCTCCAACACCATAGTTCAAAAGTATCAGTTCTTCGGCGCTCAATCTTCTTTATGATCCAACTCTCTCATCCATACATGACTAATGGAAAACCCATAGCTTTGACTATACAGAACCACTACACTACAATATGAAATAAAACTTAAAAACAAAAATAAACATACAGTACCTAATTAAACTCAAAAGCTTTTACGCAGCAATGGAAACCAAAAACAAAATGACAAGACAACCTATAGAGTAAATGTCTGCAAACAATGACACGGAGAAGGGATCCATCAGCAAAACTGACAAAGAGCTCGTGGAGCTCAATATCAACCAAATCCAGCGCTTCCCTGGTGGCTCAGTGGTAAAGAATCTGCGTGCCAATGCAGGAGACCAGGTATGATCTCTGATCCCCACATCCACAGAGCAACTAAGCCGTGCACCACAATCCTAAATGAAATCAACCCTAAATATTCATTGGAAGGGCTGAGGCTGAAGTTCCAATACTTTGGCCAACCAATGTGAAAAGCGGACTCATTGGAAAAGACCTTGAGGCTGAGAAAGACTGAGGGGAGGAGGAGAAGGGGTGGCAGAGGATGAGATGGTTCGATAGCATCACCGACTCGATGGACATGAAGTTGAGCAAACTCTGGGAGACAGTGGAAGACAGAGCAGCCTGGTGTGCTGCAGTCTGTGGGACAGCAGAGTCAGACATAACTTAGCAACTCAACAATAGTCACTCTGGAGAATAGTTTGGAGATTCCTTAAAAAACTAAAAATAGAGCCACCATATGATCCAGCATTCGTATTCCTCTGGGTACAGAGAAAACCATGGTTCCAATGGATACATGCACCCTAATGTTCACTGCAGCACTGCTTCCAATACCCAAGACATGGAAGCAGCCCAAATGTGCGTGGAGAGATGCATGGATAAAGAAGATGTGGTACATACATACAATGGAGTATTACTCAGCCATTAAAAAGAATAAAATAATACCATCTGCAGCTACATGGATGAACCTGGATTAACATGTAGATTATCATACTAAGTAAACTAAACCAGAGAAACACAAATATCACATGAAATAGCTTATATGTAAATTCTAAAACAAAACAATATAAATGTATTTACAAAATAGAAACAGACTCAGATTTAGAAACCAATCTTATCCTCAGCATAAAGGAAAAGTGGAGGGGAGGGATATACTGGAGTTTGGGATTGACATACACACACTACTATCAATAACCCACAAGGACCAACTGTATAACACAAGGGACTGACAGGCAGGGTGTTAGCTGAGAGCAATGAGGAGTGGCCCCTTCAGCTAACCGTCCCATAGCTGCCTAATCCCACTGAACAATATACAAGCCTCTCCCCCAATAGACCCCCCACCAGTACTCCAAAAATGGTCAAGGGGCTGGGAGAACACTCCCCACCAGCCAACTGGCGGGACTTTCCCTCCTCTAGCACATGCACACACCTCACACTATCCTGTACTGAAGTAACCTGCGGTGGCCACTGGACTCATAAACATTCTATGAACACATACATCTAATTATATGAGAAGGATATGTGCAGTAGAGCCTCCTGTTACATAACCTGCCACTGTCGATCAAGGTTGTCAATCATTGACCCCCCTCGATTATGCAAATGCCCCTGCCTTAGAAACTTGTACCCCCGCCCTCCAGGGCCATCTGCCTCCCCTGGAGCGGCCCACCTCTCTCTTGAGGTGTCCTCTCTGTTCTGTCTTGTTTGCTCGGTCGCTCACTCGTGTCCAACTCTTGGTTACCTGTTCTTTATTATTAATAAACTTTCTTGTAATGGTAGGACCTTAGATTCTTCTTCAGGTCCTTACCAAGAACCGATGCCCACGGGAGGAAGGGTCTCCAGACTCTCTTTCCACTAACAGAACTCTCTGCTCACTATTCTGTAAAAACCGAAATGGGATAAGAATTTGAAGAGAGTAGATACATGTATATATACAAATGAATCACTACACTGTATACCTGAAACTAACACAACTTTATTAATCAACTAAACTACACTACAAAACAAAAATTAAAATAAGCAGAGGGGACATAATTAAACTCAAAAGCTTTTGCATAGCAAAGGAAACTATTAAAAAAAACGAAAAGACAACCCTCGGAATGTTACAAGATATTTTCAAACAATTAAGAGCTACAAGGGATCCATCTCCAAAATTTATAAAGTCATGCAACTTGATATGAACCCAATCCAGTCACATAATGGGAAGAAGACTCCAACAGACTTTTCTCCAAAGAACACACACAGTTGTGCAAGAAGCACATGAGAAGAGCTCAACATCACTAATTATTAGAAGAATGCAAATCAAAACTACAATGAGATATCACCTCACATCTGTCAGAAAGGCCAGCATCAACAAGTGTACAAACAATAAATGCTGGAGAGGGTGTGGAGAAAAGAGAATCCTCCCGAACTGTTAGTGGCAATGTAAGTTGGTGCAGCCACTATGGAAACCAGTATAGAGGTGCTCAGAAATTAAAGTTAGAGCTACCATATGATCCAGCAACCCCTCCCCACCCCGGCCAGCATCTAACTGGACAAATATATACTTCAGAAAGATACAGGCACCCCCATGTTCACAGCAGTGCTGCTTACAACAGCTATGTCCCTCGACAGATAAATTCATAAAGATGTGCTACATCTACACACTGGAGTGCTCCTCAGTCATTAAAATCAATGAGATAAAGCCGCTTGCCGTAACATCAGTAGACCTGGAGATTATCAGAGCAAGTGAAGTAAGCCACACAGAGAAAGGCAAGTATCACATGATTCGGCTTATATGCAGAATCCAACAATATACACATGAACTTATTTACAAAACAGAAACAGACTCAGACAAAAACTTATCATTACTAAAGGAAAAACGTGGAGTGAAGGGATAAACTGGTAGTTTGGGATTGGCATATATGCACTGAAATATTTAAAATAGATAACCAACAAGGACCTACTCTATAGCACAGGGAACTCTGATTAATAATCTCTAATTACTTAAGTGAAAAAAGGATTTGAGAAAGAGAAAATACATGTAATGTGTTATATAACTGGATCACTTTGCTGTACACCTACAAATAACACAACATTGTTAGTCAACTACACTCCAATGTAAAACAAAAATTAAAAATAAACAAATGAAACCTCATTAAATTCAAAAGGTTTTGCACAGCAAAGGAAATCATAAACAAAACAACAAGACAACCCACAGAATGGGAGAAAATGTCTGCAAACAATGAGACTAACAAGCGACCCATCTCCAAACTTGACAAAGGGCTCATGTAGCTAAAAGAAACAATCCAATCAAAAAAATGGTCAGAAAACTTAGACAGACTTTCTCTAAAGAAGACATACACATGGCCAAGAGACGTATGAAAAGATGCCTAATACTGCTAATTAGAGACATGCACATCAAAACTATAATGGGATACCATCTCACACTGGTCAGAATGGCCATCATCAAAAAGTCTACAAACAATAAATGCTGGAGAGGGCATGGAGAAAAGGGAATCCTACTGCACTGCTGATGTTAATACACGCTGGAGAACTTATGGAGAGCAGTATGGAGGTTTCTCAGAAATCTAAAAACAGAGTTATCATATGATCCAACAACCCCACTCCTGGGCATATACCCAGACTAAATCCAAAAAGATACATGTACCCTATGTTCATAGCAGCACTGCTTACGCTAGCTGAGACATGGAAGAAACCTAAGTCTCCATCAACAGATGAATTCATAGAGTGGTACATACATACAACAAAATACTATTTAGCCATTAAAAAAAGAAATGATGCCATTTGCAGCAATATGGATGCAATTAGAGATAATCGTACTAAGGAAGTAAGTCAGGAACAGAAAGAAAAATACCACTGTAGTTATCAGTTACATGTGGAATCTAAAATATGGCACAAATGAACCTATCCACAAAACAGGAACAGACTCACATAGAAATCAGACTTCTGGTTGCCAAGGGGAGGAGGGGCGGACAGGTACAGGGGTGGACTATGAATTTTGCATTGGTTGATGCAAACTATTTAGAACAGATAAACAATAAGGTCCAACTGTCTCACACTGGGAACTATATCCAACCTCCTGGGAGAAACCTTAATGGAAAAGAATATTTTTTAAAATGTATACACACACACACGAATAACTAAGTCACTTTGCTGTACAGCAGAGATGAAAACAACACTGTAAATCATCTATACTTCAATTAAAGAAATTGAATGAAATAGTTCCACTTGCGCAACACACACGGACGTGGAGATTATCGTACTAAGTGTAGTAAACCAGAGAGAGAAAGACACATATCATATGGTATTGCTTATATGTGGATTCTATAAAAAGTTATAGAAAGGAACTTATCTACAAAACAGAAACAGACTCACAAACTTATGGTTAGCACAGGGGAAAAGTGGAGGGGAAAGATAAATTGGGAGTTTGGGATTGATATATACACATTACTATATTTAACATAAATAACCAACAAGGACCTACAGTAAAACACAGGTAACTCTGCTCACTATTCTGTAATAATCAAAATGGGAGAAGAATTTGAGACGAGATACATGTACGTGTATCACTAAATCACTATGCTCTATCCCTGAAACTAAGACAGCACTGTAACTCAACTATATACTCCAATATAAAATAAAAACAAAATCAAAAATAAACAAATACGACCGAATCAAACTCAAAAGCCTCTGCACAGCAGAAAAAACCATATGGAAAATGACAAAGCCCACAGAACAGGAGAAAATATTTGCAAATGATGAGACAGACAATCTCCAAAACTGACAAAGAGCTCAGGCAGCTCAATATCAGAAAACAAAGAACCCCATCAAAATATGGACAGGAGATCTAAAGACTTTTGTTCAACACATCGATGCCCACAGGCACATGAGATGTTCAACATCGCGAATTTTAACAGAAATGCAAATAAGAACTACAATGAGATTATCACCTCACACTAGACAGAATGGCCGTCATCAAAAAGTGTACAAACAATAAATGCTAGAGAAGATGTGGAGAAAAGGGAGCCCTCCTACACTGTTGGTGGGAATGCAAATTGATACAGCCACTGTGGACAATAAATCTACCACATGACCCAGCAATCACACTAAGAAACACATACTCTGAGAAAACCACAATTCTAAGACACATGAATCCCACTGTTCATTGCAACACTATTTACAATAGCCAGGACATGGAAGCAACCTAGATGTCCATCAACAGATGAATGGATAAAGAAGATGGGGTACATACATGCAATGGCATATTACTCAGCCATAAAAAGAATGAAGTTGAGTCAGTTCTAGAGAGTTAGATAAACCTAGATCCTATTATCTTCACTCACTTACTAGTGAAGTAAGTCAGAAAGAGAAAAACAAATATTGTATATGAATGCATATATATGGAATCTAGAAAGATGGTACTGATGAACGTATTTGCAGGGCAGCAATGGAGACACAGATGCACAGAATGGGCTTTGGACACAGCGGGGCCGGGGGAGACAGGGGGACAGAAGGAGAAAGTGGCATCAACATACATACAGTGTCATGGATAAAGTGGATAACTGGTAAGAAGTGGCTGTATGACACAGGGAGCCCAGTCTGGTGCTCTGGGATGACCCAGACGGGTGGGGTGGAGTGGAGGGGGGGGAGGGAGGCTCAGGAAGGAGGGGATATAAGTATAATATGGCTGATTTGCATTGTTATACAGCAGAAACCAATACAACATTGTAAAAATTTAAAAACAAAAAAAAAATGAAAAAGGAACTTATTTACACAACAGAAACAGACTTACAAACTTACAGTTAGCAAAGGAAAAAAGTGGAAGGGAGAGAAAAATTGGGAGTATGGGATTGACATATACCCACTGCAATATTTAAAACAGATAACCAACAAGGACATCCAGTATAACACAGGTAACTCTGCTCACTATCCTGTAAAAACCATAATGGAAAAAGAATTTGAGAAAGAGATACATGTATGCATGTACATGCTAAGTTGCTTCAGTCGTGTCCGACTCTTTGTAACCCTAGGGATCGTAGCCCTCCAGGCTCCTCTGTCCATGGGATTCTCCAGGCAAGAATACTGGGGTGGGTTACCATGTCCTCCTGCAGGGGATCTTCCTCACCCAGAAATCAAACCCACGTCTCTTGCATTGGCAGGTGGTTCTTTACCATTTGAGCCACCTAAGAAGCCCAATATGTATATGTATAACTGAATTGCTATGCTGTAAATCTGAAACTAAGACAACACTGTTACTCAACTATCCTTCAATATAAAAACTAAAACTCAAAATAAACAAATACGACCAAATAAAACTCAAAAGTTTTTGCATAGCAGAGAAAACCACACAGAAAATGACAAGACAACCCACAGGATGGGAGAAAGTATTTGCAAATGAAGTGACCTACCTACAGGGCTTAGTCTCCAAAATTTACAAACTCGTACAACTCAACAACAAAAAAGCCTGAACAACCCAATCAAAAAATGGGCAGACAGTTTCTCTGGCGACTCAGTGCTAAAGAATCCACCTACCAATGCAGGAGGCACAGGTTCGATCCCTGATCCGGGAAGATGCCCCTTGCTGCACAGCAACTAAGCCTGTACACCGCATCTGTGCTCCAGAGCCTGGGGACGGCAATGACTGGTCCCACGCACTGCGGCTACTGAAGCCCGAGCACCCTACGGCCGGCACTCCACAACCAGAGTGGCCACTGCGACGAGAAGCCCCTGCAGCGCAACTGGAAAGTAGCCCCCGCTACCCACAAACAGACAAAAGCCTGGGCAGCAGTGAAGACCCAGCACAGCCAGAATAAATAAATTACATTTTTAAAAAATGGGCAGAAGATGTAAATAGACATTTCTCCAAAGATGACACAGATGGCAAAAAGCACATGAAAAAGATGCTTGACTCTTCAATTATTAGAGAAATGCAAATCGAAACTACAATGAGATATCACCTCCCACCAGTCAGAATGGCCATCATCAAAAAGTCTACCAACAATAAACGCTGGAGAGGGTCTGGAGAAAAGGCTATCCTCCTCCACTGCTGTGGGAATGTAAATTAGCGCAGCCACTATGGAGACTAGTATGGAGGTTCCTTAAAAAGCTAAAAAAAGAGCAAGCGTATGATCCAGTAGTCCCAGTCCTGGTCACGTATCTGGAGAAACCCATGGTTCCGAGGGACACACGCACCCCGCCGTTCACCGCAGCACTGTGTGTGGTCCCCGAGACATGGAAGCAGCCGAGTGCACACCGACAGACGAGTGGGTAAAGAAGACACGGTGCGTACACGCAACAGAATACTACTCAGCCCTTTAAAAGAATAACGACATCTGCAGCAACGTCGAGGACCCTGGAGATTATCACAGCAAATAAACTAAACCACGTAGAGAAACACATATACCGTATGACATGGCTTATACGTGAAGTCTAAAACAAAAACATGCAAATGAATTTATTTACAAAATAGAAACAGACTCAGAGACTTAGAAAACAAACTTATCATTAGCAAAAAGGAACAGTGGAGGCGAGGGATAAATTGGGAGTATGGAAATGACGTACACACACTACTATATTTAAAATAAATAACCAACAAGGATTAACTGTGTAACAGAGGAAACTTTGCTCACTATTCTGTAATAACTGAAATGGGAAAAGAATTTGAACAAGTGTAGATACATGTATATATACGACTGAGTAACTGATGTACACCTGAAACTAAAAACTTTATTAATCAACTAAACTGCAATAGAGGATAAAAACTAAAAATCAAAGTAAACAAATGGGAAATAATTTAACAAAAGCTTTTACACAGCAACAGAAACCATAAACAAAATGAAAAGACAACCCACAGAATGGGAGAAAGCAAACGATTAGACCCACAAATCTCCAAAATTACAAGAGCTTATGCAGCTTGATATAAAAATAAACAATTCAATCGCTTAAAGGAAGAAGACTCCAATAGACTTTTCTCCAGAGAATACATACAGCTGTGCAAGAAGCACATGAGAAGAGCTCAACATCACATAATTATCAGAGGGATGCAAATCAAAACTAGAATGAGATATCACCTCCCATCTGTCAGAAAGGCCATCATCAACAAGTGTCCTAAACTGTTGGTGGTACTGTAAGTTGTTGCAGCTACTATGGAGATCAGTATGAAGGATCCTCAGAAAATAAAAATAGAGCTGTCATATGATCCAACTATTGGGCACATACATGGACAAAACTATAATTCAAAAAGTTACATCCACCCTATGCTCATAGCAGCACTGCTTATAATAGCTGAGACATGGAAGAAACCCAAATGTCCATCAACAGATGAATTCATAAAGATGAATTCATATATATTTATATGGCAAATACATACAATGAAATACTACTCATCCATAAGAAAGAATAGTATGACGCCATTTGCAGCAACATGGATGGAACTAGACATCACCAAAGTAAGTGAAGTAAGTCAGGACAAATATCATATATCAGTTATATGTGGAATCTAAAATATGGCATATCCTAGAGAAAGAAATGGCAACCCACTCAGTATTCTTGCCTAAAATCCCATGGACAGAGGAGCCTGGCGGGCTAAAGTCCATGGGGTCGCAAAGAGTCTGACACAACTTACTGACTGAGCGCACATGTGTACACACAAACAGAGGGTTACAGAACAGCAAGTAGATAAAGCATCATTCTTAATTTTTCCATATTTATATGCAATTAAAATTCAGGAAAAGGTGGGAGAGGAGATGGAAGTATAAGTGATAATCACCCATATCTTTAAACCTGCAAGTCCAATTATATTGTGAGAACTTGAAATATATGATTAAAAAAAAAATCCAGTGTGTGTGCATATATACTGTATATTTAAAATCTTTCCCTAGCTTTGTCTGAGGAGAGGATAGAAGCAATGGTATGTTCGGCCCAAGGTTTCTTTTTTTTTCCCAAGATTTTTTTTGATGTGTACCAATTTTTTAAACTCTTTATTGAAGTTGTTACAATATTGTTTGTTTTACATTTTGGATTTCTGGCTGCAAGGCATGTGGGATCTTAGTTTTCTGACCAGGGACTGAACTCCTACCCTCTGTGTTGGATGATAAAGTACTGACCACTGCATCACCAGGGAAGTCCGTGGCATGCGGTTTCTCAATGCTGTTCTCCATTAAGATAAAACAAGCTGAGAAGACCGATCTGAGTTTGGGGTAGGAAAGTTTAACTAAACCTGAAACATCTTGTCCAGAACTAAGAATGTGCTCAAAGAATGATTGTGACATAATAAAAGGACAGAGAAGCCAGCCCAAGGGGGCTCCCACTGGCCAAATCTGAAATAATTTTAATATTCAAGTGTATAGTAAAATAGTTGGTTGTAACCAATTGCATAAAATAAAAATCCATGAGTCTCTTTTAATATAAATAAATGCATACACACATACATAAACAGATGTGACGGGCTCTCTTTTACAACAAATGACAGCAAATAAGTATAGAAGTGAATCAATGGATGCAAAAACTGCGGGGTAAGAATACGATAAGAAAATGGATCAAACGTAAGGTCATCAATTTCAGGGCAATCTGATGTCATGCGCCTCTGTTTTTCTTTTTGGAGTACAGTTGCTTTACAATGCTGTGTTAGTTTCTACTGTACAGCAAAGTGAATCAGCTATGCTGTGCTTAGTTGTTCAGTCATGTCCAACTCTTTGCCACCCCATGGACCGCAGCCCGCCAGGCTCTTCTGTCCAGGGGATTCTGCAGGCAAGAATACTGGAGTGGGTTGCCATGCCCTCCTCCAGGGGATCTTCCCAGCCCAGGGATCGAACTCAGGTTGCTCAAACTGCAGGCAGATTCTTTACTATTTGAGCCACCAGGGAAGCCCAAAAATACTGGAGAGGGTAGCCTATCCCTTCTCTAGGGATCTTCCCGACCCAGGAATTGAACCGGGGTTTCCTGCATTGCAGACGGATTCTTTACCATTTGAGCTATCAGGGAAGCCTGAATCAGCTATATGTATAGATATACCTCCTCCGTTTTTTGGATTTCCTTCCTATTACGTTCCTCTTGATATAATGCAATGAGGAGGACCCCACATCACTTCCCTGGCATCTCTGCTAAAAATGTATAACCTAAATCTAATTCTGAGGAAATGTGAGGCAAATCCAAGCTGAGAGACAGTCTATAAAATAACTGCTGTACTCTTAAAAATTTTAAGATCGATAAAGACAAAGATTGAGGAAATGTTCCAGATTAAAGGAGTCTATAGAAAAAGAACACTAAATCCCTTGAAGGACTGTGAACTGGACCCCGAAATGGAGACATAATAGCTGTAAAGGACACTAGTGGGACAATTTAAAAGTTTGAATATGGACTGTGGACTAGATAATAATATTGTATCAATGTTAAATTTCATAATTTTGAGAATTATACTAAAGCAATATAAGAAAATATTCTTGCTCTTAGGAAGTACACATCGTGTACTGCTAAAGGTATACACTGTCTCCAACTTACTCTCAGTGATTCAGAAAAAAATTAATATGCCTATACACAGATTGGCAGATGGAAACTGGTAAATCTGTGTAGAGGGTATATGGATTTTGTTTACAGTATTCTTACAATCTTTCTGTAAATTTGAAACTATGTCAAACAAAGAGTTATAAACACCTAAAAAAATAAAATATGGCACAAACGAACCTATCTACAAAACAGAAACAGACTCACTCAGAGATCAGACTTTTGATTGCTAAGGGGAAGGGGTGGAGGGGGAGAGGGAGTGGACTGGGAGTTTTGGGTTGGTAGATGCAAACTATTACACTTAGAACGGATAAACAACAAGGTCCTATTGTTTAACACTGGAACTATATCCAACCTCCTGGGATAAACCATAATGGAAAGGAATATTAAAAATATATATATATATATATAACTGAATCAGTTTGCTGTGTAGCTGAGATGGCACAACATTATAAATCTATACTTCAATTTAAAAAAAAAACAATGATATAATTCCATTTGCAGCCACATGGATGGACCTGGAGATTATCAAAATAAGTGAAGTAAGCCAGACAAAGATACAAATGAACTTGTTTACGAGACAGAAACAGACTCACAGAAAAGTGGAGGGGAAAAATAAATTGAGAGTTTGGGATTGACATAAACACACTACTATATTTACAATAAATAACCAACAAGGATCTACAGTATACCAAAGATAACTCTGCTCACTATTTTTTAGTAACCAAATAGGAAAAGAATTTGAGAAAGAGACATATTATATGTGTCACTGAGTTACTATGCTGTATACCTGGAACTAAGAACATTGTTATTCAACTATATTCTGATAGAAAATAAAAATTAAAACCAAAAATAAATGGGACCAAATAGAACTGAAAAGCTTTTGCACAGCAGAGAAAACCATAAGGGAAATGATAAGACAACCCACAAAATGGGAGAAATATTTGCAAATGATGAGACCAACAAAGGATCAATCTCCAAAACTGACAAAGAGCTCATGTAGCTCAATATCAAAAAAATAAACAATCCATCAAAAAATGGAAGGAGACCTAAACAAACTTCTGTCCAAAGAAGACACACAGATGACCACAGGCACATGAGAAGACGCTCAACATCACTAATTATTAGAGAAATGCAAATCAAAACTACAATGAGATATCACCTCACACTGGTCAGAATGTCCATCATCAAAAAGTTTACAAACAGTAAATGCTGGAGAGGGTGTGGAGAAAAGGGAAACCGCCTACACCGTTGGTGGGAACGAACCATGGTGCTGAAGACTCTTGGGAGTTCATGGGACTGCAAGATCAGGCCAGTCAATCCTAGAGGAAATCAACGCTGAATATTCACTGAAAGTCTCGATGCTGAATTTTCAATACTTTGGCCACCTGATGCAAAGAGCTGACTCCTTGGAAAAGACCCTGATGCTGGGAAAGATTGAAGGCAAAAGAAGAAGGGACAGCAGAAGATGAGACGGTTCAATAGCATCATCAACCCAATGGACTTAAAGTTGAATAAACTCTGGGAGATAGTGGAGGACAGAGCAGCCTGGTGCGCTGCAGCCCACGGGGTCGCAGAGTCAGACACGACTTAGCTACTGAACAACAGTCACTATGGAGAACAGTATGGAAGTTCCTTAAAAAACTAAAAACCGAGTTACCATATGATCCAGCAATCCTGCTCCTGGGTATATATTTGGACAAAGCTATAATTTAAAAAGATACATGCACAGCTATGTTCACAGCAGTGCTGCTTACAACAGCTAAGACAAGGAGGAACCTAAATGTCCATCAACAGATGAATTCATAGAGAAGATGTCCTACAGATAGACACTGGAACATTACTCAGCCATGAGAAAGAATGGAATAACGCCACTGGCAGTAACATGGATAGACCTGAAGATTATCATACTAAGTGAGGTAAGCCACACAGAGAAACGCAAATATCACATAACGTCGCTTATATGCAGAATAGAAAAATATGCAAATAGACTTATTTACAAAACAGAAACAGAGTCACAGACTTAAAAACCAAATTTAAGATTACCAGTGGAAAAAGGTGGAGGGAAGGGATGAATTAAGAGCTTGGGACTGACATATACACACTAAAATATTTACAATAGATAACCAATAAGGACCTCCTGTACTGCACAGGGAGCTCTCAATAATCTCTAATAGCTTAAACGAAAAAAGAATATGAAAAACAGAAAATACATGTATATGTATAACTGAATTACTTTGTTGTACACCTGAAAATAATACAACATTGTTAATCAACTACATATACTCCAATGTAAAATAAAAACAAACAAAAAAGACAACCCACAGAATGGGAGATGTCTGCAAATGATGTGACCAACAAGGGATTAGTCTCCAAAATTTACAAAAGCTCAGGATGCTTAACAGCATTAAAACAATCCAATCAACTAATGGGCAGAAGACCTAAATAGACATTTCTCCAAAGAAGACAGATGGCCAAAAGGCACTTAAAAAATGTTTAACATCGCTGATTATTAGAGAAATGCAAATCAAAACTACAATGAGATATCACCTCACACCAGCCAGAATAGCTACCATCAAAAAATGTACACACAATAAATGCCAGAGAGGGTGTGGAGAGACAGGAACTCTCCTACTCTGTTGATGGGAATGTAAATTGGTACAGCCACTCTGGAGAACAGTGTGGAGGTTCCTTAAAAAACAGAGCTGAACATGAGAAAAACATGATCTAAAGGATATATGCACCCCGATGTTCATTGCAGCACTGTTTACAACAGCCAAGACACGGAAGCAACCTAAATGTCCATTGAGAGAGGAACAGATAAAAAAATGTTACATATATACTAGGAATATTACTCAGCCATTGAAAAGAATGAAATAATGCCATTTGTAGCAACATGGATGGACCCAGAAATTGTCATAGTGAATGAAGTAAGTCAGACAGAAGAGAAACATATGACATTCCATATATGTGGAATCTAAAAAGAAATGATACGAACAAACCTACAAAACAGAAAGAGACTCACAGAGAAAGAACTTAGGGTTGCCAGGGGGGAAGAAGAGTTAGGGAGTTTGAATAGATAGGTACACTCTGCTATGTTCAAAACGGATAACCAACAAGGACCTACTCTATAGTATATGGAACTCCACTCAATGTTATGTGGCATCCTGGATGGGAGGGGAATTTGGGGGAGAATGGATACATATATATGGATGGCTAAGTCACTTTGCTGTCCACCTGTAACATCACAACATTGCTAATCAGTTATACCCCAATACAAAATAAAAAGCTAAAAATAAATAAATAAAAGATAACCAACAAGGACCTACTGCACAGTCCATGGAATTCTGCTCAACAGTCTAATAGCCTAAATGAGAAAAGAAATTAAAAAAGGGTAGATACATGTATATGTTAAACCGAATCACTTTGCTGTTCACCTGGAACTAACACAACGTTGTTAATCAACTATGCTGCTGCTGTTGCTAAGACGCTTCAGTCGTGTCCGACTCTGTGCGACCCCATAGACGGCAGCCCACCAGTCTCCGCCATCCCTGGGATTCTCCAGGCAAGAATACTGGAGTGGGTTGCCATTTCCTTCTCCAGTGCATGAAAGGGAAAAGTAAAAGTGAAGTTGCTCAGTTGCAACGACTCTTAGCGACCCCATGGACTGTAGCCTACCAGGCTCCTCCGTCCATGGGATTTTCCAGGCAAGAGTACTGGAGTGGGGCGCCATTGCCTTCTCCATTAATCAACTATACACTAACATAAAATCAGAAACAAAAAGGACCTCATTAAACGCAAAAGCTTTTGCACAGCAAAGAAAACCATAAACAAAAGACAACCCACAGAATGGGAGATGCTGGCAAATAACATGACCAACAAAAGAGCGAGCTCCAAATTTTGCAAAGAGCTCATGCATCTCAATATCAAAACAAACAAACAAACACCCAATCAAAACATGGGCAGGAGACCTAAAAAGACTTTTCTTCAAAGACGACCTACAGATGTCTACTAAGAGGTACATGAAAAGATGCTCAATATCACTAATTATTAGAGAAATGCAATCAAAACTACAATGAGGGCTTCCCTGGTGGCTTAGCAGAAAAGAATCTGCCTGCCAATGCAGGAGACACCAGTTTGATTTCTGGTCCAAGAAGATTCCCATATGCCTTGGAGTAACTAAGCCCGTGCTTCACAATATTGAGCCTGTGCTCTAGAGCCTGAAAATCACGACTACTGAGCCCACATGACTCAAGTACTGAAGCCCGAGTGCCCTATAGCCTGCGCTCTGCAACAAGAGAAGCCTGCACACCAGAATGAAAGAACAGACCCGGCTCGCCGCAACTAGAGAAAAGCCCATGCAGCAGAGAAGATCCGGGACAATCAGAAAATAAATAAAATAAAATAAATAAAGTTCTTTAAAGAAAAAAAAAACAAAAAACCTACAATGAGATATCACCCCAGACCAATCAGAATGGTGATCATCAAAAATTCTACAAAAAATAAGGACTTCCCTAGAGGTCCAGTGGTTAAGACTCCAGGTTTCCAAGGCAAGTGGCATGGGTTAGATCCCTGGTTGGTCAGGGAACTAAGAACCCACATGACATGCAGCACAGACAAGAAAACACATTTAAAAAAAAAAAAATCTACAAATGGGTCTTCCCTGGTGCCTCAGGCAGTAAAGAATCTGCCTGCAACGCAGGAGAGCTGAGTTCCATCCCTGGGTCAGGTAGATCCCCTGGAGAAAGAAATGGCAACCCACTCCAGTATTCTTGCCTGGGAAATCCCATGGACAGAGGAGCCTGGCGGGCTACAGGCCATGGGGTTGCAAGAGTTGGACAAGACTTAGCCATGAAGCCACTCATGTACTTTCCTTAAACAGAAGTTACAATAAAATGCTTTTTTTAAAAAACTACAAACAATAAATGCTGAGGGTGGGAAGAAAACTGAAACTTCCTACACTATTGGTGGGAATGTAAATTGGTGGATCCACTATGGAGAACAGTATAGAGGGTCCTCAGAAAACTAAAAGACAACTACCATGATTCTGTAATCCCACTACTTGGCATCTACCTGGAAAAACACTCAGTTCAAAAAGATACAAGCTGTTTTCTATGTCTGCATCTCCACTGCTGCCCTGCAATTGGTTTATCAGTACCATCTTTCTAGATTCCATATACATGTGGTTAATATATTTGTTTTTCTCTCTCTGACTTAAATCACTCTGGCTAAATCATGTAGATGTATGGCAGAAATCAAACCAATATTGTAAAGCAATTATCTTTCAATGAAAAATAAAATAATTTAAAAATAAAAGAGGAAAAAAAATGCAAACTAAAAAAAAGGTACAAGCTGAGCGCTTCCCTGGTGACTCAGTGATAAGAGAATCTGCCTGCCAAGGCAAGAGACACGGGTTCAATCCCTGGTCTGGGAAGATCCCACATGCTGCAGAGCAACTAAACCTGTGCACCACAATACCGAGCCTGTGCTCTAGAGCCCGGGAACCACAGCGCTGATCTCAGCAATGGAAGAAGCCACTGCAGTGAGAAACTGGTGCACTGAAACTAGAGAGTAGCGCCCGCTCACCACGACTAGACAAAAGCCTGTGCAGCAACGAAGACCCAGCACAGCCAAAAGAGGGAGTGAGTGAGCCAGTGCAAGCTGCTCAGTCGTTTCTGACTCTTCGAAACCCCATGGACTATCCACGGAATTCTCCAGGCCAGAACACTGCAGTAGCTAGCCTTTCTGTTCTCCAGGGGTCCTCCCAACCCAGGGATAGAACCCAGGTCTCCTGCATTGCAGGCTGATTCTTTACCAGCTGAGCCACAAGGGAAGCCCCAAATTCCTGGAGTGGGTAACCTTTCCTTTCTCCAGTGGATCTTCCTAACCCAGGAATCAAACCAGGGTCTCCTGCATTGCAGGCGGATTCCTTAACAACTGAGCTATCAGGAAAGCCCCCGACACAGCCAAAAATAAATACTTAAAAAACTGAATATGTTAAAAAAAAAAAAAAAAAGAGTTCTCTGAAATTGTAAAAAAAAAAAAAAGAAAAAAGATACAAGTGGGACTTCCCTGGAAGTCCAGTAGCTAAGACTCAGAGCTTTCACTGCAGGGGGCTCGGGTTCTATCCCTGATCAGGGAACTAAGAGCCCATATACTGCACAGTGCAGCCAAAAATAAATAAATAAACACACGCACCCCAATGTTCACTGCAGCCCTGTTTACAATAGCCCAGACATGGAAGCAACGTAAATGTCCACCGACAGATGAATAAACAAGATGTGGTGTATACACACACACACACACACACACACTGGAGTATCACCCAGCCATTAAAAAGAATGAAATGTCACTTGCAGCAACATGGATAGACCTGGATATCATCATACTAAGTGAAGTAAACCTGACAGAAAAAGACAAATACTAAAAGCACAAGCAACAAAAGAAAGAGTTGATAAACAGCACTTCATTAAAATTTTTAAACACTGTGTGTCAAAGGACACTATGAAGAACGTGAAAAAACCTATACAATATAGGAGGAAATATCTGTATCATATAGATGATACATATTTTTTACATACCCCATAGGATATGCCTTATATGGGGAATCTAAAAAAAATGATATAAATGAACTTATTTACAAAACAGAAGCAGACTCAGGCTTAGAAAACAAACTGAGTTAGGAAAGGGGAAAAGTGGAGGGGAGGGACACATTGGGAGTTTGGGACTGAGATATACACACTATTACAGTTATTTATTATTTTTTTAATTTGAACTTTTTATTTTGTATCGCATGTGTGCGTGCTCAGTTGCTTCAGTAGTGTCCAACTCTTTGCGACCCTATGGACAATAGCCTGACAGGCTCCTCTGTCCAAGGAGATTATCCAGGCAAGAACACTGGAGTGGGTGGCCATGCCCTCCTCCAGAGATCTTTCCCACCCAGGGATCACACCCACCTCCCCCGTGACTCCTGCACTGCAGGTGGATTCTTACCTACTAAGCCACCTGGGAAGCCCCATTTTGCATTGAGGTATAGCCAATGAACAAACAATGTTGTGCCCGTTTCAGGTGAACAGCAAAGGGACTCAGCCATCCATATACATATATCCATTCACCCCCAAACTCCCCTCCCATTCAGGATGCCACATAACCTTGAGCAGAGTTCTATGTGCTACAGGAATGTTTGCTGCTAGATTTAAAATGGATAACCACCAAGCACCTACTGTATAGCACACGGAATTCTGCTCAATATTCTCTAATAGCCAAGATGTAGAATTTCAAAAGACAGTAGACACGTGCACATATACCTGAATCACTTTGCTGCACACCAGGAACTAACACAACGTTGTTATTCAACTAATACTCCAATATAAAAAAAAATCAGGGACCTCCCTGGTGGTCCAGTGGCTAAGACTCCCCCGCGCTCCCAATGAAAGGGGCCCAGGTTCAATCCCTGGTCAGGGAACTAGATCCCCCAAATCACAACTAAAAGACCCTGCATGCCCGCAACTAAGACCTGATGCAGCTAAACAAATAAAAATAAAATTAAGTTTTTTTTTTTTAAATAAAGCGAGTGGAAATAATATTACAGTGAAAACCTGAACTACAGTTGGTACACACGCCCCAAACGGCACCCCGTCCCCCAACCACTCGCGCGGCCCCCTCCGCGTCCTCACCCACGTCCATCCACTCCGGCGGGAGCAGCCGGCACTTCTGTCTCTGCTTCAGGTTGACTGCCAGCCACACAGGCACCTGCACCGGTAGGCCGGGGTTGAAAGGCCCCAGGTCGCCCTGCAAACACCCACACCCCGTCACTCACAAGGGCAGGGCCTGGACCTCCGCCGTCCGCGAGCTGACGCCCTGCGCGGTCTCGGCCGGCCCCGCGCCCCGCCGCCCCCCCGCACCGGTTCCCCAGCGCCGCCCGACGGCACCTGCGGGCCCTGGGCCCCGACAACCCCGCCCCCCGGGAGCGGGAGCCCCCCAGAGCGAGCCGGAGGCCCGGCGGTTCTCACCCCGATGAGGTAGATTTTGTCTAGGCTGAAGTTCGGGATGATGGTGACGAGCTCCTTCTCGGCCAGAAACTCCACCTCCGCTGCGTCCATGGCGTAGCCAGCGGCAGACCCGGGACTCTCCGCTGCCGCCTCAGGTCCCTCCGTTTCCGAGAAAACACCGCCGCGTCCGCCGCTTTCCCGCCACCGCGCAGAGCCCGCCCCCTGGCCGGAAGGAGCTTCGGTCGGCCTATAGGAAGGCGGCGCTGTATGTAGGGAGGTGGAAGGCGGGGAGAGTGACTGTTACGAGCCCGCGGATTGGCGCGCTTGAACGTGACTGCGGGCAGGTCCAGCCCCCTCGTGGCAGGCCCCGCCTTCCCCCGTGTCCCGGTCCCACCCCTTCCGTGCGCAGCTCACCTGGAGCCGGCGGCTCACCTGGAGCTAGAACCGCCCTTGGTGTCCCTTCACGAGCCCCTGGCGTCTGCCCTCCCACACCGCGAGTCAAACCGGGGGTGGGTGGGCTTCGGGGCCAGGAGTTGTTCAGTCGCTCAGTCGTGTCCTATTCTTTGCGACCCCATAGACTGCAGCGCGCCAGGCTTCCCTGCCCATCACCATCTCCCCGAGCTTGCTCAAACTCATGTCCATCTAGTCGGTGATGCCATCCAACTATCCCATCCTCCGTCGCCGCCTTCGGAGCCAGGAGTTAATGCACATAATTGGTTACGGTGTAACCTGGCTACACAAACGCGGGACCCCCACCGACCCACCCAAGCAGAGTGAGGGAAAGCGTTGTTTTCTGTAAGTTCACAATCTTCTGGCCTCCCTGTACACGGGGTAACATCTATAAAAATGCAGATTCCTTCACCGCACCCACATATTCCAGTTCCGAAACTGCTGGAGGAAAGGCTCACACCTGCATTTTTACAGGCTCCACAGGTGAAACCTGTGAAGGGGCGAGTTTGCAAATACCTATGGATGAGTTCAACTCTAACTGTTGGTCGGTCCAGGTGCCCTCTATAGAGTGGGCTCACGTGAACCGTTGCAGCAGTGGTTCTCAGGCCTTCCTCTGGCAGCATCCCTTCCCTACCCTCCCTCACCCTTCCCCCAGAGATGCCCCAGTGTTGACGTGCGCGCTCCCGCAGACTTCTGCTTCAGTGGTCTGGGTAAGGATACAGAACTGACCTCTAACCAGGGTCAGAGGGACGCCGGTGGGGTGATGATAACCCAGGAGAGTTTCCGCCTGAGGTGAAGCAGCTAGAGGAGCACTGGGGGGGGGGGGGGGTGTGTGTGCTGAATTTGACAGCATTGTCATTAGGCTCTAAGAAAAAGCATATGTGACAGGAGTATTTCAGGGTTCTAGACCCCTTCAGGAAAGCTCCCTCACCCCACAAAACCACACACTTTTTTGTCTAACCATCCAGAAAGCTGCCCCATGTCAGGTTGTTGGAAAGATGAAATAAAGCCATCATCCAGTTCTGCCCATTCACATGGCCTGGAAAGCGGTTTGTTGTATATCTGCATTGGAAACGATCATGATGAGCATGGAGATTTCCTTCATTGTGTCATTTATGAAGACCAATACTTTTCAAGAAAATAAAAGATCCCTCAGGATGCCGTGTAACCGAGAGCAAGTGACCACTCTGAACATCTGTCTCTTCATCTGCAAGCGAGGTAGGAAGAAAAGGAGTCCCCGGGGTATTTGGGGAAGAGGGGGGTGGCAGGCCACCTGGCCCCTCCTAAAATAGAAGCTCCCTCAGGCATCTGCAGAGAGTGTGTGCCAACTGTCTGGGTTTTGATTGATGGGGCAATGCTTCCTTGACTGGCAAATATTTGCGTTTCAAAGTTGGAGAGGCTTCCCTCCCTGATTTCCGCAGACTGTAAAAGCGCAAAGGAAAAGAGCTGGTGGAGAGCTGAGGTTCACAGAGGCCTTGGCGGGATAACGAGTGCTAGCAGAGCCCAGTATCCTGGTGTCCTTTCTGGGAATGTGGGGACATGCCGCTGCTTACCTCACAGGGCTGTAGGCAGAACGAGACAAAGGGGGTGCGGCCTTCCACACTACAAAATGGTGGCGTCTTGGAGCCTCAAACTTGAGTAGACACCAAGGCCCTTCAGTTCAGTTCAGTCTCTCAGTCGTGTCTGACTCTTTGCGACTCCATGGACTGCAGCACGCCAGGCCTCCCTGTCCATCACCAACTCCTGGAGTTTACTCAAACTCATGTCCATTGAGGCGGTGATGCCATCCACCCATCTCATCCTCTGTCGTCCCCTTCTCCTCCCGCCTTCAATCTTTTCCAGCATCAGAGTCTTTTCAAATGAGTCAGTTTTTCGCATCAGGTGGCCAAAGTATTGGACATGTATTGGACAGATATTGGACAAATATTGGACAAACAAGTATTGGACAAGGTATTGGCCAAGGTCCTTAAGGGGCTTGTTAAAGCAGCAGGATTCACAACAGCCAAAAGGTGGAAACCACCCAGATGTCCACCGCTCTCCCATGGTCCCCGGGGACTGGTGGGGAAGCAGCGACTTGCTGCGGGTGGCATCTCCCAGCTAGGAAGGTGGCTAGAATTACAGTCATGGAAGCAGAAGGGACATGCAGAGCGAAAAAACACCTCCTCCTGAGACTCTCTTCCCTCGCCCAGCTGAAAGGGGCCCTTGGGATGGTACCCGCCAAGGACAAAGACTGCTTCACTCCCTGGACCCCTCTAAGGTCTCCGAGGCAGGGGTGGTAGCATGACCCCTGCAGGCCTGACTCCCTTGCTGTTTCTGGCCAGTGGCAAATTCCACTGGTGGGGCCCAGCCGCTCCAACTGGTACCTCTTCCGACCTTCACCTCCTAGAGCCCTCGCGAGGTGGGGAGGGAATGACGATGTAGGCGAAGTTCAGATGCGTCTGGCCCGGCTGTGCAGACAGCCGTGGTTCCTGTGCCTAGCAGCAGGGCTGGCTCTGCTCACGACAGCCCTCAAGGTGTCCTTCTCCCTGCTGAGTGCGTGAGGTGGTGAGTGAATCAGGAAAGACAGACAGCTCTGGTTCTCCAGGGATGCTGTGTAAGCTGCTCCCCAGAACCTGACCAGATCCTGAGCAGGCTGGGTGAGAGGTGCAGGTTGGGGAGTGACGTGAATGGATGAGCAGTTTACAGAAAGAGAGCTCCGGGGGACAGAGTGGGGGTGGGACACAGTCCAGCAACAGGAGAATCACCTGAAGGCTGGGAGCGAATGTCTAGCTGAGCGCTGGCGATGGCACCTAGGGCAACAGCTCAGGGGACCAAGAGGAGGGACGGCCTGAAACCAGAGCCCGTGGATTGCCTGCAGGGTCCCGGAAAACCTGGCCCGGGGAAGCCTCCAGACCCCACCCAGTGGCCCCAGGTCTTTCCCAGCTGCCTGTGGCTCTGCACAGCCCAGCAGTGTCCCTCTAATCGCCACCGCTGGGCCTGCAAGTCCCTCCCTGCTGCTTGCAGGCCACCAGAGTCCGGCAGGGGAGCCAGCCCGTGAGCCGCAGGGCGCACATCACGGCTGAGCCGGGTGGGAGCTCTCAAATGCCTCCGACACAGTGCGAATACACTCTTGTGTCTTTTTGCCATCTGCTGCTGTCATTAAAAAATTACATTTCCATCTGTTTTCACACTTTTCTCCCCTCCCAACCTCCCCTCCCGGAGGCATACAGCATGAATCCCATGTCGAGGACACGAATGTTCCCTCGCCTCTTGGAGCCTGGGAACGTCACCGGGAAACACAGTGTTAGGGGTAATGGGCTTCGTGGGCGACCAGAGCTGTTCATTCCTCCTAGGTCGACATTGACCGTGACCTCTGCCCTCCACACACCAACCCCTCCACACACACTTAACAAAGCTTTTTTTTGTTGTTGCTGGTTTTAATTAGCATGTGTGGCTTTAGCATTAAAAATAAATGGAAAATAAACTGCAAGCATTAGTAACCATTCCCCCCGGGAATGTATTTAAGGAAGAACAGACGCAAGAAATAAGAATCAGGGAGCCATGTCTTGGGCTCAGAAAAAAATTGTCATTCTAGACCAACCCCAAATATGTAACCCCTCTCTCCGACCGATATAGCAAGCCTGACCTTTCATGAAGGGTCGAGTCCACAGAGAACCCAACAACCCCACAAGGTTGGGACTACAGACTTCGCCTGGTGGATCTCCTCAAACACAGCTTTGCAAACATCAGCATAATCGCTAACGTTCTGGGTCCTGTATGTATGGTCATCTGTTTCATCTTCCCAACAACGTAGTTACTACCTTCTTTTGAAGATGGAGGAAGCTGAAGCTCAGAGTAGATCAATTAATAATTTTTTTTTTTAACTTTTGGCTGTGCCCCCCAGCATGTGGGACCTAGTACCCCAACCAGGGATCGAACCCACTCCCCTGCATTGGAAGGTGGAGTCTTAACCACTGGACCGCCAGGGAAGTCCGAAGCTGAGGCTCAGAGAGGCAAAGTTAACTCGCTCCAGGTCGCCCATCTGACAAAGGGAGCATGGGGGTGGATGCAGCAGGCTGGACGCCAGGCCCCCAGGAAGCCTTCAGGTGGAAGCAGTTTATTCAGAAGGCCGTCCTAGGATGCTCCAGGAAGGCGGGAGATCTCCAGGGCCAGTTTAGGTTAAGGAGCAGGTTTCTACTGCTGGCAGCTTGGGGCTCAGACCACCTCACCCCACCCAGCTCCCCGCCAACCAGGGGCTCCTAGGGAAGCCTGGCTCCTCACAGTGTGCCTGGGACCGGCAGCACTGCTCCCGGGAGCTGGTGAGAGACGCACAACAGTAGGCCCCGCCCAGACCTCCCCTAACAAAGGGGATCTGCATTTGAACTGGCTCCCTGCTGACAGCACCTTCACAAAGCACCGGGTCGTCTCAGAGTCCCCTCACCAGCACCAGGAGGAGGAACAAGGGAGGTGGGGAATGTATCCTCTAACTCCCATCCGTAGTGGGTGAGGGGTACCGCCAGGCAGCCTGGAGAGCCCCCAGGCCAGCAGCTCCTGCAGCAGAGGAAGCCCTCAGGCGCTGGAGTGGAACCCTCCCCTTGCACACACACGGAGCTCCATCACACCCAGGGATGTGGTCCCAGGTGGCCTGCTCCTACCACTTGCCCCACACTCACACCTCCAGACTCCTCAGGTCCCCACCGCGTTGTACCCATTCCCCAGATGAGCAAACAGAGGCCCAGGGAGGTGGGTGCCCTGCATGATCATGACCCCCATCTACTGACTGTCAGCTCCATGCCAGGCACTATGTGGGCATTGTACGGAGATCATTTGTCCTTAACACACATGGGCTCGCCACGTGGGAGGTCCTGCTCTCCTCACTTCACAGGTGAAGACAAGATTCAGGGGGGTTGAACAGCTTTCCAAGGTCACACAGCACAGCACAGGGTCTGGCCAATACTCTTGCTGGCATCCACTCCTCCTATTCTTTCTCACGCTCCTAAGAGGGATGCTGGGGCTTCAGTGGGGCGCCCTGCCCCCTGCCATCATGCCCCCCACTTCACCTCTTCCTCATGAGGAGACAGAGCCTCAGGAGCAGTGAGAATTGCATGGGGTTTCTTGTGGCTTGGGAGGCAGGTGTCACCAGGTAGGGTCCCCCTCACTCAGCTGGGGTGCATGCTCCATGCTGGCTCTACCAGGAACGAGCCCTTCAGATTCAAGAGGCCCAGAGCCCAGGACTGGTGTGGGTGCCTTGGACCGCAAGACCTTTCTGCAGGAGACCAATGGGACTCACCCGGCTCTGCGAGAAAGCCAAACTGGCTCCCCAGGGCTGCAAAGCCTCTGGCCGGCCCTCCACCCCTCTCCAGCTCACGGCCCTCTTGCTGTTGCCATGGGCACTAAAAGCCTGTGGTGAAGTGCCCATTAGTCATGGCAGGTTACTGAGTGGGCTGGAGGCCTCCGAGCAGTACCCAGGAGGTGGGGGGGTGGGGGGTAGGATCCCCTGGCCTGCAGACTGAGCCAGCCCTCAGGGCGAGCACCCAGCCCTGAGATCCAGAGTCCCCTGGGTCCCAGAGGGAAAGGACTGGGGCAAAGTGTCCACGTCACCTCCAGGGGGATATAAGGGATGCTGAGTATCCAGGGAGAAAGGGAAAATCAACAAGAAGTATTGCTGAGTGGCAGCTTCATGTGGATGGTAAGAATGAGGGGTCTGGGTTCAAGTTCTCACTCTCTGACGACCTTGGGCTCTAAGTTTCTCAGGTGCCCCATCTGTAAAATGGGGGTAACCACAGCGTCTACACCAGGAGACTAGACGGTTATTCCCAGCCCGTCACTCCCTCCCTTTATAGACATGTCTGTCCCTTCCTGTGCCATGTGACTGCCCAGCTCAGCCACGTGGGGTGTGTCTGTGTGGCTTGCTTGCCCCATGCGTGGAAGCTGAGAACGCTCCCGCAGGGCCTGGCTTGTGCTCTGAGCATCTGCAGTGAGAACACACTCTGGGCGCTACTGGCCACAGAATGAGGAGGGCCAATTGAGGGGCCAAGACCACCAGAAAGCCCATCACCAGCCAGACTGGCCCCTCTGCGATAAGCGATTCTCTTAAACCTACCTCTGTACTGAGTGTGCTCCATCTCCTCTGCCCGCCCAAGGAGCAGAGTCCACAGCTTGTTACACAGGATCTTTATTTACAATGCAAAAAAGAACTTATAAATCACTCTCTGGACAGTTTTGATGCCTTTAAGACAACTTGTAAAAAATGGAGCCAGTCCTGTGCAAGAAGTCCTTGTGTGTGTGCACCTCCAGGGCGCTCATCTGCATGGCCCTGGGCGCTGGGAGTCTGTCTGGCCAGAAGGGAGCCTTTCCCGGACGGCACCCATCACCATGCTCGGGGTTGGCGAGAATGTAGAGGCGTTGGAGGTCTGGTCCACCCCACGGGGCCTGGGACGTGTCGCTCTGGAAGCGGGCGTGGCTGACTGCTTGCTCCTCTCCCCACGCCTCTGGTCCAGTGCTGGAACCGCTGCGTCCTCCCAGCCAGAGTCCTCAGCACATCGTCCGAGGGCCCCGGACACGTGGAAGGGGGGCGGCCAGAGCAGGAGCCGGGGCAGGTGAACCCCTGACCTGCGCCGCCGCCTCAGGCCTCAGGGTCAATGTCTCCATCCTCCGGGCACGACCCCGAGTCGTCCAGCCAGACTAGGAGACAGAGGGGGCAGTCCACATCCAAATGGGCCCCCCTCACACCAGGCCCCTTTCCCCAGGAGCTCCAGGGCCGGTGCCTCTGGGCACGTTGCTTCATCGTATCCCCCCAAACTCTGTGTACGCAGGGCAGTGGTGTCAGCCGATTCGGAGAGGGAACCCCAGTGACGCAGGTCTCACGGGCTCTCCCACTCTCCTCTGGCCACCCCAAGCCCCGAGCTCCCCTAGATCTCAGGCTGAGGCCCCTAGGATTGCACCACCACCCCCACATCCCCCCCCCCCCATGGCTCAGCTGCTTCTGAGCACCTGCCTGGAGATACCTACATGCCCAAGGCTTGGCGGGAGGTCAACACACCCACCCTCCAGTTCTAGGTGGGAAACTGAGGCCCAGAGAGGGGACCAGCCCCCCAGTCAGCTGGGTAGTCAGGGCAGGGCAGGGTTCTCGCCCATCCCTCGCTGTGGGGGAAGCCTCGGGTATCTTTCAGCGCCGGGAGCCTGCAGCCCCACTGGATGCGCTGCCCAGGCCAGCCAGGCTGTCCCCCTGCCCTAAACGTCCCTGGTGAGGGACCGGCCACACAGGCACCGTGTGGGCTGTGGGCTTGGGCCCCTGACCTTCCTCGTCACCAACTCTCACGGTCTCCGAGGCACGACCACTCTCTGTGACACAGGGGAGCTGAGGCCTCGTTCCCAAAAGCAGGGTTTTGTGGACTCCAAGGGCTCTGCCCGTTTTCCTCCAGCTCCCTCTCTAAATGGGGAAAGGCAGAGGTCAGGCCTCACCTCTGCCACCAGACAGGATGCGAGGGGCCCCCTGTGCAGTCCCTCTGCACTGGGACCCCCGTGGGCGCTCAGGGCTCTGGGCCTGCACCCCACAGACCTTGAGGAGTAACCGTGAGTTTCCCCTGTGCTCACACCAGCCCTGGGAGCAGGGAAGGCGATTATGATCCCATCTTACAGATGAGGCCACTGAGGCTCCGAGAGGGAAGGGGGTTTCATGGCATGGCCTGAGCCTTGGTTACCCATGGCAAGCTCTCTAATTAGACACAGAGGCAGAAACTCAGCTCTTCTCTCACTTTGCTGTGTGCCCTTGGAAGAGTCACTGTCCCTCTCTGGACCTCACTTTTCCCAACTATAAATTAGAGATAAGGGCGGTATTCACAGCCCAGAGGGTTGCAGTGAGAATTCAGTTAAGATTTGTGAAAAGCATTTAGGCACCTGAGAAGGTGACGTGGGACTGTGGCCCATGGCCATCATCACTGCGCCTGACCCAGTCCTAGTACCAGCGCGGGGTCTGGCCCCAGCCCAGTGGGCTCTCCAAGTCACTCCCCCTGATGGGCAAGCTGACACCCAAACTGAGAACTTCTGGAAAAGTCTACCTGAGTCCCTCAACCACTTTCTCATGAGCCCCTCCTCAGCCTTTGTGGGCCTGTGCCCCCCAGACGAGCCAGGTGCTAGCTGTAGCCCACAACGGTAGCTAGTGAGAGGGCGTCAAGTTGGGGCGTGCAGAGCACAAGCTCCAGATCTCACGGCCTGGGTCTGAGTCCCAACTCTGATGTATCAGCTGTACAGTGAGTGTTTCAACCTCTCAGTTTACCCACCTATAGAATGGGGATGATGAAAAGTGGACCTAACTCAGAGTTACTATGAGGCCTCAAGGAAAAACAACCACCATCACCTCTTATGATGATTGTTCACAACAGCAGCCTCCACATCAAGCAACAGGTATGACTCAATAAACCTATTCATGAATAAACGGCCCCCCCATCCCGTCAGTGCCAGTGGTATTTACAGAGGGACTGGGGGTTGCAGGGCGGGGAGGCAGTAGTTTGGGCCCCTCCCTCTCACCGACTCTCTGGGAACCACCCCATCCCCTCTCCGCTCCCTGCAGTGAGCTGAGTCCGGAAGGCCCAGCCATCAGCCCCAGCCTGGGTGGGAGGGGGAAGTTCCCAAGCCTGTCCTGTCCACTGAACTGCAAGACGGAGCCCCAGTTCCTCGGCTACAGAGGAAGGCACCTCCGTCTACAACCCTGGCAGGCCCACGCAGTTCCATCCATGACTCACCCAGCTGCCGGCAGGGGCTTTGGAGCTAATTATTTCATACACCACAACTTGCTGAGGCTGGTGCCAGGGACACGGGCCCATGGTGGAGTGTGTGCAGATCTAAGTGTAAATTTTTAGTGAAGTGCAGGAGCCGAACCCCTCCAGCCCAGAAGGACACCCCCCAGGCCCCCCAGCCTGACAGCAGCGGCCTCACCTGCCCTCCGAGGGTCCCTGGGCAGGGCCATGCCCGTGGGGGTCGGTGGCGTGATGATGATGTTGGGGACGTCCAGGTGCTTGTCGCTCAGCACGGGGGCCTCGTCGTGGCTGCCGCTGCTGCTGACACACATTTTTAAGCCTGAGAGGGCAGGCCGTGGAACACACACGTACACACACGACAGAGAGACAGGCATCAGTGGCCGCTGGGGACTGCCCGCTGCCCTTCTCCATCACTGTGGGTCCCTGTGACGTGGGACCCAGGGGACTGCTCTGCGTGCCCACGTCAGGACCCGTCCGAGCTGGCGCAACTTGGCGAGGGTATGAGTTTTCTCTGCTTTGGTCACTCATGTTTAATGTTGGGGGTGTGACACACAGTAGGTACTCAACACAACTCCGAGTAAAGCCACAGGCTTGGTTTGCCTGCACGAGGCAGCGCCGTGCACGAAGTGATGTCCCCCCCCCAAATTCTCTTCTGAGAGAGTCTGTGTGACATCAGTGCTGTTTCTTCCTTAACCGTTGGACTGAATTCACTGGAGAAATTGTCTGGGCCTGGAATTGTCTTTGTGCAAAAACTTCTGATTGAAATTGGGGTTCTTTAGTAAGAGGTGGGGCTATTCAGATTTTGTTTCCTTTTGTCCCTTTGGGTAAGTTACATTTATCAAGGAATCTCTTTCTTCTAAATTGTTGCAATCCTTGTCTTATTTCTCCCATAAACTCAGGTAATCCGGCCCAATCTTCATGTCCAGCTGACATGAAAGTGCTCTCGCCAAATCCCAACCTCATTCTTCCTGTCTTGAGTCAAGGCTATCAACCTTGTGCCGGTAACCAAGGCCTCAGCAGCAGTCCCCCTTACGCCCATCTCCTCACCCTCCAACCCTCCAGCCAATTTAACCAACCACAGACACATCACTTTGCCAACAAAGTCCATCTAGTCAAAGCTATGGTTTCTCCAGTAGTCCTGTATGGATATGAGAGTTGGACCATGAAGAAAGCTGAGTGCCAAAGAACTGATGCTTTTGTGGTGCTGGAGAAGATTCTTGAGAGTCCCTTGGACTGCCAGAAGATCAAACCAGTCAATCCTAAAGGAAATCAACCCTGAATATTCATTGGAAGGATTGATGCTGAAGCTGAAGCTCCAATATTTTGGCCATCTGATGCGTAGGGCTGACTCACTGGAAAAGACCCTGATGCTGGAAGAGATTGAAGGCAAAGGATAAGAGGGCGACAGAGGATGAGATGGTTGGATGGCATCACCGACTCAATAGACAAGAGTTTGAGCAAACTCTGGGAGACAGTGAAGGATAGGGAAGCCTGGCGTGCTGCAGTCCACGGCATTGCAAAGAGTTGGACATGACTGAGCAACTAAACAACAAAAAAAGTCCATAGATCCACTCACTGCACATCTGTGACAGTCTTCCTCCCCCTCCTCATACTCCTAGCGAGCCTCTCCACATTCTGGCTGATCCCTTATCAGCCCACCCTCCATACAGCAGCCAGAAACTGCAAACCTGGTTATAACCGAACACTCAATAGCTCTCAGCAACTAGCTACAAACAGCATTTCCCAAAGGGTGTTCCCTGGAACACTACCTCCACAGATTCCCTCAGGAGGGAGGGTCCACAATCCAGTGAGTCTGGGAATCCCATCTACTCTATCCTTCTCATGGAGCTCCCATGCCTGTGGAGCATTAAAGGCTCTGAGAAGTCCTGCACTGAGGAAGCTGCTGTCATTGTGCTTCACCTCGGAGTTCCTGAACTTAAATAACCCTGGATTCTGTTTTTGGAGGGACACCTGTTAACATCTCATAAAACCATGAGTAATGATATACCTTCTGGGAAAGACTGATTGTAAATTAAAGTCAGCCTCCACAGTCTGCCCCAAGGTTGTTTTGAAGCCTGCCACCTGGACTTCCCTGGTAGCTCAGCTCATAAAGATTCCACCTGCAATGTGGGAGACCTGGGTTTGATCCCTGGATTGGGAAGATCCCCTGGAGAAGGGAATGGCTACCCACTCTTGCCTGAAGAATTCCATGGACTGTATAGTCCAGTTCACTTCAGTTGCTCAGTCATGTCTGACGCTTTCTGACCCCATGGACTGCAGCACACCAGGCTTCCCTGTCCATCACCAACTCCCGGAGCCTACCCAAACTCATGTCCATCGGGTCAGTGATGCCATCCAACCATCTCATCCTCTGTCGTCCCCTTCTCCTCCTGCCCTCAATCTTTTCCAGCATCAGGGTCTTTTCCAATGAGTCAGTTCTTTGCATCAGGTGGCCAAAGTACTGGAGTTTCAGCTTCAGCATCAGTCCTTCCAATGAATATTCAGGACTGATTTCCTTTAGGATGGACTGGTTTGATCTCCTTGAAGCCCAAGGGACTCCCAAGAGTCTTCTCCAACACTACAATTCAAAAGCATCAATTCTTCAGTGCTCAGCTTTCTTGCGCTCAGCTTTCTTTATAGTCCAACTCTCACATCCATACATGACTACTGGAAAAACCATAGCTTTGACTAGATGGACCTTTGTTGGCAAAGTAATGTCTCTGCTTTTTAATATGCTGTCTAGGTTGGTCATAGCCGTATAGTCCATGGGGTCGCAAAGAGTTGGACATGACTGAGCAACTCTCACTTTCACTTTCCCTGCCACCTGCCCACACTCCTTGAACTGCTCACAGTTCCCCAAACACCCTGGGCTCCCCAGCCCTTTTGCGCCTTCACACAAGCTGTTCCTCCTGCCTGGAGTACTCCCTGTTGTTTTGGAAGGGTGGTGAGCTCCTACTGATCCTTCAAACCCCAGCATAACAGGCTCTTCTATGGGGAAGCCGTCCCAGGTATCTGACCCCCGCTCCTGCGGTCTTCCGGTGCCAATCTTCAAACGATCAGTTCCGTCTGCCTTTACCGTGAGCGTGTGAAGGACAGCCCCTACTTGCTGACCCGTGCTTCCTTAGAACCTAGCATCCTGCCTGGGACAGAACACACAAGGGTGCTTTCCATTTTAATTCAAAAACAACTTCAGGCACCGCTGAACTCAGTGTTCAAATCTTTGTCTCCATGCCCTTCCACTTTGTTTTTCCTCCCCAAACAGCCCCAGACTGGACTGCGTTTGCTCAAGGATCCGAGCCCCCAGCCAACAGCAGGAGCTGGGCAGTGGGGGGTGGGCTTCCCTGACCCCTACTGGGACAGTGCTCCTTAATCACCCCTGCTGGGTCAGTGTGGTGGTTCTCAACGGTGTCCCTGACAGGTGGAGTCTGATTCCCCTCCTCTCCAGTGAGGGATGGCCCCTAGGATGGATTCCAATGCAGAGACGAAGACAGAAGGGATGGCATGTGATTTCCATGCAAGGTCATGCAGGACACTGCTCTTGCCTGCTCTCGCTCTGGGGGAGCCAGCTGCCACGTGTGAGGATGCCCAAGCGGCCTGAGGGGGAGCCCAGCTGCTGGGCCAACGGCATGGGAGGAGCCACCTAGGGCGTGAGTCCTCCAGCCTAGGCAAGCCTTCAGATGAGACCAAGGCTCAGCCTACAGCTTGACCATAACCTCTGAGACCCTCTGTGACACAACCTCCCAGCTAAACTGTCCCCGAATCTCCGACCCACAGAAACTGTGAGAGAGTAAATCCTTATGCCCCTAGGTTTGGGGGTCATTTGTTACACAGCAGTAGGTAACTGATACAGCAGTCAGCACAGCTTGCCTGTCCTTGAAACCCCAATCCTGTTTCCTTCCTGAGGAGTCCCTGTGGCCGCTCCCCAAATCTACCAGGCTGGTTAGTTTTGTAGAAAGGGGCCACGTCTCCTCCATCAGACAACGAGCCCCTCAGGAGCACCCACCAAGGCCACTGCCAACCTTCTTTAAAACCTTAGAGCTGTTTCTTCCTGCCATCTTATGCAGAAGCCCAGGATGTAAAACAGATACGAAGAAGCCACTTGGAGGAAGCCCTCCTGTTATCACTGTGGCAGTTGGCATTTATGGATCATCTGCCACATGCTAGACACTTCCTCCTACAGTCTTCAAGGCCACACCGGGAGGGGTGAGCTTGGATGTGAGACTGAGGACCAGAGACGGTAGGAGCTTGCACAGTGATGAACAGCTAGTGGGTGGCACGGGCAGGATTTGAACCCAGACCTGAGTCAGTCTGATTCCAAAGGCTGCTGCTCTTTATAACCATGATCCTGTAACAGAGCCAGGAAAACTATCTGAAAAGGACCTGACAGTAAATATGTTTTACTTTGGGGGCGACAAAGTCTCTGTTGCAACTTCTCAGGTTTGCCATTGAACAAGCCTCAGACAATATGTAAATGAGTGGGTGGGGCTGTGTGCCAAGACACTTTTATTTAGAAAAACAGGGGCAGTCAGTTTTGGTCCAAGGGCTGTGGTTTGCCTCTGTCAGCTCTGTAATATCCAGGAGTTGGGGAGTCTGGATCAGGGACATGCCTGACGTCCTAACAGGCAACAACAGAACCTCAAAAGCCCGAGCCTCATTAATGCTAAAACCCAAACCCAAATCCCAAATCTGGCTCCTGCTGGGAACTGACAGGTAGTGGGCATGAGGAAATGAATGGAATGAATGAATTCCTCAGAAGCACTTGCCCAGTGGGCCGGGGCCAAGAGGGTGCTGGTCCCTGCTAGCCTCCTCTAGAATCATCCCCAAAGGGCATCTCAGGGAGCACGGCCACAAAATCGAGCTCTGATTAGTGCTGTCTGTAACTGAAGGGAGACTCCCTGCTCAGCCTCCAAGGCCCCTTCCTCAGTGAGTATTCCAAAGTTCTAAAAGAATATGCTAATGGAGAAAGCCACATGCCTCCCAGGGCCCACATCTGCATTTTAACATGTTCTGGGAGCACAGAGACAAAGCTCACATTCATAATCAGGAAGCATCAGGTCACTCTTGGTGGGCCCTGGAGAGATGGAGGCGGGGAGGTGGGGGGGAGGAGGGAGAAGAAAGAAAGGCAAAGTGGATGAGGGTGGGGAGAGGATGGAGGAGAGGAGGAGGAAGGCAGGAGAGAGAAAGGAGGAGGGAGGAGGGAGGGAAAAGTGAGAGGAGGGCAAGGAAGGAGGAGGCCAGGACTCCAGCCCCTCTCAGCCCTCTGGGCCGCCCACAGCAGGAGTGGCTGAGCTCTCGGGAGCAGCTCTGGGGAGATAAAGCCGACTTTGGGGATTAAACACAAATGCCAACCCTGCCCCAGACAAGCAGCTCATTTGTGCTAAAGCCAGAATGGTTATTTGTTAATTATGTGCCCTTCTCGGGTCATTAAGAGCCCATTTCCTGAGGGGAAGGGCCTGGTGGGATTCCAGGGGGCCAGGTCCCCGAGGGGAAGAGGCAGAGGGAATCCCAGGGCCCCAGAGCGATCCGATATTTCGATTTGGGGATGTGACAGGGAGCGTGCGCAGGAAGCCTTCCTGGCTGGTGGCTGTCCCCCACCTTGACCCGGCCCTGCTCTGGGGCACACGCTTTCCCAGGATATGAGACAAGCTGGACAGACCTCCCTGGCCTCCTGGAGGTAGCTGCCTGCCTCCCGCAGGGAAAACGCAGCAGCTCTGTGAGTGAGCTCTGAAACCTGGTTCCGCCCTTGCCCCTGACCTGCTCCTGGGCAGTGGTTTTCCATCTTGGCTTCCTAAGCCATCTGGGAAGTTTAAAAAATAACCGAAGGCAGGGGGACCACCAGAACTTGAAAAACCTCCTGTGTGAGCCTGAGAGCTGGGCAGGGCCCCCCTGAGCCAGGGTACCTGGGAACACATAGTTTTTCTCTCCAAGTCTAGAATCCAGGGCTGGAAAAATGGAACTATGCTACCCATCTTGTAGGTACAGAAGGTTGAGCATGGGGCATTTGGCTGCCCAGCAAAGGAGAAGTGGCCTGGGACAGACATTGCGGGAGGGGCACACTGCTGCTGCCTCCCCCGAAACCCTCGATTGAGCATCCCCTGTGCCAGGTTCTGGGCTGAGACCACATTAATCCTCACACCATCCCTCATGGGACGCCAGGGCCATGGCCGTTTTCCAGCGAGAAAACCAAGGCTCAGAGAAGGGAGGCATGTCTGAGGACACGCAGAGGCCAGGTGGCTCCAGACCTGAGCACCCACCTCACTTCTTCTGCCATCAGCCATGACTTCTCATCCTTCAGACGCCCTGAGCCAGGTCTACCCTCTGTCCAGGATGCCCCAGGTATGGGGGACATGGCACTGTTCCTGGTCCCCAGGCCACCCAGAGGCCACAGAATGACCGGACAGGACCCCAGAGCAGGTGCAGCCCCAACGCAGGTATCGAGGCTTAAGGGCGCCCTCTGCTGGTTCTTTTTTAAATGGCGCTTGATCAGCACCTGAAGAGACAGCTCCCAGACCCTGCCAGGGACCACATCCCTGGGACCACACCCACGCGTCCCCAAGGCACTGTTTCACACAGTGGCCCTGCTGGACGCACAGTGCAGTCGGAGGCCAGAACGTACAGCTGGGCTTCAACCCACCTGGCAGTGGCTCCACTTGCAGAAATGGGGGTACTTCACAGTCCCCACCTCCATGGGGCGCCGAGAGGATGAAGAGCCACACGGAAGCCCCCTCCCTCTAGCCAAGTGGTCTGCTGGTAAGGTGCAGGTGGCAGGTGAGGAAACCACAGAGCTAGCTTTGCAGTGCACACTCAATAAGCACGAGCAGCTACTAACAGCATGAGATTCTAGCCTTTGCACTTACTCACTGATTCGGCCAATGCTGAGCACCCCTTGTCCTCTGAGTGCAGGCCAAGGCCCTGGTCTCGTCTCTGCAGTCACACAGCTGTTTGAGGAGTGACTCTGACAAGATGGTCTTGGTTCTAGCTGAACACTCAAACAAGACCCTTTTTCCTATTGGGCTGGCAGGGCCCCAGGCTCGGGAAGGAGGAGAAACCCAGTCTGACTCTAGGTCCTGCTTCCCGCTGTGACTCCCCGAGTCTGACCTGCTCACCCGCAGAGGGAGGGGCTATGTCCCTCCCCCGCAGCTCAGGGATAAACCCCCCAGCTCGGTCCACAGAGCTACTGTGCACCTACTGTGTGCTGAGCATCGTTCCAGGCGCTGGGGATGTGGCAGAGAACAAGAGAGTCTCGACAGATGTTTCTCTGCTCCTCTCCCCCACTCCACCTCTTGCTCCAGCCCCTGGCAGCAAACTGGGACCCCAAAGATTTCATAGGAGGCTGGAAAAAATAATAGGGAGGGCCCCTCTGATCCAGGCCATTGTCGGGAGAGGGCCCAGGTGGCTGAGCTGTGATGACGCTGTTCACAGGAGGCTGGAAGCTGTGCAAGTACTGTGCAGGGATTCATGACTCAGTCCACCTGATGAAGCCCGTCTCCCAGATGGACACACTGAGGCATACAGAAGTCATAGGGGACTTGACGCAGAGCCTGTCCTCCTGGAGGCTGAGAAACAGAGTTCACCTTGGCAGAGTCTGGGTCAGTAATGGGAGGAGGAAAGAACAGATGACGGGGTGGAGGGGGCAGCAGGATGAGAGAGATAATGGGAATAGGAAAAGGCTTCCCCAAGGCGGCCACAGAGATGGCGGGGAGGGGTTGTGGGTCAGCGGCAGCGAGCGGCAAAGGCCCTGGGGCTGGGCAGAGGCTGGGGCTGGCACTAATTCCTCAGACGTGACCAGGCGTCTGGATTTAGTGCCGATCTTTCAAAAAACAAATGGACAAATGCTTCTGAGGGTTCCAAATGCACTTAATTTTTTTTTTTTTAATTCCAATTAAGGGGAAAGCCTTGCATTAGTACAAATGAGGCCAGGGCAGGCGGGCTGGGTTTTACCTTTTCTCGGCAGCTCAGGCCCAGTGGAGACGGCAGTGGATGCTTTAAATCTCTTTTTAATTAAGGAAAAAGCCCCAGCTTGCGTCAGGGATGAGCTGCTGGAGAGAGAACTTGGGAGGAGGAGCCAGAGAGAAAGGCACCGCAAAGTGGGGAGTGTGTTCGCCTCCCTGTGCTTTGCTTAGTCGCTCAGTCGTGTCCAACTCTTTGCGACCCCATGGACTGTAGCCTGCCAGGCTCCTCTGTCAGTGGGGATTCTCCAGGCAATACTGGAGTGGGTTGCCACTGCCTCCTCCAGATCTTCCCAACCCAGGGATCGAATCTGCGTCTCCTGAATTGCAGGCAGATTATTTACCGCTGGGCCACCCGGGAAGCCTGGCCCTTGGTCTGCTGCTGCTAAGTCACTTCAGTCGTGTCCAACTCTGTGTGACCCCATAGACGGCAGCCCACCAGGCTCCCCCATCCCTGGGATTCTCCAGGCAAGAACACCGGAGTGGGTTGCCATTTCCTTCTCCGATGCATGAAAGTGAAAAGTGAAAGTGAAGTCGCTCAGTCGTATCTGACTCTTAATGACACCATGGACTACAGCCCACCAGGCTCCTCTGTCCATGGGATTTTCCAGGCGAGAGTACTGGAGTGGGGTGCCATTGCCATCTCCGGCCCTTGGTCTACTGGCCTCTAAAACGGACTCAAGAATAGTCCTTCCCTCAGAGCATGACGGAGGCCTGAGGTCAAAGAAAATCTGCAAAGCCCTCGATGCCTGCCTGGGCCGTGGGTGGTATGTGATGAGTGCAAGGGGTCCCCATCTTCAGCGCTGCTGGCATCCGGGACCAGGTTACTCTGCAGTGGGGCCGGCCTGAGTGCTGGACAGGGTGGAGCAGCACCCTGGCCCCTAGATGCTGTAGCCCCCGCATTTGTGACAACAAAGGGTGTCTCCAGACCCTGCCAAGCGTCCCCTGGAGGTAGGGTTGCCAGATAAGATTCAGGACAAACCAGTTTTTCAGAGTTACAGCCCATGCTATACGAGGGATATACTTATCCTAGACAACTAGACCTCGTTTGTTTGAAATTCATCCCACTTTTTTTTTGTTTTTTCTTCCTAAATGTGGCAGCTCTACTCAGAGCTGAGAACCATGGTCAGCGCTAACTGAGACAATATCTGGGCATTTCAGAGAGTAGGCACCCGAGGGTGACTGGTTTCCTTTGTCTCGAGTGGCCCTGCTGCACACCTGTGTGGCCAGAGCCACGGGAAGGGGCTTAAGGATGGCCTGCGCCAGAGGGACTGGCCTCCCCAGTCTGCCCTTCGCCAGCTGTGTGGGCTGAGCAAGGCTTCTTAATCTCTCTGAGCTTGTGTTTCCTTAGCTGCAAAGATACTATATATGTGGTCGGCCCCTTGCCAGAATAAAGATTCGAACTTGCGCTCTAGATGCTAACCCATAACCTGCAGGGTGCTCGTAAGGACACATGAGGTTAGGTGGAAGGTGTCTGGGGCAGCCTGGCCAACAGCTTGGTGGAGCCATACTGTTACTGCTGCTATGAATAGTCATAACTGCTATTCATAGAATACTGCGGTTATTACTGTGCAATTAGGCAAGGAAATTCCAGGTAGTCTCAGAGAAGGAGGTGACTGGTGTTACTCAGGGAAAACTGAGGAGCACCTGGGGGAGCCTGGGTCCTGAGGACAAGGATGTGTCCCCCAGCTGTGGGCAGCTGAGGCCTGAGATGGGTACAGACAGGCAGCCAGACAGCAGAGCCCACGGAAGACTGGGAGGCTGCCTCCAAGCGGGTGGCTGGGAGAGCAGTGAGGGCAGGCGGGCTTTTACTGCGTTAATCCTTCTGCACATTTTACACTCTGTACCATGCAGGTGTTTCACACATCCAAAAAATAAAATAATTAAAAGAGAAATAAAACAATTTCTGAGGACAGGTTGAGACAGATTTAGGAGGCGGAATGGGGAAAAGGCGGTGGGGGTGGGTGTTGAGGCATTCCTGCTGCAGGAGAGGTCTGATCAAGGTGACAAGGTGAGACAGTAAAAGGACAGTGAGGGGGCCAGGGGAGGATTAGGAGTGTAGGCCTGGAGAGGTAAGGGGGATGGGAATGCCATGAGGAATGCTCCGTTTTCCTTGAGCCACTCAGGAGCACGGCCCAGTGTGTGGCTGCAGGGGCCAGGAGTCAACCTCACAGCATCCAGGGGATGGGGTCGAGCTGGTGTCCCCAGGTCAGGGACACGGGCTCCTGGAAGAGACTCAGGTCCGTCTGAGTCCTGCTGTCATCTCACTCTCCCGCCACCCAGCTCTTTCACCTCTTCACCTGGAGACAGCCATGATTACTATCTTCTTCCAGAATATTCTATGTATCTGCAGATCATATGACCACTGGCATATTCCTTCACTCCAGCATTCTTGCCTGGAGAATTCCATGGACAGAGGAGCCTGCCAGGCTACAGTCTATGGGGTTGCAAGAGTTGGACACAGCTGAGCAACTAAGCACACAATCGGTGGCACTGGACCCACTGTTTCACACCCTGTTCTTCTCACTTTATGGCTCATGTTGGAAATGGCTCCCTATCCATTCAGACAGAGCTGTAGGTCCTTCTTCACAGCTGCAGAGTGCTCCCCTCATGGCTCACCCTTCTGACCCACCAGGGGTAGCCCTTGGCTGGGCCACCAGGGCATGTCTAGAGGAGCAGAGGCTGGCAGTGGCCAGTGGCTGTGACAGGTGTCCTCAGCACCTGTCCCACAGCACCCGGTCTGAGCCTTCAGCCCGAGTATAGGTGCTGGGCTGTGCAGCCCAGATTCACCCCGCAGGGCCAGGCTGGTCCCCAGTGGCCCAAAGCACTGCCCGCTGAGGGCTCACAGCCCAGCCCCTCACAGCACCTACCCACAGCCTAAGAAAACAATTCACCAAGTCGGGCATACCCCTACTGAGAGGCTTGGGAACCACAGCCCAGGATGGAGAGAGGTCAGCCTCCCAGGCCAGGCACGTGCTGGCAGCCGACAGCTGGTGAGCACTCGCTTCCCTGGGAGCAGCACGAGGCTCCCAGCCCTTGAGAGCCACTGGAACCAGGCAGCGAGTCCAGCCCCCTCCTGCCTGCTCTCTCCAGCCTCCAGCCCACAGCACTTCTGGAGCACCTCACCCAGGCCTGGCCCAGAGGGAACTGCGGGCACGGAGCTGGGGTGGGGGCTCGTGTCCAGGTACCCGGTCAGGATGCCAAGGCCCTCGGGGCCCCCGCGCGGCTGCTGTGTGACCCAGGCCAGGAGCTTTTCCACCTGAGGCCTCAGGAGCCCCACCTGTAACCAGGGCATCATGAGTGAGTCTCCTCAAAGCCTCAAGAGTGGATGACAGGAGAGGTGGAGTGGGGTGGAGGGCAGGAGTGGACCGCTGACCTGGGCGAGGGGATGAGACAGCACAGCTGCCCTGGCCAGTCAGGGCCAGTCCTGGGAGGGTCTCTGCATCTCAATTAAATTCAAAAGAGTGCTCGTTCTACCAACGTCAATTGTGTCCCTACTGTGTGCTGACCCACAGCTGTGAACAGGGCTCCAGGGATGAAGAAGGCAGCATGACTCCTGCCCCTGTGGAGCCCCGGAAGCAAGGAGGAGATGCAGGTTAATCCTGTGTGGGCCCCAGTTAGAGACTGCGACTCCCCTCGCCCACCTGCCTCGAGACTTGGGTTCTGCCCCCTCCTTCGGGAGGACAGCAGGTGCTGGGTTTAGCTTAAGCCTGACTGAGGGTAAATCCCTGCTCTGAGCCTGGAGGGCTGCCAGCTCACCCCTGGGATGGGGCGGAGCCAGACTAAGCCCCATCTGCCTTGGCATTCATGACCGGCTGCGACTGCCCACCCCTCCTCTGAGCAGGCGGGGGGCTCCGAGCCCCTCGAAGCCCCTGTCTCCTGGGCAGAGATCTGTACAGGAGGTTCCAGGAGGAAGCCTGCCTCCCTGAAGCCCAGCCAAGCTCACTTGGTCCTTGTCACCTCTGGGTAGTCAGTCTACACCACAGGGCGCCCTGAATAGCAAGGGCACAGGCCCAGACAGTGGTTCTCACCCCAGGCTGCACAGCTTCATCCAAACTGAATCCCTGGGCTTCCCTGGTGGTTCAGTGGTAAAGAATCCACTTGCCAGTCAGGGGACATGGGTTCGATCCCTTGTCCAGGAAGATCCCACGTGCCTCGGGGCAACTAAGCCCATGTGCCACAACCACTGAGCCTGTGCTCTAGAGCCTGGGGACCACAGCTGCTGAGCCGTGTGCTCCGCAACAAGAGAAGCCACCGCAATGAGAACCTCGTGCACCGCAACTAGAGAGTAGCCCCGCTCTCCGCAACTAGAAAAAAGCTCAGGCAGCAATGAAGACCCAGCACAGCCAAAAATAAATAAAATTATTAAAAAAAAAAAAAAAGAACCCCTGCCCTGGTCAGCGGGCCAGGGCCACCCCCTCCAATGTGCCTCTTAAGTGAGTCTGACGTCCCATGGAGGGCGAGGTCCCCACTCAAGTGATTCCAGTGCCTCCTATGACTCTGGAGAGAAATTCTTGATAAAAACCTGTGATCTCACGGCCTTGCCTGCTCCATGGCCTCAGCTCCTCTGCCTGGCCCCTGCCCCTGCCTCCAGTTCCAACCACACTTGACAGCTCACCAAGTCTGTTCCTGTCTCTAGGGCTTTGCATATGCTGTTCCCTCTGCCAAGAATGCTGTTCCCTGCACTGTGAGATGAACACTCTCTCCACCAACTCTGGACCTCGCTGCAGGACAGCTGGAACCACATGTTCACACTGGAAGGGGGCTGTATAGGGTGACTCTTTCTTTTTTTCTTTGCTATGACCTGAGGCTAGTCTTGGGCCTCTAAACGCCAATCAGAAAGATGAACATTCTTGTAACTGCCAGCTCCCATTCACCCAAACCTGAGTTATTGGGAGCAGAGGTTCTGAGGCCCCACAGGGAGCCAGGAAGGACGCCTGGGCAGTCAGGGGTCCCAGTGGCCTGGAGACTGCACCTGTGTCCTCATCTCCACCTTCACCATCATCACTTACTCCACAAAAGAGACTATGAACACCTACCAATGTCAGCCAAACCCAACCTACACAGCACCTGACCATACTCCTCAGGATGGTCAAGGTCACAAACAGAAGGAGCTTCTGAGAAACTGGCTCAGGCCAGAGGGGCCTAAGGACACACGATGACTAAATGTAAGGTGGGTCCCGGATCAGATCCACAGACAGAACCAGGTAAAAACTGGGAAATCAGAATACAGTATGCTCTTTAGTTAAAATAATGGATCAGTATCGATTCATTGGCCATAAAGAACATACCACACTCATGTAAGGTGCTAACTACACGAAAAACTGGTCGTGTGGTGTATGACAACCATGTACTCTCTTCACAATTTTTCTGTTAATATAAATCTAAAACCTTTCTAAAAAATAAAGCCTATTATAACAAATGAACCAAACAAATCTGGACAAAGTCTCCATCTCCTGGCCCTTTCCTGCCTAGCCCCAGAAGGACAGTCCCCTGGGACCAGCCCCATCTTCTGGATCCCGTCTCCATGGTGATGATGAAGTTGGCTGGGGCTGGAGCCAGCAAGCTCTCGGGAGTCCCAGAGACCACACCGGGCCCCCAAGGAGACCCCAATGGGAAAGGCCACACCTGCAGGTTAACTCCCCCCCCCACCCGACCCCCGACTGGCCTGCCCCCACCACCCCGGCAAGCTCCCCACACAGCTGTAGTTGGAGCTCCTCCAGAGCAGAAAGGCGTGAAGGGCCAGGAACCCCGGGGGCACCATCTCTAGCACTCATCTCAGATCATTCTTGACACCTGGTCCAGGAGATGCTGCCACTCATCAGTCCATTTCACAGATGGGGAAACTGAGGCTTGGGCATGTGAAGTGGTTGGGGGCAGGACTGGGATTTGAACCCAATCTCTCTGACTCCAGAGTTACCTCGCCAGTGGTTCTCCACCTTAAACACGTCCTGGGATACCTCAGAGAGAGTGCGAGAAATGCCGGAGCTCCTGACGTGGCAGGTCCGAGTGGGTCCTGAGAATTCTCACCTCTGTCTGGTTCCCAGGTGGTGCTGAGACTGCAGATTGGGGATCCCCGCTGAAAACCACAGGGCCCCACCGTGCTGATTCCTGGTGGTGCCCCCACTTCAAGGCTGACGAGGACAGACCAGGACAGAACTGCTCACAAATCAGGAAAACCCCTCACCACCCTCATGTGTCGTCTGCCGGGCCAAGCCCCAGTGACCCGCCCTGGGGCCTTGAGCCCTGGTCCCTGTGCCTCAGTCTCCCCATTTGTAAAGTTGGCTACGTTGTCTAGACACAGTGAGGATGAGGTGAGTGACTGGGGGGACGCCCAGGACACACCAGCCTTTACATGAGAAGGAGCGAGGGATGTGCTCTCGGGACAGTGGACCATTCCCAAAGATCACGGCTGCTATGGCTGGGCTTTGAGCACATGGAGCCCATTCAAAGTGTCCCCACGCTCCTTTGGAACCAGAAACACAAGGACTTTGGCACAGCCCTCTGATGTCACACTCCTGTGATTGCCCATCTTGGGCTGTGTCTTTATCGCCAGATAGGCAATGAGCACGTCCTAAAACTAAAACAGAGAACTGCCTTCTTGTCCCCCATGCGGGAGGCTCAGAAGTGAAGTGACACACGGTGGGTTTGAGGAGAGTCCCTCCAAATCCACACCCATCCAGAACTGCAAACTCTGACCTTATTTGGAAATAAGTTTTTTGCAGACGTAAGTAGTGAAGGACCTTATAATGCAATCATCCCTGTACTTAAGACTGGCTTTAAGTCCAAAGACTGGTGTTTTTGTAAGACAAAAGCAGAGGCAGTGTGGAGACAGAGGCAGAGGCTGGAGGGAGGTGGCCACAACCCAAGGACGCCTGGAGCCCCCAGGAGCTGGAAGACGCAGAAAAGACCCCACCTCTGGAGCCCCCAGAGGGAACATGGCCCACTCTGATTTCAGACTTCAGGCCTCTAGAACTGGGAGGAAACATGAATAGACTTCTGTGGTTTGAACCACGCCCCCCCCCCCCCCAAATCTGTGATAATCTGTTACAGTGGAAACTTAAGACACCATCTGAGTTAATGTGAAGATGAACTAAGTTTAGGACTCATGTGAAGATTTAAGAGACCGTGAGAATCAAGTTTCAGGTGACTTCAAGCATTGAATTAAAAGGCTTTCCTCTGAAGAGGCCATGCCAGTAGTGGCTAAAGCTAGGCCTCTGGGACAGCCTGCCCATGTTCAAACCCCACCTGGGTCCCTGCTGTGTGGCCCCGGGCAAGTATATGACTTCTCTGTTTCTCAGCTTTCTCATCTGGAAACTGGGGATCCCAGAAGTGCCCACTTCACAGTGGGAGGAGGGATGGATGAGCCACGGTTCCACTCAGAATGCACAGACCAGGGCCTTGTCCAGGCCAAGTTCCCAGAAAGATGCCACCATTTACCCTTATCATTTGACTAGATCATCCTGATTTCTGGAATTTATCCCAAAGAAATAATAATTTTTAAAAAATTCACAAAGCGGGAACTTCCCTGGTGGTCGGCATTCCCAATGCAGGGGTCTGTGTTTAAATCCTGGTCAGGGAACTAGATCACGCAAACCTCAACTGAAAGATCACATGTGCCTCAGCAAAGACCTGGGGCAGCCAAATAAACCAGTACTTAGGGCAGAGATCTTCAAAATGACATTATCCACAAAAACAGCACGCCAGAAATGATCCAAAGACCCATCCTCAGCAGAACTGGACAGAGGCATTCAAGCACTGTGAAAGTGACACGGCCTGCAGAAACACAGCCCCCGCATTCGACATCAAATAAATAAACACGAGACGCTGGGAAGGATTGAAGGCAGGAGGAGAAGGGGACGACAGAGGATGAGATGGTTGGATGGCATCACCGACTCAATGGACGTGAGTTTGAGCAAGCTCCGGCAGTGGTGATGGACAGGGAGGCCTGGCATGCTGCAGTCCATGGGGTCACAAAGAGTCGGACACGACTGAGCGACTGGACTGAACTGAAACATGAGACGGTGCCCAGACTACATATCCCAGCAAGAAAACCAGGTGGACCCGCACTTGTGGGCAGCAAAGGACAGACGTGGATGACCGCAGAAGTCAGGGGTGCGGGACCCAGCCACAGGCAGTCTGCTGTAAGAATCAGGCTCCGACAGGGGGGAGGGCCCTGGCCCCCTGGGCTGGTGGAGGACCTAGGTGGTCCTCGTTAGGCCCAGGGAGAGGGCTTCTATGCCCCGCCCCACCCCCATCCCATGTCCTGAGTCACACCCAAGCCTGTGTGGGCCTCGTCATCTCCAGAGACCAAGGCTAGATGCGGCTGGGGGGTGGGAGAGGGTGATGGGTAGGCCCCGGAGAGCCAGCAATGAAAAATGCATGAGCACCCCTCGCTCCCACACTCCTCCCAGCACTTAGCTCCTCCAGGGCCCTTCTTAAAAGCTCCCAGCCCAGGAGCACTCAGCCTGCCACCCAGGCTTCAGTCCTGCTGGTGGGGGTGGGGTGGGGGGCGCCTCCCAGGGCTTCTCAGCACCTGCGGCTGCTGGACCTCCTCCCCTGGCCGACCCCCAGCCTCGGACGGGGAGGCAACTGGTTCCCGGAGGCCCCTCCAGCATCTTGGTTTGTCAAAGATGGTGCAACAGCCAAACCTGGAGGCAGCCCAGCATCCATCCAGGGTTGAACAAACCAAACGTGGCCCACACACCACGGAATACTATTCAGCCTCGAAAAGGAAGGAGGTCCCAACACACCTGCCACAACACGGACGAAGCTTCACCATTATGCTGAACTTGAAGGAAGCCAGACACAAAACGGCAGAGGCCATATGATTCCGCTTCCGTGAGGCACCCCAGTGGGCACTTTCAGAGAGACAGAAAGTAGTTGGTGGGGGGCAGGGCTCCGGGGAGAGGAAAGGTGGGCTCATGTTTAATGCAGATGCAGTTTCAGCTAGAGAAGATGGAGGAGCTCTGGAGGTGATGGTGGTGACACTTGCACAGCAACGTGAATGCACTTAATGCCACTGGGTTGTACGCTTAGAAATGGTTAACAGGGAACACTCTATGTTATGTCTATTTTACCACAATTAACAACCAGAACAGAAAGCTTGTCCCAAACGCCTGTTCTGTGCCCAGCATGGTCTAAGGGAAGAGCGTTCTTGCGGCCCAAGGCTTTGGTCTCTGGACCCAACCACAGGACCCTACTCTCCTGGACGCCCACTCAGCAAGCACCTCCCCTGCCTGACTCCTCCATGGGGACTGCTGCTCCCCACTGGCCCACAGTATTAGAGGAAGGGTCCATCAAGATGCCTCCGCCCCCACTGAGGGCCACCCAGGGGCTCTCCTGGGGCTTCTCATCCCAGCAGCAGGACCTGAAGGCTGGTCCCTCATTCCTGGGGGGACCCTCCAGTACCTCCCGACGTCCTGTCACAGAAGGACAGAGCGGGAGCCGGCAGGAGGGGAGTCAGGGCTGGTGGGCATGTTGCAATGGGCGAGAAGCTGTCGGGGTGACTCCCAGATGTTAGGCTGGGGAGATGGGGGGAGCATCTGTCCCCCAATAACGAGCTTCCTGTGGGCCCCATTGGTCTGAGGTGCCCCTGGGATGTCCGAATGCTGGATGGAAAGGTCCAGAGCATAAGACAGAGGTCTGGGCTGCCTGGACCAACACCTACAACACCCCTCGATGATTCTGCAACCTGCAACCCTGCTGGTCCTGACCCTTTCCCAGGCCTCCTTGCCCAGCCCGCAGCAGGTGGGACCACCGAGCTCACCACCTGCATCGTGGTAACAGGCCCTCAGGCAAACCCCGTCCCGTGCATGCCTGGCACCATCCTGCAGGGCCCTTTACCCCTGACCCTGCCCAGACTGGGGTGCGTTCCTTTGAGGGGGGCAACCGAGGCGTGGGGGAGCACTACAACGTCCCCCCATCACTCAGTTCCAGGGAAAGAAAGGCCTGGAGGAGCACTGAGCCAGAGCACACACTTAGACGGCACCTGCTGTGTACACTTACACAGCGCCTGCTGTGTACTGGTGCTGCCTTTAGTGGAGGTGCCCCCCTCCCAGTTCAGGGCAGCACCGCTGGGGTCTCAGGGTCTACCCTGTCTCTGGCCTCACTCCACCTCCCCCCGGGCTCCCCCCTTAAGAGCTGGAGGGAGAGAGCCACCTGCTTACCTTTCAGGCAGGTCAGCTTCAGCCCCATGTCGGCGCCTCTGCAGCCTGAGGAGAGAGGAGAGGCTTGTTTGTATCGGCCACGCGTGGCCAGGCCCCCACCCGGCCTGACGGGTGCACAATGCACAACAGGAAGCAGTGGCAGAGAGAAACCGCGGCCGAGGTCACGGCGCCTGCTGGCTACATCTGGGCTGAATTTGCTCAGAGACGAGCGTGTGCTGGTGGAAAAAACTTTCAGGCGTCTCAAAGCTGAACACGCTGGAGGGAGGCCCGGTGCGGCGGCCGAGCTGATGAAGGTGCAGGAGAGGTCTGGCCTGCATGATGGGGCGGAACCCGCAGCACCGGCCCTGCCTTCGAGGGGCCAGCATGTGGCTGTTTCGGGGACGAGAGGGCCCCAGGTGGGGCTGCAGGGTGGCCCTGAGACCCGTGATGGGTGTGGTGTGCCTTCTGTTAAAACGAGGCCTCCTCTCCTAAAATGCAAATTCTTCTGAGTCCTAATGGCTGAAAGGAGCCCAGTCCCCAGTCCATGTGGGTTAAAATCTCCCACCATCTCCCTGCAAGGTGGGTGTTCTGAGGAGCTGCTGGAGAAACAGGCAATGGCTCATGGTCTCCTAACACTTGACTCTGTTACAACCCTGGGAGGTGCTATCACTGTCCCCACTTCTTGGATGAGAACATCAAGGCTCAGAGAGGTGGTGGTGGCTACCTGAGGCCACACAGCTTACTAGGAGTGGAGTTGGGGTTCCAACCCAGGACTGCCCTGACCCTCACGAGGGCCCCCCACAGGGGTCTGCGAAGCTCTGCAGGGGGGTTGCTCGGGGCTCTGAGAGGCTGAGGATGGGGATTCCTACACTCACAGGGAGACACCAGGGGCCGGGGGGTGGCCGTGAGCAGCGCCCCACAGGTCTCCGCCACCCTTACGCTGCAAGCCTGGATGGGAGGCAGGGATCTGAGACAGGCGCCCTGACAGCTGACTCCGGCTTGGCCAACTGTCCGTGGGTGTCTCTCACCCGTCCTGCTGTCTCCTCCTCCCTCATTCCTTGGGTTCAGGCCTCCCAGCCCCCTTCCCTACTTTCCTCAATATACTTACACATTTCCCATCCTGGCATCTGGTCTTCGGAGACCAGACACAGGTGGATACAAGGCCAAACGGGACCCTGCACCTGAGTAAGGGTGCAGTGGTGCCGTCTGAGGCCAGGAGGCCAGAGAAGGATTCCAGTCCCAGCCTGGGAGGCCTGGGGACCATGTCTCCAAAGACAGGAGCCAGCCAAGCAGGAAACCCCCAGGCTGCACGAACAAAATGTGCAAAGGCTCAGAGCACACGCGGGGGCGTGGCCCACCGGAGGAACAGGCCACAGAAGGGCCCAGGCTGAGCTGCACTGCAGGGTCTCTGGAGGCTGGTTACATAGTGGAGGGGTTATCCTGAGCACATGTAGTAGCTTCCGCATTCTAGCGGGCTGTGCAGGCCAGAGCCCCTCAGGCCTTGCTACCAGCAGCCTCGGCACCCCCAGGAGCTCATTAACAGTGCAGCCTCTCAGCCCCACCTGGGTGCACTGAGCCAGAATCGGCATTGTAACAAGGTCCCATGGGACCCCAGATGCTCAGCTCTGGGCCAGAAACCGTGGAGTCTGAGCACTGGAGAAGGCGGGGCAGCCAGAGTGCAGGGGAGAAGCTGCTGGAAGCTGGGGTAATGTATAGGCTGGTGAGATGGTGGGACCCCAGGAGGGGTCAGTCTGGAGGAGGGGCCAGGGCAAAGGCTTCTGTTTTAGCAAGGTGGACTTGTGGGCAGGTAGGGGATGGACTGGGGAGAGAGAGGGCAAGAGGGACAGACAGACACAGATGGGAACAGAGTCAGGACGCTGCGTGTAAAGGAAGCGCTTCCTACTTGCAGCAGGCCTGGAGCTGCAGCTCCCTGGGCTGGGACCAGAGCCTGGCAGGGGGTCCCTCCCCCAGTGGTTCCCCATTGGCCTGGGCTGCGGTCTGGACTGGGCTTTTCCAAAGCTCTGGAGGGAGGGGTGGGGCGATTCTAATGGGTGGGATGAGCTGCCAGGAGCTGCCTTCCTTGGGCGCTGGGGGCGGCGCTGGTGTAAGAGAGAGCCCCAGAGAAGGCCTGTGGGGTAGGATGGGCGCCTCTCTCGAGCACCCACTCTGTGCCCAGTGCCCTCCGGAGCGCCTCCATTCACGGTCGTTTAAACCTCACGACAGCCTGGTGACACTGGGGCCATTCTGATCCCCACTTTACTGATGGGGAAACTGAGGCACCGGCAAGTTAGTTAACCTGCAGAAAGGTTGTATGGGGAGCAGGTGGTGGGGCAGGGATTCCAAGCCTACACTTTCAACACCAGAGCTCCTCTCCCGTCTCTCTCGTGGGTCTCTTGCCCGGGGGTCTACAGCCCTGAGGTCAGGGCCCCTGCCGGCCACACCACATCACAGCCATGCAGTGAACTCTGATCTCACAGTCCACACTCTTCCATTCTGTCTGGGGTACGTGCTGGCCACCGCCCACCCAACAGCTTACATGACACATTCCACCCTAGGGCTACACGACAGTGATTCACACTGAAGTCCACACTGACGAAGCGACGGCAGGACTTTGCTATAAAGTCCAATAGAGAAACAGCAGCAGAGGCATGGAGGGTGCGGGTGCTGCCTTGTCTGCTACTGATGCTGGGACATGGGCGTTCACGACATGCTTCTGTCTCTAGTTTGCAAAGTAGTAAAACGGTCAAAAGAAAGACACCTGTGCAGGAGGTGACAGCATGGGGCCGTGGTCGAGTTTGTGATTTTGATCACTGGGCTGTTTTTTGTAAGAGGTGGTCCCTGCTCTGAGGACACACACACTGGGGTGTTTAGGGTCCCGGGCCATCATTCCTGCAGCTTCACTCTCAGAGTCTGGCCAGAAATCCAAGCCAATGAAGCAACCATGGCTACACATTCACTTCCGGTGAAGGATATACACTAGCTCCTACTGTTCTTGTAACTTTTCTGAAACTTGAAACTATTCAAGGGAAGCATTCAGCAAGAGAAAGCAAAGAGCAGTTATTTACCCAGACTCCACAGAACTCCCCCCGCCCCCCGGTAGCAGCCAGAAAGCAGTGGGAGCATCATATCCAACTCCCCTACCCCGTCTCTGATGTGGCTGGAGGGATGGCCAGGGACCGCAGCTCTGGCTGGGGGAAGGTGCTCTGGTTCACTGCTCCTCCCAGAAAACTGTCCTGAATGGATAGGTTTTGTCGCTAAAGCTGTCCTGTGACTTGAGAAATACCTATCTCCCAACACTCAGGGAAAAAAGAAAGGACGTTAAGGAAGGAGGAGGAGCTGGCAGCCTGGATCCAGGGGACACCAGGGGACGGGGAGCTGTGCGAGGGTCAGGCAAACATCACATGGAAACCAGAAAGACAGAACATTTATACCTAAATGTGCATTTGTAAAACTTCCAAACGGAGTTTTCACCAACTGACCTTTCTCATTCCCATGCACGTTGCTGTAACGCCCCACAAAGGCAGGAGGAATGAAGTGGCATTGGGAGGGGGTGAGAGGAACCAGGAGTCAGTGCGGGCTGTGTGACCTTTGGCCAGTCCTTTTCCTCTCTGAGCCTGAGACGCTGATGCTTCGCCCGCACCACCCTGCCCTCCGGCTCCATGTCCTCAGCTGTAGAACAGGCGTCATGACCCAGCCTCCAGGACGGGGCCTGGAGCCGTTGTCACCATCATCATCATGTGTCAACGTCACGGTGTCACCCTTCAGTAGCCTGTGGGGACGCTGTGTGAGAAGAGAACCAGGGGGCAGCCTGCCGTGCGGTCCCCGAGTCCGAGGTGTAGCCTGTTATAGCAGAAGGAGGAGCTCCCCAGGGTGATCTATGTAGGACCGAGGACAGCGCCACGTCCACTCCACTCCCTCCGTGATCGGGGCTGCCCCCGGCAGAGATGGCAGGTGCCTTTGAGGGAGATGGTCCCGGTAAATGGGATGTTCATCTGTCCAAATGGAAGCCATACAGATGCCTGACTGTGGGGAGTGGGCTACGTCCCCCTAAACTTCATCCTTACCACTGACACAGATGTCAAGCTAATGCTTTCAAGAGGCTGAGTTCATTGCAAAAATTCCTAAATCTGACAACACCCAGCGAGATAACATCATTGCATCCTTGATTTACAGATGACCGAGTGGAGCTCTGGGCGGTCCAGCAGCAGCTCTGGGCCCCATGGCTTCGATGTCTATCATTCTACACACTGAGGTCTATACCCAGAAGACACACATTTGTGCAATTAGAAAATAAAGGTTTAACGGGTGGGAAGAAAAGATTCCATGGGAGGGCCCCCCTAGCTTGGCAAGAAGGTAGGCAAGCCATCAGGCCCAAGAGAACCGCACGTTTAGGTATAAATGTTCTCTCTCTTTCACACATTCGCAGGAGTGTGAAAAACCACCCTTTCATATCAAATCGGGCTCTGTTTATGTTCCCTTCAAAATATCAGGCTGTTAATTATTTGCACAACAGCTTGAGTTAAAAAGGTCCTTTCTTGCACTCGGGCATAAGAATCTCCCTACTGCCAAATGGCCGCGACAGAACCCTCTCTGGTGACACGGATGGGCAGTGAGAGATAAAAACCTACTTCCTCCTGCAGGGGTCTGCCCCTCCTCTGAGCAGTGGCCAGAGAGATGGATGTCGGCCACTCTGCACATCAAACGGGCCCTCATGGCCCCTCTGAAGCCTGGGCAGCTCCAAGGCAGAGGACACCATTGGCCAAGATGTCTGTTGCTGTCTTTATAGCTGCCTTGCAGATAAGAGCCCCAAACTACCAGCCCGCAGCAGGGTAGTGCTCGCCAGCCCACTGCCTGATGCGAAGAGAATAGTAAACTAACGTGCTCTCTGCACAAAGTAAAAATAAAGATGTAGCACTGCCTGTGGAACACATCAGAACCACTCAGGGCACAAGGGATCTGCTATTAGCTTCCCTTCAGTTTCTGCTTTTGGGGATCATGGAGGTTGGGCTGTAGGGGATGAAATAAACCCCTCCTGGGATGAATCAGATCTCTGGAACTGGGAGCAGTTAGAGAAAAAGACTGCCAAATAAAATACAGGATGCCCAGCTCCTGCACAGGACACACTCCTACTAAACATCCTCCATCATTTTTCTGCAGTTCACATGGAACGGGGCAGCCTTTATTTTTATTTGCTAAACCTAGCAATCCTACATGGAGGTGGCCACCTGGGCTTCCCAGATGAGGCCTGTGGCCCGTGGAGGCCTAGAGAGGGAGTTGGTGAAAGGCAGAGTCGGGCTGGCAGCCTGATCACTGTCTCTGGAGTCACCTCCCAGACAGAATCGGAAGAGCCCCGTGGAGCTCAAGACTCAACAAGGGCACAAAGCCTCACTCCCTTAACCAAGACCTTGCTGGAGGACGGAGGAGAGGGCACAGGTGGAGACTCATAGCTGAAGAATGTGACAGTTTGCCTAGGTGGGTGGACCCACCAGACCAGATGGAATCAGGTTCCCCTCCCAGCTGAGGGAGCCCAGGACCAGCTCTCGGGTGGGTCCCCTTACTGCAAACACAGGGATAACCTACTGACAGACTGGCCAAGCGGGGCTCCTAGCAGGCCCACGACACATCTCGGTTTCCTTCCTTTTTTAAAAAAAAAAAAAAAAGATACTTTCCTTTCGCAACAGGATTAGAATTCCTACAACAGCAGCCAAAGGGACTGCGCTGGGAACAGATGCTACAAGCGTTAACATGCCTCCCTTTCTGGTACACAGAGTGCAAACATGAGCCTCTCCTGGGCTTTAGGCCACAGACGCGCAGGGGGCACTTGCCTGGCCCACAGCTGCTGGCCCACAGGAAGCGAAAGATGATGGGCTTGGGGGGAGGGCAAGGTGCCCACTAAAGCCCGCACCTGCCTTGCTGTCATGGGGCACCGTCTTGGGCCACCCAGGGTCAAGCTGTGGTCTTCCACCGATTGGCCATGTAAACGTGAGCACGATACTTGCGCACTGGCCCTCTGAGCCTGAGATCAAATTCAACATGTACAATTTCTGCAACTTTCCATATGTTAGATATCAATAAAAATGTTTAAAAATAAGGGGTATTCTATTAGAAGTTAGGCTAATGGTTAATTAATCATGGGGCTAATTAGAAAACATGTCATCCTTTTTACAGCAGCCTTGAAGTAAGGAGTCGCTATTAGCCCTCAGCTTTCCTGCTGGCCAGCTCACCCCCTTCAGGTTTGCAGACACAAAACTAAATTACTGCTTTCTCTGCACCAAATAAAAAGTAACTACAGTGTGGCACTGTCTATGGGACACACACAATCCTCCCCCCCAGGTTTGGAGGGGAGGTTGTGGCTGCGCTGGCTATGAGTGGGCTCCTGGGTGTACACATTATTGTACATATATAACACATTATTTTCACGGGGGAAGGTCTGCCTACACTGTTTGATCCTACACTGTGAGGGCTAGGGGTTCAAGGCTAGGCCTTGCCACTTACCCGCCCACCCCCATGCGTGACCTTGGATCAGTCACTTGATCTTTACAAGCCTCTGTATCCTCATCTGTAAAATGGGGATAACAACAGTATTTAGGTCAGAGAAGGAAAATGGAAAATGCAGGTGATGGGTACCAGCATGCAGGGCTCAATCAACATGAAGTAGCACCGCTCTCTTTCCCTGGCCATTGAGGGGAAGTTCCAGAGGTGATCTCAACCGGGGGCTCAGGGCCCACCCAGGGCAAGCCAAGTGAAAGGCCTCCAGGGAGAGGAGATTAGGCTGGCGGAGCTTTCAGCCTCCTTGGGGCCTGCAGAGGGATTAAGTCTTTCCATAAATACACCGACTCCCTCCCATTCAGGGTGGGGACAGGGAACCCATGGTGGGTGTGGCCTGCACAGGTAAGGTGGTGCTTTCTGGAGTTGACCCAGCCTGGGCCAGGGGCTCCACCCGAGCACCCCTGGGGGCTGTGCAGGAAACCACCCTCCCCCCAGCCTGCCAATGCAGGTGCGCCTCTGGAAGCCTCAGTTTCCTCATCTGTAAGATGGGGTGTTTGTTCCACAAAAGCTGCACCAATCACAGGAGGGCTCTCACCAGGCAGCCTTCCCTGCCTCTTCCTCCCCATTCTCAGCGAGGCTAAGGAGGTTCAGCCAGCACGGACTTTTCGGATAGCACCGCGGCCTAACAGACCGGGTAGGTCTGAGAGAGGTCCCCTCCGCCCCGACCCCGCCCACCAGGGCCGGGACGCCGAGCCGGGCTTTGGGTCCACCTGAGTAAGGAGTGCCTCCCCTCAGTTCCGCTGAGCTCAGCGGGCCGGGCAAGTGGCGAGCGCGTTCACACTGATCGCCCTTTGCGGTTGCAAACCTGCTTTGATGCCCTGGGAGCGAAAGGGCCCCCTAAGTGAGGCGGTTCATAAATAATACATTCTGAAATACTCGATAGAGGGGAAATGGTTCCTCTCCAGGCCTCCTGCCCCCACCCCCCGGCCGGGCTCCTCTCCAGCTTTCAGGAATGGCGGTCTGGCCCATTCCCCAGGAACTCGTGACCGCGTGGGGTGGCAGGTGGAGAATGGGGGGCCGGAGGCTTCCAAGGGCGGGGACACACCTCCCCACGCGCCCGGTGTAAGTTGCAACATGGCCAGAGGGGGCCCAACTTTCCCCAAACCTGCGTCTCCGCAGAAAAGTCTGCAAGAAGTAGCGGGGGACGCCCGAGCCCGCGAGGGTCCCCTACCGCACCCCTCCCCCGGGGTGGGGGCCCGTCCTCCCAACGGACAGCCCTCCCGCGGCAGGAGCTGGCGGGGCGTGGACGCTGCTCGGCGGGGCTGCGGCTTCGGGAAAGAGCGGTGTCGTCCAGAAGGGAGGGGAGCGGTAGGGTGGGGTGGGCAGCGCCTGGCCACACCGGGGCGCGCGGCGCGGGGCACTTACCGCTTCCTGGTGGGCTCACTGTGGGGCCCGCCCGGGCGCCCGTAGCGCGGCGACGGCCGGGCTCGAGGGGCCGCGGCGACGAGTCTACAAGAGAGAGCAGCGGGGGTCATGGCCCGAGCCCGGCAGTGCGCGGGTGCCCCGCTCCGCCCCGGCCGGCGCTCCCGGCACCCGCCGCCGCCGCGCGCGCACACACCTCCCCCGTCCCTCCCCGGACCCCGGGGGCGGTGCTGACTGCAGCCCCGCCCCGCCCGCGGGCGCCGGATCGCACCGGCCCGGCGCTGGGGCGGAGCGGGGCCGCCCGCCCGCCTCCCCGGGGAGTGAGCCGGGGGCGCGCCCGGCGCCCGCGCCTCCGGCTTCGCGGACTCACTCAGCTCTCCTTAGTTTCCTCTCGCCCTGCCGGTGGGGGAGGCTGAAGGGGGATCCCGGGGAAAGTTCGGGCCGCGGGACTCTCCACCGTGCGCCCCTCCCCCTGCGGCTCTGCACCCCCTCCAGTCCTGGGTGGTGGAAGTGGGACCTTGGGGTTCCCCTACACCGGATGGCCGTGCTTGAGTGAGCCCCACTGCCGAGCCGCGAAGGGGAAAGGGGAGAAGGGAGGCTCCACCATCTCCCCCGCCTGCTCCGGGCCCTGGGGACGTGCTAGCAGCGCGCCCCTCCCCCACTCCACCCATCTAGGCGCTGGCCTGCGGGGCTTCGGATGACCTGCGTGATCCAAGGGCCAGCTGCCCCGCTGTTAGCGTTCGGCCCTCTGACTCTCCACACAGGCTTTTCACCCCGCTTGTGGGGCTGAGCTAGCGGTGTGGCCGTCTGGGGGTGGCAGGTTTTTTGAAGAGGCCCAGCTGATAGGTATTGCCCAGTTCCCCGCTTGTGGGTGCATAGACCTTGTATCCAGCTGGGTTTCTCCGGAGGCCTCCCACAGAGAGGAGGCCTCCACAGGCACCTACCGGCCGTGCCAGGAGGAACAAAGCCACCCCCTCCAAATGTTTTTCACGTCATTGTCACAAGCCTGTTGGGCCAGCTCCATCTAACGAGCGAAAGGTCTCCACGCCCTGTGGTCTGTGTCCTTCAGGAAACAGAGGAAGGGAAACTGAGTCTCCGAGCAGGACAATGACATGCCTTCAGTGGACACAGGAAACTGAATCGGCGCTCCAGCTGTGTTCTCTGAGTCATTCCTAAAAATATTGCAAAATTTTGGGTGCCCGGACCATATCCAGTCCAAAATGATAGGCAGGAAATGTATCATGCCTTCCCACAAACAGAGGAAGGATGGAGGGGGGCAGGGAGGATGGCCCCCACCCCAGTCTCGGGAGGGGAGGTGGGCTGCGAGTGTCCTGTGCCCTTGTTCCTCCCGGGGGAGCTATGGGACAGCCCTGCTCCCCATCGTCTCCTGAGGTGCCGGCAACAAAGGAGTGGGGAACCCCAAGGGGAGGCAGGCACCCACATTCTTCACACGGAAGCAAGGACAAGGCTGAAAAGCCTTGAGGAGGCCGAGAGCTGGTTGTGAGACCAGCTTTCTCTGTGCCCCAGTTTCCACAAGGGGAAATGGGGATCCATTCATTGCTACAAAGACTTCTTGAGCACCTGCTCTGTGCTGGGCACCAGGTACCACAGCGAACGGGGTAACTGGCGCTGACAGAGCACCACTTGTGCAGGCGGCCGAAGGTCACCACTGGTTTGGGACAGCCCTGTTTTCTCTGTTTCCCAGGAGTGGGGCCTGAGGCAGAGGGAAGAACAGAGGTCGCCCAGCAGGTGAGAGGTGCATTCCTGCCCCAAGCAGAGATGGGAGAGGCCAGTCCCCCGGGGAGAGTTTAGCCCCACACAGCACTGGGGGAGGGGATGCAGGACTAATGAGAGGAGGCCCAGGGGGATGCATTTCATCAACTGTAAGGGGCTGAGATGAGGAATGGAAAGAATCTAGTTTAATTTGCTTCCTCTCCCAGGAGGCCTCTGCCCCTTGAGATCAGCAAGGTTGGTGCTTCAGTATCAGAGTTTCTCAATGTCAGCACTTTGATGTTCGGGGCTGGTTAACTCTGTGCAAGGTGGCTGCAGGATGTCCTGGCCGCCATCCACTAAATGCCAGTAGCATAGCCTCCCTGACCAAGTGGTGACAACCAAAAGCATCTCCAGACATTGCCAGGGGACACCCCCGGGGGCACAACTGCTAGTGAGAACCCTTAAGAGTATTCCAGGGATTCCTAACCCTGGCAGCAGGCCAGGATCCCCAAGGGTGGGGTGGGGTGGGTGGAGCTTAACTGATACATAAATAAATACAAATGAATGAAGCAAACACTCAGGTCCCGGTTCACCCGGGGGACCTTGATCTAATTGGTTTAGGTAAGGCCCAGGTAGGGGTGTTTTGTAAAAACTCCCAGGTGATGGTAATCGACTGATACCATAGAGCTGCTGTCTCTAACCTTTGTGGCATCAGGAACCGGTTTTGTGGAAGGCAGTTTTTCCACGGATGGGGGAGGGGATGGTTTGGGGATGATTCAAGGGCATGATATTTATTGTGCAACTTTATTTCCATTATTATTATTACGTCAGCTCCACCTCAGATCATCAGGCATTAGATCCCAGAGGTTGGGGGCCCCTGCCGTAGAGAATCTCCACTCGAGCATCCAAGCCCACTTGGGAGGACAGACACTTCAGATAGAGATGAACCTACTGCACATCTATGCAGAGCCTGGATGGGTCCTGATGTGAACAAACCAACTAGAAAAAGATATTTGCGAGATAATAGAAAATTGAACACAGTCTGGGTGTTAGATAATATTAAGAAATTGCTACCAATATTAAGAGATGTGATAGTGGTATCATTGTGTTTTTTTTAAAGCCCTTATCTGTTAGTGATCCGTGTGAAAAAGTATTTGTGAGTGAATTAGTATGAAGATGAGGTTTTTCAAAGACACGGGAAATAAAAGGGAATTCCCTGGCTGTCCAGTGGTTAGGACTCTGCACTGGCACTGTGGGTTCGATCCTTGGTCAGGGCACTAAGATACCACAAGCCTTGTAGTGCAGCCAAAAAAAACAAAGACAAGGAAAATAAAAAGGTGGCAGAGTGAGGACAGGAGGGGCTGATGGAGATGAAAACAATGGAAAATGTTGACAATTGTTGAAGCTAAGTGATGCTTACATGAAGGCTTATTATACTATTCTACTTTTGTATGTATTTGAAATTTTCCAAGATAAAGTGAGCTTTTGTTTTTTTTTTTTTAAAAGAGAGAGCACCCACTTGGACATCATTGTCTTGGCAGCCAGGTAAAGTGCCAAGGAAGCTGGTCTGGTTTTCTGCCCAAGGAAAAGGGACCAAGTCTGTAGAATGGCTCCTCCTCATGAGATGTCCTTTTGCCTCCCTTGTCCAGACGCTTATGGCTCTGAGCACGTGTCCCTCTGCCAGGCGCACCATGGGCTGCTGTGGGTTGGTGGGTGCAATGACTGGGTATCCCTAGCAGGGAAGCTCCCAAGGGCAGGGACCAGTCTGCCCTTCCGGCCTCACATCCTCGGCCTGGGGCAGAGCCCACCTCAGGGCAGGGGCTCCAGACACACTCATGGAACGCTTCAGGGTTTGGGAGAACCGATGAAGAACCGCAAGTCCTCAGATGGTTTCTGGGGATGGGGGACCATACGCATTCCTAAAGGGAGCCATCTGCCCAAATGCCAAGCCCATGGAGCTGCTGGGGAGGGAGTGACTCGGAGAGGTTGCCAGAGCAGGGTGGGGGTGGTTCTGTCTGCACGGCCTCACCTGCCTATGCCCCTTCTAGCTGTTAGCAAAGGGTGGCGTGGGTGACAATGGTGGTTGGAGGTGGCACGGGGGCCACGCCAGGGAGGGGACCAAAAGGGGCAGGCAGGGTGAGATGACTGGTTGCCCCGGACACCTCCTGAGCCTGGAAGGACATCGGGGCAGCCCAGGGCTCAGCAGGGGTCTTCAGCCCAGGACACCTGTGAACAGGGTGCTGGGGAGCCTCCAGCCAGGGCAGCAGGTGGGAGAGAGGGCACCCTGCGGACTGGCCTCCCAGCAGCCCCCGAGCGGATCTGAGAAGCCAGGCCTTCCTCGTCACCACTAGAGCACCACCAGTCATAGGCTGTGTTGGAGGGAGAGACTGTTCCATTCACAACCCCCCAGTCCTCACCAGGAACTAATTCCCTGCTTGAGGCATGTCTGTGAAATTCAGTTTCATATTCAACAATCATTTGTTGATCACAACGGGAAGTTAAAGATGGCTGCAAGTTCTTCCTCCCTACCCCCCCCCCCCCCCCCCACCCCCACCCCCAACCCCGCATTGAAGGGCGACATTGATTCCCCCTCCTTAACTCTGTGGCTCTGAGATTGCATGGCCAAAGGAGGACGAGAGAAGCGATGCGGTACCTGTCCTGGGACTCAGCCCTTCTGAGCCTGGGTGGCTTCTTCCTCCATCTGGGAAGACTTGCTCTCAGGAAGGCTCCCTCTCTGAACCCCAGCACCATGCTGAGACACCCAAGCCACAGGGACAGCCTGGGTGTAGACTGCCTGGGTGTAGACCATCTGGCAGAGCTCCAGCTGAGCTCCCAGCCGATGCCCAGCCCCCAATACCTGCCATGTGGGCCAGGCCAGACATTCAGCCCAGGTAAGTCCCCACCTGGTAACAGCAGCCCCAGCTGGTGTCATGAGGAGCCCTGGCAGCCCACAGAGTTGGGAGGAAATATACAAAGGTGGCTCTCTTAAGCCACTGCTGTTTTAAGTCTGGGGATGTTTGTTACATGGCAGTAGGTAACTGATGAGAGTGGCCCTGCAGTGACCATGTTGGATCTGGGTGACAGGTACGTGGGGACTGGTTGTGTTATACTCTCTCTATGTGTGTTTGAAAATTCCCTAAGTCACAAAAGACCCACAAGCCCTGGGGAGACAGCTCCCAGGTAAGGAGGACACGGGCCATGCAGGTGGGGACACACCGGTCTGCAGGCCTATCTGCCCAAGAAGGTCACCACAGATCCACAGACTTGCTTTGTAGCTCCAGAGGTCATCAGAAGGGGCCTAGGGCTTAACCCCACTCTGGAAGAGGCTGAGATACCCCCATCCACACCCCAGGCTGGGTCTGGCCCTCCTCGGGGCTCCCCGATATCCAGGGTCCCCCAGTGTCGTGCTGGCCACACTGTGTCTTAGCAGCTTTGACACCCCCCAGGGCAGAGGGCCTGGCTTTGGGGCAGTGTGATGAGTCCCTCATCCTGCCAGCCGGTGCCTGGCCTGCACTGGTTTGGTGACCCTGGGGACAGCGTTGGTCTGGACTTGCCGGGTCGGGGGAAGGAGCTTCAGTCTGCCTCTGGGAGCAGCTGTCTGGTAGCAAGGCAGCAATCCTGGACCCCTCAAGTGGGGCAATGCCTTCACAGGCTGTGGGACCTTAAACAAGTCACTCAGCTTTCCTGAGTCTTTGTTTTTCACCCTCAAATGGGGTGAGGAGCACCTGCTCCAAGGGCTACAATAAGGATGCAAAGTGAGGGTGAATGTAAATTCCCCAAAAGACCCACAGTCCATAGCTGAGGTTGGTTTCAAGGTAACTGGGCACCAGGCACGGTTTCAAGCACAGCTTTGAGCGGCCTTCTGAGGTGGGTACCATCAGTGCCCACTTTGTGCTGACGAGGTGACTGATGCCCAGAGAGGTGCTGTCACTGCCCAGGTCTCGGGCTAGTGAGGACAGAGCCTGGTTTCCTCACTGTGCCGGGTGCCAAAGCAGTGTCCACTGATAGAGGCAGACTCACAAAAGTCGATGGCCACTTCATCAAAATCAAAAACTTCAAAAGACACCTTTAAGGAAATGAAATGCGAGGAGAACATAGTTGTATATCTTATACGTGATAAGGGACTGAATATACAAAGGACTCTCAGAAATCAACAAGAAGGCAAATAACCTAATTAACAGCTGACATTGAAATTTTAAAAAGTTTTAAAGACTAGAATAGATATTTCACCGAAGGAGATATAAAAATGGCCAAGATGCACATGACAAGAAGCTCAATCTCATTAGTCTTCAGGGAAATGCAAGTCAAAACCACAATGAGACACCACTTCTCACGTACTCAGATGGCTCTAATCAAACAAAATAAGGTAAAAAGAAAATAACAAATGTTGGTGAGGATGTGGAGAGACTCTTAAATTATTGCCAGGAGTGTAAAGTGATGCTGCCACTTTGGAATCCAGCTTGGCAGATTCTTAGAAAGCTGAACATTTATTCACCAGCCCATCACTTCCCCTTTGAGGTATCTACCCAAGAGAATTGCATGAAATTAAAAGACACTTGCTCCTTGGAAGAAAAGCAATGACAAATCTAGACAGAGGATTAAAAAACAGGGACATTACTTAGCCTACAAAGGTCCATCTAGTCAAAGCTATGGTTTTTCCAGAAGTCATGTATGGATGTGAGAGTTGGATCATAAAGAAGACTGAGTGCCAGAGGATTGATGCTTTCAAATTGTGGTGCTGGAGAAGACTCTTGAGAGTCCCTTGGACAGCAAGGAGATACGAAGGAAATCAACTCTGAATATTCCCTGGAAGGACTGATGCTGAAGCTGAAGCTCCAATACTTTGGCCACCTGATGTGAAGAGCTGACTCATTAGGAAAGACCCTGATGCTGGGAAAGATTGAAGGCAGGAGAAGAAGGGGATGACAGAGGATGAGATGGCATCACTGACTCAATGGACATGAGTTTGAGCAAACTCCAGGAGATGGTGAAGGACAGGGAAGCCTGACGTGCTGCAGTCCATGGGGTCGCAAAGGGTTGGACACAACTGAGCGACTGAACAACAACCTAAGAGAAATGAAAGTGTATGTCCACATGAAGACTTGTGCACATTTGTGCACAGCAGCACTATCACAAAAACCAAAACGTGGTAACAATCCACAACAAGCCAGACACAAAAGGCAACACAGAGGATGATTCCATGTATATGAAGTGTCCAGATAGAGACAGAAAGTAAATTGGGTTGCAAGGGCTGGGGCTGAAGAGGGACTGCAATAGTCACAGGGATCTGTAAATTTACTAAAACTGCTGGAGTTGTGCCTGCAAAGCAGGTGAGTTTTATGGCATGTGAGTTACACCTCGTGAAAGCTATAATACAACAACAACCCCAGTTGCCATTAACACCTCCTATACCTCCCGGGAGGCGTGGCCACAAGGTCAGGGGAGGAAAAGGCAGGTGTCCCCAGGGGCCAGGCCCTGGAATGACCAGATGCTTGAATGGATGGCAGCCGGCTGCAGAGGCAGAGGCTTCTTGGGCTCTGGGGCTTTGGAAAGAGTGGAGATGGATGAGCCACACCACCAGCCTGGGGCTGGGTCTGCAGAAGAGAGAAGGGAGAGCCTGGGACCCTCTTGGGGGGGAGGCTGGAGCAAAGGGTGCGCCCTAAAAATGAAGGGCCGGAGGGTGTGGGAAGAGGAGGGAAGACAAAAATCAGGAGCGACTGGAGAGGGAGGTGGAGGAGGAGGGGGGGACAGAGGGGGCGTCACCCGGCATCTTGGAGAGCACCTCACCCTCAGGCAGGCGGCTGGCAATGAGGGAGTGAGCCTGGGGTTTCCAGCCCACACTCACGACAGAGAAGGACTGGAAGAAGGGCAGTCCTTCCTTCCTTCAGCTCCTCACGTATGGAGCATCTCACAAAGGGGCCAGCAGCTTGGGGAACACACAGCAGCATGGGGGCGGGGAGGGGGGACTGTGTGTCGAGACAAGCATGATGGGGGTCAGGGGGCAAAGTTCAGGGATGCAGGGGCAGATGGCAGGGTTTAGGGACAAGGTATCAAGTTGTCCCTGAGGCAGTGTGGCAGGATAGGACTGACAGCAGGGCAGCCCTGCCTTGGAGTCCCTCGGGAGGCTGGCCAGAGGAGCCAGGGGGTGAGGGCCTGGGAGCCAATGTGGGGTCAGAGGTGGCCAGATCAGCAGCTGTGGAGGGCTCAGAGTTTGGCAGCAGCTGGTCATGGAGGTGTCTTGGCAGGGCAGTGGGTGGATCAGAGAGGCTGCAAAGCTGTCTCCAGCCTCCTGCGGGGTGGGAGAGGGTGGCTGGGGGGTGGGGGAGAGAGTGTAAACAGGGGGATGGGGCGGGGGGCACCGGGGCCAGTGGGCTCCCATGATCCCCCAAACTGTCCCAGAGTGAGAAGAAAAAAAACCCATCAATGAAAACAAACAAGACTGCAGCTGCAAGAATGACGAAGCCCTTCATGTCCTGATGGGGAGAGATCCCCAAGTGAAAGACAGCAAACAGCAGAAGTGTGTACAAACATTTAGTCCTCTTCGCGGAGGGGAATACAGCCTTGCATTTGTTCATGTGGACACAGGAACCTGGAGGGCTACTGGGGTCGCAAAGAGTCGGACATGACTTCGTGCACTGAGCACGCATGCATGCATGTGCTGGACGGACTCTGGAGGGTTCTGCAGAATCCAGCGCTCGGCTGCCTTGGAGGGAGGGAGTGGGCTGGGGGCAGAGGCCCGGGGGCTTTTTATTCCCCTTCCCTTCAGCCCCATTGAAACCTGAATCAGGAGAATGGATTACCCAGTTCAAAAGTTAAATTAAAGGGGAAAAAATCTATGGGTTTTAAAGTATAGGGAAATCTGCAAAACAGAGGCTAAGGAAAGTTTGAGACACGGAAACGTTCTTTGGTGCCAAATCTGGTCTTCACAAAGTTGCAGTGCTTTGAAGGCAGACTGAAGATTAGCTTCGGGAGCATTCCTGAGCGGGCTTGACAGTGCTTGTTAAATTTAATATGTTACTTATAGCCAAACAACTTCAAATGCCAAACTGAAAGAATTATTTGAAAAATGTTCCAGAACCAGAGGTGTTTTACGGTGGTTGTGGGTAGGATTTCTCATCAGTCCTCCAGGCTCTGAGATGGGACGTCCCGTGGCAGATGTGGAGTCCCAACCTGGGCTGGGATTGAGGTCATGGGTATGGGGTCATGGGTATGGGGTGGTTTTTAAGAAGAGGGGAGGCGTAGTCACCGATCTGAGACCAGGGGGATGTGGTAAGGGCAGGAGGAGTCAAGGAATCTTGCGGATGAGTTGCTTTGTTGAATGAATTCTGTTCTTGCCAGTTTCAGGGAAATGGGAGACCTAGGAACCATCTTGAAGATAAAAAAGATTGGTACTTTGTGACCAGTAGGGAATTTGTGGCTTTTGGGAGATATTCCTGTTCGTAAACCTATTTGTTCTTATAAGAACAACAGCACCATTTATTTGAGGCCATGTCTGGGGACCCCAGGCTTCCAAGGTAGTGCAGTGCTAAAAGAATCTGCCTGCAATGCAGGAGACTCAGGTTTGATCCCTGGGTCAGGAAGATCTCCTGGAGGAGGCGATGGCAACCCACTGCAGTATTCTTGCCTGGAGAATCCTATGGACAGAGGATCCTGGCAGGCTACAGTCCAGGGGGTCTCAGAGTCGAACACGACAGAGTGACTAAGCACCTGTGCACACACTGGGGACCTCACCTGTCCACACCCCACAGCCCTGTACTGAAGTCCATCCAGAGGTCAGAGGCAAGACGTGGTCCAAAGCTCTGCCCTTCTATTTACTTGAATGAGCTGGGCCTTCCTGGCTCAGCTTAGGAGAAGCACTCCAAAGGGGATGTAGATGGGCTGGGGGAAGTGAGTCAGGGAAAAGATACAGGAGGCCAATGCCCTGATGGAGCCCAGAGCATGAGCTGGTGAGGAGCCTGGGACCAGGAAGGGGAAGGAAGGCCCAGGAGGTATGGCTGCTGGGGACAGGCGGGTGGTGGAGGGACAAACAGTCCTCCCTGCCCGACAGAGCCTGAGGGCACTGCCGGTCACTGTCCAGCCTCAGACCTAATGGTCACCATTTGTCACAGAGAAAAGAATAAACACTGTTGTTAAACACTGTTGTTAAAATATTTCCCATCTACAACCACTAAAACATGTCCAAGCATTGTGCCTGCAGGGTCAGACTAGGTTACCTGAAACCTTAGCTTAAGTCAACTCTACTTCTTCCCAAAGATTCCAAATTGGTCAGGTTTCCGCACATCTTTGGAAAGGCGGGTGGGATTTCCCTGGCTGTTCAGCCCAGGCTCCCCATCTGCTGGGGTAACGCCGCAAAACGCTGCAGGCCGGAGCCTTCAAGCTCTTTTTGCAAGCCCTGGGCGGCTTGGCCGCCCAGACAGGCAGCATCAAAGTTAACCTTTCTCAAGGCATCAAAGCGGGCGCCATGGTGTGCAGGGCCTGGGCGCTGTGCCCGGGGGCCAAGAGCAGCTCTGTGTTCTTCCAGGAGGCCTTGGGCAGTCAGAGTACTGGCCGGGAACCCTCAGTGTGGTCCTGGCCTCCCGGGGGCTTTGTAGGAACATTCGGGGACAGTGCCAGCAGGGTGGGGGCAGTGGCTGGGAGGGGGCTGACCCTGAAGTGGCCTGAGCTGCTCTGCAAGAGTTTCCCTGCTCAGTGTAGAGCTTTCTGGGAGGGCCTGCTCAGGCAGCCTTTCCGCAGGCGGCCGGCTCCCATGGCCTCTTGCTTACTCCCATGGGGTGGGAGTAGAAGGCAGGAAGGAAGGGTGTCAGGGCTCTGGAGCAGGAGACCAGCTGCTCTGTACCATCTGAGAATATCAGGACTGGGCCACAGGGGCCCAGACTTCCCGTGGTTCTGTTCTTACAATGTCGGGTCGCTCATCCACTCATCAAACCTTCCCCAGGCACCTGCCACAAGGTTCCAGCCCAATACAGTCTAGGGCTCTTTCTACCCAACAGAAATCTATTTCAAGCCACAGGGGCCATTTACAATTGCCTAGTGGCCTTGTTTAAAAAAAAAAGTAAAAAGAAACAGGTGAATTTCATTTCAGTAGCATATTTCATTTAACCTGATTTATCCAAAAATATCACTTTGACATGCAGTCAACATAAAAATTATTAATAAGACAGGCTCTTTCTTTCTGGGCTGATGCTCCCAAAGGTGGTGTGTATCTTACACTCGGAGCACATCTCCACTTGGTCCAGGCCTGTTTCAAGTCCTCAGGAGCCATACACGGCTGCCCGCTGCCATATGGGACAGCTGGGATCGAGGCTCAGCTCATTCAAGTAAATACAAGGGCAGAGCTTTGGACCACGTCTTGCCTCTGACCTCTGGATGGACTTCAGTACAGGGCTGTGGGGTGTGGACAGGAGGAGATCACTGCTCATGGGGAAAGGGTGCGCACATGCAAATGACCGACTCTGTGAATCAGAGCTTGGTAAGAGCTACAGGACTCGAGACCAGGGACGCTCTAGAGTTCCCTCCTGGGCTCCTGGTCCCTGCGGTGACACTTGGTAACCATGCACCATGACGCCTGGCCAGCTCCAGCTGCTGCTGAGCAGTTAGTGAATTAACCACAAGGAGGTGCCACTCCACACCCACTGAACACTTGAAAAGTGCTGGTCCTGGCCAGATAGCTGCTCAGGGCTTGGATTGGGGTGACTGGAGGGCAGCTGGGCAGCATCCAGGGAAGCTCACCCAAGCTAGCCAGCTACCCCACGAAAGGGTCCTGGGAAGCTGCATGAGGGTGCACCGGTGGGTGGAGGGGGTGTTCCCTGTAGTATCTTGTGTAAACAGCGAACTTGGAAAGGCTCTGACGGCTGGTCAGAAGAAGGCATAGACATGCTGTGGGGTGTCATCATGACCTGTTCATTTGATGGAAGACCGCGCAGCAGCTTGTGTAGGTGAGCTGGGTCTGCACTCAAAAGTATACCGAGTGGCAGAAAGCAAGACTGTATAGTATGAAGTCGACTGCAGCATTTTCGAAAAGAGAAAGCCTTCCCTAAGTGTACACAGTAACACTGTAGGACTATCTGAGGGGGGCCACCAGCTTCAGACAAGTGGCTGGTTCCGGGAAGCAGGGAGAAAAAGGTGGAATAGGAGAGGACGACAGAGGGGGTCTTAGCTGAACACTTTATCTGTTAAAAGATATCTGTTAAAAGATTCAGCAAACACAGCAAACGCTAATATATGTTAAGGACGTAAGTGCACGTTCAAGGATTCTCCGTACTTTTCTATGCTTGAAATATTTCATATTAAAATCTCCCTGAATTAAAAATAATGAATGAGTGAATGAGCAGCCTTGAGAAAGTCACCAGTCCTCTCTGTGCTTCAGTTCCCACACCTGAAAGATGGGCTAACAGTACCCGTGTCACTGAGCTGATGTGGGTGAAAATGCGGCCACTTCCTCATGACCAGCGTCTGGTTAACAGCAGCTCTTAATCAGGAACGGTTGTGAAAGTTTGCCAGACACAAATTAACCGACTTAATGACATGAGGTACAGAGGGCAGGCGTCCTCCCCTCCATTTTACAGACAAGGACACTGAGGCAGAGGAGTGGAGTAATTTCCAGTGTCCCCAGCTAGTGCGTGGTGCAGCTGGGATTGGAATGCCGGGTTCAGACCTGGCACTTTGACCCCTTTTGTTCACTGTGCCTGACCAGTGCTAACTCTTTCCTCCTCCAGAGACTGAAAATTATTTTTCATGGCTGCAGGTGCCAAATCACCCCCCCCAAGGGCCCAGGCGGATTCCCGGAGAGGCAGGAGGTCCCTGGCTGTGGACGGCGGGCACACAGTTGAGCCCTCTTACTGAGCCCTCTCCCTGGCATGGACCTGGAAGACCGAAGTGATCCCACTGACTTTTGGGCACCCCCCAGGCACACCATGTTCCATTTGCTTATTAAACACACTGAGGACCTGGCCACCAGCAGGCCCGTCTGTACGTCCCCCAGCTACAAAAATCTTCAACAGGGTGGGGTCTGAGCATACAGGAAGTTCTGAGTCCAAATCCTCCTTTGAGTTGCCCTGGGGCCCCAGAGAGCAGTTCCCTTCCCTGGAACCCCTGGCTACCTGGGCAGGGTAGTGAGGGGGTCACAGCCTCCCCACAGCCTGAAGACAAAACCTGAGATGCTCGGAAATGAAATGCTCTCCTGGCAGCAAGCTCTCCTCCACGAAAAATTTGTGCCGCAAACATCCTCCTTCCCCCAGGCACTGCCAACTGATGGTGAGAAGCAAGTGGGCTTGCTTTTCCCGTGTCAATTTTAATATCTCATTTGACCAAAATTAGAACGACAGGCTTCGGTTTGGTGAGGGGTGGGAGTGAGAAGCAGTAGCCTTGTCACGTCTTTCACTTGTATAAACTTCCGAAATCTTTACATTAAAAAAGCCAGGAGTGGATGCTGCGATAAGAAAGAGTTCTTACAACTCAGCAGGAGGACAGGAAAGTGCGCAGCATGTCGCTGGGCACTTGATGGGAGATTTCCACAGTGAGGATGGAGACGGGTCCCCAAGCCTTCTGGGGGCCTGGAGGGGCTCTGTGCGAGGGTCCCCGGGCCCCAGCTCTTACCTCTAGGAGGAGAGGTCAGTGGCCATCTCTCATCTTAGCCTGGGGACCATCGCTCGCTCGTCTCGGGTGGCCATCTGGGCCGTGGCTGCTGCTCGTCCCCTGAAGGCTGTCTCCTGACTCTGCCCGTCGGACTAAATGCCTGGCCTTCGCAGAAAAGGGAAATTATCTCTAAGCTCAGGCCTTCCAACAGCCCCTGTGGCTTTCGGAAGCTTACTCTGTGCCATTAATCCCTGGCTCACACCCCCAGTTTCTAGCCTTGAGGACAGAGGGATGGGCCAGCTGGAGCCCGTGCAGCAGAGACCCATGTGGAGGAGGGTCCGAACTGCGGCAGGAGGAAGGGACGAGAGGAAGGAGGGGACGCTTTCCGGAAGGCTCTCCTGGGAAGGCAGCCGTGGGTCCTAGCGGGTGACACTAGAGTGATAGTGGGGGGATGACAGAAATGGTTCATAAAGCAGAAGGGCAAGGTCTGGCATTCTGGCCTGGGGTGAGCCACCTGAGTCTGGGTGTGTTGGGCATACCCGTCACTGCACTGGCTTTACAGGGATGTTTGACCTGATGACCTGAGAGCCTGAGAGGAAGGGTGTTCAGGTTCCACTGTCACTGTGCACAAGCCCCCTTTGTGAGCAGGCTACCTGTGACCTCGGTTTTCTGAGCAGAACGCAGCACCTGGTGTACCCCCAAGGCAGGCAGGGGCCCCCCGACTGTGGTGGTGGTGGGAGAGGGTGTGGGCCCCCAGTGACACCCCCATGGGACAGCAGTCAAGCAGCCTCAAGACAAGAGAGCAGCCCTGAGCCCGGCACACGATGCAGCAGGCCAGACGGAGCAGGTGACGGCAGACCTGCGGGTAGAGAGTGGTGAGGGCTTCACACGTGGCCGAGAGTGTGGCTGGGGTGAGACCAGCCCAGCAGAGAGACCAGGCCCTTCCAGGAAGCTGAGGGGTCCCCAGTGAGGACATTTTCTCGGACCTGAGAAACCCACCCGACGCCACCCGCTCACCACAGTTCTGGGAAGGGAGGACAGGCCTCTCTTCTGCCAGCACCTTCCCAGGCTCAGCTCTGGAAAATGAAGTGTCACCAAACAAGGACTCCAACATCTGCCCTCTCCCTCCCCTTCGCCCGGGGTAAGGAATGTTCCTGGAACTTAAAGCCGGGTGCCTGGGAGGCAGAGGAAAGGGAGTCTGGTGTAGGGGGTACCAGCGTGTTCTGGTACGCATGGAGTACCTGTGTCCATGCTGAGAAACAGTCGTCCCGATGGGAACACCAGAGGCCTTTTGTAGCAGATTGGGCTGGGGAACTGGGGGTCTCCTGCTCCCCTGGGAGCCTCAAGGCCCCTGGTTTGGCCCAGTGCAGCCTGGAAGGCTCCGCCACATTGTCGACAGCTCAGCTTGGCCATTCCCACCCCACAGCACGTTGTAATATTGTAACAGGACTGCTCTAAACCACATGGTGTGTGTGTTTGGGGGGGGGCGGACTGGAGGCGGAGCTGAAGCCAAGGCCCCTGGGGAAGGAGGGAGCCCCGAGGCGCAGCTGGAGGCCAGGAGGGAAATGGCCATGGTGGCGGCGCTCCCAGACTTGTCCCAGCTCCCACAGGTCTGCTGTTGCCACACACATCAAAGGCCGTCGGGTCTCCGGCCCAGCCCCGCTGCTCCTCTCACCCCTCTGCTCGCGGTGGGAAGCCCAGGCGAGGCCGCTGGCACAGGGGCCAGTGAGGACGCCCGCAGCTCTAAGCCCAGGCTCTTCCATGGCTGGGGTCTAAGTCCCTGGGGCCAGCAGCCGGCTGAGCGCTGGGCGTCACTGCAGGCCTGGCCAAGCACCCAACTGGCAAACTGGCGCCCATGCATCCTTTCTGCCACAGGCAATATCTGAAGGAAGGAGCCTACAGTTTGGGGGTTCTGTCTCCGGCAGCTCCCCGTGGAGTGGGGACAATAAATGACAAGATTTATTCAGCTCCAGGCCAGGTGACTCAGATGGTAAAGAATTGCCTGCCAGGCAGAAGACCTGGGTTCGAAAGATCCCCTGGAGAAGGGAATGGAAACCCACTCCAGGATTCTTGCCTGGAGAATCCCCATGGACAGAGGAGCCTGGTGGGCTACAGTCCACGGGGCTGCAAAGAATTGTACACAACTGAGCAAATGAGCACACACACACGCAGGCTTAGCCACTGACCATCAGTCTCCAGCCCAAATCAGCCAAGTACACTGAGACAAACAGGCTCTGCTAGAGAAGCGGGTCAGAGATGCGTGACTACGGGTCTTTCCCGGCAGCGTCTGTTGCTGGGGGTCTGACAGGTGCTCCCAGGTGGCTCAGGAAGCTAGCGCCGTCAGAAGCCTTTCACAGGAGAACTAGGCAGGGTGGGCATGGCACTCCCATCCCTTGCTCTCTCTGATCACAGGGGTCCCTTGCTCACTGGCACAGAGGAACACCCCCCTTTCCACGATTCACTGGAATATTCTTCCTTTTTTAAAAATTTTATTTAGTTTTGGCTGCGCTGGGTCTTTCTCTAGTTGTGGTGCCTGGGCCCCTCATTGCTGTCGCTTCTCCCGTTGCTGAGCACGGGCTCTGTGGTGCGTGGGCTTCAGTAGTTGCAGCACGTGGGCTCTGTAGTTATGGCTCCCGGGCTCTAGAGCACAGGCTCAGTAGTTGTGCCCAGGCTTTACTGCTCTGCAACATGTGGGATCTTCCCAACCCAGGGATCAAACCACACTCCCTCACTGGCAGGCAGATTCTTCACCACCGAGCCACCAGGGAGGCCCTATTCCTCCTCTTTCTGAACACTGCTCCCTGTGGAGCCTGTACAGACAGCACCCACATTTTCTTGATGCTGGACAGGGGGCTCACGGCCTGGTCTGGATACTCAGGTACATGAGAGGCATGAATGGAAAGGATGAGATAAATTAGCTGTCACCCAGGCCCCCAGGCTGAGGGTGCCCGCACCTACTGCCAGACTCTGGTCACCACCCAATCTCTGGACCCACAGGGACAGGGGAGTGGAATTGTAGGGAACAGCTAAGCCACGTGGTGGTATTGGCCAGGGACAGCTGTCCCAACCTGATCACACACTGGGGGGCTGGTCACTCCCTGCCACCATGTCCTGGCTCTACCCCACCCTGCTCTGTCTCCCACCCTCCCCAGGGCACCTCCTGCGTTTCCCCAGAGGGGCCGCCCTTACCTAGGAACTCAGCTCCTCCTGTGTGTCTATGCGCTTGCACCGAAGGGTCTGTGGCCAAGGCCTGCAGGCCCCTGCCTTCTGTTCCCTGCACGGCGTTCAGAGCACTGAGTAAGGGAAGGACCAGGGATCAGGTGGGTTAGAGGCTGCCGGGTGCAGAGGCAGCTCTGAGCAACCAGCCCCCATCTTCCTGCAGGCCCAGGGAAGGAGTGGGGTCCACAGGGTGTCTGAGGCCATGCCCACACCAGGCTGGTCTCAAAGGCAGGATGCTTGGGAGACATATTGGGAAGAAAACCGGGGGACCCCTTGCTGAAAATGGAGAAAGACTTCAGCTCCTTTGGGTCCCAGGTTTCTCCCCATCTGCTTTGCTCCTCTGGTCCCCCAAACAAAATGCACTCCCCTCTTCTCTGCTGCCAGCCTGCCCCCCTCGGCAGGTCCTGTCCTGCCTGTTTCCCTCTCCTCACAAGTAAATGTTCCCTGGCGTGGGGCTGTGTCTGCAGGTGCGTCAGCCCACCTTGGTAACCACTCCCGTAATTCAGAGACCACCGTCCCTCCTGGATGATCTTGTAATGCCCGGAGGAGCTGTGCCTTCCTCCTGGGGCTCCAGCGGGGACAGGGCCTGCTTGTCAAGGCACCCCGAGTCTCCTATAGTTTTGAGAATGGCTTCTTTGCCCAGAAGTAATTTAGCCGAGAGCTTGGCTGCACAGGGACAGCCATTTTACCAGCAGGATCTGCAAATGGCTTTGAGCTCCTCAGAGGCCTGCTGAGTAAATTCCAGGCATTAGGGGTGATTAACAGAACAATGAGATTCTGGAAGGACTAGCTCTGAGCTGCAGGGCTGGACAAGGTGGGAAGCCAGAGCCTTAGAGGCAGCAGGTGACAGGACAGTCGATAGATGGTCATCTTCCTTAGAAGTCTCCGTTGAGGGTCACGTCCTAGGCGGGCGGGGAGAGAGGCACAGCTGAGCTCCTCAGATCAAGCACTGCTGCTCCCTGCATGTGGAGGCCAAGTATGAAAGCTGAGTCAAGAATACCCCAGCCCGGCTGCCGCTTCGGGTGCCGGATGCCGTCATGTCACGTGAGACCATTCTGGGAGGGCAGGGACAGTGAGCTGGGCGAGGCTGGGAGGGGATTCTGCTTCTTCACGTTTTCCTCCCTTGAGAACACTCTCCTGTTTTCAATTTGCTTCTCCTTTGATGACGTTAATTGAGCATGTTTTCAACATTTACTGGCCACCTGGATATCTTCTTTGGGGAAGCACCTGATCAGTTGGGTTGTCATTTTTTTAAAATTGGCCTAAATTTTTGTTTTGTTTTGCCTAATTTTTAAAATATATTTGGACAGATATATCAAAGTCTTTGTTGGGTGGTCACATTATAAGTATCTTCTCTGGTGCTATGATCTTTTCACAGTTGTAATTTTTTTTTTAATGAACAGAAGTTCCTGATTTTAATATAGAATAACTGGTCGCTTCTTTATATGTCCTGTTTAAAAATCTCTGCCCGAAGACATGTGTATCTCCTCTATTTTCTGGAAAGCTTATCCTTTTGCTTTTCATATTCAAACCAATAATCCATGATATATAACTGAAAGTGAAAAGTGTTAGTTGCTCAGTTATGTCCAGCTGGACACAGCCTGTAGCCCACCAGGCTCCTCTGTCCCTGGAATTTTCCAGGCAAGATACTGAAGTGGGTAGCATTCCCTTCTCCAGAGGATCTTGCGGACCCAGGGATCAAACCCGTGTCTCCTGTATTGCAGGCAGCTTCTTCACTGTCTGAACTACCAAGGAAGCCCCTACACACCATCAAAATATCTATCACCGAAAGGACCGACAACGCAGTTGCTGAAGACACAGAGGCAGTGAGGGCAGGTGTTCAACTGGCAACATCCCCTAAGAAGCTGAACATACACACCCCAACAGGCTCACTTCAATACACGATCCTGAAAGAAACATGTACACATGTGCATGAAAGGGCACATACAAGGACACACGTTGCAGCAAGATCTGTTATCAGCCTAAGTCTGGAAGAACCCCAAATGGCCGTCTACAGTAAAATGGAGAGACTGGGGTACGATGATACAGTGAAATGACACACAGCAAGGAAAATGCATGAAAATGCCCACACCTATGAACGAATCTCACAGACGGCTAGTACACAAGCTGCACACTTTCATTCATGTAAAGTTAAAAAAACAGGCAGAGTTAACCTGGGTTTAGGCGTGAGGGGCTCCTGGGTGCTGGCAGTGTTCTAACATTCTGTGTTTGGAGCTCGGTGGTGGTTACAAGAACCTGAACCTGCCCATCTTGACCACTTTGTGAAAAATCACTGAGTTACATATTTGTGATTTGTCTGCTTTTCAGTCTATATGTTAGTCTTTATTAAAAAATAACAAAAACCAAAAACCTCTTGCCAAGTATGTCTGAAATGGGAACACAGAGAATGCCAGATGTGATTGTAAAAGGGTGAACTTAATGGTTCTGGAAATGATTTCATAATCCAGAAAATATCCATCACATTTCTTTCAGCAAGTTTAAATCTAAGACTTCAGAATCCAAAAATAAGGAATTCCAACATTTGGAGGAAAGAATATTCAGCAGATGGGGAGATTTCAGATGACTCTGCTTTTTCAGTTCATACCTCTGTCTGACTTAACAACAGGTCTCTGGAGGCAGGCCCTGCACACGTGGTGCTCTGCACAGGTAAGGGCCCTGGGGACATAGGAGGCAGCTGCATGGAGGGCTATTGCTACACAGCCACCTCCTGAGAGTGGGAAGTACTGACAGGTTCAAGATATAACTTAAAAATAATCAATAGGTCCTCCTAGGTGTAAGACACCTTGGGAGGCAGAGAAATTGCAGGACATCATTCTTGCCCTGCCGTCCTCAGCCCAGGGCTGTGAGATGGCTCAAAAGCTGTGAGCTAGGCATCAACCTGCCTGCTTTCCACTGCTCAGATGTTTACAGCACACAGATGCATTCTGTGTACAAAGTATTTTTAAAAAGAAAAAAATCAAAGAGCTTCTTGCTGAGACAGAATTCACTCAGGAGACCTGAGTGCCTGTTCACCTGCCAGGTGAACCCTACGGAATCAAGATGCTGGAGCTGCTGACCAGCAGAATTACCAACTTCCCGGTGTTGGCCTGGTGGTCCGAGTCTTCTGGTACTGGCTGTGTGCGTGCACTGGGGTGGTCACTTCAGTTCTGAAGGTCTCAAATTCTTCATAATAATGCATGGGTTTTCGTCCAAGACCAGGGTTTTTTTCAAGTATGACCTGAGTCACCAGCTAAACACTGACTTTTGGGTCCAGAATCTCAGTGAATTTGACCTCTCAGGGCCTAAGCCTGGGAATGCATAAATTTTCTAATGTTTTTCTTATAATTATGCCTTTTAGCCCTTAATTTACAGTGTAAGCTCCTCAAATGTAGGCCTCCCGTGTTTCCCACTCCTTTGCATCTCAGTATCCAGGACACCAAAGGTCTCAGGGGAACTTGACGATGTGACAGCTTTCCACCTGTCTTTGTGAACAGGGGGATGGTAGAATGCGAGTCTCTTCTAGTCTTTTTGATTTTCTACTGTGAACGCACACTGTCACTGTAGCAAGAAGGGAAATGTATTAAGGTTGGGGTGGGGGCAGGAGTGAGGCTGGGCAGTGTGGCAGGAAGAGGAGGAACATGGTTTCTCTGCTCCTCATCTCCAGGACAGGCCCGCAACCCCTGACCCGGCTGTGGGAGGCCTCAGGTAGTCACTTCTGGTCCAGGCCTTGGTTCCCCACCCGTAAAATGCAGACCATGACACTCTGCTGCACCCCCGGGAGGCTGGGGAGGCAAGTGTACACAAAGGGTTAAAGAAATGTAAGCTGCTGTCATTTCTGAGAACAAATGCTTTTATTCACTCATTCATTCAATAAATGCTGAGTGTCTACTATGAATAAGCACTTATTAATTAATAGATCTTTCTTAGCAAAAGACTAAGTAGTCCTCTGCTTCCTAGGTGGTGCCAGTGGTAAAGAACCCACATCCCAAAGCAGAAGACACAAGCACATGCACACAAGTAGTCCTTTGCCTTGGGGGTCAGCCTGGCAAACAGCAGGCCCTAGAATTGTAGCCCAAACACATTCTACTGAGAGCACACATGCCAGTCCCTCTGGTCTTCACAACGTCCCTGCGCGAGGCATCATCACCTCCTTTTTCTGATGAGACAGAAGAGGTGACCTGCCCATGACCACAGAGCTACAGAGTGGCTGGCTGGACCCACACCACACTGCTGCTGCTCGACAGAGCTGAGGCAACAGGAAGATTAGTTTTTTAAAACATCTGAGGAATGACCACCTCTTCAGTAGTGAAGTCAGCGCAGTGAAGGGAAGCTGGTGGATGACAGCCAGGTCCACTCTACACGCATCATGAGACCCTCAGTGCTCAGGGTGCACCCAGGGGTCTTGTCAAACTCACTTGCATGTCCTGACTTGCAGCTGGGGCAGACTCCCCAACTACTGTGGCTGTGCCAGGCAGAAGCCTTGCCCAGAGAACTTCACGAGCACAGGCAGATCCCCTTTTATCATACTCTGCAGACACTGTATTTTCAAAAAAAGTGCAGGTTTGTGGCACCCCTGTGTTGAGCAAGTCTCTTGGCACCATTTTCCAAATAGCATTTGCTCACTTTGTGTTACATGTTGGTAAATTTCACAATATTTCAAACCTTTCTACTGCTGTTATTTGTTATGGTGATCTGTGATCAGTGATCTTACTATAGTTAATTGTTTTAGGGGACCACCAAGCCACAGCCCTATGACAGCAAACTTAGTGGATAAACTGTGTTCTGACTGCTCCACTCTCTCTCCTTGGGCCCCCCTAGTCCCTGAGAGGTAATATTGAAATTAGGCCAATTAATAACTTTGCAACAGCCTCTAAGTGTTCAAGGGAAAGGAAGAGTCACAAGTCTCTCACTTTAAATCAAAAGATGGAAACAATCAGGCTTAGAGAGAAAGATATGCCAAAAGCAGAGCCAGAAGCCTGTTGTGCTTAAGTTATCTGAGCTGTGAATGCAAAGGAAAAGTTCCTGAAGGAAATTAAAAGCACTGCTCCAGCATGCACATTGATAAGAAGACGAAACAGCCTTACTGTTGATATGGAGAAAGTCTGAGTGGTCTGGATAGAAGATCAAAGCAGCCACATTCCCTGAGCCAAAGCCTAACGCAGAGCAAGGCCGCTACTGTCCCCAATTCTGCGAAGGCTGAGAGGTGAGGAAGCTGCAGAAGGAAAGTATGAAGCAGCAAAGACGGTTCATAAGGCTAAAGGAAAGAAGCTGCCTCCAGAGCATGAAACTGACAGCTGAAGCAGTAAGTGCTGATGGAGAAGCTGCAATGAGTTCTCCAGAATTCCAGCTCAGATCACATGTGAAGGCGGCTGAAGTGAACAACAGATGCTCAATGTAGGTGATGAAGCCTTCTGATGGGAGAAGAGGCCATCTAGGACTTTTATAACTAGAGAGAAGTGGATTTGTTGTTGCTGTTGTTCAGTCGCTAAGTCATGTCCGATTGTTTGCGACCCCATGGACTGCAACATGCCAAGCTCCTGTCCTTCACTGTCTCCTGGAGTTTGCTCAAATTCATGCCCATTGAGTTGGTGATGTAATCTAACCATCTCATCCTCTGCTGCCCCCTCTTCTCCTCCCGCCCTCAATCTTTTCCAGCATCAGGGTCTTTTCCAATGAGTCAGTTCTTTGCATCAGGTGGCCAAAGTCCTGGAGCCTCAGCTTCAGTATCAGTCCTTCCAGTGAATATTCAGGGTTGATCTCCTTTAGGACTGAGAAATCAATGACCAGTTTCAAAGCTTCAAAGGACAGACTAACTCTCTTGTTAGGGGCTAATATCTAACGTTACGGTGATTTTAAATTGAAGCCAGTGCTCATTTTGAAAATCCCAGGCTCTGAAGAACGTTGCTAAGTCTACTCTGCCTGTGCGCTATAAACAGAACAAAGCCTGGATGACAGCACATCTGTCAACACAGTTTACTGAATATTTTTAATCCCACTGTTGTAACCTGAGGCTCAGAAATAAGATTCTTTTCAAAAGATTGCTGCTCAGTGACAATGCACCTGGTCACCCAACAGCTCTGATGCAGATAACAATGAGATTAATGGTTTTCACACCTGCTAACACAGCATCCATTCTGTAGCCCATGGATCAAAGCGTCATTTTGACTTTTTAAGTCTTCAAGAAACACATTTAGAAAGGCTCCAACTGCCATATGTAGTGAGTGATTCCTCTGATGGATCTGGGTAAAGTGAATTGAAAACCTTCTGGAAAGGAGTCACCATTCTAGATGCCATTAAAAACATCTGTGATTCTCGGGACAAGGTCAAAATATCAACATACACAGGAGTCTGGAAGATGATTTCAGCCCTCATGAATGACCCTGAAGGGTTCAAGAGTTCAGCAGAGGAAGTAACTGCAGATGTGGGGGGACCAGCAAGAGATCTAGAACTAGAAGTGGAGCCTGAAGATGTGGTTGAATTGATGCAACTTCATGATCAAACTTGACTGGAAGAGGAGCTGCTCCTTATGGATGGACATGGAAGTGGTTTCGTGAGATGGAACCCACTCCTGTGAAGATGTTAAGACTGCTGAAGTGACAACAAAGGGTTTAGACTACAGCCTCAACTTAACTGATGAAGCAGGTTTGAGACAACTGACTCCAATTTTGAAAGAAGTTCTGTTGTGGGTCAAATGCTATCAGACAGCACTACATGCTACAAAGAAACTGTTCACAAAAGTCAATCCACACAGCAAACTTCACTGCTGTCTCAGTTTAAGAAATTGCCACAGACATCCCAGCCTTCAGCAGTCACCAACACTGAGGCAAGGACCCTCTACCAGCAAAGATGATGACTCTCTGAAAGCCCAGATGATGGTTAGCATGTTTGAGCTATTTAAAAATTAAGGTATGTACATTGTTTTCTCAGACACAATGACACAGTATAGTGTAAGCATAACTGTTATATGTACCAGGAAACCAAAACATTCATGTGACTCACTTTATTGCTGTATTTCAGTGATCTGAATCCAAACCCACAGTATCTCCGAGGTGTACCTGTATTCTGAAATGTGATTATTTATCACGGCCTTCCTGATGGGATCTGGAACTTTTTTCAGACAGCACTAAATATAGGATGCTATTCTGCTTTATATGGCAATGCATGTTCAAGCCAAAGGTTTCCTCCACGCTGGCACCTGTCACACTACTGTGAAAGCCAAAGACCAAGGAGAGCACAGTTTTTGGCAGTTCTAAAGCTGGACTAGATCCCAAGAAGTTAATCTTTAAGGGGAAAAAAACAGCTCCTTAAAAGAATGGGGATTCATTTCAAAGAACTGCAAAATTTGATCAGATTTTGCATCCTATTCAAGGAGATCTTAAACATTTTAAGTAGGAACAACAAGTCAACATTATGAGAATACAAATTATCTGTATCCCCCAGATTCTGAGGTGTATGGGAACACAGTCAGATTAACACACCACCTATCTGACAGCTAAAGGTGTCTCTGGTGGCTCAGCTGGTAAAGAATCGGCCTGTAATGCAGGAGACCCCAGTCTGATTCCTGGGTCGGGAAGACCCCCTGGAGAAGGGAATGGCTACACACTCCAGTCCTCTTGCCTGGAGAGTTCCATGAACAGAGGAGCCTGGCAGGCTACAGTCCATGGGGTCACAAAGTTGGACACGACTGAGAGACTTTCACTTTATCTGAGAGCTGGCAGGGGGAAACAAACCAGTCTTTGCCGCCAGGCTTTCTACTGAACTGAAGAAAAGAATCCAGTGCTTAAGAGGCACTGAGTTGATGGAAAGGCTAAAGAAATGTCAATTAGTAAAACGGAAGTCTATTTTAAAATTCAGTTTTATTAAAATTGCTAAAAATGTCTGCAGGGTATGGAGATTAATGCTCATGGCTCTTTTTCTTGCTTTCACTTACCAGGACGTCATAAAGTAGCTACTCTGTTAAGATAAATATAATACTAAAAAGGGGCAGTTTGGGAAGCCAATATTTTTCTTTTGAAGGCAAAACAAAGACAGTAAGTCAGAAAAGCTGAAAATTACTGTAAGAGGGAACAACAGTTTTGCAAGCACATCAATCAGAAAAATCAGCCACTGAGTCAAAGCTAACTATACAGAACTTTTCACACTGAGGAAGCTTAAAAATACCAGATCCCTGGAAAGCTTAAGTCAATTTTTCCTTAGTGTGCACATTGCTTTTTGTCATTTAGGAAGTCACAGCCTACCTTTTCACATTCAGTATTTTCCATTCTTAAAGGCAATCATTAGGCTTGGATGGCATTTTTAGGCAAACCAGTAATTCATTTGTCCCACTCACTTCATGATGGATGGATGTATGGAAGAGAGAAACACATCCACCAGAATTTTCAGCATATGGCTAGTTCTAAGGGGATGTCTCTACACGTTTCCCACCCCTTCCCCTCCAGTGCCTTCGGACTGAAGCAGGACTCACTTAGGAATATTTTGATTGACAAGGATCTCTTCAATGTACAATACAATTTGTGTTGCTTCTCTAAGTCTTTTCTAGGGAAATCACAGTATGACTCCATTTCAGTGGCTATCTGATGGGCTCTCTTTCTCATCCCGGGTGGGTAAAAATGAAGCCTGTTCTAAGGGCAGGGAGACTGGAGGCCCAGAGGCCACACAGCCAGGCCTGGAGAGAGGATGGAGGGGAGACGGGCACAGGGCCTGGGGGCTCAGCGGAGGCCTTGCTATTTTCACAAGCATCCAGAAGCAATCGTTTGCACTTTGGAAATTTGTTTTTGTTTCTTCACAGATACATTCTTCTCTTTGGAGTATTTATGTTCTTTTGAAAACACGAGCTTGACTCCGCTATAGAGAGGGCATCTGGTTCTAGGCTGAAATCCGAACTGGAGAACAGAACACATTCCTGGGAAGCTGGTGGAACCAAGAACAAGAATTGCACAGACAGGTAAAAACGAGGGAAGATAAGACCATCTGTGCAGCGCTTCCAAACTAGACTTGGCCACACCTTTGGCTTCAAATAGCTCTGTCAGTTCCCTTTGACCTTGACCTGGAGGTAGCATATACTTGTTCTAATTTCAGGAAAAGACAGCTTTTTCTGTGGCAAATACTACAGACTGACTCTTCTCCTTTTCAAAGTAAAATACAGACCCATCTGGAACGAGACTGTCCGCCGCACTCCACCTGTGCTGGTCGCAGCCTCTGAGGCGAGGAGTGAGAAGGTACAGTGGACCGGCACGCCAGCCCTTCGTTTGTGTTCCCCACACGACATACGGTCACCTTACAAAGCCAAGGGTGAGCTGGATTTGAAGAAAGGAGAGAGAATCTGGTGAACCAAAGGAAGCACATCTATTGTAAGCAATGCTGGAAGGTTTCCTACTTGATAAAACAGTGAAATGCTGCGTCATAACCTTTTCAACAGATAACCCAATTGTCACAGATTTCCTTCACATGGTCCAAAAAGAAAGACAGAGGCAAAGGTACAGGTCTTTGCACTCTGCGTGGAATAATTCATATGAAAAAGAATAAACGCGATGGAATCATTTCCCCATCAATTTCCTACAATGCGTTAAAAAGCTTGACTGTTTCACGCATTAATGATTACAGACGGCGCTGTAAAACTCCAGAAGCCTATGTTTTGTTCAGCTCGTGTGGCTTCAGATATGAAAAGAAGTAATTGTGAAGAAATAAATTAGAGCCATTTGCGTAATCATGCAAGCCGGTCAGGAGTCAGGACCGACTCTTGCCTTTTTAAGACCACCTCGGCACACTGGTCCCCTTTTTCTTCAGTTCCATGGGTTTCCCACCTGTCTGGCAGAAGAGCATCATACAATGCTCCCACTCAAGCTGCCTTCCCCACAGTGTTTGTTTTTACCCTTTAACAATGAAGGTTTCTCAGGCACCAGCAGCATTATTCCCAAGTGAAGAGACGCAGCAGCCAGGGGAGCCTCCCGGCTATGGACATCAGCACACAGCTCTCAGACACAGCTTGGCACTGGCACGCCGGGCGCAGGCCTGATCCCGTCTTGATGATATTAACTCAAACAGGATGAAAACTCACAAACACTCTCTTTTGGGTGTAAGATCTGGGCTTTTTTTTTTTTTTTTTTAAGACAGTTCTTATGCCTTAACAAGTACTCCCTCCAGATTATAAAAGGTTAGTTAAAATTGTTTAATAGGAACAATCTTGGACAAGCAGAAATAGCTTTGATTTGAAGAATTATAGCCACGTACAACTGGGAAGGCTCCACAGGGTGGTCGGATGGGACGGTCTGTACCTGGTCTAGAGACTCTGCATTAGACAGGTGACTGATGGACATTCTGCCCTCTCTCAAGGCACACGTCACTTCTGAAAACTGTCAGCTTCCCATACCGGCTATGATATTTTATTTACATTTAAAAATATCTTTTCTTCTTCAGTGTAGTGGAAATGCCCAGAGATCAGTCATTGAAACCCCTCCCTAACACAGGTGCAGAACAGCTTTATTGATCTCTGGATTTGTCCAGTCATTCCGAATGTCATCCAGGTGGTTATCAAAATCCACAAGTGTTTCATAGGACCGGCTGTCCAGGAGTGATGCGGAGATCCTCTGGGCCTCCGGCCAGTCTTCACAGTAATCACTATGAGGTGAGACAGAAGTCAGCTTCTTACTCAAAACGTATGGCTTTTCAATAGAGTAAACAGGAAACCAGCTGCATGCAGCGTGGTATAAAGGAAGCCAAGGGCGAACTCTAGCAAACACATACATCTAAACACATGAAGATGCATATAAAGAATATGAAACATGGAAGAGAAAACCTTCAAGTGAAATTCTGAAAAAGCTGGAGGTAGATGACTGATTGCAAATAAACCAAACAAATGCCTGGGAAGAGGGTCTGGCTTAGGGAAAGGTGGCCTGGGATTGGGAGAGGAGACCCGTGAGTGACAGATTGTCTCCTCTGCTTGGAAACCCTGCAGGCCTGTCCTCTGGGGGCTGAGGAACACCCATGACTTCTGTATGAGGTGTGCACACTTCTCTAGAGAACATGCTAGCTTAAAAACCCAGAAGGTGGGGTCAGCTTTCCCGTGGGAGCAGCGTGCCAGGATAGGCCCAAGCACACGCGGCACGCAGGCCACCCCCTGGGAACAGGGCACTCACTAGTGAGGGTCTCTGCAGCGCCACTTGTTTTCGTGGTGTTCATACACATGGATCGTGGGGACCACACAGTCCATCGTGAACTTAGTGTTGTCTACCTGCAATGAGACAAAGGGCGCACTCATGAACAGAGCCAGGACCTCTGTGGCAGCCTGCAGGTCCCTCCCTGGGGAGGACTCCACAGGGATGGTCAGGGATGGGCTCAGCACTGCCCACCAAGGCAGAAACCCCATCTCAGAGTGCACAACACCACAGCCCAGGCACACGGTGCATCACGTGGGAGAAACACTGAGTGCTTGACTGCTTTCTCACAAACGTTCCTCAGCCTTCCCTGTTAGAATTCCATCTGAACTGACAAGAGCAGGGCTCCTGATGGGAGCTACTCCCCTCCCTGCTCCCTCAGCTGTGCTGGTTAACCTCATTTAATACATCTCACACTCGAGTATGTATTGGAATCATCTGGAAGCTTATGGAGACACAGATTCCTAGGCCCCTAGAATCTGCATTTCCAATAGATTCCCGGGTGGTACTGATACTGTCAGCACGGAGACCCCACTTTGAGACCTGCTGAAGCTGAATGACCCCCCCACCTCTGGACACCCGTGTGCCACGACTGCAGCGGCCCTGACTCAGCAACTTTAAGCCTGCAGTTGGACAAGATAGCCGAGGAAGGCCATGGTCTGATGAAGTACCTGCAGAAAGGAAACTGCTCACAGACAAAGCTCCCCGTCAGCAAGAGGCTGCTCAGCAGCTGTCCCCACAAATAGGACTCTGGAGTGAGCGACAGTGACTCACCATGATGAGAGCCGTGTCACTGAAGCCCTCAGCGATTCTGGAGGCCACCTTTTCTGCTACCTGGTTTGGACTGTGAGAGAAGAACCAGCGAGGTTACCAAGTTTTAGTTAATGCTGGGCAACACTGTCTGCCTATGGCAGAGTCAACAGCAATGACACAAAGACCAACAGCACCAGTAAGCTACCCATGTGGGGTTACACCCATTTAAGCAGCTTTTGGGGACTATGATACCGCTGCAGTGACTTGATGAGGACTGTGTGGCGCTCAGGGCAGAGCAGAGGCCCTTGTCTTTTTGTGCATCTTTTCCTCTGTACAATCAGTGCCTCAGCTTTCTGAAGCAGGGACTGAACCAGAAAGAAACACACTATACAGTTACAATCCTTTCATTATGATTGAGGTGAAAAAAGCAGGCTTAATGCTTTATAAAAATAAATTTAGCCAAGTATTCTATTTTTACTTTTAAGATTGAACATTTACAGAGGTATGTGATTATCTGCAGCATCACGTTAAGAAAAATGAAACAAAAAAACACTGTAAGAGAGAAAAGGCCCCAGGGATTCTCATCCCCCAGGTCACCCTGGAAAGCCCTTAGAGTGAAGGCTGCGCTGCACAGGTGTCTCGAGGGCCTGGGTCCCGCAGCCACCAGCTCATCTGTCCACACCCTTCTGGAGGCTCCTCTGTCACGCCCATGGCTCTAATGCCTCCTGCTCCTGCCACAGCCCCCACACCACCCTCACAGCACGGGCTCCGGGGCCTTCACCACAGGCCTGGGTTTCAATGCCTTTCAAGTTCAGTGCAGCAACTTGAGGGCAAGGGAGAGGAGTCCTTAGCTCAGCTCAGCACAGAGCTTGGCCTGGGGCAGGGGATTCACACTCTGGCAGCTTCCCTCGTGTAATAAGACCAAGACTGACACAGGCCGTGAACAGGCTCCAGCTCATCAACACAGGGAGGCAGGCGGACTCGAACAAGGGGCTGGTAAGAGCCGCACCGAGGAGAAACCAGAGCCATGCATGGACGCAGAGACCAAACAGTCAGAGATGTCTCGGGAAAAGCTGAAGAATCAGGGATCAGAGAGCAGCTCATGTCGTCCATGGAGAGGCTGGCACAGAAGCCGCTCTGAGCCTACGCTGCCCTGGGGACCCTGTCGCCCTCAGTCCCGACTAGGCCCAGTCCTCTAGGATAAAACAGTTCACATCTCTGGAAGTGCTCCATTGGCTTACTGTATTATTTTCCCAAACGCTATTGAGTCCTACCACTTGCCTATGCTGGGCAAGTGGACACGACTTCGGGAGGCATTTGGTCTGGGGCCCTTCACTGCACCCCGACTGCCTGGACACTGGAGCCCATCGGCTCTGCCTGGCCACGTGAGGAAAGCTGCAGGGTGACCCGGCTCGTGCCTCTGGCTGCTCAGGGTGCCGACTCCTCTGGGACTCTCTCCGTGAGGTCACGTCAGGCTGGCTGCTGGCCACATCCCTTGACCAAAGGACACTGTTCTTCTGGGGGAAACTTCCTGACCCAACCAGGGTGTAAGTCAGGTCATTCCTTCAGGCAGGGTAGGTGCCAGCTTTTGTCACCAGCTCTGGGTAACTGTACCACCCTCCTTTCTCTGACACACGATTCACACCTCTGGAAACAACCAGCTTAAAATAAGCCCACCTCAAATTACCCTAACGTCAGGATGTCATCAGTTTTTCTGCTAGGACATTGATGCAGAAACAAAGCAAAGATCTCGGCTTTGCTCATTAGTGAGAACCACCGTGGGGGCAACTAGCTGGATAAAAGAAAACAAGACCTATTATACGGGAGAAGTAGCAAACACCATGTTTTCGTCAAAGCAGCAGACCCAAAGAACACCAAGCCTAAAAGCTGCTTTTGTTTTTTTAACCCCCAAAGAGAGTGGAGTTCTTGCCTGGTGCTCTGCCCTACATCAATCCCAGTCTGGGGATGGGAAGCGAGGCACAGCTGAGGGGGGACCGAACAGCAGGCCCTGGACTGTTGCTTTTAAGAATTCCCTTTAAACAAAATAAAGACAACACAGGACAGAATCCCAATGTTCATAAAAGTGTTTAGAATGACTGGTGTTTGGAATGACCCGTACCCCAGCCCTCCTGGAATACTATCAACAGCACAGAGGGGCTCTGTTCCCACAGACTGCACCCCAGTACCCCTGGAGTACTATCAACAAGCATGGAGGGACTCTGTCCTTACAGATTCTGCACCTGGAGCTCACTGAGGGGTTTCGAGGAGTTTCGCATGGATATACCTGGCATCCTTTACTCGTTCATTAGCTTGATAATAACCAGCAATCACGTAGCTATTATCTTTGCACCACGAATCAATCTGAAAAGAGAACAAAATTGGGGAAGAAAAGGTGAATGTTTTTCCCTTAAACATCAAGTCTCAATAAACAGAGGAACCCCCACCTCAACCAAATGCTGGGACAAGACAAACAGAACTCCTGTATCCTCCTCCCTACGAGAACGAAATGGGGGAGTTTCCTGCTGGCCTTTGTTGCTTAGTTGCTAAGTTGTGTCCTAGTCTTTGCGACCCCCATGGACTGTAGCCCACCAGGCTCTTCTGTCCATGGGATTTCTAGGATTCCGGGCTTTCACTGCTATAGCCCAGGTTCAGTCCTTGGTTGGGGAACTTAGATCCCACCAAATTATGGTGGTGGTATGGCCACCAAAAAAAAAAAAACAAACCCCACATCAAATGGGTGTATGGGTGTGTTCAGGGGAAAGAAGGCCACTGCAGTTAGCTTTTCCACAGTCCACAGGAGGTCCGAGAAAGCAAAGACGAGCGTAGGCTCCCCCTCTCTCGAAGGTGGGGTGTCTTCCCACAGAGGAGGAGCCTGCAATGGCTGGGAGGGGTGAGGCTGGACACTAGTAATGACCTCCTCCCCCAGTCCCAGCAGAAGGCTCCAGCACAGACACATAATAAATAGGTGCAGTGCTGTGGGTGAAGGGGAACCAGTGTTACCCTCTTTCTCTGACAAAATGAAGCACTGAGGCCTTCTGGGGCTTGAACAAGCCTTCAGATCGTTAAAATCAATCCTTCACAGATAGCAAACTAAAGAGCTCAGAGAGGGTCTAAGCTTGCACAGCCAGAAAACAAAGGCAGCATAGGAATCTTAGTCTCTTTCAAAGTCAAGTCCTTCAGTACTGTTATTTCAGTAGTCCTTGCAATACACTATGAAAACCCCTCGTGCTGTGATGTGGGGTACAGAGGAGCACGCGTGCATGCACTCACACACTTCCCTGTGGCATGCTTTTAAATGGGAGCATGGCAGCAGATTTTGAAAGTTTTTTGTTTTACAATGCCACTCTTCTCATCAGATTTAGCATCTTGCAGGTCTAATGCTATTATTAAAAACAACAAAAGGTCGTCCTGTTTTGCTGTAATGGAATTTTAATAATACACTGCAGGAAATTCTATTCTTGGCTTACAAAAGAAGAGATACCATTGATCCTCAATTTTTCTCAAAGTGAATTAACTGGTTAAAAAGGGTTTCTTTTCTTTCTTTTCCCTTTTTAAACATAGCTCTATTCCTTCTTTTTCTCAAATTCTGGTTTGGAACTCCAACAGTCTCCTTCATAACTAAAAGCAGACATTACAAAATGGTCACAGTCCAAGGTTCCCTGGCTCACACGAGGATTAAAATAGTAATTCTGGCCTCCTAAGAGCTCACAAATTACCATACTGGGTCAAAACCAAGGCTCAATGAACCAATTAAGAGGTTTTGGTTATCCACCCAAGAGATGAAGGCTATGTCTCCAAAATATTTATAATGGCTCTTTCACTCTAACTTTGAGGCAAATTATTCCACAACTACTTATATTTTATTTCTATTACCTCTTAAAAGAATGAGTCTTGGAAACTCTACTGCTGCTTACAGCAGCAAAATTCTTTCATTTCTTTCTAAATTTACCTCCACGTGGTATCGAAGGGCATAGCCTAGTTCTAAAATCTGGCACTTGGTCCCATTTCCTGAACTCACACCCACCCGCTGGCCTGCCCTTTGGTGTCGCCCTCTCAGCCTTTGTTTCTGATTGAAGACTGGTCTCTTGAGGGCGTCCTCACGTAGATGACCCTCACTTCTGCCCACCTCTGTGCCCCTCGCCTGGCTCTGCAGTGTGGGCAGCTCTTACATCCAGAGTCACAACTACAGCGAGTGTCCTGAGTCTGGTACGAACACTTAGTGGCCTAACACAGCACAGATCTGTCTCACAGGTCAGAAGTCTAAAACGGGTCCGTGGGGCTGACTCTTGGAGGAGACTCGAGGGGAGAATCTGCTCCCTGCCTTTTCCAACACAGAGAGATCACCGCATTCCTTGGGTGGTGGCTGTCTCACTCTGACCCCTGCTTCTGTTGTCAAAACTCTTTTTCTCTGATTCTTACCCTGCTGCCTCTTATGCGGGCCCTTGTGATTATACTGGGTCCATCAGATAATCCAGGATAATCATTGCATTTCAAGATCCTTAACTTAATCTCATCTGTAGTCTCATGTTCCATGTAAGGTTACCTGCCCAAGGGTCCAAGGACTTGGATGTGGACATCTTGGGGGGGGGGGAATTTTTTTTTTGGCCTCCCACAGCTACCTTTAATGCAAGGATAAGATGATTATTTCTCACTGCTGCTGTCCTGCAGCAGGCTGCACCGTGAGGCTTGGGGTGTATCAGTTCCCTGACCAGACACTGAACTCAGGCCACAGCGGTGAGAGCACCAAACCCTCATGCCAGGCCATCGGGAGCCCCCACAGCACTCTTCAGTGAGCAGTCTAAGCTGCTCCCCAATCTTGCTCCTGGGCTGAAGGGAATGGTTTGGGATCCAATCCCCAAGAAACACACAGGGTCACCCTGTACCTGCGCTCAGACAGCAGAGAAGGCATCTGACAGGATGGTGGATTCTTGTGAAAACAAACGCATACCTCAACTGACACTTTACCTAAAGAGGGGTGAATTCCTATACAAAACACTCTAAAGGCCTAACCAAATTCCAGCAGAAAAATAATGTCATGACCTTAAACTTCTAGTAGAACTCTTTTGTTTGTTTTGTTTTTCTGGCTACATCACATGGCTTGCAGAATCTTAGTTACCTGACCAGGGATTGAACCTGGGGCGCCGGCAGGGAAAGCATTGGCAGGGAAAGCATCGAGTCCTAACTACTTGGCCTCAGGGAACTCCTAGTAGAACTCTTTGAAGAGGCCACTCCCAAAGTGAACCAGGTCACAAAAGCTTGGGCTTGGCTTTCGAAACCGTTCAATGATTCAAATAAGAACCACCAAGTGAAGTCTGGATGCCTGTGATGGGCATGCACAGCCTGTCCACTGTCCAGAGAGACACCAGTGGCCACTAGTTGATGACTGGAGAACAAGCCACCAGAGTCCACGGAAGCAGCGAACACAAGCTTCAGTGGAACCAGACATCATCAGTGAGTGATGGAGCATATACGAGTCGGTGCGTTGGGGAAGGCAAGTAGTATGGACAGTCAGCTGAGTGGGGATGGGGCAGGTGGCTCTTGAGGAGTTTCAGAATCCTGTAGTCAGCCCAAACAGCTTGTTAACAAAAAGCCCGAGTGGAGTTAAGTGGCAGATTATAGAGTAGGCAACTCGCACCCTCCAAGTGGGGCAGGACAAAGCAAAAGAGCTGAGAAGCTGTCTGAACTCCGTTCTCAGTGAATTTGTTTCCGCTGTTATGGTGTCCTCCTCCTGTGCTGCATCTTGTGAACAATCAAAATGACAACGTTCACGATGGCAACTCTGATACCTGACAAGTGACTTTGATACAAGGTCCAAATCCTGCATTCACTTATGCAGTTTCCTTTACTTTTCAGACGGAAAGAAGGACACTGTCACCTTGGCACAAGCCGCCACCCTCTGTTCACATCTTTCAGGCCTGCTCCCTTGCAGACACGCAGGAGAACCACTAAGGCTCTGGGCCCACTCGTCCATTCCCAGCTAGGCTGGACAAAGAAAGCAGCCTCTCTCGGCAAACTTGCTAGTGTCTGCGTGAGTGAGGCACCTGGAGTTCTCGTAACACTGCACGCACTTCCGTGACCACAGCCACAAAGCAGTCAAGGCAGGGCGCTGCTAAGTACGAGTCACCCCAAGCAGGGTGCTGCTCCCAGGCTGGTCACTTACAAGCTAGGGCGTCTGGGAGCCTCCCTGTCTGCAACAACATCCAGGCCCTGGAGTATAAAACTAGAGGAGTTGCCTAGTTTCACGGAGAAAAAAAAGATCCTCAAATCGGCAGCTGATTCTTCCACGAGGAGGAGCTGGCTTTGGAGGAAGAGTACTGGAGATAAGGGGCCTGGGAACAGAGAGCGAAGGTCACGGGAAGAACTGTAAGGAGAGCCCAGAGCAGCCAGCTCCCCCTCCCAGGAGGAAGTAGGGGGCTGAGCTGAGAGCCAGAGGGGCGGTAGCCTGTGCAGATGAGCACAGAGAAGGCACACATGAGGGCAGCAGAAGGAATCCCAGGCCCAAGTCAAAGGAGCAGAAGGTACCCACAAGCAGCTCCCAGCACTAGGAAATCACAGTGGGGTGTGTCTGTGTGTGTGTGTTGGGGGAGGGGGAGGACAAAGAGGGCTTAGAGAAATAGCAGCTTTATACTAATTTCCCTACTGACATTTTATGGGTTTTTGTTATTAGAAATAATTCCATCACTACTTACGTCAAAGGGTTGTAAGGATAAATTAAGATAACAGGCCTAAGTACTTAAAAAAAACCAGAAAGCACCCAGAAATGCAAGGATTTTTTTTTTTTAATGGAAAATTATAATGAAAAGCCTTGCAAAGGAATCTGATGCTGCCCTTTGATGGACAGCATATCAAGTCAGTCTTTCCCACTTATCAAAAATAACAAAACTCCCTGAATAGAAACAAGCCATCAGAATTAGGCCTTGTTTATAGTTTTATGGTTTTAGATGCTTTATTAAAACATTTTCTACAGGTTATAAAACTGTGGCTCCATTCACAGATTTTTTTCATTGCCTTCAGGTTATAAAGTTGCTAAGACAAAATCTGAATGATACAGACTTAAATGTCTTAACAGTAACACAAAAACTTGTAGATGGATTCAAATGTCAATTTTTTCTTTATAACTTTATTTTGAAAGTTATTTAATTTGTACTCAATCGACATTGTTCTCCTACTTGTTGGATGCTTAGTCTATGATTCAAAGTTTTGATCAATGTAAGAAAAGTGAGCACAAACTACCACACTGCTTGGCAAGGACAGAACATTCAGTTTTTACTGTCTGAAAAGAAGCTAAGTGCAGAGAACCTAGTTTGCACTTAATTCCGTTGGACAGGAGACTCCAACACTGAAGGGTACATTTGGGGAAAGGCTGGAAGGTGCATCTGAAGTACAGATGCAGTGGTGCAGAGCAAGCAGTGTCCCTGAATGATTTCTGCGATGAATCTGTCCACTGCTCACCTCTCTCTGTCTGGTCCCTTTATACTCTACCTTCTAGTTCATCTCTAAAACCCCCCACCCCCCACACCCTGGTTTTCACCTGGTCCATCTGCCCCCCTCCTCCAGCCCCGCCCCTTGGGCCACTACTTGCATGTCCCTTTCTCTGGGCAGCCTGCCCTCCCCAGCTCTGCCAGCCTGGGTCAGCGGACCCCTCCCCACTTTCTGCTTGACCCCCCCATATGGCACTTATTCTTTAGTACTGTACTTGTCTGCCTGGTACAAGTTCAACCGCTACACACGTCCTGTATTTGATCCATAGCAATATCCTTTCCCCTAGCACAGGCTTGGCTCTACTGGAGAGCTGAATAACCCTGCATTAATACTACTGGTCAATCGAGTTCCCTGTGAGTGACTGCACTTCACATATCCAATCACCACACAGTTCTCTTGATAGAATAATCAAGACAGGGAGCTGAAAAGACTTGCATTAAAACAGACACCCGCATACCCCAGGAACACACTGATACCAACAGCATGTTTCTTCAGGAGCTAAAATTGTTGATTCTATACACAGCATCTACTTTCTATGTTCTGCCCCACGATGATAGGAAAAAACTCACACAATGACTCAGTTTAACAGGTACTCAAAAATGTGCCCAGTAAGTTTAGGCAAGGACGGCTGGGCTAAAGATACTTCCTGCTTATCAAGAATTTACATAGGTGTCATAATTAGGTAATTTACAAAACGGATTCATTTTACTTGTTGGGATGTAGAGAAAAAGGATTTCTACTACTCTTCTCAAACTTAACTACTCTTTGCATGAATCAACTAATTCTCTTTTAGTATCATAGTTTATACATATTCGAAAAACTGTACCTCAACCCAGGCAGGTCTGAGCCTACTCCTCCCTAAGGTTTTAACTCCAACTTATAGGTGGTCTTTTATCCTTCACCGGTCACCATAACTCAACAGCTACGGCCTAGAATTCAATAACCAGTCGGTCTGTTTCTATGCCACACCTTTTCCCACTGTACTTCAAATAAACCAGTCGTGAGCAGACCCACAGAAGCGTGCGGGCTGGAAGGCAAGTCTGCTCTGGCTTTCAAATTCCACACAAAGTCTTCAGCTTTTAAAACCACGGGCGCATTCCAGATGTCACTAAGGAGGACAGACAAGCTCTTGTTCACGGAGCGCTGGACGCCGCCTTTCTAACCGTGGGTCCACCCTGGGTGCCCCGGGGCAGTGACGTGGGAAGAACCGCGCCTTCACACCTACGGCAGACACGGATCCGGCCCCGCGACGGTGAGCGCGAGCCCGACGGCAACGTCCAAACTCCCCGCGACTCAAAATTCCAAATACAGACCCTCGGTTAACAGCGGCTTGTCTCTATAAGGGTTACTGGTGTGAGAAAATCGGTGCCTTTTCCGTCGCCTACGGCGTTCTAAAAACACCCGGGACGACTAAGGTCGCCCCTTCGGCCGCTGCAACGACGAGCTGCCTGCCACCTGCGGGGCACTTGCTAAGTGCGTGCGGGCAAAAACCAACGCGCCCTCGCGGGTCGTCCGTTCACGGTCACGGCGAACTCAGCGGTGCGGGGTCCAGACTCCGGCTGGACCACCCTGAGCTTCTAGCCGGGACGGATCGGAAGCCGGCTGTCAGCCCGTCTCCTGTCCCGCTAACTCCGAGGCAAGCCCCTTCCCGCGCTTACCAGGGTGAGGGCCACCTCCAGCATGGGGGCGAGGGCCAGGGTGCCGTGGAAGAGGGGGATACAGTCCACGAAGAGGGTGTGGTGGGCGCCCGGGCCGCCCAGGGGCAGGTGCTCCTTGCGTGGCTTCTGCTTCTCGGCCACGAGCAGTCCGTTAACGGCGCAGTGCGGGTACTTCGCACCGTGCAGCACCATCTTGCAGTAGGCCTGGGTGGTCAGCTTCACCCCGGGCATGCTGAGCCCGGGAGGGCCCCGGAGGCCCGGCGCCGGCCGAGGCCTGGATCCGCTGCCCGGCCGCGCGGCGCCTCAGGGGAGAAGCAGGACGAGGCGGCGGCTCCCTGGCGCGGCCCTGCGGCTGGCGAGGGCCCCTCACGGGCCCAGCCCCGCTCGAGCTCCGCTCCTCAAACGCCGGCTAACTACCCGGGAGAGCCCGACGCGGCCACCTTAAGACTCCTCTCGCGCTTCTCGCCGGGCGACGCCCGGAAAGCGGACGTCCAGTAGCCGCCAGAAAGCCGCCCAGTCCGGCGTTTTACGACGTTCGCCGCTCTACCTACTTCCGGTCCTGTGACCTCCCGCGCGGTAGGGCGCGGGGTGGAGTCCTCCTCGATCCCGTGGTGCTTCGCGGCTCGGCCTCGCTCTCTTCCGGTCGCGGGCAGCCGAGCCGTAGAGGGCGGTCGCGGCGGGCACGGTGGGCAGCGGCTGGTCGGTGGCGGCAGGTGAGACGGGCGGTGGCCGGTCCGCGCCGCGAGGCTGAGGAGCGTCGGGCGCCGGGAGCCCTCAGGCCTGCGTGCCCGTAGTCGGGCGCCCACAGGGAACTGACGACTGGGCCTCCTGTCCCGGTGACATTGAGGCCGGCCCTTGGGGGCTCCGGGCTCGGGAGCCGCCTGGTCGCTGCTTCTGTGACCCCTGGGAGGCATCCGGCCGGTCCCCACCTGTCCATCCGCAGCCGCGGGCTGGCTGCGGCTCTGACCTTGGAGCGTCCGCTGGCTGAGGGCGGGGGCCTGAGGGCAGGTCTCTTCGCGGGCTCCCGGCCGCCCCTTCCGACGGTGCTGCGCCACCGCCCTGGGTGTAACGGGGCTCCGAGGGAGGCGCCCCACTTCCCGGCCTGTTAGACGCTCGGCTCCCGCTCAAGCGCAGTCCAGGCCGGGGAGAAAACACGGGAAACGGAGGCGAGTTCGGCCCTGACGTCATGCTTCTCTTTATTCTGCCTCTAGTGGGCTGCTTTTTGAATGCGTTCGGGGTCTTTTTCATCGTCAGCAGCTCCCTGAAAGGTCTGGTTTTAAGGGAGGGGCAAATAGGGGAGCTGGGCCTGACCCAGAAAAGACCCAAGCGAGAGGTGTGTCATCCCGGTCATTCGTTGTCCTGCAGGGATTGAAAGTGGACCAGGGCGCTTTTGCATCCTTTCCCCTTCATTTCCCCTTCCAAGCCGGAGCACATAATTAGGTCTGTAACCAAATAATGAATGCGGTGCGTGTCTCTTAATTACTTTAAACTGTTTACCTTTTCCCTCTAGACGGTGGAGACCATTATTGGCAGCACATTCTAACTTTTCTAGTCTCCTTAAACTATTTTTTTCCCTCTTTGCTTTTTAAGAAAGCTGATTTTTTAAAAAACAAAGGGGAAAAAAAAAAAAAAGCAACCCCCCCAAACAAACCAGTTTTCTATGAATTGCCTTAAGTGTGTATATATATGGCAGTTGGTTTATAACGAAGCTCCATTAAAACATGCTGTCTGCTGAGAGAAAAAAAAAGCCTTCATCCTAGGTTTTTTTAAAAAATTCATAGTAGTGAAGAACTGATCACTTATGTTGGAGAGAAGAAAAAAAAGAATTGCATTGACTTCCAGAATGCACTGGGGCAAAAAGAAAAATCATTCCTAATAGGTGCTTACCCTTGTTCATAGTGAAGGTACATTTTTATCTTTCAGAATGTTGGCTACCAGAGTATTCAGCCTGATAGGCAGGCGTGCAATTTCCACCTCGGTGTGTGTTCGGGCACATGGTAAGTATAATCTTTCTTTTTGCTCTGCTGCTCATAAGGCCCTGTGCTAGTTTCAAGACATGGAGAGCTTTGATCCTGATCATGTTTTGTTGAGGAGTTTGAAGGGAGATACATACAGTTTAATGGTGCCTGCTGCTACTGCTAAGTCGCTTCAGTCGTGTCCGACCCTGTGCGACCCCATAGACGGAAGCCCACCAGGCTCCCCCGTCCCTGGGATTCTCCAGGCAAGAACACTGGAGTGGGTTGCCATTTCCTTCTCCAGTGCATGAAAGGGAAAAGTAAAAGTGAAGTCGCTCAGTTGTGTCTAGTTCTAGATTAAAGAGTTTTAATGAATTTTAGTCTGAGTCTTCGCTTATACTGATATTTTCTCCCCTTTCCTTCCCTTCCCATGTTTTCAGGTTCAAGTTCCACACCTTTTAAGAGATCCACACTATACCTGACTTTATTGTTCCATACCACCCCCCCACCCCCAACCCCAACTTCTAGCCACTTACCTTGAATGCTGTTTAAATTACTGGAACAGTGGAAGGGAAGGAGTTTGGACTTCCTAACCTGAACTGGGTTTAATCTCATTTCTACCTTGGACTTGCTGCTCAAGTTTAGGAATCTGTTCTCTCACCTGAAATGTACTTTAAAGAACCTAGTTTAGAGCCTGGCACATAGCAAGTTGAGTTTTTGCGTTTATTAAGCATCTTCTTTGTAGCTGTCAGTGGTAGATGCTTAGAATAAAGGAATATGAGATGTGGAATTACTCCACAGAGTCCCAGCAATCTGGAGAGGAAAGATACATGTAGGCAGTGTTTCAGTGAGAGATAGGCTCTGAGGAGAAGCATTTAGCCCGGCCTGAGGTACGGGGGGGCTTCTGAGGAGAGAGCTTGCTCACACTCAAGACAAGAATGGCATTCCAGGCAGAAGGAAAGCAAGCAGAAGGAGGAAATGCAAGTCAGTGTGACAGATTGTGTTACCGAGGAGTCAAGTGCAATGCTCAAGTGATGGATGATGAAGTCGAGAGCAAGACTCATGTATCCAGGGGCTCAGGAGCTTTTGTCTGAGCTGCTTTATGTGTGATTTTTTTTCCCTTGACATTGTGTCCTTTAATTGGTGATACTTGGGTGTTAACATTTTTGTATGTCCTTTATATTGCTCAGGATAGACTCTAGAACAGATAATGTTAGTAAAAACATTATTAAAGTATATTATTTAAATGAGTAGATAATAAAAAAATTAGTTGTTAATGTATACAGAAACACTCCTTCACTAAAAGCCTAGGAAGTCACTTAGGTCAAAGATTACCTTTTGTTTGCATTTTGGTTTTGCTAATGTATTTCCTTAGCTTTTTGTTTGTTTAGTTTAGTTAGAAGTATAATTTACCGAAAGGAAAATTTATCTTTTCTAGGTGTTATATTTGTATGGATTTTGATAAATTCACTCAACAGTGTGACAGTGACTCCAATCAGGACATGCAACATTTTCATCACCCCTATAGGTCCCTTCATGTCTGTTTGGTCATTCTGATCTTCTGTGAGAAGCCAACTTCTGTCTCCTTCAGTGGTACTGACCGGGGATTATTCTTAAGTATTGCTTTTGGCAGAGGAAGTCAGATCTAGTTGGTCCCTACTTGAAGCCATCTGCTTGCTCCTCATGCCTGGAGTAACATCAGCTCCTGGTTTCACTGGCCTCACCGCCTCATACTCACAAAGGCAGAGAGGAGCCCAAACCAGCCCTCCCTAGTCGCTCACTCCCTGCCCCACTGGTGTTTTGTTTCTCAAATGCACTGGGGCGGCTCCTCCTGCCTCAGCTCCAGAGGTGTAGATGGTGCTTCCTTTGAGTCGTCACCCTCCGTGCAGGTGTCATCTTACAGTAAAATAGGTCCTGCCTCACTCTGTGTGCTTCCTTAGAGGCTGTGGGTTTGCAGGTAGTTTGAGGGGCGTTTGCCTCTTGGAGCATGAGCTTTTGGAAGCAGGGACCTGCCAGGCTTACTCATTGCCGCCTCTCGAGCACACGGTAAGCAGGTGGAGGAAACTGCTGTCTCTCAGACGAGTCTTGTCCTTTCATTCTAAAGTTCTGATTGTATAAGTCATACATGAAGTGGTTCTCCACATAGAATAGCCATTGGGAGCCCCCATTGGCAGTTCGGGTGTTCGTGTGGTGACAACTCTGATTGAGAGGGGAACTCAGATTCACCGGATTTCATCAGCAGAGGCCCCCATATCCATCCAGATCGGAGATAGAAATGATAAAACCTTCACTGGGATGCAAAATCTTTGCTTTTCTCTCCTTTTAAAAGGAATGTTTGGTGTGTTAACATTTATGTGTCTGTGTGGGGGTTTCTCCCACTGCTCCATTTACTAGGGAACCAGGCCAAAAGTCCTGAAGAGCCCTTGGCAGCCCTGAGGTCATGAATTAGTCATTCTTTTTCTAGAAAATGCAGTTTTATGCTTAGGATGCTTCAAGATTATAAGCATTTACATCTTGATAACAGTTTTATTAAGATCTGTTTCCCATAACACCCTGACACATTAAAGGTTACACTTCAGCAGTTTTCAGTACATTCGCTGACTTGTGCTATTATCCTGTAATCAACTTGAGAACGTTCTCCTCACCCTAATTAACATCTATTTTTAATAACTCATGTAAGCTGAGTGCTTTTTAGTCCACTCATCATTTTAATAACGTCTTAGAGTTTTAAAATTGGAAAGTTTTAAATGAAAACTTTTAAAATGAAAATTGTAGCCATTTTCATCTCAGTCTCTTTGGGATAAGGTTGGATATGAATATATGAGTGTGCTAGTTAGTCATAGGCAAGGCACCTGTGAGCATTTGGAGAAATTTTACTGCGTTAAGATCTAAGGTTTTCTTTCACTGTTGTTAACATGGTTTGGGAGATTTCAATCATGCAGACTAAGCTAATGGAGGTGAAGCATTTTTGCGGGACTTTATACCTCCAGATTCGTTCCGAACACACAATTTCCCTGCAAATGTAGGGTAGAATCAAACAGCTTTTTGCTGAGGGAAAACCTTAAAGTTTAAGATACTCCTTTTTTCCCTGCTTTTTGAACTTTTCCCCTTTTTACTAGAGTAACACATTGGGTACACACCAATTTGAAGGTGCTGAAATTTTTATCTTTTTGGGCAGAAGTCTCCATTTCATCCCTGCTTTCCACTGATGACAACTTGGGTTTACCTTGTGTTTAGTGGCATATTCATGTGAGTATCTCCATAATTTAGATTCTTAAAAAGAAAGTATAACCCTGATGGTGTTCTGTGACTTGGCGTGTACATGACTCTCTTCCCATTTTGAGCTAGAGCAGTACTTGGCATACAGTAGGCAGTCTGTAAACCTTTGTTGAACAAGCCAAATGGCTCCGTTATACACATTTCTAAGGTTATTTGCTACTTTGCTGTAATAAGCAGTGCCACAGTAGCCATCTTTTCATGTCTTTCTTTCTGAACTTTGAACCCTTGTTTCTTTTATGAGTTTTATTTTGTTCTTCCCCATTAGTTGGAGTTCCTTGTGGAAGGGCCTCCATTTAGTCCAGGCTCCAGTCAGTCCAGGGAGCCTGAGTCCAACCTCTGTGTGAACCCTGGTAGTTGCAGGAAGTGCTGTCTCATTAGCAGTGCCCCGGTAGGTTTCTGTTTTGCTGTGATGAAGAGCGCTGCTGTTACCATCTACCCTCCGTCCTCACCTGCTGTCAGGGCCACATGGGGTGAGCCTGCTCCCCATGTCACACGACCATCCTGTGGCTGTTTGGAATGGGGGCCGCAGCCCCTAGGACGACTGAGGTTTTCAGGGTGCACATACCTGGAGTGATTTCAGTTCTTAGAAGTACCACCTCGTTTGTAAAGGAACCTATGTGAATTTGAAATATTTGTCCAACGTGTTTTATAGGAAGTGTTGTAAAGAGTGAAGATTATGCTCTCCCGAGTTATGTGGACCGGCGTGACTACCCCTTGCCCGACGTGGCCCACGTCAAGAACCTGTCTGCCAGCCAGAAGGCCTTGAAGGAAAAGGAGAAGGCTTCCTGGAGCAGTCTCTCCATTGATGAGAAAGTTGAACGTGGGTATTGAAGGCACCATGGGCAGCTTGCGTTGGGCGAGAATTCTCCTGGTTCTGGGCTGGGCCTGAAGGCCAGTGTGCTGGGGAGGTTGGGGGTGCTGTGCTTCTGTGGGGCTGTTCGGGGCCTTAGCTCTGCCAGCCGGCTGAACCCCCTCCCAGGCGCCTCTGTCCATGCTTGTGGGCTCCAGCCCCCAGGAGGAGCGGGAACGGGTGCAGGGCCGCCGAGTGGAACTCGAAATGGTTTACATGTGGGAGCAGCTCCTCAGTGCCTCCCCTCAGTGGGACTGGGTGTGCTAAGTACTGATGGAAGATCACTGACACACCGTCAGGAAAAAGGCACATTAAACGGACCTTGTTCCTTAGTCTAAACAAGGAAGAATTTCAGTTTTTTTTTTCCCACCCAGAACAAACTCCATGCATCTCTTTCCTTCCCTTCCCTGCCATGCCCCCCCCCCCCCCCCCCCCCCCAGTGTGAGCAGGTGTGTCAGGGCCTGAAACCTGTGTTGTGTTCTTCACTCCATGTTCCACCCCCGCCCACCCACCCCCCCATGTTGTGGAGCTCTACCTCGAGGGGGGTCCTCTATGCCCGCAGCACTGTCCTTTCTCCCCTCAGTGTACCGCCTTAAGTTCAAAGAGAGCTTCGCTGAGATGAACAGGAGCACAAACGAGTGGAAGACAGTGGTGGGCGCGGCCATGTTCTTCATCGGCTTTACCGCGCTCCTCCTCATCTGGGAGAAGCACTATGGTGAGTGGGGCGGGGCCGTCACACAGACAGGCATATCCATTCTGGGCTCCATCCCAGAGTGTTCACCAGCTTTGGGAGGCTGGCTCGCATGAACTGAAGTGGTATGGCCTGAGGCTGATTGATCTGAATGGGCCATGCTTGGTTGTCCAGCCCAGCATGTTTCCAGTAAATCATCTGCTCGGCGGTCAGGTGTCAGAAGGTGTGGTGAAGGTTAGACTGAGGAGGAGGAAACTCTTATCATCGGGGGCTGTTTGGGCTGCAGGGACTGCAGCTCAGGTCACCAGAGGTCTGGGTCTTCAGACCTAGCAGTTTCTGCTTGGCCAGCATTGGGGCTGCCTGCTTGTTCTGGTGCTGCCTGTCCTGCGTTCTCTGTTCTGTGGGGTAGGTGTTGGCCCATTCTGAGAAGGGGTGGTCATGTCCTTGCTTCCTGTGTGTGGGCGTGGGTTGGTGACATGCCTGTGACCATCTGCTCTTCCATGAGTCACCTTTGGTTCTGCTTGTGCTCCACGCTCGCCAGTGTACCTGCTGTCTGTGTCCTGCACAGAAGACATTCTGCTTTAGCGTTGTGTTTTCGTGCTCACTTTTATAAACCAGGGTGTAATTTGGAAATACCAAGTTGTCAGTGCACGGAGTTTGAAACCAGCACGTTTGTGTGGGTGTGGGTGTCTAGTGGTCAATGACGGTGCTGATCAAGTTGCTAGTGAGATGGGGAAGACACCTGTGTCACGTGTTGGCTTAGAAACACCTTGTCAAGACAGTGTCGCCTCACGACGTTGTTTTGGACTGTAGTGTACGGCCCCGTCCCTCACACCTTTGAAGAGGAGTGGGTGGCCAAGCAGACCAAGAGGATGCTGGACATGAAGGTGGCCCCCATCCAGGGCTTCTCGGCCAAGTGGGACTACGACAAGAACGAGTGGAAGAAGTAAGGACCCGCGGTTCCCGAGTCTGCACCTCCCCTGCCAGCCACCTCCATGCAGCTCCGCATGTTCACTGGAAGCACTGTGTCGCAGCACTAGTGCTAATAAACGCGCAGTTTACGTGAAGTCCTTGTGGTTGTTTCTTTGATGGTAACTGAATGAAGTGAAGCAGCACTTGACATACGGGAGGTTTCTCCCAAGTGTCTTGTCAGTAGTCAGTACATTTTGGGTGTAAGTGAACTGGCAAAAACAAATTGTGTAAGGACTAGCATGTAAAAACTAAAAATATAGAGTCCTTGGCAAGAGGTTTTTATGAGAGTAAAATCCCATTACAGTAGCCAGACCGACAGATGTCCCTGTGGTCACTTTTCTCCTGAAACTTTCCCCTTCAGGTTGTTGGTGTTGGTTGGAGTGTGTGACCACGAGGTTGGGAAGGGCAGGCCGAGTTCTGCGTTTCCTGCCTGATTTCCTGGCTGCTCGCCACCTTTTTATCTAAGAAGCCACAGTGACCCCAGTGCCAGTGCCAGGCACCCTGCCCTGGCCCCCGGCAGGCAGGCTCCCTGTGGGGGCTCCTGCCATCCTGTGGTTCTCCCCCTCACTCGAACGTCCATTCGCCTCCCTGGTCCCTGGGGCCCCTGCAGTGGGTGGGGTGCAGAACAAATCCCAGAACACAAGCTGTGTGATGGGGGCTGCCGGACAGCCAGGGCAGAGGGGTCTCCCAGCAGCATTGGTGCAGGGGCAAGCGGGTGGGTGGGGGAGCTGTAACTGGAGGGAAATTGGCCCCTAGAGCTCACATGGGGAAGTGAGATGGAAACATGGCCATAGGTAGGCTCATGGAGGAGCTGGTTTAACTAGAGCCCCCGACCCTGGTGTCTTCTGGCTTGTTCTCAAAGGGCCAGCTGACCCCCTTTCCCCATCTCCCCCAAGCCCTCTGGTGGGAGAGGAAGTGCTGGAGCGGCAAGGTGCAAGTCTGGCTGTGAGGACCAGGGTGGCTCTGGGTGGCTTGGGCCTCCTTCTGGGTGATGCTGTTTTCAGCTCCTTCCCGGGCAGGGCTCCTGTTATGGGACTGACCTGGCCCATCTTGTGGCTCTTCTGACCCTTAAGTGGCCCTGGTGGGGCACCTGCCCTGGCCAGGTGCTCGCTGTCTCCTCAGAACGACCCCAAGAGGGAGGGAGGGGACCTCCCTCTTGGATGGAGGTTGGATGGAGGAACCGAAGATGTGTAGGGGCCGAGGGCGCTGCCCGAGTGGGGATGAGGGGTGGCAGAGACTGACCCCCAGACTCTGCCTCTCCCCTCTGGTGGCTCCACACAGTCTCCCTGGGCCTGGGGCTTCCCCTGAACACGTTGAAAGCACTCCTGCAGCTGCTCAGAGGATTACCACCTTTACCTCAGCTTCAGACTCCCAAGATATGACTGGTTTCTGTTCTCTCTGTCCTTCAAAAAAAAAAAAATCCCTTTATTTCCATTTTAGAGATTCAAGAGGAAGCAGAATGAATGCTTGACCTAGTCCTCCATCTTGAAGCTGGAGGTCTGCTGACCACTTTTCAGATGGTCTGCATGTCCCTGGGGAATGATGGTGAACACCATCCTTAAACACAACCGTCAGGGCTTACCGTTGGGGCCCCCAGGAGCACTGAGGACAAGTGAAACAATGGACAACATATTGAGACTACTCACGAGGCTTGGGGGTGGGGGTGACAGTGTAAACAATAGGAGGTTGGGGATGGGATGCCATCCTGAGGAAGTAGCATGTGACCTGGGACTTGATGACTGTCACCCACACTTGGGACGGTCACACTTGAGGGACCGTGGACAAAGCCCTCAAGGAGGACAGGGCTCACTGGGTTCCAGGACCTGAAAGACGACCTGTGGGATTGAGACCCACGAGACAGGAAGGGTGTGGAGAGCTGGCAGCCCGGGAGAGGGGGCAGGCTGAGCTCTTGGAGGTATGCCCACATAGCCCTCCCAGGGCGTTCAGGGAGACTGCTGTGGCTCCTTGTGTAACATGAAGTCGGAGCAGGACTTCGAGAACCACCAAGAAGGCTAATAGAGCAGCCACTGGCTTAGCCAGAGGGGTCCCTGTCCCTCCAGGAGTGGAGAGTCCTGAGTGAGGGTCCCTGACCGGCCCAGGCACTACTCTGCCTGGGGCCATTGTAGGGCCCTGCTGGGGCTGCTGCTCTCATCTGACACCTGGAGAGCTCCTTGCCAGGTCGAGTGTGCTGTGTCCTTGCCTACTGTTTTCATCATGCCTGTCAAGAGTTCGCCTTGTGGCCAGCTGGCAGCTTTCTACCCTGTAGAACTGAAAAATCATCAGATACAAGTCATCAAATATCAGATACAGGTAACAGTGGACATACCAAATGCAACCCTGAAAGCCAGAAGGCAATGGAACGATAATTTCAACGAGAATGATAGAATCAGCTAACCTGTTCAACCCCACGTGGCTCAGTAGGTAAAGAAGCCGCGTGCTGATGCAAGAGACACAGAAGACGTCGGTTTGATCCCTGGGTCGGGAAAATCCCCCTGGAGGAGGAAATGGCAAGTCACTCCAGTATTATTGCCTGGAGAATCCCATGGACAGAGGAGCCTGGCGGGTTCTACAGTCCATGGGGTCGAAAAGAGTCAGACGCAACTGGAATGAGCATGCACGCACAACCTGTTAACCAAGGGCAAGGGAAAGAAAGATACTCTCAGGCAAACATGAAGAGCATGTATTACTCACAGGTCTGCTGAGAGAAGCAATAAAGGACATAATCCAGGAAGGAGAAAACAACTCGGAAGGAGTGATATAGAGGACGAAGGGGGTGCAAAGGGACAGGAGACCCTGAGGGCAGATCCTCAAATACTGGTTGACCACAACAACAAAGATGATGGGGGCCTATTTGGATGATTAACTCCAATGGAGAGGGGATTCTGGGGAGGTGAAGGCTATGGTGGCCGGGGTTTGGAATTTCTGTGGTTCCCTCCATATTGTAGAAAAAGATACTAGAGAGCAAAACCAAAAACCCTGATACTTCTAACCAACCCAGGTGGCACAGTGGTAAAGAATACTGCCAACGCAGGAGATGCAAGATCCCTGGGTCAGGAAGAGCCCCTGAATAAGGAAATGGCAGCCCACTCCAATATTCTTGCCTGGGAAATCCCACGGACAGAGGAGCCTCGAAAGCTACAGTCCATGGTGTCGCAAACAGTCACGACTGAGCAACTGAGCATGCACACATCGAACCATTAGGGGAAATGTTACTATGAACCACCCCCATGACCCCCTGGAGGACAAATGGGCAGGGACAGATCAACCACGGCCACAAGCCCTGCATGGTGTCTGCTTAGGTGCCAGACAAAGCAGAGGGAAGCAGGGACAGCTGATGGAACCGAGAGCTGAGACCCCGGGGTAGCCAAGGGTTTTACCAGGAAGGAGGTGTGGTAGGACCATCTGACGTGGCTGGGAAGGTTACCCAATCCAACAGCAAGTGAACCCTGGGGGCCATTGATAAGATCTGGGCAGGGGCAGGCTGCCCTCGTGGTCAAGTGGCTAAGTCTGTGCTCCCAATGCAGGGCCCAGGTTCTTTCCCTTTTCAGGGAACTAGATCCCGCACACCACATTGAAGATCCCGTGTGCAGCAACTAAGACCCAGTGCGGCCAAAAGAAATAAAAGAGAAAAGAGTAAAAAGAAAAGGTTCAGGTGGCTGGGGCACTCAGTCCTGACCCTCCTGGGCTGGCCTCTGAGACAGACCGGCATTGCAGAGAAACTGCTGAGTGGGATCCGATTGACCAGGGCGGGGATGGCAGGAGTGAAAGAAAGGTGAGCCCCAGGTATGTTTGGGGAAGTGCAGGCAGCCCCCACATCTCAGAAGGCCAGCTGCCATATCGGTCAGCCCCAAATGAAAACAACCTGTGAAATTAGAAATGTTCTGAACGATTTCCTCATCTTTTGCCCTGTAACTGATTTCTTCCCTCCCCCAACCACCAGAAGTCAACAACAAAACTAGCTGAACTCAGTCGTCCACTGCTCTCCTCTGACCAGTGACCTCTGGGGCCTTTCCTGAGACCCGCCCTGCAGGCAGCACCTGGTCTTGGAATGGATGTTAGGAACCTCAATTCCTCCCTAAATTGTAGCTGTGCTATTGCCAGATTCACTCCAGCACACCCATAAGGCTGCAGCGTGGATAAGCATGGAAAGCAGGATTGTTATCCTTGGGGGTTACAGACCCTTCGAGAATCGGTCGGACTCCCACCACCTCGACAGAGAGCACAGTGAGGCCTAGCCCCAGTTACTGCTGGTCTGAGGCAGGTGTGAGGTTGAGGGTGGCAAACGTATCTTGGTTTTCCCAGTTTTAGCACCAAAGCTCTGCATCCTTAGTATGGTCATTTACCTGATTGATCCCACCAATTACTGTGCCGGAAAATAGTTCTAACTGTGGGATTTTTGTGTTTTAGTGAAGAAAGCTGGTAACAGGACATTTAGGGTGTCCCAACAGAGTCCCTACAGGAGCAGGATATAGAGGACCCCAAACGAGACAGGTCCCTGGAGGCAGCCTACACCTCTCTGAAGCTCTTGGTCCAAAGGACATCCCAGGAAGTGCTCATCACTTGATTGTGTGAGCTGGCGTCCCTCCCAAGGATGCTGAAATCTTTTAAAAAACTAAATTTTTCGGCCATGTAGGATCTAGTTCCTTGGCCAGGGATCAGACCTGCAACTGCTTCATTGGAAGCGTGGAGTCTTAACCAGAGGACCACCAGGTAAGTACCAGGATGCTGAAATCAGAAAACTCACATGATGCGAGTCTTCATCCCAGTGTTTCTCAGCTCAGGCTGGGTGTTAGGTTCACCTGGGTGATTGTGTAAAGGCGCTGAGGCCTGGGCCTTCTATCAGTACCAGGTGCTTCTGCAGGGTTTAAAATCTGCCCATGGTGATGGCAAGTTCAAACCTCTGCCTTCATTCCCAGATTGCCGGAGAAGCCAGTTGAAAACAGACCTCTTCGCCTAACCCAGGGCTTCTGGACCAGGGTTTCCGAGGGGAGCGGAGCAGAGGTGGGGTTAACAAGCCTGTGTTGCTCTTGAGGCCAGGCTAGGGGAGGCTCCACCTCACCCAAATGAGCATGTTAACAAAGGGGCCCCTGGTGCTGAAGCAGGCTGGCGAGGGAGGGGTGGGGAGGTTCCCACAGTGATGAACCGGCTCCCCCGCTCTGCAGGCATTTGAATCCAATCCCTCCACAGTGCTGACTGTCAACTCCCAAATGAACACCAGGTGGCATCCAGGCTCCGTGCTGGTCCTGGAGACCCCAGAGGCAGGCTCTGCATTAAAAAAAATTTTTTTTTTCCTCCTTGTTATACTTGTCTACTGAAAAGTTGGCAGGGAAGTTTGTGCAATGTGGATTGTGGGTCAGTGACCTCAATTGTCCTGCCCCATGCGTGACGTGCCTTCAACAATCTTGTGTTTGATCATGAAAATCCATGGAAATTTTGTATTTTGCTCCACAACTGATGTATTTAATATAGAAATAATTATTTCTGCAAATTGCAAGTAACATTGGCCTCCTCCCACCCCCAGGAAGTTGCACTGGCCCTTGTAGGCTTCTTGGCACTGCACATCTCACGTCTGTGTCCTGATTCATGCAGGGGAGGAATTGACTGTGTCCTCCTCGGCCATTTCCACGTCGATGCTAAACTCCTGCGGCGGGAAGGGCAGGACCCCCCCTCAGGGATCAGGTGACAAGCATATTTTCATCTCTCCATAAATTCCAGTGTGTCGATGTCAAACCACCCTTGAACTGCTCTGCACCTCCATCTGTGGAGGATGGATATTGTGTAACAGAACTGAAAACCATCTGAGAGATAGTCTAGAAGGCTTACTTCAGAAACGAGGAAATAGAAACTCAGGGAGCTGGCTCTGACTAGGTCCTGGCCAGCCAGCAGCTCGGGGCAGTGTCCTGCCCTCTTCCTGCCTGTTTTCCTGGTCGGAACGTCTGTCACGGGAGTTGGGAGGTTGTTGTTGTGGTTGTTGTTGTTGAGTCACCAAGTCATGTCCGATTCTTTGTGACCCCATGGACTGCAGCACGCCAGGCTTCCCTGTCCCTCACCATCTCCTGGAGTCTGGCCAAGTTCATGTCCATTGAGTCAATGATACCATCCAACCATCTCATCCTCTGTCACTCCCTTCTCCTCCTGCCCTCAGTCTTGCCCAGCAAGACTTGGAAAGACCAGGGTCTTTTCCAGTGAGTCGGCTCTTCCCATCAGGTGGCCAAAGTATTGGAGCTTCAGCATCAGTCCTTCCAGGGAGTATTCAGGATTGACTGCCTTTAAGATTGACTTGTTTAATCTCCTTGCTGGAGTTGGGAGGACTCCTGAGCAAATCCTAAGACTCCGGCCACTCAGAGTAGCTGCTCTCTGCTTGCCATGAGTCCTAGAACCCAGGTGTCCTCCAGAGTCTGTCCAATGGTGATGCGGCCCCTGTGATGGGAACACCAGGTTTGAAGGGGAAAACAAAGCTCCCAGGGACCTTTTCAGAGCCTTTGGCTCTCAGCACAGAGTGGCCAGCTCCCGCCTCCTGTCTGGAGCGTGGTGAGCTAAGCTGCCCTTCCTCCTCCGGCTCAGCACCACCAGGAGAGGTGCCTGTTCTCAGAGGCTTATCAGTTTGGGTTTGTGCTTCTGGCCCTGGGCTCCAAGACCTGCCATGTGTGTGTGGGTGGCCTGAGGGGGATGAGTGTGCATGTGCGTGCCTGTGTGAGTGTGTTAGTGTCTCAAAAGCCACAGGAGTAAACAGGGCATGTTTTCTTGGGGCATCATTTTCACTCAAAGTTTTGAAAAAGGTTCTTGTTGTTTACAAGTAAAACAAACATGGATGGACCACAGAGTGGAAAGAGATTCAAGTCCATTTTAAAGATAAAACACACAACTTTAAAGAAATTCCCATAGAGGCTGGTTTGAGCCATCTTGTAAGGGTTCTCCTCTGCCTGGAGTGGCTTGGAGAGTAATTCTGTCAACAACACCCATTGCTTGAGTACGTACTATGTGCAAGACACAGAGGGGGTGGGAAGTGGGAGCTGAGCTCCTGCTCCTGAGGGTCTCGTGGTCTGGGGAGGAGTCTTGGCTTTATCTTCACCTTCCTGCATCATCATCACCACCATCCTCATCACCACCATCTTCTTCACCTTCACAAGCTTCAAAACACCTGTATCTGCTTTGTTCCTCACTGTAACCCTAGCTGCTGGGAGAGTGCCTGGCACATATTAGATACTCAGTAAACATTTGCTGAATGAGCGTCTCATCATCCTGTCATCACTCTAACGTCTGTGTCGTGTACGATCTCAGTGACTGCTCACCGCAGCCCTGGGGCAGGAAGTGTAGTTACCTGTTCTAGGTGGAGACACCAAGAGAGGCTGTACACCTGGTAGATGGGAGAGTCAGGGTCTAAACCCCAACTTGTCTCAATGCAGCGCTTACACATTCCCCCTTGCTCTGCGGTGGCCAAGGCTCCAGGTGGGACTCTAGCTCAGAGGCTGGCTCTGTCAGGGCTAGCTTTGATTTACTTTCTCTGCTGAGTGCTGAGACAGTCAGTGTCCAGATACCAGAGAGTGCAAGCTGGAGGTGACCACATGTATCCAGAAGGTGTGACTGGCAGGGGCTTTAGGCAGCATCTCCATGTTTGGGGCTTCCTGGCCAGTGGCCATATTGGTGTTTGGTGCTTCCCAGGCATTTATGTACATGCTATGACCATGCCGGGCTGGAGGGGGACTCTTGGGGTTTTCCCTTTGATCAGGAGCCTGCTGGGGTCACCTGCGAAGCAAGTCACAAGGCTGCCTCAGAGGACTTTCCCAGCGATTAGGGCCACCACTTCCTCAAACCTCCTTGAGGCCCCCTGGAAAACACCAGCTTCGTATCCGCATGAGCCTGGCAGAGCCCCTGTTCTGGGACTGCAGGGGAGACCAAGGACCCACATCCTAGATACGCATCCAGGTCCTCTGCCGGAAGGATTTGTTTGTGAACGTGACCCGCACCAGGCCCCCGTGATACTAGACTGCTTCTGTATCTGGAACAGCAATGGTGTGCATCTGGACCCTTGGGAGGCCTGGTTGTAGCGAATCCACCTGATACTGAGGTGCCAGAGGAGGAAAGTGGTGCCAGAAATGGAGAGACTCGGGTTTTCTGGTGTGATTTGAGCCCCTGGATCCAACTTTACTTGAGCCCGGCATCTCCCTGAACTTTTGCTTGCATGGGCCAATAAATTCCTTTTTCTTCTTTATTTACTCCAGCCAGTTTAATTTGGATTTTTGTTGTTGTTTGCCATTCATAACAGAAAGAGCTTGACACACAGGTTCAAAGACTTTTGGGCTTGCCACCCTCTTTGAGAATCCAACAAAAGCTAAGAACCCTCTCCCCAGAAATAGGTATAGGCACACAGACATGTACAAGCATGTGTTCGAGCACATAGGCTCAGTGGACATCTTTCATGGAGCTTCTAGGTACCAAGAGTCGGGAAGAAACAGATTTGAAAAAATTGCTGAAAAGTTCCTAGAAGCCCACCCTGGGCATCTGAGATCAGATGAGACATTTTAACTGTAGCTCTGGTCCCCACACCCTCCCGGGTCACAGACGAAAAGCTCAGGTTCAGAGGGGTGATGGAGGTGTAGACCCTCACCTGCTCCCTGCACGTGCACACCTGGTCTCCTTGTGCTTTGCTTTTTTGGGCTTCGCAGGCGGTGCATTTGTTTTTCTTTTTTTACAAACTGAAAGTTTGGGGCAACCCTGCTTTTATTGTTGCCACTTGCCGACCCCAGATATTTGCTCACTGTTTCTGTGTGTCACATTTTGATAATTCTCCCAATATTTCAAACTTTTACATTATTATTTGTGATCAGTGATCTTAGAAGTTACTGTTGTCATTGTTTTTGTTGTTTTTTAAGTTAAAGTATGCACATTTTTTTGGCTTCCCTGGTGGCTCAGATGGTGAAGAATCCACCTGCATTGCTGGAGACCTGGCTTTGATCCCTGGGTCTTGAAGATTCCCTAGAGGAGGGAATGGCAACCCACTCCAAGTGTTCTTGCCTGGAGAATCCCATGGACAGAGGAGCCTGGCGGGCTGCAGTCCTTGGGGTCTCAAAGAGTCAGACACGACTGAGCGACTGAGCACAGCACAACATGCAGATTTTTTAGACATAATACTACTGCACTCTTAATAGGCTCAGTTGAGTATAAAGAGAACGTTCATGTGCACTGAGAAACAAAACATTCGTGACTCATTTTATTTCGAGGACTGGAACCGAATCTACAACAACTCCCAGTTATGCCCACAAAAGTGTCTTCATCTTGAAGTAATCCCGAAAAACAAAACCTCAGAGTGAGGCCCCACCCCCACACCATTGGCACAAAAGGGAGCCCGTGGCCAGATGCTGGGCCGTGGACCCCGGGGCACCCGTGTCCAGGCTCACCCACGTTTACTCCACACAGAGCCTGTCATCACCAGACTTCTGCTCATGGTGACTGAGCCTAGGTCACTGGCCACAAAACCCTCCACAGGTTTTTTGAAATGATAATATATAACCAGGGCCTGGAGCAGTGGAACGCTAAGCTGTTTATGTTGTAAGTGAACTATGTATTTTTGTCCATCCGCACAGAACAGATCCTTCAGATGTTTACGTAATAAAGATCCCCTTGGGTCTCGGAATCAGAAAAGCCAGTGTTTGTTTCAGATATCTGAGCAGCCGGAATTTTTCTTTTCTTGGGCTTGAAAAATACCGCAGGTTCCTCAGAGGCCGGGTTGCTGTGTTAGCGCGGTTGGTCGTCTCCCTGGGGGTTCTTGTGAAGTGGGGGACGGATGGCCTGGGGAGGCCTGTCACAGGAGCCAGGTCAGGGGGCCTCCCTCACAGCCAGAGGGGGCTGTGGGTGGCCCTCATCAAAGCCACGATTCCATAGTTTGGGGCCATGCTCTGCTCTCTTTCTGTCTGCTAGGGGCTCCAATACTAAGGGTGTGTCTTGGATAAACAGTGGACCCAGCGTCTCCCACTGAGACCATCAGCCACTGGCTGATATTCTTCAGAGTACTGACTCAGGGTCAGAGAAGAGGTCTGTGCAGTCGGGTTTTTTTGTTTGGTTTTTGCTTTAAAATCATGGTGAAATATTCTGGACGTAGAAAACCGTATGCGCGATACCACCGTGACCCCCACGGACCCGTCATGTGATGTATGGAACACGTTACCCGGGACTCCTTCTTGGTTGTCCCCTTCCTCCCACAGAGGTGACACTCCCCTTGCATTTTTCTCCACCTCTTTGAAATTTCCTTCCCAAAGCGGTGACCTCAGGAGTGAGTCTTCACTCTTCCAAAGGACCCCTGAGGCTCCTGTACCTGCAGCCTTTGTGTGGCCCTGGGGGCACTTGGGCACGCGGGACACTACAGGGGGACCTGCGAGGGCGAGCGGTTGCATCCTGGTTCTGGTCGACCCCCCCCCCCCGACCTGGGTCAACCGTGTCACCTCCTTGTAACGCTGCAGCCCCCTCCTCGAGACACTGGGGTCACGGCGGCCCCCTCGGCAGGGCTGTCAGGAGGACAGCTCCCCGCTCCCTGTCAGCTGTTGTTACCACTGTGCAACCTCTGGGTGGGTTTGGGCCCATTTCTCAGGGAGCTGCCCCACCTGGCTGTGGGGGGACCGGGCGCGTCCTGCCACCTCGTCCGGACGGCTAGGCCTCTCAGCAAATAGTGCCAGGCTCTTTCCCCAGAATACAAAAGCAAAAGAGGGGGTTTCTTCATAAGCTGTTTAGCAACCCAGGGAGGGAAAACAATCAGAGACGTGGAAACAGCTCCTGGTGTGGGGGGTGTCCACCATGTGGTGAGCCCGCAGAGCCCCCGGACCCTGCCACCCGGGCTGCGCCGTCGGGAAAGGGGAACAGGAAAAGCAGGGCGGGTTGAGCAACGCGAGCCCAGATTGGGGCCAGCCGACCACAGCCCTGGATGCCGCAGCCGCCGGGCGTTTGCACAGGAAGCACCCCCAGCCCGACTCTTGGGGGCCCTTCTGTGTGTGGGGGCCTGGGGTCAGGCCTGGCTGCACTGTTCTGCACCCACTGCACTCCAGGGAGGGTCCAGCCCTGGGGGAGACCCCCTTCCCACCCCAGAGGCAGGAGCAGAGGCCGCCCACCCCTTGCCCTGGGCTGGCAGCTCTCCCTGAATCCTCAGGCCAGGCTGGTGGGCCATAGTCCTTTACTAAGTTGGACACGACTGAGCACAACACAGCTGAGATTTGTTTACTTGGCTGTGCTGGGTCTTCATTGCTGTGAGCCAGCTTTCTGTGGTCGTGGCGAGCAGGGACTACTCTTGATTGCGGTGCACAGGCTTCTCATTGCGGTGGCTTCTATTGGTGTGGAGCACAGGCTCTAGAGCACACAGGCTTCAGTAGCTGTGTCATGCGGGCTCAGTAGTTGCTCCCAGTGGGCTTTAGAGCACAGGCTTAACAGTGCGCGGGCTTAGTTGCTCTGCGGCATGTGGAATCTTCCTGGACCAGGGATGGAACTCGTGACCCCTGCACTGGCAGGTAGATTCTCACCCACTGTGCCACCAGAGAAATCCTTCATCGCTTGTTAACAACCTCTCTCCTGTGACTGCCCTGGGGGATATGTAACTTATTTCTAAAACCTATGCAAATAGCTCTATTAGAGAAAGTTTAGAAGAAGAAAAGAAAATCTACCCACGATCCAAACATCAGAACTCTACGGCTGTTGTAAATTTGGTATGTTTCCTTCCAGACTTTTTTCCTTAATTCATGTTTTGGCATGTGATTCACACATAGTACAGACAGAATTGGAGAGCCAGCCTTTGACCCAGCATAATCTTATGAACATTTTTCCAAGCTGTGGTGGTTTTCATAGCTGTGCTCATCAACCCTGGGTGTTTGGACCATAGTTTTATCTGTAAGGTTTTAAGAACACGTTTCAGTGTGGAAGCATTTGAAGCACGCATAAAAAGAGAGTGAATCATAAAAGCGATCTCCAGGTTCTCGTCACCCAGTTTCAACAATTATCTGCTTGTGCGTCACCCCTCTGGTATTTTTTTTTTTTATGGTGGTAGAATATACATAGTATAAAGTTTGCCATTTTCAGTTTAGAGTCATGAAGCACATTCACATTTTTCCACAGTCACCACCACCACCATCTCCAGAAATTTTCCATCATCCCAAACTGAAACTCTGTCTCCATTAAACACTAACTCCTACTGTTCCCCCCACCCCCAGCTCTGGGAACCTCTATTCCATTTTCTGTGTTTATGAATTTGACTATCTAGGTACCTCATATAAGTGGAATAAAATTATTTGGTCTTTCGTGTCTGGCTTTCACTTAGCATATAATGTTTTCATGATTCACTGGGGTGGTAGCAGGTGTCAGCACTTCATTCCTTCTTAAGACTGAATAATAAATACTCTCATACATGTGTCCCACGTTTTGTCTATCCATCTGTCAATGCACATTTGCACAATTGTCTGAGCAAATTTCAGACATCATCGTGTTTTGTCCACGGATATGTCAAAGTGCTCTTAAAGATGAGGACTTTTTTTTAAAAAAAGCATCATAGTCATAACATGATTCCATGCAGACAACTTAGCAGTAATTCGCTTGTATCATCTGACAGCCAGGCAGGGTCCACATTGCTCCAGTTCTCCCATGAACATCTCCCTGAAGTCGGTTTACTTGAATTAGGATCCAGGAAAGGCTGCTGTGCCTTCTGAGTCTCCTGTATTCCTCTCTTCTCTGCCTGGCCATTCGTTCACTGAAGAGACTAGGTTGTTGTGTGGGTGGATGTCTCACAGGCTGACGTGGATCGTGTGTCTCTGTGTGTCCCTGTGTCCCCCAGGCTGGGCCCTGCTCGAGCTTACCTACCTCAGAGGGCACCGGGTCCTTCCTGTGACCTTGCATCGAGCAGGAGGGGTGGCAGTCAGCACCATCGCTGTATGTTTTGTTTGTTTTTTCTCCTTTACATTTATTGTTAGTCTTTATTTTGAAACGTTTTTGGCCTTACAGACGCGTAAGAGTATCTCAAAGCATTCCTGTGCACCCTTCGCCCCTAGACCCCACTCAGGTTTCCCGACAGCTGGGATCCAGGGCTCCAGCCGCCTGCTCTCATGGTGAGACCCCATTCAGGATAATGGGATGACCCATTGTCCACCTGGATCTGTTTTGAGTGTTTCCTTGGCGATCGCAGCTTGGACATGTTTGAATAGTCCAGTCGTTTCTCAGATGCCTCTTGATTTGGGTTTGTCTGATGTTTCCTCACAATGAGATGCAATTTATGCATTCTGTCTGGAAAATCACAGAAACAATGCTAAGTTATTCTCAGGGGTTCTGTGTTCAGGGGTGGGGAAGTGCACAATGGAAAGCCGTCCGTGTTTATCCACTGATGTCAGTGTGCATTCCTGGATTCCTGTTTATTCAAAGCCAGACCCTGTTACTATTGATATTTACTTTCATCCTCAACTATGCATGCATCTCTTTTCTTTCTTTATTTATCGTTGGCTGTGCTGGGTCTTTGTTGCTATGCATGGGCTTTCTCTAGTTGAGATAAGCGGGGGCTAGTCTCATGGAGCACAGGCTCCAGGCACACGGGCTCAATAGCTGTGGCCTTTGAGCTCAGTTGCTCCTCGGCATGTGGCATCTTCCCATACCAGAGATCAACACCATGACCCCTGCTTTGGCAGCCAGATTCTTGCCCACTGTGCTACCAGGGACGTCCAACAGATGTGTTTCTGAAAGCCGCTTTTGTACTGAGCCATCTACGACAGGGCTTAGCCTGTAGCAGGACCTATGAACTCCTCCTTCTGTCTGAGTGTGGCCTTGTTGTTCCGTGGCATGACAGTTCCATCGATGGTCCCTTTATCTGTTGCCACTTCCCCCAACAACGCTGCAGGGACCTTGTTCCCTGTGGGAAGCATTCTATTTTAGAAAGCTCCAGTTACTAGAAATTTCTTCTTCCTTATGAACCAAACCCACCTCACTGCAGCTTCCATCCACCAAGTCCTGCTGGCAGGAGCCATGGGCTCTACAGCCAAATGCTTATCCCTGCAAGGGTCACAGAAACCAGTGAGGAAGCTCCCGGGTCCCCCACAGCTTCCCGTCTCCAGGTACCGGCCATGTCCCTTCCAGCTCCCCTGCCGCCTTGGCCGCCGAGCCCGTGCTACCACTGCTCTCAGCACAGCCTGTCTGCAGGTGTGAGTCTGCAGTGAACACAGGCCTCCCCACGGCCTGACCACTGGGGCTCCAGGCCTCCTTTCTTTCAGGCTACAGGTCTGATTGCCAGTTGCTGCCACTTGCATTTGGCACCACAACTTACTGCTGACCCAGCCGGACTTCGGTGTGGCCAGGTCTGTAGGGTGAGGTAATACAACCTTTTTATTGGCACCCTCAACTGAATTCTCCCCTCAGCCCTGGAAATAGGCGTGACTATCCACGTTTACAGAGGAGGGGGTTACCCAGTCCCCCATGCAGAGGCCTCCTCAGATTAGAGTGCAGGGGCCCTTTGTGCGGCTGTGAGCAGACCCTGAAGGGGAGATTTGGGGCCCCAAGCTGGTAGCAGAGGTGGAGCTGCCCCAAACTCAGGCCAGAAGGGGTGGGAGGGGGGAGAAGTTTCTGGAACCAGAAGGAGAAAGTGCTGTGACTCAGTCTCTGTGAGAGGAGCAGGGGTGTCTGGTGAAGGGACATGGCCAGTGGTGGTGGTGGGTGCCCAGCAGGTAGACGCCCAACCGTGCCCTTCTCCCTCCTCCAGGCTCCCAGAGGGCTTCCCATTAGCCCCCTACCCCATCCCCGAGCCGCACAGGCAGAGAGGACAGGACGGAGCGGGGTGGAAGATTCTGGCACAGAGGTCTAGCGGACGGTCCGAGGTCCGAGATGGAGCCAGGGGGCGGCTCACACGTTGGTTCTAGACCAGGGGTCTCAGCTCGCCCCTCCTCTCCTCCCCCTCCCTCAACCACGTGCTCTCTGTGTCGTGGAGGCGCCCAGCTCCGTGCCTGGCGGGCTGCGCTCCTGTCAAAACGAGCCAGCCGGTGAGCCAGGCCAGTGAGTGAGTGAGGCCCTCTGCGCTCAGCCTGCAGAGCATGTGTCCCAGGAGGCCGGCACAGAGCCCGAGGTCCTGGGCTCGTCCTCCAGAGCCGCCTGGGCAGTGTGTCCGCCCTGCAGGGCTGGTTTCTGCTCCTCCTCGGCGCAGGGCCTATAGAAAAGAGCCGCTCTTCTGATGGACAGTGCTCGCCAACAGAGCAGGTGGAGGGGCTGCTCCACTCAGTTTATTTTCCCGCTTGATCTGCTTTACTCGTGAAATGGAAACAGTGTCAGACTGAGTGTCAGAATTACATTTGAGTGCAGAAAGCTGGCAAGGGAGGGGAGTGAAGCCTGGAGCTGTAATCCTCGTGCTGTGTGACCGCGCCATGCCAGGCGCCATCACAGGAGCCCCTGGGTTTGCCCAGGCCTCACGCCTCTGTGCCCACAGCCCAGCATGCAGAGGCAGGCAGCAACCTGTCACCTGCCCCATGTCCACAGCCGACAGCACGTCCACTGGGCCAGGCCAGACTGAGCAGAGATATGCAGGCTGAAGTAGGTGGGTGTGGTCTCTACCCCGTGCAGACTGACTGGTCCCGTGGAGGATGTCAGCATAGCAGAAGGAAGAGCAGCTTCCTTGGTGGAGGGAGGGACTCGGACCGCTGTGAGTGTCTGGAGAAGGGAGGGTCCCAGAGGCCACTGTCCCTCCAGGCGGTGCCCAGCACAGTAGGGATCAACTCTGCCTCGCAGCACCCCACTGGCTGTGGGCGCCCGTCCACCACAGGACGGAGGACCCAGACCTCTTAGCCGGGACTGCAGTGCATCTGCTCCATGCAGCCCCTGCAGTCTGGCCCTGAGCCCGCTGAGACACTGCCTATTTACGGCCCAGCTTCCCAGGCAGATGTGTCTAGAGGCAGAGGCTATGCAGGTAATGCTGACAGGCGCCTTCTGGCTCCTGACACACTGGGGTCACAGTGATGATCGGCATGGCAGCCTCCTGGTTTCCCAAGCAAGTCTGGCGAGCTGGAGTCTGCACTTGTTCCACGTCTCTGAGACTGGCAGGCCCTGGAGCAGCAGGATTAATGGGACAAGGGGACGAATGCCACCTGGCCTCCCCAGCCACCCTGAGGTCCGCATTCCAGATCCTCCTCTGCGGTGGCAAGGGCTGCTTGTTGAGGTATCAGGATAGGGCTCGGGGTCCTGAGGGTGGAAGCTCCTTCTCGAAGGCAGGACATCGTTTCTGAAGAATGAACAGGAAGTATTGTAAGTGCTCAGCCAGGGGAGTTGCAGCGGGCAACTCTGCCGCAGGCCCCCTCTGTCTCTGGGGCCTGTCTGCAGCCCCGCAGACACCAAGCAGCCTGAACTGCTGCGCACGCATGGGTGCTGACGCTGCCTGAGAGGAGGGAGGGTGGTTCTCACAGGAAACCCTGTGGGCAGCTCCAGGCTTCTGGGCCCTGCCTCCGAGTCCCTTTGTGCCGTGTGTTGGAGAACATTGGTTCTGAAGCCAGAAGGGGTCGTGGAGCTCCCAGTCCAGCCCCTCACTGGACACCAGCCCCATGTTTACTCCAGTTCCTTCCTCCATGGCTGCTGGTAGATTAGCAACCAGCTGGCCTGGGGGAGAGCCCCGATTCCTTAGTGCCTGCCTATTATCATGGAAACGCTGTCACCGAGGCCGAGCTCGAGGCTCACGTGGAGTCACCAAACATGGAGTTGGAAAGCCGTGCCCTCTGTAGGCCTGGAACCCTGACTGGCTGGGGTGAAGGTCACGCACCCTTTAGCTGTGTACAGGAGGACGCAAAAGTTACTCCCTGCTCCAGGGAAGCCATAAACAAGAGTCATCTGGAAAGTTTCCAAGGTGTCTCTTGAAGCCGACAACAGCGCCTCTCCTGAGGACACACGGCTCACAGGGGGGTGAAACACTTAGCATTTCAGATGATTTAAAAGGTCGCTATTATAAGCAGGCTGATGGCTGCCCCAGTAACAGTCAGAGACTTACAGCGTGAAGTCACGTGCAAAAACAGGTTCTGCCTTTTGAGGTCAGTTGAGTTTCTCACCAAACCTCAGAGTAAAATAGTGACAAAGTCAACAGCACTTCTGTGTTTGCCTTTGGAGTCCAGGTCTCTTTGAGAAGTGGGAGTGAACGCTGTTCTGAGAATTCGTCATGAAGTAAAATGTCAAATAAGGGAATTTAAAAAATTCCATCTTTCAAAGAAAGAGGCAAAATTTATAAGAAAGGTTGATGCTGTTAGGTGTTAGAAATGACTGAAGGAATCTCAGCTTCCGGGGGCTGTCCTGGAGCTGGCGTGGGTCTACCCCACCTACTCAGACACCCTTAACTTCTGGAGGTGGAAGTGCCTCAGGGCCCTAGGAGCCCTCAGTCTTGAAGAGGAAATGCCACGCACTTGCGTGAGTGAGCATCATCGCTCTCTGTACCAGAGACTCCCAGGCCTTCCCTCCCCTCCCCAGGATGAGGCCTCAGGCTGCAGCCTCACAGCTCAGCCACACCCAGGTGACCACTAACAAACCACGGGCTGGACGCAGGTGTTCAATTTCTAACATGACCCGGGGGTCCCTCCCTGAGGTCAGTGGCAGCCTTTCCTGGCCCTGGATACTTGGAGCCCACTGAGCTGTGTTCTCAGGCAGGGAGCTGGGTGGCTCGCTAGAGGAGAGAGGCCAGGACAGATGAAACTCAGAGTCAGGTGGGGGACAGACTGAGATCCTTCAGCTGCTTGGGGGCTCCAGTGCTGCCCCTGATTTGAGCAGAAGACCCTTTCCCTCCCCATTCTATGCAGCCAGGGGTGGCCCAGCTGGAGCTGGGGAACTTAGAAAGCAGTGGCCTTGGGCCAGGTGTACCACTGAGACGGGGGCAGAGGGTTCCTCACTGATGAAGTGAAGGGTGGGCACTGATGTGCATCCCAGGAGAGAGGGGAAGGTGTGATTCAGTGCACACCTGAGGTGCAGGGGCCCAGGCAATGCAGGGCTTAGGGAGGCTGGGCGTGTGCTCAGGGTGAGAGCAGGCTGAGGGTCTCCTGGGGGGCCCAGGCTCCTGGCACTCAGGGTGTGCCTGCTGACTTGGTGGGGAGGGAGGAGGCAGTTGCTGGACCTGTCCCCGAGCCAGGGTCTCTAGATGGGCCCCTCATGGCCCTGCCCACCCTCTGCCCTTTCCAGGCGATGGCCCCTTCAGCACCTCCATCTCCATCTCGGAGCTGTCTCGCCCCAGCTCCAGAGGGAGGGTCAGGGGATGAGGGTGGCCTGCTGTTAGCTGTTGGCCAGGCTCTGGGTGGTTCCCGAGGATGGGGCAGGTAGGAGCACCAGTATGGGAAGGCTGATGGTGTTCCAGAAATGAGCAATGCACAACCAGTGTGGTCTTGACCTTGTCCTCACCAGGTCCCTGGGAACTGGACTCCGCACTCCAGCTGGGCCAGGCTGCGCTCTTTCGGTTCCCCATCAGCCCTCGTTCCCAGGGCTGGTGCCGCCCAGTGCAGCTGGAAGCCTGGCCGCGGGGCTGTGGTCCCTGTCCTGCGGCTGGTGCGGCAGCTCTGAGTGGGGTTCTGCGTGCCACCATCCATCTCAGCCTGGATAGAGACATGGGCGTGGCCTGTCTGGTCATGACTGTGGCTCTCAGAGGACCATGGAGTGCAGAGGAAAGCGGGGTCCCCGGCTACCTGTCCTGAGCCCAATGCTGTTGTCACTGGGCAAGGCACCAACCCCTCAGAGCCCTTCTATAAACTCAGGCAATAATATCACCAGCACAGGGTTCCTGGGGGGATTGAAGGCAGCGTGTGGATGGCTTCCCTCCGGATGTCCCTCAGGACCTTCTGGCGCCTCCAACCTGGCTCCTTCCTTCCCTGTGTGGGACACCGCACTGTTCTCCCCATGTCCAGGATGGCCCCTCCTTTACCCTACAGGGGTCAGTGGTGCAGCTCCCTTTAGCCCGGCCCGCCCTCCTCTCTGCAGACACAGAGCCCTCAACCCAGGGTGCAGGGCACACTTCCCGCATTTGCTGGATGAAAGGGTCCCTGATGAGTCCCCATGAGAGGGGTGGCCTGGGGTGAGGGAACACCTTTTAGTGGAGTCTTTCTGTACCTTCCCATCCCCACCTGCAAAGGATCAGTCACAGCCACACAGCCCACCTCCAAAACTTGGGGTGACCAGGGGATGTTCAAACTCATGGGATTCAAAGCCCAAAGCTCCTTGCAGCGTGCACTCTGGGCCACTGCTTTTGCTCACAAGCCGGGAGCAAGAAGCAGTCTTGGGTTCCAGGGACAAGGCTCTCTCGCTGTTCTCCTGAGATCCCCTGCCCAGGCAGGCACGTGCACCTCCAGCCACCTGGTAGTGTGGAGTCCAGAGACTCAGAGCTCATCCCCACGTGGGCAGAGGGGGCATGGCAGGGGTGACCTCCAATAGGCACAGGCTGGTCAGGGTCCCTCAGGGTCCCCAGGAGGGGGGCGGGGACAGGCAGCCTCTACTCTGGGTCTTTGGAGTTCAAGGAGCCTCCCCAAATCCTCACAGGGGTCCCAGAGACAGGGGCCCAGGGGCCCAGGTGAAGGCTGACACCTCACACAGGTGCCCCCGTGTAGCCTCAGGGTTCTCATTCTCCTCCAGGATGACAGCTGGGGGCCCCTGCGTTGAAGGCTTGCTCTGCTCCACTGGGGACAGGTCAGGGCTCGGTCCTCGGCCTGCCTGTCTTTCCTTCCCTCGTCCCGCTCAGGGGGTACCCTCCACCCCCAGCCCAGCCACAGACTCCACACCATCAGAGCTCAAGGAGAGCCTTTCACAAAGCTTTTGCTCAACCACTCCCCTGCCATCGGCCCCATTAGCTCCTTCTCCCCAGAATCGGGGGGTGGGGCTGGGCTGGGAGTGCACAATTTGGAGCCCCCAAACTGGCCCAGCCTGTCCCCCCTCTCTGGGTAACTGGGAGAGTGACTGTTTTCCCGGGCATGGAATTTCATAGCCCTTCCAATGTGGGAATTACAGACTCTAAACGAAAGTCCCTTCTGGAGGGTGCTGGTGTCTCTCAGGTGTGTTGTGAAGGGCTTTGACGCCATGTAAAGTATTTCTTACAACCTCTCCAGTGTTGACTGCTGGGGTGTGACTCCTCCATCCACCTGTCCATGTCCACGTCCAGCTGGCCCCAGCTCAGGGACCCTGTCCTGGCCTTTTGGTGTTCCTAGCATGGATGTGATTTAAAATCCACTCCGTGGGGTCTTCCCTGGCGGTCCAGTGGTTAAGAATCCAGCTGCCAATGTAGAGGACACAGGTTCGATCCCCGGTCTGGGAAGATTCCATATGTCAAGGGGCAACTAGACCTATACACCACAACTACTGAGCCGCATGCCCTAGACACCCATGCTCTGCAACAAGAGAAGCCACCACAATGAGAAGTCTGTGCACCCCAACAAAGGGTAGCCCCCACTCTCCCCAAATGGAGAAAGCCTGTGAGCAGGAACCAAGACCCAGTGCAGCCAAAAAAAAAACCCAAAACAACAACAAATTACTCTGTGGTATCATGATTCCTAAGTGTGTCTTTGAACTTTTAATTTGTTCAGTCATTCAGTTGTGTCCAACTCCGTGCAACCCCTTGGACTGTAGCCCACCAGGCTCCTCTGTCCATGGGGTTCTCCAGGCAAGAATACTGGAGTGAGTAGCCATTTTCTTTTCCAGTGTGTCTTTGAACTTTGAACTTTTAATTTGAGCTTGACAGATGCTTTGAAGGTGAAGACTTTTATCTTTCAATTTGGGCACATTGAATTTGAAAGCATTTTTCCCAGGCATGAGCAGCCCTCTTCAAGTCTCAGGGCAGCATGTGGCTAATCCTCCCAGTGACAGGAAGCCTGCCTCCTGAGGGGCTTCCCTCGGCCTCTGGTGAGTGAGACAAGGCCCTCTGTGAGGGAAGGGTGTCCTTTTCGCTGCCGACTGGGACCTGATGTGAGTTGCCTGCCTTTGATTGGGAAACTGAGTGGTAGAGGCCTCCTCTCCAGAGCAGAAGAGGCTGATCGATAGATTGATTTTAAAGCTTAGACTCAAGCCTTTCAAGTTGCTGAGGTTGGTGGGTTCTCTGTCACACAGGGTGAAAACGTGTCACGTGTGTATGGAATACCTCCGGGGCGGGGCAAACTGTGGCTCTGACATTGGACCAATCAAGGTGCCTTCCACTCAGTCACCCTACTTAGTTAGCCAGGTTGGTATGTTAGCTTCTGGGGCTGCAATAACCAAATACTGAACTCCGGATGACTTAAAACAGCAGAGGTGAGTTCTCTCATAGTTGTGGGGATCAGAAGCCTGAAATTCAGGGTGGGGCCCTGCCACCGAACCCCTCAAGGCTCTCAGCATTGCCCCTTCCTTGCCGGTCTCTTGACTGTTGGCTCCTGACATCCTGGGCTTTCTTTGACTTGTAGAGGTAGAGGTGTGGCTCCAGCATCACACAGCCCTCCCCCGACTGTGTCTCTTCTTCTTAGGGCACCACTCATTGCGCCAGGGCCCCCAGCCCAGTCTGACCCCATCTTCACTGGATCACACCTGCAGACACCCTACCTACTTTCACATAAGGCTGCACTCACAGGTACCAGAGGTTAGGGCTTCTGTGTGTCTTTTTTGGGGAGACAATTCAACCCACGATGAGGAAAATTGCATCCGAGTTTTTTTTTTTTTTTTTGATGATCAATATGCCTTACATTCAGAACACAGTGATTTTGGAAGTCCCATCTGAAAGCAGAACATGGCTTGTTTTCTTTCTTTAATTGGTTTTAACCATTCCTGTGATAATTCATGACCCGCTTCAGGTCTTCAGCTGTCGTTTGTCTGTGTGTGGCCTCGTGTCAGCCTCCGTGTGACTGGACGCTTAAGAACACAGTTTTCTTCTTTACCATCCACACCGAGGATGCCCAACTGGGTTCCGGGACTGGTTTTGCCACCGCGAAGGGGCCAGGAGGTGGGTGGTAAAGTCCCGGGGAGTTGCACAGGACACGCTAAACTCCCCCAGCCACGAGCTGAGGCGGCACGTGTGCAGTGCTGTCCAGCAGGGACGCATTAGAGAGTCAGTGCCCAGGGTTTTTACTGGGGAGCCGGTCCCATGAGCATCCTCTGCCCGACACCCACTCACACCCCAGACTTGCAGGAGGACAGCAGGAGCCCAGTTCTGGCCCCCCTGTCTGTACACATGGTTTAGGACAGGGAGCCTCTTGCCACTCCTGGGGTTGGGGAGCACCCTTCCCAGGTTCAAGCTCCCAGACGCCAGCCGAGGGCACACCGTGGAAGCAGTCCTCTCTGGAGACCCCTGTCTCGGGCCTCTATGTTAACACACTGACATTGCTCCAAGTCCCTCCACTGCTCCCCTGGCTTCCTCACGACACAGCCCTTCAGGGTATAGATATCTGAACCCCCCTGACCCCTCCTCAGAATCCCAGCACCTCCCCCCCCACCCCACACTCTGCTTTTGGCCCCAAAGTCCTTGTGACAGAGATGCCTGTGCCTCACCACCGCCTCCCAGCACCCATGCCCTGCGACTCCATGTTTTCTTTTTAAACTTTATTTATTTATTTCTGGCTGGGCTGGGTCTTCACTGCTGCATGGGCTTTTCTCTAGTTGTGGTGAGTGGGGGTCTACTCTCTAGTTGTGGTGTGCAAGCTTCTCATTGCAGTGGCTTCTCTAGTGGAGCCCAGGCTCTGGGGCCTGGGGGCTTCAGTAGCTGTGGCACATGGGCTTAGTTGCCCTGTGGCATGTGGGATCTTCCCAGACCAGGGATCAAACCTGTGCCTCCTCATCGGCAGAAGAGTTCTTTGCTACCGAGGTGCCAGGGAAGCCCTCCATGTCTGTGCGTTTTCACTACTCTTTTCTCCTCCGTGGCAAAAGTGCTGCAGTATCGCATCTGCCAGACCCGGTAGTGCGGGATTGATTCTGTCATCCACATCAGTGTTTCAACTTGGGCTTTTACAAATAGAACTCCTGACTCCAGATCGTTTAGAAGTCAGTTGATTTCTCTGTAGCATTTCAGCCTCTGCAGTTTTTAGGTCCTCAGGCTCTCACAGTGGTGTGGTAAGACTCACCTGTGAGTGTTGTGCAAGCCTGTCCCGGAAGCACTGCCTCTCCGGGTCTCTGCCTGTCTGTTCCCGAGTGTTATTGCTTTGACCCCCTTCATTGCTCTCTTTGCTTGAATGTTTCCAGATCTAATAACGTAGCAAAAGGCAGCTGTTGGAAGGAAACCAGGCTGAGCTTAGTGACTAACGTGCTCTACTTCAGTGACACGGCCACTTCCCTTTGCAGAGCGGATCCCTCCTGGCTGTGTCTTCTCTCGCACTGTTTATGCGCCTGTGGGTGTGTGAAGGTCAAGCGCAGCGTAAGTCGTCCACTTCCACAGGGCTCTGGGCTCTGCATGCGGAGCAGGCGCATGTTTAGCCCTTGACCTCGTCCAGCAGGGTGAATGTTCACCTTGTGCCGTGGCTTCCAGAAATTCCCACTTCTTAATTTCAGAGTGTGATGGAAGGATGGGGAGGGGTCTCACCCTTCATTGGTCGAGAGAGGTTCGCGGCCAGCAGTCAAGAACAGCTGTTGAACGCCCTTGTCGCTGACAGTTGGGGAAGCATGGATTGCTTCTCCCAGCCAGGCCAGGTTCTCCACGTCTCAGGTCATCTTTAGCACAGGACACTGCTTTTCAACCTGAAGGAGGCCTGTGTGCCCAGGTCATCCACACTGAACTCGTTTCTGTAGGCAGTGTGTCAGTTCTGAGAGGAAAAAAAAATTGTATAATCTCGAAACTCCCGTATTTATACATTGGCAAGACAAACACTCTGCACAGGAGGTCTTGGTCTTCAGAGGTCTTGCATCCAGGTTACTCTCTCGCTCTCCCTCTCCTCGCCTTCCCCGCCTTCCACAAATATTTATCAAAACCCTTCTATGGGTGAGACACGCTGGGCCCAATTACCTAGAGCTCACAAAACAGCCGGAAGTAAACGACACCCTCCTTGACCTCCGGATGTGTCAGCGGAAGGAGGATACATTCCCACAGCCAAGGTCTCAGGAAGGCTGAAACTAATGAGGGGAAACTTCCTGCCTTTGGTGCTCAACCTTATTTTCGAGCATCTACATTTTCTTTCTTTCCACAGACTGTTTTTTCCAACAAAACGGATGAAAGGATGCTTGATCTAGAGTTAAAAAAAAAACAACTGAGCTCAGAGCTATGAAATGTGGAAAATGCTTGATCGATATAAGCCATCATCAGTTCAGTGCGAGTGCTAGTTCTTATGACGAAGTCCTAGCTGCAGTCATCATAATAGCTCACACGCTTTAGAGAGTAACAGCTGTCTGTGAGGTTGCGATTTCACAGATGGGGAGCCTGAGGCTGGGAAGCAAAGCCTATGCCCTTGATCAAAGCCTGTGCCTTAGTACGTCTTGGGACTTGTGTGCCACTTGGGGCCTCTGACTCCTCAATTCTAAGAGGGAGGAAGGACAGCAGTCCTGAGCGCCAGCTCTGACGAGAAGAGCAGTGTGTGTGAAGCGCAACCCCCTGCCCCAGGACCGGGGACACAGTGCCCATGTCCCTGTCGCTCACACACACGGAGGTCTCTTCTACGAGCCCACCTGCCACGTCTTTGTCCACTCCCCACCATGCCTGGTGGCCAGGTCCCCAGAAAGTGCAGTCTGCACCTACCACACACCTATGGGATCCTTTGACCCTACTCCCCGCTCCTCAGCCCCACAGACGGGACCGTCTCTATGGGAACGGTTTTATCAGAGAGCAGAGTGGGATTTGCCCACAGGAGAGGCAAATTCACACCATAGTCACATCCTCCGCTGCTCATGGCCTTGGACACGTGGGCCCATCTCTCTGGGAGGGACTCATCTGCAGAACAGGGAGGCTCACACTTCCCCCTTCGCAGGATTGCGGTCGGGCCAGAGGGAGGCGCCAGAGCTGATGGGTGAGGGGCCCTCTGGCCAGTGCACTTCCTCATCCGCCTCTCTTTGCCCCCCGAAGATGCTCTAACTGCACCTGGTTTTCCTGGGGCATCATCTTACACACTTGGGGAGCAGTTGAGGTTTACCCCAACTGATTTAAATAAAGCCTCCCCTCCTGGTTTCCAAGGCTGGGTGTCACCTTCCTGACCATTCCCTCTTCTGGGGTCCCACCCAGCCACCTGAAACTCACCATGCTCTATTATTTCTTCCATCCAAAATGTCCTCAAAGAATTGAAAGCCTCACTCCCCCTTCTCCTCCCCAGCCTTTGTGCATCAATCCCTGCCCTCCCACTTTCCTTTGGGCTGATTGCAATGCCTTCTGGCTCAGCGCTTGCCTCTGATCCCCCCACACCACAATTCTACAGTGAATGGATCCTCCCCAGGCCCGGCTCCTGTCCCATTGAGTGTCTGCTCCAGAATCTTCAGTCACTCCCATTGTATGATGTATGATGTCTAAACTTGGCCCGGCCCATGAGGATCTCCATACCTTGGCTTCAGCTCAGCTACCACGTCACTCCCATTACTTAAAAAGCAATTGTGCCAAATTTTGGAAGCACCGAGATATCTTTTAAGTAGGTGAGTGATTAAACTGTGGTACACCCAAACAGTGAAATACTTCTTGTTGTTCAGTTGCTAAGTCGTGTCCGATTGCGACCCCATTGACTGCAGCATGCCAGGCTTCCCTGTCCTTCACCATCTCCTGGAGTTTGCTCAAACTCATGTCCATTGAGTTGGTGATGCCATCCAACCATCTCATCCTCTGTCTCCCCCTTCTCCTCCTGCCCTCAATCTTTCCCAGCATCAGGGTCTTTTCCAATGAGTCAGCTCTTCGCATCAGGTGGCCAAAGTATTGGAGTTTCAGCTTCAGCATCAGTCCTTCCAGTGAATATTCAGGGTTGATTTCCTTTACGATTGACTGATTTGATCTTCTTGCAGTCCAAGGAACTCTCCAGAGTCTTCTCCAGCACCACAGGTCAAAAGCATCAATTCTTGGTTCTCAGCCTTCTTTATGATCCAGCTCTCACATCTGTCCATACATGACTACTGGAAAAACCTCTCACTATACAGACCTTTGACGGCAAAGTGATATCTCTGCTTTTTAATACGCTGTCTAGGTTTGTCATAGCTTTTCTTCCAAGGAGCATCAGTACTAAAAAGAAAGGAGTTGTTAAACCATGAAAAGACGTGGAGGAACCTTAAATGCATATTATTAATATTGAGTAAAGGACGCCCATCTGAAAAAGCTACATACTATATGATTCCAGCTCTGTAACATTCTGTAAAAGGCAAAACGATGGAGAGAATGAAAAGATCCGAGGATGCTAGAAGTTAGGGGGAGGGAGGGATGAGTAAATGGAGCGCAGTTTTAGAGCAGTGATAATACTCTGTGTGACTCTGTCATGGGGGCTACATGACCTTATAGATTTGTCCAACCAGAGTGTGCAGTGCGAGGAGTGAGCCCCAGTATAGACTGTGGACTTTGGGAGATGACCTGTCAGTGTAGACCCATAAGGTGTGATGAATGGACCACTCTGGTGGGGATGTTAATATGGGGGAGGCTGTGTGTGTAGGAACAGGGGGTATATTGGAACTCTCTTTGCCTTCCTCTCAATTTTGCTGTGAACCTACAGCTGCTCTAAAAAATAAAGCCTTAAAAAAGTCTAAGGGACACAACATAATTATAGAAATATTAGGAATACAAATAAAAAACAACCCACAGTTCCATCACCCAGAAATAAGTAACATTTTGCTGACTGGTCCCTTAGAACTTGTAGATGTGTATGTGTAGCTGTGTTAACGTGTATTTATTTTAAACAAAGACAATGCAATGGTGCCTCCGTGTGGGTGTTGAGGGGGCAGCCACCCAGTGAGCAGATGCCCCTAATTCACTTCCCAGGTGGTACAGCGGTGAAAAATCTGCCTGCAATGCAGGATATGGGGATTCGATCCCTGGGTCAGGAAGATCCCCTGGAGAAGGGAATGGCAACCCACTCTAGTATTCTTGCCAAACCCCATGGACAGAGGAGCCTGGTGGGCTACAGTCCATGGGGTCGCAAAGAGTCAGACCTGACTGAGCGCGCACAAGTTTGAACCTCCTCTCACTGGCATTTATGTTGTGTTTTCTATTTCCTTTTGGTTTTGTTCTTGTCTCCAACACTGTACTTTAAGTTTTGTTGATCTTTTTGTATTCCCCTCTGCACCCCTCTTCCCAGGTTTTCTAATTCACTAGTTAGGAAGATATGGATTGTGCGCCAATTATTTTAGGAATCCTTCACTTCCTTTTTTTGCTGTTATGTTTCACAGACAAGTGCATAAAATATAAATGTGCCACTGACGCGTTCCCGAGAAGCTGCGCTTCCCAGCAGGCCCTCCCTCCCCGGAGGTCCCACTGTCCTCATGGTCATCAGACCCCTACTTTGCCTTCTGCATTCACTGCTTATATATTCGTCCTGAAGTGTTCCATTTTCATTTATTTCCAAATTGATATCAGTGGAACCATATCATGTGCATCTTTTTGTGGGGGGTGAGGTTGGCTCCTTTCACTCAACACTGTGTTAAGGTTCATCCATGTTGTGTGTAGCCCTAGGCCATTTATCTTCGCTGCTGTATGTTACTCACTTGCACAAATATAGCACACTTCATTTATCCATTCTAATGTGGTTTTTTCCCCCCATTCTAATGTTGATGGACATTTTCCTCCCTAGGCTTTGGAAATTAATATATATACATACACGCACACACAGACACACATATATATGTGTGTGTGTGTATATATATATATTCACATGTATTCTGGTGTTTGCATTTTTACTGGGCATATACTAAATATGGAATTGTGTGTCATAGGGTACATAGTTGTAACTTGTTGTGATTTTAATTTGTATTTATCTTATTATTAATGAAGTTGAGCATACTTTCATGTGTTTATTGGCCTGCTTGCTTTATTGTGAAAAGTTTCCTCCAGTTTTTCAATTATGGTGTTTCATTTTCTTTTTGCTTTGAGGAGATCTTTATATATTCTGGATAAGAACCAGTTGTTTGGTATGTGTATTATAAATATTTTCTCTCATCTGTGGATTTTTAATGGCATTTTTGATATTAAATCTCAATAGAGTTGAATTTATCAATCTTTCCCTTGAGGTTAATGACTTGTTTTTGTCTTAAGGAAAACTTACCTATTCCAGGTTCATGCAGAGAGATTTCTAATATTAATTCTAAAGACTTTGTATTATTGTCTTCACATGTAGGTCTATAATTCACATAGAAATGAGTTTTGTGTATGATGTGAGGTAAGGGTCCAATTTCTTTTTTTCCCATATGGATACCCAGTTATCCCGGCATGCTTAAATAAAGTGGAACACAATAGAATAATATCTTCAAAGAGATGAGCAAGAGTATCTGTCAAGCTGGAATCTAAACCATCACTCAAGAGGGATTGTGACACAAAGACATTTCAGGTGAAGACTGAGAGAGGGTTACCACTAGTGACCTGAAATAAAAGACCTTTTAAAGGCTGTAGGCAGGAATGGAGTAACTGAATACAAGATCTACCCACATCTCAGCCTGGTTCTGCAGGGACCCCACTCCATAGCCTTTTTTTTTTTTTAATCTTTATTGAATTTGTTATGATATTGTTTCCGTTTTATGTTTTTGGTTTTTTGGCTACAAGGCATGTGGGATCTTAGCTCCCCAACCAGGGATCGAACCAAGCACTCCCTGCATTGGAAGGCAAAGTCTTAACCACTGGACCACCAGGGGAGTCCCTCCATAGCTTATTTTTGAGGTCATAAGAAATGTTCAAATGCCAAAGAATGCTCAAACTACCGCACAATTGCACTCATCTCACACGCTAGTAAAGTAATGCTCTAAATTCTTCAAGACATTACTTTGCCAACAAAGGTCTGTCTAGTCAAGGCTATGGTTTTTCCAGTAGTCATGTATGGATGTGAGAGTTGGACTATAAAGAAAGCTGAGTGCAGAAGAATTGATGCTTTTGAACTGTGATGTTGGAGAAGACTCTTGAGAGTCCCTTGGACTGCAAGGAGATCCAACCAGTCCATCCTAAAGGAAATCAACCCTGAATATTCCCTGGAAGAACTGATGCTGAAGCTGAAACTCCAGTACTTTGGTCACCTGATGTGAAGAGCTGACTCATTTGAAAAGACCCTGATGCTGGAAGGATTGAAGGCAGGAGGAGAAGGGGACGACAGAGGATGGGATGGTTTGGATGGCATCACCGACTCAATGGACATGAGTTTGAGTAAACTCTGGAAGTTGGTGATGGACAGGGAGGCCTGGATTGTTGCAGTCCATGGGGTCGCAAAGAGTCGGACATGACTGAACAACTGAACTGACTGGCTGAAGAAATGTTCAAACAGAACCGAATGGGGTTTGGTTTGATGGACCCTCAATGTTATTTTCACCCTAAAGCTGGAGATGGAGGCTGGCTTAGGCACAGAGCCCTTGCTGTAGTGAGGTTTTCTCTACCTTTGCAGATTAAGGAAACTGAGAGTAATCTGCTTGTTCATGTCGTCCCTAAATGGAAGGGAGAAACTTTTACAAGAAATAACTTTTTCAGCAAATCCAGTGTATTTTTTTAACCTCTCATTTTCCCCCTGCAATTCTGACATGTCTACATGACATTGGCCACAGGAAGGAAGAAGCTATTTTCTGAACATCCCTCTACACCCTAGATTTCACAACAGGCATGTGTTTAGGTGGGGTGAGGGGGGCTTCACGCTGTCAATGGCAGCTGCTGTTTGGTAGTCACACAGTATCAGGAGACAGTTAGGGTTTCTGTGGATCCCCTTGTGCAGTCAGGGAAGATAAGGATCCGAAGGATCATGAAATACTGCCTTTAGAGAAAGAGACTTTCAGAGCAGAGAGTCTAAACACTTCTGGAAATGAGCCTGGAGAGAGAGGTCAGCTCAATGAGGGCTGCAATGAGGAAGTTAAGAGTTTGGGGAAGGACAAGGAAAAAATAGAATGACCCAACCACTGGGAGGTCCCAGTGACCCGGACTGCTGCTCCATTTCTGTTTGTTCATATAATTATTTTGGAAAATTCTGTCAAATGTCAATTTCTTTTCCATCGACCTCCTTTGTTGTTCAGTCGCTAAATGTGTCCGACTCTTTGCAACTCTGAACTGCAGCACTCCAGGCTTCCCTGTCCTTCACCATCTCCTGGAGTTTGCTCAAACTCCATTGACTGAGTGATACCATTCAACCATCTCATCCTCTGTCACCTCCTTCTCCTCCTGACCTCAGTCTTTCCCAGCATCAGGGTCTTTTCCAAATGAGTCAGCTCTTCTCATCAGGTGGCCAAAGTATTGGAGTTTCAGCTTCAGCATCAGTCCTTCCAGTGAATATTCAGGGTTGATTTCCTTTAGGAAAAACTGGTTTGACCTCCTATAATTCATTCAACCTCCTGTAATTCATCAGTGTTAATTGTACAAGTTCAGATGCATATCTATGGAACTAGCAATTGAAAGATCCTGGCTCCTATTTTGGGGGGCACTGCTCTCACGGAAGCAATAAAATACTTTACCTGGAGCAGTGGTTCTCAAACCCGAGTGCATCTCAGAATCACCTGGGGGAGTGGTTCTGAGAGGACTGCGGCTCTTAAAACTACCCTTTCACACAACAGGGAGCCCAGGATCCCTGGGTTATTTATGCCTGAGGAATGTACAGCCACCGCTGACATCTTGTATTAGCCACTCATTTCAGTGTTCACGCTTGTCCATATAAATCCAGTGAGGGCTTCCTCCAATTTCCCCATCAGTCAGACCTCTGAACTTCATGGAGTTTGCATCCAGCCCTGCTGCCCTTAAAAGGACTAATCATCTGAATTCCCTGGCAGTCCAGTGGTTAGGACTCAGCACTCTAACTGCCGAGGGCCCTGGTTCAATCTCTGGTTGGGGAACTAAGATCCTACAAGCCATGCCGTGTGGCCAAAAAAAAAAAAAAAAAAAAAGTCCTAATCATTTAAGTTATAGGCATGACTGAAATCCTTTGAGTTTCTGTCCTTCAATTCTGACCACCCTTCTCTCTCCTCCGCTTCTTCTGTGTCAAAGTATGGATGCAGATGATTACTGCCATCCTCACTGCCTATTGGGCGTCAGCTGCTTCACGTGTCTCATTTCATCTTCACAGAAGCTCTCTCTCTCTTTTTTAAATTTGCTTATTTATTTTGCTGTGTCAGGCCCTATTTGTAGCACATGGGATCTTTTGTTGCAGCGCATGGTCTCTCTAGTTGTGGCCCATGGGCTCCAGGGCGCAAACTCTGTAGTTGAGGTGCACAGACTTCGTAGTTGTGATGCAGAGGCTTAGTTGTGGCACGTGGGATCTTAGTTCTCTGACCAGGGATTGAACTCACGTCTCCTGCGTTTCAAGGCAGATTCTTAACCACTGAACCCCTAGGGAAGCCTCCCACAACAGCTCTTTGAGTGGAAACTTCTCTCTGCCATTTGCAAAGGAGGACACAGGCTCAGGGCAGTTCAAAGGGACTTTGGGGGCAGGAGCACACAGCTGGTGTGCTGCAGGCAGGCCATGCACTCAGTCTGCTGCGTGACAAACTGGGATCTGTGCAGGGCCTGGCTAGAAGGTCATAGGAGCTCAAAGTCTTTCATGGTTAAGTTGACTTGCTTCCTAATGTTGACTGTGCATAGCATTCCACAGGGTGAGTGGCCTGGAGAATCAGTGATGAAGTAACTATTCCAGGAGGCATCAAGGGTGATGCCAGCTAAACCAGAGCTGTTACACCCAAGCACCTGACTGTCCCCCAGGCTCCATCTTTCTGTGAGGGGCTGTTGAACATAATGAACATAAGGCATCTCACTTTGGGGGCAGGAGAGCCTTTGTTCCAGAAGCTGTTCTCAGCAGCCCAAGACGATTCTTGCTGAGTTGTTTCCAGGAGTTAGAAAGCCTTTCAACTGTGGATGTGCTTACTAGGTGTACATTTGATTTGATGATTAGTACAGGTTGCCTTGGTGTGATCACTCACCTACAGCCAGACATCCTGGAATGTGAAGTCAAGTGGGCCTGGAAGCATCACTACGAACAAAGCTAGTGGAGGTGATGGAATTCCAGTTGAGCTATTTCAAATCCTAAAATATGATGCTGTGAAAGTGCTGCACTGAATATGCCAGCAAATGTGGAAAACTCAGCAGTGGCCACAGGACTGGAAAAGGTCAGTTTTCATTCCAATCCCAAAGAAAGGCAATGCCAAAGATGTTCAAACTACCGCAAAATTGCACTCATCTTACATGCTAGTAAAGTAATGCTTAAAATTTTCCAAGCCAGGGTTCAACAATACTTGAACTGTGAACTTCCAGATGTTCAAGCTGAATTTAGAAAAGGCAGAGCAACCAGAGATCAAATTGCCAACATCTGCTGGATCATCAGAAAAGCAAGAGAGTTCCAGGAAATTATCTATTTCTGCTTTATTGATTATGCCAAAACCTTTGACTGTGTGGATCACAATAGACTGTGGAAAATTCTGAAAGAGATGGGAATACCAGACCATCTGACCTGTCTGTTGAGAAACCTGTATGCAGGTCAGGAAGCAACAGCTAGAACTGGACATGGAACAACAGACTGGTTCCAAATAGGAAAAGGAGTACGTCAAGGCCGTATATTGTCACCCTGCTTATTTAACTTCTATGCAGAGTACCTCATGAGAAACGCTGGGCTGGAAGAAACACAAGCTGGAATCAAGATTGCCGGGAGAAGTATCAGTAACCTCAGATATGCAGATGACACCACCCTTATGGCAGAAAGTGAAGAAGAACTAAAGAGCCTCTTGATGAAAGTTAAAGAGGAGAATGAAAAAGTTGGCTTAAAGCTCAACATTCAGAAAACTAAGATCATGGCATCTGGTCCCATCACTTCATGGCAAATAAATGGGGAAACGGTGGAAACAGTGGAAGACTTTATTTTTTTTTGGCTCCAAAATCACTGCAAATGGTGACTGCAGCCATGAAATTAAAAGACTCTTACTCCTTGGAAGGAAAGTTATGACTAACCTAGACAGCATATTGAAAAGCAGAGACATTACTTTGTCAACAAAGGTCTGTCTAGTCAAGGCTATGGTTTTTTCCAGTGGTCATATATGGATGTGAGAGTTGGACTATAAAGAAAGCTGAGCACAGAAGAATTGATGCTTTTGAACTGTGGTGTTGGAGAAGACTCTTGAGAGTCCCTTGGACTGCAAGGAGATCCAACCAGTCCATCCTAAAGGAAATCAGTACTGAATATTCAATGGAAGGACTGATGCTAAAGCTGAAACTCCAATACTTTGGCTCCAATACTTTGATGTGAACTGACTCATTGGAAAAGACCCTGATGCTGGAAAAGATTGAGGGTGGGAGGAGAAAGGGACGACAGAGGATGAGATGTTTGGATGGCATGACCAACTCAATGGACATGAGTTTGAGTAAACTCTGGGAGTTGGTGATGGACAGGGAGGCCTGGTGTGCTGCGGTTCATGGGGTGGCGAAGTCGGAACACGACTGAGCAGCGACTGAACTGAACTGACACGTTGTCTTGGGGCTTCCCAGGTGGCGCTAGTGGTAAAGAACCTGCCTGCCAGTACAGGCAGACATGGGTTCGATCCCTGGGTCAGGAAGACCCCCTGGAGGAGGGCATGGCAACCCACTCCAGTATTCTTGCCTGGAGAATCCCATGGACAGAGAAGCCTGGAGGGCTGCAGTCAATAGTGTCACACAGAATCAGACACAACTGAATTGACTTAGCCGTCACGCATGCTTGCTGCCTTGTCATATTACCTGAATTGCTTTTTTAGTTTTTTCATTATTCAAGAAATAGATATTATCAGGAGATGTTCAAGACCCTGTAGTTTCCTCTCGCTGCTAAAACAAATCACCACCAACTCAGTGGCCTAAAACAATACAAATTTAAGTGCTGGGGATATAACGTATGGCACGGTGACTCTAGTTAACAAAACTGCACATGTTTGAAAGTTGTTAAGAGAGTAGACCTTAAAGGTTCTCATCACAAGAAGAAAACTCTATAATTCCATCTGGTGACAGATGTTAGACCTACTGTGGTGATCATTCCACAGTATATACAGATATTGAATCCTTGCACTGCGTCCCTGAAACCAATATAAGGTGGTATGTTTATTCTGCCTCAATTTTAAAATGCATGCAGACTCATTTCCCCACAGTCCTGGAGTCAGCAGTCTGGCGCGGGTCTCCCTGGGCTGACATCCGGTGTCACAGGACTGCGCTCCTCCTGAGGGCTCCAGAGGAGGGCCATGTCCTTGCCTTTTCCACCTTCCAGAGTCTCTCACATTCCTTGGCTTGGGGACCCCATCCTCCATCTTTAAGGTTGGCAGCATAACAGCTTCAAATTTCTCTTCCTTTCTGTCTCGGTCTCTGTCATCACATTTCTTTCCCTGACTCTGACTCTCTCTCAGTCCTCTTGTAAGATCTCCAGTGCTGACACTAGACACACTTGGTTGAGGCAGGGTGCCCCCTACATTTCAAGACCCTTAACCACATCTCTTCTCTGTCCGCTCGCTGCACCCCACCCTCCCCGCTCTCTCCCCTTCACAGGATCTGCACACATCGTGATTCTGTGTGTGTATGTTTCAGGGCTATCTCTCCCACTGTTCTAGAAACTCTGTCTTGTGCACAGTTCTATTCCCAGGACCGAGAAAGGGATGCTGGTTGAATGATCCTTGAATTGAAATTTCCTCCTTTCGTCCACTCCTGTCCACTTGCAAGCTATGTGTTTGTGCAATAGGGGAGGATGAACCCCAAACCAGTACTGTAATCCCAGGGCTTCCAGCCAGTGTCGGGGCACACATAGGTAAGCATCACGGCCTCCTTAAGTGGCCTGGGGCTGTGGGCAGTGCCAGACCTGGGGAGCTGGGCTCTGGAAAGTAAACACTCCATGAAGACCCTGATTAAAGGAAGACCTTGGCTCCTGTCTCTTTCTCTTCTGGTTGCTTCCATTTTCTCAGTGGAATAGGAACCAGATCAAGGGGGTGCTAGAGACTGAGGAGAAAGTATGCAATGGTTTCCAGGGGGAGCAGGAGAGAGAGATGGGTTCAGGCAGCCGAAAGGCGCACTGAGGACGAAAGTTGGGACCAAAGGGAGGCGGCCAGCAGGGTGCGTGCTCTCCTCCAGCCATGCCCCGCCGTGGGGCACAGGTGTGGAGAGAGGGTGGCGTTCAGCCCGGCTTGGTGTTGGCCAAGGGGGGGACACTCTGTGTGTACAGAGCAGGTCTGGAGGTGGGAGTGGCGCTCACGGACACCTGGGACAGCTAGGACGCACACTTCAGCACCAGGTAGACCTAGTGGACTTTCCTCCAAGGATGCCCTTAATTCTGGGATTTTAAAAACCAATTTTATTTTTATTTATTTGTCTCTACCAGGTCTTAGTTGTGGCAAAGTGGGATCTTTGATCTTAGTTTTGAAATGGGGAATCTAGTTCTCTGACCAGCGACTGCACCTGGGCCCCCTGCACTGGGAGCTTGAAGTCTGAGCCACTGGACGATCAGGGAAATCCCAGCTCTTAACTCTGATCTCATGAACATGTGGCAGGAGGGGAGCCCCGAGCCCTGATGCCCCTAGTAGGGACTGTTGTCTGAACAGAGAGCTTACCACGGAAAGGTCACCCGTAGGGCCGACTTCAACCATCACTATCATTTGCAAACTTGAGCGGCCACCATGCCCAACAGGTGGCGGGCACAGAAGTGTGAATCCTCAGGAAACTCACATGCTGGTTGTGAGAGATCAGCTGACACCAGAACACAGTTATAGATGACATTTAACCAGCTCAGAAGTTTTTTCTCATTCACATCTGGGGATTACGACCCAGCCTGGCTTGAATTTGCCCCTGAGCCAGGCAGTGGGAAGAAAACCCAGGGGCCAGGAGGGTTGAAGGCCAGGTTTCTGTCTGTATGGTGGGCGGCTCCTGATAGGTGTATTCTGGGTGCCTTTTATAGGGCACGTCTGTGCCTCAGGCGGCCCCAGGGACTCCCCCGCTTCCTGCTGTGGTCATCCCGCTGATGGGAAGTGGAGCCCGACCAGTCAGTTTCCTTTCACATCAGTTTCTCTTGAATCCTGTTACTCTGATGCTTGAAGATGGGCTAGGGAAAGCCCTTCCTAGGAATTTCTGGTGCTGTGGGCTTTTGCCCCTCAGACTGCACGTGGGCCTGGGCACTGACAGGCAGGGGTGGGTGTCCTCAAGCCGAAAGGCCCCCCTCTGGGTGAGGAAATTTGGGTGATGCCTACCAGGCAGGTCGACGCTGCTCCCTGCGGGGCTGGCACTGCTCAAGGGACCATGCTTGGTCATCCTAGAAGCCACTGTCCTCTCCTTGGGACCCTTGCCACGCAGGATGGCCAGAACCTTCCCTTTGAAGGCTCAGCCCTGTACAGGCTGTCTTGGAGGCGGGCACAGAGGGCTAGCTGGACCTCTCTGCCTTGTCTGACTCACACCTTTCCAGGTGGATCCCAGACCACCTTTCCTCTCCTGCAGAACCTTCTCTTCAGGAGCATCCTTGGTGCAAATACTCCCCAGGTGTCACAGAAAATGAAGGGCAAGGGTGAGGGTGAGCAGTTTCAGATGACCCAGACCCCTGATCTGGGACGTCCACTGGGGAACGCAACATGGAAAGTCCACGCTGACAGGGCAGCTGAGAACCAAAACCCCTCTGGGCACGAGGTCAAAGCTGTCTAAAAAGAAGAGAAACCAAGAGTCTTGGGCCACATGCCCGGAGAGCCACGCGGCTGGGTGAGGGGCCCAGCGTGGGGAGGCCTCAGGGAAAGCCTGAAAGTCTGCAGTGTTTTGCTTTCACTCACCTAGATTTAGAGGAATCCTCTGGCAGAACGAAACTGAAGTCTTACTTCCCCACTATTGTGACTGCAGTACTGGACTTGTTCTTGGTAATGGACTCTGGATGCTTCGGGGGTTCAGCTCTGCTAGTGTGTAATTTATGTACAGTACAACTCACCAGTGTTAAGTGTACAATTTGATGAGTTTTGACAAATGTGTACAGTTGTGTAACCCCTGCAATGACAAGATAAAATATTCCCATCATCCCCGGAGTTCCCTCATCTCCCGTAGCCAGTTTCCTCCCTCCTTTCCCTACTCTCTCACTGTGAAAGTGAAAGTCGCTCAGTCACATCTGACTCCTTGCGACCCTGTGGACTATACTGTCCATGAAATTCTCCAGGCCAGAGTACTGGAGTGGGTAGCTGTTCCCTTCTCCAGGGGATCTTCCCAATCCAGGGAGCGAACCCAGTCTCCCACATTGCGGGCGGATTCTCTACCAGCTGAGCCACCAGGGAAGCCCAATACAAACCAGGGTCTTCTGCATTGCAGGCAGATTCTTTACCAGCTGAGCTGTGGTTTGGTCTTTTAAGATAACTGGATGTACACGAAATCTTACAGTAGATAGTCTTCATGTTTGGCTTTTTAAACTTGATGTCACGCTCTTACAATTCACCCACAGCATTGTGCGCTACTCCATGACCTGGAGACACCCAGTGTCTTTATCCATTCACCAGTTCATGGACACCTGGGTTGTTTCCAATTTTTGGAGCCTTGAGTAATGCAACTATACACATTTGTTTACAGATATTAATGTGAGCATACCTCTTCTGTGTTTGTGGCAAACACCTATGAGTGGAATTGTGGGTCATGTGATAGGTTTATGTTTTCCAAAGTGGCTGCACCATTTTTCACTCCCTCCAGCAGTGCATAAAGTTCCCTTTGCTCCACAGCTGCGTCAGCACTTGGCGTTGCTAGTATTTTAATTTTAACTCTCCTAATGAGCATATTGGAGAAGGCAATGGCACCCCACTCCAGTATTCTTGCCTGGAAAATCCCATGGACGGAGGGGCCTGGTAGGCTACAGTCCATGGGGTCGAGAAGAGTCGGACACGACTGAGCAACCTCACTTTCACTTTTCACTTTCATGCATTGGAGAAGGAAATGGAAACCCACTCCAGTGTTCTTGCCTGGAGAATCCCAGGGACGGCGGAGCCTGGTGGGCTGCCGTCTATGGGGTCGCACAGAGTCGGACACGACTGAAGCGACTTAGAAGCAGCAGCAGCAATGAGCATATAGGGGTGTCACTTTAATTTGTGGTTTTAATTTGTGTTTCTCCGATGACCAATGATGTTTTTATGTGCTTATTTGCCATTTATTTATCTTCTTTGATGAAATGTCTGTTCAGATCATTTGACTTAAAAAAAAAAACTCAGTTCATTTTCTTATTATTGAGTTGCAAGAGTTCTTTATATTCTAAATGTAATGCTTTTATCAGGTATATGTTTTGCAACTATTTTTTATGGTTTGCCTTTTCATTTTAACGGTGTCACTTAAGAGCAAAACTTAACAATTTCTGATTAAGTCCAATTTATCAAATATTTCTTTTATAGGTTTTACTTTTTTGTGTCCTGTTTGAGAAATCTTTGCCCAACCCAAGGTCACTTATGTGACCTTATGTTTTCTTCTAGAAGTTTTATAGTTTTAGCATTTACATTTATCTCTCTCTTTTTTTTTTTTTTTAATGTATGGATGGCCAATTGTTCAGCTATTGGGACTACCAGTAGTTAAAGAGATTATTGTTTCTCTTTTAAATTGCCTTGGCACCTTTCTACCTTTAATTGGTAGAAAATCAATTGGCCACGTCTAAGTGGATCTGTTTCTAGGCTCTGTTCTGTTCTGATTTTTCCAGAAAAAGTAAGATTAAAGCACAGTGTGTCTGATGAAAACCTACTCATACTTTATCCAATAACATTTTTATTATAATATTTCCATTGCCTATGAAGGATATAGTCTATTTTTTTGTGCAAGTTTGTAGTATGCTCTGGTCAAAAGCATTTTTAGCTGGACACAATTTAAATACTGTAACTCATGTTACAGTGGGAACAAATGGTCACTATGGTCTAATACCTTTTGAGGATGAGATGTATATCTTATACCTGAGATATACACCTTCCCCTCCTTCTGCATTTTTTAAATCATATACAACTCCCAGGTTGGTGAGTGTTCAAGAGAAGCCCTGCCTCACACCTATGAGGTCCCCATCTCACCACACCTTAGTGATGTTTCCCAGTTTCAAGGACTGTCTTAAACCTCTGCTGCTTATTCAAATGTCAGACATAAGACTACCAAGGCAAGCTTCTATTCCTTTGCTCAGTAATTAATACGCAAGTTCATCAGTTGTAGACAAGTGAGTGTTACATGATGTGTGTGTTCCCACATTCCCATCTTGTGGTGCTGGACACTCACCATGCAGGGTGTGAGGGGGGAGAAAGGTGAAAAACTACTTAAAAAATTCTCTCCACCATAAACCACATGTTTGTGTTTGTCTTTATCATCTGCACAGAAACACATAGACACTCTTGTATGGTGTCCTTCTTTCACATATGACAAGTTTGATCATAGATGATGTTCTCTAAGACTTCTTACTCTTTTGTGTTTTAAACACCTAAAATGAAAGTGAAAGTTTCTCAGTCGTGTCTGACTCTTTGTGACCCCATGGACTATACAGTCCATGGAATTCTCCAGGCCAGAACACCTGAGTGAAGCCTTTCCCTTCTCCAGGGCATCTTCCCAACCCAGGGATCAAACCCAGGTCTCCCACATTGAAGATAGATTCTTTCAAGCACTAGTAGGAAGAAAAACCTGGGTGTGTTGGGGAGCTGATGCCTTGATTTTGTAATAAGGTACTTAAAAAACTACCTACCATATGGCGGTGTTATCATTCATGAAAGAAAGGATATTTGAGCTGCCAATGATGAAGACTGTCTCAGACTGGCATCGTTCCTCTACCAGAATCTGAGAACTGCCATTTAGACCCCTGGGAGGGACAAAGGGTCAGAATCAGTCTCAGGACATCAAGGGTGTTCGAGAGGGGATTCCTGAAGTGGGGGGAATTATGTTAGGTCAGCCATCTGGTCCTTTCCAACACGAAGAGCAGATGACCTCATGGTCTGGAAAAACCTGGGATTGCTTCTCAGATGTCTTGCTCTGACAGCCCAGCCCTCATCCCAGGTGCTTCCTTTCCCCAAGGAAGCAGATATGTGAACTCGGAGCTGAAACTGTCCTTAGAAATTCAGTTTGCTTTCTTTACTAAGGGGAGTTGTTCACGTCATCCAGCCAGCCAGTGACCAGGACAGTTTTCTCAGCTTTCCAGTTGCTAGATCGGCCGGTCCAGCCTGGAGGCGCGGCCACACCGGCTGTCCTCTCCCTCTCCAGCTCTGTCACCCTCTGGGTGGCTCCACGCCCAGTTCCTTCCCTTCTGTCGTCTCACCATGGTCCTTGGAGGAGCTGTCACTCTGATGTTTTCTGCTAGTCACTCTTACCTCCGTTTCTAATGGGGAGGTGGGAATGTGCACAAATGCCCGTCTGGGTCTAGGAGTCTGCGTGCAGAATCCAGGAAATGCTTTCAACCTTTGAACTGACACTTCCCATGTTCTGACAACAACTGAGTGCCCGTTACATAGGATGAGCACGTACAGCGGACGGCGGCTGGCTAGGGTGGTAAGGGAGCGACAATCTGCTTTCTTCCTTTAAAATTTCCAGTATTGCTGAGTCATTAATTTTTAATGAACGGAACGTTGTGAGAAATACAGAGATGTGTATACAGATTCCACTGTTTTGTCTTTGAGTTTGGAAAAATGATGCCAGAGCGCGAGGGGCTGAAGAGCTGCTTGGCCTCCTCCTTGCGAGTGGAACTTAGAAAATAAAAGTGGAATTACTTGACATTGTTTTCGAAGCATTAGTCATCACAGTGAGAAAAGGGAAGTCAGACATAGACATGGTGGCCAAGAGCAGTCACTGTTTGTGGGTGATGTAAGCATATGGTGTCATCATATTAATTAAGAACTGAAATTAATACCAACTAGGAGGTCAGTTGAGGTGGCCAGTTATAAAATAGCTATTCAGAAATCTATATTTTTCCTTTAAACCAATAATGATCATTTAGAGATCATAATGAAAAAAATATACGTGAACCGTGAACCTCCAGATGTTCAAGCTGGTTTTAGAAAAGGCAGAGGAACCAGAGATCAAATTGCTAACATCCGCTGGGTCATCAAAAAAGCAAGAGAGTTCCAGAAAAACATCTATTTCTGCTTTATTGACTATGCCAAAGCCTTTGATTGTGTGGATCACAATAAACTGTGGAAAATTCTTAAAGAGATGGGCATACCAGACCACCTGACCTGTCTTTTGAGAAACCTGTATGCAGGTCAGGAAGCAACAGTTAGAACTGGACATGGAACAACAGGCTGGTTTCAAATAGGAAAAGGAGTACATCAAGGCTGTATATTGTCACCCTGCTTATTTAACTTATGTGCAGAGTACATAATGAGAAACGCTGGGCTGGAAGAAACACAAGCTGAAATCAAGATTGCCGGGAGAAATATCAATAACCTCAGATATGCAGATGATACCACCCTTATGGCAGAAAGTGAAGAAGAACTAAAGAGCCTCTTGATGAAAGTGAAAGAGGAGAGTGAAAAAGTTGGCTTAAAGCTCAACCTTCAGAAAACTAAGATCATGGCATCCGGTCCCATCACTTCATGGGAAATAGAATGGGAAACAGTGGAAACAGTGGAAGACTTTATTTTTTTTTTGGCTCCAAAATCACTGCAGATGGTGATTGCAGCCATGAAATTAAAAGACTCTTACTCCTTGGAAGGAAAGGTATGACCAACTTAGATAGCATATTGAAAAGCAGAGACATTACTTTGTCAACAAAGGTCTGTCTAGTCAAGGCTATGGTTTTTTCCAGTAGTCATGTATGGATGTGAGAGCTGGATGGTGAAGAAGGCTGAGCGCCGAAGAATTGATGCTTTTGAACTGTGGTGTTGGAGAAGACTCTTGAGAGTCCCTTGGACTGCAAGGAAATCCAACCAGTCCATCCTAAAGGAGATCAGTCCTGAGTGTTCATTGGAAAGACTGATGTTGAAGCCGAATCTCCAATACTTTGGCCACCTCATGCGACGATTTGACTCATTGGAAAAGATCCTGATGCTGGAAGGATTGGGGCAGGAGGAGAAGGGGATGACAGAGGATGAGATGGCTGGATGGCATCACTGACTTGATGGACATGGGTTTGGGTGGACTCAGGGAGTTGGTGATGGACAGGGAGGCCTGGTGTGCTGTGATTCATGGGGTCGCAAAGAGTCGGACACGACTGAGTGACTGAACTGAACTGAACTTAATGGAAAAAAAAATTTCATTCACAGTAACAACAAAATGCATTAAAAACCTAGGAAAATTGTAACAAAAATGTGTAGGATCCAAAGGTAAAAGATCAAAGACTCTGTTAAAGAGTGTAAAAGATGATATGGATGTTCTTGGATAGAAAGACCTACTGTTGAAAATATGTCCATTTCTCATGAATTAGCTGTAATTCAGAACAGTTCAAAGCAAATTATTTGTGAGCTTAAAAAAAAGCCCACAATTAGTCTAAAGTTTATCTGTAAGAATGCAGCCGGGAGGATGGCTAGAAAATAGATGTGTGTGTGTGTGTGTGTTTCTAGCTTCTACAAGATGTATTTAAAAATTTTCGTATACCAAGTTTCAGGCTTCCCGGGTGGCGCTAGTGGTAAAGAACCCACTTGCCAATGCAGGAGATGCAGGAGACGTGGGTTGGGAAGATTCCCTGGAGGAGGGCATGGAGAATCCCAGGGACAGAGGAACCTAGGGGCCTACAGTCCATAGAATCACAAAGAGTCATACATGACTGAAGCGACTTGGCACACACACACAGACACATAGAAAGTTTCACTTTTTTTGAGATACAAGTCTTTATGTTTTAATAACTATGTGAGGTTCTTCAGCCACCACCAGACCAGGAAACAGTGCGCCCCCACCCACCCAGCCCCCTCAATCTTCAGGTTGCCCCTTTGTAGTCTGACCTCCCCCTCTGTCCCTAATCCAAGGAAACCATGGACCTCTGGGTGGACAACCCATTCTAATATTCTTGCCTGGGAAATCCCATGGACAGAGGGGCCTGGCAGACTTCAGTCCATGGGGTCGCAAAAGAGTCGGACACAACCTAGCGACTAAACAACAACATTCTGTCAAGTGGAAATGTGCCGTATACTATATCACTATGTGGAAACACATCACAATTTCATTATCTAATCATCCACTGAAGGATTTCTATATTTTTGTTTTTGAGAAATTATGAGCAAAGCCAAAGTTGTAAGTTTTGTGTACAGATTTTTGGAAAGACATGTTTTCAGTTCTGTAGGGAGAGGGTGGACTTACTTGAATTTATTCCTGAATTTAGGGGGAAAGCATTCAGGTTTTTTTTTGACATTAGGTAAAATGTTAGCTGTAGGGATTTTGTAAATGTCCTCTGTCAGGTTTGAGAAGTTTCCCTGTATTCTTAATTTTCTGAAAGGGTTTTTTTTTTTTTTTAATATCATGAGTGGGTGTTAAATTTAGTCAAATGCATTTTCTGTATCTATCCAGATACTGATGTGGTTTTTATTCTTTGATCTGCTAATTGCTTGATTTTCTCATGTTGATTCAACCTAGAATTCCAGACTAGATTCTACTTGGTGATGATGTGTTTTTCTCATGAATGGATGATATTTGCTAATATTTCGATGAGGACTTTTGCACCTATATTCATGAGGGATATTGGGCTATAGTTTACCTTTCTTGTGTATTATTCCTCCGGTTTGGGCTGCACAGAATGAGATGGGAATTTTCCCATCTTTTATTTTTCTGGAAAAGACTGTAGAATTTGTATTATTCCTTTACTGAATGTTTGGAAAAGGGCATGGGATTTCTTCCTTGGAAGATTTTTTAAAAAATACAAACTCGATTTCTTTAAATACAGGACTAGTTAGAATATCTACTTCTTGAGTGAGTTTTGGTAGTCTGTATCCTTGAAGGAATTGGTCAGTTCCATCCAAGTTGTCAAATTGCTAATAGAGTTGTTTATAATATTACTTTGTTCTTTGTCTAATATCACTGAGATAATATGGTATTCCTTATTTTGGTCATGTTTGTCTTTCCTCTTTTTTTCTTGGTCAGTCTGGCTAGAGGTTTCTTAATTTTCTTGATCTTTTCAAAGAACCAACTTTTGGTTTTATTGATTTTATCTTCTGTTTTTCTTTTTAAATTTAATTTACACTTGTTCTTGTCTTTATTTTTTTTCTCATTTTGCTTGGTTTGGGTTTAATTTGCTCTTCTTCTTTTTCTTCATTTCTTAAGGTAAAGACTTAGATTACTTATTTTGAAAACTACCTTGTTTTCTAATATAAGCATCTGATGTCTCTATTCTTTCCTCTAAGCACTGCTCTACTGCATCCTACAGATTTTGATATTTTGTATTTTCATTTTTATTCCATTCCAAACATTTTATAATTTCCCTTGTGACTTATTTTTTGACCCAGGGATTATTTAGGTGTGTGTTTAATTTCCATGTATTTTTTTCCGTGGGGAGGGGTTCTAAGTATTTTTTTTTTGTCATTAATTTGTAGTTTGATTCTACTGTGGTCAGAGAACCTACTTTGAATGATTTCAGCTATTCTAAATTTGTTAAGGTTTGTTGTGTGGCTGAGGCCATGGTCCATCTTTAGAGTTTTCTCTTGTTGGATGGGCTATTCTGTAAGTGTTGGTTAGGTCAAGTTGGTTACTGTGTTGTTCAGCTCTTTTATATTCCTGTCTCCAAGTATAATTTATTTATTTTTGTTGTGCCACACAGCTTTTGGGATCTTAGTTCCCCAACCAGGGATCGGCGAACCTGGGCTCTGGCAGGGAGGATGCCAAGTCCTAACCAGTGGACTGACAGGGAATTCCCTAAAGTATAATTTTAGAATCTGACTATTTCTCCTTTCATTTCAATTTATTTTTTCAATTATTTTGATTCTCTGTTGCTAAGTACCTACACATTTAGGTTGTTTCATCTTCTGGGTGAATTTTTTTATCATCATATATTCTGAAGATAGATATATATACCTTAACATGGAATGATCTATACAGTGTTTTTCTGAGAAAAAAAGAGCAAATATAATGATTCTATTTATGTAAATTTTATCTGTTTATCATCATCACTCCATCATCTATCCATTATCTATCTATCTATCCACCCATCTATCAATCATTTGTCAATCCTACTAATCTATCCAACTAATACCTATCTCTAACCCTTAGAATAGCTAGGGATTTTGAAAAAATGTTATCCAAATGTTGATGGTGTTTATATTGCTGATCTAACTTGGGGGAATATTTTATTTTTTTTCCTATGCTTTTCTACAGTGTGGACATTTCCTAGAAGTATCTTTATAAAAAAATAAAACCATTTTAATAGGGGACTGCCTTAAGTGAAACCCATAGTGAAGAACAGGGAAACCAAAGAACTAGAAAGTGAAAACAAGCAGTTTACAGACTCACCACATGGAAATTGATCTTTATATTCTCTTTCAACTCCTCAAAAAATTTTACTCATATTTTAAAATATATTTTTACACCCAAAATATGCATTTATATCCAGTGTTTTTCTCCTGCTCAAGTTCAAGAAAATAGCAATTTCATTTTTTTTCCCCACCATGCTGTATTCCCTGGCTAGCTGATTCAGTATTTCAGAATTGGAAAGTTTTCATTCTCATGAGGTTAATATTTATCAGTTGAAGATTACATCTGATCTGTTTTCCTGTTGCTGAAGTGTTAAAATTAAAAAATTGTAGTGAAATGTACATAACATAAAGCGTGTCATTTTAGCTACTTTCTTGCACGCAGTTGAGTGGCATCAAGTGCATTTACATTGTTGTACAACCATCACCACCATCTACCTCCAGAACGTTCTCATCTTCCTGAACTGAAACGCTCCCCGTTAAACACCGACTCCCCCCATTTCCTCCCCCAGCCCCTGCTTTCTGTCCCTATACATTTGCCTGTTGATTATAGCTCATGTAAGCAAAATCAACAGTATTTGTCCTTCTGTGTCTGGCTCCTTTCGTTTAGTACAGTGTCCTTATGGCTCATCCATGATGTAGTGTGTATCAGCATTTCCTCCCTTTTTAAGACAATAATAGTTGTATGGACAGACTGCATTTGTTTATTCCTTTGTCCATCAGTGAACATTTGGGTTGTTTCAGCCTTTCGGTTACTAGGAATCTTGCTGCTAGGAATATATGTGTACAAATCAGGTAAGTCAGTGGACCATTGGGGGAAGGAGGAGGTCTAGGGGATTCCATCATCCCCCTCCTAATTCTAATCCGAAGATAGACTCAGGTTAATGCACCCAAAGTTAGCCCATATGAGATGTCAGCAGGTTAAAACCCTTGATAAAAATTAAAATACACAAAGGCTCAAGGGCAGAGCCATAATTTTGTAAACAAAGAATTTCAGTTCATCGCCAATGTAAATGATAATCAGCTTATGGAGCTCTTGGGGCTTGAGTTGGGTGTTTGTCTTTCCCGACCCACAGTCACCCCGGCGTGGTCGTGTGACTCAGAAGGAAGCAGTCTCCCGGGTCATGCTCAGCCTATCCCGGGATGTGCAGGAAGGACCCTAGTTCCTTGCTGGAGCCACAGTCCATGTGAGCAAGGTCAGCATCTTTGAAGCAAGATTTTTTGAGAAGTAACCAAGAGTATCACATGTTATTAGCAAAAACAAGTCTACAGCGAATTTCAAAACATGACCTTGGAGATCCCCCTACCAATAGCATCCCACCTCCCCTGACCTCCACCCCAAGGACAATCCCAGGAGGCTTCTTGGGAGGTGGCATGCCTGGCAGATCTTTGAGTCCTTGATGATTGGCATGGCAATTACAATAACAGCTTTTCTAAGAAAGGAATTTGGAACTTAGCATCCTTGACACAATGATCACTGAATTGTAAGTGGATCAACATTTGCTATGAAGGAGTGCAAATTGAATATGAATTGAAATGGGACACTAGAAGCGTAAAATATTACCAAGATCAATGGATAGACTGAAAACAGATAAACAGTGAGGGACTGCGCCAACTCCATAAGCCACTACTTCCTAAAAGTAACCCTCAGTTTCTCCTGGTGTCAGGGGTGACCCTGGCCCCTGAACTCTTGAGGGGCTGGCCTTCAGGGAGGTGGAGGGATTGTGTCCTGCTGGGCACAGGCCACCACTGCCTGTTACTTTCCCAGACTGTGTCCATAGCGGGACGAGCCCGACGGGCCGGCTCCTCTGCAGCCTTGTTTTGAGTAATTGAAAGGATATTGGATGGAACTTACATCAAAATAACCAACACATTTACCCATATATTAGTAACTGAAATGCTAGGGCTTATGAAAGGCATTTATAAAGATGGATCATAACCTCTCTTTTCTTTCTTTTGTACAATTGAAGTGTGGTTAACTTGGGTTTCCCTGGTGGGTCAGGTGGTAAAGAATCTGCCTGCAATGCAGAAGACCCGGTTTGATCCCTGGGTCGGGAAGATCCCTTGGAGAAGGAAATGGTTACCCACTCCAGTATTCTTGCCTGGAGAATTCCATGGACAGAGGAATCTAGAGGACTACCATCCATGGGGTCGCAAAGAGTTGGATAAGACTGAGCAACTAACACACACACAATGGTTGATTTACTGTGCTGTGTTAGTTTCTGCTGTACAGCAAAGTGATTCAGTTATACATATACATACTTCTCCATATTCTTTTCCATTCTGGTTTATCACAGATGTTGACTATAGTTCCTTGTGCTCTATAGTAGGAGCTTGTTGTTTATCCATCCTATATATCAATATAATAATTTGTATTTTCTAGTCCCAAACTCCTAGTCCTTCTGTCTCCTTCCTCCCTCCCCTTTGAAAACCACAAGTCTGTTCTCTTATGTCTGTGAGTCTGTTTGTTTTGTAGATAGGCTCATTTGTGCCATATTTTAGATTCCACATAAAGGTGATAGCAGATGATATTTGTCTTTCTGTCTTACTTAGTATGATAATCTCTAGTTGCATCCATGCTGCAAATGGCATTATTCCGTTCTTTTTTTTATTGCTGAGTAGTATTCCATTGTATATATGTATTACATCTTCATTATGTATTCATCTGGCAATGGACATTTAATAACCTTTCTTACCTTTTGTTTTTAATTAAAAATTTTTTTTTTTTTAGCTGTGCTGCTCAGCTTGTGGGATCTTAGTTCCCCGACTAAGGATCAAACTCTTGCCCTTGGGAGTGAAAGTGTGGAGTCCTAATCACTAGATCACCAGGGAATTCCCTAACCCTTCTCTTCTTATAACATGTCCTTGGATATCACAGAAAAGGAGACCAAAAACCCGCAAATTTCCCTAATGACTGCTTCATCTCTCATTTGTAAGATCTATTTCCTTGGGCTTATCAGAGTGAGTTCTTAGAGTAAAATTTAAAGGGTGGTGAAAGGTCTCCCCCCACCCCAAAATTCTTCCCTAAGTTGATCTGCTTATGGCTTTGTCCCCATATGCAGCCATTTGTTTGATTTAAGGCATGAGCAGCCTCTGTTGAGAATGCAGGCCTTTGCAGTCATTTGAGAGGGTCATCTGCCAACCTGGGAGAGAGTGGAATTTGGGCTCTGGCAAACCTGGTTCTCATCTCTGGTTCACTCCCTCACTCTCTGATATTGATCAATTTACTCTGCAAAGTCTGTTTTCTCCTCTGGACCACTGGGTAGCACCCACTCCACAGGGGAGCTGGGAAGATTACAGGAGATAATACCTAGATCAGCTCTGTCCAGTGGAAATATGAGGTGACCCATAGGCCTAATTTAACATTTTCTAGAAGTCACATTTAAAAACTAAAAAGAAATAGGTGAAATCAATGTTAATATAACATCAAGGCTGTATATTGTCACCCTGCTTATTTAACTTACATGCAGAATACATGATGCGAAACACTGGGTTGGATAAATCACAAGCTGGAATCAAGATTGCCAGTAGAAATATCAACAATCTTTGATATGTAGATGATACTACTCTAATGGCAGAAAGTAAAGAGGAACTAAAGTGCCTCCTGATGAAGGTGAAAGAGGAGAACGAAAAAGCTGGCTTAAATCTCAACATTCAAAAAATTATGGCGTACAGTTCCATCACTTCATGGCATATGCTGAGGGAAAAATGGAAACAGTGGCAGATTTTATTTTCTTGGGCTCCAAAATTGCTGTGGATGGTGACTGCAGCCATGAAATTAAAAGATGCTTGCTCCTTTGAAGGAAAGCTCTGACAAACCTATACAGCGTTTTAAAAAGCAGACACTTCACTTTGCCAACAAAGGTCCATCTAGTCAAAGCTATGGTTTTTCCAGTAGTCATGTATGGATGTTAGAGTTGGACCATAAAAAAGGCTGAGTGCTGAAGAATTGATGCTTTCAAACTGTGGTGCTGGAGAAGACTTTGGAGAGCCCTTGGACACCAAGGAGATCAAATGAGCCAATCTTAAAGGAAATCAACCCTGAATATTCATTGGAAGGACTGATGCTGAAGCTGAAGCTCCAATACTTTGGCCACCTGATGTGAAGAACTGACTCATTTGAAAAGACCCTGCTTCTGGGAAAGATTGAAGGTAGGAGGAGAAGGGGAACGACAGAGGATGAAATGGCTGGATGGCATCACTGATTCAATGGACATAAGTTTGAGCAAACTCCGGGAAATAGTGAAGGACAGGGAAGCCTGGCATGCTGCAGTCCATGAGGTTGCAAACAGTTGGACATGACTTATCGACTAAACAGCAGCAACTTTAATAATATAGATTCATTTATCCCAGTGGAATCATAGTATTATCAGTTCAACATGTAATCAATATAAAAGGTTTAAAGAGATAGTTTACATTCTTTTTTTTCACCCTGAGTCTCCAAAATCTGGTGTATTGTATACCACTCATGTTTCAAATATGTGGTGTCCACATGTGGCTGGTGGCTGCCCTGTTGGATGGAGAAGGATGGACCATCAGTAACAGGTGCCGTGTGGACTCCTTGCTGCATCCTCCCTATGTGAATTGGGCTGTTCTAGCTGGTCAAGCAGCTGGCATGCTCCTGATGGAGTGTTACTTGTGTCTGTTTCCTACTGCTGGATAACAAGTTGCCACAAACTTGGTCACGTTCAGCAACATCCATTTGTCATCTTGATTCTGAAGGTCAGAAGTTCATGGGGACCCAATTGTGTTCTCTGCTCAAGGTCTCACAGGCTGCAGCCACAGTGTCAACTGGGCTGCGTTCTCATCTGGAGGCTCAACTGGGGAAAGCTCACCCAGCTTGTTGGCAGACTTTGGGTCCTTGTGGCTGTAGGACTGAGGGTCTCTGTTTCCTTGATGGAGGTCATCTGGGACCAGTCTCTGCTCCCAGATGCCGTGCACATCCCTTCTCATGCTTTCCACGCGGCCCCTTCATGCTTTGACCGTTTGACTTCCCCTTTTGCCACCAGCTGGAGAAAATTCTCTGCCTTTTAAGGGTGCATGTGATTTGATTAGGCTCACCCCAATCATCTCCCTTTCGATTCACTCAAGGTTAACAGGTTAGTAACCTTAATTACACCTGCCGAACTCCTTCTGCCCCATAAAATAACAAAGTCAGGGTGTGGTGTCTCATCCCTTCATAATCCAGGGATCAGGATGGGAAACCTTGCGGGCTAGTTTTGGGTTCTGTTCACCCTGTTACTACAAGTGAGGCTCAGTGTGTGGATGTCATAGTAAGGTTTACGGGCTGTTCTGAGGCTGCGGCTCCCTGGAGGAGGGGAAGGGGAAGTGCTGCAGGGGCTGAGGCATCTGTAGTTTGATGTCGTGCTGATTCTAGTGATCGTTTCTGGGAGTTCTCTCTTTTTCTCCAAGCTAACTATCTTCCCAAGTGTTTGACCACAGCCAACTGGTGCTCAGTCTTCCTGCTGAGTACACAGACCAGGGGACACTGTGATTTGATACTGACACTGTTGCTCCTTTGGGGTTTCTGAATGCAGTGGTGACTTTTGGGCAAGAGTATCTTGAATATTTTGAAAGCAAAACAGTATTTCTTGAGAGGATGGTCATCACAATCCCTTTTCCCACCTGGTTATGAATACTGGATCCCATTTCAGGGCGAGGAACCCTGATCCACAGCAGGTCATGCACACTTGCTCTGGGCACAGCCAGGACTTGAGCAGATCCTGTGTTGGAGGCCACCTGGGCCCCTTGACGAGTCAACTGTGCACCCATTCCCAGAGGTAAAGGTGTGCAGTGCTCTAGTGGCTTTCACCAGGAAGTTCAAGACACGATGTTTGACAGAAATGGTTTGTATCCCTTTACCCCTGTTCAAAGCCATTGCTTGGGGTTTCACATTGGCACTGAAGCTTGGCATTGCATTTTAGTCTGAACGTCCGGGGGAAGAAGCCTTGGGACCCCGCAGTGTTTATGGCGGAATTCATACACAGCCGCCAGTGACTGGTGACCCCTCCCCTGGCCAAGTGGCTATTCTTAAGTGTTTCTGATACATGGAAGTCACCAGTTATCGGGGTTCCTGGGGTGTCTTCAGTTATCAGAGAGAGACGTGTACTTCAGTACAACTGTTTTTGTTTTTTTTCCCCCCAATCCTGTGCATTTCATTATATTCACGTTTCAGAAACATTCTTGACAAGGGGCCCATTAAACCTCACCAGACTGCTATGGAACCTCTACGAGTTTCCTGTGGATGCTGTAACGAATTGCTAAAAGGTGGTGGGAGCGGGGGGTGGGTTTAAGACAACAGAAGTGTGTTTTTTCACAGCTCTGGAGGCAGAAGTCTGAAGTCAAGGTGTTGGCTGGCTGTGAAGGGGAATGTACTCAGTACTTTCTGTGCTTGCTTTCTGGTGGCCACTGGCCACCCTGGTGGTCTTTGTCTTGCAGCTGCCTCACTCCCATCTCTGCCTCCCTCTGCATGTGGCTGAGTACTCTCTTTTTATAAGGACACCCTAAATCCAGGATGACCTCACCTCGAGATCCTTAACTTAATTTTATTTGCAAAGGCCCTTTTTCCAATAAGGTCACATTCCCAGGCCCTGGGGCTTAGCAGCTGGCCATCTGACTGGAGAGATCACCATTGAACTCACCAGGGAGCCCCCAGCACCAAGAAAGGCTAAGAGGTCTCCCTACCTTCCTAAAGGGTTCCCAATTTTTCCTGACAAAAATCTCAGTTTCCTGATTTTTGCTGCTGTAGCTTGTCTGCATTCTTGTCTTGCAATTTGAAAATAACAATTTATTCCCTTTACCACCTTCCTCCACCCCAACCCCTTTGTTAAAGAGCTTCTGAACAGGTTTAAGTTTTGGTGAGGACTGACCTTTTTTTTTTTTAATTCCCCAAAATTATTTAACTGGGAAAGCACTGAGTGGACATGAGTCAAAACCCCCATCCTTCCTATGGCGTGAAACTTCCTAAATGCTTTTTGGGAGGAGGAAACTCCCGCGGGGCTTAGGACAGTGGTCAGTTTCTTGTAGCTCAGTCTCAAGTTCAACACCCACATTCCCTGCCACTTCTCCTGAGACACTGGCAGCCTCTATCCACTGGATCCGAGGTGACCGGGAGCCTTGTAGTTTCCAGACCACTCTCACCCACCTGACTTCAGAAGCCACCTGACTTCTCTCAGGTCCCACCTTAAGTGTCGCCCCCTCGAGGCTGCCTGACCACCCCCTCTGCCCCAAGGCCTCTTGTGTTTTCTCTTCTCTTTTTCCTCCATCGCTCTTTCCTGATGATATCTACACAGCGGGCAGACAGGCAACCTCAATGCCTCGGGATGACATAATTTTTAAATTTCCTCCAGTCAAAACCAGAAGAGAGAAGTGGGAAATCTTGGGTGAAAACCATGTCGCTTGACAGCTTAGGTAGAATAAAATTTTGGCAATTTTAGTTTGAATGTTCACTTATAATTTTTCTGAAATAGCACAGTAGCTAAAAATTGACCGTTATACTCAGCTTGAAACGCTTCCATTCCCAGACCCATGACTGCTGTTTTATGCTGGTTTCTCTTCGTTTCTTTTTATTGAGTTAGATTCCACACACCATAAAAATGCACCGTTTCAAAGTGTGCAGTTCAGTGGATTTTAGTACATTCACAAGGTGGACCAGAGTGGTGTTGGGATGCTTGGCTACTGCAGAGGCGGATAGTTGTAAACTTTTTCTGAATGTGGGATTTGCGTAGTGTTTATTAAGGGACACAGAATTAAAGTCACATTTAAAAAATTGAGGATATGAAAAATTAATGTTTTCTGCACAGGGTGTGTTGTGTTTGGGACAAGACAAGGGTGGGAGGAAGGCGTCCAGGAAGGAGAACTGCCACCCTGGAAACCCCCAGGGTCATGGTCAGGGAGACCCACCGCCCACAGGAAACTCTTCTCAGTGACACAAGGCGCCCTTTCATCCTGTCGACAACCTGACGTGAAGACGCCCCAGAGACTCCCTGTGATCCATCGTGAGAACCTTCCTAAGGGACTCCTCGCCCATGTCCAGACCCGCTCAGGAGTCCACCCAGCACAGCCCCCGACACCTCCCCGGTGTGCCCCTTACTCTCCAAGCTATAACCTGGATACCACCCACGGGGACATGCCTGTCCCCTGGCACACTCAGCGTGTTCGTGACGACACTGCTCTTACATGTAGGAGGCACCGTTGGTTTCCACCCCCTGTCTCTGCACCCCCGCCCCAGGGGTCCCTGGCACGAATCTCTCTCCTGCTTTGGTCTTCTCTTCCTTCACCTGTGAAAAGCCTTTTCCACCAAATGCTGCTTCCCCCAGGAAGCGTTTCTTGAAAGTTCCAATGAGGGGTGAATTCTGTGCAGGGAGCAAGCCCCCTTCCTTCACATTGGAGAATCTGGGTTTCCTCCTTCTCTGTTCCTGGTCGGTCTACTCTTGGGGCCTTGCTGCCTCTTAGTTTCTGCGTGTGTTCATTGGGGCAGGATGCTGCTGGGCAGCTGTCTGCCTTCCCTGATGGTCAGGAAGCTGGGCAAGCAGCCTGGGGAGGAACTTTGTGGATGTTGTTGCCGAAATTTGGCCTTTGTTCACTCGTGCTGGATGAAATCTCGGAGACAGAGTTTGGGTGAAGTAGAAATTTGCCAGGCAAAGCCGGCCACTGCAGGCAAATGTCCTCAAGACTGTGTGTCCCACCCGGAGTCAAGGAGCAGAGCGTGGTCAGCTTGTGGATTGGCTGGTGGTGAGGTAATGGGGCATCAGCATCATCAACCTTCTGCTTCCAACCTGTCTGACGTCTAACATGCTTGTGGGCAGCTTGCAGTTGACTTCTCCCACCTGGTGGGGGTTTCAGTACCTGCTCAACAGCTCAAAGGACATGGCTTGGAATATTATCTGTAGTCCTTGAGGAAGAACAACAGATCCTTAACTTTGTTTAATGGCTAAAGTATTTTTATCTTGCTTGACCATTTTCCTTTCTTCCCGCATTTTCTCACTTCTCTGATTAAATTTATGCCTTGACTGAAGTTTTTCTACAGACAAAAGGCAGCAGAGGATGCAGCAGGGGTCTGTTCTGGGAAGGCTTCATTGGGTCCTGCTTGGCGATGGTGGCCGCCACGTCATGGCATCATTCTCTCTTTGCCTCTCGGGCCCCACGCAGAGCCCTCCGACTACGTGAACACTTTGCTTTGAATTACCATGATCTGTGTACCTGGCCCATCCTCCCCAGGCAGAGGCCCCAGGCTTCCTGAGAGAGGAGACGTGGTTCCTCTTGCCCATCCTTCCCGGTTACTCAGCATACACTGAGTGTGTACATTTTCTAAACAATGGTCCTAGGCCCAGAATCCTCTCCTCATCCTCCGTGTTTCACTGTGAGTACACGGCTTCTCGCCACCTCTCTCTTTTTCTGTCTGTTGCTCATCTCTGGATGTGTACTGCTTCTGATTTCTGCTTTTATCTGAAGCCCTTCTGGCCACTGGTGGTTGCTCCCAGACCCTCTCCTACCTAGGGTCTTCCTGCCGGGGCGCCCAGTATCCATTGTTTTGACTTCTGAGTTCCCGACTTCCACTCTCCCTAAACCCTCACCCCACCCCATCAGGACCCTGGTCTTTGGCAGCCAGGCTTCTGGTCTCTCTGGACACCACCCACCACAGGGAGCTGCCTGGGGGTCTCAATATTAACACATATGTGTTCATGGGAACATTACAGGGTAGCAATGGATCAGTTCAGTTCAGTCGCTTAGTCGTGTCTGACTCCTTGCGACCCCATGGACTGCAGCACGCCAGGCTTCCCTGTCCATCACCATCTCCTGGAGCTTACTCAAACTCATGTCCATTGAGTCAGTGATGCCATCCAACCATCTCATCCTCTGCTTCCCCCTTCTCCTGCCTTCAATCTTTCCCAGCATCACGATCTTTTCAAATGAGTCAGTTCTTCGCATCAGGTGGCCAAAGTATTGGAGTTTCAGGTTCACCATCAGTCCTTCCAATGAATATTTAGGACTGATTTCCTTTAGGATGACAATGGATACCAATGATTTTCCTCAAAAATGTTGAAGATTCGAAAGATATAGTAAAGAACAACTCAGTAATCACCCACCTCCAATTTGACTCGTCTTCACATGACATGATACCCACACCAGCCTGTTTTTATTGCACAAACCGTAATAGATCCAGCCTGGCCTGGCTGGACACTCAGGAGGTCATCTTACTTCTTTCCTCTCAGAGGGAGCAACTTACATGAATTTAGAGGAGATTAATTTTATTTTCATGTACATATGATTCCATATACAACACATAGTTCTGTTGTGCATACTTTCAAACTTTATGTAAATGACATGATAGTGTGTGTGCTTAGTCTGCAACTTGTGGTTTTGATTCAAGATTATATTTGTGAGATTTGCAATGGGACCTGCGGGGTCATACTCTCCCATATTCCCACACCACAGCTTACCTGCCCACTGCTGGACTGATATCTGTGTCCCCACGTTTCAGGGTAGCAGACTTTGCCCCAGATCCTTTTGCTGTGTCTCTGGAGCTCCCATGTGAGTCTGTCTGCAAGTGGAATTGTTGACTTGGAAAGTGTGAGCATCTTCACCCTTTTTGGACATCCCCAGAGATTTTTGATGAGGGGACATCAACTTCCCTCCAGCAGTGTGTTTGAAGCTCCCTGTTTCTCTACTCTCTTGTCCATGCTTGGCACTGCTAATCTTTGAGATTTTTGCTGGTATGATGAGCATGAAATTCTGCCTCATTGTTTCACTTGCCTTTTCCTCATTAGTGTTGCAGGTGACCATCTTTCAAGTGTTTATTGGATTTTTCTCTTCTGTGAATTATCCATTTAGATAAGAAATATTTAAGAACAGCTTTGTGTGCATGCATGCTCAGTTGCGTCAGTTGTGTCCGACTCTTTGTGACCCCGTGGACTGTAGCCTGTATGGCTTGCTCCTCTGTCCACGGGATTATCCCGGCAAGAATATGGGAGTAGGTTGCCATTTCCTCCCCCTGGGGATCTTCCCCACCCAGGAATCTAACCCTCATCTCCTGCAACTCCTGCACTGACTAGCGGATTCTTTACCACTGAGCCACCTGGAAACTCCAAGAACAGCTTTTTTGAGATATAATTCACATACCGTATGATTCACCCATTTAAAGGGTGCAATTTGGTGGCTTTTAGTGTATTCACAGAATTGTGTAAACATCACCTCAATCAGTTTACAGCATGAATAAAAGGAAACCCTTATCCTCACTCCTCCAAACTCCCCTGCCAACCACCAGTCTATTTCCTGTCTCTATAGATTTGTTCATTCTGGAGATATCATAGAAATGGAATCATATAGTATGTGGTCCTCTGTAGCTGATTCTTTTACTTAGCATGATGCTCGCAAGATTCAATAATAGTCCATTGTAAGGATGTGTCACATTTTGTTTAGTAATCAGGTAATGGGTATTTGGTTTATTTCTCCTTTTTTGGTATCACGGGTGATGGCTGCTGTGAACTTTTGTGTATAAGGTCTTGTATGGACATATGTTTTCATTTCTAGGAGTGGAATTGCTGAGTCACTTATAGCTTTTGAATATTTTTCTTTTAGTTGTTTGCTTGCTTCCCCCCCCCCCCCGCCCTGTTTCGTTGGAATTCTTATACTTTCTGGCTAAAAGTCTCTGTATTCTTTGTTGCACATATCTTCCAGGCTGTGGTCTTATTCACTTTTTCTTTTTTGGTGGTGTAGAAAACCTAAATATATTATTTATTTCCTGTATGGTTTATGCTTCTTTGTGTCTGGTCTGAAAAATCCTCCCTACTCTGAGGCTATGAAGTTATTTCCGTATATCTTCTTCTAAGGGTTTTTATAGGTTGCCTTTTATAATTAGACCTTTAACTTTCCTGAATTTTGTTGGATATTTGTCGTGCAACGTGAAAACTAATTTTCTTATATTTCCCTACGGATAGTCAGTGTCCTTCCACCATTTATTAATAAGCCCACCTTTCTTTGGGCTTCCCTGCTGGCTCAGAGAGTAAAGAATCTACCTGCAATCTACCTGGGTGGGAGACCCTGGTTCTATCCCTGGGTTGGGAAAATCTCCTGGAGAAGGGAATGGCAACCCATTCCAGTGTTCTTGCCTGGAGAATCCCATGGAAAGAGGAGCCTGGTGGGCTACAGTCCATGGGGTCCCAAAGAGTTGGACATGACTGAGCAACTGACACTTTCATTTTCTTTTTCCATCCTTCTCCATTGATTTCTAAGGCTCCCTTTATCACACATCGAGTTATATATACAGGGAGACAGTAACTGGGTTGATCCTGTGGATTCACTAGTTTCAGGCTCTAACCTGTGTCACTATCATACTCTCTTAATTCCAACACATTTATGATAAGACTGGACATCTGGGAGGGTAAGTCATCCATATCGTCCTTCCAGCTTGTCTTGGCTTTTGTCTATGGTATGTATTTTTAAATCCATGAACATGGTATAGTCTCTATTCAGTCATGTTTTCTTTTGTAACATCCAGTAACAGGGTGATTTCTCATTCGTAAATGGTGCCTTCTAGCTGTGACCTCCACATAGTAGGGAGGGCAAATGGTCTGCCTTGTATGAGGGCACTGATCTCATTCATAAGGGCTCCACCTTCATGCCTAATCACCTCCCAAAGGCCCCACCTCCTAAAACCACTGCACTGGGCATTAGATTTCAACATAGGGATTTTGGGAGGACACAAACATTGACACCATAGCATCATTCAGGGAAATTTAAGTGTAGAGATTCCTCAAAAAACTGGAAATAGAACTGCCATATGACCCTGCAGTCACACTGCTGGGCATGCACACTGAGGAAACCAGAATTGAAAAAGACACGTGTACCCCACTGTTCATCGCAGCACTGTTTATAATAGCCAGGACATGGAAGCAGCCTAGATGCCCATCAGCAGACAAATGGATAAGGAAGCTGTGGTACATATACACAATGGAATATTACTCAGTCATTAAAAAGAATACATTCGAATCAGTTCTAATGAGGTGGGTGAAACTGGAGCCTATTATACGGAGTGAAGTAAGCCAGAAAGAAAAACACCAGTGCAGAATACTAACACATATATATGGAATTTAGTAAATTGGTAAAGATAACCCTGTATGCGAGACAGCAAAAGAGACACAGATATATAGAACAGTATTGTGGACACTCTGGGAGAGGGTGAGGGCGGGATGATATGGGAGACTGGCATTGAAGCATATAAATGATCATATGTGAAATGAATCACCAGTCCAAGTTCGATGCATGATACAGGGTGCTCGGGGCTGGTGCACTGGGATGACCCGGAGGGATGGGATGGGGAGGGAGGTGGGAGGGGGGTTCTGGAAGGGGAACACATGTACCCCCATGGAGGATTCATGTCAATGTATGGCAAAACCAATACGTTATTGTAAAGTTAAAAAGTAGATAAATAAACTAATTTTAAAAAAAAGAAACAATAATCTAATGCAAGCAACAAACGAGGAAATAACAGCATAAGAATAGTCTTTAGGGAAAAGAAATCTGACTTGTTTGTGTAGCTTGAAAGAGTAACTCTGCCTGTTCACTGTGGGGGGTTTCAGATATCATTAGCAGCATCAGGAATCCTGCATCTTGGGATGAAACAGACAAATCTGAGAGAGAGTCTCTGACTATTATTCTACAAAAGGAGGGTCCCAAACTCTTGGGGGCCCTGAGGGCAATCCAAAGAACTGGAGCTGACTGAGGAAAGAGAACTGAACACCTCCAAGGCTTGGTGTGAACATATGTGACCCTCATGCAAACTGACCCTCATATGAATATGACTTTTATCCTCGTCCTGAGAGCAGGACATGAAGGAAGTGTTATTTGCACACATCTCTAGCTGGACTTGCAGGTGATGATGCATTTATTGGCATGAGTGGGTGACGGAAGTAAAGATGAAGAGGTCAGAACAAGGAGGATGTCTGGGAGGAAATGACTAACTTGTAAAGAAATTTTGACTATTGGCATCCTCTCCCTTACCTGGAAAATCCCATGGATGGAGGAGCCTGGTAGGCTGCAGTCCATAGGGTTGCTAGGAGTTGGAGATGACTGAGCGACTTCACTTTCACTTTTCACTTTCATGCATTGGAGAAGGAAATGGCAACCCACTCCAGTATTCTTGCCTGGAGAATCCCAGGGACGGGGGAGTCTGGTGGGCTGCCATCTATGGGGTCGCACAGAGTCGGACACAACTGAAGCGACTTAGCAGCAGCAGCATCCTCTCCCCAGTGCCTCTCCCACCAAGACTTTCCGGTTGGTTGATTTTCTGGTTTGGTACAACCCTTCCTGGAGAAATGAGGCATTTAGGTCTAAAAGAAACCAGAGCACCTGTCTAGCTCAGCCCTTTAATTTTCCAGAGGAGGAGACAGGTGTGAATTGCACCTCTCTGCACCCAGCTGCACCTCCATCCCCTGAGCAGAGCAGCTTGGAAACCTGGAAGGAACCTCAGGCTTGAAGTTGTGAGGCTTCAGCTTCTCTGAGCCTCGGTTTTCCCATCTGTCAAATGGGGACAGTCATACCTGTCCTGCCTCCAGGTTGTCATGAGAACCAGATGAGACAATTTGAGCTCAAGTGTTTTGTAAAAGAGAAAGCAACTGCAGGTTGAAGTTGCTATGGCCAGTCTCACCCAGGTCTGCACAGCTAACTAGTCCTTCCCCTTCGCCTTCTCTGTTGAGTTCTGCAACACAATTCTAGGAACCAAAGGGTCTCATTTCTTGCCTTGGCCTAGAGAGCCAGTGCCACCTTTCATCTCTTCTCTGCATCCTTCCTCCATAGAAGGTTATGGGAACATCACAGCTGACCATGTGACGACAGTGAAAGAAATCACGGCCTGGAATGAGTTTAACTGCCTCTGTTCAGGAGTTATTTTACCAAAGACCCAGGAGGTGACAGAGAAGTGGAACTGGAATCACAGAATCTTAAAATTGGAAGGGACTGGACATTGTGCTAAGCAGTGCACTCTCCCAAGTAACCCAGGAACATGCTCTCAGAAATCACTCACAGATGACCAAGTACTTGGCTTTTCATGCTTCCAGGGAGGGTGGCTCCCACCTCTCTAGGCACTTTGTGCCATTTTTAGAAAGGTGACTAAAGCACAACTCAGTATCAAGTGGACTGCAGGAACACGGGAGGAATTCTGCCCACCGACACACAATTGCCATGTGCCACATAAGCCTGAAATGCCACACATGGCACATAAGTCTGAAGTTAAGATTGTTTACAAATAAAGACCATTACAGTGTCTTCAATCTCGTCCCTTAGAAACAGCGTAGGATAGAGTTCTAGCGCACTATTTTAAAAGTTTCTTAGAATTCCTGGAATTTGTGATTCTTGTTTCGAGGTAAAGCGTTTTTATGCTGTTTTTTCTTTGTGACTAAGCTAGACATTTATTGGAGATCTATTTGTTATGTGTGTGGGAGGGTAACCTGGAGATGGATATGGATAAGCTCATCTGGATTATTTGGCTTCTCAGGTGGGGCTAGTGATAAAGAACTTGCCTGCCAGTGCAGGAGACGTAAGATTCGTGGATTCGATCCCTGGGTCGGGAAGATCCCCTGGAGGAGGGCATGGCAACCCATGTCAGTATTCTTGCCTGGAGACTCCCATGGACTGAGGAGCCTGGTGGGCTACAGTCCATGGGGTTGCAAAGTTGGACATGACTGAGCGACTTAACACTTATACACTTAACCCAAATGTACTAAGTGCCCCATGTTACATATGCAGATTAAAATTGAAAAACACTCATATATGCTGCAAGTCGAGCTTTCCTGGTGGCTCAACAGTAAAGAATCCGCCTGTCAATGCAGGAAATGTGGGTTTGATCCCTGGGTCGGGAAGATTCCATAAAGGAGGAAATGGCTACCCACTTCGGTATTCTTGCCTGGAGAATTCCATGGACAGAGGATCCTGGCGGGCTACAGACTGTAAAAATAGCACAACAATGATTTAATAATAATGAGCTATGCTTTAATCATAGGCTACATACAGTCTGTAGCCCACCAGGCTCCTGTCCATGGGATTGCAAAGAGTTGGACACAATTTAGCGATTAAAACAGCAACAACAACATACTGCAAGTCAGAATTTATATTTTTGGTAAATCTGAGAATTCCCTACAACCCAGTGGCTCGGACTCCATACCACTGCCAAGGGCCTGGGTTGAATTCCTGGTTGGAGAACTAAGATTCCACAAGATGTGAAGTACAGCCAAAAAAAAAGTATATTTTTGGTAAACCAGTATCTCCTGGCAATAACCCTAATTTAATTAATGGGTGGTGGGCTACAGTCCATGGGGTTTCAGAGTCAGACACAACTGAGTGACTAAACAAAAACAGATAGTTTTGAACTATGCTTTGTTGTTCAGTCGCTCAGTCATGTCCATCTCTTTGTGAGCCCATGGACTGCAGCACACCAGGCTTCCATGTCCTTCACCATCTCCTGGAGCTTGCTCAAACTCCTTATGCTTATCTTTTTACTTTGAAGAGCTGTTCTTTTCCAAGACAGTTTCAAACTCTTTTACTAGTAATTAATGTGAATAAAATTTACATTTGAGAGGCAAAAAAGTTATCAAAGGCTTAACATAATTCTTTCTTTTTACATTACAGTTGTATATGCTTTGACCCCCCCTCCCACCTTGGAGTTTGGTTATGAATTAGATACATAACACAAAGCAGCAATTTAATAAACATCTAATAAATGAATGCGCAGTACCCTTTAAAGTAATGAATTTCAGGATATAAACATAGACTTATCTCAGATTATGCTTTCAGAGTAAAGAAATAGATCGGGGCAGTATTAGCAGCTATAAAGTGAATGTGAAAGTCACTCAGTCGTGTCCGATTGTTTGCGACCCAATGGACTATACAGTCCATGGAATTCTCCAGGCCAGAATACTGGAGTGGGTAGCCTTTCCCTTCTCCAGGGGATCTTCCCAACCCAGGGATTGAACCCACGTCTCCCACATTGCAGGCAGATTCTTTACCAGCTGAGCCACCAGGGAAGCCCAAGAATACTGGAGTGGGTAGCCTATCCCTTCTCCAGCGGATCTTCCCAACCCAGAAATCGAACTGGGGTCTCCTGCATTGCAGGCAAATTCTTTACCAACTGAGCTATCAGGGAAGCCCTAGCAACTATAAATTACCATAAATCCACCTTGAACAAATAAAGCAACTGATTCAGTTAAAAGAGAAACTACACCTAAGCAAGTGGGAGTAGAGGTCTCATCTTCAGAGCAGGCAGGTTTTACCCAGTTTCTGAGTATTTCACTTCCCAAGGCACTTCAGTCAGCTCCGATTCTCCACCGTGAAGAAATCCCACTTTTACTGAAGAATAGCTGCTTGTATGAAAAATCGGACCATTTGTGCACATACACATATATGCATGGGGCGCGCGCGCGCACACACACACACACACACACACACACACACACACACACACACACACACACACACACACACACACACACACACCCTGTATGTTTAATTGCCCAACACACGATAGCCATTTTTCTATGTTGGATAAACTAACGAATGAATCTTTTCCTTATCTGCCGGGATAAACTGCCAGCTTTCAAGTACTCCTTGGTTTTCCCGGATGAATCATGTACCTTCTAGCACCTGGGGGCCCAGGGCTGCCCATATATGGAATCGGGGCTCAGCTCCTGACCTAGTGAAGGTGTATCAGGAATCTTTGCTCGAGTCACTGTCTTCGTCATTTGCCCTAAAGTTGTCAGTTGCCAGTGTGTTTGTGTTTTGTACAAACCTTAGTTGTACAGCGGGATGAATTTTCCATGTGTGCACCGTCCCCCACCCCCCCACCCCCGCCACAGAGCAACATGTGGAATGTTCCAGCCCTGGAAAGGCTCCCTGGTGGCTCATCCCAGTCAATTCCCATTCAACCCTCCTCTCTCGCCCAGAAGTGACCTTTCTGACCTCTGTCATCTTAGTTTTGCCTGTTTTTGAACTTTGTATAAAATGTTTTTTGCCCTGGCTTCTTGCACCCAGCATAATGTCTGTGAGTTTCATCTTTGCTGCCAAGTGTCCTGATCAATGCTTTGTTCTTTCTAATTGTTATGTAGCCTTTCTTTGTAGAATGTACCACGGTCGGCTTACCTGGTCTCCAGCTGATTGCTATTTGGACTTACTAGGAATAAAGCTAAAATTAAGTTCCCTGTATGTGTCTTTAGTATACCTCACGTCCTCCTTCCTCTTGGGCTTAGGATAGACATTTTCCAAAGTGATTGTACCAGTGTTCATTCCCACCAGCAGTGTGCGTGCTTGCTAAGTCACTGCAGTCGTGTCCAACTCTTTGCGACCCCATGGACTGTAGCCCGCCAGGCTCCTCTGTCCATGGGATTCTCCAGACAAGAATACTGGAGTGGGTTGCCATGCCCTTCTCCAGGGGATCTTCCTGATGCAGGGATCAAACCATTGTCTCTTAGGGCTCCTGCACTGGCAGGTGGATTCTTTACCACTAGCCACCACCTGTGTAGGAAAGTTCTAATCTTTTTAATTTTAGCCATTTTGGTGGTTACATAGTGATATCTTGTTACTTTTAATTTGCGTTTTCCTGACTAATCTTTTTGATCCTATTTTCATGTACTTCTTGGCTATTTGGTTTGTGTAGTGGCTATTCAATCTTTCTATTTTCTTTTTTAATTCAGGTATCACAATATTTATTGATAGACACAAGTATATAAAATTAGAGCAAGGGCATAACTTCGTTCAGCAGAGATGATTTCAAAACTCTTAGAGGAAGAACCAATTCAAATTTACCCATGTTTTATATCCATGAAACCCACTTCAAGGACATTAAGGCTCTCTCAAAATGGATCAACTTTGTGCAGTTCAATCACGTGTCTTTTAAAAAGTGTAAGCACTTGCCCAGGCTCAAAACTATGAAAACCTGGCCCATAAAAAATCCACTGGAGAGAGAAGTGTACGGGTGATATACTATTCTGGCGCAACCACCAATTACAGCTGAGAATTCTTCCATAACGACCAAGTGGATAATTAAACACTGCAGCTATTCAAATATGACTGAGCAAAGTGCAACCCTGTAATAGCCATGGTCCCTATTGCATCTTCTAAGTTAAAGCATATGCAAAGATCCATGCAGTAAACAGCCTCCGCCTGAGAATTCAGGATAGAAGCTTTCTTCTTATTGATTCATAGCATTTCTTTGTATGTCTGGTATAAGCTTTTTCTTGGAAATATTAGTGTCTTCTCCTCCCAGCCTTGGCTTGCCTCTGCTTTCTGCATGCTGTCTTTCAATGAACACAAGCTCTTAACTATAATGAAGTCCAATCTATCTAGCTTTTCTTTTCTGGTCAGTACATTCTCTGTCCTGTTTAGCAATATTTGCTCAACTCTGTTTTCTTGACTGTGAGCTTATTTCTCTGCAAACATCCTGTTTCATCTGCTCTGAATTCCCGACCTACCGGCTGCCCTGACGCCGTCACACGGATATTTATCAAAGCCTTTCTTATCTGTTGCCTGATAGACCTCTCACACTTCCTGTGTCTTGGACCTATCTGTCCGGTGTTCTTTGGTCTGCCTGTTCACAGTTCCAGCACTAATGCCATCTCTCGTAGTGATCGATCATTTGTCTGATTTGGTGCCGCCCTTCTTGGAGGAAGGCCGTCATCTCGTTGTGTCACTGTGTTCTTAAGCAGAAAATTCAACTTAGAGTCAATATGATACGTTGAAGGGGATCAATTTCATTAGAATCGTCTTTTACTGTTAGTGTCTTGTGGAAATATGCAATCAGGAAGAATTCCCCAAATTTGTGTTTCCTGTGCTGAGCTGTACTTGGAAGACACTGGAGACAAACCGGAGAAGAGGGGGAAACCTGAGACCTGTTGAGATCCACGTGGCTGACAGAGCTGGGAGCCAGCAGGCGCTGCAGAGCTGGCAAGAGAAGAGGTTGGTGGAGGAGGGGAGAACAGCCATGGCGGTGCTGCCAAGGGGTGTGTCACCTCTGGAGTGAGTGTAGCAGGTTTGCATGTCAAGTCCCCCTCAGGATTAGGAGTATGTGCAGAAGAGTTAACACAGAGGCCCGAGACAGGGGTCCCCAGAAAGCCTGCTTCCAAGGTGGGCCCTCGACTGGCATCTGGGAGCTTGGACCTGGGGAGGGTCCCCCCCACCCCCCACCCCCCACCCCCAGGCATGGCAAGCGGCTCCCTGTCCTAAACCGTGTGTATAGACAGCAGGGCCGGAGCTAGGCTCCTCCTGTCCTCCTGCAAGTCTGGGGTGGGGTTGGGGGTTGGTGTCGGGCAGAGGGTGTTCGTGGGACCGGCCCCCCAGTAAAAACCCTGGGCGCTGACTCTAACGTGTCCCTGCTGGACAACACTGCGCATGTGCCGCCTCAGCTCGCGGCTGGGGGAGTTTAGCGCGTCCTGTGTGACTCCACTGGAGGGCACGCTGGAGGCTGGTCCCCAGGACTTCACCACCCACCTCCCGGCCCCTGGGCTGACCTTGCTCTGCATCCTCTGGCTGTAATAGGTCAGCTGTGATGATGGCTCTGTGCTGAGTGCCCACCTCCTCCCAGCAAATCGCTGATCCTGGACTTGTTCTTGGAGACCCCCAACTCACGTCCAGGAGCACAGAGACTAAGGCTATGCTTCTGGCTCCTCTCCTGCTGCTCCCCTGAGAACTTGCAGTGAACTTACCCTTGCTACTTAAGGTGCCCCTCATTCAGTGCTGTGCTAAGCAGGGATACTGAACCAGAATAAGATTTTACCCTTTATCTAAAGAAGCATTCAGTGAAATGAAATAATTCACAAATGTACGCACTAAGTCCCAAGTTATGTCAGAAAGTGGTGTCTCGTGTTTTTAAAATGAGAGTCACTGAAGGCTGAGGTAGGAAACAGATGACCTGACATGGATCTTAAGGGCAGGGTGGCTGGAGGAACAGTGGCCCCAGAGATACCCACATCCTAACCTGAGGGGCCTGGGAATGTGTCACCTTGCAGGGCAAAGGGGAACACGGTTGCTGATGGAATTAAGGTTGCTAATCAGCCAACCTTAACGTGGGGAGCAGGTGCTGGACTGTGCGGGTGCGATGTGTAATCACAGGGGCTTGAGTGTGGAAGAGGGCACATGGGCACGGTTGTGGTGCCACCGCCAAGCGCCTCCCTTGTCCTGAAGATTTCCAGGGCAGAGTCAGAACCCTGCTCTTGGTGACTTTGGTTTTCTTAGGAGCACTGACACCTGTCCTCTCAGCAAACACACTTCAGAGCTCTCCTGAACCCCCCTCCCTACGCTCAGGCTTGGAAAATGCACAGGGAAGGCAGGGACTCAAAAATGGAAATGCTGTCTCCCAAGAGAGCTCGTCACTGATTCCCTCATCTCCTGGCCAACCTCCCCAACCCACCCTAGCTCACTGGATCCCACTAGTCCTAGAGGCAGCAATGATTAGGTTCAACCCTAGGAAATTATCCTTTCCTTAGGTCGAAAAATAGTTCAGTCAACAATCTCATACCATTTAACATAGTAATATCATCAATACCACTACACGGATGAAGAAACTAAGGTTTAGGAAGGTCAAGTCATTTGTTCAAGACCACACATTTAGTGAATCAGCAAACTCAGACTTGACAGTGGCTTGACTCCAGATCCTGCCATTCTAAGCGCAATGACAGGTTGCTGTCTCCAGAAGGGGCTCCTGCTGGATGCTGGGGAGAGAGAAGGTTGGAAGAGCATGGTTTTTAGATGCCATGGCAGCCATGGGGAAGCCAGCATAGACAGAAAGGCTTAAGCTGGGGGAGCAGAGAGTAGGATAAACAGGGACACCCGATGGAGGCAGGAAGGTGGGTAGGTTGCCATGGAGATCAGGGTGAACTTTACCACAACTGGGAGATGCTGGAGATGACCTACAGTGAAGGAAGGTTTTGTTGGTCTCCATCCTTGGCACCACCTCTAGTGCATGGCAGTTGCTCAATAAATGCTCATTAAATAAGAGCAGAAGCAAGCAGATAAGGTTAGCAATTGCTCAGGTGCTTAGTTGCTCAGTCATGTCTGACTCTTTGCCACCCCATGGACTGTAGCCCGCCAGGCTCCTCTGACAATGGGGATTCTCCAGGCAGGAAGACTGAAGTGGGTTGTCATGCCCTCCTCCAGGAGATCTTCCCAACCCAGAGATCGAACCCAGACCTCCCTCATTGCAGGCGGCGTCTTTACTGTCTGCGCCACCAGGGAAGCCCAGGAATTGTTCCTAGCAGCGAGGAATTACCACACTGAAAATACAGGGTTTCAGGAGCAGCTTTGATGCAAGCCCGTGCACTGTGAACAATTCCCGTCATGTATATAGTGACACCTACTGCCAATAATATAGGCTGGGACCCTTTCACCAACTTCTCTATATTTGTCAGTCTTTATCTTTTTACTTAAGTGCAGTGTTCAGCTGAAATGTGATCACACGTCATTGTGCAGTGAACAGCGTTTATAGGTAAATAAGCCTGGGTAGGCTTAAGGGACACATTTGTGAAAAGATGTGAGTATAAACACACATATAGGCTGTTGTAAGAACTTCTAAGGTCCTAGGCGCTCTGAGTTCTGGACACTCATCCCACATCATAACAAACATATTAAAATACTCCCACATTAAATACTCTTAAACAATTGAAGCTTTAAAATAAGTTTTCTCTGGAAATTGTTTGGCAATGGGGAACTCATTTAATTTATGATTGCTATGACTTCCTGGGAATCATGGTGTTAGGAAATTCTAACCACGTGATTTCTTACACGTGGTTTTCAAATAATAATGACATGTTTATCAACAGATAAATTATTAAGTTGACATGTTATATTTTAGGAATGTTTCTTTGAACATTTATTCATTTCATATTTGCAGTGTATTTTTTTTTCTTGCATTTTGGGGCTAATAAAATTTCTTTTTCAGTCCCAAATCTTTTCATAGGTTCTTGAAAAGCCTAATGAATAAAATAGCCCAGTGACCATTGCTGCTTGTGTGTCACTGGTCAATGAGGCGCAAAAGGCAATGAAAAAGCTTATTTTCTCTATTCTAAGGCTACCCCAGGACAGAACATGGAAAAATACCTCTCTTTTTCCTTTTGTTTCCAGAACTTTCTTATTTCTGTCCCTTCCCTGCCCCGTTCCACTCCCATATTTACAAGTGCTAGCTGACATGCAAGAGAGACATGCAAGGGACCCTTCTCGACCAATCTTTTGTGGGGAAAATAATTTATGATGAACATTTCCCTAATCGGACATTGTATTGTACCATTAACAGCTACACACTGCCGCTTTTACTTCCGATGTTCAGAGGCAGTGGTTTCAGACATGCCTTCAGCTGGCTATTTTTTTTTTCCTTTTCTGACATCTTCAGTGAATTGCAAGTGACGGGTTCTCTAGGACCTGATCTGTTAAGTGGCTGGTTCTTTCCTCAACCACATCTCAGGTGGACGGTCATGACTGTCTGGACATGTTCCGAGGGGCTTCGTCTGGATGAGGGCGATCCTCCCACGCAGCCCCAGGTGCTCCGGCCACACTGGCTGAGATGACCTGGCCAGGGTCGGGGTCTGGAAGGCCCACTGGCCGTCTGCAGCACTGAACCCTGGACCCCCGCCACCCAAGCCTTGACCTGAGCTATCCGACCTCCACTTCGGCCTCGACCTCGCAGTTTGACACCCTCCTTCCATCCCCCCACAGCCCGGACCTCCGCCATCTGACTTCCCGCCTCTGTCTTAACTGGCTTGACTTCCGCCATCTGGTACCCACCACCCGCCCTGACCTTGACCTGGGCCGGCGGACGCCCCCGCAGCCCTCGGGAATTCCTGCGGACACTCCCGGGACCCCCGAAGCGAACCCCGGAAGACTCCGGGACCACGGGCCGCCGACGCCTCCGCGCAAAGTGATTTCTCGGAAAGCCGAGCGCTTCGAAGAAGGCGGGCCCGGCGTGCCGCGCCCCGGGGGCGGCCCGTCCCGCCCTCCAGCGCCCGTTGGCCGTCGCGGCAGTCGGCCTTAAATCTGCGCGGGCGCCGAGGGCAGAAGCGCATCTCCGGAGCTCCGCGGCGAACGTGGGAACGCGGGGGCGGCGGCGGCGGCGGCGGCCCGTGGCGCAGGTGGGCTGCGTGCTGGGGGGGCCCGGAGCGCGGAAGGGGTCGGCGCCGCTGGCGGGTTCCGGGCTGGCGGTACGGCCCGCGGCGCAGGTGGGCTGCGTGCTGGGGGCCCAGGGCGCGGACGGGGCTGGCGGGCTCCGGGCTGGGGGTGCGGCCGGGGGCCGGGGGTCGGCAGCGGGACCCGGGGCACCGACGGCAGCGGGCGGCCGGGAGGCCCGGGAGAGCCGCCGGCGGCTCCAGTGGGTGGCGGGCGCGGCCGGCGGCCGGGGAGGCCAGAGGTCGGGAGCGTGGCCGGCGGCGCAGGTGGATGGCGGGCTCGGGGCGCGGACGGCACCTGGTGGCGAGGCCGCGCCCGTGCTCTCGCGGCCTGTTTTCTCTGTTCTCTTTTCTCCCGAATACAAACTTGACCGTCCAGGTGCGGCTGCTTCCAGAGAATGGCCGGTGCTTTAAAATAACCTCGTTTTTCTTAAAATTTGGTTTTCTTTTGGAAAACTTTAGAATGGCGCATACAGAGAGGGGGAATATTGACCCATTATCATAAGAGTTGCGCCTTTTCCCGCCCGCTCAAATCCTGCTCTTGAAACAGGGCTGGAGTTCTGACAGTGAAACTGCACCCCCCCCCCCCCGCCCCAAGCAGCCACGCGAGTGGGGTTAGAGTGTGAAGCGGGGCGGACAGGAGTTTTTAATTATGATTGATGACAGTTAAGATGTCTGAGTGCGGCTGGAGGTCTTCTGCTTCCATCGTAACCTAGTCTTTCCTAGCAAGAAAGTCTGCCAAGGGGTCACAGCTGAAAGAGCTCTGTGGTGTAACTTGAGCTGCAGGGCAAAGGGCAGGCTGTCTAAGGTGAGGTGTGCTCCCTGCTCAGAGCGTGAATGGAAGCTAGATACTGAATTTTCCAGAGTTTTTAGCCACCCCCACCCCCAAATTTATGAGGAATGTAACACTTTTTATGAAACCCAAATTAGGAGCCAGCCTTTTTGGAGACACTTCTTTTGGATTATGTCAGGTTCCCACCCGAATTGGAGGAGCTTAGGCATTTCAGTGGGCTTCCCGGGTGGCTCAGATGGTAAAGAATCCGCCTGCAGTGCTGGAGACCTGGGTTCGATCCCCTGGGTCGGGAAGATCCCACGGACAAGGGAATGGTAAGCCACTCCTGTATTCTTGCCTGGAGAATCTCATGGACAGAAGAGCCTGGTGGGCAACAGTCCATGGGGTCACAAAGAGTAGGACACGACTGAGTGACTACACACGCGCACACAGGCATTTCAGCAAGATTGGGGCTAGGAGAAATGGCTTTCATGGTTTTGGTCTTCCTGGCATCCAGGGTAAAAGACCAGGCTCCCTGAGAGGCTTGGGGAAGGCGAGTGTCCTGCACCTGTACCACGTCCAGACCCTTCCTGGAGTCCACTTGGGGTGGGCCCAGGGCAGCCTCTTATCACCTCCCGCCTGGGAAGCCTGGCCCCTGGCCGATTTGCAGAGATGCAGATTAGCTTCAGATAGGACTTGGCCCGTAAAGAGAATTATTACCTAAAAATCAAGGAAGAGGAAGTCATCAACATGTGACTGAACCTATAAATGTTTCCTGGCTCAGCATTTGGTGGAATTAATTGGTTAGTGTTCAGTAAATCGTTATGGATCACACTGTAAGAGAATCATAGGCTTTGAATGCAGGGTTCTAATCTTGGAGTGGGGGTGGGGTAGGTCGGTGACAATTGAGGTAAGCTGTCCATGTGCTGAGGTTCTCACTTGTTACTGTGGTTTTTTGCCTCCGAGTGATTGAAACCAGACCCTGCTGGGGGGTCAGGGGGCCTGGGCCTCAGTTTTTCCTCTTTTGAAGGAAGGGAAGCTGGATTAGATGATTTCTAGAGTATTTGATGTTCTATGACTCACTCTTCCTCTCAATGCCATTCTCTTTAATTTCTTTTTTCTTCTAAATTACCACGAGTTTGTTCTTAACAGTTTTGGGGGTTATGGATCCGTTAGAAATCCTGTTGGGAATGTGTTGAGCCACTTTCTAGAAAAATGCCCACACAAACAAAGCTTTGTGTTTTATTTCGGGAGACTCCTGGAGCATGGACTCCAGTTTATGAACTTTGTACTAAAGGGGTGAGCAAAATGCTGCTAAGCGGGACCATCTCATTTAATCGAGAGATGAACAAATTAAGGCAGACCCCTGCCTTCTCTCGTGTTCGGGCCCCTCTCGCCCTTCACCCAGCTCCTTCCTGGGGCCAGGGGAGCTGTTCTGTCTCTCTCCGGGAAAACTCTGGGGAACCTCTGCTTGGCTGGGTTATTTTCTGGGGTGCATGGTGGTGGCCTTTAGTTTCTCTCACCAGGTGTCCCTCCCAAGTCGCTCCCTTTTTACTTACAAGCACAAGGGGCTGTACTCAAATTCTGGGACTTTGAGATCCATTGTCTCTGCAGATGAGGAGAGCTTCAGAGAGAGCGACGGCGAAGAGGCTTTCCTGAGGTCTAGTTAGAGAAGAGCCTTCGCTGGGTTCTAGAGTTTCAGAATTGAAGTCCGTTTTCCATTTCGCTTGCTTCACTCCTGTAAATCCACAAGCAGGCAGCTGGAGTTACTGGATGAAAAGGTTTCAGGTGGCGCTCATGGGACTGCACCCCCTCCTACCCGGGACCCTGTCTCCGACCACAGAGCCACCTGCAGGGTGGCTGGAGTGTCCAAAACACACGCTTCTTGCTTTATGGGCCGGAGTGGGTCTGGATGTGACCATGTTCTTAGGGACAGTATGTCTTGTCACTGCTGATTGTTTCAAACTGTTTGGCCCGAAGAGGTCACATTTTAATCGGAAGAGTTGAAATGCTGGGTTTTTTTTTTTTTTTTTTTTTTTGGGTGGGCGTCTGTCCAACAGCCTGGGGGATTTCCACTTTGTTCTTGTAACTGTGGGCTGTGAGTCGGCACGGCAGGGCTGCTCTCTCTCTGTGCCATCAGGAAGCTGCCCACTCTGCAGGAATCTTCCTCCCCACCACGTCTCTGGACGCCCTGGGCGGCGAGGCCCCGGTTGGTCATAAGAGTTCCAGGAAAGAAAGTTGGGACAGAAATACAAGATGTCCTATTCAGTGACACTCTTCTAAGGTCCAGGTGCTATGTGGGCTGCTGTCCACGGGTCCCCTGAGTCCCCACTACAATGATGCCAGGTGCCCGAGGTTACCCTCGTGCGTCAGAGAGCATTGGTGACAATCCAGGGTCACCCAGCTGACAGATGGTGGGACTTGAATGGGACCCCAGCCCTATCCCATTCCCAGAGCAGCCGTGACGGGCACTCTAGATGGGACAGACAGCCTTGTGGACTTTTCCAAGAGCACAAATGTCACATCTGCTCACGCATGCTGTTCCAGCTGAGCATTAAGTAATAGAATTGGCTTTCAGAGTGATGGACTGCTCATTGAGGGAGCCTGAAAAGGTGAAAGTGATTTCCCCCACCATGTGCTAAAAATGGAGCGACGAGTGATGCCCTCAGGTGCAGCTGTTTGCGTGAAACAGAGTAGGGTGAGAGCTGGGGTGAGCGCAGCCAGAGCCTTGCTTGGGCCCACATCTGGCCGAGGCTCGGCTGCAGACTTCCCAGGGAGCTTTCGGTTTCCGCTGGGGTTGGAGGTCCTGGAGGCAGGACCTCATCGCACGTGGCGTGAGTTCCTGGATCCCTTGGGTTTCCCCGAGCCCGCACCTGTGTTGAGATCCTCTGACTTTCCTGTTAGCAGTTCCTGGCTGTTGAGAACCTGGAGCGCTGTGAATAACGAGACCATGCTTGTAAGTTTCACAGGATGTGTTTTCGCTTCCCAAGGATGTGTGACCGGAATGGCGGCCGGCGGCTACGGCAGTGGCTGATTGAGCAGATCGACAGCACCATGTACCCAGGGCTGATCTGGGAGAATGACGAGAAGACCATGTTCCGGATCCCCTGGAAACATGCTGGCAAGCAGGACTACAACCAGGAAGTGGACGCCTCCATCTTCAAGGTAGAGACCCGGCCCCAGGGGTCCTGCAGAGCTGTCGAGCGAGTGATATCTGTCTGCTTTCCTTGAAAATGAATCCAGGGTTTTTTTTTTTTTTTTTTAAGATATTTATTTGGCTGCGTCAGGTCTTAGTTGCGGCAGGCAAGGTCTTTGATCGCGGCGCACCGACTCTGGTCGTGGCGTGCAGACTTATTCGCCCCTGCAGCAGGTGAGGTCCTAGTTCCCCGACCAGGGGATCGAACTCATGTCCCCAATTGCAAGGCAGATTCTTAACCACTGGACCACAAGGGAAGTCCCGCTCCAGTTTCTTAAAACAAGTGTTGATTGAGTGCAGAACATGTCTCAGAAAAAACACAGTAGGTGACTTCATGTCTGTTGTATGATTTAGCCACTTTCAAGGTCAGTTCTCTATAGCTGGCATTTTCCTATGAGGAAACCAAGGGCACTTTCTTCTGTGCTGCCATTGCTTTTGCATGGTGGTTTAGTTGCTAAAGTCGTGTCCAACTCTTGCAACCCCATGGACTGTAGCCCACCAGGCTCCTCCATCCGTGAGATTTCCCAGGCAGGAATGCTGGAGTGGGTTGCCGTTCCTTGCTCCAGGGGCTCTTCCTGACCCAGGGATTGAACCTGGGTCTCCTGAACTGCAGACGGGTTCTTTACTGATTGAGCCACCAGGGAAACTTTTGCATGAGAATTAGCAAACTCAGAGGGAACATACATCTTTCAGACTAAGACCTTTCCCCTGTGGTCTACCACCTAAATTCCACTTACAGTTCTAGGAAAGGTTTAATTTTTCATTCTTTCATAGTTTCTACTTCTGCTTGGCAGTGGAGGGTCAGCTTAGAAGAGAGACACCATCTGTCATGACTTCCGGGGCAGGTCATGTGGGTGTCCTGAACCTGCAGCAGATGTCTAAAAATAGCCCACTTCCCTTGAGAATTGTCTGTTCCCCTGAGCCTGGAGCGACCTCCTGGTTAGTTCCATGGTGCATGTCATGACGGCAGCACCGGGCTGAGCCTTCGTGCTGAGCCTTCGTCCTGCGCCAGGCGCGGCTCTCGTGCTGTTTCCCCTCACATACTCCTGTGCACTTGGCGCTGTTCCTGTCCTTGCTCTGTGGAGGCTCCACGAGGAGGAGTGACTTGTCCAAGGCCTCCCCGCTCCTAGGTGATGGAGCCAGCATTTGAATCCAGACTCCCAACCCCTGGCCGTATCTGTCACCTAGATCCGGGCAGAGGAGCTGGGAGCTGGTGCTGCCCACCTCTGTAGCCCAGCCAGGTCATCAGGGTCACCTGTGGGCTTCTCTGAGGCTCCAGAAGTGCGGGCTCCATCCTCCCCCAACCTCAGGACATTTGGAGCCCAGGTCAAGGTACGCCCAGGGCTCCCTGTTTGCAAACAGAGTTATCATAGCTGATCCGACTCAAAATCTGGGTTTCAGACTGCTGCCATGTGTGCTTGCGGTTGTGGGCATTTGGGGGAGTCGGGGAGGAGAGGGTGAGTGAGTGCAGAGGAGTGGGGAGGGCCAGAGCCAGACCCCCGTGGGCGTGAGTGACTGGAGCAGAGGCCCGTAGGACCCCAGGGCAGCCCCGGACTCTTAACGGGAATGAGTGTCCCCGACACAACCAAAATAACAGATCATGTCTTGGGCCCAGAGCAGAGCACCAGTAGGTCATCGCAGGCTCAGGAGGCATTTCAGTCCTTCACGTCTCCGCTTGGTGTCTGCAGAGTGTGCTGTGTGTCTTAGCAGTTCTCTTTGGTGGTCTGATGCCAGTTGCTGGTCCCTCCAAGACAAGTCAGCACATGTGGGCGTTCTGTGCGCCCCTTCAGGGCCCCTCGCAGTCTGGACCTCCGGCAGGTACTTCCCCGGAGGCCCAGGTTGGGAGCCTGGGCACCACTCCTGCCTCTCTTCTTCTTGGTGGTGTTGTGGGTGCTTTTCTCAGAGAATGTTTTGCCTTTGGTGTCACAGTGAACATCCTTGGGAATGGCTCTGTCTGAATTTTAATACTGCCCACTGTCCCTGGTCCAGCCAGTCCGGTGGGAGTTCTAGATAACAGATGGCTATGAGCCAGGGCTTTGGTACTGTGGGCACCTGGGGCTAGTCTGTTGCTTTCATGGGCCTGTCTTGTGCACCTAAGGGTGTCAGCAGCACCCTGGCCTTCACCGGCCAGATGCCAGTAGCATCCCCACCTCACCATAACAACCAGACAGGCCCCCTGGCATCGCCAGGTGCCCCCAGTGGGCACACTCTCGCTCCCCATTGAGAACCCTGCTAGGAGCTGACCGAGACCAGGACAGACAGGTTGAAGTGAAGGCGTGGAGGGCTGAGGGCACAGTTGCCAGCTGACCATCAGTCAGACCACCTTGGGAGGCCAGCGGGGGCGGGACCAGTGGCTGCACCGCCCGGCTTGTGGCTTGTCATGGGGACGCAGGCCTCTGGCTTCCCCCTGCTCCCTGCATGAGCTCTGCTCCAGGGGGGTAATGAAATCGAGCCCCAGATTTATACATCTTATGCAATGCTCTTCATGGCCGTTTCAACAGCGTTGAGAAAAATGTGTAAGATTCCCAATGTTTCCGTTGATTACGCAGTCGCTCAGTGTGGCAATCTGAGATGAGTCTACAATCTCGGCAGGAATGGGGGCGGGAGGAAGCCGGGTGCCCACCCAGAGTTGGGCGGCCCCCCGGAGGGTGATAGCCCAGGCTGGTGGGTGCAAGACGGTGGAGGGACCTGTCTGGCCCATCCCCGACTTGCGCTCAGTTCATCCTCTGAGGGGCGCTTCTCTGCCAGGTCCACAAGCAGAACTTTGCTGTTGGAAGATGGCAGCAGTCAGGCCTTGAGCCATCCTGGGAGTTTTCTGCTTAAGTAGAGAACCTTTTGTTTCAGACATTTATTATGAGTTAAGAGAAAAAATGAGCCTGCGTTCCAGCCTTAGTCATGGGTCATAAGAAGCCACTTATACCGGAGGATCCCTCATTGTCTGAAGGTGCCGTTCTGAGGTCAGCTTTGTGGTGTGGGCCAGAGACAGGAGAGTGAATGGCATCAGCTCATTCTCCACCATCCCTGACTGATGAGGCCCTGGTAGCAGGTCATACTTATTTTTAAGAAAGTATTTTTGCCTCCTTTTCATAAAGTTGAGGGGGAAGATCTAGTTAACTGAGGGTTGTTGTTGTTTAGTTGCTCAGTCACGTCTGAGTCTTTGCGACCCCATGGACTGCAGCACGCCAGGCTTCCCTGTCCTTTACCATCTCCTGGAGTTTGCTCAAACTCATGTCCAGAACTGAGGGTTGTGATTCACTAATTCTGCCATTGACCAGGCTTTGTGACAGGCCTGAATAAGTTAGAACCTATGTAGTAGCAGATATTTTAAATTCAGTAGGCCTTCCAGAAAAAAAAGTCACATTTGATTTTTAAAGCACAAGATGAGACAATGATGTTGTTTTTCTTTTAAATTTTATTGAAGTGTAGTTGATTTACAATGTTTTCTCACTTTCTACTGTACAGCAAAGTGACTTAAGTTATATGTGTATATACATTCTTCTTCATATTCTCTTCCACTAAGGTTTGTCTCAGGATGTTGAGTAGAGTTCCCTGTGCTCCACAGTAGGACCTTGTTGTTTATGCATCCTGTCTGTTGTAGTTCGCGTCTGCTCAACCCAGCCTCCCAATCACCCGCTCCGTCCGGTCCCCCTTGGCACCCACATGTCTGTTCTCTGAGACAATGTGTGAAGTTGGGGGGAGCTGGTGATGCTGGGTTTAGCGCTGGCTGCCGATGAGCACAGAGCAGCACAGGGAGGAGTCTTCAGTTCTGCAGACCTCAGTTCTGAGCTGCTGCGTGGCTTTTGTTGTTGGGCCTCAGATCACTGTTCTGTCTAGTGTCCTGAGAGGTCACTTCTGAGGTGGGTGACATTTTCCAGCCAGAGAGGGCTCAGGGCATGCAGGCACCTGATGCCAGCCCAGTGCTTGTCCTGACTCGGGGGCCCCTGCTTTGCTCTGTGGGTTCCTGGATTTCCCGTGGGGGTGAGCACCCACAGCAGCACCCTGCAGGCTCTGCTGCTCTGGATACACCCCAGCTGTTCTGATACGGCCCCCATATCCATGCTGTTCCAGCCCCATTTGTGATGTGGATTAACCAGCTCAGTGGTTCCCAAGTGAGACTGTGTGTGAGGCGTGCTGTTATTTCCCTGGGGGACACTTGGCAGTGTCTGGAGACGTTTGGCTGTCACAGTGGGGAGTGGGGATGCTACTGGCATGGAGGAGGCCAGGGATGCTGCAGGACGTCCCCCCAAGCCCAGGACACCCCACCACGAAGAATGATCAAGCCCCAGTGTCAGTAGTGCCAGGTAGAGAAACTCGGATGTGACATAGTATGATTTTGAAATTACTATTCAGCGTGTACAGAGTTTACTGTTTAATTTCCATGAAAACAATAAATCAGTGCATTGTGATGCAGTTGATAAACTAAAAGGATTGGAAACCGTTTACTTTCAGAGAGGCTTCTAGAGGGGAGTCCTGTGTCTCTGAGAGGAGGGAGGGACAGCTCACACTCTTTAGTAGGGTGCGGGGTGCTCATTCAGTCTCTCCCCCTTGGGCAGGGCTGCAGACCCCGCACTCAGGGCATCGACAGGGAGACAGTGCGGGCACTGACCACCAGGGAAAAATCTAGGACTGTTTTAAATGGGGATGTGACTCGGAGGTGTTAAGGGGTTTCCGGAAGTGTGGCCGCCTAGCCACCTTAGTCAGAATCCCTGGGACACTGGCTAAAACTGCAGGTTCCCAGAGGTAACCCACACAGCCAAGGAGACTCTGGAGGGGCAGGCCCAGGAATCCGCATCGGAACGAGCTTCCCCGGGGACTGGGTGTGCATTGAGGTCGGAAACACCTGCTGCTTGCTGGCGTGAAATTCCTTGGAGGTCAGAACAGCTGGTTTCTAATTCTAGACCAGATCACCTTGGGAAAGCGAGCTCTCAGGATTGTGTTCTCCTGAGTAGGGGCTGAGAATCCTCTCCTATCTGCTCTTCAGGTGGGAAGGATGTCTGATTTTGCCTGACACCAAGTGTTTCACCTGACAGTAGTGACCTCCCAGTCAGTGTGTCTGTATTCCAATTTTGAGATCTAAAAACTTGCCCATCCACGTGTTAATTATTTTTTTAAAATACTGCTCCAGTTTACATTGTGACTTAAAGTTTCCAGCTTCCGATTTCTGATCTCAGTTGAGATTCTAAGGTTTGGAGAGGTCAGAAGACAGCTATGAAGAAACCTACAGAGAGGGAAAACACTTCTTTGCATCTTAAACAATACCCTGGGGAGTGTAAGGGGAGAAAGGGGGCGGGGAGGGTTAGACTGAATGCCAAAATGCAGAACCACATTTCTGTCACAAGTAGCAGGGCACATTCAGACTTTTTGCAGATGTTCCCTTTTCAGGCTGAGTTTGAGCTCGAGGGTGATTTGAAAAAGCAACAAATTTTTGTTTTGAATATTCTAGTGGAACCCCAGGCAACTGCAGCTTCCTCTGTGTGCCCTTAACCTTGGGTTCCTCGGGTCCAGGAGAGGGTACGCGGGACGCAGAGCCAAGCTGCGTGTGTGTGTGTGTGTGTGTGTCTGTCTGTCTGTGTGTCTCCTCACTTCTGTGAGGGAAGCAGAGCCAAGTCGTGTGTATGTGTCTTCTCACTTCTGTCAAAGCAAGTGGTGTGACTGGCGTCTCTGGGGTCTGTGAGCCCTGAAATTCCTTGGCTGAGCGTGGCTGGCTCAGGAGGACTTCCAGGGGGGTGGGCAGAGCAGGTCCTGCCTGTGGTCCTGGGTGTGCCGTCCCGGGGCCAGCTGCATGTTTCATGTGTTTCTTTTCTTCCTTCAGGCCTGGGCTGTTTTTAAAGGGAAGTTTAAGGAAGGGGACAAGGCTGAGCCAGCCACGTGGAAGACGAGGCTACGCTGCGCTTTGAACAAGAGCCCAGATTTTGAGGAAGTGACAGACCGGTCCCAGCTGGACATCTCTGAGCCGTATAAAGTTTACCGCATCGTCCCCGAGGAGGAGCAGAAATGTAAGTGTCCTTTCTTTATGGGCACTCGGCCCAACAGAGGCCACTTGGGTCTGGGATCCAAGTGGCCGCCCACGGAGTCCAGCTAAACAACTAGTTCTCCCCCTTGTGTCAGCAGAGGCCGAGGTCTCTTTCTGCTGACCTCACCTACCATCTGCCGACTGACGGGGCAGCCTCTGGTGGGTGAGAGGTGGCGGGGAGACAGGGTGGCCGCTGGCGAGGGGCTCGCTGACCATATGACCAGGAGCATGTGCTGGGGTCTCCCTGGGGCCCAGCAACAGGCTTGGATGGGAGCAAGGCTCCCCCAACGGTGTGGATTTTTGAGGGATCCCTTCTGTTTCCCAGCAGCTTGCAGAGCGGGCTAAGAGAGAGGAAGGTGGACAGAGAAGGGACGGCTGTTAGGGGTTGAGGGCAAGGTTCTGGAATGAATTTGCACATGGCACACTGCTGGCTTCAGGGCTGGAGACTGGATAGGCTTCTAGGTGCTGGGTCCTGATCGCCGATTGGGAACCGCAGGATGATAATTCCCACAGTCTCCTCCCGCTGTAAAATCCCAGGAAAGCAACCGTGAGACGATTACAGCAGAATAGCCGAAGCCAGCCTCACAACCCTGTCCTGCTTCCCACGCGCTGCTCTGGGCAGACATCACTAATCCATCAGGGTGTGTCTCTCTGGTCTGGGCTCAGTCATTTTCATGGTGCTGTGCTCTGTGGCTGCTCCAGGTCAGAGCCGGCCCAGCGGGACGAAGCCTCGTTACCATCCCGGGTTTAAAACATTCTTCTAACACTGATTTTTTTAGCCTCTGACATTGCGGATAGTCTTGGCACAGCATCCTTTTGTCCTTAGCCACTTACTTAGTCATCCAGTCATGCCAGCTGGGAAGAAGTTGAACCCTCAAAATGCCTAGGGCTGGGCAGAAATTCAGAATTTCTGAGGGAGCCCTTAGCACTGCAGGGAGGTTGAAAATGTTGACGAGTAGTTTTTACAAAGTTAAAAATTGGGACTGTCACAAATACCAGGTTGAGCAAAAAGTTCTTTCCGGTTTCCCCGCGAGAGTCTATGGAAAAGCCCAAATGAACTTTTTGGCCAACCCAGTATGTGGTGAGCTTGGGTCAGAGAGGTGCTGAACCAGTTAATGAGGGCACCTGTGGGGTCAGAAGTCTTGCTGGACAACATGCAATGCTGAGGCCCACAGTCAGTGACAGGCAGGAGGCTGAGCTGAAACTGCCATGGCTGGGGGTGATCTCTTCTACTGATCATTGTAGCTTAGTTGTCTGTAAATTAACACTCAACTCTACTGAGTCTGAACTCTCATCGATAATCAGCAGTAAGTCAGACAGACTGACCTTCCCCTGGGGGATCCGCTGGCCTTCCCTCAGGGGGACACCTCTCAGCAAAGACTCTGGGAGGCTCTCTTCCCAGTTTACTTACCAGTTTTGTATCATTTTTCATCATTATGGAGTAAACTGTGACTTGAAGGAATAGGGAAGTTTCTCTAATCCCCTGCCCCCAGGGTCAGCCAGGCTTGACCGGGCAGGTGACCCTGGTGTGTTTATAGCCCAGAGCGCAGCCAGTATCACCTGCAGGGTGGATGTTACAGAAGCAGGGTTCTCAGGGGCCAGGGAGCCGTGCATTTGCATAATGTCTAGGTGGGCGCGCTCTCCTCTCCAGTGGTTTGCTGGCTGCCCTGGGGGTGCCCCACCTGCCCTCTGCTTACCCCATCAGCAGCTTCCAAGTGAATTCTCGAGTCTGTCAAAAGGGAATCAAAAAACTTCAGCCCAGGTGAAACAGTGGATTGATTCTCCAGATGACTAGGACTGACGAATTCCAGCAAACCAGTGTTTGTTGGTCATAATACGTTTCACACAGACAGGTGTAATTTATGAGGTGAGTTTCTGGCCTAGGAAGAGGCCTGGTGATGGAGGGAGAAACTAGCCCGGTCCAGAGTGGTTGTCATGGGAATGCTGGTGCGCCTGTAGATGGTCCCTGCTGTGGGCGGGTTCCAGCCTGGGCACCCTTGAGCCTATGGTGCTCTGCGTGTGTGCACACAGATGCACACGTGTATATTTGGAAAGGCCAAAAAGGGATTTCCTGCCTATTGACTTTAAAAAAAGACTCCAACCTGCACACACATTTGCCAGGAAATCTTCGCATGCCTTCAGATGCCCCAGCTTGTAACTATGAGCCCTGCTGAGTGTGGAGCAAACCGGATACAAGCTCACTTTAGATCTTGGCAGACAGAAGGAAGAGACCGAAGCCCTGCCTCGGCCCGCGGAGTGCTGGGCACAGCAGCGGCCAGCTGCTCCTCGACCCTGCTGATCAGATGACTGGAGCAGCATGGGAAGACCAGCGCTTGGCCTTCCCCAAACCAGAGAAGACACAGACTGACTTCTGTTTCCTTCAACCTAGCCTTAGAAAACCGCTGCCTGTGGCCTTGGTGACGCTGTGACGCCTCAGTGCCGTCTGTCACGCGCTTGTCCGTTTTTCCCTAGGCAAATTAGGTGTGGCGGCCCCGGGCTGTGTGAGTGAGGCCGTGGAGATGGAGTGTGGGCGCTCTGAGATCGACGAGCTGATCAAGGAGGTGAGCGGGGCGGCGTGTCCAGGGTGTCGGGTGGAGAGTGGCGCCTCCTGAGTGCCCCGCGTGGGGCACCGGGGGCTTCTGGCTGTCACTCCTGCCAGGATGGGATGGGAGGGCCTGGCCTCACCCGCTTGTCAGCGCCTGCACCTCCCATTCCATCCTTCGTCCTGAGGGCTGGGGCCCAGCTGCCTCTGCACAGCCACTGAGATCCCCCCAGCTCTAGACTCGTCAGGTTTTGAACATTTTGGATGGCACCATATATCACCTGGCCTTTTTTAGTCAGGCTGCAGTGGAAGAAAAAAAAAAAACATAAACTTCCCTTGCTGCTGGGGGCTGGGTTCGTGACACGGATTACCCACCAGCCCTCATGCGTCTTGCTCCCTGTCCTGTGGGTGCAGTTCTTAGTCCTCAAGGAGCTGGAGAGCCGTCTAACCAGGCTTATTAGAATCGTGTGTAAGCTCACAGTTCACAGGCTGTAAGGGCTTCCCAGGGTCTCCTTAGGCAAAACACATGGGTTTTGAATACTAATTATATATAGCTACCTTTAGCTCCTTAGCTCTCTATGGCCATTGCAAGGCCGACACTGCCTAGCTAAAGTAATCCCACGCAGCTTTTGTAGAAGGTGGTGTAGGTGCTCTAGAAGTTCTCAGTACCTGCAGGGTAGTAACAGAACCTTCTGGAAAAACTTGAAGGCAGAGGATGCAGGTAACAAAGTGCAGCCTCCTCTGGGCTGTCTTTCTTCCTGGGGGTGACAGCCATCATGTCTCTGGGGGGCGGCTGGAGTGTGGCAGACTGCCCAACATCACTGCGGGCTCCCCCAGAGCGTCAGGGCAGCCGGGTGACCGGGTTCACGGGTGTTGCAGCAGGCAGTTCCCTGTAAAAGGCCAGTGAACAAGTGAGGGCCCCGCAGAGGCTAGTGGTTCAGTCACGTGCTGTGATCGCTCAGCCTGGTGGATTTATCGTCTGGGGGTCTTCCTTTCATCTCGTGCAATGGAGGTGATGGTGTGGGTCTAGTTAAGACTGGAAGCTCGGTAACAGCCACGCTCTCCTCTCGCAGCCTCCCGTGGATGACTACATGGGGATGGTCAAAAGGAGCCCCTCCCCGCCCGAGGCCTGCCGGAGCCAGCTCCTCCCGGACTGGTGGATGCAGCAGCCCAGCGCAGGTGAGGGCAGGAGCCCCGCGCCATGGAGCCGACGTGCCCTGACGGTCATCGGTCTTCACGCTTTGCTGCTGGGGGCGGCAGGGCGGGCGGGCAGTGGGGCAGCCGTGATTCCTGTTTTCCTGAAGGTGACTGTACCCAGAGAACTGTTGTGACTTCTGACCCCGCAGGCAGAGCCCAGCCACAACTAGGCCCCCGCTTGCCACCGTCCCCCCGAAGGCACTGTGTCCTTCCTGTAGGAGGTGGCACTCTCCAGGAGGTGGGGCTCCTGGGGAGAGTGGATGGAAGAGCAGGAGACCACAGGGAGGTTGTGGCTCTCGGCCATGGGGGCTGTAGGTCCGTCAGGTCAGTCTCTTGTGACATTGAGGCCTCGGAGTCAGGGATAACCCAGCATGTCTGAGATGGGGAGAGCGTGGAGCCTGGATTTGAGCCCATGCCAGGGGCCTGCATGTGTTCCTTGAGTCTCCTTTTACTGGATATAAAGAAGAGACACCAGGACCGCTCCCAGGGGTGTGAGGACGGACTGAGGCCTCCACCCTCTCCTTAGCCCCCTGATGCCCCGTCCTGTTCCTTGAAACGACCCTCCTCCCACAGGCCTGGGCCCCTCTGCTTCCTCCCTCACCTTTCTGTCCCCCGTTTTCTGTGGAAGACCAGGAGGTGACCGCTGGCTCAGCGGCCTCAGAGGTGGCCAGGCTTCGGGGGCTGGTGTTGCCCTGACTCCCTGAGCTGCAGCAGCACGCCCAGGGAACCCTTGAGCCCCGGGCTCCCCTCCAAGGTCAGGCTGCGGTGGGGACCGCAGTGCAGCGGTGGTGTCGGGAGCAGACCCTCCCAGCGGGAAGGAAGCATGGCCCCACAGTGTCACCGGTCCACAGCCCCACAGGACAGAGGAAGCCGCCTCCACGCCGGTTGGGTTGAGGCCTGGTTTTCTGAAACAGGGTCGCTGTGTGAAGGGGCCCGTGGCGGGACCTGGGGAGCGCACAGGGCTGCATCTGACGCTTTCTTTCTCCGGCAGGCCTGCCGCTGGTGCCGGGGTACAGCACCTATGATGCCCACCACTCAGGTAGGGGGGCTCAGGGCAGGGTAGGGGGAAGGGGGGGGCGGGGCAGCGCAGTTTTTGAAGACAGAGCTTTCAGGACCGGGGGTGCCCTGAGGGTTGTGAACGAGTGCAATCTGGTGCCGAAGGTGGGGAGCCTGGCTCCTCCTCCTCACTGTTGGGGAGAGAGTGACCGGCCTCTCAGGGCCTGTTCTTGGGTCGGACCCACAGACGGAGCCACAGAGCTCACAGCAGGCGAGATCCTGCAGGAGGAAGGGTGTGGGGACTCGGTGAGCCCAGGTGGACTGAGCGAAGCGTCGGCGCCTCGGGCTCCTCCTCCGTGAAGTGGGAACAGTCGTGACAGCCCCCTCAGCAGCGCTGTGAGGGCTGCTGTGGTGTCACTGTGGCTTTCTGGCTCGTTGCGGGTGTCAGTCTGCTTGACTGACATGCCGTCTCCCACACCTGAGTTTACGATGATGACACTGGTAATGGCAGTGGTGGATGTCACTGCACGCGGTGTCCAGCTGGGCACCAGGATCCACGCAGTTCATCACTGTGCCGCCTCTAGGCAGGTGCCGCTGCTGCTCCCCCAGCACAGGCTCGGAGACCCCGGGTCCCCCTGCTGGGCCGCGGCCCTGGGCCTCCCCATCTGCTCCCATCCCCTCAGCAGAGGTGGCCTGTGCCGCGTGGTTGTCTTGTTGTGCTGGGGGCGTGGACTGTGGCCTCTGGGATTCACACTTGGCCTCAGTGGTGGCGTCTTCAGGGTGGAGGAGGGAGCTGTCTTCCCCAGCAGCTGCCCGGCTCCGTGAGAAGCAAGCAGCCTGGCTCATCCAGACGGACCACGGGATGTCAAGGCTGCAGGTCTTGGGCTTCCTGGTGCAGCGGAGGGAACGGGGCTCGGTGGGCCGTGTCTCGACCGTGGCCCTCACCAGATGGGTGTATTGGGGGGTGGAGCTGGGTCTCCCCAGGCAAGTGCATAAGGGAAACAAGCCCCTGTCCTCAAAGCTCTTTGCCATTGCCAGCAGCTTGCGAGCTGGGGCGGTCAGGACTTGGCTTCACGGGAGGAACCAGGCTTGGATGTTCAGTCTTCCGCCAGGGGTCCCACAGCCGGGAAGGCGGGGTTGGGGTTCAGACCTGGGCATCTGTGCCCACCAGAGGCCGCGTCCAGGGTAGCCTGCTGACTGGTGCTTTCCAGGCCAGGGAGTCGCAAGCACAGGGCTGGGGGGTCTCGGGGAGAGAAGACAGTCTGGGGAGGAAGTGGCCCGTGTGGTGCCAGAGCCGTCCCGCATGTGGGAAGACCCACGGCCATGGCCCAGCTAGGAAAGTCCGCCACTGCTCCTGCGGAGGTGGTGGACTTCGGGCCCTCTGCTCGGTTCACACACACGCCCCACTGGGTAAACAGGTCATCAAGGGTCCCGTCCTCAGCCCTGCAGGGAGGAGGCAGCGAGCGAGGCGGACAGGGGCAGGGCTCAGTGGGGAGTGGGGGCCCCCCCGCCCCTGGGCGGCCCTGTGGACACACAGACACAGCCAGGCTCGCTTCCCCCACATTTTCTAGAAACCAGGGGTCTGGATTTCTGTGTGAAACCTTCCATACAAAACGTGGGCAGCATACACGTGTTCATAGCACCCCACTCGGCCAGCGGGTCCACACGTGCCTGTGTGCCGGCGTGCGCTGTGTCCGTGCGGTGGCTCCTGTCACGGCTGACGTCTGGAGCGGACGGTGCGGTGGACGCGGGGCGGCCTGCCGGGGAGGGCTGGGGCCAGGTCCCCACCTAGCAGTCCTGTGGTCAGGGCGAGCCTGTCACCTTCTGCGCCTGTCTGCCTCCTGGAGGCTGGCGTGATGGCCTTGTCCTCAGGGGCAGCTGTGAGGACTCGGTGAGTGAGGCTGGGGCACGGCACCCAGTGCAGCTGTGACGTGACTCGGCTCTCAGCTCCGTGTCATCCCAGTTCATGTAACCACCGCTGACACGGTGCTCACTCGTGCCACACACAGACACTCTCACGGCCCTCACAGCCGCCTGGCGGGGTCGTTGTCTCCACTTTGCTGACGGGGAGACTGAGGCACGGAGCGGGGGACCCCCAGGCCCTGGCTGGGACCCTGCGTCAGGTGGCCGGGTCACAGGGTCCCTGCTCCTGGCATCTTTGCGCCGCCGCCATGGTCAGACTGTCCCCCAGCAGGGCTGTCCTCCGGGAGCAGGGCAGGGCTGTGGTGGGCTCCCTGGGGGCCATGCTGAGGCGCTTCTCCTCGGGGCCCCCTCTGTGGGTCGGAGACCGGTGCACGTCCTCGCTCAGGCCCTTCCAGGCCCTCCACCCCCTTCCCCCTGCCCCGGCCTCTCCGGAGCACCTGTGCAGCAGACGTTCACACGGTCAGAGGCGCTGGCATGAGATAAGGCCTCGGTGATGACAGGGCCAAGGGGCAGAGTGGTGACAGTGTTCTGTTCACTTGGGACAAAGGTCGGCGCTGCTCTGGAGGGGAGGAGTGTCAGGCGTGCAGACGAGGCGAGAGGGGAGGGGGACGAGACGTGGGCGCAGAGCCCCAGGGGCTCACTGTCCCCGAAAGTCAAGTAAATGAGGTGGACGAGAGCACCTGAAGACCCCAACAGTGTGTGATCCGGGACCCCGCTGAGCTCCAGCGTGGGAGAAGATGGCGCTTGCAGCCGCAGCAGGCAGCCTCACCGTCCGAGCAGGGGTTCCTTGTGCAGAGCCCAGTGGAAGGGTCCACCTGGGCCGGGCAAGTGGTTGGTACACCGCACACACTCGGGGACACAGCGGAGTCAGGCCGTTCGCGGCTGGTGTGGCTCCACAGGCGGCCCTCAGCAGGGCTGGGGCCCCAGGCCCATCAGTAGTGTGTGTGTGGTTCTTGTAGCAGATACTGGGTGTTACTGTGTATTATAACAATATGGGTCTTAACATGCAGGTCTCTCTGGGGAAGGGGGGTCCCTAGGATCTGATGCTCTGTTCACTCCCACCGCAGAGGTGCCCCAACCTTAGTCACTTGAGGCCCCACCTTTGCCATCGGTTTTCACATCAGGGTGTTGCCTAGACTATTATCAATGTCTTGAGTTTTCTGTCAGTCTCACTTTTACAATTTAAACTTAAGTGGAGACCATCCATCGTTGCCTGTAAAACGGAACCAGTTCTGCTTGCTCTAAGTAGGAAGGCAGAGGCCACAGCAGATTCATTGGAGCCGAGACCCTGCTGTGTCTGCACCCATGGCTCATGGCCTCTGTCTGGTCTGAGGGAGATGGGCAGCATTGTTAAGATCCATTAGCACCACACTGGGGCTTTCTTCTTGAGGTGGCCAGACACTGAGAGAATACTGAAAGTGGAATAATCTTTTCATTTATTAAATGCTGTCTCTACTCCTCCCTCCCAACACACCCCGGTAACCTTACGTGTGGCACATTTTGGGAAACACTGCCTTAAATTGAGTCCTTTTCAGACTTCTTCCCAAGAATAGGTTTGGATGAAAGGTTTGAGATTCTTGATTGGAAATTCAGGCAACCCCAAAGTGACTGTGAATTTGTCAGCAAACAGATTACATCTTTGTTTTCCCTAATCTGGAAATCACATCTAGCATTTCCTTCCATTATGAGTGTGGTCACTACTGTGTGTGTGTGTGTGCGCGTGCACATACATATGTACATTTGTATATATATGTATATACATGTGTACATGTTATAGTCTAACACTGCATGCTGTGTATATCAATCGTATATCAGTGTCTGTGAGGTGGAGCTGTTTTCTTAAGAAATTAACATGGTTGACCGTCAGCTGTGACTTGTAAATTGCAGCAGTTAAGAGACAGAAGTGGTGTGGGGGTGGGTACCACAGTAAGTATTACTACTTTGACCCACTGGCTTCCTTGGTGATGCTTGGTATTTATTCATGCTTATAAAAACATTATTTCTCGAAGGGGTCCATGAACTTCTCCATAAAGTGAAGAGGCCCCAGGTGCACCAAGAGTCACCCCCTCCCATCCTCCTGGGAACGCAGGCTAGGGACATGTGGGCACAGCAGGGAGGGCACCCCCCTGACCGTCCCCATCTCCCCGCAGCCTTCTCCCAGATGGTCATCAGCTTCTACTACGGGGGCAAGCTGGTGGGCCAGACGACCACCACATGCCCCGAGGGCTGCCGCCTGTCGCTGGGCCAGCCTGGCCTGCCAGGCGGGAAGCTATACGGGCCTGAGGGCCTGGAGCTGGTGCGCTTCCCGCCGGCCGACGCCATCCCCAGCGAGCGGCAGCGGCAGGTGACGCGGAAGCTGTTCGGGCACCTGGAGCGTGGTGTCCTCCTGCACAGCAGCAGGCAGGGTGTGCTGGTCAAGCGGCTGTGCCAGGGCCGCGTGTTCTACAGCGGGAACGCCGTGCCTGCCCGCGACCGGCCCAACAAGCTGGAGCGCGACGAGGTGGTCAGGGTCTTCGACACCAGCCAGTTCTTCCGAGGTCAGTGCCCACGCACCTCCCTCCTGTCCGCGTCCAGGGGTGGTGGGCCGGGGTGCCCCTGCTTTTGAGCCCTGCCCTGCCCGTTCCTGAGCCATCTGGGCCCCTCCTTCCAGACCCCCACGTCTGGAGGGGGCGCCGCTGGGGGAACAGTCATGGCACTGAGCACTTTGCCTGCTGCCGTGGGCTGTCCCCACGCTGGGGAGCTGGGAGGAACAGACTCAGGCCCCACCTCCGGCCTGTGGGGTCAGAACCCACATCTTGGCAACAAGGCCCCCCAGGGGCTGTGTCCACATCCTGAGACACGCTGACCTTGTACACGCAGCGTGGGAGCGCTGCCTGGGGTTGCCGCTGTCCTGTGAGGCGGGTGGTTAGGGTCCCACTGCGGGAGCCCCCCTGGAAGCTCAGGCCAGATGATCACTCACTCAGGTCCTGAGGCTGCCGGTCAGTCCCCAGAGCCCTGACCTTCTCTCTGTAGCAGCAGTACCTGCCAGACGCCTCCTAGGGGATTTCCTAGAGAAGGGGCCTGGAAGGGTGGACGGGCATAGGTACAAGAGCCCTGACTCCACCTGGCCAAGGGGGTGGGTGGCCAGACTTTACCAACCTACCCCCCCACCCCCACCTCCCTCAACCCCCTGCCGCATCCACAGAGCTGCAGCAGTTCTACAACAGCCAGAGCCGGCTGCCTGACAGCCGGGTGGTGCTGTGCTTCGGAGAGGAATTTCCGGACACGACCCCGCTGCGCTCCAAGCTCATCCTCGTCCAGGTGAGAGCAGGGCCGGCCCAGGCCACAGGGACGGGGGCTCGTGTGTGAGCAGGCCTGGGTGAGACCCTGAGTGAGCAAGAGGATCCTCTTCACCTCTGAACTATCTTCTCAGGTTCTAGGACTCTCAAAATCTACATGGTTTCCACTCTTAGTTTTTTAAAAACTCAAAACCACCTTTTCAGAGTCTCTTGGTTCAGTTTTCTTAAGGTCTAGGCGACAGATCAGGGCTTTGCCAGCCCTGGTGAGCTCTAGTGAGAAGTGAACCACACGGGTGGAATTGTGAGCCCCGGCTCACCAGCCTGGGACACTGCTGGGAGGGTGTAGCATGCTCTCTGGGGGTCCTGGAGGTTCTGGGTAACAGCTCTGGACCGGGTGCGCAGAGAGGCCCCCCTGCTTTGTCTCTGACCCGTGCCCTGATGTCCCAGGTGGAGCAGCTGTACGTCCGGCAGCTGGTGGAAGAAGCGGGGAAGGGCTGCGGCCCCGGCTCCTTGATGCAGGCCCCCGAGGAGCCCCCACCAGACCAGGTCTTCCGGATGTTCCCAGAGATCTGTGCCTCCCACCAGAGACCTTTCTTCAGAGAAAACCAACAGATCACAGTTTAAGTCTCCAGGGCACTGCTGCCTGCCCACCCCCTATAGCTAGAATCTCATTATTACAATTACTGTTGGATGTGGAGGCCCCTGGCCCGGGATGGAGTGCTTCACCCTGCTCTTCGTTCGGTAAGGGCGTCCTGAGGACCCAACGGGGAACAGCGCCGTGCCCACATCTGTCACTCAGGTAGAGGCATCGAAACTCAACCAGATGCTCTGGAGGCTGAGCTGTGCCCTGCGATTAGGACATTCTTTCCTGCGTTTCCCTCTGATCATCGTTAGTTGCTATGACCCTTTCGGCATTTGGGGTTACCTGATGTTTCCAGAGACCTGGCATTCAGTTTTACTAGCAGGTGGCTGTTTCCAGGAAAGAACTCCTGGAAAAGCAGAAGACCACTTTTGTTTTTATCTTTGGTTAGAGCTAGAGAGTTAGGATTCCATGTGCTTGATTCAGTGAAGTGTCTCCTTACCTTTAAGCATGTCGATAAGATTTAAAAACACTTGGATACCAGCCTACCTTTCATAAGTGAAAGCAGAACTCCCGGCTCTTTAGAAGAAGGCATGTTCGTCCTAGAATTTGGTGTCAGGCATGCATCTTCCTGCCAGGTGAGCTGGTGTTTCCATCTTCAGACAATGAAAACTTCCCTCTTGGGCCTTTGTTGCCAGGAAGCTTAGAGCTGAATTTATTTTTCATTTCTGTAATTAAATCACCCAACATAAGTCTCCTTCATTCTCAATGGTTTTGACCTATTTTAAAAATATTTGTACTTTTCATTATCTTTTTTAAATTAATGGTCCTATTGTAAACTGTCTTGAATCTTTTTTATATAAAGTGAGCAAGATGTAAACTACAAGTTCAAAAATAACTGTGGATGGAACAGACTTTTTGATTGTGCCTTTGATTCAGTCAACCCATTCGTGGGCCGGGGGTGTGGGATGTGTGGGGGCGGCTCGGGGACGTTGGATGGGATGTGTCCACTTCTCACCACGACACTGGTCCCCTGGCCCTAGTACTCCTTGGGGTCAAAGATTACCCTACTCAGCATGGAGAGAAGGGAACCCTCCTACACTGTTGGGAACGTACATTAGGGCAGCCACTATGGAGAACAGTGCAGAGGTTCCTTAAAACACTAAAAATAGGGCTTTTAATACCTGCAATCCCACTTCTGGGCATGTATCCAAACAAAGCTATACTTTGAAAAGATCCACATACCCCTATAGTCATAGCAATATCCACAACAGCCAAGACATGGAAGCAACCTAAATGTCCATCAGTAGATGTGTGGATAAGAAGGTGTGATGATATATGTATATATGTATGCATTTATATATGCACAGACAATGGGACATTAGTCATAGAAAAGGAAGAAAATAAGGCCATTTGCAGCAACATGGATGGGCCTAGAGATTATTGCACTAAGTTAGAGAAAGATAAATACCATATGATAACACTTATATGTGAAATCTAATGTATGACATAAATGAACTTGTCACCGAAGCAGAAAGAGACTCACAGACACACTGACTTGTGGTTGCCAAGGTGGCAGTGATGAGGGAGGGATGGAGTTTGGGGTTAGCGGACGGAAACTTATACAGAATATATAAACGAGGTCCTACTATATAACACAAGGAACTATATTCAACAAGAATATGAAGAAATATACATATAACTGAACACTATTGTACAGCAAAAATGAACAACATGCCAGTCAGCTATACTTTTTAATAAAATTAAGCAAAATTTTAAAAAAATATCCCATTGGCTAATTTAAAAAAATTCCCACTAGCTAGCTATTTTACATATGGGAATTTGCTGTTTGACACAGAAAGCTCAAATCCAGTGCTCTGTGACCACCTAGAGAGGTGGGACGGAGGTTTAAGAGGGAGGGGGCATATGTATACCTGGGGCTGATTCATGTGGCTGGATGGCAGAAATCAATACAACATTGTAATTATCCTCCAATTATAAAAAAGAAAACTATACACTAGTAAAAAACAGTAAAAAAATAATGAAGAATTGTGGTAAAATACACAAAACTTTTTACAATAACCCCACTACACATCAAATTCTGCCCTTTAACACAGTATAATTCCAGTGGAGACGTCCCAGTTTTAGCCCTGGGAGAACTTACCCTATTTACTAGCAAAGAACATTCCTCTACTCCCCAGAAACGTGTCCGCATGTCCACCCTCACTTGTGACACTCATGAGAAGCCAGGCAGAAGCCCGAGGACAGCGGCCTGCCTGGCTCATGGCTTCCCAACATCTCGCTGACCTTCCTCTGTGCAGGATGACACACACCTCTGCGACCCCTTAGTCACTTTCGTGATAAGAAAGCGCTCGGTAACCAATAGCATTTTTCACAGAACTAGAACAAAACATTTTAAAATCTGTATAGAAACACAAAATATTCCCCAAACCCAAACTAATATTGGTTTCTGCCATCCATCAACATGAATCAGTCAAGGTACACATATGTCCCCTCCCTCTTGAACCTCCCTCCCACCTCCCAAAGAAAAACAGCCCGAGGAATCTGGCTCCCCCCCTCGTGACTGTACTATCAATACAGAGCTACAGTAATGAAATCAATATGGTCCTGGTACAAAAGAAGTACAGGTCAGTGGAACAGGATAGACAGTCCAGAGATAGACCCCCAGGTACTTATGGTAACTAATCTGTGACAAAGCAGGCAAGAATATACAATGGAGAAAAGGCAGTCTCTTCAAGTAAGGGGCTGGGGAAACTGGACAGCTCCATGTAAGAGAGTGAAAGTAGAGCACTCTAACAGCGTACACACAAAAACTCAAAATGGATTAAAGACCTAAATGTAAGACCACATACTATAAAACTATAGAGGAAAACATAGGCATAACATACTCTGATATAAATCACAGCAGTACCTTTATTGATCCACCTGCTGGATTTATGAAAATAAAAGCAAAAATAAGTAGGACCTGATTAAACTTAAAAGTTTTGCAGAGTGAAGGAAACCATAAACTGAAAAGACAACCCACAAAGTGGGAGAAAATGTTTGCAAATGAAGTGACTGACAAGGGTTAATCTCCAAAATTTACAAAGAGCTCATGCAGCTCCGTATCAGAAAAGCAACAACAACAAACTCCCAATCAGAAAAAGGACAGAAGATCTAAATAGACATTACTCTAAAGACATGGCCAAAAAGCACATCAAAAAGTGTTCAGCATCACTAATTATTAGAGAAACGCAAATCAAAGCTACAATGAAGTATCACCTCACACCAGTCAGAAAGGCCATTGTCAACAAGTATACAAACAATAAATGCTGGACAGGGTGTGGAGATAAGGGAACCCTCCTACACTGTTGATGGACATGTATGTTGGTGCAGCCACTATGGAGAACAGTACGGAGGCTCCTTAAAATACTAAAAATAGAGTCACCATGTAACCCAGCAATCTCAGTCCTGGGCATATATCCAGACAAAACTGTAAGTTGAAAAGAAACATGCGCCCCTATATTCATTGCAGTACTATTCACAATAGCCAAGACATGAAAGCAATCTAAGTGTCCATCAATAGAGGAATGGAGAAAGAAGATGTGGCGTGTATATATACAGTGGAATATTACAGCCATAAGAGAGAACGAAATGATGCCATTTGTGGGAACATGAATAGACCTAAAGATTATCATACTAAGTAAAGTAAGTCAGAAAGAGAAAAACAAATATCATGATATCACTTATATCTGGAGCCTAAAATATGGCACAAATGAACCTCTCTTAAGAAACCGGGCAGATCGGCCCCAGGGTGGCCAGCAGCATCCATGAGCCTGGGGTGCCCTCTGCTCCTGGACATCCTCCAACATTGGCTCCAGCCTTCCCCAGATCCCTTTCCCTGCAACTCCAGTAGGGCCTCTGCCTTGGCCCCCGTGCAGTATGTTGACAAACATCCAACAGCTTGATGAAGGTTTATACATCAACGAGGACCAGCAGGAGGACAACCAGGGCGCTGGGCATGTCATCCAGCTACATGGAGTGGCTGAAGGGCATGCCCTGCTAGTCAGGGCCTGACAAAACTTGGTCCACTGGAGAAGGGAATGGCAAACCACTTCAGTATTCTTGCCTTTAGAACCCCATGAACAGTATGAAAAGTCAAAAAGATATGACACTGAAAGATGAGCCCCCCAGGTCGGTAGGTGTCCAATATGCTACAGGAGAAAAGCAGATAAACAGCTCCAGAAAGAATGAAGAGGATAAGCCAAAGTGGAAAGGACACCCAGTTGTGGATGTGACTGGTGATGGAAGTAAAGTCTGATGCTGTAAAGAACAATATTGCATAGGAACCTGGAATGTTAGGTCCACGAATCAAGGAAAATTGGAAGCAGTCACACAGGAGATGGCAAGAGTGAACATTGACATTTTAGGAATCAGTGAACTAAAATGGACTGGAATGGGCAAATTTAATTCAGATGACCATTGTATCTACTACTCTGGGAAAGAATCCCTTAGAAGGAATGGAATAGCCACAGTCAACAAGAGTCCAAAATGCAGTTCAGTTCAGTTCAGTCACTCAGTCATGTCTGACTCTTTGTGACCCCATGGACTGCAGCACGCCAGGCCTCCCTGTCCATCACCAACTCTCAGAGTTTACTCAAACTCATGTCTATTGAGTAGGTGATGCCATCCAACCATCTCATTGTCTGTTGTCCTCTTCTCCGGCCTTCAGTCTTTCCCAGCATCAGGGTCTTTTCAAATGAGTCAGTTCTTCGCATCACGTGGCCAAAGTATTGGAGTTTCAGCTTCAGTATCCGTTCTTCCAATGAATATTCAGGACTGATCTCCTTTAGGATGGACTAGTTGGATCTCCTTGCAGTCCAAGGGATTCTCAAGAGTCTTCTCCAACACCATAGTTCAAAAGCATCAATTCTTTGGTGCTTCACTTTCTTTATAGTCCAACTCTCATATCCATACATGACTACTGGAAAAACCATAGTTTTGACTAGGCGGACCTTTGTTGACAAAGTAATGTCTCTTGCTTTTTAATAAGCTGTCTAGGTTGGTCATAACTTTTCTTCCAAGGAGAAAGTGTCTTTTAATTTCATGGCTGCAGTTACCGTCTGCAGTGTTTTTGGAGCCCCCCAAAATAAAGTCTGTCACTATTTCCCCATCTATTTGCCATGAAGTGATGGGACCAGATGCCATGATCTTAGTTTTCTGAATGTTGAGTTTTAAGCCAACTTTTTCACTCTCCTCTTTCACTTTCATCAAGAGGTTCTTTAGTTCCTCTTCACTTTCTGCCATAATGGTGGTGTCATCTGCATATCTGAGGTTATTGATATTTCTCCTGGCAATCTTGATTCCAGCTTGCGATTCATCCAGCCCAGCGTTTCTCATGATGTATTCTGCATATAAGTTAAATAAGCAAGGTGACAATATATAGCCTTGATGTACTCCTTTCCCTATTTGGAACCAGTCTCTTTTTCCATGTCCAGTTCTAACTGTTGCTTTCTGACCTACATACAGATTTCTCAGGAGGCAGGTCAGGTGGTCTGGTATTCCCATCTCTTTAAGAATTTTCCAGTTTGTTGTGATCCACACAGTTTTTTGTGATCCTAAATGCAGTACTTGGGTGCAATCTCAAAAATGACAGAATGATTCTGTTTGTTTCCAAGGCAAACCATTCAATATCACAGTAATCCAAGTCTATGCCCGAACCACTAATGTCAAAGAAACTGAAGTTGAATGGTTCTATGAAGACCCACAAGACTTCCTAGAACTAACCAAAAAAGATGTCCTTTTCATCATAGAGGACTGGAATGCAAATTAGGAAGTCAAGAGATACCTGGAGTAACAGGCAAATTTGGCCTGGGATTACAAAATGAAGCAGGGCAAACGCTAACTGTTTTGCCAAGAGAATGCACTGGTCATAGCAAATACCATCTTCCAACAACACAAGAAGCAATTCTACATTTGGATATCACCGAGATCAGATTGTATTCTTTGCAGCCAAAGATGGAGAAGCTCTAAAGAGTCAGCAAAACAAGACTTGGAGCTGACTGTGGCTCAGATCAGCAGCTCCTTATTACAAAATTCAGGCTCAAATTGAAAAAAGGGAAAACCACTAGACCACTCAGGTATGACCTAAATCAAATCCCTTATGATTATACAGTGGAGGTGATGAATAGATTCAAGGGACTAGATCTGGTAGACAGAGTGCCTGAAGAAATATGGATGGAGGTTTGCACTATTGTACAGGAGCTGGTGACCAAAACCATCCCCAAGAAAAAGAAATGCAAGAAGCCAAAATGGTTTTCTGAGGAGCACTTACAAATAGTTGAGAAAAGAAGAAAAGCGAAAGGCAAAGGACAAAAGGAAAGATATATCCATCTGAATGTAGAGTTCCAGAGAATAGCAAGGAGAAATAAGAAAGCCTTCTTAAGTGAACAACGCAAATAAATAGAAGAAAACAATAGACTAGGAGAGACTAGAGATCTCTTCAAGGAAATTAGAGATACCAAGGAAACATTTAATGCAAAATAGATACAACAAAGGACAGAAATGTCAAAGACCTAACAGAAGCAGAAGAGATTAAGAAGAGGTGGCAAGAATACACAGAACTGTACACAAAGGTCTTAATGAACCAGACAGCCACCATGGTGTGGTCACTCACCCAGAGCCAGACATCCTGGAGTGCAAAGTCAAGTGGGCCTTAGGAAGCATTACTATGAACAAAGCTAGTGGAGGTGATGGAATTCCAGTGGAGCCATTTCAAATCCTAAAAGATAATGCTGTTAAAGTGCTGCACTCAGTATGCTAGCAAATTTGGAAAACTCAGCAGTGGCCACAGGACTGGAAAAGATCAGTTTTCATTCCAATTCCAAAGAAGGGCAATGCAAAAGAATGTTCAAACTACTGTGCAATTGGGCTCATTTCACATGCTAGCAAGGTAATGCTCAAAATCTTTCAAGCTAGGCTTCAACAATATGTGAACTGAGAACTTTCATATGTACAAGCTGGATATAGAAAAAGCAGAGAAACCAGAGATCAAATTGCCAACATCTGTTGGATGATAGAAAAAGCAAAGAAATTCCAAAAGAACATCTACTTCTGCTTCATTGCCTATGCTAAAGCCTTTGACTGTGTGGATCACAACAAACTGTGGAAAATTCTGAAAGAAATGGGAATACCAGACCACTTCACCTGCCTCCTGAGAAACCTGTATGCAGATCGAGAAGCAACTGTTGGAAGTGGACATGGAACAATGGACTGGTTCAAAATTGGGAAAGGAGTATGTCAAGGCTGTATATTGTCACCCCACTTATTTAACTTACATGCAGAGTACATCATGTGAAATGCCAGGCTGGATGAAGCACAAGATGGAATCAAGATTGCCGGGAGAAATATCAGTAACCTCGGATATGCAGATGACACCACCCTTATGGCAGAAAGTAAAGAGGAACTAAAGAGCCTCTTGATGAAAGTGAAAGAGGAGAGTGAAAAAGCTGGCTTAACACTCAACATTCAAAAAACTAAGATCATGGCATCTGGTCCCATCACTTCATGGCAAATAGATAGGGAAACATTGGAAACAGTGAGAGACTTTATTTTGGGGGGCTCCAAAAACACTGCAGATGGTGACTGCTGCCATGAAACTAAAAGATGCTTGCTTCTTGGAAGAAAAGCTCTGACAAACCTAGACAGCATATTAAAAAGCAGAGACATAACTTTGCTGACAAAGGTCCATCTAGTCAAAGCTATGGTTTTCCCAGTAGTCATGTACGGATGTGAGAGTTTGACCATAAAGAAGACTGAGCACCAAAGAACTGATGCTTTAAACTGTTCTGGAGAAGACCTGAGAGCCCCTTGTACTGCAAGGAGATCAAACCAGTCAATCCTAAAGGAAATCAACCCTGAATAGTCACTGGAAGCTCCAATGCTGAAACTGAAGCTCCAATAATTTTGGACACCTAATGCGAAGAATGGACTCATTGAAAAAGACCCTGGTGCTGGACAAGATTGAGGTCAAGAAGAGAAGGGGGCAACAGAGGACAAGATGGTTGGATGGCATCACTGACTCAATGGACATGAGTTTAAGCAAACTCTGGGAGATAGTGAAGGACAGGAAGCCTGCCGTGCTGCCGTCCATGGGGTCTCAAAGACTTATACATGACTAAGTGACTGAAAAGCAACAACAGTGCCACTGAAACAGACTCACAGATATAAAAATCAAAGATTTGGTTACCAAAGGAGAAACACAGGGGAAGTGATACATTAGGAGATCGGGATTAACATATACACACTGTGGAGTGTTAATTGCTCAGTCGTGTCTGACTCTTTGCAACCCCATGGACTATAGCCCACCAGGCTCCTCTGTCCATGGGATTTCCCAGGCAAGAATACTGGAGTGGGTTGCCATTTCCTCTCCAGGGGATCTTCCTGATCCAGGGTTCGAATCTGGGTCTGCTGCACTGCAGGCAGATTCTTTACCATTTGAGCTACAGGTAAGACCCTATAAAATATACAGTTACATATAAAATATAGAACTAATAAGGACCTACTCTATAGCACAGGGAGCTATACTCAATATTGTGTGGTAACCCATGGGAGAAAAGAATCTGGAAAAGAGTGAATATATCACTCAAGCATTTTGCTGTACCCCTGACACTAACACACCATTGTAAGTCAACTGTGCTCCAATAATAATTATAAAACATACATAAATTAGCATGTGAACAATTCTGCGAAGAAAGCTAACACTATTCCTGGATCGGTGTAGCCAGGGGCCAGGCAGGACTGGACAGACACGGTGTGTACTATGGACCTCCAGGGCGGAGTCAATCCCAGTCAGTGTAGACACTGGGCGGTTTGGGGAGGGGTGTTGGTGAGGGTCTGTTGGCTTCTCATTCTCTCTCTCCCAGGTGGGGAGGGGAATTTTCTCTCTACTCTTTTTCTTCCAGCCTGGGTCCCCTTACTGAGTGAGAATCTCAGGAGGAAAAGGCAATCCTGGCTTTGAGCAGTGAGAGCACCTGGGGTTTGGGGACAGGACTGCTCCAGCTCAGCCAACCCTGTGGCCTTGCAACTGTAAGAGTCTCTGATTTAAAATCTGAAAAGCCAAGGAATGCCTGTTAATCCTTCCTGTGGCCACTGTGTGGGGGTGAGGGAGGTGTGATGTGAGTGCGACTTCACGCAGGTTCTGGATGTGCTGAAATTCACACAAGCCCACAGAACAACTCTGGGAGGACTGGCTTCTCCACTTGGGCCAACAAAGCCAGAACTCGATTTTTAAGGATAATAGACCTGTTTTCTGAAGTTTAGTCAGCTAAAAAGAGATTTTAGACTCTGCTCCAATGACTGTCAAAGCACAAATCTTTAATATGCTGAAAGACTATTTTTGATTTCATTAAAAAGTTCACTGATCTCTTTTCAGTTCACTTCAGTCACTCAGTCGTATCCAACTCTTTGCAACCCCATGGACTGCAGCACACCAGGCCTCCCTATCACCAACTCTCAGAATTTACTCAAACTCATGTCCATTGAGTATTTGATGCCATCCAACCATCTCATCATCTGTTGTCCCCTTCTCCTCCCTCCTTCAATCTTTCTCAGCATCAGGGGCTTTTCAAATGAGTCAGTTCTTCGCATCATGTGGCCAAAGTATTGGAGTTTCAGCTTCAGCATCTGTTCTTCCAATGAATATTCAGGACTGATTTCCTTTAGGATGGGTTGGTTGGATCTCCTCGCAGTCCAAGGGACTCTCAAGAGTCTTCTCCAACACCACAGTTCAAAAGCATCAATTCTTCGGCGCTCAGCTTTCTTTATAGTCCAGCTCTCACATGCATACATGACTACTGGAAGAACCATAGCTTTGACTAGATGGACCTTTGTTGGCAAAGTAATGTCTCTGCTTTTTAATAAGCTGTCTAGGTTGGTCATAACTTTTCTTCCAAGGAGCAAGCGTCTTTTAATTTCATGGCAGCAGTCACCATCTGTAGTGATTTTGGAGCCCCCCAAAATAAAGTGTGTCACTATTTCCCCATCTATTTGCCATGAAGTGATGGGACCAGATGCCATGATCTTAGTTTTCTGAATGTTGAGCTTTAAGCAACTTTTTCACTCTCCTCTTTCACTTTCATCAAGAGGCTCTTTAGTTCTTCACTTTCTGCCATAAGGGTGGTGTCATCTGTGTATCTGAGGTTATTGATATTTCTCCCGGCAATCTTGATTCCAGCTTGTGCTTCATCCAGCCCAGCGTTTCTCATGATGTACTCTGCATATAAGTTAAATAAGCAGGGTGACAATATATAGCCTTGACGTACTCCTTTCCCTTTTTGGAACCAGTCTGTTGTTCCATCTCCAGTTCTAACTGTTGCTTCTTGACTTGCATACAGATTTCTCAGGAGGCAGGTCTGGTATTCCCATCTCTTTCAGAATTTTCCAGAGTTTTTTGTGATCCACACAAAGGCTTTGGCATAATCAATAAAACAGAAGTAGATGTTTTTCTTGGACTCTCTTGGTTTTTCAATGATCCAACAGATGTTGGCAATTTGATCTCTGGTTCCTCTGCCTTTTCTAAATCCAGCTTGAACATCTGGAAGTTCACAGTTCACCTACTGTTGAAGTCTGGCTTGGAGAATTTTGAGCATTCCTTTGCTAGTGTGTGAGATGAGTGCAATTGTGCAGTAGTTTGAACATTCTTTGGCATTGCCTTTCTTTGGGATTGGAATGAAAACTGACCTTTTCCAGTCCTATGGCCACTGCTGAGTTTTCCAGATTTGCTGGCATATTGAGTGCAGCACTTCTACAGCATCATCTTTTAGGATTTGAAATAGCTCAACTGGAATTCCATCACCTCCACTAGCTTTGTTCGTAGTGATGCTTCATAAGGCCCATTTGAGTTCACATTCCAGGATGTCTGGCTCTAGGTGAGTGATCACACCATCATGGTTATCTGGGTTGTGAAGATCTTTTTTGTATAGTTCTTCTGTGTATTCTTGCCACTTCTTCTTAATATCTTCTGCTTCTGTCAGGTCCATACCATTTTTGTCCTTTATTGTGCTCATCTTTGCATGAAATGTTTCCTTGGTATCTCTAATTTCCTTGAAGAGATCTCTAGTCTTTCCCATTCTATTGTTTTCCTCTATTTCTTTGCATTGGTCACTGAGGAAGGCTTTCTTATCTCTCCTTGCTATTCTTTGGAACTCTGCATTCAAATGGGTATATCTTTGCTTTTCTCCTTTGCCTTTAACTTCTCTTCTTTTCTCAACCATTTTTAAAGCCTCGCCAGACAACCATTTTGCCTTTTTGCATTTCTTTTTCTTAGGGATGGTCTTGATCACTGCTCCTGTACAATGTCATGAACCTCTGTCCATAGTTCTTCAGGCACTCTGTCTATCAGATCTAATCCCTTGAATTTATTTGTCACTTCCTCTGTACAGTTGTAAGGGATTTGATTTAGGTCATACCTGAATGGTCTAGTGGTTTTCCCTACTTTCTTCAATTTAAGTCTGAATTTGGCAATAAGGAGTTCATGGTCTGAGCCACAGTCAGCTCCCGGTCTTGTTTTTGCTGACTGTAGAGAGCTTCTCCATCTTTGGCTGCAAAGAATATAATCAATCTGATTTCAGTATTGAGCATCTGGTGATGTCCATGTGTAGAGTCGTCTCTTGTGTTGTTGGAAGAGGGTGTTTGCTATGACCAGTGCATTCTCCTGGCAAAACTCTGTTAGCCTTTGCCCTGCTTCATTCTGTACTCCAAGGCCAAATTTTCCCGTTACTCCACGTATTTCTTGACTTCCTACTTTTGCATTCTAGTCCCCTATAATGAAAAGGACATCTTTTTTGGGTATTAGCTCTAAAAGGTCTTGTAGGTCTCATAGAACCATTCAACTTCAGCTTCTTCTGCATTATTGGTCAGGGCATAGACTTGGATTACTGTGATATTGAATGGTTTGCCTTCTCGAAACGAACAGAGATCATTCTGTCATTTTTGAGAGGGCATCCAAGTATTGCATTTCAGACTCTCTTGTTGACTATGATGGCGACTCCATTTCTTCTAAGGGATTCTTGCCCACAGTAGTAGATATAATGGTCATCTGAATTAAATTCACCCGTTCCAGTCCATTTCATTTCACTGATTCATGTTGATGTTCACTCTTGCCATCTCCTGTTTGACCACTTCCAATTTGTCTTGATTCATGGACCTAATATTCCAGGTTCCTATGCAATATTGCTCTTTACATAATCGGACTTTACTTTCACAACCAGTCACATCCACAACTGGGTATTGTTTTTGCTTTGACTCCGTCTCTTCATTCTTTCCGGAGTTATTTCTCCACTGATCTCCAGTAGCATATTGGGCACCTACCAACCTGGGGAGTTCATCTTTCAGTGTCCTATCTTTTTGCCTTTTCATACAGTTCAAGGGGTTCTCAAGGCAAGAATACTAAAGTGGTTTGCTATTCTCTTCTCCAGTGGACCACGTTTTGTCAGAACTCTCCACCATGACCCATGACTGATCTCTTTTGCTCTTTATTAAAATAAAGTGCTGTTTTTTAAAGCTGATGTGAGTTCTGTTTTTGTTTTTTTAAGTCATTGTCAAATCTTCTATCATTTTCAGCAGATTCTATGTTCTTTAAAGGGGGAATTGCAAAACAATATCATGCTATGATTTTAAGGATATTTTTCTTTTTTTTTTTTTACTCATCCTCAGAACAGTAGCAGAAAGGTCTGGAGACATGTGGGCTTCCCTAGTGGCTCAGCCGTAAAGAATCTGCCTGCCAATGCAGGAGACATGGCAGGGGCTGCAGGTTCGATCCCTGGTTTGGGAAGATCCCCTGGAGAAGGAAATGGCAACCTTCTCCAGTATTCTTGCCTGGAAAATCCCATGAACAGAGGAGTCTGGTGGGCTACAGTCCACAGGGTCAGAGTTGGACATGACTGAGTAATTAAATGGCAACAGCAGCTGGAGACCTGTAGAGCCTACAGAACTTCTTGGAGAAAATGTGGAGGCATGTAATGTTTTTATAAAACTTGAGGTTTTTTTCATGCTTGGCTTTCTGTGAGCTGACTGGCAAGTGTGCAGGGTGTGAAGGGAGAAGGTTGGCCCGAGAAGCATCCAGAAGCTGCTAGAAACGATCTGACAGAGAACCACTCATGATGGGGGTGCCTCCTCCCATTTGCACACGCATACCATGCTGGTCCTTGGGGACACAGCAGGGACATGGGGGGCCCAGTCCAGCTGTCATGGAGATGGCTTCATGGGCATGCCCACTGAACCACCCAGGAGAGATGGATGGATTTCAGGGCAGAGACAAGCTATGGGACACACCGTCCACAAGGTCCTGGGCCTTCTCCCTCCAGCGTGGGTGAGCCCAGTGGGATGGGACGGCTCTTACCCTCAGCTTACAGATGAGGCGGTGGGGGCACGGGCTGCGCTTGGCTGACCTGGGGGGACAGCCGTCCCTGCACTGCTTCAGCCAGTCGACAGCGGGGAAAGGCAGTGGGTGGGTGAGTCGCTGGCTTGGTCCGAAGTGGGCTGCAAGGTCCCCACACGCGGTGGCTCAGGGTTGTTTTTACAAGTGAGCCCTTTTCTGTCCTGTGGATTCAGGGCTAGATGTGGACACATATAACGTCTGCTTCTCTCGCAGGTTCAAGACCCTGGCGCAGTGGACAAACCCTTCCTGCTAAGCCTTGCAGCAACCTCGGTGGGAGAGGTGGGGAGCTGGAGCCAGGACAAGATGCTTCAGTATAAACTGGAGCTTCAAGACCGTACTGCTAAGGTTCTTTATGTGAACTGAGTTTTGAGATGTTAGTCCCTCTGGATGGTTAGCTTCTGGGATCTGGAAAGGCAGCTCGTGGGAAAGAGCCGATGAGACGTTCTCGAAAACCAGCAACCTTCACTCTTTGTGTTTTAAAGACATTAACAGAATTAGGACATTTCAACAATTGCTTTGTGATTGCCACTTAGCATATCAACTTGCAAAATCCCTCTGGGATGCAAAATTTTTATTTTCCTCTGTAACATCCAGAAGGTTTAAGACAATGGCCCCTGGGATGAGCATCCACAGGAACAGCTGGCCCAGGGACACCTGGAAGAGTCCTCCTGAAAGGCACAGCCTGGGCAGGCATGGCTGTGTGCCCCGGGGACAGTTGTCCTCCACCAGGAAATGACTGTGGGAACCAGGAGGCAACCGTTCGTGTGAGTGATTCAGACTCTCCATGATAGAAAGTGTCACAGCTCGACTACTCAGAGACCTCTGGAAACTTGACTACTCAGAGATCTCCAGAAATTCTCGCTAAAGACTGATCTATAACCAATGACTAGTTTTAACAGCCCAGTGGGCTGAGAGTTGGGGAGGTGGTTTCTCAGTGGAAAGTCTGCTGCTTTTTCCAAGAGTGGGAGAGAAGCTGCAAGCGCCTTGGCCCACTCCCAGGTGGCATGTTCCTCTGGGACATGAGTACTGTACGCTGGGGTTTCAAATGCTGACTCTCACGGTGAGAAACTCACGCAATCCAGTGTTTCTTCTGTTTATCTGCCCTGATGTCACACCTGGCCGAGCCTCTGGGGTGTGGTGGCTTGCCCTGGTTGAAGATCTCAGGCGCTAAGAGGAAAGCGTGTCTCCTTTCCTGTTCTGGCCCTGTTGCCTTCAGATGAGATGGCGTCTGTCCAGGGTGGGGCTGGCTCCACGTGTCTAAGTATAATAGACTACCCTCAGACTTGTTGGTACCAGGAACATTTTCTTTTGCTAACAGATTCTGTGGGTCAGGATTGAGACAGGGTACAATGGTGTCCACAGCGTCTGGGGTCTTAGCTGGGAAGAGCTGGACAGCAAACTGCCTTCAGACTTATATCAAGAAATTTTATTTTGCTTACAGATTCTGGGGGTCAGGATTGAGACAGGGTACGATGGTGTCCGTAGCACCTGCAGTCTTAGCTGGGAAGAGCTGGACAGCTGGGGGTGGCATCCGGAGGCTTTTCACCCACATCCTGTATGTGGTGGGGAGCCCTGGAGGCTGGGCACAGCCAGGACTGGGCTCTGGAATGTGGGCTCTGTGGGTAGCTTGGGCTTCCTTACAGCATGGCGGCCCCAGGGGGCCCAGGGGACACAGAGGAAGCTGAAGGGCTGTTTATGACCCAGCCTCAGACACCCTTTAGCATCACTTCTGCCACCTCTCTTGGTTAAAGTGGTCACAAGGTTTTCTGGATTCAGGGGAGTGGGCAGAGCTCCACCTCCTGATGACGGGAGTGTCAAGGAACAGGCCACTGTACTTGGAGCCCAGAAGCACCTTTTCCTTTGCTGCTCACCCACCTGTTGTTTGTTTTTGTTTTAAATCTTCTGCCTTTGCCCTGGAAGCCCTGGCTCCTTGAATTCCAGGCAGGTAGATTCTTCCTCACTCCACCGTGGGAGCATGACAGGTTTGTGTACCTTCTTCTGAATGTAGCCCTTTCTTGTGTGATGAGAGTGTCACCTCTCAGGGCACGGGTCGACCTCATGGTTCTCAATCCACGAAACCAGGGCAGCTGAGCTAATGTGGAGTGACATTTCTGAGACTGAGCCCTATTGTTTCTGGCTCTTTAAGGGTCACATACACACACGTCAAGTGTTTGGTACCTATAGGTGTCCCCTCTTTCACCTTTGTATTACATTGTAAGGACCAGGGTGTGTTAGGGTCTTCCCAGGTAGCTCAGTGGTAAAGAATCTGCCTGCCAAAGCAGGAGACACAAGAGACTCAAGAGACATAGACTCAATCCCTGGGCAGGGAAGATCCCCTGGAGAAGGAAATGGCAACCCACTCCAGTATTCTTGCCTGGGAAATTCCACGGACAGAGGAGCCTGGTAGGCTGCAGTCCATGTGGTCTCAAAGAATCAGACACAACAGAGCAACTGAGCATGCATGGAAAGCGTATTAAAAAGAACAGAGAATCTTGAAAATAAAAATCTCTCAGAGAAACACAAGAGGAAGGGAGTCTGACTGCTTTCTGAAAGAGCTTTTGGGGGAAAAAAATCACAGTGCACTTAGCAGACCGAGATGCTATCTCTCCATCAGCATTTCCCCTCCTGCTGCGTCTGTAGGGCCTTCCTCCTGACCTCCCTGCTCCTCTGTCTGAAACGCGCATTGAGCAATCAGGCCAGTTAGAAATCCTGAGCCCAGAAATAAAGTGACTGTTGCTTTGGCGTCCCTGCACGTTTGCTCCGGGTCCCGACTGAGCAGAAGGCAGTGTATGGAGGAAGCAGATGGCCGGGTCTACTGTACATTTCAGAATGTTTCAACTGCAAGGCTGGTGGGGGCCGTTGCATCACTGGGCCAGCCGGGGCCACAGGACAGAGGCAGGGAGCCCTGGGGACTGACCGCTGGGCGGCAGGCTCAGTTGTCCAAAAGCAGACCTCCCTTGAGGACAGTGGGGGTGGAGTTTGCAGAGGAGAAGGGGAAAGGGGAAACAGGCTGGGAACGGTGCCTGAATTCCTCCCCAGCTCTAGCATGGGCGCATGCACGGGGTACCTCCATGGCCGTGAGGTCAGTTAGACCCTGGTTCAAAGCCTGACTCCGTTGCCAGCTAGCTGTGAGACACTGGGGTGATGGCTTCCCTTCTCTGAATTTTGGTGTCCTTGGCTATAAATTACCTACCGTTCCTACTTCACTTGGATGCACGAGGATTCATTGCCCTGACCTCATTGTTGAGGATGTTGTGAAGATTCACCTGCCTGACGCATGGGCAGCAGCTGGGGACACTGCTTAGTGGGTGTGGCATCGAACAGGAAGAGCTGAGAGATCTTCCCGAAAGGCCCATCCATGGAGGTGGTGCAGGTCCATGTGAGGCCCCACATGGACACAGTGTCCTGAGCTCATCGTGCTGGATGGCCCCCGGTGTCCACCCTGCTTGCTCTCTGGAAGGCTGACCGCCGTGGACACTAACAGTCTCCCCCCTCTCTGGCCTCCAGCCGAGCTCAGCCCGTGGGGCCCCAGCAGGAGATGGCAGGAGTGTCCAGGAAGGAGGGACCATGGCTGTTATGTGCACTATTCAATCTCCAGCTCACAGTACGTGCTCAGAAGAGAGTTCCTGATGAAGGAGCAAACACAGCCCCGCAGGACCTCACACGGAGCTGCACTACCTCCAGGGACGGGCCCTTTGGGAAATCTCTCAGCCCTTCTGTTTGATTCGCACCCACTAAGCAGGGACTTGGCTGAAGGTGCCTCCTAGACCTAAGGCACTGTGGGATTCAGCCTTGGGGCTCAGAGGATGGAAACAGAGGGTGACTGCAGGGGGTCAGTGGACCCCCAAAAGAGGAGGACGACAGGGTGGCCTGTGGACTGGCACCTGGGCTGGGGCCTGGGCTCCGTGTAGGGGGGAGATGGGGGCCCATCTGAGGGTCTCTGCAGGCAAACCAGGGCCTTTGTGTGGCTGGGGGAGGAACAGAGGACTCCAGACAGCTCTCCTGCCTGGCCCAGCCAACCTGCAAGCTTTAGTCAACACAAGCCTGCTTTCTGGAAGTGTTGGCCGCGGGTGTGGGATTTGGCCAGACCGAAACTCAAAGGTGATTCTCTCAATTGTGACTTTCATTTCCTGATTGTGGAGTGAGCTGGGATCACTTCCCTCCTCTTCAGGTGTGAGGACCTGCTGGCACCAGAGGTCGTTGCTGACCGCCCCCAGGACCCCTGCCCATAGCCTGGGGGTACTCGGCCATGTCTGACCCTCAGTTTTCTCATCTGGCAAGTGGGTGCAAAGCTACAGTGACATGTCTTGTCAAAGGGCCTTGGAGGCTGCAGAGCACACGGGGAGACATGCCCTCATGGCTGGGCCGGGCCTGCCCAGTGCTGGTTAGCACCCTCCTCTCCCCGTGGGGACAGGGGTAGAAGGACAGCACGGTCCTGACTTCCAGGGTAACCACGTCCCTGCCCTTCTGTACGCTTCTGCTCCCAGCACCTCTCAACACATGCCTGTTTGGGGATGTTCCACAATAGACCCGGAGATCGAACCTCCAGGTCTGGCTTCACTCGCCCAGCATCATGTGGGGAGTGTCACCTGTTGTCAAGCGCTCGTTGCCGAGGCGGCATCACATGCGTGAGTGATGGTGTCATGACTGTTCCCTTCTTCCACTGCCGGGGTGCTGGGCTGTTCCCAGTCTAGGGCTGTCCTCAGTGGTCCTGCACACAGGTGTGGTACACACGCCCTCTCAGATTCCTGTGATGCGGGCATGCGTGGCCAGCTTGGCTGCATTCCTGCTGGGGCATGAGGGTTCCCAAAGCTGTGTCCCCACCAACGCTTGGCACTGCCAGTCATTCGTGTCATGGACAGTCGGGTGGTGCCCTGACGTCTCCACCTGCTGTCACCTGGCATATTTCTGTGGCTCCTGGCACTGGGCTGCTTGTCGTCTGACTCTTGGGCAGCCTCTCTGTGAGGGGCCATCAATTTGAGCTCTTGCCCATTTTTGCGGGCTGTCTTTTCTCCCGGATTCTGCATGGGCACTTGTGCCTATTCTATGGATCTGGCGGTGGCTCTGAGTGTCTGGGCCGGGCGGGATGGCAAGGATGCTAAACATCTCCTCAGTCCCTTGCTCACCCTGGTGGGCCCTGGGTAGATACCAACGGGGGGACACCAACGGGAAGTCTGAAGCCACCAATGATGCAGGTGTCACGTGGGGTGTGGAGGCCCCACCAGGGACACTTGCTCGCTCTAGCCTTTATCCTGGCTCCTCTCCCAGGTCTTCACGGCTCCTGGCGCCCCAGACCCCAGCCCTGGGCCCCTCACCACATCTACCCGTTGTCGCCCCCCTGGACCGAGGGGTCCAGTTGGCTCCAAGCTCCGCCTCCCACCATCCCCTTATCTGGCTTTAACCGCAGCCCCAATTCGTCTGCTGCCCACGTCACAGGTCCCTGTCTCAGGCGAGGCAGCTGAGTTTCCACAGAAACACATGACTCCTAGACCGGGCCTTGAGTTAGAACAAAGCAGAGGGGCCTGTCAGGAGCAGCGAGGGAAGGGCAGTGGAGCACAGCGTGGGTGGGAGCGGGTGATGGCGGCGGGGCTGGCGAGCTGGGGGCGTGGCCTCGAGGCCTGGGGAGCGGAGCCTCAGTGTGGCGCCCCCATGCTGGTTTGCGGGTTAGACGCACTCCCCGGACGGATGACGGGTGCCATCAGAGGCCAACGTCTAGGGCGTGGGACGCACCAAAGTGAGTATGGACCCGGCCCTGACACCTTCTGGCTCCCAGCGTGTGCAAGTCACCAGCTTTTCCGAGCCTCAGCACCTCACTTGCAGAGTGGATTTGATCATAATCGCCCTTCTCCCAGGGCTGCCGTGGAGATGAGATGACGGGCGTACCCAGGTTCTCAGAGCAGGGCTTTTGGGGACCTGTCTGTCCCGACGTCGGGCCGGGCATGCAGGGCCTGGGGTGCGTGCAGGAAGCCCCAAGATGGTGTGGGGCTGCCAAATCAGAGAAGGGACCCAGCTGCTGTCCAGAGGACCACTGAGGGCTCTGGGAAGCCCAGGTTCGGCACTAGGCACTGGTTGGCCCCCTCACCCCTATCCCAACACCTCCAGCTCACCATCCACCAAAAGGAAACCATGACAGTGGTGTGGGCTAGTAGCTGGATGGAGAGATGCCCCTCGCCAGGAGGTCCGCTTATCCACTCTTGGAGCACAGGGGAGATGGTTGGAGGGCTTTGTCCTGGCTATAATGAACACAGAGGGGTCAGGATGGCGAGTGGGGAGAGGGCATGGCCGAGGCCAGAGGTCAGGGCACATGAGAGTGGGGTGTGGGAACAAGCAAGGGTGGGGATGCTGAGCCAGAGGGTGTCAGAGGTGGCTGCCTCCATCACCAGGTGACAGGTGTGGGCCTTTCTCCCTGGACTCTGTCCTAAGTCAGGAGCTCAGACGGCACTGTGATGCCTGTGGCGGCACCTCAGTGACCTCTGTCTGCCCCCGTCTCCTGCCTCATCCGGCTCTAGTCCTGCCTGGCAATTATGAATAAAGCTGCTGCAGCACCTTCACATGGGTGTCTGTGTGGACACCCACTCTCAGGTCCTCTGGGTGAACACCTAGGAGCATAGCTGGGGGATCACACGGTCAAGCCTATGACTGGTTTTATGAGAAAGTCGCCCACCCGTCTTCCAAAGTGGCTGCATGTTCTGATTCCTGCCAGCAACGAGTGGCAGGTCCCGGGGCTGAGTTTGTTCTCTGAACCTCTGATTCCTGTTGATTCAACGAGGTGACACCGGGCGACAGTCACCGACGTGGTCGATGGCTCAGGCTCTGGCAGGAGGGGCTACAGTTCCCAGCTCTGCTGCTCACCTCCACATGAATGTGGACAGGCCTCCACTCTAGTGGGGTGCTATGGACTATATGGGGCATCTCGGGAACCAGGAGGCGGGGAGGAGGGCCTGCGTGAACATCAGCCACTGCTGTAACTGACAGTGGGTTTCATGGAGGATGCATCTCTTACCAGGCCTTAGAAAGTTCAAGAGGGAAACAACCCATGGTAGGCGGGAAGATGACCCGACATGTCCATGTCCTAGGGACCTTTATGGTCAAAGAGACTTTGCAGATGTGAACACATTACAGACCTCAAGGTGGGGAGATAGTCATGGACTCCCAGGGTGTCCACCATGTCATCACAAGGGTCCTTCAAAGGGGGAGGTGGGAGGGTCAGAGTCAGAGACGAGAAGATGCCACCTTTTGGCTCAGAAGATGGAGCCACAGACAGTGGCGCCTCTAGAAGCTGGAAAGGGGAGGGAGACAGGCTCTCCCTGCAGCCTCCCAGAGGAGCCAGGCCAGTGATACCTTTATTTTAGCCTGGTGAGCCCGTGTCAGACTCCTGCCCTCCAGAACTATGAGAGAATGCCTGTGTGTGTGCGTATGTGTGTATGTGCATGTGTGTATGTGTGTGTTTGAACTTATTTACTTACCTATTTGGCTGTGCCAGACCTTAGTTGTGGCTGTGGGATCTAGTTCCCTGACTAGGGATCGAACCCACCCCCCCTGCATTGGAAGTCCAGAGTCTTAGCCAGTGGACCACCAGGGCAGTCCCAGACGTGTATTCTTTTAAGCTGCTAAGTTTGGGGTCATGTGTTACAGCAGGAGGACACTGGTTCAGGTCCTTAGTGAGCAGGGGAGGAAGCAGGGGCCCGGGAAGTGGGTCTCAGGTGCCCAAGGTTCCATGGCAGGGAGGTGCCACTGAGGGAACCCTGCTGCCTCTGCTTCTCAGACCTGCCTTCTCTTCCATCCTGAGTCCATGGCTCTGACTGTATCATACGTGAGCTACACTGCCCAGAACGGTGGGGACAAGGGGGTGAAAACCCCAAGGTTGAAAATAGCTCTGTACCCGGCATGGTTCAGTTTCTGCTGCTCGGCCTGCTGTGAGGTTGACAACTCACAAAGCCACTTCCTCCTGACTCGCTTTTGCCAGCGTCTTCACTGGCATTTCCCCGTGCCCCATTCCCACTCAGCCCATGTTCCCCGAAAGCCAAGCTCTCAGCCATCCTGGGGCGAGGAGAGGTGGATCAGGTTTCTGTCCTTGGAAAAATTTCTGACATGTTTCCAGGCCAGCCTGCGACCAGGGGCTTCTGGTTTAGAGGGCTGGTTTTTTTTTGTTTTGTTTTTTTCTCTTTTGGTGACTATTATGGTCTTCCTCGTTTTGAGGTTAACAGCGGCTCTTCCTTTCTCTACTGTGAAATTAAACCATGATGCTGTTACAGTCAAGATGTTTCCATTCAAAACCACTATAAGCATAGCCCTAAGAAATTTCCCTTTACTTCCACTGAGTTACTGGGCTTTGACCTAAAGGTGATTTGTACTTGGAAAATCTGAACATCATCTGACACCTTGTCTCAGAGTGTGTGGGAGGAAAGGGATTATTTTCTAAATGAGACAATTTCTGTTTCATTTCAAGACAGGAATGCTTCAAAAGTGCCAAAGGTATTTAAAAAAAAAAAAGCCTGTTCTTCCCATAAAGATTCAACCTACAATATCAGAGAAACAACCAAATCAAAAAATGGGCAGACCTGAACAGACATTTCTCCAAAGAGGACACACAGATGGCCAAGAAACACATGAAAAGATGCTCAACACTGCTCATTATTAGAGAAACACCAATCAAAACTGCAATGAGATGTCACCTTACATAGGTCAGAACGTCCATCATCAAAAAAATCTACAAACAATAAATGCTTGAGAGGATGTGAAGAAAAGGGAACCCTCCTGCACTCTTGGTGGGAATGTAAACTGATACAGCCACTATGGACAATAGTATGGAGTTTCCTTAAAATACGAGGAATAAATCTACCATATGACCCAGCAATCCCACTACTGGGTATATATCCTGAGAAAACCACAAGACTACAACACACATGACACATGTACCCCAGCATTCACCGCAGCAATGTTTACAGCAGCCGGGACATGGAAGCAACCTAGGTGTCCAACGACAGACGAATGGATAAAGAAGATGTGGTACATACATACAATGGGGTACTACTCGGCCATAAAAATGAACAAATTTGAGTCAGTTGTAGTGAAATGGATGAACCTAGAGCCTGTTATACAGAGTGAAGTAAAACAGAAAGAGAAAAACAAGTATATTAGCACGTGTATATGGAATCTAGAACAATGGTACTGATGAACCTAGTAGAGAATGAACTTATGGACTCAGCAGGGGAAGGTGAGGGTGGGATGAATTGAGAAAGATGGTACCGATGAACCTATTTGCAGGATTGGAATGGAGATGCAAATATAGAGAATGGACTTGTGCACACAGTGTGGGAGGGAGAGAGTGGGACAAATGGAGAAAGGGGCATCAACATATATACACTACCATGCGTAAAACAGATAGATAGTGGGAAGTTGTTGTGTAACACAGGGAGCCCAGCCTGGCTCTCTGTGATGACCTAAAGGGGTGGGATGGGATGTGGGAGCAAGGAGTCTCAAGAGGGAGGGGATATATATATATAACTGATTCACATTGTTGTATGGCAGAAACCAACACAACATTGTAAAACAATTTCCACCAATAAAAAAAAAAGACTCAACCTAGCAGCCGCCAACAAGGGGTCCAGTTTACTCCCCAGCATGTAGTCAGCACTCAAGGGATGTTTGTTGAATGAACAACCAAATGAATAAATGTGTGAGCTTGGGAGCAATACCTTCTGAAGCAACTGAGACGTTCCAGAACTGACCCTCATGCTCTGCCTCTGTTTGAACTGTTTATCAGGTGGAGCCAATGTCCCTGAGTCTTGCTTAATGGGGACTAAAGTGCACTTCCTTGTGGCCCAGGTGGGAGCAAGCTTCCTGAGTCTGGAGGAAACAGCCAGTCAGGCTTTGGCTCACGAAGGACACCAGTGACCAGAGGCTCAGAGGAAGGTTTAGACCATAGGGAAACCGGCAGACTGACAACAAAGCACCTTCATAATAGTGAAAGAACTCACAGCCATCGAGAATCTGTCATCTCGTCAGCAACCTTACAATAGTATTGTTCCCATTATCCAGATGAAGAAACAGATTGAGCAAACTGCCCAGGTCTGGCTGACAGAGCATGCCTCGAGGGTGGCTGGCAATGGGACATGGCTGTCTGAGGGCTGATGTCCCTCTCTCCACATCCTCCCTGCTCACTGAGCCCAGGTTTTATCCAGGCATCTCCTTCTCTGCCTGATTCAGGGAGAGGGGTCCCATTCTCAGAGCCAGCTAGAATTCCTGATTCCTAAGACAGTGGTTCTGACAGTGAGGGTTCAGGAAGGAGCTGGGGTGCTGAGTGACGGTGGTGGGCCATGAGGACAATTCCTGGAGGGGCTTCTCGGCAGTCTCCTCACTCCTACGAGAGGGCAGGTCCCTCCCTGCTGGGCACGTATGGAACGGCCACTGCCACCTTACTGCCAGCCTGTGGGTGACGCTGACACCTGGAGGCGGGTGTGGCAGAAGAGTGCCAGCCCCAGGCTGCCTCAATCTAGTTATTTTTGTTTTCAAGGGCAGATAGTCCCTTGAACCTGGAGTTTTCTGCTCTGTGCTGCCCAAAGCCTCCTAAAACTGTAGGACCTAAATGATGGCTCTGGTTCCTCTTCCTCATCTCTTCTTGACCTCCCTTCCCTTACCTGTTAGAAAAGCATGAGGACTCTGCTGGCGTCTTGCTCTTGGCGCCGCCCCATCATTCACAGAAATCACTGCCCTGGACCTCCCTCCACTTGCTCAGGGGGAAGATGGGGCTCTCCTGTGCTGCCCATTTCACAGTGTGTAAGCTGTGGTGCTTAGAGGACAAAAGAACAAGATAAGCCCAAAGGGCCTCAGAACACAGGAACAGATCGCACCAGACCCTTATCACCCTTCCTGCCATAGTGCAAATGTTGCAGAATTTTTGAGCCTTCCGCAGCAGCATGTCTTGTCCTTTTATGTCTTATACAAGGTTATCCTGTTCTTTTCCTTCTCTGTATAAGTAGGCACACTACACCTAATCAGCAGACAACAGTGAGATTTCTACCTCATTCCTTTGTCCCTCTGCTATAAAAACAGAGATGAACCAAGTTCATGATCAGCCAGGCCAGACCTGTGCATGGACCACAACCTAAGTGAAGCATCACTGGCAAAGTAAGGCCTGCGCAGAACCCTCATCATGACAGAACACCGTGAGCCGTCACTCCGCTTACCTGGAGCGCCCTCTCTGCCGCTGACACACATGCTTGCTCACGGGTAGTCACACCTCTGTGGATGGGCCTCCCTTTCCAGTTCTCCTCGGTGCTTGGCGTGGGTTTGATGGCGGCTGATTACAGCCAGAAATACAGCAAGGCTCTCCTTTCCCATCCTCCGGGGGGTAGCTGGAGCAGGCCGCGTGGGGTAGCGGCGCTCCTCTGCTCCTCCGAGGATGGCGTTGCAGCCCTTCAGGTCCAGGCCCCGTGCTCTCTGAGGGCAGAGCCATCTTGTGTGAGTCCCTGCAGGTGGGAATCAGGTGCAAACGTTAGTTGTAAACAGCAGATGCAAACTGTTGTCGAGTTAGGGTTAGTTATGCCAGAAGGGAGTTTGCTGAGAGGATGCCAGGTGGGTGGAATTAGCAGCAGGAGGCTAGTAAGCCAGCCACTCCTTCACTTCTCGCGGCCAGGTGGCCAAGTAAGACTCACCTGCCGAGCGTCTGACTGCGGAGCCTGTGTCATAGGCTACCCAATTAAGGGAGACTGGGAAGTGAGGGATAGCATCTGATTGGTGAACTTGGGTCACATGTCTGCCACCTCACCACCTGCAAGGGAGGCTGGGAAGTGAGTACTAGTGTCTGATTGGTGAGTCTGGGTCACATGTCTGCCACCTCACCACCTGCAAGGGAGGCTGGGAAGTGAGTACTAGTGTCTGATTGGTGAGTCTGGGTCACATGTCTGCCACCCCCCCCACCTGCAAGGAAGGCTGGGAAGTGAGGACTAGCTTTTGATTGGTGAGCCTGGGTCATGTGGCTGTGCCCAGCTGCAAGAGAGGCTGGGAACTGAGGACTAGCATTTTCTCCTCACCTCTGCAGAGTGGCTTGTTCCTCTGGCAGCCACCAGGCTCTGGAGGCAGAGTGACCCAAGATAGGGATGAATGAATATCCACTTCAGCCTGGTGGGCGGGTGTCCCATCCATGTTGCATCCGTGTTGACTGGCTACAAGAAAAGTGAGATGATGGTTCAGCTGGGTGGATGACTAGTGTCAGAGTGGAGAGGGTGGAGGGAGATTGACTGGGGCTTGTTAGCCATCAAGTAATGGAGTTTTCAGGACTACAGTATGTTCATCACTCAATGGGTCACCACCGACCTGTCCACCTTCCATCCATCCATTATCCATATACTGAGCCAAACGTGAGGATAGACTTGGGACACATAGTTAAAGGAGTTGCCTCTACCTCAAAGGAGCCCACAGTCTTGGTTGTTGTTTAGTCGCTAAGTCATGTACCTGGCTCTTTGTGACCCTGTGGACTGTAGCATGCCAGGCTCCTCTGTCCAAGGGATTTCCCAGGCAAGAATACTGGAGTGAGTTGCCATTTCCTTCTCCTTCCCGACCTAGGGGTCGAGTCCACGTCGCCTGCATTGGCGTGTAGATTCTTTACCACTGAGTCACCAGGAAAGCCCTCCCACAGCCCCACATAATTCCAGGCAGCTCCTGTTTGTAGACTTTAGGACTTGGAAACCTCTCTATTTAGTCTCTGTGTGACTGTGCTGGGCTGGGTGCATACCGATGATGGTTCAAGTTGGACCATCACATTTGCATTTTTTACCCTTTTGGTCTCAGCTTTGCAGAGGAAACTTTTCTGGAAGTCTTAAAAAAAACTGAAGAAAAAAACACACAGGAAGCTTGTGTTCTTTGTAGCGAGTCTTGTGCTAATTTTGAACCAAGGTTTATTTTTCTTTATTTTTAAATCCTGATTGTAGTATGTGAAGAGAGAAACTTCCTCCCGTGAAGTGGCAACCTCAGCCCTGAACGCACAGTGGGGCAGCAGGGATGTGTAATTCACACAGAGTGCCTGCGGCAGGCTTGGTAGTGACAGAGCTTGACACACATGGCTGTTGCTATCCTGATGATCATCTGTCAAGGAAACACAAGCCTGTTGGCTGCTGTCATAGTTGAAGTGTCCAGGTGGGAATTTGTTAATTCATCTGCCACCTCTTAGGGTTGTACCATCACCAGCTCACATGACACCACCCTTGGCTGATGACTTCCAAATCCACATCTTGAGCACCAGTGTGATAGGTTCCCTAACTGTCTAATGAACCCCTCCTTGATTTCTCTGCCAAGATGGCCCACCATCACCTCAAACTCGAATTGTCCTGAGTTCCTTATGTCAACCACTGCTGTGTGTGCTCAGTTGCTCAGTCGTGTCTGACTCTTTGTGACCTATGGACTGTAGCCCGCCAGGTTCCTCAGTCCATGGGATTTCCCAGGCAAGAATGCTGGAGTGCGTTGCCATTTCCTCCTCCAGGGGCTTTTCCTGACCTAGGAATCGAACCTGCATCTCTGGCATCTCCTGCATTGGCAGGCAGGTTCTTTACCACTGAGCCACCTGGGAAGCCCTCACCCCCAAATCTTGCTTCCCCTCCTGGCTTCTCAGTTAAGGACAGCTGCAGAGTCTAAAAACCTGAGTGCCACCCTTCCCACCTGGCTCCCTTTATGCCCGCACCAACTCTTGCTTGGACTACTACCCTAGCTGGGTAACTGTTTTCCTGCCAACATCTGGCCATAAACCACACAAATCTGATACTATCTCAAGTCCCTGGCCTGAACTGCATGATGACTTGGTGCTGTGCTGTCCATTATGGTGGCCACTGGTCCAGGCAGCTATTTACATTAGTTATAATTGAGTCATGACAGCCTCCCAGCTGGTCTCCAGGCTGCCTGCTCTGCTCCATCATCCACACAGGAGCTAAGGAGAATGACCTAGGGGCTCTTAGGGGGCCGGTTGCCACATCCCACCCTGCTTAACCATCAGTAGCAGCAGCACACTCTATGGCTCACGCTCCTGGCTGCCCCTCATCCACCTGTCTGGCCGCCTCCTCCATTCCTCCCTCCCATATGTCTCACTCTCAGCCCCTCCCTGCCCTCTGGTTCCCTCAGCACCTCCATGGCTCCATGCCGGCCTTCCATCCACGCCCCTTCCTTACTCCTTCTGCAGGGCCCAGGGCGACATGCACTTTCCACGCACAAGGAGGAGGTTGAGGCCCAGGTCTGGGCTCTCCCAACCTTGGGGGATGCTGGCTCAGTGCCAAAGGTGCCACAGGGCTCATGAAGCTGACATGTTAGTGCTCCTTTTTTGTTTACAGGTCCTTTACTGGACTGGGTGCTGAATTTCGGATTCTTTTTATTTAAAAATTTAAAAATTCAGTTCATTTATTGTTTTCTTTCTCTTAAAGTGGACCCTAAATTGCCCTGATGCTGGGAAAGATTGAGGGCAGGAGGACAAGGAGGCAACAGAGGATGAGATGGTTGGATGGCATCACCCACTCAATTTACATGAGTTTGAGTAAGCTCTGGGAGATGGTGATGGACAGGGAAGCCTGGCATGCTGTAGCCCATGGGGTCGCAAAGAGTCAGACATGACTGAGCGACTTAACAACAAGTTGTTTAAGGCCCCAAACCTCGATCCATCTGGACAGGCCACGTGGTCCTAATAACCTCAGTTCCCTCATTTTAACACATTATTGCCCAGGGAATTTTTGCAGAAATTTTACGCCTGTGACCAGCAATTTGTTTTGTAAGAGAATATTGACACACACTGGTCAATAACGTCTAGGCAACGAAAGACATATTAATACGCCTCTGGTTGTAAGTTGCTAAAATTAGGAATAACGAGCCCTCCTCACCAGATTGCTCTAATGGTCGTGTAAGGACAGGGGACAACTCTCGGCATGATGTCTAGAGCACGAGGGGGTGGAACAGTTGAAGCTGGATCACACTGTTGGATAGAATAAATCACAATTATAATCATTGTTAGAATTAATAGTACCCATTTATGGGCATGCCGATTTGGTCTTCTGCAACCTAATGGGGGGGTATTACTGTCACCATTTTTCAGATGTGGAAACTGAGGCTTAGAGGAGAAGAGTGATTCTGTGTGTCGGGCAGCGGCCCATTGGTGGGGCCCAGCTTTCTGGGGCTCAGGAGCCAGGCTGTTGCTGGAATGATGCTGATTTTCAGCCAGGACACTGGGAGTGGGGTGCTCACCCGTGCAGAGACCCTGGTGGTGGCTTGGGCTTGGAGTGTGTGACTGGCTCCCGGGGCATCTCCCACTCTTCTCCTTTCTATTTCGGCTCTTCTCATTCTGAATTTCGTTTCGGCTCAGGCCCCTACCTTGACGTGCATACATGAGAAACGAACGGAGTTTCAAGGACCCCAAACACCAAGGTAGTTCCACAGCACCAAGGTGCCCGGCTCCTGGGATTAGTCACGCACCTTTCTGATAAGAAAAGCGAAAACGCGAAGTAGGCGCCTTGTGACTTCCTGAATCCAGTGTTCCACGTCCTGCCCGAAGGAACAAGCGACTCCCCGAAAGGAGCCCTGGGTGGAAGTCCCATGTTTCGATGCCCTTGGAAGGGGAACTTGTCGGGGAGGTTTGGTTTCAGGACCTCACCTCCCGGCTGGTGGGGGGTCAGGGAGGGTCCCCGGGGGAGGTCTGGCATCCCCGCCAGGCTTTGCTGGGGCAGCCCGACCCCTGGTGACACCTGTGCCTGGCCGCCCTCGGCAGCGTCTTCCTGGGCAGCTGCTGGCATGGCCGTGTGGCAGGGCTGCACTCTTGCGACACGGGCTCCTGAGGTTTCTGTGGCCCCTCTGGTCAGAAGCGGCCCAGGTGCTGTGGGCAAGACATGTGCCAGAGACCAAATTAGACCCTCCTGGAAAAAACAGCAGCCTGCCTAATGTTTCACAGGGCTGGTCTCTGGGCCCACAGCCTGTAACTGACACCCACCCTGCATTCAGGGGCTCAGGAGGCAGGAGTCCGGAATCTTCTGTTAGATGTCCTGGGTCAGGGTCTTCCTCCTCTCATTACTGGCTACTGGCAATTTCCCCAGCTGTTCTCAGGGGCCTCAGTTTTCTCATCTGCACGATGGGTCAATGAATAAGGTCTAGGTCCCAGGGAGGTGCCGAAGATGGAGCAAATGACCCCAGATAGAGTCCTCCTCACAGTGACATGCGAGGCACAGCCTGAATGCAGAGTCAGTGCCTGTTGAATGAGGTGGGGGAGTGTTTCCAGACAGAGGAACGTGATACAGCCATTTAGAAGATTATTTTTTTGGGGGGGAACAATCTGAAGTGTACAGAGCTTTCGGTATAGCACAAAGAACACTCTACTAGTTTCTCACTCAGATTCAGCTCTTCTCTGTAACAGCTTTGAGATCTGAGTCACTGGCGTACAATCCACTCATCGCCAAGCGTGCCATTTCATGTCCTTGAGTATCCCAGGTTGTGCAACCATCACCACAGTCCATTTTAGAACAAGTTCATTGCTCCCTCCCCCAGGCAGCCCCACATTCCTTGGCTGCCACGCCTCACCTATGTATTTAGGGCTTCCCAGGTGGCGCTAGTGGTAAAGAACCCACCTGCCAATGTGGGAGACATAAGAGACTCAGTTTTGATCCCTGGGTAAGGAAGATCCCCTGGAGAAGGGCATGGCAACCCACTCCAGTATTCTTGCCCAGGAAATCCCACGGACAGAGGAGCCTGGTGGGCTACAGTCCATGGGGTCGCAAACGGTTGGACACGACTGAAGCGACTGAGCATGCACACATGTGTTTTTTAACTGTTACTACTTGAATGCATCCTTTTGATCAGTGGCGTCCACAGGTTTTGAGTCTTAGAGAGCCTTTTCAGTGTTAAACCCCCTGCAGAGGCCTCCATTCGTTTATCCACTCAACACGTGGTTACTGAGCATCTACTGTGGAACAAGCCTGGTGGCTGCAACAGAACAAAACAGGCACCACCAGAGGTGAGAGGAATCCATGCAGATCGCAGTGTGGAAGGTGCTGGAGAAGAATGGGGAAAGGGAAGCTGGAGAATGCAGCAGGGCCCTGGCCTTGCCAAGAGGCAGGGAGGGCAGCTGCTGTGGGCAAGGTGGAGCTGGGGGCATCCCCCGAAGGGAGCAGCAGGGGCGAAGCCTGCACAGGGAAGAAGTTTGGCTTGAGAGTCACCTGAGGCCTCTAGGGTGTTTGGGTGAGAGCAGACCACCTGGGGCTCGTAGAGGGCTTCATGTTAAATCTCCACGCACTGGGAACCCCCACCAGTACCCAGTGAGGTGCTGAATTCTGTTACATACTTCGACCCACAGATTTATCCTTAATTAATCACAGCACCTTCCAGTCCATCTGACCAGGGGTCACATATGTGTGTATGAGAAAGAGTGGGATGGGGACCCCTTGTCGGTGTCCCCAGCTCCTCAGGAGCCCACAGCCTCCCAGGTGGACATCAGGTTTTAGACGTCCTTTATTTCAGCATTTTATAAACTTGGTTCCATAGGTGACTGCACCTTGAAAAAACCCAAACAAAAACCCCAAGAGTTTTCTATCCAAACAAGTTTTGGGAGTATCCCAGTTTTTTCTGAGCATTTCACAACGCACAGGGGCATCTTAAAGGCTCTGAGAAGTCCTGCAGCAAGGAATTCGTTGCTTTCCAAACTCAGTAGTCCAGGGAACCCTTTTATTCCATTGTGGAAACTAGTGTTACATGGAAAATGCCTTGGGAAACAGGGCTCAATTCTGCAGATGAATCAGCGGTGGTATGGAGCCAAGAAGTGTTCAAGACCCCACCTGGAGCCAGCACAGAGGGGAGGCCAATGTGAAATGCAAGAATCATAGAGTCTTTGAAAAAGGTTCACTCTTGTTGAGGCTTCCCTGGTGGCTCATATGGTAAAGAATCTGCCTGCAATGCAGGAGACCCGGCTTTGATCCCTGGGTCGGAAAGATCCCCTGGAGAATGGAATGGCAACCCACTTTAGTATTCTTGCCTGGGAAATCCCATGGACAGAGAAACATGGTGGGCTACAGACAATGGGGATCTCAAAGTACTCTGGAGGAAGCAAAAGGCCCCCCTGCCATGCCCTGGCCTGGCTCCCAGCTGGGCTGTGTTGCCCTCCTGATGGGCATAAGCCACCAGAGAGCACCCCAGCCTCACACAAGGTCCTGATAAAGTGAGGCAGGTCACCCCCGCACCAGCAAACCTTGTCTCTGCTCGGCTCAAACAAGGAGCTGCTGCTTCTCTATCCATTACAGCACCCTCTCCCATACATGAGTCCAACCCCATCAGAGGACCAGGCCCCCTCTCCCACCGCGCCAGTCCAGGGTGAACCCCTATCCTCAGACCCTCCCCAAACCGCCTGCCCAAAGCCCTCTCCCACAGCAGGCTCTTTCTGGCACCCTCCTGCCCTAGTGTTCCCACGCGGAGGGTGGCTACACCCCGCAGCTCCGAGCAGAGCAAGGTAAGGACTGACACGCTCTTGGGTAAAGAGGTGCCCGGGGAGGAGCCCCCTTTAGCCTGTTTCAGATCCTAGAGGCCCCGGGTCCCTCCACCTGTGGAGTCCTTCTCCTCGAACCTTGACTCTATCCTCGACCTGCCTCTTCCACGTTTAAGGACCCTTACAGTGACAATGTACCCGCCTTGGTCACTCTGGAATAATTTCTCTGTCTTTAAATAGGCTGATTAACTTGTGTTAACTCGTTGTCAACAGTTATTCCCCTTTGTCATGTGATCTGAAGCACCCGCAGTTACTGGGAACAAGGGTGGGACATGCCTGGGGGACCCACTGGGTGCGATTCTCCGTTCACCTCGTCCGCATCACGGAGATGGGGACCCGGAGGCTCAGATTGGCCATGTGGCCACATGGCAAGTGAGGGCTTCCGCGGGACCCCTGGACCCCTCGTGCGGAGGCCAGGGCCCCAGGGTCCTCTCTCACCAGCCTCTGCAGGCCTGCCTCGGGCTATGGGCTTCCGCATTGCTGTCCCCTAGACACCGAGGCTCATCCTACCCCTGTGGCTGGGGCAGCTGCAGAAGCCACACACGACGTGGTGAGGGGCCCTCGCTCCCCACCCGTCTCCCAGCTCCTCGTCGTGCAGATGGAATTCAACCAGACACCCCGCCACACCCTTCCCAACCAGTTTCTGTTCATCGAATCGGACCCATCGCGTGTTGAATTGGGAGCAGCTGGGAGCCTGATAAAATTACAAAACCATTCAGACTCTGGACCTCACCTGGAGTGGTCCTTGGAGCCCTGCAGGTTTAGTTTTGGAGTATCACGCAGTAGAAGCCTCTTTGATGACAGGTTTTCCGCCTGCGGGTCCCCTTGGGGTGGTTTGGGAGTGAAAGCTATGGACTCCATAGTCATCAGGATGGTGGTGTGATCTGGAGGGAGCCGCTGGAATTAGAAACATGGTCCACAGTGAGGTGGTGCTTCTGCCAAAGGTCTGACATGGAAGGAATCGGGACAACACCCGAGGCAGGAGCTCAGGGCCAGAAGGCCTCTTAAAGACAGACTGATTGACCTCTGTGTGTTGGTAAGGACACGACCACCCGGAGAGGGAGCGGTGCAGTGAGACCCAACCCCCGGGGCAGGGCCGCCTGTCAGGGGCCGCACAGCTTCCCGACCCGTCTCACAAATTCCCCCTCCCGCCTCCCCTCTACTCTCTCCCCTGGACTCCTCTCCGGTGGCCCTGCCTCCCCTCCAGAGATTCTGGCGGGAGTTCCCGCTCCCTGGTGGTCCAGTGGTTAAGAATCCGCCTGCCAATGCAGGGGACGTGAGTTCGATCCCTGGTCTGGGAAGATCCCACGTGCCGGGGAGCAGCTAAGCCCACGTGCCACAGCTACTGAGCACAGCTACTGTACTCAGGAAGCTATGGAAGCATGAGTACCCTAGAGTCTGTGCTCCAAAGCCAGAGAAGCCACCACAATGAGAAGCCCGCGCACCACGACTAGAGAAAGACTGCACGTGGCAACAAAGACCCAGCGCAGCCAGAAATAAAAAGCAACACAAAGCAAGGTTCTTTCAGGAGCTGGAAAGCAAACACTCAAAGGTGGAAGCTCGGGATTCCCAGGCACTGATCCACCCTCTCTGGGCCCTCTGGGGCTTTCTGGGAACATATACCTGGGAGCCGTTAACAGTGCCCCCACTGCCTCCCTGGATTCAGGAATCTGAAAAACAGCAGCTAGCAGTTTGGCTGTCCCCTGGATGGTGGGGGCGGGGGACCCTGGGAGAGGAGACAGAAGAAGCAGCAGGAGCAGGACTCAGTTTTCTGAGTCCTTCTGGGCCTCTCGGCCCTGGCGAGGGCAGCGTGCAGGCACACGGGGCATTGCAGCCTCTGGTTTGCCTGCGAGCCTGGGGACTGGCGGCCCGAGAGGGCCAGAGGCAGTGAGCCTGGAGCTCAGCCGGCACTGGGGCTGGCCTCGCCTTGAACGCGGCCATGAGGGAGAGGAGGTCGGCCTCCATCAGGTGGTGACCACGTGCGTCTCAGATGGCGGGACGTCAGGCAGAAGCCAGGGGGTACTTGGGGGCGAGGTTTTCCTGGCTGTTCTGTAAGAACACCCTCCCCGCACCCCCACACCCACTCTGGACATAACACCTAGTGATGTTTTGGACATCACTTTGGATGCTTTGGCTTCTTGGAGTGTAGGGCAGGATTCTCGTGCTCCTAAGAATCCATGCAGCCCTTTGGGGGCTGAGCGCCGCGCTCCACAGGCTGGCTGGGTCCCAGATGTGATGGAGATGAGAAAACCGAAACATCGGTAGCGGGGTGAGGGGGGGTTGGTATCATGAGGAAGGGAAACCAGCCTCTCCGTTCCCTCCCCTCACCCCACCAATGGTTTGGTTTGAATATATTTTTCCCCTTATTTATAAAAATAATACAGCAACCGCATTATATAAAATTTGAAAAAGGAAAAAAGAACTGTTCTCCACCCAACCCCCTGCATGCCTACCACTAACCCCTCAGCCCCTGGTCTCATTCTGGTGCAAGTATGTATTTAGAACTGTGATTTTTTTTTTTTAAAGCATATTATATCATGCACACTGTCCTTGTTGCTACAGGTCTTCACAACTGTCTGGGGAGTTTGGGGAGCACCTGCTGGGCTGGTGTGTCAACCTCTGTAACTGTCCTGGTGTGGGTGGCCAGGCAGGTAGTTTGGAAGCTTGTGATCCTTGGGGAGGATGCCGTGAGTGCCCGTGGGTGTGTGGTTTTGCTGATTGTTCTCTAATTTCTAATTGTTCTCTTAGATGATGTCCAGCAGTGGCGTTACTGGGTGGCCAATGTGATCTAGTCCCTGGTCACTTCTCCCAGGTTGCCCCCTCACTGCCCCCACCCCTCTGTGGCCACACGTGGCTCCTTGCTGTCCTCAAACGTGTTATTCATGGTCCTGCCTCAGGACCTTTGCATGGCTGTTCCCTAGACATTTCTCCAAGTCCTTCATGTGGCTTTTCCTTTCCTTTGTCCTGGAGTCTGCTCAGACGTCACTTTCTGAGAGAGGGCTCACTTTCCCTGGCATGGTCTGGCTTTATTTTTCTGGGGGCACCTGTCACCATGTGACATGAACTCAGCTGGTGCCCTCCTGCTGATGGCACATGTCACAAGGACGGTGTCTGGTGCATCACACTGTCTCCATCCTGGGGGGCTGGGTGGTGTGTCCCCAGGAGCACACCCACATTCGGAGGGCTCACCTGTGCCAAGTGCTTTCTGATCATGGGTGTCCAGTTTAATTCTCCCCATGACTCTGGGGAGGGAGTCCCAGCTCCATTTTTCAGCTGAGGACACAGGGACTCAGAGAGGGGTATGTTTACAAGGTAGGTGGTGGAGAGGGGTGTGGCCCCGGGGGTGCCTGGATCAGGAGGTGACCCTTCTCCATCAGTTGAGGTGCATACAGCCCGGCCGTCCTGCTGGGCCTGGGACAACTCTGCCTGGCTCGCCTGTATCTCCAGCCTGCGCACTGGTCCTCTGCAAGCAGAAAACTGCTTATTCCCGGGCTTATCCTCAAAGCAGGTCTCAGTAGGGCCTGCGGAGGCTTCCCTGATGGCTCAGTGATAAAGAACCCGCCTGCCAATGCAGGAGTTGTGGGTTCGATCCCTGTGTGGGAAAGATCTGGAGAAGGAAATGGCAACCCACTCCAGTATTCTTGCCTGGAGAGTTCCGTGGACAGAGGAGTCTGGCGGACTACAGTCCATGGGGTTGCAAAGAGTCAGACATGACTCAGCGACTAAACAACAACCACCGCCACCACCAGGGCCTGGTGATCTGCGTTTTGATAAACTCAGCAGGTGATGCCCAGGCAGGCGGCTAACGGTACTTGGAGAAACCACAGCCCTAGAAGAAGCCAGTCTCCCCTTGCTCATCTTCCCCAAACTCTGACCACACGGAGAAAGACATCTGATGGTGGTGAGCTGGCACCTGTGAGCGTGGCGGCGTGTCCCCCACAACCGATACGAGGGTGCTCATTAAAGAATGGAGACAAGACCCTAGGGACTCTTAGATCTGGAAGGGCGCTTAGAAATCATGCCACACCCGAGGTTTTTTCCTTTTGAATTTTGATTTTTTAGAAAATTGGCTTTATTTTTAGAGCAGGTTCAAGCAAGATTGAGTGGAAAGCACAGAGGGTCCCCACATACCCCTGCCCTGCTATGGCCCCCCCACAGTGACCCCCAGCCATCCCCATGTCCCACCAGAGTGGTGCTGTGCACTTGATGAACCTACACTGACACATGGTTGGCATCCAAATTCTATGGTCTACGTTCAGGTTCAATCTTGATCTCATATATTCTATGGGCTTGGTCAAACACACAGTGACATGTATCCACTGTCAGAGCATCACATACAGTTTTACTGCCCTAAAAATCCTCTCTGCCCCACCCACTCATCCTCCCCTCCCCAGTACTCTGATTTTTAAGCTGGAAAATCCAGTGGCTGGCAGATGTATCAAGGCCCAGGACACACATGGCAGACTGTGTTTCAATAAACTATTTAGGGGAGGGAATAAAGGAATATAACTAGTCATTCAAAATGATTCATGGGGACTTCCTGGTGGTCCAGTGGCTAAGACTGCTCCCAATGTAGGGGGCCTGGATTCCATTCCTGGTCAGAGAACTAGATCCTGCGTGCTGCAACTAAAGCTTGCATAGCAGCTAAAGAGCCTGCATGATGCAACAAAGATTGAAGAACCTCAGTGCCGCAACTAAGACTTGCACAGCCAAAGAAAAAAATATTTAAAAATGATTCATTAAAATGAAAAATAATGTTTTTTGACATTATTGCAAAATGCACAGTAATTTTAAAGATCAGACCAGATGCTTATAAGATGTCTGGGCCTTTTAAAGTGACAAGCTGGTAGAGATTTAACAGGTTCTTCAGGGAAGCATAAAGGACCTTTGTCAATGTCCATGGTATAAACCCTTAAGCTCCTGGTGTGATGTCTCTAAGCACAGGGCTGGGGAGAGCTGCACACAGTTGGCGCTCGAGGTGGGGTGCGAGCTGCTGGTGGGAGCAGCTCCCTACAGACCTTGAGGGTCAGAACCCAGATTTCTCTGTGGAATACTACAATCTTAGATCTAAGAGAAGCTGGAGAGACGGGAAAATTGTTTACACATCCCTTGGGGAATTAGTAACAAAGCCACCAATAGAACCCAGTTCCCAACCTGTAGGTAAGTGAGTTCTTTGTCCACACACGGAGTCCCAGGTTCTCAGCAGCGAATGAAGATGCTGTGAATAAAATGACACCAGGGGCTCTACAACCACACAGCATGTACAAGAAGCAACGAGCTCTAGATTCAAGCGTGAGACCCACAAATTCCCTCCTCTGCGGACTCATTTATTCATAAGCTAATAGAGACAGTATTTGTGGAACACAAACTCCCTGCCAGTTACTCCAGGCACTGCGGGAGTAAGTGAGGCATACGTGGATGCTCCTGGGGAGGTATGTGTGTTTGGGGTGGGCCTCTGGTGTGCTCACGGCCTTGAGGAGGGACTCAAGGAGGATGTGATGGAAAGTAAGACGCGGCCAGAGCCTGCTGGACTTTCCCAGGCTCTGATTACGTGGCTTGGCCACTGCCTGGTGACTTCTGGCACTTCTGGTCTGCTGGTAACTGCACACCTGGCCCAGGACGGGCATGGCACAGCTGCACCGGGGATGTTCATGCCACAGTCAGGGGCTGGGTACCCAGAGGGCTCCCCCATCCGGGGTTCTGGTCTTCCTGGTCTCACCAGTACTGCCCAGTTCCAAAGTGGTCGACCAAGGGGAAGTCTGGTCATTTACCAAGAGGCTCACAGGTCTGTGGAGGGATTGAACTGGAGGCAACCTTATGACTAAAGGTTGAGTTTGCAATCTGACCAACCTGGGTTCAAATTCCATCTCTACCCCATTCACACTGTGGTCTTGGGGAAGTCCTTTCCCCTCTTCGAGCCTCGGTTTCCCCTTCTGTGAAATGGGGATAAAATGGCTCACCTCCCAAGATTTGCTGTGAGGGTTAGAAATCATATGTTGATGGAATAATAGTGTCTGGCACAGAGAAGGGCACAAAGTAAATATTCAAAACATAATTAGGGCATATATCTAGCAGATATCTTAGTAGGTGGAAGGAAAAAGGCACTCTGGGGTTGATCCAGCTTTTGAATTTGCAGATGGAGAAACTGGGAACAGAAAGGGGAAGAAGCGATTGGCCTCCAGTCATCTGGCAAGTTAGAATCAATACTGAAACTCAACCTGGCGGCGGGGCTGTGCTACAGGGTCAGTGGCTTCGGAGGCTGCAGGAAATTGGGGTGGGCGAGGGAAATGGGGCTGGGAGTTAGCTGAACTCCTGGCTCAGGACAGGTTACTCTGCCTTTTGAGCCAAGCAACAGTTCTTCAGGGTGATGACAGAACAGCCATGAAAGTGCTTTGCAAACTGTGAAGTGCTGAGCACTCTTACCAATAACTAGACACATTTACTGATGCTTCCTATGTGCCAGGGAGTGTGTCAGACGCTGTGTGCATAAGTCCTGCTAAAAGCCCCAGGAGGGAGCTACTGCTATCCCTGCTTAGTAGACAGGACCAGAGAGGTGAAGTCACTTGCTGAAAGTCACACAGCTGACAACAGGCCGAGCTTGTATCCAACTGACTCCAAACTCCTATCTTTGACTACTGCACACAGCTGCGTCTTTACAGTGTCCTGGCTCCTGGAACAGGGAAAAGGACAGCAAAGGTTTATGGCTGGAGAAGGTGGCCAGTGACTGTGCTTCCTGAAGCAGCTGTATTGTTCTGATTGTCCCCCACTGCCCCGTCCACACCTGCATCTTCCAGAAGCCTGGGCAGGATCTTCTTGACCCAGTGTGCCCCACCAGGGGATTCACTCCGTGTCAGGAGAGGAGGCTGAACCATCTCCTGTTCAAGTAAGAAACAGAATTCGAAGGCCTGGCCACCTCTCGCTTGAAGCCCCAGGAGTCAAGACCAAAATACCATCCTGGCCCTTGAACTCCGTCTGGCACCCCCGCCCTGGTCCCGCCCCACCAGCACCCTCTCACTTCTCGGGTCAGGGAGCCCGAATCCCAGGGGAGGCCAGCAGAGCAGGCTTGGATCCTCCCTGGAAACATCTGCGTGGGGCTGAGGACGTTTCGTGGGAAACTTGTATCCACCCACCGTTGGGTCCGCAGCTGAGCCGAGAGCGAGCAGCGGCCCTGGGCCGGGTGGGGCAGACACGAGGGGGAGCACAGTCGGAGGTGCTCAGGCCCCAGTCTCGGCTCCAGGGTTTCCATCAGGGCTATGCAGGGGTCACTCTGGTTGGAAAGGAAGTGGGGCGGGGCTTGATGTTGCCCTAAAATAGCACTTTGTAAGACTCGGGGAAATGTGAATTGTTCAAAACAAAGCACACACGAAGGGCGGACTGAGCCGGAGGTGGAAGGGGGTTACATTCAGCCCTTAGCACCCCCGCCTCGACCTGAACCTCTCTGAGGCCAGAATTATCCGGAATGCAGGGAGGGAGCTCTCCGTCTCTGCAGGTGTACCAGCCTAGAAGGGGGGACCTGGGGACTTTGCCAGATGTTCTCTGTGACCACCGTGCAGGCTGTCCACTGCGTGGGGGTTCCTGGAGTCGGGGGCCAGTTGGGGTTGGAAGCCAACTGTAGCCCACTCCACAGGCTGGGGAAGGTATGGCTTCCCTGACTCTGGCAAACGCACCATGCACGTCAGCGCAGCTTCATCTTCCTGGTCTTGTATCAGAAACAGGCATGGAAGTCGACAGAATTCCAGAATAAGGATATGTATGATGTCACCTAACAGGAAGTTACAGGGAGGCTTCCATTTCATTGGCCAGAGCTTGTCACATGTCCCGTCCTGAGCCAATCACTCTGGAGGGGTGGGAGTGACGATTGGGTTAGACTAAAGATGGAGAGCAGGGGGAGGAAGGCTGAGTGTGTCAGCCTCAATGTCCACTACAGCTGAAAAGCCCATGGTTCCAGGAGCCCTGTGGGGCTCTTTCCCATGGAAATCCAGGTCTCTCTTTTCTTCTGTATTAAAGGGACGGAGCAAACTCCCCCAACACAGCAGACTCAGAGCAGCTGCATTTGAAACTCTCAGAACCCACCCCGTTTCCTGCTACTGACTGACCTTTAACACAGTCCTTGGCTGGCATCTGATGTACTGAGCTGCACCCAGAGATTCACCAGTGCTTCCCAGTCCCCCACTGTCCCACTGGTGCTCTGGCTTCGGTTCCGCCAATGTCCTTAAACCAGGAGAGTGCCTCGTCACCACATCCTCTCCCTGTCCCATCTCCTTCTTTTATTCCTTTCCCCAGAAGCCCAGATTTTATATCTTTGTTCCTAGGAGCCTCCGGTCTCTGAAGGTTTCCTTTCAACCTTAAATGGTTCCCCAGCCCATCCAGCTGGGCCTTGAACAATATTCAGTGGAACTCTTTGCTTCCTTTAACGGTCTTTCCTTTTTCCACCCCACAACTTGACGTTATGAAGACTTTTCAGACATGCAGAGGAGTTGAGAGTGGTGGACACCAGTGTTTCCCCACCACTCACGTTCAGCAGCTGTTACCCTTGTGCCATGTTGGCTTCAGAGGTGTGTGTTTGTGTATCTGTGGATCTGTTTGAAAGAAAACTTGAAGGTGTGTTCACAGACTGCACACAAATACATTAGACTTCCCTTTCAGAATCCCAATGCTAGTATCACACCAAAAAACGCTCTTTATGCAAATCAAGCCTACAATGAGGTGCCACTTCACATGAGCCAGAATGACTATCATCAAAAGAGTCTGCAAATAATAAATGGCAAAGAGGATATAGAGAAAGAGGAACTCTCTTACCTTGTTGATAGGAATGTAAGTTGGTATGAGTTGGTGCAGTATCGAGGTTCCTAAAAAAACTGAAAACAGAGCTAGCATATGTTCCTGCAATTCCATTCCTGGGCATATATTCAGAGACAACTATAATTCAAAAAGATATATGCACACACAATGTTCACTGCAGCACTATTTAAAGTAGCCAGGACATGGAAGCAACCTAAGTGTCCATAGACAGATGAATGGATAAAGAGGATGTGGTATGCATACACAATGAAATATTACTCAGCCATAAAAAAGAATGAAATAACGCCACTTGCAGCAAATGGATGGGCCTAGAGATTGTCATACTAAGTGAAGTCAGACAGAGAAAGACAAATATGATATTGCTTATACGTAGAATATGAAAATGACACAAATGAACTTATTTACTAAGCAGAAATAGACTCACAGGCATAGAAAATGAACCTACGGGGAATGGGGGGAGGGATAAACTAGGAGTTTGGGATTAGCATATTACTACAGTATATCAGAGTTGGACAGTGAAGAAAGCTGAGCGCCGAAGAATTGATGCTTTTGAACTGTGGTGTTGGAGAAGACTCTTGAGAGTCCCTTGGACTGCAAGGAGATCCAACCAGTCCATCCTAAAGGAGATCAGTCCTGGGTGTTCATTGGAAGGACTGATGTTGAAGCTGAATCTCCAATACTTTGGCCACCTCATGCAAAGAGTTGACTCATTGGAAAAGACCCTGATGCTGGGAAGGATTGGGGCAGGAGGAGAAGGGGACAACAGAGGATGAGATGGCTGGATGGCATCACTGACTCAATGGACATGAGTTTGAGTAAACTCTGGGAGTTGTTGATGGACAGGGAGGCCTGGTGTGCTGCGGTTCATGGGGTCGCAAAGGGTCGGACATGACTGAGCGACTGAACTGAACTGAACAGTATATATAAAACATAACCAACAAGGACCTAGTGTACAGAGCAAGGAACTACACTTAATATCTTGTAATAACCTATAATGGTAAAGGATCTTAAAAAGAAATATATGTGTGTGTGTGTGCGCGCTTAGTCGCTCAGTCAAGTACAACTCTTTGAGACCCTATGGACTGTAGCCCACTAGGCTCCTCTGCCTGTGGGGATTCTCTAGGCAAGAACACTGGAGTGGGTTGCCTTGCCCTCCTTCAGAAGGAGATCCCAATCCAGGGATTGAACCCAGGTATCCTGTATTGCAAGCAGATTCTTTACCATATGAGCCACCAGGGAAGCCCATCACATGTATACATATATATGTACCTATATATATAATACACATACATATATACATATAGGTACATATATATATAAGCTTCACTGGTGGCTCAGATGGTAAAGAATCCGCCTGCAATGCAGGTGACATGGGTTTGATCCCCTGGAGAAGGAAATGGCAACCCACTCCAGTATATTTGCTGGGAGAATCCCATGGACAGAGGAACCCAGCAGTCTACTGTCCATGGGGTTTCAAAGAATCAGACACAACTGAAGTGACTGGGCGCACACACACACACACACACACACACACACATATATACATTATATATATATAATATATATAATGAATATATTTTTGAATCATTTTGCTGTACATCTGAAACTAACACAACATTGTAAATCAACTATATTTCAATAAAAATTTAAAAAGAAACAATATCATCGTTAATATCCAGCCCCTATTAAAATTTCTCAATGACGCTTCCATCATTGGGGTTAATTTGAATCTGAAAAGAAGTGAATTTCTTCCAGCCTGGGAGGGGTTAATGAAGTTGCTCTAAAGTGACCAAAAATACATGGAAAAACACATGCAATTTTCCCAGAAGTGTTCCTTATCCTTTTCTCTACCCCCACTTCCATCTCTCAAAGTGTTTTTTTTTTTTCAGGTCAGACATAGGGCAGAAACCAGATGGCATTTTAATCTGCATCTCAAGGGCTGTGTCCTGGGAAGGCTCCAGGGTCTTGGCACGAGCTGCGGTCTCTCTGGCGTCCAGCAGCTCGCTTGGAAGTGGGTTCTGTTCCTCCTGAGCGTTTGCTGGGTCAGGTTCTCTTGACTCTGAATAATCCCGCCATGGCTGGCTGCCTTCTGCTCTGCCGGTCCTCAAGCTCTGGGGCAAAAAACAGTTCCCCCAAGCAGCTTTCTCAGTACACTCTGTTGACTGACCCTTTGGGGGAAGTGACCGCGGGGACTGTGGCCACAGAGTGGTGGGGGGTGGCCCTCAGTCAGACAAACAGCAGATGTTTGTGTTTTCCAAACAAACACGTGAGACAGTCACGATTCTCTTTTCTAGACTCAGAGAGGAGAACAACATTTTTTTTTTTCTTCTCAGATGCTCAGTGCGGTGCTGGATAATTGTTACTATTGAGACAGCTGATACATATGGAGCAGTGACTGCATATCCTATGGGATGGGATGGCAGACTGGACAATGGCCTCCGAAGACCATGTCCTAATTCCTAACCCTGGGAATCTCTGAATGTTCCCTTATATGGTCCAAACAGGACTTTACAGATATGGCCAAGCTAAGCATCTTGAGATGAGGGGATTATGCTGGAAGAGCTGGGTGGGCCCTAATGCGATCATGAGTGTCCTAAGACAGAGGCAGGGGAAGTTTTCACACAGAGAAGAGTATAAGCCATGTGGTCAAAGATTGAGTAATGGGGCCACGAGCCAAGAAAAGACAGCAGCCACGGGACGCTGGAAAGGGTGAGGAACTGGGTTCTCCCTGGAGCCGCCAGAGGAAGCACAGCTGTGATGACCCTGAATTTTGGCCTCAAAACGGATTCCTGGCTCCTGGTTTCCAGAACTGGGAGAGAATACACTTTTGCTAGTGTAAGGCAGCGGGTTGGAGGTAACTTATTACAGCAGCCCCTAGGAAAGTACCACACATAGGTTCAGTGAATGACACCTCATTTTACAGATAAGGAAGCCAGCCCAGCAGTGACGTCGGCCTGCAAGGGAAGCGCTGGCTATGACCAGGGGTATGGTCAGTTTGGCTGTGGCCTGTCCATCCAGCTTCCATTGACGGTTGAGGCCAAGCATTCTGAACTTGGAGGGCCATGTGAGCAGGGCCATCTCCCTCCTGCTTTGTAGACTGTGGTCTCAGCACACTGGTGACTTTTCTAGATGTCTCTCTGAGCTGATCCAGTCACCTCTGCTACATGTGTTGGACATTCAGGTTTGAGACAGTTGAACCGACTTACTGTATTTCTCTCTCTATCCATCCACTACTCCATCAGTCCAACCATTCATCTATCCATCTGCCAGTGCACTTGTCTGTTGATCCATCCTTCATCCTCCTCCTCTCTTCTAACCATCCATCTATCCATCCAACCCACCTCCATTCAACCTTCCATCTTCTCATACATTGACAAATATTTGTTGAGCTTAAGTATGTGATATTTAAGAATGGGATACTTAAGAATGCCATATTAAGCCAGACAAAACAAAATTCAAAAAGATACATGCATCGCTATGTTCACAGCTGGGCTATTCACGACAGCCAAGACATGGAAAAAACCTAAATATCCACCAACAGAGGGATGGATAAAGAAGATGTGGTACATATAGACAATGGAATATTACTCAGCCATCAAAAAGAATGAAATAATACCATTTGTAGCAACATGGATGGACCTAGAGATTATTACATGAAGTCAGAGAGAAAGACAAATGTCACATGATATCACATATATGTAAAATCTAAATACAACACAAATGAACTTGTCTACAAAACAGAAAACAGACTCACAGACATAGAGAGAGATTTGTGGTTGCCAAGTGGGAGGCAGGGGGAGGGATGGAATGGGAGCTTGGGATTAGCAGAGGCAAACTATTACATATAGAATGGATAAACGACAAGGTCCTACTGTAGAGTTCAGGGAACTATATTCAATATATTATGACTACCCATAATGGAAAAAATATGAAAAAGAACGTGTATATATATATATGAGTCACTTTGCTATACAGAAGAAATTAACACAACATTGTAAATCAACTAGACATCAATAAAATGAATGAAAAAGAATGGGATATTAAGGATTGTTGTTGTTTTGTCTCTCAGTCATGTCCAACTCTTTGCGACTCCATGGGCTGCAGCATGCCAGGCTTCCCTGTCCTTCACTGTCTCCCAGAGTTTGCTCAAATTCATGTCCATTGAGTTGGTGATGCCATCCAATCATCTCATCCTCTGTTGCCCCCTTCTCCTCCTGCCTTCGATTTTTCCCAGCATCAGGGGCTCTTCCAAAAAATATTAAGGATAGGTTTATCAAGTATAAGTGTGGGGGGCTATGGCATAGCTGCGATGATGGAGAGCAGGGGAAACCCAGGCCGAGAGGTCAGAGTCTGTGTGGGGTGAGGGGGAGCGGTCATCACAGGCCAACATACAGCCAGCAAAGGAGCAGGGGAGAGGGTCCCGACAGTTAGAGCAAAGTTGGAAGGAGGCTGGGAAGATGGGAACCCCAACATCTGTGTGGGCAGCTCTGGGCTGTGTAGGAAGCTCTGACAGCAGGTGTAGGATTCTAGGTCATCAGAGAACAGTTGTGCTTTGGGGATCAGGAAGAAGAAATCATGACCCCAGACATGGGGATGAGAGGCAAGAAGCGGGAGAGAGATGCAAGTCACCATTAACTGGAGCATGAGGTGGGGAGAAAAGGCTGAAGAACAAGGGAGATGGAAGCTCAGCTGCCCAAGGTCAACCTGACGGACAGCCCAGGTGCTACTGCTGAGACCCTGGAGCCCCAGGCGAGTCTGGCCCTGCAAAGGGGTCCAGTGGTGCCAACTGTGGGCAGACAGGAGCAAAGGGGCTGGGGCCCTGGCGTGGAGGACTCGGGGCTGGGCGAGGCTGTCAGGACCGAATATTTACGATCCCACCTCGGCTGGTGGCTTGATGGCACACACACGCTTAGTGAGACCTGACTGTGTGCCGGGGACACACTGCAGACACACAGCTCCTCACCTCCGGGAACCTGCAGTCCAGTGGGACAGGTGGAGAAATAGAAAATCCCGCTAAGGGCTGAGAGCCGGGCACTGCGGGACATCAGTGAGGTTTATCTGACCTGGTGGATGGGGTCGGGGGGATGTGAGCTGTCTCCGCAGGGGACAGAGCACGTGCAAACTGGGGACACTGGGAGCGTGGTGTGTGCAGAGGCCCCCCTGGGAACTGCCAGGCCCCAGCCCAGAAATCCCGATTCTGCTAGTGAGGGGAGGGGCCTGGGCCTCTGCATTTCAAACAGTTGCTGCAGAGCATGCCAAAGTGTAGTCAGACTTCAGGCGTCGCGGCCGGATCTTGTCTTGAGGGGCCGGACACAGTCTTCCTCGAAGAGGTGATGTCACATCACATGGGCGTCTGCCTTCTCTTTTGCTAAAACCAGAGGCATCATACCTCTGGGTTTCATGTGGCATGCAGCTGGGTGTTGGCTGGGTAGCCAGTACTGGTTTCAAGGCTGGGTGCTCGGCCCTCCCCTGGGGAGTCACCCCTGAAGCAAGCACCCCATCTTACACTTTTTACCCTCTCCAGGAAGCAGGCAGGCGCTTGGAGAGTTGCAAGGGTTCAAAACACCATGTGGTGAAAATGGATGAGTGAACAGCGGCAAGAAGTGACGGTGGGCAGGGCCCGAGGCTGCGTTTTTCCCCAGCCCCTGGGGACCCCACAGTGCCAGCTGCAGACCACACTTTGAGCAGCAGCAAAGGTGTACTTGATGGGGAATTATGTGGGAAGTTCTGAGTGGGTCTTAAAAAATAAAAAGATGGTTCCTGAGGTTGACTGGTCCCACGATGCATGAAAGATTGAAAGCAGATACTTCAGAGGGGAAAGAAGACACCGGGGTGACAGGCAGGTGGTTCCGGGGACCTCATGACGACTCGAGACACATCACAGCCTTAGTCTCACCCTGGGGCAGGGTCTGCTGTGCTGCCACTGCCATTATCAGCTCTACAAACATGTACAGAGTGAAGCAAATCAAAAAGAGAAAAGCAAATATCATACGTTAACACATATATATGGAATCTAGAAAGGTGGTACTGATGAACCTATTTGCAGGGCAGCAGTGGAGACACAGACATAGAGAACAGACTTATGGACCTGGGGAGGGGTGGGGGAAGGAGAGAGTGGGACCAGTGCAGAATGGAGAGAGTAGCATGGAAACATACACATTACCGTATGTAAAATAGACAGCCAGTGAGAATTCATTGTATGACTCAGGGAATTCAAACCCGGGCTCTGGGACAACCTAGAGGGGTGGGACAAAAGTTCGAGAGGGAGGGGACATATGTATATCTATGGCTGATTCATATTAATATATGGTAGAAACTGACACAATATTGTAAAGCGATTATCCTTTGATTAAAAATAAATTAATTAAAAAAAATAAAACCCCAAGTTGAATCAGATTATAGTGTCAGTCTGTATGTGTGCATGAATACAAATAAATAAGCATGAACTTCAGTTCAGTTCATCGCTCAGTAGTGTCCAACTCTTTGGGACCCCATGGACTGCAGCACACCAGTCTTCCCAGTCCATCACCAACTCCCGGAGCTTGCTCCAACTCATGTCCATTGAGTCAGTGATGCCATCCAACCATCTCATCCTCTGTCGTCCCCTTCTCCTCCTGCCCTCAATCTTTTCCAGCACCAGGGTCTTTTCCAATGAGTCAGTTCTTCGCATCAGGTGGCCAAAGTATTGGAGTTTCAGCTTTAGCATCAGTCATTCCAATGAACACCCAGGACTGATCTCCTTTAGGATGGACTGGTTGGATCTCCTTGCAGTCCAAGGGACTCTCAAGAGTCTTCTCCAACACCACAGTTCAAAAGCATCAATTCTTTGGTGCTCAGGTTTCTTTATAGTCCAAATCTCACATCCATATGTGATTCTTCACTTTCTGCCATAATGGTGGTGTCATCTGTGTATCTGAGGTTATTGATATTTCTCCCGGCAATCTTAATTCCAGCTTGTGCTTCATCCAGCCCGGCATTTTGTATGATGTACTGTGAATGTAAGTTAAATAAAGCAGGGTGACAATATATAGCCTTGACGGACTCCTTTCCCTATTTGGAACCAGTCTGTTGTTCCATGTCCATTTCTAACTGTTGCTTCTTGACCTGCATACAGATTTTTCAGGAGGCAGGTCAGGTGGTCTGGTATTCCTGTCTTGTTAAGAATCTTCCACAGTTTGTTGTGACCCCACCCACACAAATTAATTCAGACTTAAATTGAAGAAAGTAGGGAAAACCACTAGGCCACTCAGATATGACCTAAATCAAATCCCTTACAGTGGAAGTGACAAATAGATTCAAGGGATTAGATGTGATAAACAGAGTGCCTGAAGAACTATGGACAGAGGTTCCTGACATTGTACAGGAGGCAGTGACCAAGACTATTCCCAAGAAAAAGAAATGCAAAAAGGCAAAATGGTTGTCTGACGAGGGCTTACAAATAGCTGAGAAAAGAAGAGACGCTAAAGGCAAAGGAGAAAAGGAAAAATATACCCATTTGAATGCAGAGTTCCAAAGAATAGCAAGGAGAGATAAGAAAGCCTTCCTCAGTGACCAATGCAAAGAAATAGAGGAATGGGAAAGCTAGAGATCTCTTCAAGAAAATTAGAGATACCAAGGGAATATTTCATGCAAAGATGAGCACAAAAAAGCACAGAAATTTTATGGACCTAACAGAAGCAGAAGATATTAAGAAGAGGTGGCAAGAATACACAGAAGAACTATACAAAAAAGATCTTCATGACCCAGATAATCCAATGGTGTGATCACTCACCTAGAGCCAGACATCCTGGAATGCAAAGTCAAGTGGGCCTTAGGAAGCATCATTATGAACAAAGCTAGTGGAGGTGATGGAATTCCAGTTGAGCTATTTCAAACCCTAAAAGATGTTGCTGTGAAAGTGCTGCACTCAATACGCCGCAAATTTGAAAGCTCAGCAGTGGCCACAGGACTGGAAAAGTTCAGTTTTCATTCCAATCCCAAAGAAAGGCAATGCCAAAGAATGCTCAAACTACTGCACAATTGCACTCATCTCACACGCTAGCAAAGGAATGCTCAAAATTCTCCAAGCCAGACTTCAACAGTAGGTGAACTGTGAACTTCCAGATGTTCAAGCTGGATTTAGAAAAGGCAGAGGAACCAGAGATCAAATTGCCAACATCCGCTGGATCATGAAAAAGCAAGAGAGTCCAAGAAAAACATCAACTTTTTCTTTATTGACTACGCCAAAGCCTTTGACTGTGTGGATCACAACAAACTGTGGAAGATTCTTAAAGAGATGCCTCCCTTACAGAAGGAAAAAAGAAAAAAGAATAAGATTCGGAAACAACAACATCTTTAAAAACTCTGTCTGAGTTCCAATTACATATTCAATAGCAGTCCACTGGGAGTTGATGTTTCCAAAACGATGTAGATGGAATCAGAATCAAGTATCAAGACATTTTTTTTCAGAATGAATGAGTGAGGTTTAATGGAGTTTTACACAAGGGAAGAGATACCAGAAAGCACTTGGTGTTAAGTGTATTGTAATGGTTATTTAGGAGGGAGGAGAGAGAGAGGAGAGAGAGAGAGAGGACTAAGCATAACAATATGAGAAAAGATGTCACACTTCACACATCTGGGAGAGGGGGAAGGCCCACAATTAGTTTTGCTCTTTCAAGAAATTACCTAAAATATGAAACTTTCGGCAGTCCAAAGGCAGCTTTCTCTGGCTAGATCACTTCATTGCTTTTGGTTTCTCGTTTACCATTCTGGTTGGCATCTGGTCCCCTGATGTGCTAAAAATAGCCCCGAGAACTGACTCTCTTCCTGGGAGGGTCACCCCATTTCCACTTGCTCTGAAAGATATCAGGGGCTGTTTCCTGTGAATTTAGGCTGTGACCCCCTGGCTGGAGGGGGGTCCTGGCATCCTGAGTCTTTCTGAGGGTCACTCGGGGCCTTTTGCCCCGTTTGTTGAGAGGTTGGCTCTGAGTTACTCTGGTTCCTTCTGGCTCCAGCAGCTGTATTCTTTCTCTTATTGGGCTCACCTGTCACTATCCCAATCTGTGAATCTAGAAATCAGATGTCAAAAAATTCCAGCCCTCAGAAAATGTCCGTGAGAACCAAAATGAGGACAGAAAGCCTCAGGTCCACATATGTGACCCAAAGACCAGGCTTTCCAGTCCTGGCTCTGGTCAAGATGAGGGACCTCCAGGCTTGCTCAGAGCCTATTAACCTTGGTTTACACATAGTTCTAACGTTCTTGCTCTAAGAGTGCTCAGGCCAAGGCAGGTTGTTGGGCTTCCAGACCTGGGCTGGCTGAGAGCTTCTGAGGAAAGGACAGTCACGTGTATAGGGTAAGGGAGTTAGAGAAGGCGAGGTTCAGAAAAAGAACGAGACCAGCACTTTACAGGAACAGATCACCTTTAATGAGGCGAGAAGGGGCAGCAGTCAGATTAGTGAGCTGCTGCACTAACCCAAGGAAAGAGTAAGTATATATAGGCATATATGTGGAAAGCTATTGTCTTAAGGGGGCCTGTTCTTCTCCAAGGTTGTTGGGAGTAGTTATCTCTTAAGCGGCTGGGGCAAGGAATTCTGGAGAACGGCCAGAGGCTGGACCGGCTGGGAGCTGGGCATAATCAACCTTAATGTCCATTTTTTTTCTTTGGGTGAGAGAGTTCTTTGTTTTGCATAGAATGGTGGGGAGGTCTGGGAGGGGAGTTTTAACTCCAGGCTATTTTGAGCCATGTAACTTTCCTTCAACATGCCTTCAAGAGGGTGATGAAAACAGAGGCCCTTGGGACATGTCCAGTTGATGCATATGGTTTTGTGACCTTTGATAGGCACGCTTCCTCTGCCAATTAGTCCTCCCAGTCTGACTGGGGAACAGGATAGAAGAGAGGATTTTCGCTGCCTTAGAAGTGGCAAGATTATGAACAAGGCTTTTATTTTTGGTGTGTTTTTGCAATAGCTTTCAAAGCATTTTAATGGAAAAAGTTCCCCTCTCCAGGGCTGTGGCAAGGGAGGGACTTTGCGGGCTTCTTCCTGCTCAGATGTTTGCTCGAGCTCTTTCCTTAGCCCGGGACACTCCTTCCCTGGATCCCTGGGGGCTACAGATCTCTGCCGAGATGTCCCTCCTGGGGAGACTGCCCTGACCCCTGCCCACCCAAGACATCCACCCATCAGCACCCTCCCCACCCCACGGCCCATGCGTCTCCTTCCTGGCACCTTGTCCTCTCCTTGAAGTTCCTCACTTTCCCAAGGGCTGATGCTCTAGACTTGGATCGTGCCCAGCCAGCAGCGGGTAGCCACACAGATGTCTGATCCCCTACATGGCTTCCAGCACTGCCACCCACAGGCCTCAGGAAAGCAGGTCTTGTGTTCCTCTCATAGGTGTGGGCATCGTTACGACTACAAACTATACTATTTGTAGTATACACAGCCAGGACTGTCTGGCTCCAACGCTGGTACGCTTCCTAACTCGGTTATGGTGTGGAGAGTTTCTGCTGAAATGGACATAATGATGGTAACCATAGCAACCACAGTAGGTGCAGTAGTCGTTGCTCGCACCTCAGTTTCTTTATCTGTACCATGGGAACAAGGCTGGTGCCTACCACATAGTGTCATGAGGATTAAATGAATTAGTATGTGAAAACACGTAGCAAGGCCCCCAGTACATGGTAAGTGTCTCCTCCCTACTGTGACTCCGAGTTCTAGGATTATATTATGATCACTATCACCACGACTACTGCACCTACTGTGGTTGCTATGGTTACCATCATTATGTCCATTTCAGCAGAAACTCTCCACACCATAACCGAGTTAGGAAGCGTACCAGCGTTGGAGCCAGACAGTCCTGGCTGTGTGAGCTCAGCTAAGTCGTTTCCTCTCTCTGAGCCTCTGTTTCTTCCTTTGTGAAATGGGCCCCTGCCTCTGGGGATTAACGTGAGAATTAACGAGATGCAGCTGCCGTGCTGAGTGGAGTGGTTGACGCAGCATCCTGAGGTTAGAGATGAAGCCCCTTGAGGACAGGGACCCTGCCTTCGATTTCCCTTTCCAGCCCTGGCTAGGTCCTGGCATAGGGCAGCGGCCAGTGCAAGGAGATGCCATAAACCAAGGAGACGTGCGGAGCTGAGATCACAGGGCTGCACAGCCTCCTTTCTCTCTGCTCTCCCGGCCCCCCTTCACTTCCACCATGTCCTCCTCTCCCTCCTGGAATGCCCTGCTGTTCTCAGGGGTCTGGCCTCACCACAGACACCTCCGTGGGATTTAAATCAACAAAGTAAAACCTTTAAAGCAATTGCAGGGGGACTTCCCTAGTGGTCCATTGGCTAAGACTCCACACTCCCAATGAGGGGCACCCGGGCTCCATCCCTGATCAGGGAACTAGCTCCCATGTGCCACAACCAAGAGTTCACATGTCAAAACTAAAAACTGTGCATGCTGCGACTAAGACCCGGTGCAGCCAAAATAAATAAATATTAAAAAAAAAAAAAAAGGCAACTACAGAGGGCTCCTGGCCAGTGTTTTAGGACTGACCAGTTCCTGATGAGAAGATTTCAGGCAAGCAGGCATGAGGGCTGTTTAGTTACAACCCTGCCAGCGGGAGACCACCAGCCTGGCCCATGAAGGACGGTCCCTAACCACCCCCCCACACCCTGGACAAGTGAAGACTGTTGTGTGGCTTGAAGTGAAGCCCCTCCTACCTTTGCCATGGTGTTGGTCAACGTACAACAGAGGGCTCGAGGCCAACTTCAAGGTGAAGGCCTCACGAAAGTCTCATACCCACTGTGAACTGAATTCATGGAAGTGCCTCCTTTTTTTCCTCCATCCGCCCACACCTGGGGCTTTTCTTCCTCCTTTTGACCCCAAAACAGAGGGGCCCGGCCAGGCCGGCCGTGCTCCTGGCCTCACTCCCTGAGCTCCCCCAGTCCAGAGTCAAGGCCAGCCGGCCTATATGGCACTCTCCTGTGGGCTGGGAATGGCAACCCTCTTAGTTCAGTTCAGTTCAGTCACTCAGTCATGTCTGACTCTTTGCAACCCCATGGACTGCAGCATGCCAGGCCTCCCTGTCCATCACCAACTCCCAGAGTTTACTCAAACTCATGTCCACTGAATCAGTGATGCCATCCAACCATCTCATCCTCTGTCGTCCCTTTCTCCTCTCGCCTTCAATTTTTTCCAGCGCCAGGGTCTTTTCCAATGAGTCAATTCTTTGCATCAGGTGGCCAAAATATTGGAGTTTCAGCTTAAGCATCAGTCCTTCCAATGAATATTCAGGACTGATTTCCTTTAGGATGAACTGGTTGGATCTCCTTGCAGTCCAAGGGACTCTCAAGAGTCTTCTCCAACACCACAGTTCAAAAGCATCCATTCTTTGGTGCTCAGCTTTCTTTATAGTCCAACTCTCACATCCATACATGACTACTGGAAAAACTATAGCTTTGACTAGACGGACCTTTGTTGGTAAAGTAATGTCTCTGCTTTTTAATACGCTGTCTAGGTTGGTCATAACTTTTCTTCCAAGGAGCAAGCGTCTTTTAATTTCATGGCCTCAGTCACCATCTGCAGTGATTTTGGGGTCCCCCAAAATAAAGTCTCTCACTGTTTCCATTGTTTCCCCATCTATTTTCCATGAAGTGATGGGATCAGATGCCATGATCTTAGTTTTCTGAATGTTGAGTTTTAAGCCAACTTTTTCACTCACCTCTTTTACTTTCATCAAGAGGCTCTTTAGTTCTTCTTCACTTTCTGCCATAAGGATGGTGTCATCTGTGTATCTAAGGTTATTGATACTTCTCCCAGCAAACTTAATTCCAGCTTGTCCTTCATCCAGCCTGGCATTTCGCACGATGTACTGCGAATGTAAGTTAAATAAGCAGGGTCACAATATACAGCCTTGACGTACTCCTTTCCCGATTTGGAACCAGTCTGTTGTTCCATGTCCATTTCTAACTGTTGCTTCCTGACCTGCATATAGATTTCTCAAGAGGCAGGTCAAGTGGTCTGGTATTCCCATCTCTTTAAGAATTTTTCACAGTTTGTTGTGATCCACACAGTCAAAGACTTTGGCGTAGTCAATAAAGCAGAAGTAGATGTTTTTCTGGAACTCTCTTGCTTTTTCTATGATCCAACAGATGTTGGCAATTTGATCTCTGGTTCCTCTGCCTTTTCTAAATCCAGATTGAACATCTGGAAGTTCACGGTTCACATACTGTTGAAGCCTGGCTTGGAGAATTTTGAGCATTACTTTGCTAGCAATTGTGCAGTAGTTTGATCCCGACCCAGGAATCGAACTGGGGGCTCCCACATTGCAGGCGGATTCTTTACCAACTGAGCTATCAGGGAAGCCAGGCAGCCCTCTGGGCTGATACAGACCTGCAGGCCTAGGGCTTGGCAAGCAGACTGCTATGCCTTTTGTGCAAAGAGAAAGGAGCCCCTTGCTTCAGACAGGGCAGCACACACCTTGTTATTTTTAGCGCCACTTGAAAGCCAGGTGCTTTGTGCAGTCCACAAACCTCACCACTGTATGTGGCAGCCTAGTCTTGAACACCCAGTCTATTGCCCTTGAAAACTCAGTGGTGTAATGTCTTGCTGCCCATGCAGTTAAGTTCCTCAAAAACAGCCTGATTGCTCCGCTGCAGTTGGAAAGACAAAATCATGCAGAAAACCAATGGCATGGAAGGAAATATCCTCAAACTGACTGTGTGTTAAAAACCTCCTCCTGTGAGTCCGCCTCCTCCTAATTCACTGTCCTAAATGGCTCTGGGAACATTGCTCCCATGAGATGCATGTTATGCAAACTTCACTTTAAAACACTCTTTCCAACACTCTGTGGCTTGAGATTCAATTTCTGGATGATGCTGTGTCCAGCGTGCATTTCCCCAGGTCCGGCTTTCCTGTGTGGCTGTATCACGAAGTACCAGAGGCTTAAGGAGCTCTTTCCTGAGCCTCATCTGTTTGGCATTCGTGGATGGCCCGGTGAAGTGTAAACAGACGAACAACAGCAGTGGTTTTAAGAAAAATGGTAGTATGCCATAAAAATTGAAGAATCTCAAAAACATAGTTGTCAAAGGCACCTCTGGGTAAACAATCCAACTCATCCCCACCCCCACCCCTGCTTCATCAAAATGTTTTGCGGAGCTTAAAAGCTGCTTCTCAGACCTCCATGGTGGGCCAGGGGTTAAGAATCCGTCTGCCAATGCAGGCGACAAGGCTTCAATTCCTGGTCTGGGGAGATCCCACATGCCTCAGGGCAACTAGACCTGTGTTCCACAATTACTGGGCCTGAGCTCTAGAGCCACAACCAGAGAAGCCACCATAAGGAGCAGCCTGAGCTCAGAAACTAGAGACTAGCCCTACTCGCCACGACTAGAGAACAGCCTGCGTGCAGCAACAGAGACCTCCCAGGCCAAAAAAAAAACCCCAGCTCCTTCTCCTCTGGGTTTCCTTCCCTCCATCTGTCTGCAAGTACAAGACCCCTCCTGGCTCCACATGGCCCCCAGCCTCACACCTTCGTCTGCTGCATCTCAGCTCCCATCCCCTATCCGTGCCCCTTGTTCTACGCTTCTTTCCCTGCCACGCGGTGCCGAGACATCGTGTTCAGACCAGAGGCTCCTGAGTTCATTCAAACCTGGCCCCGTGGGCTGAGGTCCACACGGGGGACTTCAGCTGAATGGCTTAACTCTGAGTTAACTTTCATTTCTTCCCTGCAGAGAGGTAAGACTACTAGCTCCCGCTTCAAAGAGCTGCTTCAGGATCAAAGGAGATCCTGTGTGCAAAGTGATTATAGTAGTGCTGGGCACGTAGTAAACACTCAATTAAATAAAACGATAATGACGGCGTTTATTGCCACATCTCATTTTTGTCCAACATTCAACATCCAATTTCATGTCTTGAGTGTACTCGGTGGATGATGGTATTTTCCGTTTACCACTTTTTTTCAAAGGGAAAATATATACATATGTATGAGGCACACACAAGGAATATATGCATTTTGCCCAAAAATTTACACAGTGGAAAAAAGTAGAAAAGCACAAAATGGAAGCAATCCATTATCCCCAAATCTCCAAAGAGAGGTAAGTGATGCTACTGCTCCGCTAGGTCTGTGCACGTGTATACGTGTGTATGTGTATGTTTGGTTTTATTTTTTTTTTTAACTTTACTTTTGGGTGACACTGACAGGAGTATGAGATTTTAGTTCCCAACCAGGGGTGGAACCCATGCCCCCTGCATTGGAAGTGTGGAGTCTTAACCACTGGACCACCAGGGAAGTTCCCTCTCCCCTCTTTTTTTTTAAGTGTGATTTTTATAATAGGATTATACTGAATGCATTGCCTGCACCCTGAGACATCCAGATTTTGTGTGTGGAGGATGTTCGCTTTTTTTTTTTCACAAAGATGTGTACTTGAAGGTGACCGGTTGGCCCAGCCCTACGTCTGGGATTCCTGCTGGCCAGACCAGCGTGAGGCCTTGTTTCCTCGGTTGCTTTCAATGGGGATGGCTTTTCCTGTTACAAAGGGGAGCATGCCTGAGTTACACTGTTGGATACTTAGCATGAAGATTCTGAGGCCCAGGCACGGACTTTCACTGCTCTGGGCCAAGTCTCCACAGCAAGACCCTGGCTAGACGTGGAGGAGATGTGCCCCCACCTCGGCTTCCCTGTTGTGTCAGATGCTAGAGCCATTCTGGCCAAGAATCATTCTGAGGACAGAGAGCTTCTGAATCACTATAAACACAGTTATTTTGCAAAAGCGCAAAACTGAAAAAAAATTGTTTTAAAAAGCATTACAGTTATAGAAATGTGTCGCCTAAAATACTTTGTAACGGTTTGTGGGAATGTTCTGAGCCACATTATGAAAGGACCCTGAGAGAGACTTTTCAAGGGCAACCTGCAAACCCAGCGCTGAGCCGAGGCGCTTGCCCGACCCACCCTGGAGATGTCACAATACACGGCTCCCAGGGCCACCCCAATGTTGGCCCCGCGGGGATCAGGCCTCGAGTTACGGGGGATGACAGAGGATTCCCTCTAGCGCGACTGACACCTCCGTCTGCCCTTCTGGCCGCTCAGTACATGCTCTGAAAAGCTGGAATCTTAAAGGAAAGCTTTGCACTTTGATTAAGAAGAAAAAAGAGAGGTCCACCACCACTTCCTCAATTGTCACAGCTCTTTCACCACTGGGAATGATGAAGATAAGGTAAAAATAGACACAGTCATGATTTGTTACTTAGCAAGGACTCCGAGGTCCACGTTTGAGTGCACACTTGAATTTAGAGCTTATCTCTCAGATGTCTCAAGCTGATCCTAGAGATCTGCACCCCTAGCCCTCTTCTGGGTTCGATCCTTCCTCCCTAGCCCAGCCCCCCACTCAACTCTGCTCAAAGACCTCTCCCCCTGGGAAAGATGGAGACTGAGCTGCAAATTCTTAATCTCTGTGTGAACTGTAAATACGAATCAATTTAATCCTCCCAACAATTCCATAGGGGTAGTTACCATATTACCATTATCACCACCATTATCACCATTATCACCATCACTGTCACCATATCACCATTTTTAATAACATCACCATCTTCACCATCATCACCATCTTTACCATCATCACCGTCTTCATCACTGTCACCATCTTCACCATCAACATCATCACCATTATCACCATCACCATATCACCATCTTCAGCAACATCACCATCATCACCAACACCATCACATCACCATCTTCATCATCATCACCATCAATATCATCAATAGCAACATCGTCATTGTTGTTGAGTCTAGTAAGTTGCCCAGAGTTAGTGTGGTTGGCAGAATAATGACTCCCCTCATATCCCCAGAATATGTTGCCTGCCATGGCAAAAGGGACTTTGCAGATATGATTAAGGACCTTGATGTGATATTATTCTGGATGATCCAGGTGGCTCCAGGTAACCACAAGGAGGGAGACAGGAGGGTCAGAGTCATGGAAAGATGTAAGGACAGAAAAAGAGTCAAGAGACTGGCAGCTGCCATGCTGCTGGATTTGAAGGTGGAGGAGGGGGCCACAAGCCAAGGGAAGTGGTGCCTCTAAAAGCTGGAGAAGGCCAGGAAACAGATTTCCCCCTGGTGCCTTTGGAAGGAGCAAAGCCCAGCCAATACCTTGATTTCAGCCCAGTGAGACCAATGCTGGACTTACGACTCCCAGAACTCGGTTAGCAGATCGGCGCTATCTCGAGCTGCTAAATTTGTGGTCATATGTTATGGCAGCAACAGGAGCCGAATTGATGAGTGACTTTACAACCTGAATCTCCTGCTTTGTGCTTCCCCCATGGAGGCAGGAGGGTGACCGGGTAGCATGGTGGCCTCGGAGACTCTTCAGCCCCTGCAGTGATGGGCCGAGACCTGAGTGGGGCGGGAACACACCCGCTCCAGGAAGAATCTGAGGCAGAGGAACTCGGCACAAACCCAACTTCTCTAAAAATATTAAAAGCCTGTGGCCCACAGAGGCCTGGCTGCGAGGCCCCTTGGGCGCTGACGGCGGGTCCCTGACGGTTGAGACCCAGCGTGGTCCTGGCATTGAGCAATAGGGCTCTGCCCGGGCCCCGGGCCCTCCGCCCGCCCAGCCCAGCTCCCACGGAGGGCGAGGAGAGGCCGCTGCCGGTGTGCATGTGTGACCGTTCCTCTCTGCGTGTGTGTGTATGCATGCGTAGGCCTGTGTGGCCTTGCGTGCCAGTGTGTGCACCAGCGAGTGGCTCCACAGCGCTCCTCGAGGCCCCGGGGTCTCAGGCTTGCCCCGGTGACCTCTTCTCCAAGGACAGTCAGAAGAGCCGTCAGCTGGGCCCCAGCACGGACCCTGGGCTGCTGCGGTCTGCCAGGGGACAGATAGTAGTGATAGATAAGGAATTTACTGAGCTCTTACTAGGTGCCAGGCTCTGTTCTAATAAGCACATCATTGCACCAGTCCACAGAAATTACAAGCCTATGAGATAAGAACTAGTTTTTTTCCCATTGAGTGGAGCAGAACTGAAGCCCAGAGAGGTGGAGTTGTTTTCCTGAGGTCACACAGCATTGGCGCGAGGTGGGAGGAAGGCTGGTTCCAGGGTCGAGGCCTGAAAACTCCTCTCCATGACCTCGAGTGCCAGCCCGAACTGCCTGGACAGCTGTAGCCTCATCAGGGTGTCCTTCCTCTCACTCCTGGGCCCTCCGGAGGCTGGGAAGCCATCTGGTGACCTTGCAGGGAGGCCTCAGCGGGCCGTGGCCGCACTGAAGGTCCTGAGGGAGGGGGATCACCAGGCGGTGGTGGGCACTGTTGGGCTCTGAGGCCCCCGGCTAGGAATTCTGCGAGTGCGGATGAAACAGCCGTCCCCTGTCTCTAGGGCCTGGTCCCTCTGTCTCTGCAGGGCGTCTCGCTGAGGCCCCCAGCTCCAGGACTCACGGGGGACGCCTGCCCTCGCAGCCCTGCTCCTCACCGGCCAGGGCTTCCTGCCCGGCCGGAAGGGCAGTGGGGCACGTGGCTTTCCTTCCTGGTGTCTGGCTGTGCCACCCAGGAGCTGGCCCAGCGCCGCCATGCTTCCTCCCACGCGGAGTGGGGCTGTGCCCGCGTTGGCCACATGGGTGCCTGGCCTGGCTGCCCGCGGGGTCCCTGCCCCCTCCTGGTCCAGGATGAAGGACGGAGTCCTTGCTCCCCGAGCTCTCACCACTGCCCCTTCTGGGCCATACGCCTGCATCACAGGGCAGAGGGGACAGGGCCATGAGTGGCCTGGCTTGGGGGGATCCAGGTGGGGATAACGGTGTCCGCATGGGGGGAGGTCTGTGGAGTGGCCGCCCTAAGCCTGGTCCTGGGGACTCCACTGTGGGGCTCATCTGCCAGCCCCCCAACTTTCTAGCTGTAGGATCTAGCAGTCCTCTTGGTGCCTTTGTGTCCACGTTAGCGATGTGGGGGCAAAGCGGCAGCTTCCGCTTCACCAGGCTTGGGGCCGAGCAGCACGTGGGAAGTGCTCCCTGCAGGTGGCTGGGACCATCACCTCCTCAGAGGACGGGCAGGGGTGCTCCGAGCTGTGCCCTGGCCGGGGACTGACGGCGGTTGTCAGTCCTGTTAGCCCATTGTGAAGATGGGCAAATAGAGGCTCACACGTTCAGATCTGGGGCTTCTGTACTGATTCCACTTTGTCCTCTTCTTCTGCCCTCTCGAATATCAGAGAAGCCAGTTTACCCCCAATACTTCACTTATAGGAAGTTAAGAGTAGCGTCTCAGGGCAAACACCTATCCCGGTGTGGGTGGAGCTGCCACGTGAATGTCCACTCACACTGGACACGTCCTGGGACCTGCTGCTTTCTGATGGGGGGATTCCTGGAGCAGGACAGGGAACCAGCAGGGCCGCTAATACCTGCCAGGAGCAGACGGCACGGAGAGCAGGTCCCTGGTTCTGGTGTCAGAGGCCTTGGGTTGGTTCAAAGCCTGATCTTGCTCATAGCTGAGACATCGTCTCTGGTGGGATTTAATCGCCTTCCGCTTCAGTTTACCTGTCTGCACAGGGATCTGGTGAGAACGGTACAGGTGAAGCTCTATGGGCTTCCCTGGTGGCTCAGTGGTAAAGAATCTGCTTGCCAATGCACGAGATGCGAGTTTGATCCTTGGGTCGGGAAGATCCCCTGGAGGAGGGCATGGCAACCCACTCCAGTATTCTTGCCTGGAGAATCCCATGGACAGAGGAGCCTGGTGGGTTATAGTCCATGGGGTCACAAAGAGTCAGACATGACTTAGCAACTAAACAACAAAGCTCTTACACCAGGCAGGTGACCGGCCTATAACACACCTGAGTAACTGTTTCTCTCTTGACTGACCCTCTTGTTTTGCAGATGAGGAAACTGAGATCTGGGCAGAGAAAATGGTCTTTCTGAGGCCACCTGGTCTTAGCAGGGCTGATGGAGTTGAGACAGACCTCATTCCTCTGAACAAAGAGAGGTTTGCTTTAGGGTCTGCCTCTCGGGAGTCAGCTGTGTGGCCGTGGGAGCAGCTCTGAACCTCTCTGGTTCTCACTTCCTTGCCTGTAACACCATCACCCTGACTGCCCCTCAGCATCCCCAGCCTGGGTCACATTTCCACCCTGAGGTAGAGAAAAGTTTTCAAAGAAGTTTGTTTGGGGCCATGTCTGCCTAGGAAGTACGCTGAGAAGATGACACAACTAAATGACATTGACCGTTGACTTGAATTACTCCAGTAGTTTCTTTTTCCCTTGACCTGTGGGTTAGAGGGAGCAAACATTTATTTCTCTACTGGCACAAAGTAACTTTTATTTTCAAACATTACACAGAATTGATGCAGAAAACCTAGAAAGCACAGGAAAAACACAACGCTGGAGGGAAAAGAAAGCAAACAAATCAACAAACACAAGATGAGGAATTAATAAAAGAAAAAACTCAAAAGAAAAAGAAAGTGAAAAGGAAAGTCAAGCAAACGCTTCTATGAGTGAAGGCCCTGTCATAAAACCACCGCGTTTCTGGTGAACGCTGTCCTGCTCCAGCTTGAATAGCCGTGAGACCAAGGACATTGCCCTCCGAGGAGCCATCTTGGAGCTGGCTGGAGGAAATCCAATGCCCTGGGCTGTTCCCCTTCCTGCATGGATTCCCGAGGGGGCCTTGAAAGAGCGTTCTGGCTCCCCTGTGACTTGCCTTCCTCATCGGTGGTGTGGGGATTCTTTTAAGTGGATAAACATGTTGTGGTCAGGACAGAAGGGCTCTGCCCAAGGTCGTGGCGACGGTGATTTCACATCCACCCGAGGATTCACATAACAACAAGCGGTTGCTTTAGGAACACAGTGCGGGCAGGTATGTGAAAGCAGGCAAGTGGCCTTTCCCTGGAGGGCCTGCGGCTGGTCTCGTTCAGGGACACATTGAAAGAAATGCCAACGACAAAGAGATGCCAAAGCAAAACAAGATCCAACAGGATACATGCACCCCAGTGTTCATCGCAGCACTGTTTACAATGGCCAAGACACAGAAGTAACCTATCGACAAAGGAATTGATAAAGAAGATGTGGTAAATATATACAATGGAGTACTACTCAGCCATTAAAAAGAATGCAATAATGCCATTTGCAGCAACAAGGATGGACCTAGAAACTATCACACTGAGTGAAGTAAGTCAGACAGAGAAGGAGAAATATCATATGATAGCCCTTATATGTGGAATGTAAGAGGAAATGGTACAAATGAACTTACAAAACAGAAGGAGACTCACAGACTTAGAGAACAATCTCATGGTTGCCAAGGGAGGGGGAAGGGTGGGGGGAAGGAATAGTTAGGGAGTTTGGGATTGACATGTACACTGCTGTATTTAAAATGGATAACCTACAAGGACTTACTGTATAGCACATACAACTCTGCTCAGAGCGATGTGGCAGCCTGGATAGGAGGAGAGTTTGGGGGAGAGTGGATACATATATGTATATATATATACATGGCTGAGTCTCTTTGCTGTTCACCTGAAATTATAACAACATTGTTAATCAGTTATACCTCAATACAGAGTCAAAAGTTTTAAAAATAAAAATAAATAAAACATAAAAGATGGCACACAGTTGCAACAAAACAAGACAAAACCAAACCGTGAAATGCCATAGTGGCCTTGCAAAAACAGACAGAAGTTGACCATTCTACAGTGGATGTCTTCTCTAAATGCTGTGACGGTGGGCATGGAGACCTCGACAAGTCTGAGATGCAGACGCCTTGCGAGTGGGGCACCAGCCCGCCCGGCCGTGTGAGGCTGTGGCCGTGTGGCCGCTCGTCTCCAGGCTGACGCCCCGCCCAGGGCACAGCAGGTATCTGGAAGATTCTGAGTAGGGAAATGATGGATGAATGAAGGGATTAGTCTCCATGGCAGAAGAAGCCGAGACAAGGGGGCTTTCTGGCCTCTGGGGCATATACTCAGGCTTCAGATGAAGCCCAAGGCTCAAGTGTTATCAATGCTCATCATGTCGGATAAGGGTCAGCTGTGCCCCGGGCCTGGGGCCACTTAGCTGCCAGCCTCCGCTGGCAATATTTGTTCGACTTTCTCTTTTGTTTTCACTTTTGGTCTTCCTTTGCAATTCAAAAGTTCAGATGTCCAACAGGGCCAGGCCACAGAGAGGCACAGGCCTCAGCACAAAGTCTGGAGGCTTCTGGCTGGGAGCTTGGGTCCTGACCCCTGCGGTGCAGGGGTGGGTCCCCAGGGTCTCTCCCTGTCCTCTGCTCTCTCTCCTTGATGAGGAGGTGACAGCTGAGGAGGATCTCTGGTGTGTGAGCTGCGGGGGCCCTTTCTGCCCGGCACGCTCTTGTAACTCCCACCCCCAGCCCTGCTGATGGATGACCCTGAGATTCAGGCCCACCTCAAATGGCACCTGGGGTCACTGAGCCAGCACAGGGACCACTGGACCAGCAGCCATGGGGCCACCTCTCCGAATTCCCGGGACCCCTGGGCCTCCAGGATCCCCAGGGAAGCAGCACCCCCTGCTGGCTGGTCCCCACTTGGCGCCCTTCCCCGCCTTGGAACTAGAGGACCTTCGCTCACCACTGGGTCCACACTCTGCCTTTGGGCTGCTGGGCCCGCTACAGCGCGTCCGTGGCATAGAAGATTCTTACAGAGAATATACCAACGATCCTGCAGTTCCACTCCAAGGTCCCCAAGGAATTCCCACCCGGGTCCATCAGGTGTCATGAGTGAGGATGTTCACAGCACACGCAGGGGTGGGGGGCCTCCTGAAGCCCATTGGGGTGGGTGGGCCACACAGAGGGCATGCGTGCAGGGCAGACTGGACCCCAGACAGCAGCACTGGGGAATTTAAAAACAAAATGCCAATGAATTGGGAGATTGGGATTGACATAGATACACTATTGACATTATGGATAAAATCGACACCTAGTGAGAACCTACTACATAGCATGGGGGACTCAGTGCCCTGTGGTGACCTACATGGGAAGGAAGTTCAGAAAAGAGGGGACACGTGTGTGTATGGCTGATGCATTTTGCTGTACAGCAGCAACTAACACAACATTGTAAAGCAGCTATACTTCAATACGGAGAAGGCAATGGCACCCCACTCCAGTACTCTTGCCTGGGAAACCCCATGGACTGAGGAGCCTGGTAGGCTGCAGCCCATGGGGTCGTGAAGAGTCGGACACGACTGAGCGACTTCACTTTCACTTTTCCCTTTCATGCACTGGAGGAGGAAATGGCAACCCATTCCAGTATTCTTGCCTGGAGAATCCCAGGGACGGAGGAGCCTGGTGGGCTGCCGTCTATGGGGTTGCACAGAGTCAGACACGACTGACGAAATAAACCAGCAGCAGTTTGCACACTATGATTCCAAGTCACAGAGTTCAGAACCAGGTGAGACAGGTCTATGTTATTGGAGACTAGGTTAGGGTTACCGTTGGGGGATGATAATGGACCATTTCCTCATGTGGTGCTGTTACATGCTTGCCCTGTGTGCAAATGCACCAAGCGTACAGTGTGTGCACTTTTCTGTACTTGAGTCACCCTTCCATAGATGCTTAGGAGTGGAGTGACAGGGTTTACAAAAAAGCCTAGGGACCTTTTTCCTGCCCTGGGAAAAAGCCTAGACCTTTCCTCTGCCCCCTGGGCATCGCAGGTGAACGGTGGGGGCACCCCCTTCCCAAGCTTCCCCTGCACCCCTGCACCATAAGGCCCAGCCCTGGCAGCAGGAGAGAGGAAAGTCCCCATTGGTTTCTTTTTCTTGCCACTGAAGGGGCTGCAGGTATTTGTTCCTGAAACTCATGACTGAGCTAATTTTACACCGTGAGCGAGATGCTGCAGGGAGAAATGAAACGGATGCTCAGGGGTCTGATTCAACAGCTGGGAGAGAGGCTGGGGCCTGGAGACAAGGGCCCTCTGCCTGCCTGCAAGGCAGGGGGAAGTCAGGTTTGTCCTGGATCTCAAGTTATACCTCAGACTGGGATTAAGAACTCCTGGGGGTGTTTGGGGCTCTGTTATTCACTGGGTCCTGTGGGCCTCGGTTTTCCCATTTCTAGGCAGAGGGGGTCATCAAACGATGCCTAAAGACCCCAAAGCGGGCATCACTGTGTCCCGTCTTTGCTTTGTCTTTCTCTGTTACTTTAGGGGACCGATCACCTCACAACAGCAGAAAATGTCAAATTGTGTTTGGATTTTAGGAAAACTAAATCAAATGTAAAAGCATGCTAATTACATATTAATTAGCTCCCCTCGTACCAGGAGCTCACGTGATGGTGACCCAGGCTCTAAGGACATGCCACACTGCGGGAGGGCTTGGAGCTCATCCCTGGATCCTTTACATCAAATGATGCCATCTAAAAGAGTTCCTTTACAGGTTCATCTGCATCTTAACAAGTGACCCAATTTCCCCCTTTTTATGGCTGAGTAATATTCCACCAATGAGACGGTTGGATGTCATCACCGATGCAATGGGCATGAACTTGGGCAAACTTTGGGAGATGGTGAGGGACAGGGAAGCCTGGTGTGCTGCAGTCCATGAGGTGGCAAAGAGTCGGACATGACCAGGCAACTGAACAACAGCAACAACAACGATATTCCACTGTTTGTATATATACCACATCTTTTGTTGTACAGTAGAAACTACCACAACATGGGAAAGCAACTCTATTCCAATAAAAATTAATTAAAGAAATAAAATTTGAATAAAAATATGAAAAGAGTGCATTTCACCATAATTAATTTGTGACTCGTCTAAACTTCCAACATGTTTCCTAGACAAGCGAAAGGCCATAAAAGATTTTTAAAAATCCGTAAGCAAAGGAACCAGCTCACACCAGCAGAATTCTTCCTTCTCTAGGTGGGATTTGCACTTATAAAGGCAAAAAGGAAATAAGTGAATTCTGAAAGTCTTCTCTGTGGTCTTTACTCTTGCTGCCTTACACTGAACTGCTCAGAAGCTTCCCATCATTCTTAAAGAGAAAGTGTTATTTCTGATCTGATTTTTCCAGAGGAAAGGGGGGGGTTGGCTTGTATGTCCTCCCTCCCCACCACCCCGCCACCACAGACAGCAGTTACACTAGAAAAAATGCTGGATCAACAAGAACTCGTCAATGGCCCTGCAAGATGAGAGTTCTCTCCAGTACCCTGGGGGTGCTGGGGACGTCAGGAGGCTGCACTCTGAGACTGTGGCTATGAATCATGGGCCCCTGGATATGGAATTGAGCAGGGCAGGAGGGGTGGACGGAGAGGAATGAGGTGCCCAGTGGACCGGGGGCCCCAGCAGGGATGAGGGGCAGGCGTTGTGCAAGCATTTGAGGCTGCACATGAGAAGGAGAAATTGTGATCTGAGGTCTGAGGACGCCTGAGTTAGGGATTCTGGGAGGAGAGAGGTGGGACCATGTGTTCCTGAAGCAGAATGGAGAAGCAGCTCAGGGGAAGTCAAGACACTGGACACAAAACCCGGCTCAGAGCTTCCCGACCCCACAACAACGAGGGAGCATCACTGACTCTCTCCCAAGGAAAAACGGGCAGAGACTTCCCTGGTGGTCCATTGGCTAAGGCTCCATGCTCCCAATGCAGGGGCCCAGGTTCCATCCTCGGTCAGAGCACTAGAGCCCGTGCGCCACAGCTAAAGATGCTGCACACCAAAACTAAAGATCCCATGTACCTCAGCTAAGACCCAGCGCAGGCACATAAAGAAAGGACAAGATAAACAGAAAACACAAAAGGGAAAATCGGATAGGTCTTCCCTGTAGGTTTGGAGTTCACCTTGAAGGACAGATGGACCCAGGAGGAGAGAGAGAGAGTGAGCAGAGAGCGTGTGAGCTGGGTGTCCAGACAGTCATTGAACTGAGGGAAGTGTCCAGGAGGCCAGACGCTTGCATAACCCGGGGCCCATGTGTGGGAAACGTCCCAGGAAAACTGCTTCGTCGCTGTCACCACAGCTCTCGTAGGTCACGGCAGGCATGGGGCTGTCCGCGCTCAGGAGCACCCGCCGCTCTTGTGTTCACGGGGGTATGTGCCCTGCATCATGTGGAAGGAAGGTATGTGCTCAGAACTAACAGCTCCATCAGCCCATGTTTTCTCGACCTTCACCTTGTCACTCAAGGCTGGGTTATGTAGTAATATCATTTCGTGAATGGCTCTTGGCCTTCTATGGTTCTTTAGGGGCAAGGGTTTAACTGGTGAATCCTATAAGCAGCTCTTCCGTGAGATGCCGGCTTCTAGGCCTTTCTGCCGGAGGGTGGGTCAGTGTGTGTAATTTCAGGATGGAAGGGAGGAGGGATGGGGGTCCCTCCTTAAGTCTGGAGCACACACGCACAGCAGCAGCTGTTTGGAGCGAGTTCTGGGACATGTAGCACAGAAAGGGGAAAGACCTGGTCCGGCTTCAGGCATGGTGTCAGGACATCCCCTGCACATCTTCACTTTCCCCCAATCCTACACAACAGGTGCACTTATGGCCCCCATTTTACAGAGGAGGAAAACAAGGCTTTGGTGAGAGAGGAGCACCATGGTGAGAAAGAACGACCCGAGGACCGCTCCCCATGGCCTCAGAGCGGCTCCCCGGCATAGAAACAGCTGCGATCATGCCCAGGCCCCCTGATTGCTCCCTGGGAGCCAGGTGCAGCCGCGGAGGGAGGCAGTGAACCGCCCATGTGATGCCCACAGCCACTGTCTCTACATCTCATGGGGAAACAGGGAACTTGGAGAGATGCCCTGGTCCAGTGTCCTGTGGGTAATGAATGTCAGAGCCAGGGCAGGTGACGTCTGAGTCCCGGTGGGATGAGAAACCAGCACTGTCCATACTGCAGAGGCCACAGGAGGAAGGGCCAGGGTTTTGGAATGAAGTCCTTACCACCCGACACCCCCACATCACCCCGTCTCCCCAGGCAGCTCTCCCAACCAAGCACCTGTCCTCAACTTCCCACGCAGGGGGCGGCATTCCCAGCCCTGCCCTGATCAGTCACGAAAACACCTGTCTTTAGAAGTTGGAAAAACAGAGGGTGGAGTGAAAGCCATGAACACAGAGTGTGGGTAGAGTATTCGCTCTATTGGGACAGCCACCGCTGAAGGCCCACAGTCCTTGGGAAGCTGTTCCCTGCCTTCTCCCCAGCAGTCACTATCGAGTGCCCCCCAGGGCTGCGAGCCTCTGGACGGTGGTGTCTGGCCGCTCCCTTCCTTAGGTCCCCATGCCGCCCAGGGCCCGCCACTGAGTGAGGCATGATGACAGCTGCTACGTGAGGGCATCTCCTGTGAGCTGTCCATGGAGTCCAGCATCCATGCTCCGGGGTCAGGGTGATCACCGTCTCCCTCTGACACCCGGAGTAACTCGCCACGGCGGTGACCCTGGGAGGGGCCGGACCCCGGAACGGAAGGCTTGCCGGGCCTTAAAACACGTCAGGACGGTGAATGAGCTAAAGACCGCAGGATGGCCACTGGAAAGGGCGAGTTCCATGGCGTGTGAATGATGTCTCTACTTTAAAACGCAGTAAAAAGAGAGCGTGGTGCCCCCTTCCCCCCGCCAAAGTGAGCAGAGACGCCGGTCTCTTTGCCACTGTCGTGAATGTTGGCAGAAAGAGTTGAACACATATCAGAGGGATGGGCAGGGGAGAGGGGAGGGAGGAGAGACAGAAGGGAAAGAGGCAGGGAAGAAGGAAATTACGAGAATCGGTTCGAGCCCCCGGTCAGCCACGCAGTCCCCGTGGGGCCCTCGCATGTCACTTCTCTCTGGAGTTCTCATTTCAGAACTCCTCTCCCCTCCTGGTGAGGAATCTTAGCTCTGCCTCCAGCATATGTGGGCAGTGACTCCCACCCCCATGGATGTGGAGATGTGATGTGTCTCTGGGGGAATGGGATGAGCCCCAGCCATCCCATTTTAAGTCACAGGTCGCTGCAGGCCTCCCACGTGAAACCATAGGAGCCACTGGTGCTGTGGCCGGCAGCTAGAAACCGGGATGCAGACACTGCCTTCTGAGAAACCCACTTGCCCTGTCTTCAGAGAAACCAAGCTTGCCTCCTATTCGGGCAGATGAAAACCAGAAAGTCATCCTCCAGTGTGGGCTGTGGGGGGTGGATGGGGGGTGTGTGTGCCAGCTCTGCCCCGGACCTGGGAGCTGGAGGAGGTGTGGGGGAGCTGGCCAGGCTGGAGAGAACCCCTGTGAGCATCAGCTCAGCTCCCATCCTTGACGTCACAGAACAGCGTGGAATAGACCGTGCTGGGCGGGATACCGCGTGGGGACTGGCCAACACAACAAGCCAGGGGTCTCTCTCCCAGAGCTGATCCTTGAACCTCAGGCATCAGTGACATTGAGGTTTATAGCCCTCACCTCACGGGCTCATGGGCTCCACCTAGCTTGACCTCTCCTCTGGCAGCCTCTAGTTTTCTACTGCCTGCTGGAAGTTCCCACCTGTGTGTTCTGTTTGCAAGAATGAAAAACCCCCAGGGTGGGGACTTCCCTGGCAGTCCAGTGGTTAAGACTCCGTGCTCCCAATGCAGGGGGCGCCGGCTTGACCCCTGGTCAGGCAACTGAGATCTCGCATGCTGCACAGTGCGGTCAAAATAGATGAAAAGGAACGCTGGAGTGGGTAGCCGTTCCCTTCTCCAGAGGATCTTCCTGACCTGAGGATCGAACCTGTGTCTCCCGCATTGCAAGCAGATTCTTTACCATCTAAGCCACCAGGGAAGACCCCGCTCATGGGTGATTAGGCCCATTTCACACCACCACTTGCCCAAGCTCACACAGCTAGGATATGACTTGAATCAGACTTGAACCCCGCTGCAGGTTTGACTCCAAATCTTGGATTCTCACCCCGACCCACCTTTTTTTTTTATTATGAAAACTGTCACCCTTCATCCCCAAGGTGAAGTCAGCACCCCCCGCCCTCTGTTTTTTTTTGTGTGTTCTTAGTGGTGCCAACTCATTCCCCCATTACCCGGAGTCATTGCCGACTGCTCCCTGGCTCCCCAAACTGATGGCTACCTTGTGCTTCCCACCCCTTCTTTCACATCCAGTGTCTCCATTCAGACCCTTTCCCTTCCCTGGCTCTGTCTTCTGCAAACTCCACAACAGCCCACATGGCTCCTTGTGATCTCAGGAGCACAGCTTTGAGCCCAGAAGGTCCTCTGCTCAGAGTCCTCAGCGCTCGTAGCCATAGGAATAGCGTTCTAGGTAAGTGGGTAGGTCAGCGTGTAAGGAGACAAGTGAGAGAGAAATGCAATCCCCGGAGTCTGTCTTCCTCTTTGTAGCTATCACCTTTCAACTTCCTCCTCTCTGCAGTTACATTCAGGCTGCCTTTAACAAAACCGCTTAACAAGCCAAGTGGCGACATCTCCAAAAGTTGAGAGGGGTAGAACTGCCCACTGTGTTTCCCTGCTTCCCCAGAACACCCTCTCACTTAGAGATTCAACCGGGCTTCTGTTGGCTCACACGTCTCAATACTTGGGGGCTTTGCAGTACACTCCTGGCCAACCTTCATGCGACCTGGAGGATAAAGGCTTCAGCACAAACTGAGTAACCAAATGAGTGTTTTAAGGAAAGCCTTTATCTCCAGTTTAGAGAAAGCGTCCTGACTGTGGGATGTGAGACTGTGAGATCTTACCTGTCTAAACAAACAAGTAAACACATTTAGTTTTGGTTGGGACCTTGAACCACAAGCTGCCAAGAAGGCAAAATATGCAAAGTGCACATCTCCACCCTGTTAAAAATACCTCTGGGTGCTGGGCCTGGCTTCCTTTGTTGGCCAGACCCAGGACCTCATCTCAGGTGGAGTGGCTTGGCCGTATTTGCATAAACTATTTACTTCAGAGTTCTAAGAAGTGTGGTAGGCATCCAGAGAGGCAGCTCTTCATGGCCAGACCCAGACCTGGCAGGAGCCATGGGACCTCAGTTAAGTCTCCTGAGTTTTCTAATTCGGTTTCCATGTCTCTCAGCTAAGAATTAATAGTGACGGCTACCTTCAGGGAACCTTCGCTACATCCCTGGGTCCTGCTAAGCCTGTTCTGTGCACTGATCTAATTTCATGCTCACAGTCCAGTGACTTCTGCTAATGGGTGTGTGTTAGTCGCTCAGTCATGTCTGTTTGTGATCGCATGGACTGTAGCCCATCAGGCTCCTCTGTCCATGGGATTCTCCAGACGAGAATACTGGAGTGGGTAGCCATTCCCTTCTCCAGAGGATCTTCCTGACCTAGGGATAGAAAGCTGCATCTCCTGCATTGCAAGCAGATTCTTTACTGTCTGAGCCACCAGGGAAGCCCCCGCTCGTGGGTGATTAGGCCCATTTCACACCATCACTTGTCCAAGTTCACACTGCTAGGATATGACTTGAATCAGACTTGATTGCAGGTTTGACTCCAAAGCTTGGACTCTCACTCCGACCCACTTTTTTTTTTTTTTTTTTTAATGAAAACTGTCAAGCATTTGGAGAAGTTGACATACGGTGATCACCTGAATAGCCACCACCTGGTTTCAGCACTTTCACATTTGGCACATTTACACTTTCTCTCTTTCTGTGAAAATTGTACCGCATTTCAGAGGAATGCCTTTAAATTCCAGCTGTGTTGAGATATAATTGATGTACAATGAATTGTGTATATTTAAGGTACACCATTTGGTAAGTGTTGACATATATACACACTCATAAAACCACCACCGCCCCTGAGATAGTGAACAGACCCATCACCCCAAGGTTTACCCAGGCCCTTCTGCTGTCCCTCCCACCTGTTCTTCCCTGACACATCCCACCCTGGCCCCGTGGCAACTATTTCCTGCTGCTAGAGATGAGTTTGCGTTTTCTAGCATTTTATCCAAATGGAATGACATAGTTTGAATGGCTTTCAGGGGGAGGCTGGCTTCTCCCACACAGTATAATCATTGTAAGTTTCAGCTACATTGCAGCAGGTATCAAGAATTCATTCTGTAGCTTGCGGAAGAGCATGGCATTGTATAGATATACCATTCACTCTTTATCTACCCTCATGTGGGCGCTGGTTCCAGTTTCTGGAGGTGACAAGGTTTCTGGGAACGTTTGTATGCAAGTTATCTACAGGAAGAGATGCTGCGGTAGGTAGGATGAACCCCTTCCTCAAAACGTTCATGCCGTTTCCCCTAGTATTGGTAAATATGTTACATTATGGCTCCCCAGGTGGCTCAGTGGTAAAGAATCTGCCTGCAATGCAGGAGGCGCGGGTTTGAAACCTGGGTTGGGAAGATTCCCCTGGAGAAGGAAAAGGCAAGCCACTCCAGTACTCTTGCCTGGGAAATCCCATGGACAGAGGAGCCTGGTGGGCTACAGTCCATGGGGCTGTAAAGAGTCGGACACGATGTAGCAACTGAACAACAACAACAAATGTGAGAAAAGGGATTTTTGCAGATGTGATTAGGGTTAAGGACCTTCAGCTAGTGAGATGATGCTGGCTTATCTGGGTGGGTCCGACCCCCGGCCACCACTGATCTTTTTACAGTTTTCCTAGATTTACCTTTGCCAGAATGTCACACAGTTGGAATCGTACAGTAGGCAGCCTTAAGAATCAGTGTGTCGAAAGGCACACGAGCACTGAACTCGGACATAAGGCCCATGCTGAACGCAGCGAACGGCAGAGAGAATCAGAACAATACAAGGAGGGCCTCTGGCTTCCCCAAACTCCACGGAAGTCTAGGTTTGCATCCCTGGGTTCCTGCTCCTACTTCTCTTTTGTCAGGGTCTGCGCTCCCTCCCTGGAGCAGCCGGGCCCAGCTCTCTCTCCAGGGAGCATTCAGATGGAGCACGGCCACCCACCGTCGTGACTAAAGATCAAAAAAAGTAAAACAGAACAAGACTTCAGGTCTCCGGACCATTTCCTCCTTCAGAGGTGGAGAGCAGCACATCAAAACCAGAAGATGAGCCAGAAGGTTGCTGGTGGGTTCTAGAAAACTCCAACCACAAGGATGAGGAAGAGTGAACTGAGTTATATAAGAAGTTGGTTTAAATGTGCTTGGGTTTGGGGTGTGGACTCTGCTGGACAAGTGGTTGCGAAACATCCTTTTCTTGGAGAACACCTGGGCCGCTCCCTTTCTGCCCGGGACCACAAATACTCTCCAGCACCTATTTCTCTTTAATTTTAGTTTTTAAATTGAGGTGCAGTTAGTTTACAATGTCATGCCAATCTCTACTGTACAGTAAAGTGACTCAGTCATACGCACATGTATATTCTATTTTTTAGAAAGTATCAGTTTTCCATTCTGGTTTATCCCAGGATATTATATATAGTTCCCTGTGCTCTACAGTAGGACCTTATTGTGCATCTGTTCTATCTGTGATAGTTTGTGTCTACCAACCTCAAACTCCCAGTCCATCCCTCCTCCCCATCCCCTGTCCCTTGACACCACAAGTCTGCTCTCTATTTTTCTAGCCAGCATCTATTTCTGAACATACTTCTGAGATTTTAAATATGATGCCAGGGCCTCAAAGGGCTTCCTTAGGAAACTGCCTGTGGGACCCTGGCTCCTGGTTGACATAGGGAGGCTGCAGAGGTGATGGAAAGGGAGACCCACCCACCCAGGGAATGCAGGTCCTCCAAGATGGGATGAAGTTTACAGCCAGAGACTTCCAGAGGCCAGTTGTGTCCGACTCTGCAACCCCATGGACTGTAGCCCCTCAGGCTCCTCTGTCCATGGGATTCTCCAGGCAAGAATACTGGAGTGGGTTGTCATTCCCATCTCCAGGAGATCTTCCCCACCCAGGGATTGAACCCAGGTCTCCTGCATTGCAGGCGGATTCTTTACCGTTGAGCCACCAGGAAAGCCCTTACAGAGGCCACGTATGTATGATATGCCGAGATGCCGGTTGCTCCAGCGTGCTTTCCTCCAGCCGGGATCCGCCCTGGTGGGAAGCTAGGTCCATTTCCCCAATGCTTAGTTACTGTATGAAGTCCCTGACCAAGTGTTGTCATCTCTGAAGGTCCCCCGGGCACTCTGAGTTGGCTCAGGTGGCCCATCACATCACCTCGACTGAGCAAATGGGAATGAACCTCGCTCATCTGATGGCAGAAGAGACATGGGGGCGTCTCCCCTTGGAGCTGTGGGGTCAGATTCTTCCAGGACCCCTCTGTTTCCCATTCTAAGTGTGGAGTCCTTAGAAGCGGCAGGAAGATTTCCAGGTCCCTCAGAACTGGGAGGTGATGAATGGGTTCCTTCAACAAGTGTCTGCGGAGGGTGCTGTGGATTGCCAGGCCCCCAGGGCGGGGACGCGGCAGGAGGTGAGACACAGAGCCGCCCTTCTAGAGCCTCCACTCCAGTGGCAGGGACAGACCCCGGCCAACACACAAGTCAAACCCCCGATGGGAGCTGAAGCCAAGCAGTGGGCAGCGGGGCTGAGCACACCTCTTAGGGTCTCCGAGGACCAGAGAGGGTTTCTGGTGTGGCATGCCCCCTGGACGTTTCTTTCCTGTGGATCAGCTACCCTCAGGGGTTCCTGACGACAAACTCTGGTTTCTGGGGTCTCACCTGTGCCCCTGTGGGGCCCCAGGCACTGTGTTGAGCAAGATGCAAAGAGCCCCAAGTCCCAGCCCCGCCCTCCCCAGAGAGTGCAGCTGGAGGTGAGTGTGGACAATGGTGAAATCACCCCCATAAAGGGGTTGGATCCAAGGATGAGTGTGGACTCTGCAGGCCCAGTCTTGGGGTTCAGCACCTGGGGTGCTGACACCAGGGTCTGCTCTCTGCTGCTCCTCTCCCACAGTCTGGGGCAGGACAGAGGAGCCGGGAGCCACCTGGATGGGGGCATGGGCGGAGGGGGGGGCATCTGGCTGCGGCCAGGACACCTGGCTTTCAGTTGCCTTTGCCACTCCACAGCTGCGTGGCCTGGGCTGGTCCCTTCATCCTCTGAGTCTCAGTTTCCTCATCTGTAAAGTGGGGACAGTCCTTCTTGCCAGATGGGTGTGCAGAGTGGAAGCCGCGAGCCACTGGAGACAGAGGAGTGTGAATTGAGATGGGCTTGAGTATGAAACACTCAGCAGAGGTTCACAGACTCGGGACCAAAAACAAGCAGAATATCTCTCACCGGCAATTCTTCAATACTGGATTTGCATGTGAAAGTGATAGCATCTTGTTTTTATTTGGGTTAAATAAAATATGTGATTAAAATTAACTTCTCCCATCTCTTTTTTACTTCTGCCAATGTGACTCAGATAACTTCTAAGTGACATTGGCTCACGTTACATTTCTATTAGGCAGCCTGGTCCAGAGCATAGGCGACAGGCTGGAACCACCTGGCAGCTTTAGAAGCCACTGACCCCTCCCTAGAGGGTCTGATTTAATTCTTCTGGGGTGTGGACGAGGTAGTTGATGTTTTCAGAGCTCTGTGTGGGGTGATTGTTATGTCATCAAAGTTTGGGACATGTGGATGTTGTCAGCAAGTTCCGATAGTAGGCGTCCCTACAACCCCAAGGACAAGCGCGAGTGCCCAAGATCCTGTGTGAGGCATGGGCAGGGAAACAGAGGCTCTGGGGGCACCTGCTCCTGTCTTAGCTGTTTGTACCCAGTACCCTGTGTAACTGCTCCAGTTACCCCCTAGGGTAGGGACTATGCTACCTCCATTTTGCTGATGAGGAAACTGAGAGGGGAAGTTACTCCTCACAGTCACATGCCTAGGAAGCAGCAGACAAGGATTTGAACCCGTGCTTTCTCCACCACACACCCTCATGGGGAATACTGTGAGTCCCAGCTCATGGAATCAATCAGAGTTTATGAGCTCATGCTCCTCAGAGCCTGGGGCAGGGTGAGGAAAAGTAATAAGGTGGCCAAGCACGTGGTTCAGGGGCTGTTGTGTTGCAAGTACCAGCAAGGGTGTGACTTATATCATTAACCATCACCATCACCATCACCACCACCGTCACCATCACTATTGTCACCACCATCACTATCCTCAGCAGCATCACAGAGCTGTGGTCAGCGTTCCTGGCTTTCTGTCTTTCCAGGCCAGCTGTGTACAGTCTCATACAAAGAGTTTACAGGGGCCGGTGGGGCAGGGTTGATGCAGGAGGAAAAGTAATGAGATTCTTAGGAATGCTGATATTTAGAGGGTGGGTGGGGCAAAGTCATCTTTTGGATTTCAGTTTCTAGCCCCGATGATAATTAGGTCAGTAGGGAGCAACATGGGGCCTCTGACTATATTCCTGATCGTCCTTCACTTCTGCTCAGGGAGAGCAAAGCCGTTATTTCAGGGGAGATTTGATGAGAGTTTTGCAATGAGATACTTGCTCTTTTGAGAGAACCTCAGTCCTGGGCATCTTCAGAAATGGCTCCAGGGCCGTGGACTTGCTGGGTGTTCTCAGAAATAAGCAGAGGTTTCCCTGAATTCTAGCACTTTCCACTTCATCCACGGGAAGGGCAGCAATTGCAAAACTCTGAGCCTCTTTCTGAGGAGTGCCTTATTGAGCTGATGAGGAAACTGTCACTGTGAAGGGTTCAGCCTGGAGGAGCAGTGGCAAATGACTGTAAAATGAGAAGCCAGAAGATCAGGGTTCCAACCCTGGCTTTGCTGCCTCCAACCGTGCATCCTAGCTTCCCTGGTGGCTCAGGTGGAAAAGAATCTGCCTGCAATGCAGGAGACCCGGGTTCGATCCCTGGGCTGGGAACGTGCCCTGGAGAAGGGAATACCCACTCCAGTATTCCTGCCTGAGAATCCCAAGGACAGAGAAGCCTTGTGGGATACAGTCCATAGGGTCACAAAGAGTTGGACAAGACTGAGCGACTAAAACCCACACATACACACTGTACATCCTTGGGCAAGGCTCTCTTTGAGCCCCAGTTTCCTCATTAAAAATGAAAATAATTATATATTGATCTAGATCTGACAGGTTTCTTGTGAGGAAAAACAGGGGAAAAAAACCTTCTGAACTTAAAGCTCCAGTGTTAATTAACTATCCCCATTAAAAAATCTATATGTATTATTCAAATTGCTGTTCAGTAGAACTCACTTGTGCTGAAAATGTTCTGCATCTGAGCTGCAGGTCACAAGCAATCATGGTCTCAGGTGGGCAGCCAAACATCTCTCTGCAGGGGCCCAAGGTGGCTGCCACAGCTCCAGCCCTCACATCCAAGCACAACAACTTCCTATCACATTCTGTGACTGGAGAGCCTATGATTCATGGAGATGCATGGAAAAGCACATGCAATCATGTCAGAACCTTCCAAAAACAACCCGTGAATGTCTGTATGACAACATGCCTTCTGCTTCCTAACTTTCTGCAGACATTAACAGATGCCTTGTAAAATATCGAGGATGGGTTTGGAGACTCAGGACATTTGGGTCTGACAGCCCTGCTCTGCAGAGGAGGAAGCGGACGCTCAGATAAAGGACGCTACTGAGGCCATCCATGAATCCACCTGCGACAGGCTTAGATGTGAGGGTCCAGATGGATGGCATGAGATCAACTCAGGCTTCCTACCTCCTGTGTTAACAGAAATGCTTTCTGAACCTCTGACTGGTGTGACCTTAGGCTCTTCCCTAAACAGTAACCACAGTGGATCCACCAGGAGAAAAACACAGGAAACTGCTTCTTGGGGGCTCAGGGCGCAGAAAGGCTGCGTCTCTGGGGTGCGAGCTCCCTCTAGTGGATAATCGAGAATTGCATGATGTTCCCTCAAGGTCCTCAGCAATTTCCCAAGTGAGCCTAAGAAACAACTGAAGACCTAGCTAAGATGCAGATTCCGGGGCATTGTCCTCAGGGGTTTGGATTCAGCAGCTCCGGGGATAGCCTAGAAATATGCATTCTAACTGGCATGCAGGATGACGTTGACCACACTGGGAACCGCAGCTCCCTGACCGTTTGAGGTCAGGGAGAACACCAGGATGCCTGTGAAATCTGACAACTTGGGTTGCTAGCCCTGCTGTATGGCCTTGGGCGAGGCACATGCTCTCTATGGGCCTTTGTGCTCTCACTGCATAAGAGTAGCTGGTTGGATTGGAGAGGGAGGAACAAGATTTGAAGTCACCAGTTACTTATTAACTGTGGACTCTGTCCTTCCGGCCCTCCATCTCCTCACCGTGAAATGAGTACAACAAACTTCTTCCTGGACTCTGAGGGCAGCCATGCTCCTGGACTCTAACATGCATACGGATCACTTAGGATCTTGATAAGATGAGAGTCCTAATGGAGTTGGTCTGGGTTGGGGCCTGAGACTTTGCACTTCTAATCGGCTCCCAGGGGAGGCCAGTGCAGAGGCCAGAAGGGTTAAAAGATCAAAGGAGACAGTACAGGAAAAGGGAGTTCTGTGAATTTTAAGGTTTTATCATTGGGGAACTGTCTTCCTTGGTTGAAGAGCTTGGGAAATGCTCGTGGAGACACAGAGTACAGATTGGCACTCTAAATTAGCGTATAAACTAAGGACGTTGAATGAGCATATTAAGTTTGCATGCTAACTAGCATACTGGGCTTCCCTGGTGGCTCAGATGGTAAAGAATCCGCCTCCAATGCAGGAGACCCGGGGTTTGATCCCTGGGTCGGTAAGATCCCCTAGAGAAGGAAATGGCAACCCACTCCAGTATTCTTGCCTGGAGAATCCCACAAACAGAAGATCCTGGCGGGCTACAGTCCACGGGGTCACAAAGAGTCGGACACGACTAAGTTGACACACACACCACTCACATTAGTGTATTAAATAAGCGTGTTAGAAACAATGCCCCCTGGAGGCAGCTCCAGGCTGCTGCCTGACCAGCTCCCTCGATGCACCTGCCCTCCCCGTGCTGGGGACATCCTTCCTGGCTCATCCTCCCCACGCTGTAGGTCTCAGCTTCCTCCTCCAAGCTTCTGTCTTCCATGAATGGATGTGGGCCACACTCTCAGCTCCCTGAATGTCCCCATCACTGTGTTGGGCCTGCCTTGTGTAAGAACAGAGACTGGCTGTGTCAGAAGTTCACGCCGTGTCCTGGGGCCTGGCTTATGGGCCTGAAACACAACACGTGGGTCAGTGAAGGAATGAGTGGATTGGGGGGAGACGGGCCTCGCGGGTGGAGGGGACAGCTGCATGGCCTCAGACCCCTGCAGGCAGGCGATTCTTGACCTGTAGACTCGGATGTGGTGCAAAGAGATGCAGGATGAAACTGGAGGCGAGGACGCACACAGGCACACACGTGTACATGTGGTGAACACGTGTGGACTCGCTGTAGAACTTCACGTGTCAATCAAGAGACCTGAAAATCACGCAGCTTTGGAAAGGTTTACTTGGCTACCTAATCTTTGAAAAAATGTCATTTTCAGACTCAGGATCCCCACCCACAACACGAAAGGGGTGGAAAACGGCCACAAAGCAAAGGGCAGGTGATGCCAAGTGCTGGCAAGGATGGGGAATGGCCGAATCTCACACCAGCTGGTGGGAGTGCCATTTGCGACCAGCATTTGGGAACCCTGTTGGCCGTGACTACTACAGCCATCCCCCCCGTGACCCAGCACCTCTCATTCTGGGTGGATGCTCAAGAGATGCGTAAGCAGAGGTTCACCCAAAGACACAGACAGGCCAGCTCACAGCAATGCCGCTCCTTTCAGACAAAGCTGGGGACTGCCCCGGTGCTTCTGATAGCGCACGGCTGAGTGAGCCCTAGGCTGCATGCGTGTGCCAGGCTGGGCCGCCCGCTTCTTCCAGCGACACAGTGTTCAAGACACGGCCCCAACTCCAAAGAGCAGACACTGGGTGATTCTAAGTATTAAGATGTCAAGTGCAGCAGCAGGCGGAGCAAAGGTCTGCTGTTAGAAGTCAGGAGAGTGGTCACATTTCGGGGCGCAGGGGAGGGGAGCGGGAAATGTGAAGGGTGCTTCTCCTGCTTTGTATACTGTGTGTTACACTCCGGTAACACGTTTACACTGAAACAAGGAAGGGTCCGATGACAGGGTTCTAGGGCCATGCTGGCTCTGCCGCCTGGGCTTTCTCATCCCAGCCCTGCTTCCTTCTTTCAGCCCCGCCGGGGAGAGGTCCCGGCGGGAGGGAGGGGACTCCTTGCTTGGGGTTTGGCAGTGCCTTCCAAGGTCACGCCAAGAGGCGGCTGTGGATGGAGAGATGAGTAAGGGCTGAATTTCCCTGCAGGGAAGACACAGGTCTGACTCTGATCTCTGCAGTGGTTTCCTTGGCGACCAGCTGTTGTCAGAAAAACAGAACAATGTGAGAACACGGCAGGGTCAGGCGAGGAAAGACCCTCTGGGGAACTCATGCACACAGAAGGATAAGAGGAAGCGGTCAGAGTTGGTGCTGGGCAAATGGCCCCCAGAAGCCGACCCACCTCCCTGCCCACCCCTGGAATTTTGGTGTTAATCAAATGTTTGCAATTCAAATACCCTTTTCTCATTGACAGATGTTAGATATAACGGTCCTCATGCTGGGCTTCCCACAAAGCGATCGTGGGGCTGTGATGACACAGAAGTTGTCTGCCCCCAGCTTCCCCCAGTTTGGAGGTCAAATATGACCACATGATGCTTCAAAACAGTATCCACTCATGTTCAACTTGTCCTTATTTGCTCCAAGCCTGGTGGATCACCTCTTACAGACCCTACCTCCCTGGTGACCAAGAGCTTTGAAACATTCCTGGCACAAGGTGTGGGTCAGGCTGCCTGTGGACAGCAGGTGGACAGGCTTGATGCCCTGCCCATCAGAGCTGCTGCTCCGGAGGTGGCCACAGGGCTTGATGCCCTGCCCATCAGAGCTGCTGCTCCGGAGGTGGCCACAGGGTGTCGCTGTTGAACACCGGGCTTGCATAGCCTGAGGGACTCCTTGCTTTCCGTGGAGGTGGGACCCTCGGACATCCTGGGATTGCAACCCTTGCAGTCCACACTCCTGGGCTCAGCTTTGGTTTTCCCAGGTGCAACGCAGCACCAGGGTTCCTGGGTCCACAGGTTCTTCTAGCCTGGCCAGAGAGGGGATGCAACCACCCCAATGACACACAGCCAAGAGGACCAGACTCCTGAAACATACAGACACATTGTGGATATCTTGGGATTGTGAAGCAGATACTTATGCTAAGGTATGTTAGGGATGACAGTGCTCCAGCTAAAGATTTCTGCAAAGACCCCCCCCCCCAAGGAAAACAAGGATGGAAGCTCCACAGGTTAGTAGAAAAACTGGGCTTTTGAGTTATGCATTTCTGTATTCAAATCCTGGTTCTGCAACATTCTTCTGTGGGCTCTGCGTAAGCTGTTTCACTCTGAATCTCATGAGATGGATATTGGAATAGTTCCCACCAGTAGGGCTAGAGCAAGGATGGAGAAGGTGACGCACACAGAGATCCCCATAAATACTTCTCCTCCAGGCACTCGGCCCCGAACACCCTCCCCTAAAGACTAGTTAGTTCCAGGCTCACCCCGGCTTCCCTGCCCAGCCTGGAATCAGCCATTTCTCCAAGGAGCTGAGAGTCTGACTCTCGTGGTACTAAAACCTTCCCAGATGATTGTGACGGAAGCTGGTGTTGAGAGCCGCTGGTCTGGCCTGGTGGGGTTGCGGAGGGGGCTGTCGATATTCCTTCCCTTATCATCACAACTATGTCTAGCGAACATTTACTATGTCCTAGTGTTGTTTATATATCATCTTATTTGACCCTCATGAAAAACCCACATGGATAAATTGTTAACCAGTTTTGCATAGGAAAAACTGAAGGCTCCCAGAATTAAACACTTTGTGTGTGGGGGGGGCTGCACAATTAGTGGGGATGGAGGCCAGATTTGAACCCAGGCCCCTCTGTCTTCAGGGTCCCTCCACTTGCCTGTTCTGCCTTTAATTCCTGGCTTTCCAGTCCCAAGAGCGATGAAAATCAGTCTTTCCTGCATGCCCAAGCTTGTCCTCCTCATCCCATCCCACCTAATAATGTTCCCACTCATTCATTCATTCATTGCTAAGCCACAGGGTGATGAAGCTGAAAGCAGATTTTTCACGTGGAGCCGTGTAGACCCAGAGCAGACAGCTGGCATGCAGGGTGGTGGGCTGATTGTGGTTGGTGGGGTTGGTGGGGCCAGTTGTGGCTGACAGGGCTGGCAGGGCTGGCGGCACTGCCAGGCAGAACTCCGCCTTGGAGCACAAGGATAGCATGCTTTTCAGACCAGATGCCACAGGCAGAGCCGGGAAATGGCTCATACACAGAGGCTTCAAAGTTATGATCATCTAATTCCCTCCGCACAGCAACAGGAGTTTACACTGGCTGTAAATACCTAGAGGACCCAGCAAGAGTGGCCAGCGTGACCCTGGGCAGCTCGGGGTTTCTCCAAGAAAGCACAACCGGGGGCCTAGCCTCCCTGCATGGGGCCTGGCTGCGTGGGCGTCTCTTACAGAACTTATCAGGTATAGCTTTTACCGTTAAAAGGGAACACAGGTTTATTAAGAAGGCATTGGAAAATACGTAAATAAAATGATAAAGCTTCTGTTACACACTCAGGTTCACTGCTGGCATAGCGATGTATTTCCCTCCAGGCCCCACTCATTCATTACTCCATGTACTGTCACTTGAATTTTCATTCCGTGTTACGTCACAGCCAGTTCCTAACAACAATAATAATATAATAATACACTGGGGACTGACAGGCACTGCTAAAACCGACCTCACTGGCTCACATTGTCCACACCTGGATAGCTGGAAGCATGACCCCTCACCCTTCCTTAGTTTATAGCTGGAGTCCTCCAGCTGGAGTCAGGGGCCATGCGGTGGGCAGCCCGGATTTCTTCTGATTCCTCCAACAGCAGCAACTGCTTTCCTTTCTTCTCAAGGTTCTGTCTGAAGCTTCCAGGGTGCTGACGTGGTCACGATTACATCTCTGACAGCTCCGTGAATTCCTTCAGGGGTCCCCCGAGGTGGGGGCTGGCATCAGCTCTCAGATTGGCCAGGCCCTTCTGGAATCTTCTGACCCCTGGGTATTGTGTCTTCCTTTCCCCTGGGAGGCCAGGAGTCCAGAGGGTGCCAGGGTGACCCTGCCCCTGGTCTGTCCCCCACCAAGCCTCCCGAAATAAAGGGCTCTGGCAGCTCTGTTGGCTGCTGCCATGTCTTAATCTCAGGGCTCCTTGGGTTTGGAGAGCTACCTGGGGCTCCAAGTCTGTTGGAGGAGAGGGGCCGGCCACCAGCCAGGCCTCCCTGTTGGCGCAGGCTTGTCATCCAGCCAGCCTGCTGACACCTCTGCGCCCTCGTCCCTGCAGAGGGAGATAAGCAGCTTTCCTGAGGGATGACAAGGGGCAGAAGGTGTTCTGGCCCCAATTAAACTGTGCCGGGGCTCCTGGCGAGGTGCTGGCGGGCTCTGAACTCCACGACCAGGAAGGGGCTGGCAGCCTGGGCCCTGTCCCAGGGCTCATCCATCAGTGGGGCGGCTTTGATTCTGATAACGGTTTGATTTCCAGTGACAGGAGGGGTGGGCGGGGGTGTTTATGGCTCCATTTCCCCCAGGCCTTGAATGGAGCTCAGTGGCTCCAGATGCAACTGATCCGGCCAGGAGGTGGCCTGTGTTTGGCTCCCAAGCCTGCTGGCCTCCAGACCTGTGGCTGAGACAGCAAAAGAGGGACATGAGCCCTGGTCTTGGAGAACTGATGCAAAAAGAACCTTCCCTGGAGCCACCTTTCTATTGCATTTTGACTACTGGTCTCATTTAATTACAGTCACTGCAGGGGAGCCGTCAGTGGTCACTTCTGAGGAATCTGAGGCTCAGAGAGGGTGAGCCAGTGGCCTAAGGCTGCCCAGCTAGAAAGCAGAGCTGGGTTTCGGGCACATCGATCTGACAGTACAGACTGGTGTCTTCCTGTCACCAACACTCCCCAAGTGCAAGGGTGGGGGGACTGACTGGGGCTGAGCCCTAAAATACAGACTCTAACTTGGAGGGAACAGGCTGCTTCCAGGCCTTCTGATCATTTACGGGCAGTGCCCACAGGTCCCGACCATATGCTAATCGCTCTTGAGGTTTTCCTGTTATTGTTCCTTGTTTCAGATCCAATTTATTATTTTTACTTTTTCCATGTATTAAAAAATTGAGGTAACCTCAGACTTACAGAAGAGCTGCCGGTGTGGAGAACAGGGCCTTGTCAGCTGTCTACCACCCAACACACCACCCTCTGCATAGATCAGCGTGTGTGTCCTGCACATAGGATGACCCCCTGAAGAGCCACACCTGCAGAAGCCAACAGTGACCCACCCCTGCCCTCTGGCCCTCAGGCCCCATCCAGGTCTCACCAATCGTCCCAATAATTTGCCCTTGACACACTTGCAGAGCACAGGCCACTTTTATAGAATGCTTCTCAATTTGGTTTCCTGATGAGGCAAATTCTTCTAATATTTATTTATTTCTTTGGCTGCATTGGGTCTTAGCTGCGGCATGCGGGCTCCAGAGCGCTCAGGCGCAATAGTTGAGGAACATTAGCTTAGCTGCTCCATGGAATGTGGGATCTTAGTTCCCCAACCAGGGATCAAAGCCTCGTGTCCCCCACAATGGAAGGCCGATTCTTCACCCCTGGTCACCAGGGAAGACCTGACGTTTCCTGATCCGGTTCAGGCAGGAACGCCGCAGTCCTCAGGGCAGCCTGGCACGTGGTGCCCCAAGCAGGCTCTTCATCGCTTTGCATGTACGAACTCACAGAGCCCTTGCGACAGCCCCATGGTGTGGACGATTATCCCTGTTTTCCTGAATAAGGAAACAAAGGCTCAGAGAGGCTGAATCACCTGGCTCAGGTCACACAGCCGGTAAGGGGCTGAAGCTTAGAGGGGGTCTGAAGCTGGGCTGCATGTGCTCACCTGGCTTGCAGCGCTGGTGTGTTCCCGAGGCGGCCAAGCGCAGCGGGAGTGGCTCCCATCCCCGCCAGCCATGCTGTGCACCCGTGTTCCACCTTCTAGGCTCTTCCGGGCTGCCTAGGGCCTCCCCCCGTCCTCCCCCATCTCTGTCTTTTCTGCTTTGCCACTGGTCTCTGGCAGAGTTCTCTCTGTGTCTCTCTTCTCTGACCATCCCTCACTGTCTCTCTCTCCCCACCTGGGCCCCCGGGCCTTGGTCAAGTGCCGCTCACCTCTTCTTTTACAATGGACCCTGAGGCCGGGCGGAGGCTTTGCCATCCCCACCTCCGGGGGCAGACTGGACCTGTCAGAGGTCCCGTCCAGCACCCAGCAGAGACCTGGAGGTCTCAGCCCTTCCCCCCAGGAGGTTCAGGGTTTGTAAGTGGACCAGGGCCGCGCATGGTGAAGAGGAGCAGGCTCGGGGATGTCTCCCTTTGAAAACTCAGCTCCCCCAAACCCCCTGGCAGAGTTTATCTCCAGGAGAGCTTAGCAAGTCCCTCCACACATTCCAGGGGAGCTCAAGAGAAGGCGCTCCTGGGAGCCCCCGGCATGGGGGAGGCGCCTCTGATAAGATGGAAATCCCTCCAGACAGGAGCCCCCAGCCCCGCTGTGGAGGACGGCTGGAGCGGTGCCCAGCCGGGTTCACCACTCCCTGCCTCCCGGCACTGCCCGGAGAAGCTGCCCATCTGGGGTCCACTCCTGCTTCCTGGCCGCCCCCGGTTCCAGGGACGTGGCCTCAGTAGGGCTCCTAGGGGCTCAGCTGCAGGCCTCTTTAGAGGGTTGACCCTGAAATGTCCATGGGAGAGACCCCTGGATGGGGAGAGGGATGGAGGAGAGAGAAGGAGGGAGGGGGAGGGGGAGAGAGAAACACAGAAAGAGAAATAAATACACAGAGTGAGCGAAGGGCAGAGGGGAGACTCGGGGAGGAGGCAGGGGAGCCAGAGGGGATGAGAGGCAGGAGGGGGGAGAGAGGCACGCACAGGGCTGTGAGGAAACACCCCGTAGACACGTCAGGGGGACACATGGAGGAGAAGGGGATGAGTGGGGAGAGCACAGAGACGGGGGGACACAGCCCCCTGCTGGAGCAGGGAGGGGCTCCTTGTGGAACCGGACCCTCCCAATCCCTCCTGTCCTGCCTGGAACGGCGGGGGGAGCCTAGGGGGTGGGTGCCCAGAGCACTTGCGTGAGCCTGTGTGTGCTGGCCCAGGGGTCCCTTCCCTGCAGGAACCCTGCTCCTCATCCCGAGGTCCAGGTCCCTCCCAGGACCTCCAGCAGGTCGCTGGCTGGGCAGGATGTCCAGGACCTGGCCGCACCCCAAGCGGAGGGCTGGCCCTGCGGGATCCCCACCTCCACGAACCCTGTCACTCACTCTGGTCACTCCCGCCCGCCAACCCCGGGCGGTCCTGCATGCGGCCTTGCTTCACAGTCCCCACGAGTCCTCCTCCCAGCCCTCTAGGCGCGTGTCATGGCGGGCTCCAGAGCGGAGCCTCCCTTTCCTCATGGATAAGGGACGCGGGCACTCTGTCAGAACCATCTCCACCTCCTCATTTTTGAACCGTATCATCCATGAAAACAGGGGCTTCCCTGGTGGCTCAGATGGTAAAGCATCTGCCTGCAGTTCAGGAGACCTGGGTTCGATCCCTGGGTCGGGAAGATCCCCTGGAGAGTGAAATGGCAACCCACTCCAGTATTCTTGCCTGGAAAATCCCATGGATGGAGGAGCCTGGTGGGCTACAGTGCATGGGGTCGCAAAGAGTCGGACACGGCTGAGCGACTTCATTTTCTTTCTAAGAGGAGAGTGAAAAAGCTGGCTTAACACTCAACTCACTCAGTTCGATCCCTGAAAACAAGCAAACAGAGGAACAAACAAACTTCCCAGGCTTGACCCTGGGAATGAAATGGGCTTTTCCAAACCATCCTTGTCACCTGCCCGCTGCTCACTGTCCTCCGTCTTGTTGATCTCATTTGTAAAATGGGGACAATGAGGGTCCTTACCCTGGGGGCGGGCCTGAGGATGGCTGAGACACACCTGGCCAGCACACCTGGCAGACAAACCCACACTCGGTACCCAGGTGAGTGGCTCCCGCAGCCGAGCGGCAGGGACTCAGGCGAGGTTCCTGGGATTTCCTGGTGGAGCTGACATCCCCCGGGCGGCCGGCAGAGGTTCCCAGGCCCCGAGAGGCTGGCCCGGCGGCACTTTCCCCTTCCCCTCTCTAATCCTCTCGCCTTCCAGACAGCGCCTGGAGACTTTGTTCTGCATGTGGTTTCCGGGGCCCTTCAGTGGAGTTGACAAAACAAGGAAATGCCAGTGCAAGGTTCCCAGAAGTGCCTGGCTCCACACTGCCCTGGTTCCATCAGCCCAGGGCCAGAGACCAAAGCCGCCTCGCGCTTCTGACGTCTGGCGGCAGGGCCAGGCCAGCTTTCCCGCTGCCTGCGCCCCCCCTGGGAGCTCGATGGCTCAGCTCCCTTTGAAGCTACTGGGAACTCAGTGCCCAGGCCTGCTCTCAGGGATCGTGGACAGGATGAAGCTCTGGGTCCCCAGGGCATGCCCCGGGTAACAGGGACTTCCTGAGTCCACTGTCGGCCAGGAGCACGGGGCTCGGGCCAAGGTCACCGGCAGGTCCGGCTCATGGACGTTCACTCACCCCCCTCATTCATTCACCCATGACTGTAGCATTTTATTTCTCTGAGAAGTAGAGATAGTGCCATTACAATATCAAAGTCATGACACATTTTATGGGGCTGCTGGGGAAGTCAAATGAGATAGTTCATGATTGGCGCCTACCCTCAGCAAACACACGTGATTATTCAGACATGAAAGGGTGACTAATGTTCCAACTCTGGAGCCACCAGCCTCTGAAGTTCAAACCCAGGCTCCCCCACCCACTGGTCACTGGTTCTGTGACCTCAGGCAAGTCCCTTAACCTCCTTGGGCCTTGGGGTTCTCCCCTGTAAATGGGTATAGCCACAGTACCCATTTCATAGAGTCATTGATGACACACAAGTTAATATTTGCAAAGCGTGTAGAAAAGAACCTGGCAATGAGTAAGTGCTGTATTGGTAGTTGTTGAAAAAATATATTCATCTGTTCCAGAAAGAGCCAGCCATGTGGGGCCCTGACCCTTGGTGTAACGCTTTGCCTGGGGTTAGAAGGATATCCATTCTCCTTGTGACTGTCAGCTGCCAGCGCACAGGCTCCACCTGTGTCAAAGGAGAAGTAACTCCTAACAGCCAATCTAGAGGAATATTTCCTTTTAAACCAAATTTTTGGTCTGAAGAAATGGAGGCTCAAGGTGGTGATGTGAGTTGTACAGGGCCCATAGTGAGGAAGCACTGGCACTGTTGCTGGAACCTATGGATCCCAAGACCATGAGGCTAAGTGACTCAAACAAGGGGCCAAGTCAGAGAGGTAGGAACCAGGAATTGAGTTCAGTAGTATTGGCTGACACAATAGAGGATTTGATTTGTTGATTCATGTAAGGAATGTTCTGGAGATGGGGAGAGCATCAGTGTTCATTTGGTTTAGCACTGGATGGTATTACCAGGATACAATTTCTTTATTTCTGCAGTGTTAGCTCAGTAGTGTTAGCTCAAGCTGACCTCCCTCTAGGTTGCAAAAGAGCTGCAGGAGTTCCAGGCATCACACCTAAACACTATCAATTTACAAGGAGAAAGAGCTCATTTTTAGGGGAGGCCTCTTCTTTCCCAGAAGACTAGCAAGCTCCCTGTCATGTCTCATTGGCTCTAGATGGATTGTGTGCCCATTCCTGGATTCACTGGAAGGACAGATGCTAAAGCTCCAATACTTGGGCCACCTGATGTGAAGAACCGACTCACTGGAAAAGACCTTGATGCTGGGAAAGATTGAGGGCAGGAGAAGGGGGTGACAGAGGATCAGGGGGTTGTATAGCATCACTAACTCAATGGATATAACTTTGAGCAAATTCCAGGAGACAGTGGAGGACAAGGAAGCCTGGCGTGCTGCAGTCCATGGAGTCACAAAGAGTCAGGCAGGACTTAGCGACTGAACAACAGCAGCAGCCAGGGGAAGAGACAGGAAGGGTGCTTATGAATTAGAGGGAGACTGATGTGCCCTATGGTTGATTAGTGATGCCTGCTATAGATGCAGAGTGGTGGCAAGTATGCTATATACAGAACAAGTGAATCTGCTTAAGATGAACTGAAAGTTCAGAGTCAACTGAGCCTCTATCTTAAAAATACAAGCCGTGGAACTTCCCTGGTGTTCCAGTGGCTAAGATTTCACGCTCCCAGTGCTGTGGGTTGGGGTTTGATCCCTAGATCCCACATGCCACAATAAGATCTGGAGCAGCCAAATAAATAAATATTAAAACACATACACAAACCCCCAAATTACGAAAATTAACTTATTAAAAAATATACTGTTTGGGGTTTCCCTGGCGGTCCAGTGGATTAAGAATCCATCTGCCAATGCAGTGCACATGGGTTTAGTTTCTAGTCTGGGAAGTTCCTACATGCCACGGGGCAACTAAGCCCGTGTGCCACAACTACTGAAGCCCATGTGCCTAAAGCCTGTGCTCCGCAACAAGAGAAGCCACTGCAATAGGATGCTGGAGCTTTGCCACGAAGAGTAGCCCCTACTTGCCGCAGCTAGAGACAGCCCATGTGCAGCAACACACACCCAGCACAGCCAAAACTAAATAAAAGAAATCTGCTGTTTAATAAAATTTGATGTGTAATTGCATCCCTAAGCTAATCCTTAGACCAGTGCGTACGCTGGCTTTGCATAAGTTTACAGTTTCCTACAGCGTGGGGTCAACTCCCATCCCGCTGACAGATGTGGGGGTTTAAAGGCCCGGGACTTTTGCTCAGTTGGGGAAGCTCTGAAGGGTCGCTGAATCCATGCTGCTCTCTGGGGGGACAACTGAGGCCTGTTCTGAAATGGCATCCCAGCCCAGCTTCCACACTGCCCAGGCCCGCCTCTTTCCCTTTTTCTCCCTTCCCAAGAACGCTGCCCACCCCCCCAAACCCCCTGCAGACCAGGAGTCAGCCCCCTGGTGGGGGGGCGCCTACCCTGTGCTGGCACCCTGTGCTTTTTAAAGCCCCTTGTGGGAAGGTGTAGCTTTGTCCCTCCTTAGAGGGGCAGGGGAGGTGGGAAGAAAGTGGTTGGGGGAGGTGGGGTGGCGAAGGAAGGGAAGGTTTCTGAGCAGCAGCTAAATCAGTCCCACCCTGTTTTCCAAACCCAGACTGGACAGCCTTAGGCCAAGTCCCACAGGGCTTCGGTCCACCGCTAATTCAGGGAAACCCATACCTCGTGAAAGCCTCTCTCTCTCTCTCTCTCTCTCTCTTTCTCTCTCGCGTTCTTCGCTACATTTCCTACCAAAGCCAAGCGCTTTCTGCCTCCACCCTGACCTGGCCAGGCCAATTTTCCCTTAATGCTCAATTTCACCTGCCTATTTGCGAGACAAGAGCCCCCTATCCTGAGGGAGGGAAGTGCTGCCCTGAGAGGCTGAGGGCCCCCTCCTCCCAGCGTACCCACCGCTCCACCTGGCTCCTCTCTGGGTCTGTTTGCAGAAGGCGCCTGAGATGTCAGGAAGGGCCTGCCTTGCTTGCACTCAGCGTTTTTCTAAGAGGCCTTTTCTTATGGGAGTAATTGGAGAGGGCTCATTTCTTGAGGAACAAGAGCCGATGCAATTCAGCGAGGCTTTATTAGGTCAGACGGAGAATGCCAGGCTTGTCCTACACGCTGGCTGCACGGGGATCCCTAATGAGAGGCAGGGAGACGGTCAGGCTCCAGCGGCCGATGCAGGGATCAAAGCCTCGACTTCCCCCAAACTGGAGCTCTGCGCACTTAGAGGAGCCTCCCTCCTGCTGACACCTAGGGAGAGGCTTCAAAGCTCTCCCGATTCCCCAGAGGAATCGTCCAGGGTCGGTTTGGGAGGGGCGGGGGAACCAACCTTGAAGAGCAGCCGGTGCCCTGGGCTGACCTCTCTGCTGGGAGAGGAGGAGCTGGCAGCCAGGTTTCTCCTGACAGCCCCTGCTGGCACCATCACTGGCCCCAGAGCTTGTCTGGCCAGGTTTGAGGAGGGACCCTATGGACGTTTCCAGAACCCTCCCGTTTCTCTTGCCTCCCTCGTCGGTGCTGTGCCCATGTGGTTTCCAATGTGCCTGCTCCCAAATGGCTCGTTCCTCAGGGTAATCTCAAGGTCTGCCTGTCCTCTGTGCCACTTGGGCCAGGTATTTGCCATGAGCTAAGGCCAGGGAAGGGGGCCCGGAGTGGGGAACGTCCCTCAGCAGGAGGGAACCAAGCCATCCTCGACCGCCCGCGCCAGCTCATTAAAGGAAAACTTCACGCTCTCATGTTGAGTCTGGCATTTCCCATGTTGTGGTCCAGTTTGCCGAGCTGGAAGGAGCAGAGAAATATCGGGTTGCCTTTTCCAGACTCCTGGACAAGTCCCTGGGCAAGCATTCAGAATCAATCAGAATTGTCCTCCTGGGTCATTTGGCGGGGGAGGCTGGAGCCTGCCCTGGTTTTACAAGTTGTTTTGCGAAACAAGTGTCCTAGTTTCTCAGCTGGAAGAGCTGGAGGCCCAGGAAGTGCCTGTGAGCACGGGCTCTGGGGAAGGGCCAGCTGAGGGTCCTAGGATGCCAGCGACAAGCTGGACAAGGTCCCCATAGCCCCAGGACTCCATTTCACATCTGTGAAATGGGGGTCCTGAGGACATCAATGTCTTAGGGCGGATTGAGGTTAGTGCACAGATGATTGTGAAGGTCTGTTGTGGCTCGGGCCCCCACAGAAGATACATTCAAAGCCTAATCCCTGGTGCCTGTGAATGCAGTCTTTCAGGGACCGTGGTCTTCACAGATGTGATCAACTTAAGATGAGTTCAGGGGACTTGCCTGGTGCTGCAGTGGCTAAAACTCTGTGCTCCCGGTGCAGGGAGCCTGGGTTCCATCCCTGGTCAGGGAACTAGGATCCCATGGGCTGCAACTAAAGACCCTGAGTGCCGCAACTAAGACCCAGGGCAACCAAGTTAATACAAGAGTAAACAAATATTTTTAGAAAGGATGAGCTCAGAAGGAGTCAGGTAGCTCTAAATCCAGGCTATAGTTGTTCAGTCACTAAGTCGTGTCCGACTCTTTGCGACCTCATGGACTGCAGCATGCCAGGCTTCCCTGTCCTTCACCATCTCCCAGAGGTTGCTCAAATCCATGCTCATTGACTCAGTGATGCCATCCAACCATCTTGTCCTCTGTCATCCCCTTCTCCTCCTGCCTTCAATCTTTCCTAGCCTCAGGGTCTTTTCCAATGAGTCAGCTCTTCGCATCAGGTGGCCAAAGTATTGGAGTTTCAGCTTCAGCATCAGTCCTTCCAGTGAATATTCAGGGTCAGTTTCCTTTAGGGTTGACTGGTTGGATCTCCTTGCAGTCCAAGGGACTCTCAAGAGTCTTCTCCAACAGCACAGTTCAAAAGCATCAGTTCTTCGGCGCTCAGCCTTCTTTAAGGTCCAACTCTGACATCCATACACGACTACTGGAAAAACCATTGTTCTTAAAAGAAGAGGGATATTTGGATACAGACACACACAGGGAAGACAGCCATGTGATGACAGAGGCAGAGGTCAGAGTGATGTGTCTACAAGCCAAGGATTCCCAACGACGCCAGAAGCTGGAAGAGGCAGGAAGGACCCTCCTGCAGCCTCTGGAAGGCAACCAGCCCTGCTAACATCCTGATCTCAGACTTCTGCCCCCCACAGTGGTACCTGGGCCACAGCCCCAGAAAACTCACACGGTGGCTGGCCTGAAGCCTGCCCTCTGAGCGCCAGTCACTGAATCTGGTCCCTCCCTGGCCACGTGGCCTGTGGGCCTTCCGGGTCTCAGGATGTCGGCTCTGCTCCAGAGCCGTGTGGCTCACCCACAGTCCTCTCCATCCACGGGGACCCATGTCTGGACCTCGTCCAGGGTGGCCCCAGGCTCTGCTGGGCCCCTCCTGCCGGAGATTCACACTGCCCTCTGCTGTGGGTGCAATACTGCCATGGATCAGACAGGAGTCCTGGGAAACCAGAGGCATGACAGCAGGAAAAAAAGAGTAATGAGTCGTCTCAGAGCCTCCGTTGCATTCCCAGCACCAAGGATTCTTTCTGAGGAAACAGTCATTCTCACAGATTTGCCTGTAATGAAGGGTCCCGGGGTCACCACAGATTTGGCCCGAGTTCCAGAGCGCCTTTGGATATGTCTCCACGAGCCTGGTGTGGCCTCTCGGCACTGGAGAAGCAACCCTGGTGACCCATGAGCTGCATTCTCAATTGTGGTTAATTTTCATTCATTTCAACTTGAAAATGGATACTCCAGGGATTAAGAAAACTCTTAAGGGTGTTTGCATCCACTTGGCGTGTGAATCTACCTTTTCAGCTATAAGTTTTATGAAGTGTAAATACGGAACAAGTATTTTCAGTGAAAATTTACCCTCTGAAATAAGATGTAGAAGTGTGAAATTGCACTTGATTTTGTAGCGTGGGGCTTCCCACGTGGTGCCTGTGGTCAAGAATCTGCCTGCCACTGTAGGAGACGTGGGTTCCCTCCCTGGGTCGGGAAGATACCCTGGAGTAGGAAATGGCAACCCACTCCAGTATTCTTGCCTGAGAAATTCCAAGGACAGAGGAGCCTGGCTGTGGGGTCACAAAGAGTCAGACACGACTGAGTATGCATACATACACCAGTGTAAAATATACACTGGGGTCTGAAGACTTAGTGTGGAATAAAAAATGTAATGTCATATTTTGTATATTCACTACATGTTGATGTTTTGGGTATATTGGGTTAAAGAATATATATTATTGGGCTTTCATTGTGGCTCAGCTGGTAAAGAATCTGCCTGCAACGCGGGAGACGTGGGTTCAATCCATGGGTTGGGAAGATCCCCTGGAGAAGGGAAAGGCTACCCACTCCAGTATTCTGGCCTGGAGAATTCCATGGACTGTACATTGGGTTAAAGAATATATATTATTAAAATTAATACCTATTCCCCACCCCCTTTGTTTTTGTTTTTTTCCTTTTAAAATAAGGCAACTAGAAGGTTTAAAATTCTACATGTGGCTTACATTATATTTGGGGGTGGGGGCAGTGCTGGTCTAGATGGCCGAACTGGAGGTCTGAACTCATCTGCTGCTCTGATTTTGATCAATAACAGGGCTCTGTGACCTTGGGAAAGCCCCAGGTCCATCAGACCCTCAAGTTCCCAATACTAAATTGAGGCGGTCGGGCTGGACCAGTGGATTTGGGTTACTGGAGGGAGACTGAGGGGGTGGGGCTTTCAAAACCACCAGATTCCATGACCTCGATTCCTTCCCACTGATTGGGCAGAGGACTAGCTCACTTCATCCCCACTTGAGGTCTGGGAGGCTGATGGAATTTACAAACGAGTCGCTGGGCACTCTGGGCAGGTTGTGGACTTCACAACAGAACCGTTTCCGATTTGCCTGAAGTTGAAGGCCAAGATTTCTCGACGGGAAGAGAACACAGGTGCAGAGCACTTTTAAACTGAAAAGCACTTGCCTGTGGCCTCGATGCTAATAGAGTTAGCACCTACTGTTTCCTAAAGTCACCTACGAGTCTGGAAGGGAGGTCCGCGGGATGAGGAATAAGTTCACAGAGAAGGAGGAGGGTTAAGAATCGTCTTCCTTCTCCACCTTCTCCCCCTCCTCTGTTTGCTGGTGGGAAAAGGAGGATCCGAGAGAAGAAACCGGACCTGCCTGGGGACCCAGAGCCACAGGTGGAAGAGGCCTGGGTCCCTGAACGCGGGTGTGGAGTGGTGCTCCGTGTGGACTCGCCCCTGGATTACATCCAGAGTGAGAAAGGAACTCTGGTTGTGCGATGCCCCTGAAGTTTCAGGGTCCATTTTTTATAGTAGCTGGTGCATTGACCAGTAGACCATCCTTCGGGGTGCCGGGGCCCCCTGACCTAAAGGTCTGTACTTCTAGGTCACAGGAACCAGGACATCTGTGAAAATGTTCAGGCCTCCCCACACTGGCCCGCCCTCCCCGGCCAGGCTTCCCGGTGGCCTGGGGAGGAGGGAAGTTACTGGGCTTCCTGCCCTCGCTCCCCACGATCCAGCACACCCTTCTCAGACCGTCTTCCCCTGGCCTTGCATTCCAGCATCCAGTGGAGGCAAAACTGTCGCCGGGGGAGATCCGACGGAATTGTCAAAGTTACAGAAAATGGGCCCCATTGGTCGAAGTGGGGAGCATCACCCTGCGAGGCCCAGTGAGTCACCAGCCTGGGATCCTCAGTAGATGACAGAACTGGGATCTCTGGACTCTCTGCCCATGCTGCAGAGAAAACACAAACGCAGATGCCTTCTTTTTTAATCAGAAAAGAAGTACAAGTTCAGGTAGCTGCTTGTACAAATTCAGGCGGCACTAATGCCTGTAAAATATGGCCCGCCTTCCCTGATTCCCAGCCCATTGCCGGGTGGGCTCCATCTACCCCCTCTGGAGTCTGGGCAGCCTCTCTGACCACTTGACGGAGACTGTCTGCAGGAATGAGGCTGTGTGGCTTCTGGGCTAGGTTAGGAGAGAGGCAGCTTCCTCCTGGTGCCACCACATGAGCTGTCCAGCTTCCCCGAGGCCACCGTATTGGAGGGAGGTCACCATCACCTGCTAGCTTGGACGTCCAGGCCAGTCGACACCTGAGTCTGGAGCTTGGTCAGACAGTGAGGCTCTGTACCTTCCCGTTGTGTGTGGCGTGGACACAGAACCATCCACTCACTCACAACTTCACTTATACAACCCAGGATTCTTCAGTGCCTCCTTTTCATCAAGATTTTTAGCCAGATGTATTTTGAAATCCCTGCTTCCTTCGGGAAGGACAGGCAACATAGTGCTTATACGGTGACTTATTTATCACCTTCATGGATTCCATTTCTTGGCTATTTCTGTTTCTCCAGTGAAACATGATTTTTGTGCTAAGTGGAACAGCACAAATAGACTGAAGAGCCTCAAGTCAGATCAGGTCAGGTTTTGCACCAAATTTTCAAAACAAAACCAAACAACCCCCCAAATAATGATGTGCTTTTCAGAGCCTCAGGGTTTAGGGGTAGTGGAATGGGGTGGCAGAGCTGTGTTAATTTTCATGGAGAATCATACCTTGCATTTATGGAAAGTGAGGCTGATTCTCCTTTTACCTCGGTGATGCATAGTGTCCTCAATAAAATTGTAAGTTACAGAAAAGTTGATTAACATAAAAATGTTAAGTAAACAAACAAACAAGAACACAAGCGGCATGCAGATACGGCACAAATAGTGTTGACCTAAACTTAGGGAACACGGTTCTAGCCCAGCCCCCACTCCGACATGGAGCAGGCAATGGGTAGTCTTCTCAGTTTTGTTTTGTGGGAAATAACAGCTAATACTTATTATGTGCAGTACCTGTTATGTGCAGGCATTTGTCTGTGTACTCTAAATGTGCTAATGTACTTAACTCTCACAGGGACCCTGGGAGGAGCGTACTTTCTTATTATCCCCAGTTTACAGATGAGAAGGCTGAGACACAGAGGTGAAGTAACCTGCCAAGAATCACGACCTAATCAGTGGTGGGGGGAACTGTGTGTGCTGAACCCCACACTCCAGCAAGCGTCTGTCGGGTAGGGGAACAGAGGTGTCTGCATCCGGGCTGGACCAGAGGAGCAGAAGCAGGAGAAGATATAAAGAGGTATATACAACTTGGCTGTACAGATGCATACAGATCACGATGGAAGTAGTTATCTAGACGGATGGGACAGGGAGACAGACAGACAGAGATGGCTGGCTGGCTAGACTGAGCACGGGCTGTAGTCTACACCCTGTGGGGGATGAGCACATTCAATGTCTGCAGGGCAGGCACCAGGAAGGGAAGATGGGGAGCAGGCTGGGACCAGTGGGCTCGGGCAAAGCTGCCCCCAGGTGGCAGACTTGTGGAAAGAGGATTCAGAGATAAGCGAGGACACTGATGACCCTGTGGCTGTTTGGGGTCTCTCCTTCAGGGAAAGTCGACTCCCTTTTGTAAAAACCCTCCTCCTGATTAAGCCATGCCCACCCAAGATGAGCTCCCTTTAGACTGATTTAAAGCAAACTCCTAGGGACTTGCACTTGCAAAATCTCCCCCCAGCAGCATCAAGATGAGTGTTGGACAAACAATGAGGAGGAGGTGCTATAAAATGACCACTGTCTTCCTCCTGTCCTCCAGTCTTGCAGGAGCAGTTGCTCCTGGCTCTAGACTCAGCCTCTTGTCTCAGCCTGGACCCAGAAATCTTCCAGAAGCACTCCTTCTCAGAGCTGGCATTCAGAGGGCCCGGGTCAGGGCCAGGGAAGCAGGGAGTAGAAGTCACGGGCATGTGTTTTCCTGGGTATGGTCAGGTGTGAGCCTGGACGCACTTGCTCTCCGGCAAGGAGTCCTACAGGAAGATACTCAGGGCGATTTTCCAACTCTTTATCCAAGGTGTAGCTAGGCCATATTTTTAAAATGTGCTTTAAACTTTACTAATTCTTTATTGAAGTAGAATACCCATGCAGAAAAGCATAGCATTGTGAAAACAGTTCTGCGCGATGATCGCCTGTGCACACCTGTGATACCAGCACCCATGTGAAGGCTCAGAACATGATTCGACTCCGAAGCCCCCTTGACTCCATTCCCACCACTTAGGACTACCCTGTCCTAGGATCAACCTCCACCACCAAAGAGCACTTTGTTTCATTTTGGGTTTCATGATCAAGTCAAATTCTGCGTCTGGCTTCATTTGTGAGTATGTCACTGCTGATTTTTCATGTTCACTGCTGTATACTATTCCACGGTGAGACAACGTCCTCACTCACTTGTCTGATTTATCTTCGATGGATGTTTGGATAGGGCAGTCTTGAACATTCTGATAAGTGTCTTTTGGTGAGCACACAGCCCCCTGTGGTGAGAGGACACCCAGAAATGGTGTTTCTGGGTCCCAGGTTGGGGAGCAGGCACAATCTCAGTGGATTCTGAGGACCATCAACTTTAAAAGCGCTTCTGAAGCCTTGCCATCCTCAGGGCTTGGGAAACCTGGCCATCCTGTGCCACAGACAGTCTTAAAAGGTTTTTTCTTTGCAGCCGTTAATAGCCATGAAATTCTTGGCGACATAAAATATGCTCCAAAGGGGATAAAAAGAGACCTGTGCAAGTTCTTGTTCAAATAAATAGCCTGTCTCTGGCTTGAAAGGCAAATCTGTTCCTCACATTGCAAGACTTTGTTCTGTTACTCCTTGTTTCAATCTGTATTTCTCAGCCCTTGAATAAAACTCAGGGGCCCTGTCAAACAACATAACTTTTCTTTCATTTTTATTCCTTTCGGCAGGTACTGGCTTCCTCATGTTCAGATGAAGTTTCCATGGGTCAGCCCAGCACCTGCAGGACACTCTCCCTCCTCAGTATACTGACTGCAAGGCAAGGAGTGGCAGTGCTGCCCGCCGTCTCGTAGGGGAGGACTCGAGGGCCAAGGGCCACAGTTATCTGCCAAGAGAGGGGGTTCCAGGTGCGAGCCCAGGTTCTTCTGATGCCAGGACGACCCTCCCCTTACAAAAGAGCACCCCTTCCAAATGTAGACTGGTGCAGCCACAAGGGAAAATGGTATGGAGTTTACTTAAAAAACTAAAACTAAAACTACCATATGATCCAGCAAGCCCACTCCTGGGCATATATCCAGAGAAAACCATACTTGAAAAATACACATGCACCCCAATGTTCACAGCAGCACTGTTCACAATAGCTAAGACATGGAAACAAACCTAAATGTCCATCGACAGAGGAATGGATGAAGAATATACAGTGGAATACTACTCAGCCATAAAAAAGAATAAACTAATGCCACTTGCACCAACATGGGTGTAACTAGAGATTATTATACTAAGTGAAATAAGTCATACAGAGAAAGACAAGTATCATATGATATCACTCATATATGGAATCTAAAAGACTGATACAAATGAACTTACAAACAGAAATAGACCCACAGAGAAATTTATGGTTACCAAAGGGGAAAAGGGATGGGGGAAGAGATAAATTAGGAGTTTGGGATTAGCAGATACAAACTACTGCTAATATATAAGACTGATAAACAACAAAGTCCTACTGTATAACAGGGAAATATATTCAGTATCCTGTGATAAAAACCAATGGAAAAGGATATGGAATAAATATATGCGGATATACAACTGAATCACTTTGCTGTACACTTGAAACTAACACAACCCTGTAGACCAACTATAATTTAATTAAAAAAAGAGCCCCTTCTCACTGCCGTCTAACAGACATGTGGGAAAATTCACAGGTGATAGGGGACCTCTCAGTGAATCCTCAACAACTGAGCACAGTCAAGGCACAGTACCTGCCTCAAAACTCAGAACCAGAGCAGCCTCCGAAGCCCCCAGAGCCCCCTTGTGCACCCGCTGCCCTCTAAAAATGCAGATTATCTGATCTTGAAATTCACCCTATGAACAGATTCACAGAATGCTTCCTCTCCCCTGGCTTCTTTCTCTCAGCACCGTGTCGGTGAGAGGCATCTGTGTTGTTGTGAGTACCAATAGCATGTTCGTTTCCCCCAAATTGTCTCCTGATCCCACTGTGGACAGGGATTTGTGTGGGTCCCGGTTTGGGGCTATTAGACTGTGGTGAACATGTGGGTGCAGGGCTGTGGGCACACGCAACACGATACAGGAATCACACTTGGGCTCAGCTGCAGCAGATGCTGTCAGCCAGTTCTCCAAATCCCTTGCACCAACACGAGCTCCCACCTGCCCCGTGGGAGATTAGAAACCTCTCACAGTGCCTTTTTAGGATTCTGACTGCCCGGGTGAGTTTTCCCCCCGCTGCGTCCTCTAAACCAGGGGCTTCTCATTCGACCAGGATCCCAGGATGCGCGGGTCTGGCGAGTCTTCCACAAGCCTGAGGAGCTAGGGCTTCAAGTGACCCGACTGTCTGCCCGCCGTTATCTCTGTGCTCACTCACCCCGGGACCCAGTTATCTCCACAAGCCGAGCCCCTGCCTCTGAAGTGGAGCCGGGCTTTCATCTTCCCTTCAGAGGACGGCCTGGGGTCTGGGCCAGGCTGGGAAGATGCTGAGTCCGGGGCTGTGGTCAGGCGGGCTCCCTGGGGGCGCTGTCAGGCAGTTATCACAGGGAGTTGGGGCCCCTCTACAGTCTCGCCTTCTGAACTGGGAGCTCCATCAAAGGGCTGCATCCTTCCTTATCAAGAGGCAGGCAGGAGGTGGGCATGGGGGGCAGCCCGAGCTTTGAGGGGGAACCCAGTAATTCCCTCAGCCACACATCTGGGGGAGCCCTCATGGTGTGCCAGGTGCTGTATCAGAGGGTGGGGTCCAGTGACAAGGGAGGCCTCAGGGCTGGGATTGAAGGGACAGGGCACAGGACATGCACACTCATGGGTCCTGAGGACCTTGGGCAGGCAAAGCTTTCTTAAACATGACCCAGACAATGCGATCCTACGAGACAAGGTTGGGACGATGGACCTCACCGAAGTAAAAGACTTCTGTTCATCAAAGAAAGTGAAAGTGTTAGTCACTTAGTCGTGTCTGACTCTTTGTGTCTCCATGGACTATAGCCCACCAGGCTCCTCTGTCCATGGAATTCTCCAAGCAAGAATACTGGAGTGGTTTGCCATTCCTTTCTCCAAAGGATTTTCCCGACCCAGGAATTGAACCCGCCTCTCCTGCACTGCAGGCAGATTCTTTACCGTCTAAGCCACCAGGGAAGCCTCTGCTCATCAGAAGATGCCATTAAGAAACTGACAAGTCACAGACTGAAAGAAAATATTCCAAATGCACGTATCTGATCAAGGACTCACATCCAGAAAACACACATTATATATATAAAACTCTCAGCATCCTGCAAATCAATAAGAAAAAGACAGACAGCTGGGTAAAAACCAAGCACAAGTCCTGAATGGCTGGGGGACAGAAGAAACACCTCCTGGGCATCACTGCTCACAGAGAAATGAGACAAAGTCACGAGACACAGCTCCCAGCACAGAGCGTCGAGGACTGGAGGAGGTGCAGAGCGCCCAGGCTGACACACCTGCCCGTGGGGCCTGGAGTCACACAGGGGCACAGCAAAGTGCTTCCCTAGTCCCTTCCTGGACACAGGCCCAAGAGAATGAGCATGTCGGCCACCAAGAGACTCCTACAGAGATGACCATGGCGGCTTCATGAGTCACAGCCCCACACTGGGAATAACCCAAGGGTCCATGGGTGGAGGGTGGATGTGCCAACTGTGGGACCATCAGATGATGGAATCTACTCTATAGCAGGAGAGATAGATGCCAGGATCAAAGTGGGCAATGGTGCGGATGAATCTCCAAACGTTATCAGCCCATGTGATGACCCCCGAGCCCATGGCAATGGCCACCGAGCCCACACAATGACTGCTTAGCCCATGGCAATGATCACCGAACACATACAATGACCATTGAACACACACAATGACCACTGAGTCCGTGCAATGACCACTGAACCCACACAATGACCACTGTGCCCACAGGAAGGACCCCGGGCACACATTGCTATAGGGTGATGTTCCTACTTGTGTGTGTGCTTGTATCCTCTGACTTGGACCGTTGCAGAAGCCTCCTAACATCAGTCCTTGCCTCCACACCTCTAATGAAGTCATCTTTTTATTTTTTAAATTTTTATTTATTTATTTGGCTGCATCAGGTCTTAATTGCAGCATGCAAACTCGAAGTTGTGACATGTGGGTTCTAGTTCCCTGACCAGGGATCAAACCCTGGCCCCCTGCACTGGGAGCTCAGAATCTTAGCCAGTGGCCCACAGGGGAGGTCCCCAGAGTGACCTTTTCAAATAGTAAGCTGTGTCGTGTCACTCCTGTGCTTAATAATCTTCCGCTGCCTGCAAGATCGAGTCCAGATTTCCTGACAAGACATCCAAGGCTCTCCCAGTCTCACTTAAGTTCCCCTTTCTGGCTTCCTACCTTGTGATGAAGCCTTGCTTTTCAGGTCCTTCCTTGAAGCTGCCTGTATTTACTTTGTTTCCTTTCTTCCACCTAGAACGCCCTTTGTTTATTCTCCACCTGGAAAAGAGCCCATTCCTTCCCCTCAGCCAGTGGCTCTTGGCTACAAGTAGCTTTGCTCCCAGGGACTCTTTGGCGATAACTGGAGCTGTCTCTGGCGGTCACAGGGTGACAGTGTGTGTGTTACTGGTCAAAGCTACGATGCTGCTGAATATCCTACAAGGCACACGCGTGCTCAGTCGCTCAGTCGTGTCCAATTCTTTGCGACCCCATAGACTGTGGCCCGCCAGGCTCCTCTGTCCAGGGGATTCTCCCGGCAAGAATACTGAGGTGGGTTGCCATCTCCTCCTCAAGGGGATCTTCCCGACCCAGGGATCGAACCCATGTCTCCTGCATCTCCTGCACTGGCAGGCGGATTCTCTACCACTGAGATACCTGGCATGAGACAGCCCCAAATGTGTCCCCCCAGGCTGAGGCTGAGAAAACCTGCTCTAAGCCTGCCACGTCAGGTCCCCAGCATCACTGTCCCTTTCCTCTCCGGCCCATGAAGCCAGCTGTGGGGATGGCAGTTTGATGGGGACAAGTCCATCTCCCTGCCTGGCCAGGAGCTCCCCGAGTGCAGGGACTATGTCCTCATTAGTGGACACCACGGGTTAACACAGGGCCTGGGGCTGGGGAGGGGGGACTTGGAAAATGTTAGTGGACCGGAAATTGAGGATTCAGCATATAGCTCTAATTAGAACTAGAAATTTGGCCTGGGATCTGGGTAGGAATGTCAGGAAAACACAAACCCCTGACACTGGAGCTCAGTGAGGTGGTCAAGGGCAGACTCTCTTGGTTTCAAAACCTGTAACGAACCAGTTGTGTGACCCTGGGTTGCTCATTCGACATCTCTGTGTCTCTGTCATCTGCAGGACAGAGATGATACGTGTGCTCGTCTGTAGGGGATTCACAACATGGCCACGCCTCCTCCAGCCCTCCTCCCACCTGGAGGTGACTCTGTCTCCTTCCCTTGAACCCGGGCAGTCGGCTTGGCGGCCTTGGAGCAGAGGTTGTGGAGGACAACCCTGGGTGACTCTGAGTCGGGGTGGGAAAAGGCTGTGCACCTCTTGCCAGTTTTGGGGGGATGCTTGCTCTGGAGCCTTCAGCTTTGTGGGCGAGTCTGGCTGTGCCAAGGCCTCACTGAGACCCCAACTGACTATTTTTGGTGCCGCGTGCTGTTTATGGGGAGGTGTCCGCACTCCTTGTGGGATGCCAGAGTGAGGACTCGGACCACCAGCCTCAGTTCTCAGCTGCCTCCTGCAGCTCGGATCCCCTGACCTTTCAGGGCCCTGTCCTCTGTCTGTGCCCTGAAGATAATGCGAGCTGTTAGCGCCACAGGAGCTAAAGCCCAGCGGGGAGTGAGCCCCGAGCCTCAGGGGGACCTTTCCCTAGCTGGAAAAGCGAGGAATCCCTGAGAGGGGCTGGCTCTTCCTCTCACTGTCCCCTTGAAGGGGAACCCCAAGTCCAGAGGAGCAAGGGCGCTGGGCCTGCAGGATCCCTGGGGCCCCTCCTCCCTCTCGGAGGATGGTGGGACAGGACACCAAGGTGCCAGATCTCGGGGGCAGGCCTGGGCCCGCTGATGCCAACAGCAACACCACAGAGGCCCTGAGGGGCACTGGCTCGATGCAGCTGTGGGGCCTGGGGCCGGGCCAGCCTCTCTGTGCCTCGGTTCCCCCTCCTGGGTGGTAACCCCCTTGGTGGGGCTGCGAGGGCCCAGAGGTGGTCTGGATTGGCTCTGAGCCCAGGGCTGGGGCTCTGGGCTCCGCGTTTCCTCTGCTCAGGGAGAGGCCAGTGAGATCAGCCACTTTGTTTCTAGGAAACTCATTTGCAACTGGTTCTAATAAAACCGGGGCAGCCGGGCCAGAGGGGGCAGGAAGTGAGGAAGGGCTGGCGCTGCTCCCCTGGGCCCAGGGGCCCGGTCACACAGGGTCCCCAGAGCCCCCTCCCAGGACTCTGCGGCCAGACGTCTTCCTGGCCTGAGGAGGTCGGCTGCGGTCCTGGGGAGGGTCCCTGGGCGAGGGCGCACATGGCAGTCCACGTCCCTCTTCCCATGCCCCCCTCCCTGCCCCCTGCCACCTCTCCTGGGCCGCTGCTGACACTGAGGGATGGCTCCCCAAGGCGGTGTGGAAGCACACAAGGACGCGCTTCCGTGGCAATTAATCACGCTTTATGTCCTCCGTGCTGCCGAGGGTGCTCCCGAGGGCGGAGTTTTCTGGGGATTAAATGGTCCTGATGACAGGCACGGGGCTGGAGCTCCTGTGGCGGGGCTGGACTGGTGGGCCCTCCACGGTCTCGGGCCTTCACAGGCACCCTTTCCCGCAGGGCTGCAGGAGGGTAACCTTCGCAGTGACTTGAAGTATCAAGGTGCCTCTCTGCCCAAGAATTACTCCAAAGCGTAACTGACCAGACACTCGACTGCATGAGGCTTTCGGCCAATTGGCGTTGGACCACCCTCGTGTAGAGGGTGTGCGTGTCCATGAAGCCCCCAGTGAACTAAGGCTGGAAACTGAGGGTAAAGCAATGGGGACAGGCCAGCCATTCTGACCCGAGTCATGTCTGGACCGGGCCGCCCCACCAAGCAATTGAAGGCGTAGGTGCTCAGTCTTTCTCCCCACTGTGGGGCTCTAATCGCCCTGGGGCGTTCCCAGCCTAGCATGCAGAAGGGGTCTGTGGAGAGACCCACACAGAGCAATCTCAGCTCCACCCTGCCTTGGGGAGCCCTGCCCTTCACTGGCGCCCAGGGTCCTGGGCTCTAAGATGAAAGGATCAGGGCCGGGACCCAGCCTTGACGAGTCTACGGAAGAGCGTTCAGTGTCTGTGCTGGGCCCAGCACATCTATGGTCAACTAGTTTACTCCAGGAGTGCAAGGTTGGTTAAACATATGAAATAACTACATTAACAGAAGAAGAGAGAAAGACCACATGGCTGTTTTGATATATTCCGAAAAGAAAAACACTTCGAGAATTCAGACTGTTTTCAGAGATGGCATCATCATAGACACAGAAAATCCTAGGGCATCTACAACAACTACTGTGGAAGTATTAAGTGAATGCAGTCAGGGAGCAATTTACCATGTCAATTTACCAAAATTAATTTAGTTGTGTTTTTACATAGCAGTCACTGACAATCAGAAGAGAAAAAATTTAAGGTACCACTTAAAATAATATCAAAATCATAACATATTTAAGGAAAAATTATAAAGTATTGCTGAGAGAAATTAAGGAAAACCTACATAAAAGGAGTAATACACCATCTTTATGGATCCAAAGAGTCACTGTATTTAGAAGACAATTTCCCCCAAATTGATCTATAGATTTAATGCAATCTTAATTAAAAAATCCCAACAGACTTAAAAAAAAAAAAAAAGGAAATTGACAAGTTGACTCCAAAACTTATACACAGAAATGGAAAGGGCTTAAGATATCTAAAACAATTTTAGAGAACAAGGATCAAATTGGAAGGTGTACCACACTATAAAGTGACAGTATTTGGAACAGTGTGGTAATGGCGTGAGGACTCCTGTAGATCAATGGAACAGAAAAGTGCCCACTCACTGATCTGTACCCATGTGATCAGTTGAGTCTCGACAACAGTGGAAATCAAGGGAAGGATGGAGTTTTCAACAAACTATGCTGAATGGATAACCACATGGAACAGTACTGCCCATTAGAAATCCAATGCAGGGGCTTCCCTGGTGGCTAAGCCATTTCCCAGTGGCTAAGAATCTGTGCTCCCAATGGAGTGAGACCAGGTTCGATCCCTGGTCAGGGAACTAGATCCCATATGCTGCAACTAAAGATCCTGGAGGCTGCAAAGAAGACAGAAGATCCTGTGTGCCATGACTAAGACCCAACAGAGCCAAATAAACAAAATAAATGAAAAATATATATATATACACACACAGAAAGCTTGTCCTCTTTAAAAAAATATAATGCAAGTTACATAGGTAATTTTAAGGTCTGGGCAGTCATATTTAAATAGCAAAAGAAAACAAGTGAAATTGATATTAATAATATTTTACTTAACCCAATCTATCCAAAACTCTGTCACTTTGACACTGACATCTTACAATTTTTTGGTCCCAAGTCTTCAGAATCTGGTGCATATTTTATGCTTAAAGCATATCTCAGTTCAGATTAACCACATCTTAAGTGCACAACAGCTACCCGTGGCCAGGCGCTACCATTCTGAACAATGTCGATTATGGAAAAAAATGCACCTTGAACATTATCTCACACCACTTATAAAATTAAGTTGAAACAGATCATAGACCTACATATAAAAGCCGAATCTATAAAACTTCAAGAAGAAAACATAGGAGACTATCTTTATAACCGTGGGATAGTCAAAGATCCCTTAGATAAAGCACAAAAAGCATAATCCATAAAAGAAAGAGTGATAATTGAACTTAATCAAAAATTTAAACTTATCTTCCTCAAAAGATACCATTTAGAGGGGCTTCCCTGGTGGTCCAGTGACAAGACTCCTTGCTCCCAGTGCAGGGGGCCTGGGTTCGATTCCTGGTCAGGGAACTAGATCCCACATGCTGCACCTAAGAGTCTGCATATGCAACTAAAGATTCCACATGCCGATGCTAAAAGGTCCCGCAACCCCCAACTGCGGGGGTCATATGCTGCAACTAAAAAAAAAAAGATCTCGCATATCACAACTAAGATCTGGCGCTGCCAAATAAATAAATAAATATCTTTTAAAAAGATACCAGTTAGGAAACAAAAAAGCCTATTCCAGTCACTGACTGGGAGAACGTATTCATGACAAGTGTATTTGATGAAGGACTTGTATCCAGTCCTTGATCAAATGAAAAAACAAACAAACCCAATTCCAAACCTCTTACATTGAGTAATAAGAAGCCAACAACACCATGAAAAAAATGGAAGGATTATTAGAGGTGTGTGAAACTACTACACAAAAATATATGTGAACAGTCAGTAAACACAGTAAAGTTCAACCCCACTAGTTATCAGGGAAATGCAAATAAAAATCACAATGGGATACACATCCATTAGGATTGCTAACAATACCAACTGCTGGCAAAGACTGGAACAACTAGAACTTCTGCTGCTGATGGGCATGTGCAGTTATAGAATAACCATGGCAAACAATGTCCTAATTTCTTGTAGAACCAAATGTACGTTTCCCACATGACCCAGTAATTCCACTCCTACTCATTTGCCCAAGAGAAATGAAAACACAGGACCACAGAAATACTTGAACAACAATGCTCGCAACAATTCTGTAATTGTAACCCCAAACTGAAAACAGCCTAAATGCCCACGAAGAGGTCAATGGACTTTTTACACAAAACACCTTTCAGTTCAAGGGGCTTCCCTGGTGGTCCAGTGGCTAAGACTCCATACTCCCAATGCAGGGGGCCTGGGTTCCATCCCTGGTCAGGGAGCTAGATCCCACATGCCGCAACCAAGTGTTCGCAGGCTGCCACTAAAGATCCTGTGCGCTGCAACTACGACCTGGCGCAGCCAAATAAATAAATAAATATCAAAAAATATATAAAATAAATAAAATAATATAGAAATAAATAAAATTAGTAATAAATAAATATAAAAGTTCAAGAATAGTTATCATTTCATAAAAAAATAGAATGCACAGATTAGCTGAAATTTAAAACACACACACACACATATCACCTGTAATCCTACCATTTGGAAATTATACTGCAAGTATTTTGGCCTATAGCCCAAATGACACTGCAGGCATTTTGTTTGTACATAGGTCGTGCATATGTTTGTAGTGTTTTACAAAATCAGAGTCATGTGACATTCACTATTTTGTAACTTCCTTTTTCCATTTAACAGCATCTGGAAAACATACTTCCACACCCACAGAAGCATTCCCATACCCACACTTTTAATGGCAGTGGAAGTGCTGTGTCCTGTGACTGTACCCTCCTTTATATCAACTGGCCCTGCCTGGGGGACACTGAGGCCGTTTCCCATTATTTGCTGTCATAACCATGCTGAGCTAAACCTCCTCAGAGCTATGTCTTTTTGCTCATCACATGGCTTCCCTAGTTGAGCTCAGAGCAGGAGGTTAAGGCCGTGATGGGTGCCAGTCCTGCAGCCCAGCACCCTCTCAGTGTGTGAGACGGCCTTGAGGGTGAATTTCAGGACACACTTAGCCCTTTTCCTCTTGGCTCCCCACCTGAGTTCTATCTGAGACAAGGACTGATGCAAACCTGCAGGGTCTGCTCTTCTAGAGGGCCTGTGAGTGGAGGTGTGAGGGGGAGGGATCTGGCACCCACGGGGAGAAATATTTGAGCTGCTGGAGCGTTTCTCTCTCTCCCACGCTCAGGGAGGCCCTCGGGTGCGAGGCCCCTCTGCCTGGCAGGGCTGGGAGGCAGGCCAGGCCCGGAGCCACACTCCCCAGCAAACACCACCTGGTCCAGGTCATTCCCGCAGTGCTGGCCAGGGCACTGCCCAGGGACCTCGCCTGGGCCGGGGTGGAGCTGGTGGCCAAGGGCCAGAGGGCCATCTCCAATTGGAAACTTCCCTCATCTTCTCCTGCTGGTGTCTGAGCAATGGCTGCTGTGGTCAGCGGGAAAGGGTGTGATTTCAGTAAGTCAGGTATCCACCGTATCTCTACCATGCTGGCCAAGCAGGAAGATCTACACAACAGATCTCCGGCCCTTTTCTAGCTCATTCCAGTGCTCTCCCTACACAGTATGTGATGCCTGCTATGTGATCAAATTTGGCTAAAATTTTCTCAAAGGTTATCCTCTTTCCTCTCCTCCCCTCTCCTTTCAAACAGATATTAGACCACCCCCTACCCCTGTCTCCCTGCAGGGATCAGAAGACTATTCCATGGTCTCCCCACTCCAGGGGTTCCTATTTTTCTATTTGGAAAACCATTTCAAAGAGGTGATAATTACATAGGGTAAAACTAATTTCAAAGTGAAAAAGGACAGAGGGTGAAAAGGAGCTCTCTCCTCCATTCCCTAAAGCCCTTCCCTAAAGATCTTTACAACTTATCCTAAAGGAGATCAACCCTGAATATTCATTGGAAGGACTGATGCTGAAGCTGAAGCTCTAATACTTTGGCCACCTGATGCGAAGGGTCGACTCATTGGAAAAGACCCTGATGCTGGGAAAGATTGAAGGCAGGAGGAGAAGGGGATGACAGAGAATGAGATGGTTGGATGGCATCACTGACTCAATGAACGTGAGTTGTAAAGATCTCTAGGCAGACATGCCACATGTACGTCATGTCTAGAAGAGCATTCCACATCAGTTCGTAAGATGTTCACTCCATCTTTTCACACTCATAGCTCTTTTATGGATGATCTGGAAGATCCCTAAGTCATCTGTGACACAGGGATGAGAATAGTGTCAGTGTGACCATCCTGTTGTGCAGACTCAGAGGATGTCGCAGGTCCTGGCATGAAGGACGCCTTCAGTCAGCATTGGCCTCTGTGTTCAGGGAGAGGGGGTCTGATGGGGATGAAACCAGAGAAAGAGTGAAGGAACTAAAGGGTGTTGTATTCAGCTGTATTCAGCTGATGCCAGCTATATTCAGGTGTCTCTCGGACTGTAACGAGGCTCGATTGTGGGGTTGGCTCTAAAGGTTCCATGGAGGAGGAGGCAGGAGGCCAGCTTCATCTCATGGGGAATGAATTTTCCAGCCCTGGAAAGGAATGAGCTCCCCACTCCTGGAAGCAGGCAAGCTGGATGACAGTTTCTTGGCTATGCAGGCATTGGACCAGGCAAGGTCTTAGACTAGACTCTAGGTGGTGGGACGCAAGAGGAGAGCCTGGACCAGTAAGTCCATCGCAGTAGTATCGTTCTGGTTTTATTGATGCCACTGTGGGTGGCTTAGTTCCTTTGTTCTGCTCCAGGTATTTCTCCACGGAGCAGTGGAGACCCCAGTGTGGTTGGTGGCTGCCTGGAGGGGATGGACAGATGGCTGTGTCGTTGGTGAAGGAAGCCCATCCTTTTATCTCAAAGGAGATCTTTGCCAACCTTGGCCATCCTTGCCTGTTCTTGTCTAGTTGTTGCTCAGTGGCTCAGTCATGTCCGACTCTTTGCGACCCCGTGGACTGCAGCACGCCAGGCTTCCCTGTCCTTTACCATCTCCCGGAGCTTGCTCAAACTCATGTCCATCGAGTCAGCAAGCCATCCAACCTCTGTCATCCTCTTCTCCTCCTGCCTTCAATCTTTCCCAGCAACAGGGTTTTTTTTCCCAATGAGTCAGCTCTTCGAATCAGGTGGCCAAAGTATACTGGAGCTTCAGCGTCAGCATCAGTCCTTCCAATGAATATTCAGGACTGATTTCCTTTAGTTGACTGGTTTGATCTCCTTGAAGTCCAAGAGACTCTGAAGAGTCTTCTCCAGCACCACAGTTCTTGTCTGGTGAGTGGTTGAAATCCAGGTGGGCTGCCTGGCAGGAGTGGCAGGAATTTATGGCTGGAGGCAGCCCGTTAGTTCGTGAAGGATGGTCTGCGGGGAGTCAGGGGGCAAAGGGCAGGCAGGAAACCAGCAGCCCACCCACGTCTCCGCCTGCATAGGCTGCGGTGAGCAGAAACTGCTTCCTCTCTTACCCGCTTTGCGGAGAAAGGAACTAGACTCAGTTCCTGAATTGGAAAGGAGAGGAAAGGGTGAAGGCTGTGAACCACTGACAGCACTGCACTTTCCCCAGCTCATGGGAACCCACGAGGCGGAAACGGAGTTTTCGCAGCTGCTTTCCAAGGTTGATGAACAGCAGAAGACGTGGCGGTTAAGACAACAGGTCCAGATTTCCGGTGCTCCAGGAGTCTTTCCAGAGAAACAGCACACGCTGGAAGTGACACCTGGGGGTCTCCCCGGTCATGGTGGGTCCCGAACCAGCCCACGGCAGTCCTGCTAGTGTGCAACCTGGGTCAGGGCCCCTGCCCTCCGCTCTGCACCTAGGCGTCCTTGGCTGGGAGCCTCACCCCTCACAACCCTGTCTTCAGATTTAGTCGAGATCGAAGGTATAAAGTAGTTACAACATATGATTTCAAAGACCTGGATCCTGGGGGTGAATCAGACCTTTCTAAATGGCCTCTCAGTGGTTCGGCTTCCCTCATAGCTCAGACAGTAGGTAAAGAATCTGCCTGCAATGCAGGAGACTTGGGTTCGATTCCTGGGTCAGGAAGATCCCCTGGAGAAGGAAATGGCAACCCACTCCAGTATTCTTGCCCAGAGAACCCCAGGGACAGAGGAGCCTGGCGGGCTACAGTCCATAGGGTCTCAAGAATTGGACACGACTGAGCGGCTGGACCACCATCAAGTGGTTCGGCATATTTAATTATCCTAATAACAAGCAAGTCATTACCGATGTGAGCAGCAAACAGTAGAATAACAACAATAACAGTGTCAGTGTTTATACTGTTCTTGCCAGGGGGTCAGGCACTGTGCTAAGGGCTTTATATGGATTATTATAACGGGTCACCATGAGAATCTGAGACTGTGGTGCTGTTATACCCACTTCTGCAGCAAGGAAACTGAGCTGAGAGAAGGGGGAAAAAATTGCCCAAGGCCACTCAACCTGCTGGTGGGTGGCTGATCTCCAAATGCAGGCTCCTGTCCTGCCCATCCTCCTCCACTGGACACACACGGGCAGCAGATCTTCACCTGGGGCTCAGGGTCTCAAGGCAGGCACAGTAGACTTTTGGGGTACCCAGAACTGTATGCAGATTTATATAAATATGAATTATTTCTTCCTGGGGAGCAGCTGCATTGATTTGTAAGATTTCTAAGCAGGCTAATTGGGAAGGTAATCAACTGACTGTCATATATTGGATTTGCTAGAAACAGACTCTGGAAGAAATCAGGAAGGGGTGAAGCAATCAGAAAGAAAGAAGAAGCCAAGCCAGCAGCGATTTCGGCGATAGCCAGCCTCAGCCTGACCCCGCTGGGGCTCCGGAGGGTGAGTCACACGGCAGAGCGTGACAGTCCACAGCAGGGTAATATTGGGGTGAGTGGGGGACACTGATCCAGAGTCACAAGATGTTGGAACTGCCAATCACGGCTTGTCATTCTCGACTGGGTCCTGGTTAAAAAGCCAGCCCTGAAGGACATGCTGGGGGCAACTGGGCAAAACCTGGATGAGGACCGGGTATCGGACAGTGTTAGGAGACGGTTGCTAACTTTGCTAGGTGAGCAGATGGCGTGGTGAGCATGTGGAAGGATGCCTTTCTGGCGATGCCTGCTGCAGTATTTTGGATGAAAGGGTCCTGCTGTCTGCCAGACACTTTAAAATGGTTCAGCACACCTCTCCAACTCTCTGCCGAGAAGAGGATTAGGCAAAAAGATTGTAATTGTTGGGTCAAAGTTGTGGATATATGGGAACCATTCGCTTTTATTACTCATTTTCTCAATTTGAAAAATTTGATAATGAATGCTTGAAAGACTTGTCTGAGGGCAGATAACCCTCAAGGCAAGTGTCTGCACGTGCTGAGGGCTCAGCCCGTGGGAGTGGTCTCCACCTGAGTCGCTGGCTGACCACGGGCCTGGCCGGGGGCTGGCTGCCCACTTCTTGCCCTGGGGTCCCCAGGCTGCACCTCAGGGGTCCAGAAGCCAGCACACGATTTCAGCTGGGCCCTCACATACCCCACGTGTCATGGCCACACCTTGTTCCCACAACCTTTCAGCCACCTGGCAAGTACCCTTGTGCTGGGCTGGCCCTGGGGCTGCCTGGACCCTGAGGAGGTGGAGCCAGGGCGTACCAGCGTAGCCCGCACCTCTTCCTTCCAGACATTCACATGTCAGCGCTTGAGGAGTGCTTTCCTCTCGGCCTGCTGGAAAGTGCTGACGGCTGTGAGCTGACGTGGCTGCACTGTTGCCTTTTGGGGCTACCCGGAAGGTCTGGGTGCAGGTGGTGGTGGGAGGGCAGGCGGGGGACCCTGGCGCTGGAGTATCTGGGCCTCAGCAGGGTGGGTGGAGAGCCGGCCCGGGGCTGTCGCGGGATGGGCACCTGGCATAGCCCAGAGCTGACCCTCGTGGGCCGTGTGGAGCCCTCAGTGCGGACGATACAGGAGCCAGGAGAGGCTGGCAGGACACAGGCTGGTCTCACCTGCCCAGTGCACCAGGACCGCGGGGGGTGAGCACATTCAGGGAATGGGTGGGCCTGAGACTCTGAATTTCCCCCTGGCCTCGGCTATGCAGATGCCCCTGGCTGGGGCCACTCTTTCCTTGGCATCAAGGGAAGGCAGCTCTGGGAATGGGGAAGGAATGGGACAGACCCCTGCCCTCCCTGCCGCCACTCACAGGGACCAAGTGCCCACCTGCGGGCCTCTCGGGTGCTGCCTGGCCGTGGGTACACGTGGGTGCCTGACCCCGGGGCCAGGGGTCAGCTGCCCTCCATTTGTCATCATGACCCGAGCTGGAGGGAGGTGGGCCCCTTCCTGAGAGGAAACCGAGTGTGGGACACAGACGCCTGTGCTCAGCACAGCAGGCGGGCCTGCAGCCTCCCCCAAGGGCCCTCCCCGCTCCACTGCTCAGCAGCCTCTGGGTGCCCTGGCTTGCATAAGGGCCCCCTCCATGCAGGGGAGTGGTGGGACGCAGACCACAGGGAAACCAGCCCCAATCCATCCTGTGCTGAGGTTTAGAATCTAGCTGGTTCTTCCTAACGTGAACGGTACCCCCGCTTCCCCATGAAGAGGGGGAAGACTACATCTCAGGCTCTTTCCCAGGTTCGTCTCATTCCTGGGGGTGCTCTGGGACTCCCTGCTGGAGGAGACATGTGCATCCCTGCTCTCACCCCCAAGCTCCTCTAAGGACCAGTCTTCAGGGGTCCCCCCAGTGCAAAGAGCCCCTGCTTCCTCTGTCCACGGTCTGGACAGAGGACACAAGTTTGCACCACTTTGATTCAGACGTTGGCGGGGCTGCGGGCAGCAGTCCCATCTGCTGCGTCCCCGTCTTCTTCTCCATCACTTCATCCAGCCAGCCCCTTACTCTCCTCCAACCGGGCAGATGCACCCTGTCTGCCCCGCTTTCGCCCTGGCTGTTCCCTCTGCTGGGGCTGCTGTTCCCCCCACGTGACTCCACCCCTCACTGCATTCAGTCTGTGCTCCATGAGGCCCCCTCTTACCTGCTTCTATGATTTAATGTCACAGCGTTTACAGCCACTTGGCTTTTTTTTTCCTGTTGTTTATTTGCTTTGTCTGTTAGTTTTTAATATGCTTATCATCTGTGGTCCCCTCTGGAATGAGTTCGCTCTGTAGAACATCCCAGGATGGGGCTCAACAGACAGTAGCCAGTCAATCAAAATGCATGGCCGGGTGAACGGAAGAGTGAGTGAACAGCACAGATCATGCACTGAATGTCTTTCTGATCTCTGAGTCGCTGTTAGTTATGGAGAGAATGCAAGCCCACATGTGACAAGCACAGTTACCCTCATGTCAGATCCAGGATAACTGGGGGTGTCGAAGGGCTGATTATGAAATGGCCATGCCCCTTTTGTCCAGCAGAGGGCAGCCAATTCCTGATAGCTTGAGATCCTTGCCTTGCTCAGAAGGGCTCATTTCTTTTTTTCTCTTTGAACTTATTTTTAAGTTTAATGGGAAATATTTTTTAAAAAAATCCCACAGTCCACATGAGGGGGATCTGATACACAGGCACTTGGGAAACTGTCTCCTCCTAAGCTTCAAAGTGATTCTTCTCTTTTTAGGACACATAGAGACCTGTGGCATGGCTCTTAGATTCTGAGGAGCCCGGGAGTGGAGCTTGTTATCTCAAGACTTCTCAAAGTCCATCGGGTCTGCTGCAGCCCATCATTGCTGGCCTGCCTGCTTGCCTGCGTCACAGCCGCAAGGCTCTGTCTTTGGAGCAGAATTCCCCAGGAGATGTCTGCAGCAAGGCCAGGGGCTGCCCTGGCCAGGGAGAGGGCGGGGGAACAGGAAGCCTCGGCTGTGTGTCTGGTCTGGTACTAATTAGCTGTGTGACCTTGGGCTAGTCACTTAACCTCTCTGGTCTGTTTACTTTTCTTTAAATGGGGTGCCAGATTGACTCATCTTGAAGTTCCTTTGAGCACAAAAGTCCGCAGGGAGGGGAGGGCTCCAAGCCCAGTGCCTGGGATAGGGCAGGCCTTGGAGGCACTTCATAAATGCCTGCACTGTGTGGGCCTCGGGGTGGACCTGGGTGGATCTGCAGTCAGTGTTTATTTCCAGCTTTGGAGTGGAACTGAGGCTGGCTCTTGGCTCTGCCACTAACTGGATGGTGGCCTCCAGTGGCTTGTTTCTCTGAGTCTCAGTTTACCCATCTGTAGGCTGGGTGTATACCTCTGAAGGGGTGTTGTGAGTTCCCAAGGTGATAACAATTGAGTGTGTGTGTGTGTGAGAGAGAGAGAGGGTGTGTCGATGTGTGCATTTTGAGTGTGTCTAAGTATGTATGTGATGGGGGACAGTGGAGAAAAAATCTAACACATAATCTTTTTAAATTGGGGTGAAATTCACGTAGCACACAATTATCTATTTTAAAGTGTACAGTTCAGTGACTAATCTTTTCAAAAGAGCTTAAAAATTAGGAAAAGAGTGAGAACCCACTGTCAGGGCCTGTGCCAAATGCTTTGCCCACATGGTGTCATTCGATCCTCACAACTCTATGAGCAAGGAAGGGACTTGGCAAAGAAGGAAATGAGAGCTCAGAGAGGTTTAGAAACTTTCCCAAGAGCACCCAGCCAGGAAGTGCAGGGCAGGGTTCAACCCCAGGGCTCCCCGGTCCAGGCGCAGGAGGTGATGGCGGGCCCACAGCCCCTTGGCCGTCCCTCTGACCTGACTCAGAAGCCCTGGGAAGGGCCGCAGGCAGGCCCAGGCAGGGGCCGGGATGATGGGCAGGGCGGCAGGGGCCCAGTGAAGTCACTTGACCTCATCATCCCTTCATTTCCTGCTCTGCCTAAGAGGAAATGTTTACACAGTGTCCCTACACAGACGCTGCACAGGCCTGGACTTGCAGTAATTAGCTGAACAATGAGGGTCCAGCGGCTATTGAGTGGCCCAGGCACTGGCCTGGGGTCAGGCGGCCGGGGGCCTGGCTCCTCACTGACAAACTCTCCTCGTGACCCTGGCCTGTCCCCACGCCACCCTGGGCCTACTTCTCCACATGGGAAAGGCAGAGGCAGGCAGGCCGGCCTCCAGGACCCCTGGAAGGCCCCACCAGTGGGTAAAGCACTTGGTGGGGTATAGGGAGGGAAGCAGGCAGGGGGCTGAGGGGGTCCACGTCAGGCCCTCTTCCAGATCTGTGGCCCAGAATGTTCGATTTGAGGGTCCTCGAGGCAGCTCAGCAAGGCATGGCACCCCACTGCAGTATCCTTGCCTGGAAAATCCCATGGACAGAGGAACCTGGAGGGTGATAGTCCATGGGGTTGCAAAGAGTTGGACATGACTGCAGTGACTTAGCACACACACACAAGGCAGCTTAGCTTCCAGCCGCCATTTATGAAATAGCCTTTCCAAGTGGTTTGTTTGCTCATTCATTAGTTAATACACTAGTTAATTAATCGAGCAAATGCTATTATGTATCCATGGCTAGTCATCTTCCAAAAACTGCCCCCCTTTCCATAGAGCTCTTTAGGCGGCACGCCTGGCCAAGGACTACATTTCCCAGACTTCTCTGCATCCCAGAGGTCACGTGACTAGTTCTCACCAATAGGAGAGAGCAATGAAGATGCTTCCCACTGCAGCTTTAAGAAGTGGACTGTCCCACCCACGGGTGAGGGGCCCATATCTGCTCATCGGCTCTGACATGTTGTTGGCTAAGGGCCGCTCTGAGGGGTGTTAATACCCCAGCACCTCCAGTTTACCTTGTGCTCAGGCTGGAGGCCAGGAGTCTGCAATCTGTGTCGCAGGGCCGCTCTGATGTCTCTAGGAGGAGGCCCTCCTGGCCTGGCTCGCAGCTTTGCGAGGCTGCAGGCTCTCCTGGGTGTCTCTTGGCTGTGGCTGCATCGCCCCGACCTCTGCCTCCATCCTCACGTGACTTCTCCACCCCCCTCCCCAGCCCCCAACCACGTTGTCTTCATGCGGCCTTCCCATCAGGACAGCAGCCGATGCATTTAGCGCCCAGTCTCACCTAGAATAACTTCCTTGTAACTGACCACCTCAGCAGAGACCCAGTTTCCAAACGGACAAGCACTATGAGAGGCGGTACCATGCAGCGTGGAGACCTTGGTGCCGGCAGTTGGAAGTTTTGAGCCCTGAAAGGGACGGTGCCAGCTGGCATTCACTCAGACAGGGAACCAGAACATGGGCTTTCAGCTGGGGGCTCCGTGGACAGAGGGCCTGGTCCTGGTGTCGGGATCTCCTGGTCCCAGGATCTCATTTCCTTCAAAAAGCCCTTGCTTTTGAGCAAACAGCGTCTCTTGTGAATGACCACACTCTCTGCTTCCTCTGCCTGAGGCACTGATCAGGCTTCACTGAGCTCCTCGAGAAGACTCACGGTTCACCTACAGCTCCACCCTCTCTGCATGCCCCGGGGGCTTTAGCATCTCACAGGCCAGATGCCAAGTCCAGGCTCCACTACTCGCTGGCTGTGTGTCCTTGGGCAAGTTACATAACCTCTCTGGGCCATGGCTTCTGCTGTGGGCGTACTGTGAAGGCTGAATGAAATCATATGTGATAATATATGTAAAGGGTTCTGCACGTAAATGGCGCTGCTCTCTTGTTTGTGGCTGTGTGTGACTCCGTGGCTGACCTCTCTGAGGAGCCCAGGGATGGCGCTGCAGGGTGGGCTCTGAGCCCCCGCCCCTCCTCCCAAGCTGCCTGCAGAGGAGGTTCCCCACCCTCCCCAACCCCCGTGGACGACTCCCAAGAGACCAGCAGGGGTGGCGCGTGTCCCATCCGATGACTTCCTCTGTTCTGTTTCCCCACCAGGATCCCGGAGGTGAGGGCAGGCCCTGTCTCCATGCCCCACCCCACCTTGCCGCAGGCCCAAGACAGAATGAGAATGTGGAAAGACAAAATGGGAAACAGGAACCGCCCTGAGCAACGTGGCCCACCAATGCTGTCTTCCTGGCGTGACTCAGGGCGTAGGAATCACCCACATTGGGTTTCCAAAGCCAGGCCGGGTCTCTGTAGGGTTCGTGTCCCCTAATAGGTAACAGGACAGAACAGGACAGCTGGGCTCTGGCTGCGGCTTGGACAGGATCTACAGATGTTGGCCTCACCAGGCTCCAGGTCACACTGTCCCCGAGTCTCCCCCAGCTATGGAGCCCAGCCAGCTGCCCTTTGCGGACCAGGGGGGCAACTGCCCTGCACGCGCACCCCCTCCCCCCACCCCGGACCCTGGCTTCAGAGATTCCTCTCCACATGGCCCTCTGTCCGGACAGCCAATGCCAAGATCTGATGCTTGCATTGAGCAATTTGGGGCAAGCCTAAGTGAGACGTGTCCTGATTTTCAAGATAAAGTCCAGACGTGGTGGATCTGGGACCAATCCCGACCCTGCTTTCCCTCGAGCGTAGCGGCCTCTGCTGCCTGGTCCCGGCGTGGAGTTGGCGAGGTCTGGCCTCCGTGCGGTTGCCAGGACTTGCTTTAGCAAAGGCTCAATTTGCCTCCAGCGGAGGAACTTGTCCTCAGCATGGTGATGTGACCTGATGGCTTTGGTAGGATGAGGGCAGGTCATTGCAGCCCCACTGCTGGAAGACACACTGCGTTGCCCAAGCTCTCTTCACGCCCTCACGATGGTCCTGGCGTGGGCTCGGTGGGTGCTCCGCTCATGGTGCTGGCTTCCTGTATCGGCTGTTTATGCCTGGCCCTGCTTGGAATGTCTGATGCCTGTTCTGTGTGAGCTGCTAGACACTCTGAATATCACCCCTGGAGCTGGGTGAATGTTATCACCCCATTTCACAGATGGGAAAATGGAGGCTTGGGGAAATGAAGTTTCTCTTCGCTAAGAAGAAGAGCTGGGTTTCAAAGCCGGAGCAACCAGACTCCATTCCCAAGTCCAGAGCTTGGGGAAAAATCTTCCTTTCTCACAACAAGGACCCCATTTCCTATTGTTTCCCCACCTCGGCTGAGCAGGACATCTGTTCTGTCCCAAATACATGCCTGACCGCCAATGGTCTGGGGACTGCAGCTATCGGAGACAAAGGGGCTCTGAGAAGTTCGGGGAAAGCAGCCAATATCATTTGGGGGTCTTTCTTTTAGGTGAACAGGCCGTCAGGGTAACTTTGAAATACAACTTCATATTCCTGCAGCTGAAACTCAAGAGTTTCCAGGAAAAGTGTCTTCCAGTGGGTGTGTTTGGCTCCGAGTGGGAGTCACAGAGTGTGACGTCAATTCCACACACAGAAGTCTCACACAGGCTCCCGAGAGCACAGGATGGGGGACCCTTGAGACTGAGTGGTGGTGTGCATTGTCTCGGGGTGGGGGTTGGGTCCCCAGAAGTAGAGCCTGAGATAAGGATTTGGGGCAGGTAGCTTTTGGGGGGAGTGTGATACAGGAATCCTGTGGCCGGCAGGATAATGGTCCCCAAAGACATGCAGATGGCCAACAGGCACAAGAGACGATACTCAACATGACTAATTATTAGAAAAATACAAATCAAAATTACAATGAGGTACCACCTCACATGTTCAGAGGCCACCATTAAAAAGTCTACAAAAAACAAATGCTGGAAAAGGTGTGGAGAAAAGGGAACCCTCCTACACTCTTGGTGGGAATGTAAATTGATGCAGCCACTATGGAGGACAGTATGGAGGTTCCTCAAAAAACTAAAAGTAGAGCTAGCATATGATCCAGCAATCCTGCTCCTGGGCATACATCCAGACAAAACTATAATTTGAAAACACACATGCACTGCTATGTTCATAGCAGCACTATATACAATTGCTAAGACATGGAAACAACCTGAACGTCTGTTGCCAGATGAATGGATAAAGAAGTTGTGGTACAAATGTACAATGGAATACTACTCAGCCATAAAAAATGAAACAATGCTATTTACAGCAACATGGATGGACCTAGACATTATCATACTAAATGAAGCAAGTCAGAAAGAGAAAGACAATATACAGTGTCACTTATATGTGGAATCTAAAACACAACACAAATAAACACATCTATGAAACAGAAACAGACTCACAGATAGACAACAGACTTATGGTTGCCAAGGGGGAGGGAGTTGGGGGAAGGATGGAGTGACGGTTTGGTGTTAGTAGATGTAAACTATTGCATATAGAATGGATAAACAAGGTCCTGCTGTAGAGCACAGGAAACTATATTCAATATCCTGTGATAAGCCAGAATGGAAAATATGAAAAAGAATATATATGTATAGCTGAGTCACTTTGCTGGACAGCAGAAATTAATACAACAGTGTAAATCAACTATACTTCAATAAAATATTTAAACAAAAAAGACAAGAAAATAGAGAGATTATCTTAGATTATCTGAGGAGGCTCAGTATAATCGTAAGGGTCCTTGAAAGATAGAAGAGAGACTTGAAGATGTTACCCTGCTGACCAAAGACAGAGAAGGGGCCACGGGCCAAGGGATGCTGAAAAGGTCATTAGGAAGTGCGTGGGCAGCCGGGGCTCAGCCCCCTGGGGACCCTCAGTACTGTGCCCCCAAGGTGCTGGATGGGAAGTGAGGCGTTCGTCCCTCACTTCCCGGCGCTCCCAGACTTCCCTCGGCAGCAGGGTGGAGCAATACCCTGTGCAGGCGAGAAGCAGAGAGGGGCAGCTGCAGCCACGGGGATGCCGGTGCTCCAGGGGCTACCTTCACTCCAGTACGCCCTCCCCCATTCCTGCTGTGTGTTTGGTCCCCCCGTACTTTATTTTTCTATAAAAAGATTCACTATAGAAGATATTCAAGCATATGTAGAAGGAGCCTCAGTCCCAGTAACGATTCCTGGAAAATGATGGGTTTGGTACTTAATTCTGCATTTCCCCCTCATAAACATGAAAAGAAACACATTTACCATTAAAATAAAAAAGTCTGCCCACTGATCACCTAAAATCATCTGTTACCACCCAAGTACCCATGCTATACATTTTTTAAAATGCTGCATTATCTTATTTGCCCCAACAACAAAACAAATGTATGGATCAGGAACTAAGCTCAGAGAGGTTAGGCGATTCTCCTAAAGACACACAGTAAGTGGCTGAGCCCACAGATTTCTCAGTCTCCAAAGCCAGTTGTCTTTCTTCTACACCACACTCTGCCTCATAGTGACAGTGGTGCTAATAATAATAACTACTTGAGGGCCGAGCTCTGTGCCAAGCCAAGTTCTAAGTTCTCCAAATATTGCAACTCATCAAATCCCCACCACAGCCACCATGGCCCCCACTTAGTAGCCTTGCCCTGTTATTTTATGACAGTCACAAGATCAGGTGTTTTTAAAATTTATATCAGTAGCAAATTTCATTGTCTCCATTTTTTTTCAGAGGACGAAAGGGAGGCAAAGAATTTAAGTCAGTTGCCCAAGGTCACATGGCATGACTGGTTCCTGCAGGATTTCGGGTTCAGCCTCCGTCCCCTGAGACTACGGAGTTCCAAGGAACTGGCTCTCAATTTATTCTGATCAGGGGATGACCCTGGTTCTCCGTCGGGGGAAAAGGCACAAGTGGTTTCCCATGAGCCGGTTTGGAATTCTCTGGGTTGGCCTGATGCCTCGTTCTCTCTGTCACACGTCCCAGGTTGGCTGGGGCCTGGGAGGAGAAGGGACTCGTTTCTCTGTGTGGAGACCCCAAGCGGTGCAGACCCTCACTCACCGTGGATGCTCCACACCTCGCCCCGGGCAATGTTTAATCATTTCAACATCCCAGAATCAAAAAGGGAAACTCCCAAGCGGGGGTCAGTCCGATCCTGACCACCAGCAAGTGAGGAATTTCCATCTGAAAGGGGCCTGGTCAGGACCAGGTCATCACAGCTGGGCAGTGGTGGCCTCAGGCTGCTGATGGACACCGCTGCTTGTTCAAATACACAATGACGTGTCACCCGATGGGCCACAGGTGTCTGGGGAGGAAGGGCGGGTGGGTGCTGTGAGGCTGGAGGCAGGACCTGGTTGGAAGGAAGCTGTGCCCGGGAGTCCCCACTGCGAGCTGACTCTCCTGGGGAGAAATTTGGAGCAGACAGCTTTTGCGTTTTTGTAAGAATTCACAATGACTTCTGTTGCTCTTTTCCTGTCATCAAAGATACTAAGACTTAGGAGAGTGTGGCGAAGGGAGGGAAATGCAAAGGGCGAGCAGAGCAGGAGTAGACACACGGCCACACGCAGGGCTGACCCGTTCCCACCTCCTGGCCTTCCAGCCTCCTGATGAACCGCTGGCCTCCTCCCCGCGTACCTGGAGTCAGCCTGAGGCTTCAGAGAAGGCCTGGCCACAGGCAGATCAGAAAGGGTGCTCCGAGCCTGGGACAGGTTGGGGCTGGTGGATGCAGACCTCGGCTCCCTCTCCCCTGGGATGGACGCCTCAGGCGAGTCCCACACCACAGCCCCTGCCCCACCCACCCCAGCCGCGTCGGTCTCTGTGAGTGTCGGCAGGCAGCTCAGACACCACTGCCTGGCACCTTGGTTCCCCTGGGAACAGGAGCTCAGGACTAAGCACACAGCAGGGAGATCCCAGCCTCCACCGAGGAGGGGGCAACCCATAAACCTGACCCCCTCTGAGGTTCGGTCTCCTCATGGGGGGAAGTGATGTTCTTGCAACAGGCGCTGTTTGGTTTCAAGGAGCCAGGCCTCCTCTGCAGCCTCGCGAAAGGGCCGTCTGGGCTCAGGGCTGGTGCCGAGCCGCCCTCCCACCCCCTCTCTTTGTGTCCCAGACCAGCTTCTCAGAAGGCAAGCACCGTGCTTTAAATCTTAAGGGTCAAGGGTGACGCTGAGGTTTCATTTATCTGTAGATCTACCTCCATCTTTTCCTGTGTGTTTAATTATTTTAAGCTTTGATCTCATTTCAGATGTAAAGGAAAGCTCAAGAGAAAGACAAAGATGCCAGTGCCCACCACCACCACTGAAGAGACAGCTTTCTTCCAGCAGCCCCGCCCAACGGTCACTCACATCCCCAGCTCACAGACTAGAAGACTGAGGCCGTGGGTGGGTGGGGGTGGGGGGGCTGTCTCAACAGGAAGGCCAGGGTCAGTCTGCATGCAGGTTGTCCAGGCTGAACACCCAGCGTGGCCACAGAACCTGAATCTCTTCCATTCCGAGACCTGTCCACGGGGAGGCTCCAGAACGCCTGAGTGAAAGCCTTTGCTGGGAGGGGCACCTGGAGCCGCGTGTCCACTGAGCTTGATCTCAGCGAAGAAGACGGTGGCTCCGTGCAAGATGAGGCTGGTAGAAAGATGCCCGGTGACCTGGGTTCCAAGCCCCTCCTGGGCCACCTGAGTCACCTGGGCCATCATTTCTTGCTGGGGATGACATGGTGGCGGTGTGGCCACGTGGGGCCGCTGCCAGTCCTCATGGGTTAATGATGTGCATGGGGTGCCTGGCCCTGGGCCTAGTGGGTGACGAGTCCCTGGCTATGTCAGCTCAGAGAGGAGCAGGGGTCAAGGGTCGCCCCTCCCCTGCCCCTGCTGCCCCACTGGACGCTGCCCAGTGAGGCTTGGGGAGGACAGCGCTCGGGCTGGAGTAGGGTGGAGGACACTCAGCTCCTCTGGAGAGGCTCCCTCTCTGCTCTCTTAATCCCTGGAGATGCCGAAAACAACTGGCCCGTGTGGAAAGGGCCTCCTGGGCTGCGTCCCACCTTGGAGCAGCCGCATTCCTGAGGCTGCCCTGTCAACCTGGGCAGTTGCGGTCTCTTCCTGGGAGGCCTGGGTGACATACGGAGGTTGGCCTGCAAGCCTCCCCTTGCCCCCAGATGACCACCCTGTTTGTTCACTGAGACTCATGAATTAGCATGGAGAAAACAGGCCCCCTTTTGACCACTGCTTGGGGGGCGGTGCAGCCCCGTGGGTGAGGCTCAGGTGTAAGAAGCTGTGTGTTTTGGGACGGTGCCCTTTATCTCTCTGAGCCTCGGCGTCTTCATCTGTAAAATGGAGGCAACAATACTTATCTCATAGACTGAGTAGACTGTCTGCAGGCCCCCGATATCCATCTTCCCTTTCCTTGTAGAACAGCACCCCCAAATTCAAGCGAGGGAAATGATGGTCCCCAATAAAGACCCCACTTTCCAGCCTGCCTTGCAGCCAGATGCGGTCATGTGAACAGTGCTGGCCAGTGGGCTGTGATGGTGTTGTTCTGGACCTGCCTGGTGTCCCTGTACCTCTCCCTTTGTGGACCCAGCGGATGAGGACATGCGAGGTGGGGGACAGCAGGATGGAGGGACCCCTGCCCGCTGTGGGCTTGGTGGAGCAGAGCTTAGACTCCTGTGAGGGAGCAAGATGGACTTGCGGGCTGGGGCCTATTAGACCCAGCCCGACCCACCCACTGTCCAGCGTGGATCTGTGAGGCCGAGAGCAAGGCTGTGAGCTTTACTTGCATCTTCTCATTCGGTTTCCGCAATGGACCGCTGGTGAGGGGTAGACAAGATTGTTATCTCCATTTTGCAGAGAAGACCCAGGCAGAGAGGGGCAAGTTCATGTGGCCACAGTCATGTAGCTACGATCAATAGGAAGGCAGAACCCTTACCTGAAACACAGTATCTGAGGAGCCCCCAAAGCTAGTCTTCTGGAAATCCAAGGTGAGATTTCCTGGTCCCAGAAGCAACCAGTGTTTCTCTCTGGGATTGGTGAGTCTTAACCAGTAGCATCTTGTGCATGGTGGAGCTTTCATAAGCATTGGTTGACTGGCTTTTTTTCTGGGCTGCTATCTCAAGAAATTCGGTTCTTGGTGAGATAGGAGACTAGCAAGGGTGACACTGCTGACGAGCCTGGTTCTCTTGCAGATCCCTGAGAACACGTGTATGTCCAGATTCCTCCTTGCAAAAAGGGTGAGGAGCATCATCTGAGCAGCCTATATGGCCGAGAGCTCAGGCATACCGGTCTTTTTTGGGGAAACTCGCCTGCCTCTGAATGAACAAGTAGCATTTGAGCTGAAATAATAATAAAAAGCCTGCTTCCAGACTTGTATTGGTACCTTGTATTGGTACAAGGACTTGTACGAATGACTTTCACGAGGGAACCGCGTGTCTACCTGAGTGTCCATTGCCCAGAACTCAGTGTTTTCTTGGCCAATCAGCGGGACGATGGATTTGGTTCCCACGAATTGCCGGGTCAAGGGAGGTCAACACGGAGTACCGGTTGGAGAACAGGACCCAGTGCCTTCTGTAGAACCTGGACCGAAAGAGGAGGGCAGGGGCCACTCCATCCCCAGGGCGGCCGTGCCCAGCCCTGTCCTTCCGCTATGCACTCGCCCCTATTGTGTGGCTTCCCTGGCACCCGGATGGGCCTTGCTTGCCACCATGTTCTGAAAAGGCATTCTCACATTTTTCTTCCAGGACGGCCTCAGTATAAACAGTCCTGGACGGTGGGCATCCGGCCTCCGGGGTCCCACTGGTTCCATCCGGTGTTTGTCATTTCCCCGGAGACGAGGGGTGGGGTTTGCAACGGGCATGGATGGAACGCGGAGAGGTCGGGGCGGTCGGGGAGCCCACTGTTTATCTGGCGTGGCCACGTGACGCTTCCACGTCCATTTTGTAACTGGAGCCTGTGCAGCTCATTCTATTTTGCTTGACAGGAAGTTTACGGCTTGAAGGTGGAGTGTCTGGCACGAGGCTTCAGAATTGCTCTACTGTTTCTGACCATCTGAGGATTTAGAGGCATAGGGACCATTGGCCGGCTTCTCCCAGGAAACGGTGGGGTCTGAGTCAGCGGGCAAGTGAACAGTCCACAACGGGCTGGTGTGGCCTTTCCTGGGAAGTTGTGGTCAGCTAGCCTCCTCACCCCATATCCTTCTGTGGGCACCTTGAAATTGTGTGAGTTGCTCTGTGCGACCCCTTGGACTGTAGCCCCACCAGGCTCCTCTGTCCATGGGATGCCCTAGGCAAGAATACTGGAGCGGGTTGCCATTCCCTCCTCCAAGGGATCTTCCTGACCCAGGGATCGAACCCTGGTCTCTCGCACTGCAGGCACATTCTTACTGTCTGAGCCACCAGGGAAGTCCCTTGGGAACTTGAGTGCGACCTCTATGTAGACTCACAGAGGGTTAATAAGAAGCTGAGTGTCTGGCATTGTGAGCTCAGGCAAGTTCCTGGGAGCTGAGCTTGCTGAGTTTCAAGCTTTACAACTTGACTGACTGAGCACAGCAGTGTGTGTGTGTGTGTGTGTGTGTGTGTGTGTGTGTATGTGCATATGTGTGCGTGCACACGTGTGTGTGCATAGGTTTCTGTTGAGGGTGAGAAGCTCTAGTCTGGGGGTGTTCACCCCAAAGAGAACCAGTCTTGAAGATTAGCAGGCTGCTTCTGCCAAGCTCCCCCAAGGGTCGGCATGAGGGGTGGGCTGGGCCCCCCGAGCCCATCCATCACAGGCAGCTGACGGGGTGTTAGCGTGGCCTCAACAGAAGATAGTGGAGGAAAAATGGCCTGGCCAGGGCATGCGTTTATCTGGCCTGGAGCCTGCATGTAGGTCCATTAGTCACATGGGCAGCGGCTGTCCTCAGCGCGGGTCTGAGACCCGGCTCCTCTCTCCGCCCCCTGCTCATGAATCCATCCCCAGGTTCACCGGCCAGGTTGCAGTCACCTCCGGGCCTTGGCGAGGCCGCGTCGCCCACAGTGGCAGTGGTGCTTGTCTGCTGCGTGCCAGGCAACACGAACATTCCTGCTGCCCAGCTTCCAGCTCCTCTGTGGACTCGGATGATGTTTGGAATTACAAGACAAATCAATATCGTTTTTTAAACTGAAGTTTGGCAGATTAGCCCCTTGAGACAACGGGCGAGATGATAATCATCACTGTTACTGTAAGGCTCCTGTATTTTTGCCTCTTAAACAACTTGGCACACACCCTTGCTTCCTGGCTTCGGAGAACAAGTCGCTAGATTTGGGGTTGCTGGGCCATACACTCAGTGGATCTCAAAAGGCAGGTGGAATTCCCAGGGCCGGCGTCCTGGGTGGGGGAAAGCTGGGATTTATCTGAGGGTGGTGATTTATAATGTGCCAAGTGGCCAAGGGGACCCAGCACCTCTCCGGCTCACTCATCACACGAGTGTCTTTGCGCGTCTCCTGGTGCTGGGCGGAGGCCAGCTGAAGGCGGGTAGGTGGGAGAGGGGGAGGGCAGGGCTCTATATGGGGCGCCTGGGGCGGGGGGTGCCTCCCTGCCTCTCCGTGGGTGAGCACCATCCATGAGGGTCTCTGGGTTATCTTCAGCCCCAGGGAGCTGGCCTCTGGCTGATGACACATATGCTCTCCTAGAGGTTACGACTGACACATCCCGGCCCAGATGGTCCCTGATAGACTTTATCTACCGGATGGAGGGTGGAGGTGGGGGGGGGATCCAGACCTCCCCTGCTGCCCTGTGCGTGACCTCCACCTGCCTCGAGGAGGTGGCCCTCCTGAGCCAGGTAGACGATGATAATAATAACATAAATAACACATCGGGGCAGCAAGACCCTTTCCCTATGTGTCAGACCATTCACAGACATCATTCTCCCCCCGACCCTGTAAGAGGGGTTGTTACCAGGCCCACGGTACAGTCAGGGAGCTGGGGCTCCAACCCCTCCGCAGGAGCCGGGCTGCCTGCACTTAACACACCAGCCCACGGAGTTGATCTTCACAGCCACCTGCGAGGGAGGGAGGACCTATCAAGATGCCCATTTTACAGATGAGGAAACTGAGGCTCTTGTGACACGCCGAGGCCCCCAGCTGCCGAGTGTGGAGATGGGATTTGAACCCTGACCCTTGTCCTCCTCCACCCACGACAGTGGTTCCTGAACAAACAGGAGGTGGGGGGCTCTGGGCGCGGAGAGCACAGGCCAGAGGGAGAGAGGGGCTGACGTCGTCTTTGGCAATAAATGTAAGTAGATGATGTTGCCATCATCTTCTTGTTAAAGAATCGTGGGTCCTGGGGTGGGGAGCAGTGATTGGGAGGGGCTGTGGGGGGTTGGGGGACAGCGGGTCGCCTTCTTTCTCCTGGTCCGGGGGGCTGCGTACACGATGGGGTCACTTTAAGAGGATTCATTGACCCGCGCACTCATGGTAACAAACTTGTCTGTACGTTATTTTACGTTTCAGAAAAGCATTCTTAACATCAAGGCTAAATGAACACAGAGTGGCTGAGAAATAACACGGCTGCTCAGCATTTTTGAAAAGACCACTCATGGGACTTCCCTGGTGGTCCAGCGGCTAAGACTCCGCACTTCCGAAACAGGAGGCCCAGGTTCCACCGCTGATCAGGGCACTAAAGGCCACGTGCCACAGCTAAAGACCCTGCATGCTGAAAATCCCACGTGCTGCAACCCAGACCCGCTCAGCCAAATAAACACATAAACAAATATATTTTTTTTAAAAAACCCACTCACAAGTTAAACTGCTGTAAAAGAGAACATCTCTATCAAGTAATCTCATGAACACGGGATTTGTAAATATATATATTCCTATATATGTCTATATTTTATATGTAAGTATATACAATATATATGCACATATATGCATATATTACTATGTGTGCATAAGTGCATGTATTTTTTGCTGTTTCTAAACAAGTTAGAGATGTCCATAGAAACAGAAAACCCCACATGCTATTGACGCTGGCAGGTCTGGGATGGGGGCTCCTTTGGCCGCCTCTCAGAATCTCTGATTTGAAGGGCCTGGGGTGGGGCCTGAGACTCTACACTTCCAGTGAGCTTCCCGGTGATGCTGCAGCTGCTGTTCTGGGGACGCCGCTCTGAGTAGCGAGTCTCTAAACTGCTCAGTCCAGACTGGCAAAGTGGACTCAAAGAAAGCAGCCCCTTCCCTCTGTTTTTGAGCCCAGCATGGCTTCCTCTGGCAGCTCCTGCCACAGCGGTTCCGCAGCCCAGACCTCCCTGGCTTGGTTCTGGACAGCATCTGGGCTCCTGCGACCCCCTTCCTCCTCCCTCCCTTTTTCCCTCTGGTGCTTTCCCAGGCCCAGAGGGCGCGAGGTGCAGGGTGGACATTGCCTGCTCAGGGACGCGGGTCTTCTCTCAGACTGCTGCCTCCCCTGGGTCCCCCCACGCCTGCTCCCTCCCGAGTCCTTGCCAGCCGCCCTCAATTTCCACATTTCTGTTAACAGTTCAAGGCCGTCTCACTTCTCCCATCAAGTTCTCCCAGCCGTGACCCGCTACCCAGTCCAAGGCCACATTTGTATTTCCAGGTAAATATTCTGTGCTCCCCACATCTAGGTATCAAGCTCTGACTCTGCTTCTCAAGGGCTCGGCCACCGGGTGAGGGCCTCTGCCCACAGGGCCCTGCAGGATGGGCGGTGGGCACTGTGCTGGACCACACCTGCTGTGCGGGTAGCAGTCCTGGCGGCCTGCCTGGGGTGGTGGTGGGGATGCTGGGACAGCCCTCCCTCTTCACATCCACCGATGTTTTGGGGCTTTGTATCACGGTTGGAGGATGTGCCCTTTTCTCCCTGGGCTTAGGTTCCCCCAGAAAGGACATAAAGGGGTTGGCTCGTGGTGGGTGAGGCTCAGAGAACATGGGGTGAGCCCGAGTTCGCAGGTGAGAAGGGGTCCCGGATGGGGGAGTCAGGCAGGGCTGGGGTGGGGGAGTTGCTCCAGCAGCATCATCCGCAGGGATCCAGGCCTGATTCCTGGGGGCCGGTTGGGCTTGCGGGGCCATGTCCTGGCTCTCCTGCCTGCCCAGTGAGGAGCTATTGGGGTGATGCGACCTCGAGGCCTGGAAGAGCAGGAGACACTCTTGACTGAACCGTTACTCTTAGCTTCTGCGCTAAGAGCTTCCAGGAGCACCAGTGCCCAACCCCCACCCATTACCCCCACTTGACAGATGAGAAGACTGAGGCCAAGAGGCCATGTGACTTCCCCAAGGCTGCTCATGCTCAGGTGGGTGTGGCAGCTGGGCTTGGACCCATGCCTGGTGACTCTGAGCCCTCTGGGGCAGGCCCTGCTCCCCTACTAGGGGGCTCTGCCCAGCTGAGCTCCTGGACCCCTGTGATGTGGCGCCCACCTGCCCGCCTGCCTGCCTTTATGTGAGAACTTCAGGGCCCCACACTCTCCCTGGGGAAGCTGGCTGTGGCCTTAGGCCCTGGGGCTCTCCCTTAGGATCCCGGGCCCATTTTACAGCTTTATTTGAGAAAACTGACCAAGGCCAGCATCACACTGCTCTTTGTTAGCCAAAGGAGGCTCAGGGGTGTGCGAGAGACTTCCCCGCAGTGGCCTGGCCGCTGTCTGTGAGGATGGCATCTCCTCCTAGCCTCGCTGGCCTTCTACTGTTTCCTCTGGGCTTCTAGGGAGAAGAAAGCATGGCAGTGACTGTTTCTAAAGCCGGTGATACGGGCTCTTGTTTTTTACAGTCAGTGAGGGCTGTCAGACATGCCCTGCTAACTTGACCCCAGAACGGGCGGCGTTATCGGCCCATCTCTGCAGCCTGCGTGAGGCCGGCTGAATTATGTCGGGGAGGTTATCGGGGACAGACGGTAGTTCTCTGCCGGGGCAGCAGGGCTCGGGGTTAATGGGCAAAGGTCAGCGCCTGCCAGGGCTGCATGTGGGATGGATTAAGTCCCTACCAGGCCTGGGGGAGGTGGCCGCTGGAGGACTCGGCTGCTCCTGGGCTGGCCCCGACTGAACTCACTTCTCTGGGATCTCAGGGCTCACATGCAGGAGGACTGATCTGGTTTTTCTCTGCAAGGAAGAAGCCAGTGGACTCTTTGCTTGGAATCAGGGTGTCCCTAACTTGAACAGATTGTGGTGTCCACCTCCAAGATTTAATGCAGGTGACATAATAATATCCGATGTTCAGGTGTTTGCAGGTGAAGAGTTCCTAATAAGCCCATTTTACAGATGAGGAAACTGAGGCCCCGGAGGCAGTGTCACCGGCCCCAGTAGCCTGGTTCTGGTTCGCTTCTGGGGGTGTAAGGACTGCAGGCTTTTAGTGGGGTGAGTGATGGGAGCTCAGGTGTGCTTCTGGTCTCTTCCTGGCAGAGAAGGATCTTGAGACTTTGTGGCCTTGCAGGTCTCCATCACTGCTGCTCCCAGGTGCCAGGCTGGGGGTGGGGGCATGCAGGTACCCTGCTGATGGAAGGATAGCTGCCCCTTACCGAATGTGAGCCACATGCTGGGAGTAGCCTGAGCTGCTGTCACAAAACCAGGGGGCCTAGGGCAGGGGTGCTCACAACGACAGAAAGGAGTCCTTGCTCAGCTCTGGCAGGAAGAGGTGTGAAGTCAGGGAAGGGTCCTTCCAGCGCCCATGACTCTGGGCATCCTTGGCTTGTGGCTGCATCACTCCAGTCTCTGCCTCCGTCCTCAGGTGGTCTCTCCCTGTGGGTCTGTCCCACACCCCCCTCTCCTCTCCTCTTATCAGGACACCTGTCATGGGATCCAGGATCCAGGTAGGCACTCCAGGATGGTCTCACCTTGAGATCCTTGACTTAATCACTGCCTCAAAGACCCTTTCTTCAAAAAACGCCCCACTTGCAAGGTTCTGGGGGTTGGACAAAGAGTGTTAGAGGCTATGAACCCGCCTCATGGGCTCAGTGCTCTTTATCCAAACTCTTAGTCCTCACAACAATCCTCTTGGTCTGTCGTGATGGAGGCAGCTGAGTCTGGGCATCTGGGCCACCGCCCGGGGCCAGGCAGCATCCCATGCAGGAGCCACATGCGAGGAAACTGACTCAGTCCACCGGAGGTCCCCCTCGCCTCCCACGGGATGTGCAGGGAGGTCTGGGTGGGGAGGTCTGGACTTCTTCTGAACTCCTCCTACCCCACCGGGCAAAACTGTATAAGAGTCGAGAGGCAGCCGCGGGAGCAGAGGGCCAGGGTGGGAGGGGTATATGGGCAGCAGCTCAAGTTCACAGTCAGGAGTCTCAGTTTCCGCACTGGAAACTACAGGTCTTCGTTCGTCCCCATGGAGCAGGAGAGGATCCAGCACTGTGTACGGTGTGGGTGTGATGTCGGTGTGTTGTGGTTATTACGCTGCTATTGTTGTCGTTGTTCAGTCACTCAGTCGTGTCCGACTCTCTGCAAACCCATGGACTGCAGCAGGCCAGGCTTCCCTGTCCTTCACTATCTCCCACCAGTTTGCTCAAATACATCCACTGAGTCGATGACGCCATCCAACCATCTCATCCTCTGTCACCCCTTCTCCCGTCCTCAGTCTTTTCCAGCATCAGGGTCTTTTCCAATGAGTCGGCTCTTCGCATCAGGTGGCCAAATGGTTGGAGCTTCAGCATCAGTGCTTCCAATGAATATTCAGGGTTGATTTCCTTTAGGATTGACTGGTTGGATTTCCTTGCAGTCCAAGGGAGTCTCAAGAGTTGCTGTTGTTATGAAGGTCATTATCGAAGCAGTAACAGTTACCACGATGACCAGTGTAGGGTAACCCTGTGCCCTTTTTTCCTCTAAGAGCTGTGTGTTTATGGCCTCGTCTGTCTTCACAACTTACCCTCCCAGATAAGAACCACCTTAGCCCCGTTCCACAGTTGAGGAAGCTGATAACTACTTACTCACTTCCACCTTTTCTCTGTCTGGAGAATTCCATCTCCGTCAGGAGCTCTGTTCCCACTCCCTCTCTCAGCTCCCCTGCAGGATGGTGTGCTTCTAGAATAAATTTAATGGGGGCCTTTTTTACCCAGAGGGAGGTGAGCGTTAAATTCCCAGGTGGGCAGGCTCCCAAGAGGGGAGCTGCCAAGGGTTCTTGTGGGTTTGGGCGGAAGCGACTCCTTAGGGAGCCTGAGGCCCAGGGAGAGGGCTGGGCCCCAGATAAGGCCTTGGCCTTGGGTGGCCCATCTTACTAGGACACAAGAGACTGCCAGGAGCTCAGGAAAGCTCTGAGGCCTGGAGCAAACCTGGAGGCCAAGCTGCCCACAGACGTGATAAGCACAAATCCGGCCGTGGCCTGGAAGCGGCCTCCTGCGCTGAGCCTCCCCGTGGCCCTCGGCCTTCCTCCAGGGATGCTACTGGGAGTGGAAGCTCTGGCCCTTCTGCTGGGGGACCCAACTCTGACTCACTTTCCCAGAGAGGCCCCCACCAAGCTTGACATCAGGTCAGCTTCTTGGAGCATCCGGCCCCTGAGGACCCCAGGGCAGGTCTTGGCCATTGTAGCCCCTGTCGGGGCAGAAGGCCAAGCTTCGGGTTCCAGAGTGCTGGCATCCAGGAAAGTGGGGGTACAGTCTGAGAGCAATGGGGATGGGGGGACGGGGCAGCCAAGGGTGCGAGGGTTCTGGGTGGCTGAAAGCTCCCTGTAGGCTGGGACGGGACCCCAAAGGGCAGGTGGGCTAGACCCTGGGTGGGCTGTGGAACCTGGCTCCCTGGGTCAGAACCCAGCCCTTGAGCAAACAAAGGCTCTAACTTCTGCAGGTCTCGACTTTCTTATCTGCACAATGGGGTTGATAACAAGACCTGTCTGGAAGACTGCTGGGGAGCTCTGTGAGGGCCCACCTCCCCACCTTCAAATCCCATGAAAGCCTAAGTGGGAAAAAACCAGTTTGCGGTCAGATAAGTCTGAGCAAATTGCCGGCTTTCTCCTCACCTCCCCATGGGTCATGTGCGGTCTGGAGCGGCGAGGTTCTGAGAAGCCCGGGTCAAGACACTTTGAAGCCCATGTGCGGCACTGATAACGCTCGCCAGAGGGGTGTCTGGTGGGAAGTTTCAGAATGTGTGCTGTATGTGCTTAGTTGCTCAATCGTGTCTGACTTTTTGCAACCCCATGGACTGCAGCCCGCCAGGCTCCTCTGTCCATGAGGATTCTCCAGGCGAGAGTACTGGAGTGGGTTGCCATCCCCTCCTCCGGGGGAATCTTTCCAACCAAGGGATCAAACCCAGGTCTTCTGCATTGCAGATAAGAGGACTCCACAAAGAGAACAGGACTGAGCTGCAGGGGTGAGGTTTGAGGTCCATGCAGGTGGGCAAGGGGCTCAGGAAACTCAAACTCCCACTGCGTGGGGGCTGGCGCCCAGCCGCCTGCCTGTGGGACCCCCGCCTCATGGCCCTGGCATTTAGTTGACAGACCCACATGGCAACAGCATGAATCCCAGGGGGGCTGCTAGAGTGTATAATGAGTGTTCTTAAAGGAAATCAACCCTGAATATTCATTGGAAGGGCTGATGCTGAAGCTGAAGCGCTGATACTTTGGCCACCTAATGCGAAGAGCTGACCGACTCACTGGAAAAGACCCTGATGCTGGGATAGAGTGAAGGCAAAAGGAGAAGGGGGCAGCAGAGGATGAGATGGTTAGAAAGCATCACTGACTCAGTGGACATGAATTTGATCAAACTCTGGGACATAATGGAGGACAGAGGAGCCTGGTGTGCTGCAGTCCATGGGGTAGCAAAGAGTTGGACACAACTTAGAGACTGAAGAGTAATAATGAGTGTATGGTTAACTGTATAGGCAAATGCCAAACTGTCTATAAGGCAACTGTGCCATTTTGTGGCACCATGGGAATTCCCATCAGATTCTGGGATTTTAGTTGTTCTGAGAGGCATGTCATGATATCTCTGTAGGTTTTCTTTTAAGTTTTTTAATGTGGCCCATTTTTAAAGCCTTTATTGAATTTGTTACAATATTGTTTCTGTTTTTATGGGGGTTTTTTTTTTTTGGCCAAGAGGCATGCGGGATCTTAACTCTCTGACCAGGGATCAAACCCGCACACTCTGCATTGGAAGATGAAGTCTTAACCGCTGGGCCACTGGGCGAGTCCCTCTCTTTAGGTTTTCCTTAATGACATATGATGCAGAACACTTTTCCATATGCTTATTTGCCATCCACATATCTGCTGAAGTTAAGTGATTGTTTAGATCTTTGGCCTATCTTTATTTGGTCCGTTTGTTTGCTCATTGTTGAGTTTTAGGAGTTCTTTATATATTCTGGATACCAGTCCTTTTTACCAGATACATGATTTCAAATATTTTCTCCAAGTCTATTGCTTACCTTTTCATTCTGTTAACATTTTCTTTACTTTCACAAAGTAAATGCTTTTAACTTTGATGTGAGACAATGTGTTCATTTTGTTCTTTGATAGATGGTGGTTTTGGTGCCAGATCTAAACACTCATTGCCAAACACATGGTGATGTAGATTTTATCATGTGGGTTTTTTCCAGGGAACTTTATAGCTGTAGATCTTCCATTTAGGTGAGTGATCCATTTTGGGGGGTTACTCTTCATTGCAGTGCTCAAACTTCTCATTGTGGTGGCTTTTTTTTTTTTTTTTTTTTTTTGTGGAGCACAAGCTCTAGCAGTTATGGTTCCCGGGCTCTAGAGCATAGGCTCAATAGTTGTGGTGTGTGGGCTTACTTGCTGCATGGCATGTGGGATATTCCCAGATCAGGGATCGAACTCTTGTCTCCTGCACTGGCAAGTGGATTGTTTACCAATGAGCCACCAGGGAAGCCCTGGATGGTTGATTTCTAAAGCAGTCTTGGTGTTGAGGATAAGGAGAATACTGACAAGAACCAGTTTTTCTCTGGCTTTGCCTTTATGCCCACAGCCAACCTAAAAGTTTACACTTACTGAACATCTATTGTTCACAAGACCCAAGACTAGACTTTTAAGCATCTTCTCATTCAGTCCTTACACCCACATTATGAGATATGCATTTATGATCTTCACTTGACAGATGAGGGAACTAGAACAGAGAGAGATTAAGTAGCTGATGGTGACCAGGTACGCAGAGTGGAGGATGCTGCCTTGTAAGATAATGTGGGAGGTGAAGTGTGGTAAGGACTCACACCCCCAGCACAGTGGCTTCTGGCCGCACCTGGCTCCTGGGCATCTGAAATGAGACTATTCCAAATTGAAATGTGCTATAAGTATAAAATAAGGCCTGTATTTTGAAGACTTGGTACCAAAAATGTAAAACATCTCATTGATAGGTTTTCAGAGTCATGTTTCACATCAAAGTAGTATTTTGTCTATATTGTTGCTGTTTAGTCTCTCAGTTGTATCTGACTCTTATAACCTCATGGACTGTAGCCCGCCAGGCTCCTCTGTTCACTGGATTTCCCAGGTAAGAATATCGGAGTGGATAGCCATTGCCTTTTCCAGGGGATCTTCCCAACCCAGGAATCAAACCTGCCTCTCCCGCATTGGCAGGTGGATTCTTTACCACTGAGCTGGCCAGGAAGCCCGTTTTGTCTATTTTAGGTTAAGTAAAATATAGTATGCATACAGAGTTCACCTGCTTTTTACTTTTTCCAATGGGCACCTGTGGGAAACACTAAGTTACCACGTGGTTCCCACTTTGTTTCTATTCTACAGCACTGCTTTGGATGAGGGGTCGGTCAGCTAGTTATGGCTCCTGGGCTCAAGGTGGCCCAAAGCCTGCTTGCCTGTGGGGTCTTTTTGTAAATAAAGTTTTATTGGTACATAGCCCATCCATTCCTTGGCATGGTGCCTATGGCTGTTTTCATACTATACCAGCAGAGTTCAGCAGTTGCAGCAGGGAAAGTAGGAGCCATACCAATTGAACTATCTGGGAAGCCAGAAAGAGCCGCAAAGCCCTGGATATTCACTATCTGGCCTCTTATAGAAAAATAAAAATGCGCTGACCTCTGCTCTGGATGAACGTCTGCATGGCTGTCTCCCAGAATGTTAACTATCTCTCTGGAGATATTAGAGGTGATTTTGGATTTTCTTCTTTTTGCGCCTCTTTCATAAATGAAAGCACTACTTTGGCAATAAGGAAGAAAAATCGTCAATATGTTTTTACTACAAAATAATAAAGTATGAGATAGGAGAACAGAAGGTGCCGCTGGGCTGACCCTGAAAATGAGTCATCTCTGGTTCCTGTGCCTGCTTTCCAGGGGGGTCTGGGAGGATCCCAGGAAGCCTCTCACACGGGCAAAAATCCAAAAGTCTTTTTCCTGGGGAGGGGCTATTAACGTGGGAATGAGGAGGGAGGGGTGTGGAGGCCAAGGAAGCCGGTTAGCCATGGGCAGACCCGAGGAGGCTGGGCCACTCGGCGTGGGGGCTCGGGAAGCAAGGCCCATCTGGTTTGCGTTAGGTTTATAAGGTTGATAGCAAATAAGGGTATTAGAGCTAATTTACTTATTTAGAGAAAGACGACTCAATCCCAGAAACTGTGATTGGGCCGGAGCGATATCCCCGTCCCTGGCCTGTAGAAGTGCTTCCCGGGAGGAGGGGCCTGCCAGGCCGAGGCCCTGGTGCAGAGATTGGTATCAGTTAAAAACAGCCTGGCAATCACGTGTGGCCTCAGGCTGGGCTCTGGACCTCGCCAGCCCCTTCCCTGCCCCCTCCGGAGGGCACACTCCCACCAGGAGGATCTCTGCCCACCTTGGGTTCCCACAGCCGTCCTGGAATGTGGGTAGCCTTCTAGGAGAGAATAGAGGGGGTCGGACACACAGCAGCCTTCCCCCAGGCATAGGGTCCCTGGTACAAGGGCTTGAAGGTGGGGGTGAGGGACCAGGCTCAGTTGTTTGGTAGCTTCCCAGCTGGTCTGAGGGCTTCCCTGGCAGCTCAGTGGTAAAGAATCTGCCTGCCCATGTGGGAGACGTGGGTTCAATCCCTGGGTTGGGAAGATCCCCTGGAGAAGGGAGTGGCTACCCACTCCAGCATTCTTGCCTGGAAAATCCCACAGACAGAGGAGCCTGGCGGGCCCCAATCCATGGGGTTGCAAAAAGTCAGACATGACTGAGCTAACACACACTAACACACACTTGCCTTCCATACCAGAAGAGCGTACCACTGGAAAACTCTGACCATCTTATTTGGGGTGTGTGGGTAGAGGGGGCTTGTCTATTTCCGTCGCCCAGGCTGCGCTGGGCTTTAGCAGCCTACTTTCTTTACAATCTTAGCAAGAAAACCTCCTGTTCACTGCCATTTTAGATCAAGTACAGCAGAACGAAATTCCAAAGGACAACGAGAACGCCAACAATTAAGTGTTCTTCTCGAGGAAAATCCCCTCCACCTTGGTTCTATTATTTCAGCGGCCAACTTCTTCCCTCCTGCCAACTTTGAAGTCTAGGTTATTTCTGGGTTTAATTCCTTTAAAATGAAATTGATTTTAGGTCTGATTAGAAGAGGGATACACCTTCATCATAGAAAATTGGGAGAATGCTAAACAAAAAGGCTTAACAAGGGGCTTCCCTGGTGGCTCGGTTGTAAAGAATCCACCTGCCAGTGCAGGAGACAGGGTTCAACCCCTGGTCTAGGAAGATCCCGTGCGCCCAACTACTGAGCCTGTGCTCTAGAGCCAGGGAGCCGCAGCTACTGAAGTTTGCATGCCTAGAGCCAGTGCTCTGCAACAAGAGAAGCTTCTGCCATGAGAAGCCTGCGCACCTCAACTAGACGGTAGCCCCACTCGCCGCAACTAGAGAAAAGCCGGCACAGCAACGAAGACCTAGCACAGCCCAAAATAAACAAATAACTTTAAAAAAGATATAAGGAATGAAAATAAAATCATCTGAAACCCTATAACTCAGAAGTAATTCACTTTTAACACTCTAGTCATGTCCTTCCAGGGTCTCCCTCTCCCAGCCCCTGCCCCCTCCTCTCCTTGGCGCTGGAAGAGGAAGCTGATCTATGTGTACCCTCAGCCTAATTTCACTCTTTTCAAATGACAACGACACACACCCAGCTTCACTGAGAAGATGAGATGCCTAAAGAGAGACCCGCACAGTCACTGCGGTGACCAGAGCGGGGCAGGGCCCAAGGCCAAGGTTGCTGCCCTCACCCAGCCTTGACAGAAGAGGCCACGGGGCCCGGGAGAGGCAAAGTGCCTGGCTCTGGCGTGGTGCCTCCAGATCTTCCTGGAGGCAGTTTGCTTGCACCTGGGAGAGAAGAAAGTGGAGTCGGGGAGGAGCTCAGAGCGAGGGCCGTCCGGACTCTGTCTGCTCGCTGTGTTTCTATGGGGCCGACCCTGTGTGCTTCTGTGTGCCTCTTCTGTGTCAAGACATTCTCAGTTTTAAGTGACAGACTCACTTTGCATTTCAGTTTAGAACAAAAAAGTCTATAAGACTCATCGTATGACACAAGGACCCAGTGCGTGGAATTCAGGCACGGTTGGATCCAGGCACTTGAATAATGCGGTAGTCTGCCTCTCTCCCTCCTGCAGGTTCTCCTCTGCTCTAGGTTGTTCTCATTTACAAAGTTTTTTCCTGGTCTCTCACAGCTCCGATTACACTCTGCCAGTTTAGTGATGTAAACACAAAGATCATTCTCCATTCTGTTGTCCTGGCAACATCCTGGGGGTTGATGCTTACTGGCTGGTCATGTGACATCTTCCAGCCAATCACTGTGACTTGGGTTGTCCAGGTCCTATGTTTGCCCCTGAAATGGGGGCAGGGAGGAGTGTCATCTACCACCTGAGTCTCGTGGAGTGAGTGTGGGAAGGGTAGTTCCTGGAAGGACATGGAGAGGCTGGTCCCTGGAACAGGGGTGACTGTCCAGTCTGGTGCCTGAAATGATACACCTTCATCGAGACCTTCCGAAGCAGGGCCTTCTTCCTGGGTTGTAACCTGCTGCTACTCTAACGGGGTGATGGTCACTAGCATATTAGCAGGAAGGGGGGTTATCTGAACAAGTCACTGACACCGGTTGTCATCAGCACAGGTAGGGTCTTGAGGTCTGGAGCCTGGGACAAGTAAGCCAGGAGGGGGAGAGTTCCACAGCCCAGGAAGCCTCAGTGAGTGGGAGGCTCTGACATTCAGAGGATGGCGTGACAGCCCCTGGTGTGGGTGGCAATGTTTCCAAACAGAGAGAAAGGTTTGTGGACAAGCTGTGTGATTGCACAATGTTGCTCCTGGGGAAGCCCCCGTGGGGCAGGACTTCAGGGCAAATTCTCAGGCCCTCTAGCCCAAGCTCTGGCTTCGATGTGCAAGGACAGCTCACTCCAGGTGGGGTCAGTTCTACTCACTGCCCAACAGCAGTGTCCCCGTGTCCACTCTGGCTCACTACTCCCCAACCCTCCAAGGTCCGCTTTCACATCGGTGTCCTCTTGTGGACTGAAGCTTCCGGGAGAGTGAGGAGTTCGTCTTGCTTGTTCGCTGTCACGTCTCCAGGGCCTGGCACACAGCTGGCGCCCAACAAGTGCTCTCTATTTGGATGGATGACGGCTGGTTGGCTGAGCTGATTGAATGGCTCAGTGGGTGGACAGCTGGGTGGATGGATGTTTGGATGGAAGGATGGTTGAGTGGACAGATGGCTGGAGGGTTGGGTGAGTGGTTGGAAGGGAGGCAGCAGGTGGGCTGGAAGGATACCTGATGGACAGATGGCTGGTCGGAAGACTAGCTGAAGGCAGAATCGTGTGACTGTGAAGATCAGGGTCATTGATGCCAGGCTGCCTGGCTTCAAACCCCATCCCTTCCATCTACTCCAGGAAATTTTAACCTCTTTGGGACTCCATCTTATCCACTAAATCTTATCCAGACCATCTTATCCTACTGGTCTTTACTCAAAGCCTGCTGCGTGTGAGGTGTGGCATTGGCCACGAGGGACAAAAGGTCTACCAGGGAATTCCCAGGGTGTGGGGTCGAGAACTTGAACAACTCTGTGAAGCTGGGTAGCTGCCTGTACATTCACATGTTCAGCTGCAAGGGTCCACCGAGACACGAGTCATTTTCACAGAGAACACTACAGTCCTGTACAAACCAGGCTGGTTGAATCTGCAGGTGTGGCGTCTTGGATACAGAGGGGCCATGGATACAGGGGGACAACTGGAAGTTATACTTTAGATTCTGACTATGTGGAGGATCCCCAACCTATGTTGTTCAAGGCTCAAGCTGAACAAGCTGGTAGCCTGATGAATTTTGGTGCAGGTATAAGCCCCTGTGGGTTCTCCATGTGGCTCGGCAGTAAAGAATCTGCCTGCAATGCAAGTGACGTGGATTTGATCCCTGGGCCAGGAAGATCCCTGGAGAAGGAAATGGCCACCCACTCCAGTATTCTTGCCTGGAAATCCCGTGGACAGAGGAGCCTGGCGGGCTACAGGCCATGGGGTTACAAGAGTCGGACACGACTTAGTGACTAAAATACAACATGCCCCTGTAACCAACCCCGTAAGACATGAAGCGTTGCCCTCCTAGAAAGTGCCCCCAGCTCCCTACCATCCACCCTCTCCACCTGCTGGCCTTGGGTGGCCATGGTCTGCCTTCAGTCACTTCAAAGTGGCTTTGCTGCTCTGGAATTCCACACGCAGTCTCGTGAAAGGGCCCCTTCCTTTCTGGGTTCTTCTGCTCAGTGGTGTGTGGGGATTCATCCACGGGTGTGTGTGTCTGTGTGTGTATCTGTGTGTGTGTGTGCATGTACTTCATCCACGGTGACTGCTGAGCAGTTCTTCATGCCATGAAGAATCATGTGTGGTCCCCTCTCACCTGCAGATGGACACTGGGTTGTCTCCAGTTTGGGGTTCTTAGGATTAAAGCTGTTATGAACATTTTGTGACTAAGTCTATTGTGGAAATATTTTTTGCGGGTAAATATACCCCTCACCCTAACCCCCTAGAGAGGCCACAGGGCTTCATGGAAACGGCATCAATTTGGTATCAGGCAGTGCCTGACTAGCAGTGACCCCAAGTGAGTCTTGGAACTTGCTGAGCCTCAGTGTTCTCATCTGCAAAATCGGGTTTCTAAGGCCCACCCAAAGAGTCCTGAGGCATCTCAGGAGGTTGCTGACTGTTGGATTTTCCTCTGTCCTCAGTCCTGCTCATCTGTCTCCCCTCTGAGGGGACGAAATGATTGGTGAGGTACCCCACCATCCACCCTTTCCTACTTTCCGGGATAGAGGGTGGACGGTTGTGAGACACTGAAGCCTTCCCAGGGAATTTATATGTGAGCTGATTTGGAGACCCTGTGTTAACACAGATCAGAGTCTCAGTGAGGTCTCTGCACCAGCAATATCGGCGTCACCTGGGAACTTGCTAGAAACGTAGCTGTTGGTTCCCAGCCCAGTCCTCCTGCATCAGAGATGCTGGGCATGGAGTCTGGCAATGTGCATATTAGCACACCCTCCCTCCAGGTGATTTTGATAGCAATACAGTTTGAGAACTACTGATATAGAAGGTTCTAAGGTACGGAGAAAAACACATGCCCTCTCATTCCTGACAAGCCCTGAGGGAGGGAACACGACCTTTGCAGGTCCAAGTCTGGCTTTCAAGTCCAGCAGAGGAGCCTCTTGGCCTAACGCCCTCTGGGACCTGTGGGACAGTCCCCTTGGTGACCACAGGGACCGCTGGGTTGATGGGCTTGGAGGAAGGGCTGGTGGGAAGACCTCTTCCCAAGGAGGTGCCCCCGCTGGCCCCACGACAGCCCTGCACACCTGTGCCCTCCTCCTCAGCAGGTGCTCCTGTCTGCCTGCATCCTCCAGCCTCGGGGACGGGGAGGCTTCGGGCCCCTCTCTCCGACAGACGTGCCTCTGGACAGTGGGGAGTGCCCCGCGGCCCAGCCCTGCTACCTCCGCCGGCCTAATGAGGCTGCATCTGGATCTAATTAGCCGTGGAGCCTCCACAAGTGGAGGCCGCCTGTATCAGCCACATGGCAGAGCCCAGACAGGAGAAAAATGGCCATGATAGGCCGCTTCCTGGCGAGCTGTGAAGAGGCGGCGGGCTTGGGGTGCGGGGGAGTGTCAGGGGAGGGTGCCTGGGGCTGGGGACTGGGGAACAAGAGATAGTGGGGAGGCAGGAGGAGAAGCTGCTGCCTTGGGGGGCTGGTGAAGGTTCCTGCAGGAACCTCCCTCTGCAATTCCCGTGACCCAGGAGCTTCCGAGGCAGAGGGGATCACTGTGTTCTCATCAGAAACCCATGTTGTGAAAGACCCCCACCCCCAGCACGTCTAACTCAGGAGGCCTGTGCGGGCCCAAGAACCTGCATTCCCAGCAAGCTCCCAGGTGAAGTGCTATGGGCTTGGGGACCCTCACTGAGAACCTGGGTTTCAGGTCAACACGAGTCCCCTCTGGGCCCCACGACGCAATGTCCTTGGAGCTGTGCCATCTCCTGCTGTCTGGATCCCACCCCTGAGATTCTGGTGAAGTGCTATCTATTCATATTTAACATTAATCACTATAGACAGTGACTGCAGCCATGAAATTATAAGATGTTGATCCTTGGAAGGAAAGCTCTGACAAACCTAGACAGCGTATTAAAAAGCAGAGACATTACTTTGCCGACAAAGGTCTGTATAGTCAAAGGTATGGTTTTTCCAGTGGTCATGTACGGATGTGAGAGCTGGACCAAAAAGAAAGCTGAGCGCCGAAGAATTGATGCTTTTGAACTGTGGGGTTGGAGAAGACTCTTGAGAGTCCCTTGGACTGCAAGGAGACCCAACCAGTCCATCCTAAAGGAGATCAGTCCTGGGTGTTCATCGGAAGGACTGATGTTGAAGCTGAAACTCCAATACTTTGGCCACCTGATGCGAAGAACTGACTCATTGGACCTGATGCTGAGAAAGATTGAAGGTGGGAGGAAAAGGGGACAACAGATGATAAGATGGTTGGATAGCATCACGGACTCAATGGACATGAGTTTGAACAAACTCCAGGAGATGGTGATGGACAGGGAAGCCTGGTGTGCTGCAGTCCATGGGGTTGCAGAGAGTCAGACATGACTTAGCCACTGAATAACAACAATCAACATTTACATGGAGGATCGGGAGTTTTCAAGGTCACCAAGGGATTCTGAGGGTGGCAGAGTGACACCCGCTGGAGATTTATTTATTGTGGATATTTCTTGATATACCAGGCACTGTATGGAGCCATGTGCTACAGGCCCTCAAAACTGAAACCATATACTAGTTCACAAACCTCCTGAGCTGAGTAATAAAAGTGACGAGAGTCGCAGTCATCTGCTACTATTACTTGCTGTATTCCCCCAAGTATTTCACATGGATGAACTCATTCACTCCTCTCAATGTTTTCGATGAAACAAAAGCTATTTTTACCTCCACTTTAGAGACCCAGGAAAGTCCAGGTGGCGCAGTGGTAAAGAATTTGCCTGCCAATGCAGGAGACGCAAGAGACTGCAGGTTTGATCCCTGGGTTGAGAAGATCCCCTGGAGAAGGGCATGGCAAGCCACTCCAGTATTTTTGCCTAGAGAGTTCCATGGACAGAGCAGCCTGGCAGGCTACAGTCCATGGGGTCACCAAGAGTCAGACATGACTGAGCATGCACTTGCCCACAGGGACAGAAACACGCAGGTGGAAGGCCGGGTTAATAGCTGGTCCACACTGCGATCTGGGGCTCCACTGGCCTCTCTGCCCAGGCTGCCCTGCTCCAGGCACGGGCGAGGGGCTTCCTGGTTGTTGGCAGGATACCTGCCTCCAGTGCCCAGCACAGTGGGGCCTCAGGCCCTCCCCAGCACACAGTGGGGCCTCAGACCCTGTGGTCACAGGGCCGCCCTGTCCCCGTGGGGACAGTGGTTCCAGCAGGCGTGGGACAGATCCTCAGGGACCGTGTTGCTTTTGCCCTGAAAGCACTCCTCTCTCACCACCATTCATCTAGTTCTTACGGTTCCTGGTTAATCCAGCAAGACCTGGCTGAGAACACAGCAGGAACAGCCTTAACAGGCAGGAGGTTTGCCTCAGAATTCAGGCAAGTATCTGAAGGTGAATTTCAGAACTTCTGAGCCATCGTGATGGGTTAAGAGCACAGCTGCCGTCCTTTAGCACTGGCTACTTCCCACTCGGGGGTCCTCTCCCCTTTCAGCTCTAATGCTCACTGACGTGGTAGCCAGATAAGCAAAGGAGGTCCGCGGCCTGTGACCACTGAGAGGGGAGCAGCCTGGGGGCAGTGCAGGGGCTTTAGTGAACCAGACTTCCTGCCGTTTCTTCTGCGTGTTCAGAAATTCCCATTCGAGGATGACAGCAGTAGGAGAAAGAAAGATAGCATAAACAAATAATTAATGTGATCATGCATTGCATCGTAGGCAGGAGACCTCCAGGAATTCAGGAGACGAGGGTTCGATTCCTGGGTGGGGAAGATCCCTGGTGATGGAAATGGCCACCCACTCCAGTATTCTTGCCTGGGAAATCCTGTAGACAGAGGAGCCTGGTGGGTTATAGTCCATGGGGTCACAAAAAGTCAGATAAGACTGAGCAACTACACCACCACCACACAAGGACTAGCTGGCAGGGAGAGCTGAGCACAGAAGCAAATGACCCATATCTCTGAGGAATGGGGCCCACCTCTCAGCACCTGTGCGTCTTCTCTGGTTTCAGGGCACTCAGTGCCCCCCGATACCAGCATTGTGTGATTTGTGCTTCTCGATGGTCCTCTAGTGGAGAAGGTCGGTGCCCGATGGGCAGGGAGCTTGTCTGTTTCATCTCCCGGTGAATCCCCAGGGATCCCAGGCTCTCTGGCACAGGATGGTGAAATGAATGAAGCCCAGCCCAGTGGTCGAGGCTCACAGCAGCGGTCCCAAGTCATCCCGAGAAATTCGAAATATGTCTAAACCCTCTGAGAAATGTGCAAGTCATTTTGGAAAATATTTTCCATTAAAAAATGGTTGAAATTAAAAAAAGAAAAGTTTGGTTGATTAAAGCGGCACAAGCAATGTGGGAACCTGATGAAGTCGTTTAGCTGCCTGGCGGTCACGGACAGTCTCGTTGCCAAGGAAACCACCCACCAGGGCCTGGTGGCCCAGGTTCCACTTGAGTTGGGGATTAGACCCGTAACCTGGCCTGTGTTTCCTGATAAGAAAATACACAACGCCCTCATTTTAAATGTTGGAAAGTGCCACCACGCTTCGCTCTGCCTGCTCTCCTCTCCGCCTCTCTCCTTTTTAAGGAGACGCTTCAGTTCTCTGAACAGAAGGGGCATCTGGGGTGATGGGAGTGGGGAGCTGGACCACTCACAGGGGCGAGCATCTCATCTCTAACCACAAACTCCAGCCAGGAACCTGTTTTAATGTTCAAAGTTAAGGGTCAAAGTGGCACTGCTTTTTTGGCTGACAGCCATCACCAGATTTTAGTGAAGGGAGAGCATGAAAACATTGCCCTTCCAGCAGCAACAAACCGGGAAGCCCCTCTGTATCTTTAAGGACATACTCTGAGGTCAAGACCCCCGTGAGGTTCATATTTTTCTTTGCTGGCCCCTACGTGTTATTAAAGCTAGTGTTTGAGAAAAAGACTGGAGATACTAGGGTGGCCTCCTCAGAGCTTAAACCAGCTTTTCCCTGACCCTGACCCTGTCTGCCTTCTCCCTCTCCCTCGCCGTCCCCTCCTCCATCCCCCCACTTGGATTTGGATAGTGCTGGTTTGGATACTTAGGTGTGTATCTGGCTGGAGAGATTTCCACATCCTCTTGAGGGAGAGAAGAAAGATCTTCAGGCTCATATGTGATCCAGTCCCATCCACACAAAAGAGAGAGAAAGGCTTGTACATGTGTGTGGAGGAGGGTTGGGAAGACTAGATGCCAGGCTGGTGCTGTGTGTTGGGGGTGGGGAGGGAGAGGGCAGAAGACAGCCCCTTCCTCCAGGAAGTCTTCCGGGGATGCTCCCCCAGCCACCAGTGCTCCAGCCTTCCTTGGGCAACCCAGCTGTGCCTGCTCACTCCCTGGTGCTCTGTACACCCCTTAGCATGTTGACTGGTAGATCTTTCCCTCAGAGGGTCCTGTACTGTACCCAGCACAGCGTCTGTAACGAGGAGCAGCCTCACCAAGTTCCTCTGAAAGGACTGATGGGGGTGGGGGACGGTGAGTGGAAGGGAGAGCTCCCCCAGTTCTCTCAATCATGGGGGGTTGCAGGCTCTAGGCTCAGCCATCTTCCCCAAAGATGCTCCAGGGACAGAAATTTCTGATGCCCCATCAGAAATTTCTGTCCCTGGAGCTGGGGAGTGGTGTGCAGGCCTCAAAAGGGTAAACCTAGACTGACCACTTGACCTGGCAATTCCACTCCTAGCATCTGCCCAAGAGAAATGCAAACACACGTCTGCACAGAACCTGTACACACGTGTTCATAGGAGCACACCATTCACAAGAGCGGAGAGGTGGAACCCACCCAAGCATCCATCACCTGGATCGAAGGACAGATAAAATGAGGTCCATCCACAAAGTGGGAGGCCTCTCACCCGGCCCGACATGAGAACCTTGAAAACATTATGTCGGCTGAACAAAGCCAGCTGACGAAAACTGGTATCATGTGACCTCATTTATATCCAGAATATGTAAATATCCAGAATAGGTAAATCCATGGAGACTAGATTACCCGCTGCCAGGAGCTGGGGGCGGAGCATAAAGGCATGAGGTGAGCTGCTAAGGGGTACAGGTGTCCTTTTGGGGGTGAGAAAAGGTTCTGGAATGAGATGGAGGGGATGGTCACACAATGTCATGAATCATTCGTTTTAAAATGATTAACTTTAGGTTCTGTGAACTTTACCTCAATTTAAACATATGGCTCCTGGTCACCCCGCAGGCCGGTGCGGCATCCACCATGGCCTCTGGGCTCCCAGGATGCCCGCCCCCCCCACTGCCGACGTGCGGCCCTCTAGCCCTACTGCTCGGGATGGCCCACCGTCTTATCTGCAGTGACAAGACGTCCTTGCTCTCCCCACCACGCTGCATGTGGCTACTTGGGCCCCCAGGTCCTCCTGACCAGGGGATGGCAGATGCTCAGACACAGTGATTCTCGGACGTGCTGTGTGTTGCAGTCTTGGGGGATCTGCAGCTTCCTGATGCCCAGGCTGCACCTTGCCTTGAGTGCTCTGAAGTGGGGGGCCCAGGCGTTGGGCACCCCGAGAGCCACCCCCTGGAACTCAAGCACAGTCAGGACAGGAGAACCCTGCTCTGAAAGCACTGAGTGTGAAGGGGGATGGACAGTATGACAGGGCCGCCATTTCCTCATCCACAGAAAGCTAGTGCCATTTTCCCTTAAAGAGAAAGTACTTAAAATAGTCTTATTTAAAGTGTTTCAGACAGTGGTGTCTTTAAGTGGAGTCACTTTAGACATCTTCACTGATGCTTCACACGTAACTGCATGCCCGCTCAGTACCACGCACAGCTCCTGACATTCTTCACCTCTTGGCATTTAAAGTCTGCAGCAGCCAGCTGAGATGGAGGCTGGACGGGTCCCGTGTCACACTGGGAGTGGGGGCAAGGAAGGGGCCCAGGGCCCAAGACCACACAGCTGCTTTGACCCAGGAGGGTGGCTCCACGCATGTGCATGGAATGGACCATACCTGGCCCGCCAGCTTCACCTAAGCTGTGTGATGAGCTGAAGTGTGGGAATACTTTCCCCAGTTCAGTTTAGTTCAGTTCAGCCACTCAGTCGTGTCTGACTCTTTGTGACCCCATGAACCGCAGCACGCCAAGGCCTCCCTGTCCATCACCAACTCCCGGAGTCCACCCAAACCCATGTCCATTGAGTCGGTGATGCCATCCAACCATCTCATCCTGTGTCGTCCCCTTCTCCTCCTGCCCTCAATCTTTCCCAGCATCAGGGTCTTTTCCAATGAGTCAGCTCTTCGCATCAGGTGGCCAAAGTATTGGAGTTTCAGCTTCAACATCAACCCTTCCAGTGAACACCCAGGACTGATCTCCTTTAGGATAGACCGGTTGGATCTCCTTGCAGTCCAATGGACTCTCAAGAATCTTCTCTAATACCACAGTTCAAAAGCATCAATTCTTCGGCGCTCAGCTTTCTTTATAGTCCAACTCTCACATCCATACATGACTGCTGGAAAAACCATAGCCTTGACTAGATGGACCTTTGTTGGCAAAGTAATGTCTCTGCTTTTTAATATGCTGTCTAGGCTGGTGATAACTTTCCTTCCAAGGAGTAAGTGTCTTTTAATTTCATGGCTGCAATCACAAGTTCAGCTGAAATAAATAGGTAGCTATGGAGACAATCAGGTGCCATCTATACACCTTGTGAATCACTCGCTTGTCCCCAGGATGGGGACATATCATGCTGAGAAGTTCTGGAGCATAGAGGGAGCACCAGCTTTGGAATCCACTTTACTTCTGCATTTCTGCAGGGGCCCCTGGGCAAAGGCTGCTTCTAGGCAGGGGTTGGGGGGACGAGGGGTGAGTAGGAGTAACCTAGCGGTTATTGACATGGCTCCCTCCTGCATAGCCTGAGTTCTACATTGGAGATCCTGGGCCTGCGGACCTGGGTGTCCCACAGACCTGGGCAGTTGCCAAGTGGGTGTAGGATTGGTCTATAAACAGGGCCAGAGGACACCTAAAAAATTTTGTGCGATTGTAACCTTCTTTCCTCCAGATAATCCCAAAGGCAATAAACTTTGGTTGCAGATCAAGGGTTCTCAATGTTTTTATGACCAGAACACCCTCTAATGACTGTTCCAGCCATTCCCACACCACCTCCAAGCCCTTCGGCAGAGTCCTAGTGTATCAGGCAGCTGGCTTATCAAGCCACAAAATTTGATGAATGGGTCCCCAAAGTCAGGGTAGGTGTTTATCTAAGAAATCAAATCAAACAAAAAATAAAGTTAAGTTTTAAAAAACCCTAAAAATAAAATATGACATAAGTGAATAAGATTAAAAGTAGAATAGTAAATAAACATAAAGTAATATCAAATAAATAAAACTTTAAAATTAAATATAAGTAAATATAAAATAAATAGGATTATCTGTCTATGAAAACAAAATTAGACATACATCTAAATGTGGAAGGCAAATGTTTCAACTCTAAGCAGGAACTATTGGGGGATATCTTTGTGGCTTTGGAGACAGGACAGCTTTCACAAATGATACACAAATACCACAGACTTCAAAGAAGTTCAGCATATCTGCTCATATTAAAATTAAAACCCAGATTCTCCTGAAGTGGTCGGGGGAAGCCACAGACCAGAAGTAAGGACTCCATGTAACTAGTCGTTTACCTCCCAGTGGCTACACCCCGTCTACTTCCTCATCTATAAATTGTCACGGGTTATGAATAATGACATCTTGGGTGTACTTAGAACAGCACTTCACGTACCATAGGCACCAGGGTTTGTCCATATTGTAAATACCCAATTGGTAAACTATTTAAAAACATATCTATAAATAGTAAAAGACAACCCAAGAGAAGAGTGTGAAACAACGTGAGCAGGTGATTCAGAGAAGATGGAACAAAACGTGCGCAGATTGCCACCAGTAGCTGGGAAAATGTAAACATCAAGACAGCGCTTCAGCTGAGAGGTGTGTGGAGCCCAGGTTTCATCAGGACACCGGGCAGAGTGGCTGGCAGAAGGTCTGCCACGGTCAGAACGCAGCTCAGAGCACTCGCATTAGACAGCGTTTGGCAATCACTGGTAAAATTGAAGATGAGCAGCCCCAGGATGCACGGATCCATATTCTGGGGAAATTCTTGCAAACGCCTGCCTGTATTCATGGGTGTGGGTGGGAGACCCGTCCCAGAAACTGTGACCGCTTTCGTAAGAGGAGAGTGGGTGGCGTGTGCCCTGTTCACAGCGGGGAAGGCAAAGGCGTCCATCTGAGGGACACTGTGTACCCATACCCACAGACTTTGAAAACGGATGTGGAGCAACACTGAAACATTTCAGAAGGAGGCATCAATAAAGATGCTTTTAAAACCTCTTTAAGAGTGCAAAACGAAGCAGTAAGTTGCTTTCGGATCCAGGGGAAAGTAAGAATAAGGAGCAAAGAGCAAAACCCCCCAAAGAACAGCAGGGCACGGCACCAGGGGACCTAAGGGGAGGCTGTCCTGGGGCCTCAGTTCTCCCATGATGCTCCAGCTCCTGAAACAAGAGGAGCCTGAGGCCACTGCGGGCAAATTCTAGAGTTTACGCTCTGATCAACTGCCCACCCTGACGGCTGCTCAGCTCTCGGGTCCACAAAGGGGACCTTCCCACATCTCCCGCCTCCCTGACATCGGGGCTGTCCCGTGTGCCTCAATTCAACAGGTTGGAAGCCGACCCCCCTTTCAGCCCTTTGTGCCCCAAACCAGTGGAGGGGTAGCCCCCTTGCTCAGACCTCAGCCCAGCACCGGCGGTCAAGGTGGGTGCGGGTGGCCGGGCGGGCGGCCACCAACCTGGAGAGGGCCGCGTTCTCCCAGAAATGGTCTCCAATGGAGCGTAAATGGCCAAATATTAGCCTGCCACATAACAGGGGATGAGAAAATGTCGGTCTGTTTCTTGTATTTGATGCAGAAAAACTATTTAAATCTATGAAATTTTCTTAAAAGGCGGTGTGTGTTGGCGGGGCGGGAAGGGGGGGGCTGGTTCTCGCGGGGGCACATGTGTCTGATGGCCAGACTCCTGGGCCTTGCCTTATTGTGCTTGTTTGAATCCCTTCCAAATGGGCCTTTCTTTCCTTTTTTCTCCCCGTCCCCCCGCCTTTTTCATATTTCACATGTTGTGATTTCACTGAGCCCTTCCAATTGGTCGTCAACAGTTCATTTGTGCCAGGACCCTCTGTAAACTCTGTGTGCGGGGCCCCCGGCCTGACCACCCACCGAAACAGGCTGTCCAAACAGCGTGTGTCTGGACCTCAGACACAGCAAGTGAGTTAAATATGGATCCCGTCCAAGGATTTTTTTTTTCCTCCAAGCAGAGGTGGGGGATGGGGAGGAGACCCTGGTAGCACCAGGCCCCGCTCAGATGTGGCCTTTTGAAGTTGGAGCAAAGTGTCCCCTGTCTTTTGCCATTTTTCTCTGTGGAGGTTGTCCCTGAGCTCAGAAGGACCTCTCTCACCATCTCTGATCTGGAGTGTGAAGTCAGTCTTTGTCAGGAACAAACCCATTCATAGGCTCTGGGCCTTCTTTCAACCTCATCTCAAATGCCTTATGGTCAGAGTTTGCCACCCACTCTGTTCCAACTTGGGATTTTCCAGGCTATAACCTCTTGGGTGTGGCTCTCCCTGGGTCCTGAGTGGTCCTTGACCTGTGGCTGGCAACAGTAGAAGGTGCATGGTGCCACAGAAGCAGACCCAGAATGTGCAAAGGCCCTGTGGTACATGTGATCATATTGGGAATGAGGCTCTGTTAGCATTTATTTTGCAAAGGAGAACAAATGAAGGACAGAGAAGCAGAGGCCCTCATCTGGGTTGATATGACTCCTACATGGTGCGGAGGACTAGGATCCAGTGTCTGACTCAGAGACTGTGTCCTGAACATGTCACAAAATTCTCCTGTTCTCCAGTTTGCCCCCAAAATAGACAGCAGTTCATAAACATTTCTGATGTGCTTGCTGTGTGTGTGTGTGTGTGTGTGTGTGTGTGTGTGTGCATGAATATCTTTACTAAGGTAAAATTCACATACCATATAATTCATCTATCTCAAGTGTATAAGTCAATGGTTTTCAGTAAATTCACAGAGTTCTGCAACCATCCCTCCAATTAGTTTTAGAATATTTTCGTCACCTCAAAAAGAAACTCCGCACCCACTAGCAGTCCTGCTCTATTGTTCCCTCCTCCCACTCCCGGGTAACCACCAATGGATTTGCTGTCTCTATGGGCTTACTATTCTGGATATTCCATTTAAATGGTATCACACACTGTGTGGTCTTTTGTGTTGGGATTCTTTCACTCAGCATAAGGATTCCAAGGTTCGTCTACGTTATAGCATGTGTCAGAACTCTGTTCCTTTTAATGACTGAGTAATATTCCATCGGATGGCTATCCCACATCTGTTTTATCCAGTTCATCGGCTGATGGGCCTCTGGGTGGTTTCCGCTTTTGGCAATTCTAAATAACGCTGCCATGAATATCTGTTGACAAGTGTCTATGTGAACCTATGTTTTCACTTCTCCTGGGCACGTACCTTAAGAGTAGAATTGTCGGGTCATAGGGAGACTCTATGTTCAAGCTTTTGAGGAGTTGCTGGACCATTTTCTAAAGTGGCTGTACCACTTGGCACTCCCACCAGAAGTGTATGAATGCTCCAAGTTCTCCCCATCTTCTGTGACACTTATGATCTGTCTTTTTGATCTAAGCCATTCTAGGGGGTGTCAAACCTTATTAATACTTCATTGTGGTCTTGATTTGCGTTTCCCTAATAACTGATGATGTTCAGCATCTTTTCATGTGCCCATTGACCATTAGTGAATCTTCATGGGAGAAACATCTATTCAGATCATTTGCCCTTTTTTAACTGGGTCGTTCACCTTGGTGAGTTTCTGTTGATGTCCCCTACTCTACCACCCGCTTGGTTCAGAAATCCTTTCAGGCCGAGGTTGATCTTCGGGGAGGAGGTCATTCTCTCACTCACGCCTCGCACTCGCTGCCCCTGGCAGTGACTCAGTGGGTCTGGGGTGGGGCCCAGAAACATGCATTTCTGATAAGTTCCCAGTTGATGCTGCTGCTGGTTTGAGGACTACTTCCTAGCGAAGATCCCCTAAATGTGTGAAAGGAAGCTAGTCGCTGAGGATGGTGAAAGTGAAAGCCGTTCAGTCGTGTCTGACTCTTTGCAACCCCATAGACTGTAGGCCGCTGGCTCCTCTGTCCATGGAATTCTCCAGGCATGAATACTGGAGTGGGTTGCCATTCCCTTCTCCAGGGGATCGTCCCGACCCAGGAATTGAACTTGCATCTCTGCATTGCAGGCAGATTCTTTACCATCTGAGCCACAAGAGCAGGGCAGTTGGTAACGGCAAACAAGTGGTCACAACCTCAGTGCCCCGTGACAGAAAAAAATATCAATTGTTATCTGCTCACAGGACGGAATAGCGCACAGCAGTGAAATGTGAATGAATTTTTAGCTTCACACATCTACACGGGCGAATTTCCTTCAGGTGACACTGAAAAGAGCAAGACAAGGAGACGCCAGGAAGATGCTATTTATATGAAGTTGAGAAACGGGTCAAACTGAACTGGACGTTATTAATTAGAGACAAGTATGTGCAGTAAAAGCAGGCAGACATGCGTGAGCCTATTTAGGGCAATTCAAGAGAGAAGCCCACCCGGGAAGCTGTAGTGGTGTCTGTAAATTTTATTTCTTAAGCCGAGGGATGGGCTCTGTGGGGAGAACCAGGATGCAGGGCTTTGAAGAGCTACTGCTGGTTGAGGAGGCAAAGACCTGTCTATCAGAGGAAGGGGGCTCAGTGTAAGATCACCAGGGTTGGTCTCAGAGAGGGACACCTCGTGTATGTGTGTGTATGTGAATGTGTGTGTGTATGTGAATGTGTGTGTGTGTGTATGTGTGTCTCTGTGTGTATGTGTGTCTCTGTGTGTTTGTGTGTATGTGTGTGTCTGTGTATGTGTATGTGTGTGTCTCTATGTGTTTGTGTGTGTGTATGTGTGTGTGTCTCTGTGTGTGTGTCTCTATGTGTTTGTGTGTGTGTCTGTGTGTGTGTATGTGTGTGTGTGTGTCTCTCTGTGTGTGTCTCTATGTGTTTGTGTGTGTGTATGTGTGTGTATGTGTGTGTATGTGTGTGTCTCTGTTTGTGTGTGTATGTGTGTGTCTGTGTGTCTGTGTGTATATGTGTGTCTCCGTGTGTTTGTGTGTGTGTATGTGTGTGTCTGTGTATCTGTGTGTGTATGTGTCTGTGTGTGTGTCTCTGGGTGTTTGTGTGTGTTTCTGTGTGTGTTTCTGTGTGTGTCTGTGTGAATGTGTGTGTGTCTGTGTGTGTCTGTGTGTGTGTATCTCTGTGTGAATGTGTGTGTGTATGTGTGTGTCTCTGTGTGTCTCTCTGTGTGTGTGTGTGTGTCTGCGTGTGTGTGTCTCTGTGTGTCTGTGTGTGTCTGTGTGTATGTGTGTCTGTGTGTGTGTCTCTGTGTGAATGTGTGTGTGTGTGTGTCTGTGTGTCTGTATGTATGTGTGTCTCTGTGTGTCTCTGTGTGTTTGTGTGTGTGTCTGCGTGTGTGTGTCTCTGTGTGAATGTGTGTGTGTCTGTGTGTGTCTGTGTGTCTGTGTATCTGTGTGTGTATATGTCTGTGTGTGTGTCTCTGTGTGAATGTGTGTGTCTGCGTGTGTGTGTCTGTGTGTCTGCGTGTGTGTGTGTCTGTGTGTCTGCGTGTGTGTCTCTGTGTGAATGTGTGTGTGTCTGTGTGTCTGTGTATCTGTGTGTGTATATGTCTGTGTGTGTGTCTCTGTGTGAATGTGTGTGTCTGCGTGTGTGTGTCTGTGTGTCTGCGTGTGTGTCTCTGTGTGAATGTGTGTGTATCTGTGTGTAAGTGTGTCTCTCTGTGTGTGTCTGTGTGTGTCTGCGTGCATGTGTAAGTGTGTCACACAGAGGACCACATCAACACATTCAGCAGATTCATCTCCCTGAACAGCAAGCACCAGCCCAGCAGGGCTATGTTTCCAACCCTGAAAAACTGGAAACACAAAGAGGGGTTTTGCCCATGGCACTCCTCTGAACAGCACTCTGAGCGGCCAGCATGCCAGAGGAAAAACTGGAAAACACAAAGTACCTAGTCTCTGCTAAAATGGCATGAGAAGACTGGAGGAACTGGTCCTCTGAACGCACTCTGAGCGGCCTTTGCTGAAGAGGATGGTTAGGAGACTTATGCTTAGGGGCTGCTCTGTGTCTTTGAAGTTCTAACCCCCAAAACGTTATTTTATTTGGAAAGAGCATGTGAGCAGACACAGTTGAGATGAGGTCCTGCTGGGCTGGGCCGGGGCCTAATCCAATGACCAGCGTGCTTATAAGAAGAGGGGATTTGGGGCACAGAGGTAAAATGGCATGAGAAGACGGAGGCAGAGGTTGGAGGGGTGCAGCTCAGCCAAGGACACAAGGACAGCTCGCAACCCCAGAAGGTGGGAAGACGCAGAGGGGACTGTCCCCTGGAGCCTTCAGAGGGAGCGCAGCCCTGCCCACACCTCGATTTTGAACCTGTGGGCTCGAGAACTGTGACAGGAAAGCTTTGTGTTCTTTCAAGCCAGGCAGTTCAGGGTACTTTGCTATGGAAGCCCTGGGAAATGGACTAGTTGGTGACAGGACAGCGGTGTGACCCCAGATCCTGCTGCCTGTCCCCTTCCTCCCGAGTCCTCCCGTCTCCCACGGCATCACTGAGCCGGAGGCTCCCAGGCGGCGGGGACAGATGGTGTGGGGGCTGGGCGGGCTTGGCCACAGCCTTCTGAGCCCTGTTTGAAGGTTCTGCGTGGGCCTGGCTCTCAGATCATTCTTCTTTTGCCTTGAGCTCTGTGGGTTCAGAGCCAAAACCATAAGCAGCTTAATCAGTGTCTGTCCTGGAATCACCCTAACCAGCCGGGCCAGGATCGGCCGGTCGTCCAGCCCGCCGGCTCTTTGTTCTTCTGCAAGCCTCTTCTTAAATGCGGTTGGAGGAGGAACTGGTGCTGACCCCGGGAGGCATGGCAGTCGCCTGCCTCACTCCCCGGGCACTGGTCACGTGAGGCTGGTATTCTCAACAAAGCCCTGGTGGCAGCCTCCGCAGAACCGTGTTTCCCGACACTGCCCTGCTCTGCCCTCTAATTGCGCTCATCTGCAAGGCTACGGCCAGGGACGGCAGGGGTCTGTCCTCCAGTGGGGCCCAGAGGGGGCAGGCTTGTGGAACTCTCCAGGGCTGCAGGGTGAGGGTGGTGGGCGTCCATCCCCTTGTGAGCCAAAGGGGCCATGGGACTGGGATGTGCCAGCGGTCAGAGCTCGTGGAGCCTCTGGAGTCGCGGGTCACTGGAAGGAGGAGTGGCTCACCGCTCACCAGGCTGGAGTCAGGCGGGTGTCTAATCCTGCTGGTGTTGGTCATGAGCCAGGTGACTTTGGGAAGATATACAACCTCTCGAAGCCTTGCTGTCTTCATCTGTGAAATGGGAGCAAGAGTAAAATTGCCAAACAGAATCAGCGAGGAGGCCAGCAACAACTTGATGCCCATGAAGCGCGGGGCTCAGTCTCTGGCAGTGTCCGCTACCTGGTGGCACTGTTGCTGGAGCACTATCAGCAGCTCACCCTGAAGGCCACCTCCAGCTTGCTGGCTGGTCCCCATGCACCCTGAGCCTCTGCCCCTCTCCTCTCCTCTACGACAGCGTCCCTCAGCGCTATGGGGACTTCGTCAGCTCACACATATGGCCGCCTAGCGATGCCATGACTTAATGCCTTCAGGGGCAATCCTCGAGTGAGGAAAGGTGGGATTTGGTGGGCAAACACCCAGATCCTCCATCCTTTAGTGGGATGACCTTGAAGCACATTCGTCGAGAGGACCCCAAGGCACTGAACCCCTGTTACATCCAACAGTAGCCCTCCCGCTAATGCCGCCCTGCCCTGACTCACTTTCCTGTGCCCTCACTGTGCTGCCAGGGGTCATCTCCCAGAGAAACCAGGTGCACTCAAGGCTCAGAGTCTGCCTTCAGGGAGACCCCCACGGACGGCTGTGGTGGGGGGCAGTGGGTCAAACATTGGGCCGAGAAATGAGAATCAGAAGAACTGAGAGAATCAAGGACAGGGGAAAGCTGGCAGCCAAAGTTTGAAAAGAAAACTAAGGACAACAAAGAAAATACAACTTCATGGACTAGCGGGTTGTCCCGAGTGTGGAGAATGGTCAGTGTGTCAGGGGAATGCGTGTGTGCTGGTTCAGACAGAGGCAATGAAGACACATGGTCACGGGAAGATCTGCCTGCTAAGAACACCCCTTTGCTTCTGGAGAAGGCATGGCCCTCTCTGCAAATACCGTTGAGCAGAAAAGTTGTAGGTGTAAAAGTCTGGGAGAATCCCCAACACAGATCCCTGGGAAGTGGTCTTGAAGGGTTCTATGCCTCATTTCATTATTTTACAAGATTCCACGGAAACTGTGCTGCAGTCCACGGGGTCAGAGTCTGACATCACTTAGAGACTGAACAACAACGATGGAAACTGTACCCTACCTTGTGATTTTTTTTTGCCTGTGCTAATCAAATACCCTAAATGGGATACTATTTCATGTCTTTCACCCATTTCACTCTTAGTTATACATGAATTTGATTTTATCATTTATATTAATCAATTATAATTCAACAGAGTAATTTTCTTCATGTAACAGAAAACTTCCCCAAGTGTGTTTTGAATGGAAAAACAATAAAAGAGGCCTTTTGTGGAGAAAATATTGGAACCCACTGATCCCATCTGACATGTCTATTTTACAGAAGAGGAAAATTGAGACCTAGAGTGGTTAAGCGGTTTGCTTGGGATTACACATACGTGGCTAATAGAGTGAATGCTCAGACCTATTTCAAAACGAGTTAAAGGGGCCCAGGCAATGGGTATGAAGAGGTCTGGCTGAGATTGGTTGAAGTCTGACTGAGCTAGGCTCTGCGTGCTGCCATCGGGCACGTCCTTCTTGAGGTCAAAGATGGGACTGTCAGGGGGAAACCTCAGGTGTGCAAGCTCTCGTCGAGACTTTGCGAGTGTGCTGTCTGTGAATGCCTTAGCCTGAGCAAGCCGCAGCACAGAGCTTGGGGTCAAGCCGTGGAGAGATATAGTCTTTCCGTGGAGGTCTGGGTTGGGGAGGGAGTGAATATTTGTTGAGAAATGATCTTGTCTACCGCAGGGGCTGAACCTGGTAAGTAGAGAGACAGCTGCCGGCACACGCTGTGCCAGCGTAGATCATTGCAGGGTGGAATGAATACCATTCCAGCCGGACGCTTAAGGGAACTTTCCTAACTCAGCCGGCTCCTTATTCATCAGCTTCGCAGCCTCGATGGCTGCCTTTCCTGATGAGACATCTCTAAGGAGTTTTATGTTCATTCCTTGAATTCAATGTGTCTTTTGTTTTCCTTCTGGTTTTAAAATTTTACTCTTTATCACTGTTTTCCAGCAATTTCATCATGATCAGCCTTGGTGTTTTTCCTTTGTGTTGATCCTGCTTGAATTCCAGCGACCTTCTTGAATTAACAGGTTATAGTTTGCAGCAAATTTGGAAAGATTTTAGCCATTATCTCTTCAATTATTTTTCCACTCCCTTCTCTTTCTCTGTCTCCTCCTTCTAAGACTCCAATTACACGCACTTCAGACTGATATTGTCCCATGCAACCATGTTTCGGTTTCTATGGCTTCCATTGCTGTGCCTACAAGTTCATTGATTTCTTCTACAGTGATTGCTGTTTCTGTTTAGTTGCTAAGTCATCTCTGACTCTCTTCCCATGGACCGCAGCACACCAGGCTTCCCTGTCCTCCACTATCTCCTGGAGTTTGCTCAAACTCACGTCCATTGATTCAGTGTTACCAGCCAACCAGCTCATCCTGTCGTGCCCTTCTCCTTTTGCCCTCCATCTTTCCCAGCATCAGAGTCTTTTCCAATGAGCTGGCTCTTCACATCAGGTAGCCAAAGTATTGGAGCTTCAGCAACAGTCCTTTCAGTGAATATCTAGGGTCGATTTCCTTTAGGATTGACTGGTTTGATCTCCTTGCAGTCCAAGGGACTCACAAGAGTCTTCTCCAGCACCACAATTCGAAAGCATCAATTATTTCTGCCATGATTAATCTTCTCTACAGTGAAATATTCATTTTAGATGCGGTATTTTCAGTTTGTAATGTCTCATTTGGTTCTTTTTCATATCGTCCAATTCTTTCTCCATTATGTTTATGTTTTTCTTTAAATCCTTGAGCACATCTGTAAAATCTGTTCATAGTTCTTCCATGCTAATGCTGACATTACTGTCACTTTTGGCTCTGTTTCTTTTGACTGATTTTTTTCCCAGTTATGGGTCACATTTTACCGCCTGTCATGTGTCTAGTCATTTTTGATTGGATGCCAGACATTACAAATGCTTGTTATTTATTGAGTTGTTGGATTTGGTTGTCTTCCACTAAAGAGGGTTGAAATTTATTTTGGCAGGAGGTTAAGTTACTTGAAAACCAGCTTGATCCTTTTGAGGCTTGTTTTTAATCTTTGTTCGCCTTTACTCTAGGGTCCCTGCAGCCTGACTGCTAAGGCAGTCTGGAATCTCCACTGAGTATTCTGGTTTATCTGTGGCTCTAGAGGGCAGCCCAGAATCAAGAAAGCTGCATTCTGATTTGGGCCTGTCTTCAGACTTGCTCTATTGTGTTACCCAAATGACTTAACACATTCTTGACTGGGGGATTTTTGTAGAAACTAATGCTTCAGTGTGTTAACATTGCTTGTCCTTTATTTTCTCATATTGCAGTTGTTGGATTTGGTCTTTAATTAGTATTTTACATACGCTTCCCCCCCCACCCCCCCCAGTCCTTGGGGTTGCATAGAGGTGTATGAGCAAGCACCATGGTAGGGGGGGTGGGGTGGGGATGGAAAACAGAGGTTTCAACTAGAACCCCTTACCCGATTTCTATCAAAATAGCTTCATGTTTCTCTATCTTGAATCTTGAAGTTCTACATAAGACTTCACAGGGGGACCTCCATGGGGGTCCAGTGACTAGGACTCTGTGCTCTCAATGCAGAGAGGGGACCTGGGTTTGATTACTGGTTGGGGATCTAGATCCCACATGCTGCAACTAAGTTCACATGCCACAACTGAAGATCCTGTGTGCCACAACTAAGACCTGGCCTGGCTAAATAAATACATAAATATTAAAAATATAATAATCGGGATTTCCCTGTTGGCTCAGTGGTAAAGAATCAGTCTGCCAATGCAGGAAACACCATTTCAATCCTTGGTCCAGGAAGATCCCACATACCTCAAGGCAACTAAGCACGTGAGCCGCAACTACTGAGTTTGTGGTCTAGAGCCCATGCTCCGCAACAAGAGAAGCCACCCCAATGAGCAGCCCACGCACTGCAACTGGAGAGTAGCCCCTGCTTGCAGAAACTAGAGAAGAGCCCTTGCAGCAATGAAGACCCAGCACAGCCAAAAAAAACAAAGATAAAAACAATAATCCCTAAAAAAGACTTCATATGAATAATTGCTATAACATGAAAAAAAATTGACAAACCACTACACAGATAGCTCTAGGTCATGTGCCACCTCTGTGTGACATTCAGCAAAATCAGTGAGCTAAACTGATCCTCAGATGAAGAGGAATGTTATGTCTCTTAAAGTGTAAAATAATCTGTAAATATCTGTAAAAACAAACAAAAGTATAAGACTGTCCTCTTCTGCTGGATAAATGAATGTGAACCACTTTTATATCGACTCCTCTACAAGTAGCTTCACCCAGACCGTAATATTGTTACTGGTGACACTAGACTTCACTCTAGGTCGGACTGTTTTTTAAGAGAAGTGGTTGCATTAGGTCATCAGTGTTCTAAGGGATCAGGAGGCATTCCACACACACATCTACCTGAGTATATGCTCAGCCCAAACCAATATCCACATAGCCTTTCAGTAAAAACTAGTCTTTACAACTCTCCTATCTATTAGACTCTTAATTTTATTTCTTAGAGGAGAAAATATGTTTTGCCACAAACATCTGTTGAATCTGGCTATAGCTTAGATAGTCCCAATAGAATTTGATCACGGCCACTTAAAGGGTAACGTTAACCTTTGGAGTATTTGCAACACAGCATATGAAAGACCTATCCAAATAAAGTATATGTTCCTGATAAGAAGCCAGGAAGATTTCGTGGTCAGTCATCTGAATTAATAAGGTGTGTCCGACGCTTTGCAACCGCATGGACTGTAGTCTGCCAGGCTCCTCTGCCCATGGGCTTCTCCAGGCAAGAATACTGGAGTGGGTTACCATTCCCTTCCCCAGGGGAATCAGACCTGGGTCTCCTGCATTGCAGGCAGATTCTTTCCCATCTGAGCCACCAGGGAAGCCCTGAATAGAAACCAAACCTGTTTTGGGGAGAGGGCTCTATGCCAAGCCAGCCAGGCTTCATGTCTGAGAGCTGGGGCCATGGGGCATCGGCTAAGAGTGTAAGACCCCCAGCATGTGGCCTCCATTTCTGTTCCTTTCCAGGTGAGTGACCTTAAACTCTCTGTACCCATCTGCATCCCTCACTCTGGCTGTTTTGGAAAATTCCAGTCTGGCTTCTAACTGCCTGCCCTGTGCTGCTCTGCCTGAGGGCTCCTTCTGGCTATGAGAATGGGCTGTGCCCGCATACCCAGGGTGGGCAGCAGGCTCAGGGGAGGGCACCACATGGGAGCAGCTCTTGACCAGTGATGCTGGGAGTGAGTAGGTGACTGCCCAAGCTTTCTGTCCCCTCTGGGAAGTGGGTAACCCTGGGGTGTGTGTCCACACTCCTCCACGGAGCTCCCCAGAGGGGCTTATGCTCCAGTGGCCTGGAGCTGAGTCACTGGCGCCTTCCCTTCCCTGTCTCCCTCCCTCCCTCCCTGCCTCTGTCTCCTGGGGTTGCCCCCAGCTCATCCATTTGTGTGAGAACCCTTGTCTCAGGCTCTGCCTGGGAGATACCCACCCTGAGATGGGATGAGATGACCCGATGTCAGTCAGTCACTGGCGTGTAGCCTGCACTCCAAACACAGGGGTGACTTCTTCCTTCTGTCCCTGGGTGGGCCCTAGGCCTGGGACGTGCCTGGTTTTGGCAAAAGAAGTAGCCTTGGCTGCAGAGTAAGGAGTAATGTGAAGGTCAGGAGGCTGCCCGGAACTCTGCCTTGGTCTTGTTGCATCTGGGTTCCCATTGGCCAGCTTGTCCTTGATTCTCTGCAGATGATAAGGTGCAGCGCTCAGATCTCAGACTGCTGGAGGTGTGAGCTATGATGGGAGGAGGCCTTAGAGGGAGGCTGAGAGGGAGGCTGGAGTCTCGGGGAGGTGGCTGGTATGTGATAAGATGTTGCAGCAGCAGCAAGAAGGCTCAAAGCCAAATTCCAGCATTTTCAAGCAGGTAGAGGACGGGGACTGGGTGTGGGGGAGCGGGGTGTGGAGGGGGAGAGCTGTGAGCTCTGCAGATGAACCATCACAGCTCCATCTCCTTTATCTGTTGCCCGAAATGGTGTTATTTCCTCCCTCGCAAACGTCTTCAAGAACAGAGATAAAATGTGAGTGTTCCTTATTATATTGCATTCCTTTCCCGCTATCATGCCAGCCTGGGCTACTGAGGCTCCTTATCGATTCAGGCTGCCTTTGCACAGGCCTCCCCCTCGTCCCCGGTCCACTCCCATGGACTGGAGCCCTGAGGTTCTGCCAAAGATCAGGCTGGGCCGGCCCGGAGGGAGCCGTATTATATACATGTGTACACAGACACTTAAAAATAAAACCGCCGGCCGGCCTCGGAGCGCCTCCTTGGCTGGCGGGAGAAGTGCTCAGTTCCGTGCTGGCGTGGGCTGGGCTGCCCCAAGCCTCCTTGCCCCAGGCCTTCCCCTGTCATGCTGGGCGGTTGGGCCAGAGACCGAAGGACGCGGGGAAGTGGGGCAGCTTCTTAGAGGAGGCCCCGACCTGCCTGGGGCCTGGAGGATTAGAGAAATACGTAGAATTTCCAAATTTAGCATGCGGGGATCGCTTCGTATAAACAAGGGCTGCTTTTGCTGCTGAGATGCGAGGTAGATAATGCCAAAAAAGTCCCCCCGTGCGACTGGGTTCTCTGATTCTGCAGCCAACCTCCAAGTTGACTGTTGGTGCAAATGAAGGGCCACTTCCTGCCTGTCCCTCTGCATGGGTGGTCGGGCTTAGAATGAAATATCCAGGCTGACAAATGCTTTTACAAAGGCCAGATTATAAACTGTAAACCCCCTGTCAGCTGGGCAGAAGAGAAATCGAAACGCCTCTCTACCATTTACAGAGTGAGTTTGGCCCCAAGACGAAAGAGCTGCCCCGGCGAGCAGAGCGGCCTTGCGTTTACACATCGTCGAAGCAGCAGTGAGCTCTGGATGACGGGCTCTAGTGTCCAGGAAACCAACAGCCTTCCCCAGACTTCAGGAGATCTGGGTATCGTTAAGTGGACAAACGCTCCAGAGCAGAGGAAAAGCAAAACAGAATTTCTAGAGGGGACGGAGTCCAGGACGCGTCTGGATACTGGGAGCATTCAGTTCTCGGAGACTTTCAAAGGGTGAAATGAACAAAGAACAGCCTCTGGACCAGGAAGGGCTTCCTGGGTGGCTCAGCGGTAAAGAATCCACCTGCCCATGCAGGAGACCCGGGTTCAATCCCCGGGTCGGGAAGATTCCCTGGAGAAGGAAATGGCTACCCACTCCAGTATTCTTGCCTGGAAACCTCATGGACAAGAGGAGCCTGGCAGGCTACAGTCAATGGGGTTGCAAAGAGTCGGACAAGACCGAGCGACTAACAACAACAATGTAGACCAGGGAACACACAGCACAGGGCACGGTCCGGAGGACCTCGGCCGTGTGTGTTTGCGGGAAACCAAACCCGTGACTTTCCACTCATGAGACACATGGAAGGTTGGGGGGGGGAGCACATTGCTCTGGAAGGTTCCCAACAACACATGTTACTCATCCCAGCTCCTCACTCAACATGGAAGGGTGTCTGCAAAGTGTGGGCAAGGGGGCAGGCCGGGGGTGGCCCCTGCAGGGACTCACCCAGCCGAGCAAAGCTGACTTGCCCTCTCCAGGCTGAGCCCCTCCCCGCCCCCACCCGCCAGGCTATCACTGCTGGTCAACAGTGGTCAGTGTGCGTCTAACAAAGCCAGGTTGCCTGGGAACAGTGGTTGCTGTTTCAGCTCAAAGCCTTCTATCTGCTTAGATGAGAGAGAGTGAGGGGATCCGGACCCTGGGAGCCTGGAAGCACCAGGGGAGGTTGGACATAGAACAGGGAGTGACCAGACTGTCCTTCTCTACAAGCAAACCCAGAGCAGGGGTCATCATTCAAGTCTTTATTCAACAAATGTCGGTCGAGCTCCTGCTGCGTGCCAAGTGCTATCCTAGAAGTTTGGGAGGCATGAATGCACTGAACAGGCAGAGTCCCTGCTCTCACAGGGCTAAGATTCTGAAGGGAGGAGATGGAGAATGAACAGGAAATGAAATCAACAAGGACTGTGCCCAGAGTGGATAGCTGATGCAAAGGCCCAGGGGCAGGACCAGGCTGGAGAGCTGGCGGAGCAGCGAGGACCTGGTGTGACTGGGGCAGAGAGGACGAGGGGAGAGTAGAATTGAGCTAAAGATTGACCCTTCAGCCACACAAGCTACATTCCAAGTGCTCAGCAGTCACACGTGGCTGGTGACTGCCCTGTTGCACATCTAGAACATTCCGCCATTCTAGGAAAGGTTCCACCGGCCTGTGCCCTCTGGGGCCTTCGCAGCACTTGTAAAGATTGTCGTGGGAACAGCAGCTTCTGCTCTGAGAGGCGTGGGAAACCGTCGACAGATTTTGATGGGAGGACTGATGTGTTCAGAGCGTCGTTCTGGCTGCTGAGCCGTGATTTTTAGGGCGAACAAGGAAAGAGCGACTGATGTGGTCCAGAGAGAGAAAGAGAGAGTGACCGCTCGTTAGGGTCACTCCACACATCGGTAGCAGAGCCAGGTCTATAATGTTAATACAAGGGGGTCTCCTGCCTTTCAGACTGGGCTCTCCCCACTAGAGAGGACATTTCTTCTTCATATGCACATATATCTATGTTTATGCACATATATCTGTTTATGCACATATATCTATGTGCACATATGTGTGCAGGCACATTTGTGTGTCTACATAGACATGTACACATATTATATGCATTTGTATTTCTGTACAGGCTTCCCTGGTGATTCAGACAGCAAAGAATCTGCCTGTAATGCTGGAGAAATGGGCTCGATCCTCGGTTCAGGAAGATCCCCTGGAGAAGAAAATGGCTAACCATTCCTCTATTCTTGCCTGGAGAATTCCACAGACAGAGGAGCCTGGCGGGCTGTAGTCCCTGGGGTTGCAAAGAGTCAGACATGACTGAGCAACTGACACACTCACTTTTCATATGTATAGACAGATAAGTACTTGTGTATGTGTAGATATATAACATACACTTCTGCATGTATGTATATGTATACTAACAATATGTAGGCGTTTCCAATGAGCACATGTTACTTTTTTAACAGCTTTATGGTAGTGTCACTGATACACCATAAAACCCATGCACTTTGAGTGTATAATGCAGTGATCTTTAGTAAATGGTTGAGTCATGCAATGAGCAGCACAGCCCAGCCCCGTGTGTCCATTGCAGCAGGGTCTGGAACACGGGCTCCAGCTTGCTTTTCTCAGGCGCTGCGGTGGGCACCCCCAGCCTGCCCAGGGTTGGCGCAAGCAGCTGCCCAGATGGAAACTGTCCTCCCCTCGGGGTCGGGGAGGTGCAAGTGGCTTGTCACTGACAAGTGCTTACACGTAAGACAGGCAAATCCTCGGACAGGGCCTGTCCAGAAAAGACATGTCACATCTGTTCCCGCCCTCCTGACACCCCCTCTTCCTCCTTCTGGCAGGCGGCTTCTCCCCATCTTTTCTCAGAATCTCTAGGCATCCTGCTTGAGTCCTGGTTTTTCCAGCCTTCTGGCCAAAAGTATATACAGAGAAAAATATACAGAGAGGTTAGGCTTTTTTCCCCACTGAGCTAATATTTAGGGGAAAGAAGATTAAACAGATAGTCCAGGCTTGGCTTGTATCATCACCATGTGATCCTTTACAAAGTAAAGGGTTTTAGCAAAAAAATAAAAAAATCCAACTAAGAGGGGAAAAGTTCAAAACTCGAAGAGAAATGATTGTGACTTACAATGATGTCACAGACTACAGGCACTTGAATACCTACTATGTGCAGGGCATTGGGTTGGGGTCACAGAAATGACCAAGATCTCATCTCTGCCTTCCAGGTGCTCCTAGTCAGCAAGACAAAGTCATTCATCCATCCATCCATTCATTCACTCATCAGATACTAACTATGTGCTGTTGCCTGACTGCCCTGCCTTCGTTGGCTGTGACTGTTTCTATGAACCCATGTTCCGTGGGGTCCTCCTTCCTTCCTGTCTTCCCTCCCAAAGACTGAGTGCTACAGCATAGGGATGGGTTCAGTGGAGAGAGAGACCGCCCAAATGTCTCATGTTTATTAAAGATATTTTCTCCTCAGCTTGAATTCCTTTCCTGTCCAGTCCCTCGACCTGCCTGGACCAGAAGCCACAGCCAAAGGGGAAAGTGAGCTGCTGTGTGGCAAACCTCACAGCGAGGGGAGAACTGGGGTGGGGTCCCGACAGGCTGTGACCCGCTCCCCCACAACAAAGTAGAGGATCTGGTGATACCCATGTAGTTGTGCCATCTTTGTGGAAACTGAGAGGCTCTGGGCAAATACATTATGGTGAATGGTTATTTTCACCATAATGGTTAAAATTTGGGGATTTTAAAAAATTAGTGTTATGTCTAATAAATAGAATATTGTATGATAATAAAAAAGGGATGAAGTTCTGATTCATACCACAGCACAGATGAAACTTGAAGACAGTTTGCTAAGGGAAGCTGGTCACAAAAGACCATCGTGTGAAATGTCCAAAACAGGCAAATGCTTAGATGCAAATTAGATTAGTGATTGCATAGGGTTATGAGGAAATTGGTAGTGATGACTGAGGGTGTGGGGTTTCTTTCTGAGGTGATGAAAATGTTCCAAAATCAACTCAAGTGATGGTTATACAAACCACTGAATTTGTTAGAAATGTTTGAATTGTACATTTTAAATGCATGAATTTTTGATATGTGAATTATATCTCAATAAAGCTGTTAACAAATAAATGTCTTTGTTTTTTATACTATCTGTTTTTAAAGATTTTTAAAATGTGGACCATTTTAAAAGTCTTTATTGAATTTGTTACAATATTGCTTCTGTTTCATAGTTTGGTTTTTTGGCTGCAAGGCATGTGGTATCTTAGTTCCCTTACCAGGAATTGAACTCACAACTCCTGCCTTAGCAGGGGAAGTCTTAACCACTGAACCACCAGGGAAGTCCCTTCATACTGCATTTTACTGGTATCCGATCACACGGAAAAAAATTAAAACTGACAGATAGCCTCCCCCCAAATAAAACAGAAAATAGCATCCTACCACTTCAAAATAAGCCACAGGGGCACCTTGGCAGATGTAATTCCAAATATACCAGTTTTTGTATTTTATTTCGGTTGGTTTATATTTTTACATTTGCTTTTGTTGCCTATACCATTGTCTTTAACACACGTGGGATTACCGTGCAGAAAGTGTTTCATATCCTGACAAGCCTTTGAAATATCTGTTTTTCAGAATATTTTTTTGAAATATTCTGTTTTCTGGACAGAATAGATCTAATTTGACTGTGAAGACCCAGTAAACACTGCAATTACGACTACATAGCAGTAAAAATCGCTGCTCGGAGGGAAACCTGCCTGGGGATCTGGGAAGTTTCTGTTGGGCGGCTGGATTCAGGTTCTGTAAACAGGAGAATCGCCATGATGGGTTCCAGAGCCGAGTGCCTGTCCTGGCCGGGGATGGGCTTGGGCAAGACCAGTGGGTGAGGGGTTAAGTCAATCCTGGCAGGGAGGGGCACAGCTGAAACGGAAGGTTTCACCCCCGTGAATCTTTAAACCCCAGGGACTTACTATTATTTACTTGCCTTTTATTTTTATTTATTTTTGGCTGCAGTGGGTGTTTGTTGCGGTTCACGGGCTCTTTGTTGCTGTGCATGGCTTTCTCTGGTTGCAGTGTGCGGGCTTCTCATTGCGGTGGCTTCTCTTGTCCGAGAGCATGGGCTCTAGAACTCAGGCTCAGTAGTTGTGGTGCATGGGCTTAGTTGCCCAGTGACACCCCCTGCATTGGCAGGTGGATTCTTAACCACTGGACCACCAGGGAATCCCTCATCTGTCTTTTTAAATGAAAAGAAGTGATTTATTCACACAGCCACAAAAATCCATGTGTACAAAGAGGAGCAGACAGTGGGAGAAATTTTTCCTCCCCTTCTAGGCTCTATATCTCTACCTGGAGTCCACCAGCATTGCCAGTTCCTTGTGTGACAGCCACACTATGCACATATGCCTCCTACATGCTGGCCTCTGCCCCCACACCCAACCACACACATGGAAATAGGTTATTTGCCCTCTCCTCTATCTGGCCTCTTTAATTACACTTACAGTACGATTATAATATTACATATATAATCTTGAAGATTGACATTAGTACACATGATTTATTCATTTTGATGGCTGTATACTATTTCCCTTTGTGGATATACCACAGTTTATTAGACCCAGTCCCCTATTGTTGGATGTGTGGGTTATACCTAGCATTTGGCTATTAAAAATAATGCTGCAATGAATGTGTTTTCATGTAGGTCTTTGCCTTTTATTGTGAATATAGCTGTCAAATAAATTCTTAGAAATTTAAATGCTAGATCAAAGAACTTGTATATTTAAAACCTGATACTTCTTTCCAAATTGTAAAGTATGTTGCAAACTATAACCTTCTGTTACAGCAGGAGGTCACCTGTTCTGACCTAATTTGGGGCATCCTTTAGCAACCCTTAAGATGGATACAGATGTCCTTTCACCTTCCAGAACTAGGAAGAGGTGAGCCCAAGATTGCAGTGTGTAGTACTCATCTTCCCATGTCACATGGCAGCCCTGTGTCCCATCACCACAAACACTCACTGCTGGCAGGTTGGTGTGTTGTAGTGTCTGCTGTGGACCACACTCACTGCCCTTCTGAATCCTCCTTCCTGCCTTCCTTGACAGGAGCACCTCCGCGATACTGCAGGTTTGATTCCAGCTTATTCCACGGCAATAAAGTGATAGGGCAATGAAGTGAGTCACACACATTTTTTGGTTTCCCAGTGCACGTAAAATATGTTTACACTATGTTTACACTACACTATCGCACTGTTGAGGATGCAATAACATTATATCTAAAAAATGTGCATATCTCAATTAAAAAATACTTTATTGCTAAAATATGCTAACCATTCTCTGAGCCTTTAGCAAGTCAGAACCTTTGCTGGTGGAAGTTCTCGCCTGGATATTGATAGCTGATGACTGATCAGAGTGGTAGCTGCTGACGGGTGGGGTGACTGTGTAGCTTCTTAAAATGAGACAACAGTGAAGTTTGCCTTATGGATTGACTCTTTTTTCCAGAAGTGATTTCTCTGTATCAGGCAATACTGTGTGATAGCATTTGATCCACTGTAGAACTTCTTTCAAAACTGGAGTCAGTCCTCTCAAAGCTTGTCTCTGCTTTAGTCTCTAAGCTTTTGTGATGTTTTAAATCCTTCACTGTCATTTCAATAATCTTCACAGCATCTTCACCAGGAGTAGATCCTATCTCAGGAAACCACTTTTCTTGCTCATCCACAAGAAACACCTCCTCATCTGTGAAAGTCTTATCATGACGTTGCATCAAGTCAGCCACATCTTCAAACTCCTATTCTAACTGTAGTTCTCTTGCTGTCCCCACAACATCTGCAGTTACTTCCTCTGCTGAACTCTTGAAACTTTCAAAGTCATCCGTAAGGGCTGGGACCACCTTCCATACTCTTGCATATGTTGATGTTTTGACCTTTCCCCAAGAATCATGACTGTTCTTAATGGCATCTAGAATGGTGACTCCTTTCCAGATGGTTTGCAATCCATTTTGCCATCAGAGGGACCACTATCTGCTCTGGAGGCAGCTTCTTTCCTTCAGCCTCATGAACTATCTCTGCTGCTTCACACTTCTGCAGTTTCCTCACCTCTCTCAGACTTTGCAGAATCGGAGAGAGTAGGGGCCTTGCTCTGCATTAGGCTTTGGCTGGTCTGATCTTCTATCCAGACCACTCAAACTTTCTCCGTATCAGCAGTAAGGCTGTTTCACTTTCTTATCTTCCATGTGTCCACTGGAGCAGCCATTTAATTTCTTTCAGGAACTTTTCCATTGCACTCACAACTTGGCTTGGTGTAAGAGGTTTGTTTTGGTGTGAGAGGCCCAGCTTTTGACCTGTCTTGGCTTTTGATAGGTCTTCCTCACGAAGCTTCATCACCTCCAGCTTTTGATTTAAAATGAGAGACATACGACTCTTCCTTTCACTTGAACAGAGGCTGTTGCAAGGTTATTAATTGGCCTAATTTCAATATTATGTCTCAGGGACTAGGGGGGCCCAAGGAGAGGGAGAGACGGGGAACGGCTGGTCCATGGAGTAGTCAGGACACATGTGATTTGTTGATTAAGTTTGCTCTCTTATAGGGCTGTGGTTTGTGGTGCCCCAAATGATTACAGTAGTAACATCTAAGATCACAGATCATGGATCACCCTAACAAATATAACAATAATGAAAAAATTAGAAATAGTGCAAGAATTACCAGAACATGACACAGAGTCACGAAGTGAGCAAATTCTGTTGGAAAAATGGCACCCATAGACCTGCTCGAAGCAGGGTGGCCACACACCTTCAATTTGTAAAGCTGTCTTGGAAGCACAATAAAGCAAAGTGCAGTAAATCAAGGTCTGCCTGTGTTAATAAAGCCCCCTGGGTTTTAATCAGGCCCCTGACCACACATCTGCAGCCTCCCCCGCAGCTGGATGTGGGTCTGGGACCAAGTTCACACCTTTAGGACAAGAGTGGAAATAGCTGTGCAGCTTCTGCGTCTTTGGGCTTCCCTGGTGGCTCAGTTGGTAAAGATTCCGCCTGCAATGCAGGAGACCTGGGTTCGATCCCTGGGTTGGGAAGATCCCCTGGAGACAGGAAAGGACTATCCACTCCAGTATTCTGGCCTAGAGAATTCCATGGACTGTATAGTCCATGGGGTTGCAAAGAGTTGGACATGACTGACCGACTTTCACTTTCTGCATCTTTTCTTCTAAGGAAATTGCCTTCCTGACACTTCCCTTTTTCCCCAGCAACCTGGGGACAGGGACCAAACGCTGGTGGCCCAATGAGTTGGATGGATCTAGGTCCCCAGCTGACATAGGATGCTAAGGAAGGGGCTCCTTTCTGCACAGTGGACAGCAGAGGGAATGTACTGCCTCTCGACTTTGTGACCCAGGAGACAGTCCTGGGCAGAAAACTGGATCAAGAAGGGACCGGAGTAGAACAGAGAGGCCTGGCGGTCACCCTGCAGGCCCCCAGAAAGAACCTGCTGACCTTAGGGGGTGGGCGAGCTGAGGTCCTTGGGGTGCCAGGGGCTCCGAGAGCCGACTGGCCGGGCATCATCGCACCAGGGGCCCTTGGGGTTTGGGAGGGATGACCCAACTTCCAGATGATGTCATTTCTTGATAAACACAGAGCAGGCTGCAAAGCAGGTTGGAATTTGGAGGCCCTGCTGCCTGGTTCCAGCTGCTCCAGAAACCAACTCGCCAACCAACAGCTGGAACAAACACTCATAAAAAGTCACCCAGCTTCTGCCCTCCGTCTTCATCCTGGAAGAGGTTCAATGCAGGGCTCTTCGCCCACACAGAAGAGCGCAGACCCTGGCGCCCCCCTCGTGCTCCTCCGCGGCAGGGCCCTGAACTCCCTAAATCATCCTGGCTGCTGGCCTTGAGAGCTTCTGGAACCCAACGAAAGTAAAGGACACTGCACAGCCGTGGAACAACTTAATTTTCTCTCTGTTCCTCCTAGACTCCTCGGGATGGGGGAACTCGGCAGGGTGTTTGAGACTGGAGAGGTCACAGCTGGGAGGCTTTCCAGATGGCGCCTACAGAGGGGAGATGCTCTGATTGTTCATCCATCACTTAGTTAACAGACGCTCTCCTGGGGCTCCAGGCAAGAGGCCGAGTTTACAGAGCGAAGTTGGCATAGCCTGGCCCCCAGGGAGGCGGCTGTCACCTTAGACAGATGCAAGGATCACAAGGGGAGAACTGCAGTAAAAGGCATGTGTGGTGTGTTAGCTGGTGCCCCCCCACCAATCCACGTCCTTCCAGAAGGTGAACAAATAAGTGAAGGTGTGATTTACTCAGAAATAGCATCTTTCGGGCTTCCCTGGTGGCTCAGTGGTGAAGAATCTGCCTGCCAATGCAGGAGACACAGGTTAGATCCCTGATATGGGAGGATTCCACGTACTGCGAGTAACTAAGCCCGTGTACCACAACTCCTGAGCCGGCGCTCTAGACCTCAAGAGCTGCAACTACTGAAGCCCGAGGACCTAAAGCCTGTGCTCTGCAACAAGAGAAACCACTGCCATGAGAAGCCCACACACCACAACTAGAGAGGAGCCCCTACTCAGCGCAACTAGAGAAAGTCCACATGCAGCAGTAAAGACCCAGCACAGTCAAAAATAAATAATAAATAATATAAAAAAAAGAAATAGCATCTTTGCCAATGTGTTTAAGGTGAGCATCCATACACGTTAGTGCTGCGGTACGGTGGACTGTAAGCTCCATGAGAGAGCCTTCCTAAGAGGTTGAGGAGGACCTACAGAAAGGCGTGGGAGAAACTGTCCCTTGAGCCTCTAGGAGAGCCTGCCCCGGCTGAAACCTGGACTTTTGCCCTCCTGAACCACGAGGGAATACATTTCTCTTGCTTTTAGCTGTCCTTTCCTTCTCCAAGGGATCTTCCCAACCCGGGGATCGAACCCAGGTCTCCTGCATTGCAGGCAGGTTCTTTACTGTCTGAGCCACCATGGAAGCCCTCTTTAGCTGCCCAGTGTGTGGTAATTTGCTAAGGTGGCCAAGGGTGCAGCAGTCCGGGTTGCATGAAGACTTGTGGGAATGGCTTCTCCTTCCTGAGGGATCAGGGAGGACTTCAAGGAAGAGGTGACAGTTGAACTGAGCCCTGAGGATGCTGAGGAATTTGCTGGGCAGACTGGGAGGAAAGGCTGATACCGGGCAGAGGGAATGGTATCTGCTTCTGGGACTCTGGCTCCGCTGGGTCCCTGCAGGCAAGGGTGGCGTGGAGGAGCAGTTGATTCTCGAGCGAGGGGGAAATCCCTCCTGGCCACAAAGCAACAAGAGACTAAAGATGAAACTGACAGCCATGGTGGCCATCGTATCCTTTCTCGGGGGGCAAGGTCCAAGGTAACTCCAGACGCAACCTCACAGTCAGAGGGAGGGGACATGCCCACAGGCTAGGGGCAGCCAAAGAGTGGGTGGATGACTAGGGAATCGACACCTTAATGTTTTGAGACGCGTGGAGGTTAGTCAGGCCTGTCTCCAGTTTACAGCTGAGCAAACTGACTTGCAAAGTCGACTGACGGACCCAGTGCATCACCGAGTGTAGATGCTATAGCCTGTTTCCTATAAAATCACATAAGCACAATTAGAAACGACTGTTGCCAGTGCTGTGCATTGAGCCTTGGTGGTATGAATGTTACTCCTGTCTGAGGACCTGGGGAAAACTATGGCCAGGATGACTCTTTTCCCTGGAGACTTCCCCTTGGGGTGAGTTCTGCAGATGGTTTTCTGTAGGCTCCACATTTCCTTCTCTCACACTTGGATAAAGTACTCTGCGCTTGAGGCCTCAGTTTCTTCATCTGTAAAATGGTAATAAACCTCTTCTCAGGATGGTTGTGAAAATGAAATGCAGATGACAGTGATGAAATGTCTGGACCATGGTAGGTCCTCAGCATCCTAACTGTTGGATGACGGAGATGATGGTGATGATGGTAGTGCTGGTGGAGAAGATGCTGTTGTTTTGGTTTACTCTCAGAAGAATCATCATGAGTAATAGGCTAAATGAGGCTTTCTTTGCTTCCTTCCAAAAGACTGCAGGACCAAACTGAGCTCCACTGGAGCCTGTGGCAATAAGAGAAATCAGGAATACTGATCTTCCATTTTAGTTTCATAGCTTATCATGGAATTGTTTTCATTAATCTTGATTTAAAAAGTGAAGTGAAAGTCACCTAGTCGTGTCCGACTCTTTGTGACCCCATGGACTATACAGTCCATGGAATTCTCTAGGCCAGAATGCTGGAGTGGGTAGCCTTTCCCTTCTCCAGAGGGTCTTCCCAACCCAGGGATCGAACCCAGGTCTCCCGCATTGCAGGTGGATTCTTTACTAACTGAGCTATCAGGGATTTTAAAAAATTGCATTAAAAGATTTTTAGTCTTGCTCACTGAGTTTTTTGGTGGCCCCTGAAGTGTTGCCGGCGGGGCAGATGCCTCCATCGCCTCAGCCTGGTCCGACTTTTCCTGTGACCCCAGGAAGGGCTCCATGTTCTCATTCCTCCGGGTGCCACCTGACACCCATGGGGGGTGGGGGCACTCTGGCCCTGTTCCTTCAGACTGTATTGGCACTTCTGTACTTTCTGCTCTTGCACAGCCAAGGGAAGTTTGTTTTAAATGCTTCAGGGCTAGAACTAGGGCTTCCTGGTTGGGGTCTGATTTCACCAACAGTGCTTACAGTCTGGAGGATGCATTCCCTGCACTTCCTGTGTAACAGGAATAAACTTCCCTCCTTAGCCCCAGCTTCATGGTTCCGGGGATCTTTCTGATGGAGCCATCCCTCACCCAAGCACCATGAAGACTGTGGACTCTTTCCTCTCTGTCTTGAGGAGAAATGGACCTGGCGGCCCTGTGGCTGGTGGGAGCAGCACCAGGGGAGTCAGCAGCTGGTGGAATTTCCTCACCGTTGTCCGGTGTGGTCCCTGGCTCCACAACCAGACATGAAACAGGGCGGAAACTAGGTTTCATCAAGCACATAGATTTGTGAGGATATTTATGACCCAGATAGAGCTCCAGATGCCGAGTGTTCTCACGTGATTTCAGAACTTCAGTTCTTTAAACAGTCTTGGAGGTTGTGTACTCTCCGGCAGTTTTCAAACTGTGTTTATTAACCCTCTTAGGCTCCACGGCCTGGAAGGTCTTCTGAGGGTCCCAGGGGTCCCAGGGGCTGATTCCAGGGCAGGAAGATGAAGGGAGGAGACGCCAGTGGGCAAAACTTCGGGGCCTCTTTCCTGCTCCAACTGAACAGCCCCATGTGTGCCTGCTCCACACACAGGGCCTCCAGCGTAAGTTTTGTTTAAGGAAAATGAGTCTCTGATTAAAAATAGTTTTGAAGCCATGAACACAATTCAGCGCTTCCTAATCCTGGCTGCACACTAGGAATCACTTAAGGAATTTTTAAAATTCCAGGGCCCAGGCTCTACACCCAGAAATGTGGATGTAATGGGTCCGTGGTGAGGTGTGGGCATCACATTAAAAAAAAATCTTCCCTGATGACTCTACTGTGCCACCAGGGTTGGGGGCCACTCATCTGGGCCAGCATTTTTCTTTCTGCTCATTCAAAACTGGGGCCCGGGGATAAGAGTGTGTGTGTGTGTGCATGTGTGTATGACATTACTTGTGCAGAGCCTGGTGCTAGCTAGCTCATCTCCAGGCTGGATTAGAACCTTGGATGTCCAGCTATCAGTGTAGATTCCTGGGACTCTACACCATGCACACAGAGGAAGAGAGGATCCGTTATCCTATGTGATATGACTTTCTGTGGTTTCATCTTCACATTTGAACACATATTTTTAGTTCAACATTTGAGTTTCACGGAGAGAAGAGCCTCAAGCAGGAGAGAACATTGATATTTATACTTCCGCTGGGAAATAGAGGCGGGGGCAGGGGGCAAAAAGTGCCCGCCCTCCCCCCTGAAGGACCACACAGATGCACGGAGCTGAGAAGATGCCCCCGGGGGCTGGCTCCCAGGCTCACGGTTTAGTTTAACCACTTCACACACTCCATTTCGCATTCCCTTGGGAATGCCATCCCAGTGCTAACTGGTTGATGGAGACAAACTGTCGGTACTGGTGAAGTGTTTTGCATTTTCAAGGTCAAGCGCTCTCCTTTTTTTTTTTTCCCCAAGAATAAAAGAGAGAAAAGGAAGAGAAAGAAGCATGTGAAACATGTAGCCAAAGTGGCCTATCAGGGTGCAGAGCCTACATAATGAACAGTTTAATGACATTAATGAAATGTCAGTAGTGGTGGTAAGAGCCAGATTGAAGGCAAAACACAGAGAGCCTCAGGACAATCATGTCCCTTCTCACAGTGGGAAGTGATCAGTCCCGGTGATTCCAGGGAGGTGCTGTGTGACAGAGAAGCAGAGCAGCAGCGCAAAGGAAGTGAAGCCCACATACAGACTCCCAGGGCCAAAAACGCTTATGTGGGGCTTCCCTGGCAGTCCAGTGGTTAGGAATCTACCTGCCAATGCATGGGACATAGGTTCCATCCCTGGTCTGGGAAGATCCCACATGCCGAGATCCAATTAACCCTATGTGTCACAACTACTGAGCCAGCCCTTGATTGCTGCAAAGAGAGAAAGCCCATGCATAGCAACAATGCAGCCAAGAATAAGTAAATAAATAAAATGAAACATAAAAAAACAAGCTAGGGTGTCCTGCAAGGAAATAGGAGTTTTGTGACTTCTTTTGACCCACACAGTGTGGTGCCAGTGCCACTGTATAATTTCTGAGTCTGGGTCTTCAGACATTGGAAGTTTCTGCCTTCACACTTGAGTGTTCCCTCCTAGAAGGTGCTCTATGCAATTAGAGCCAGGCCATTTTCCAGGAGGAAAACCAAGCTTATATTTCCCCACGTTACTAAAAGTCTCAGAAAGAGAAAGGAATCTCCTCTTGTGTATTCGTCAAAATAGGCCAGATGTGCTGTGTAACAAGTAACCCCAGATCTCAGTGGCTTTGCTCAACCAAGACTTATTTCTCACTCACAAGGAGTCTGTGGCTGGTCCTGTCCTTAGGAAGGTCATGGGCCAGTTCTCCCAAGCCTCACTCCAGAAGTGACGCGCCCCTTCCACCCACCACCAGCACCATCATGTGGACCTGCCGTGATGGTGGTGCCGTGGACCACCACCTGCCCCACGTGGACGTTGGGGGCAGAGACATGAGGGGGAGACCACATTCAGTGAGCACTCTGTCTCTTAAGTCTTTCTTCCAGAAGCTTTTCTGAGCCCTGAGGCAACTGCCAGTATCTGTTTGCCCCCAGAGGATGAAATGAGCTGTAATGGAAAACCTCAGAGAAGACTGATGCCGCCTGACGGATGGCTGTGTGTGTGTGTGTGTGTGTGTGTGTGTGTGTGTGTGTGTGTGTGTGTGTGTGTTTGTGCATTCTTAATTCCCCACTGCTAACAGCTAGGAGAGCATTAGCTCTTGCTGAAATTATCTGAGTTCTGTGTGCTATTTGAGAAGCAAACTCAAGATGTTGGATGGTCATCCATGAGAGCTCATTGGAGAGATCTCCCTGGGAAGGGAAGAGACAGATTAAGTGGAGGGCGATTTAAAATGGGCATAGTTGATAAATGATTTTCTAGGTGGCCTGTCTAAATCATCGTCTTGTTTTTCTAGGACAGGAAGTAGAGATTTGTCCCAGGGTTTCCCACCACACTGTGGGAATTGTTCCCTCGTGATCTTACTCAAGAAACCTAGGCCCTGACCAGGGTGAACAAATTGGCCTTGTTTCAACTTTCTACTTAGACCAGGTGGTGGCTCCTGGCATGACTGGTGGAGACCACATATAGAACTGGCAGGAAACAGTGCCATAATGGATTAATAATGTCTGCCATAGAGAGAGTAAGGGGAGAGTAGTTGCTCACTTCAAAATCTATCTATTCTAAGATGCCTATTGCCCCACTTTTTAGCATCTCTGAAATCAGGGTGCATTGTATAATGGATGGCATCTTACAAATTGTTTTGAAATGGGCTTCTGTGGTTCACAAAATAATGGCACAATTAATAAAATAGACATTGAAAGGTACTTGCCATTTTTGTTTTGTTTGTTTAGAGAGCCATTGTTAGGATTTAATGAGCGCAGATCCAGAATGCCTGAACCTGGGAGGTCTCAGTGGAGTTAGTTTCTTCTCTCTGTGTTTCTGTCTCTCTCCTCCACTTTCATTTGCATCTCTGAGGTTTCATTCTGCACAGCCCCTTGGCCTTTGTTCTTTCTACCCTGCCAGCCCACCTCTCAGCATCTGTGAAGGTATATGCCTGGCCCCTGGACTGTGACACCTCCTTAGCACCCTCCCCATTATCCCTCTCTGTTCCAGCTCCACCATTGCTGGAAAACTTCTTCCATGTTTTTAAGTTCAAATTCCCTGGATCTTGAATGAATCAAATAACCTTTTTGAACATTTTTGAAGTTAGAGACTGCTGGCCAGCTTGTGAATTGCTTTTCCTATGGACTGCGCTAAGCCCTGATGGAGTTGGCCATGGCCAGGGTAAGGAGGCGGGTGGGTGGGAGGGTTGGGACCCCAAAGTACAACACGCCCTCCTGGAAGGCAGGGGCCTGGAAGAGTTCATGCCTACGTGTACTCCAGACCTCTGCCTGTATCTGCACCTTTACCTGAACCCACACCCACATCCATGCACAGCTTCCCGCTTCCCTCCCTTCCTTGGGCCTCCTGTGGAGAGGGGGGCTTTATCATGCTGTGCAAGGCCCATCTTGTTGGTCTGCTTACTTATTCCCTCTTGTCCTTCAACCCCACATGGCTGCTGTGATAACTGAGTGAATGAATGCATGCACTTAGAATGCGTTACTTGGATATTGAGGTACTTATTTTTTAAATCAGTTAATTAATAATTACTCTTCATTGTGGTGCACAGACTTCCCATTGCAGTGGCTTCTCCTGTTGCAGAGAACAGGCTCTAGGTGCGAGGGCTTCAGTAGTTGTGTAGCTCAGGCTCAGTAGTTGCTGTGTATGGGCTTGGTTGCTCTGAGGCATGTGGGATCTTCTCAGATCAGGGATTAAATCTGTGTCCACTGGGTTGGCAGGCAGATTCTCAACCACTGGGCCACTAGGGAAGTTCCAAGGCACTTACAATGGCACCCTGCATGTAGTGAGCAGCAAAGAAGGGCTCATTACCCAGGGCATTCTTGTGAGAGGTGTACTGCGTTGTTCATCTGTCGGTGCTTAGATGATATCAGTCATATTAGCCTCTCTTTCTTATCTTTATTATTTAATGATTGAACAATTTCATGTTATTGAATATCTAGTGCTTTGCTATAAAAATATTGTTTCATTTTGGGGTCCACGCACATACATTTGTGCATAAGCTCTGATTTTTCCTTAAAGGACATCACTGAAGGTGGACTTATGGGCCAATGGACACACACATCATGAAGGGCTGGCTACACATGGCCACCTTGTCCTCCAGCCTGGCGGCTCGATTTACACCCCGCCAAGCCAAATAGAAGATGCTTGCCCTCTTCCCCTGCACCAGGCCCAACAACACGCATTGCTGCTGTAAAATATAAAAGCTTCGGCCCCAGGGATCTTGACTCTGCACTGCAGTCCCACTGAAGGTAGAGGGTGTATGATCAGAAAGGCAGAGATCAGTGTGAGAGAGGAGGAAAATGCATGGAGGAAGAGATGGCTTCTCCTGGGGCAGGAGGCAGACGTGGAAGGGATGGCGGTGTAGGTCCTGACGTCAGAGTGGATGTCTGCTGAGCGCAGAACCAGGGCTGCCGATGGCAGGAGCTGGAGGGGCTGGTGGGGGATGGGCAGGCTCCGCCACTGTTCCTGGAACTGAGCTGCCTCCTGGTTCCATGTTACGTTCATTTTGATTGTAAGTACGGGTTTGCTGTCCCTAATGGCAGGGTTGGGTAACGATGTGGTGGCGGGAGGCATGCGCTGCTACCCAGGAGAATCTGGACTGCAGATTCGCGATGCAGATGGAACGCCTGGCTGTTTGATTTTTGCCTCCCATCATCTGATTGTGTTTGTGGAGCTGGAGATGTGGGGAGGCCAGCTTTCTCTCTGATATTTTTTTTCTGTTGTTTGTAATTTGGAATGTGGCTAGAGAACAGACAGTGGCTAAGGAGCCGTTGACGATGGATGAGCTGGAATTTGCTGTGGGGCTTTGTCAGGGAGAGGCAGAGGGCACCGGGTGGCTTGCCTGAGATGGTTGGGGAGGAGAGTTCAGACGTTTGTGTAATGGAGGCTAAGGAATTGGATCTTCTCCTGGACAGTCTTCGAAGGCATTGGGTGTCTGAAAGGTGGTTTGTGGCTTAGACTGTATGTTAGTTCAGAATGCTGTCAGCTGCAAGTAACTCACTCAAGACTAATAGAAGGTAAACCTGGGAGGTGACTCTTCTCACAGGTCAAGAGGGATGGAGGTAGCAGGTAGCTGAGCTCCATCAATGCTCCGAGGTGGCATCTTGGAGACTGTCTCCAGCCCAAGGTGTTGCAGCAGCTCTAAGCATTCTATTTACACATTCCCCGCCCCTGAATCCTTTCCTACAAAACACCCTCTTTTCACTTCTTAAACACACTGGGACTTCCCTGATGGCCCAGTGGTTAAGAATCTGCCTTGCGATGCAGGGGATGTGGGTTCGAGCCCTGGTTGGGGAACTAGGATGTTTCACGCCACAGGGTAACTAAGCCTGTGTGCCACAGCTAGAAAGGCCATGATGCACTGCAAGGAAAGATCCCGTGCGATGCAACTAAGACCCGACACAGCCAAATAAATACATAAATATATTAAAAAAATAAACAAACCCACCAACAACACATCATCATCTTTGTTTCAAAGAGATGTGCAACCATCCCACAGAACTGGCCACAGATGGTGGGTCAGTGGAGCGGCCACAAGCCCGGAGGGATCCTCACTGCCGGTCTCATTGCTTGTCTCTGCCTCACCCGCAGGGCGTCAGCACAGGCGAAGGGAGGCAGCCAGGATGTTGGCTCTGATTCCACATTCTGATCCCCTATGGGTGGGGCTGCCGTGGGTGCCCCCTGGACAGGCAGCCAGGACAGAGCATACACACAGCCTCAGAGGTCTGGGGCTGGGTTCGAATCTCAGACCCACCGTGTAGAGCCGTGTGGCCCTGGGCAGGTCTGGGGGCACCTCTGATTCTCAGTTACTCCATCTATCCAATGAGGGTGAGAATACACAGGCAAGAACTGCTGTGAGGACTCGAGAGAAAGCAGGAAATGGCCCCAGCACTGTTCCTGACACTGCAGGGCTCAATAAACAGTCACCTCTTATCATGTTCCTGCTGGAGGAGGGGAAGTAGATGGAAAGAAAAGTACAAGTGATGGGACGTGTCATCGCCTTTGATTCCAATGTGTGTTGTGATAAAGAGATTTAAGACACCAGTGTGGATGCTGTGGGTTTCTAGGATAACTTTCCATGTACCCAGGCTGGAGCCCCTGTTGCATCCACTACGCAGACGTAAAAGCCCACAGTAGACTCTGCAGGACACTGCATTGGTTCCGATCTTTAATCTGAAAAGAGGACTCTTCTTATTCTCCATGCATGTGACAATGAACAGATGGGCTGAAATGAAGGCACGTGCAGGTACATCTCCACCAACTGCTGCCAACCCACCAAAATGTCTGCCTTCCCATCACTAGACAAGGGAACTGGGACCTGGCATCTGGGAGAAACCACCAGACACTGAAGCCTTCCCATGCCTGGAAACCACCACACCAGCATCTTGGGGTGGTTAAGGTCACCAGCTCCAGCTGTCCTCAGTGGGATGCTTACATGGAATGAGTTTCTGGGACAACTTCAGGGTCACCAGTGGTGGTAAAGTAAATGGATGGGGGGGGCCAATTCTGAAAGGAAAGCCACATCCGAGCATCTGGATTCAATTTGATGAAGAACTGGCAGTGGAAAGAGTCTTAGATTCTATCTAGTCCAGGCTCCTTATATGACAGATGAGAAAACTACAGCCAAGAATGGGGAAGTAACTTGCTTTTGATCATGTAAGTTGTGGGAGTGCGATTCCATTCATCTAACCACCAATCCATCCCTCCACCCATCCACCAATCCATCCACCCATCCATCCTTCTATATACCCATCCATTCACCCACCCATCAATCAATCAGAGATGTGTGCTGAATGCTTCTGAGGTGCCAGGTACTGTACTGGGTGCTGAGCTTGGGGTCCCAATGGCAGCTCTGACCCCCATCCTCAGGGAGTTTACAGTCGGGTGGAAGAGACCGATTACAGCAAATCACACACTTAATTTCAATTGGGATCACTGCCATGGGGGAAAATTCATAGTACTAAGGAGTCTTGGAGGACCTGGGAGGTAGAAAGTAGTCATTAAACTGAAGCCTGAAGGATGAGGAGGGCCCGACAGACAAGGGAAAGGGTGGAGGTCAAGGGGAGTATTTCAGGTGGAAAAAAGGCTCTATCAAGAGAAGATGGTTGGGACAGGAGAGAATGAAGGAAGCCTAGAGGTGCTGGGGAGGCCAGCAGCGTGAGAACCCAGCCTTGGACCTTCCAGGCCTGGCGCTCTCTCCTCTGTGCCCATAGGTCCCATCCCAGGACTCTATACCTTACGGAATCAGCATCTCCTCCATTTCCATGTTTGGAGAGAACTGGATGATGAAAATACCTAGTGGATTTGCTAGAAAATGTTCATTCTGGACTGGACTGGGATTGGGGGCTAGGGGAGGAGCCTATATGGTTTATACAAAATAAAATATCAACTAATGTGGCACACATCATAAAGAAGTAAATTATCTCCCAAAATAGGAAGTCTGGGTTCAGTGCCCTGTGATGGAATGAGTTTCCCAGTAATGCTCAGCATCTCTGAGGTTCTCATGGCCTTCCCAGCATTGTCACAAGGCGGCAGGGGTTTCCTGAAACATCATCTCTCATATGACTTCCTCCAAAGGCAGGTAGATGAACAAGTGACCTCTCTCCTTTCACTGGGGAGAAAACCTCTTTTCCAGGAGTCTCACAGCATACTTTCTCTCATGGGTCACTGGCCCAAACTGGGTCATGTGCTAACTGCTGGTGGTAAGAGGCTGGAAAGGTGATTATCTAGGAGGAGAGGAAGATTTGCATGTGGCTGTCTGTCACATGCCTCTAGCTATGGAGGTAGTAAACCAACCCAAAGGAATGAGCCCTCTTTCCATTCCCATTCATAGTCCTCCTGGTGCCTATTATCTATCTATTTCTGCAATTCACACTTGTTAGTATTTCAATGTGTGATGTGGTATGGAAGAAGCATTTGATAGAATTCAACACTTAGCCAATAAGAACTGGAAAGGAACATGCAGAGTAACCAGATAGTCATGTAGGGAAAAAAGGAACTCCAACCCCTACCTCACACCACATACAAAAATGAATTTTAAATCTACCGAAGATCTAAATGCAAGAGCTAAAACTATAAAACTTCTAAAAGAAAGCACAAGAAATGTATCTTCATGAAGTAAGGTTTTCTTAGACATGATAGAAGATGCGCTAACTAAAAAAATGGATAAAATTCAAACCTAAAAACATTTGCTCTTTAAAAAGTACTATTAAAAACAAAAGGTGAAGCTTTACACTGCAGGAAATACAGAACACAGAGACTGATCTGTTCTCTTTAGGAAGGAAGAATAGGGAAAGCTAGGTCCTCAGCTGTGGAATGTGAATCCACAATCATCATTATCCATCAATCATTATCATTAATAAAGGAAGGGCTGCCCCCAGTCGGACATCTCTTTTGCGTCAGGTCCTATACCGTCTGCCCTTGACACCCTCTCTAATCTAAACCTCTCACCAGATAGGTGAGATAGAGAATGGTCCCCCAGTCACAGATGAACAAACTGGGTCTGAGATAGCACACACCTGGGGTGGCAGATGGCGTCCGTGGTGCCAGTTCTTCACCCTTTCCTACATTTTTGCATTTGCCCTGTAACTGGGGAGAGCTCTGACTCCAAGGGCAGGGCAACAGGCTCCACCCCTGGACTTTGGCCTCAGCCACATGACTTGCGTTGGTCACCATGAGGGAAGGGGGTTTAATAAGTGGCCCTAGACTGGGACGTGCTCTCTGGCAATGTTGCCATGGCCACAAGGACACGCCGGAGCTGGCCTGCTGGAGATGAGAAGCAAGTGCAGCTGAGTGGGCGCCCTCTTTGTCCCAGGAACTGTCAGCATAGATCAGCCCCATTGCCGATCCCAGAACATGAGTGAATCCAGCCGAGATCAGCAGAGCTGCCCAGCTGAACCCCATCTCATTCCAGATGCACAAGCGATACACACTTACGGTTCTCATGATGTTGAGGTTCTGTGGTTGTTTGTTATGCAGCTCTCTCATGTCAAAAGCTAACAGATACACCCAGTGAGCACTGAAGTCAGGATTTGTGCTCAAGTCTATTGACTCCACCATCCATGCACCTCCCCCTACAATACTGTTTTCGCTGTGGTTCTCATAATTATTTGCATTCACGGCAAAGTCTAGGATTTAACATTTTGGAGACTATAGGAATGCATGTTGGGTGAGTGGGCTTTATCTTTTGTGGTTGTCAGAGAGAATGGGAGGGATACCATTTGGAAACTTGGGAGTCAGAATATAATCCACACCATGTGGCTGGAGTCTGGAGTCACTGGAGTTAGTGACTGCTCCCAATTTGCTCCCCATCCTTCCTGGGGCACATGCCAAGCAAAAGCCTTCTTGTGTTTGCCTCTAGTACTTAGGAAAGAATGCTAATAGTAATCCTCTAATCCTAACAGCTAAAATGCACCAAGCACCTACTCTTACTAACCTCCACTTCAGTTCAGTTCAGTCGCTCAGTCGTGTCTGACTCCTTGAACCGCAGCACGCCAGACCTCCCTGTCCATCACCAACTCCCAGAGTCCACCCAAATCCATGTCCATTGAATCGGTGATGCCATCCTACCATCTCATCCTCTGTCGTCCCCTTCTCCTGCCCCCAATCCTTCCCAGCATCAGGGTCTTTTCCAGTGAGTCAGCTCTTCACATCAGGTGGCCAAAGTATTGGAGTTTCAGCTTCAACATCAGTCCTTCCAATGAACATCCAGGACTGATCTCCTTTAGGATGGACTGGTTGGATCTCCTTGCAGTCCAAGGGACTCTCAAGAGTCTTCTCCAACACCACAGATCAAAAGCATCAATTCTTCCGCGCTCAGCTTTCTTTATAATGGCAAACCACTTCAGTATTCTTGCCTTGAGAACCCCATGAACCTCCACATGGACCATCCCAATTAATCTTCCCAACCATCAAGGAGCCTTATTATTTGCATTTTACACATGAGAAAACTGAGGACCCATCAAAATGTCCTCATCATCGGTTTCTGGAAGAACTGCAAACTGAAGAGTGATGTTTCACAGCTTAGAATCTGAGAGAGTTATTGGGAAAACTGCCAATGGCAAAGATGTCGATTACATTTTAGTTACTAATTCAACAAATCAGTTCGACGTAACCATTCTTCATGAGGCCAAGTGATGAAGTAAGTACTTAACCTTCAAAATGCAGGGAGCAAAAACCAAACAGGAGAGAGAGTCCAGTCCATAAATACAGTGGTGATTCCAACACTCCTCTCTCAATAATTGAAAAAACAAGCAAACACAACAAATCATGACAGGTATAGAAGACTTGCACTCTATAAACCAGCTCGACCTGAGGGACGTCAACAGAACATGCTACCCAACAACAGCAGAGCCTGGCACTTCTCCTGAGCACATAGAGTACCACCCAAGGTTGGCCAGCCATTTTCTGGACCACTATGGTTCACGGCCTGTGTTTTCATAGCCCATGACCGAAGCAAGGTTTTTATATTTAAGGGCTGTCCCAAATAAAACTAAACAAAACCAACAAAGAATACACAACAGAGGCATTACCTGGCTTGCAAACCCTAAAATGTTTGCAATCTGCCCCTTTACAGAAAAACCTGCTCTTCCACTATTCTGGATCATAAAGCAAGTCTCAGTAAAGTTAAAAAGGTTGAAACCATACAAAATATATCTTTTGATGATAGTGAAGCCAAGCAATTATTACCATGAAAGCATATGAAAAAAAAACAAAGAAACAAACAGACCAATCCACAGAACAGGGTGTCCAGCAGCCCATATGTATGTATGGGCATTTCTCACATGATGACAACAAAGGTATTTCAGTACATCATGAAAAGGACCAACCACTCAATAAATGGCATCAAGACAATTGGCAAAAGTGCAAAAGCAAAAAAAGAAAAAAAACAACCTACATCATAAAATATTAAGAATAAATTTAGAAGACTTTGAAGATAGGGAACGTTTTCTTAAAAGTATAAATGCAAAAGCAAACCAAGTCAAAAATCTGTGTAACAATCAACACCATAAACAAAGTGAAAATCCAGGTGACCAACTGGGAAAAAATACTTGCAAAATATAAAGACATCCAAAATATTTAATGCACTCTTAAAGATCAGGTTAAAAGAAGATAAACACTCACCTACAGGACATCCAAGCAGAACCGTTCAAAGGACAAGGGGAGGCAGCACCTGAAAGAAGAGCATAAATGCCAGGTGTGAAAAGATATCCAAACACATTGGGGAGCAGAAAAACGCCAATTAAAATAATAGGATAAGGGATCTCTCTGGTGGTCCAGCCGCTAAGACTCCCAGCTCCCAATGTAGAGGCCCGGGTTCCATCCCCGGTCAGGGAAGTAGATCCCACATGTCGCGACTAAAAGATTCCACATGCTGTGACTAAGACCCAGCGCGGTCACATAAGTAAGTTTTTTTTAAATAAAAAATAAATTAAAATAACAGGATATTGCTATTAGTTCACATGTTAGTCATAATGCAAAGACTGGCCATGGCCAGCGCTAGGAAGAGAATGGGGAGTAAGCTTGACCATCACTAGTCCACAAACCGCTATGTTTTTTACAGAAGTGATTGATAGGATCTACTCAAACTGTAAACTCACACATCTGACAACCCAGACACTGCACTTTTTAGAACTCAGTTTTGATGAAGAAATATCCACGTGAGCACAGAGGGGTAGGTCTGGGGACGTCAGGGCAAACATTTTTATTATAAGAAGACATGGGAAGTAACTGAAATGACGATGGATATGGACATGGCAAAGCAAACTGCGGCATTTGAAAACCATATGAAAAACTGAGCACTGGCTTAAACAACGAGACCAAAATACCGAGGACATGGAAAGATCTCTATGTGAGATCTAAAAAACAGTACAAGTGAATGTATGTGCAGAAGGGAACCAGAGTCACTGACGTAGAGAACAAACCAATGGTTACCACTGGGAAGAGGGAAGGGGGAGGGGAAAAGGAGGGGCAGGGTACGAAGAGGTACAAAGTACTGTGTATAAACTAGGTAAACAACCAAGGCAGCTTGTACAGCGTGGGGCGTTGCAGCCATCGTCCTGTAATAACTTTTAACGGAGTATGATCTGTAAAAAATATCGGATCACTCTGCTGCACACCTGATGTTAATATAATATTATAAATCAGCTATACTTCAATTTAAAAAAAAAGATTTTGGAGTTCCTTGGCAATGCACTGTTTAAGACTCTGCCTTCCAATGCAGTGGGCACTGGTTAAACCCCTGATCAGAGAATTAGGATCCCGCATGGCGCTGTGCAGTATGGACAAAAGTATGAAAAACAAAAGCACTTCTAAGATATTGATGGGAGAAAAGGGGGGCTCCTGAGTGGTATTACACCATCTATGTTTATAAACTGTGCAGGGAAGCAGCTCCTCTGTGTACACAGATTTATGTCTGTGTGAAAAAAAAGTGAAAGTGTTAGTCTCTTAGTCGTGTCCGACTCTGTGCGACCCCAAGGACTGTAGCCTTCCAGGCTTCTCTGTCCATGGGATTCTCCAGGCAAGGATGCTGGAAAGTCTTCAGTATATCCAGCAAAGTTTTCTCACTATAAGGAGAATACAAGTGAGTTTTGTTGTTTCTTTGGGCTTTTGTCTATTTTCCAAGATAGAGGTTATTTCTGAAATTTAATTTTATTTTATTTAAAAAAAGTTTGTGGTTTTTTTGACGTGGACCATTTTTAAAGTCTTTATTGAATTTCTTACAATATTGCTCCTGTTTTATATTTTGGGTTTTGGCCATCAGGCATATGGGATCTTAGCACCCTGACCAGGGACTGAGCCCGCACCCCCTGCACTGGAAGGCGAAATCTCAACCACTGGACCACTGAGTGAGGCCCTGAAAATTTTTTTTAAAAAAGGGTAAAAGTGTGTGAGGCAGTGCATGGTTACAGCACAAGGATGGATCCACTCTCTAAGAGAAGGCAGCTTCCCTGCTGCCCCAGCCCGGCCAGGTCAAGTGCTCTGTACTTCCTGACGCTATGTAAATTTATACTGTCACTTTACCCTGTTAATCCAGCCAGTACTTTGGCCACCTGATGCAAAGAGCTGACTCATTAGAAGAGACTCTGATGCTGGGAAGGATTGAAGGTGAGAGGAGAAGGGGACGACAGAGGGTGAGATGGTTGGATGGCATCACCGACTCAGTGGACATGAGTTTGAGCAAGCTCCGGGAGTTGGTGACGGACAGGGAAGCCTGGCGCGCTGCAGTCCATGGCGTTGCAGAGTCGGACACGACTTAGTGCCTGAACAACAACAAGCCATCCTGAGCTGAGGGAGACAATCGCCCTTCCCTATGAGGGTGTCTGAGGAGCTTCTAGGCCTTTCAGTTTTATTCTCAGCTCTAAATCTAGGAGGGAGGAGTTGGCCTTTCCCCACAACATCTGATGCTTCCTTCCCTCTCGTCCTCCTTCATCCCACGTCACCCACCAGCAGTCCTTCCCCAGAGGCTCTCCTGGTCTGAGGGCTCTGAGAGGACCCTTAGCGATGAGGGAACCAGGGAGACGAGGTCACAGTAAGTGGCCCAAGTGGCCAGGGTCCTTGCCTGGGGTAGGCCACTCTATGCAGCTCCCCGTAAGCTTTAGGATTCTTTGCAAACTCCACAGAACACAGGGGCTTAAACTCCAAGTTGTGACAAAGCCTCTGAAACCACATTGAGTGGGAAATCATCTTTCTGAGCATACTGGGGACCTCTGGGGGTGTGGGAGGGTAGTAGGATCTCCCAGGAGAAGGCGGAGAAGGAGGCAGCAATGGGGGGCATGGAAGGGGGGGAATAGGCTTTGATATCATCCCTTATAGTCTGGAGGCTAGGAGGGCATCTGCGGAAAGTGATCCCCACGGCAGAGGTGTAGGACACATCTATTTCTCCTTGCAATAGAGCTGACTGAAGCCCTCAGTACCCTGGCTCCAGAGCCCTGAAGCAGGTTTGTCAAACTCCAGATCAGGAAGCGTGGGTGAGTGGGGAGTCCATTTAGCAAGTTGAAACCAAGTTATTAAAAAATTTAAAGCTTCAAAAAATGAAATAGGCTGGACTGGTGCTCCTCAAACATGGTCACTGTGCAGCCTGGGGAAGAGCCCTCGATTCTGAATTTCTAAGTCAGATGATGCTCATGCTGCTGGTCCAGGAACCACATTTTGAGAAGCAAAGGATGAGAGGCAGATGGGAATGGACAAAACATGTCAGGGAAGCGCATAGCGTAAGGTTACATCTCATCTTGTGAGCTTTTATTTCAAGTGTGTGTGTGTGTGTGTGTGTGTGTGTGTGTTGGGATGTGTTTTTTTATAATGGACTGGGATCCAAGAAAGTGAAAAACACTGAACTGAAATCAGGAGGACTGGAGTCTAAAGGCAAACACACTCAGGTGGATCTGGGCTATGGATCATTCTGACTCTGTTTTAAACATGAAAATGTCCCTCTCAGGGACATACGTCTTATCTGGTCCTGAGTTGCTTCCATTACAAAAATTTGGACTTGTGCCATTTCCTGTGGTGCGGGCTTACACAGAGGGGTGAGAAGGGCATATCTATTTTGGAGTCTCATTTCAAAACCTCCCAATATCGCCGAAATCAACTGGCACAAACAGAGTGCCTGGGAGTTTCTTTCATAGAGATGGCAAAGTGCGTCTATCAATGGAGCACATGCAGCCGGGCGGAAGGGCCCGCCAATGGCCGCTCCATCAACCTTGGCAGATGTGTACATTACCCTTTGATCTCCAAGGATGCTGTATTTAGATGACATAATGCGTTTGGGGTTATCTTTCTTGAAGGTAGAAGGGACGTAAGCAGATACCCACTCTTGCAAGATAAAATTAGCACCTCTTTGCTGGAAGATAAACATTTTTTGGCAGGAAAGCTCTGATTAAAGTACAAAGCGGCCAGGGGTATTAGGCTGCACCCCTTTGAGTGAAATTCCTATTTATAATAAAAGGAAATAGCACTGCTATGACATAAAGCAATGGGGAGCCGCCACTCCCGCTGGAAAGACGGGGCTTCGCTATTGCAGCTGTTTTTGCAAAGCACCACTGTGGTCCAAACTTGGGGTTGGGGGTGAACAGAAGAAAGGGGGTGCTCTGTGTGGAAGCCTCACCCAGAGACAGTCCCGTTGATCCTGGCACTTCCTGTCCCCACATCCCGGGGCTGCTGTGAGCAGTTGTGGGGTCTGCTCCCTGCCCAGCAGAGTAGGCGCTCCCACCCACTGCAGTCACCTAGCTGCTCACCCTGGCAAGGGCTGGGTCAGCCCAGGGCGGGCACTGTCTGGAGAATTCCTGCAGAGGCGCTGTGTAGACTAGCTCTGGACACCCTGTCTAACCCCTAGATGCTTGGTGCCTATTCCCACAGGGCACCAAGGCTTTTTGCTCCCAGGACCCCTGTCCCCATGTCTCTCCCTCTGCACCTGCCTCTGGTGGCTCAGATGGTAAAGAATACGCCTGCAATGTGGGAGACCTGGGTTCTGTCCCTGGGTGGAGAAGATTCCCCTGGAGGAGGGCATGGCAACCCACTCCAGTATTCTTGCCTGGAGAATCACATGGACAGAGGAGCCTGGTGGGCTGTAGTCCATGGGGTCGCAAAGAGTCAGACATGACTGAGCGACTAACACAGCACAATACTGGACTGTGAACCAGATAAGACCTGGTCCTGCCCAAGGCTCAGCAAAGAAGCCAGGTGTACACAGGGTTTTAGACTTTTTGTTTTTCCGAACTGGAAGGTTACCTCCACCACTCCTTTCCTATGTGTGCACGTTAACAGTGGGATTTCAATGATGGCACCCACTCGCCACGAGGATGCCAAAAGCTAGGCTGCTGATGGTGGTCCTCCCTCCCTTCGCAAGCCAAGCCGATTAATAAGGGCACTTGGCTTCTGTGGTGTCCAGGCTTCCTCTGCAAACACCCGTAGGTGTGGCTGGTACCATTGAGAACATGATAAAAACTGGTTGAAACCTACTAGGGCCAAGATGGTAGAGGATTTGCCTTCCAGGACAGCTTGAGCCTCATTATACATTCACTGTAACACATAAGCTAAATGACACACCTACAGTTCCCAGGCTGACCATCAAAGACCAAAGAGTGGGTGGTGGCCTAATTTCTGGAAATCCCCACCCCTTTCAACCCATTCCAGTATTCTTGCCTGGAAAATCCCATGAACAGAGGAGCCTGGTGGGCTACAGTCCATGGGGTTGCAAAGAGTCAGACATGACTGAGCACGCAAGCATGCACACACTTCCCAAAATAGTTGGAATAGTCCCCCCACTCAATAGCCTGTGAAATCACCCAGCCTATAGAAGCTAACCTCCCTATATTTCAGGGACTCCCTCGCCTTCTGAGACGGCCCACATTTTGTCTGGGGAGTGTGTATCTCTCTAAATAAATCTACTTCTTACCTATCACTTTGTTTCTCACTGAATCCTTCTGTGTGGACACATACAGAACCGGAGCTTCATGAAGTTCTCAGACCAGGTGTGCGATTATGAAGACAGTGGTTTTGAGTTCCAGCCCGTGGGTTCCAGTCCTAGTCTGAGTTGTGTGGTTTCCGCATCACAGTCCGGCCCTTTGCAGGCTGTCTCTAACCCCAGTCCTCTCCACAGGTCAGTCCTCTGAAGCCTGAGTTTCAGCCCCCAGCCCCACAGGTACCAGCAGCCGCACGTCTCGGGCTGGGGACCACAGCGAGGAGGTGTGGAACCTTTGTGCGGCTCTCTCTCTGTTCTGGCTGCTACCAACCGGCCGCTGCGCTCTCCTCTGGGCCTCCAAGGCTCCCCCTGTGTCCCCGCTAAGGTCCCCACCTGTGAAGGGGCTTCCCACGGTGGGGGGACCTTTCCTCCTTTCCAGCTTCCTCCTGGGGGTGCAGGTCCCGTCCGGATTCCTTTTTCTCTTTTTTTCTTTCGTCCTAGCCGGTTACGTGGAGCTCTTTCTTGCCCCTCGGGGTGTCTGGTATCCTCTGCCAGTGTTCAGTGAGGTATTCTCCAGGAACTGTTCCATGTGGGGATGTATTTTGGCTGTGTCTGTGGCAGGAGCAGAGCTCCTTGTCCTTCTATTCCACCATCTCAACTCCTCTCTCTGCACATGCAATTAGGCTAAGGGTCTCCGGCTGAGCTCGTCCTGAACCCGGCATGGATGGGCCCTCAGTCCAAGGACAGGTGTCCTTATAAGAGACAGAAGAGAGAGACAGGAGAGGTGGTATGAAGATGAAGGGGGAGGCTGGAGGGAGGCGGCCACGAGCCAAGGGACACCTGAAGCCAGTGTGGGGCCAAGACCCCACAACTAGGAGCCCTGTATGGGTGACTCTGGGCTGACGTAACACCGTAATTTTTAACACTCCTCTTTATCCTAAAAAACAGCCAGGTGTCCACAATATATAATACCTCCCCTGCACGAAGGATTTTAAGCAAGAGGATGACTCGCCGACACCTGGGAAGTGGCATGCCACGCTGACTGCCATGTGAGAAGGTCTCGGAGGGGCGAGGGTGTGTGGGGAAGAGCAGCCATCCGCCAGGGTGACTGCATCGGGGGAAGGAGACAATCAGATACCTGGGGAGTCCGGGGCATGGAAGCTGATGCCAAGGCTCGCTATGGCACTGCGTCTATTGGTCCTTTCAGGGCATCAGTGGAGTCTTAGCTCAGTCCTGTCCCCAAGTGGGTCCAGTGGGTCCCCAAACCTGTCCTGTGGTTGCTTCCTCTGCTCCGGAATGCTTAATTGAAGCAGACACCTCTGGCCATTCGCTCCAGGGAGGGGCAAAGCGTAGGTCAGAGTGGATTCCCGGGTTGTTGGTGGGGCTCCTGCTCCCACAATCAGTTACTGCAATTCTGGCCCCTGTCACTTTGCTCAGTTCATTTACTCCTGTCCTGGGTGACCCTGGAGTAAATGCGGCCGGAGGAGGGGCCCCCTCTCCCTTTCAGGATTTTCCCCTCAGGGCTGGGCTCTCGGGTCACCTCCTCCCAGGACCTGTGCTCACAGGGCGGCGTTTCTCCCTGTGGGCCACACACACTTAGAGCCTCTCATGGTCTCCTGACACTGACTCTGCACACAGCTGAACGGGACTCAGAAACTTGTTTAGTCGCTCAGTCGTGTCTGACTCTTTGGCAACCCCATGGCTCCTCTGTCCATGGGATTTCCCAGGCAAGAATACTGGGGTGGGTTGTTATTTCTTTCTCCAGGGGATCGTCCTGATCCAGGGATCAAGCCCACATTTCCTGCATTGGCAAGCAGATTCTTTACCACTGAGCCACCAGGGAAGCCCCTCAGAAACTATAGTGATGCATAAATTCACCCCCATCTTCCGTGCTAATGGCAAGAACAAACACTGACCTGGAGTTTCCTTTGTGCTCCTTGTAAGGGCTGCCTCTTCAAAGTGAGTGGTGATTTGAACTGGTCCCACCCTTCCTGCTTTGGAGAGCCCTCCTCTGTCCCCTCTCCAGCCCACTTTGTGTTTCCCAAATCTCTTCATTAATCCTGGTTTGGGGGAGGGAGCCTGCAGGTAGTCATTTACACCTTAGCATAAATTTCTGCCACTGCCTTTCTGTCCCTCTTGGGGAGGGCATTTTGTAAGTCACACTCATCATGAATGCAAGTGATATGTTCCCCAGAAAAACATGCCAGTGAGGACAGGTGAGCCAGGCATGTTACCTGTGCCACCCCTCTCTGGTGGTGGTGGTAGCTTAGCTGTTCAGTTGTGTCAGACTCTTGTGACCCCATGGACTGTAGCCTGCCACGCTTCTTGGTCCATGGGATTTCCCAGGCAAGAATACTGGAGTGGATTGCCATTTCCTTCTCCAGACCCCTCTCTGAGGAACCCTGAATTCTCTTCCCTCCACTGTCCAGACCGCCAGGACCCTGTAAGTGTACCTTCTTCTCTAGGGAGTGTTCCCAAGACTCCTTGCCACACCTGACACATCCCCTTTACTCTGTCTCTTTCTGATCACAGACATGTGCACTGGAGTGTCTGGCCTATAAAAATAGTGTCCAAGCTCCTTCACTTCTCCAAAACCAGGGTCTCTTCTCAGCCCCGTCATCACCCGCACACCACATCCCCATGCAAACCATACTCAGCTCATCTGGAAAAACAGGCTCCTCCAGTCTCCTCCTCCAAAAAACAGTTCTTTCCTTTTCAAAGATGGATTTGATATTTGATACATCGAAAGCAGGAGGAAAAGCCGCAATGTCATTTCCACTTGACAGTTTAGTATTGATTTTGTTTTCAGTTACATCTTTGTAAGCCTTGTTCAGGCTTTAGCTTAATCCATCCTGGCTATTGCATGGATTCTCCTTGCTCAAGACCTCTGAGATCTCAGATTCTTAGAAATATTCCCTCCAAGTCCTCAAGGATCACCTGATTAATTTCAACACTTTAATCCAGCCCAGAGCAGATTGAGATAAACCCTGAAAAGATTACGGGGCTATCCCCATGCCTGTACAAAATTCAACATAAAAGCAGGGAAGTGAAGCGAAGTGAAGTCGCTCAGTCGTGTCCGACTCTCTGCGACCCCATGGACTCTAGCCTACTAGGCTTCTCCGTCCATGGGATTCTCCAGGCAAGAACACTGGAGTGGGTTGCCATTTCCTTCTCCAGGAGATCTGCCCGACCCAGGGATTGAACCCGGGTCTCCCGCACTGTAGGCAGATGCTTTACCATCTGAGCCACCAGGGAAGTCCCCTATAAAAGCAGTACTCATCCATGAAAAAGAGGTAAGGAAATTCAGCAAAGTGCTAAGGGCTGTGATTATATTTACCGTTAGTATATTTAATGTGATTTGGTTTACAGGTTCATTTTCTTTTCTGTTCATTGAGTCTCAGATTTGTTCTAATTTTTTGTCATGTTTCCCGGTTTCCCCCCTCTACTGGCTTGTTTGTAATTTTCTTATTTATCTGTAGTTTTATCTGCTCAAAGTTATGTAGTAGCCTAGATGGATACATGTATACCTATGCTGAGTCCCTTTGTTGTCTACCTGAAACTATCACAATGCTGTTAATTGGCTGCGCTCCAATATAAAATAAAAAGTTTAAAAAATCAGTTCTATTTGTGTGTTTCTACATTCTTTTGAAACATTTTACTTATTGTATAGATTTACATTTCTTGCTTTTAATTTCTTTTTCTTTTTTCTTGATGTTTAACTTACATCCATAGGGCTTCCCTGGTAGCTCAGTTGGTAAAGAATCTGCTTGCAATGCAGGAGACCCTGGTTCAATTCCTGGGTAGGGAAGATCTGCTGGAGAAGGGATAGTCTACCCACTCCAGTATTCTTGGACTTCCCTTGTGACTCAGCTGGTAAAGCATCCACCTGCAATGCGGGAGACCTGGGTTCGATCCCTGGGTTCAGAAAATTCCTTGGAGAGGGGAAAGGCTACACACTCCAGTATTCTGGCCTAGAGAATCCCATGGACTGTTTAGTCCGTGGGGTTGCAAAGAGTTAGACACGACTGAGTGACTTTCAGTAACTTATATCCAGGGAAGTACAGAAAGTGTACAAGTCTTAAATTTATAGCTTGATGGTTTTACGTGTATGTACACCTCAATACAAGGTATACACCAGCACCCAGGGCACCCCAGCCAGAAGACCTGCCCCTTCTCAGCCTAAACCCTCCCCAGAGATGGCCTCTATTCTGACCCTACCCTCAGTGCATATGGAGAAAACACCGAATTCCTCAATCACGTTCTTGATCTGGGTAGCTTAACTGTGATCTGGGCAACCCACTGGGGTCTTTATCCTTCCTGGCAAACTTCCAGGATCCCTAAGAGTGGGGCTCACATGAATGTACCCCATTCCTCAACCTGTCTTCGGGGTGACATTCAAGCCATGGCTCAACCTCTCATGGCCTCCTGCTCATGCAGTCTGCCCCCTTCCACCATGGCTGACCCAGAAAGTCAATGGCCAACCCTGCCCAACCGATCACAGCCAAGCGATGCACCAAAAGCCTGAACACTATGTCCTGAGGAATGTACTTCAGACAGGGACTTCTGCCTGTGTGTCATCCTGGAATAAAAGCTGGGCTATGCAGGCAAGAGTCTGCAGACCTGGCGCCTAGCCCTTAGGGATGCTAAGTCCCTCATCCTCCTCCACCATGCCAGCATCCTGACAGACATCACCAATCCATCTTCCACTCCCTCCTCCCCAGCCCTGAGGGAGGCAGTGTCTAAACCAGCCGTCCTCAGAGCCCGCTGCACATTGGGGTGCTTGGGTGCTTTGAAAGCAACCTGATGCCTGGGCCACACCCCCAAGGATTCTGAGTTAATTAGTCTAGGGTGCAGCCTAGGCACTGGATTTTTCAAATTCTCCCCTGGTGACTCTAAAGTATGGTCCAGGTTGAGAACTCTTGCTCCCAACCGAGGAGCCTGGGAAGCCACCCTCACCAAGCAGGTGAAGCCCACGGTCGGTCTGCTCTAAACCCAGCCACCCTGAGTGGTTCACAGACTGACCCAGGTGACTTGGGCATCCCTGGGTGCTGGCTGATGAGGGACAAGCTCAGTACCATCCAGACCTGCTCATCTGAACCTGCACTTTAGCCAGACCCCCGGGCTCGTGTGCGCACTGCACACAAGGGCCCTGGACAAGAGGAATCCCCAGGTGCAGCCCTGACATCTGTGGTTTAGCTCAGCCCACCTCCCTCCACCACTCACAGGTGTGAGTTTAAGAGATGGTACCCTTCCAGGATTGTCTTATACTGATGTCACAATCTATTTTTCCTTTTATTTCCCTTTCTCTCTTTTTTTTTGGCATTTGTTCTTAATCAACAGAAATGTTCTCCCCATAGTTTCTGTAAATAAATCCCTTAATATGAAAGCTAATGTCCTCCAAAGAACTCATGATAATTAAAAAAAAAAAAAGTCTTTTCCCATGAAGTCCACTTCCCACAGTAAAAGTCTGTGGCCCTTTCACTTTGGAGGCAAAGGTCCAGGGGCATTTCCACAGGACTATGTCTGGGGGGCCGAGGGGGTCAGTCACAGCTATATGTATTTAAGAAGAAATCCGCAGAAAAAGTTAAGAAGATACAAGACTTTGGGGGCTCAGTGGTAAAGAAGCCACCTGCCAATGCAGGAGGCACAGGTTCGATCCCTGGTCTGGGAAGATCCTCTGGAGGAGGAAACGGCAACCCCACTTCAGTATTCTTGTCTGGAGAATTCCAGGGACAGAGGAGCCTGGCAGACTACAGTCCATGGGGTTTCAAAGAGTCGGACAAGACTGTGCGACTGAACAACAACAACATATTACAGAAAAGAAAAAAAATCACCCACAACCCCATCACTCTATTATTTCAAGATTTTTGTATTTGAAAAAATGTTGCCATCATTTTAATCATATATGTGTGTGAGTACTTTAAGAACATTCTAGCACCTTGAAGAACAGTGTGTTTATTAAGGTGATTTCTTGGTGGCGAAAGATTTAAGTTGGTAGTTAAAGGGAAAAGGTAGGAGGAAATATTATGGATCATCATTTACAGATGGGGAAAGGAGACCAGACTTTGTGAGTAATATGCCCAGGGTGGCACAGCAGCTGAGTGGCAAAAAGCAAACCAGGGACTTCCCTGGTGGTCCAGTGGTTGAGACTTTTCCATCCAATCCAATGCAGGGGATGCGGGTTCAATCCCTGGTCAGAGAACTAAGATCCCACATGCCAAGGTGCTTAACTAAGCCCGTATGCTGCAAGTTCTGAGCCCCGTGCCACAATGAAAGATCCCAGACGCTGCAAGGAAGACTCCACGTGCTTCAGCTAAGCAGCAAATAAATAAATATTAAAAAACAAAACAAAAAAAACCCAAACCCAGGTTTCCTGATGGTGGAATTTCCCGGTATACCGCTAAGCCAGTCCCTGGGGTCTTAATGGTCTACTCTTTTCCTAGCCTTTAGTGTAAGGGGGAGGCATCCCATTGAAAAAAAAAATCTATTGCTCTCAATCCATTTGGGTGTTTTCCTTTCATGGTCTGAGTTAAACAGCAAAACAGTAATTGATTATTTATTGTAGGACAACATTTTGCCCATCCCTGCTGCCCTTGTGCAAACCAGGAAAGTGGGATCCAGAGAGGGCAAGCTACTTGCCTGAACAAACACAGCTCATCAGAGGCAGAAGCAGGCTCTAAACTGACTGTGCTGGGCCCCCCAAGCCTCCGAGAGCCATGCTGCCCGGCCAGTGGTCGGGAAGCCCCCAGGCCTCCAACAGAGCCAGCTTCGGGATGCGAGGCTGTTTATTGTTCCTGGGGCTCTCTGTGAGGCTGTTGATGTGTCTGAAGAGAGTGGAGAAGGAAGGGGCCTCTGGGGGGTTGACCACCCAAACAGATGCGACAGAAGCCAGCGTGTAGCCGGGGCGGCGAAAGGCTGGTGAGCGGGCAGGGGGCCTGTGGGTCTCCTGTGCTGTCTTGTGCTGATGTCATGTGCCACCCCCAGTGAGGAGGGGGCCCTGCACCGTCTTTTCTTGTACCCCAGGGCATCTGCTGCCAGCCAGCTCTTTCATGGGGCAGACCCTGGACCGCCTGGCTGAGGCCTGGTTGATGTGGGAACCATGCTGCATGCCCCCCCGGCCACGTTGCTCTCCTGGTATTTGAGATGGGTCCCCGACACAAGCTGTGTAGCCCGCAGCCGCTCAGAGAGAATAGAACAGGCCTTGGGCTGAGACCCCACCCCCCGGGTCTGCATGCGGCGACTGTGCGGCACCTCCGATGTGCTGTGCACTTTTCCTGTCCTGTTTCGTGTGAGCCTGAAACAGCTCCCCGAGGCGGGGCCCATTCCAGCCCCACTTCACAGGCGAGCAAACTGAGGCTCCAGCTGGTGAAGCCACTCGCCCAGGTGACGGGCTAGCTTACAACCTGTGCTTTCACAGCTGACACTGGACCTGATGTGACAGCTCAGGGGCTGCAGCCCGGGCTCTGCGGGACGCCTCTGTCGCTTTCCAGCACTCTGGTCTTCAGAGACAGACTGACCTCTCTGTCTCAGTTTCCTCTTCTAGGAGATGCAGGCAATAAGAAAGCCTGCCTCCTGGGGTGACGTGCCTGGGTGCTAAGTTGCTTCAGTCATGTCAAACTGTGTGACCCCATAGACTGCAGCTCACCAGGCTCCTCTGTCCATGGGATTTTCCAGAATACTGAAGTGGGTTGCCATGGCCTCCTCCAGGGGATGTTCCCCACCCAGGGATCAAATGCGTGTCTCATGTCTCCTGCATTGGCATGCAGGTTCTTTACCACCAGTGCCACCTGAGAAGCCCCTGGGGTCACAGAGGGGGTCAAGTAAACTTTTCCCTGAAGCCGATAGACTGCAGGGAAGATGTTTAGCATCTAACAGGCCCCCGCAAAGGCTGGCTATGACCAGGCATCCCTGAGCACTGCTGAGCTTCCCTGGGTACACATCTTCCTGTCTCTCCACGTCCCTGTGTCACGTGTGGGTGGTGATGGCCACCTTGAGGGTCACTGAGAAGATGGGAGATGAGGTGGGTGAAGCTGCTGTTGCGAGCATCTGCAGCATCCTCTGGATTTGCATGTTTTTAATTTCAAATGTTCACCGTATCTTCAGATGCCCTTTGCAGTCCTGGCTGGGAGCATACTTCTCTCTGATAGCAGCTGCGAAGCCAACATAAAATCAGCACGTGGAATATGGCCACTGACCCAGAGGGTGATGGCCTTTATAAGTGCTGGTACTGGAGGGTGAAGCTGGCAGAGGACTCCAGGGGACACTTGGTGGCCCTCTCCTTTAAAAAGAAAAGGGAAATGGCTTCCATTTAAGCTGAAGCAACTTTCTGACAAAGAAGAGAAGGGAGAGGCTTTGTAGGAAGTTATATTTTAAGACTGTGTTCGCTCTGGGGCTGTTACATTCAAGTTGTGACTTAATAACAAAAGAAATTCAGCTGGCATTTGGCCAAGTTTAGGCTGGTGTCAGCCGGTTCCAACAGGACTTGAGGAGCAGGGGGTTCTGCATTGGTCCCCATGGGCTCTTCATCCTTCCACGGACAGGGGTGCCGGGGTCCAGGGTAGGGGCTCAGTGAGCCTGGATGATGGTTCCCGCCACCATGGGCTTTTCTCATTAACCTGTGGTCACACCCATCCCTGAGTCAAAGAAAACCACGCGGACCTGACCCAGGCATGTGGGTGCAGGACTGATGGGCATCTCTTGGCTTTGCTAATTGGGGTTCTCTTCTCATCCCAATCAGGTTCTGCTCTTCGTCTGAGCAGACGAGATAAGAAGGAACCTGGGGTTTCCTAACTAGCTGGCCTCGCAGGGCCGTGCAGTAATTTCTAAGTGACCAGCCCCGGCAAGAATACTTGTCGGTTTGGCAGTAGGCTCATTCCCCTGGGAGCACGAGGGTGTGATGACCCCAGGGAGGCCAGAGTCGAGTGGAAGCCCCTCTGAAGTCTGGCTGCAGATGTTGCCTTGAGCCGTGATGTCGCTATTCCTTTCCCGAGGAAGAAGTCCATCTGCGCTGCTGCCCCGTTTGTCCAGCAGAATGAGGAGAGCTCGGGCCGCCAGCCTGAACCCGAGGCCACAGCTGCTCTCTGAGAACAAAAACAGCGCCGATCATTAAGGGCCAGTGACTCTTTTTATTGCAGGCTTGGAAATTATCAAAATCAAATCAAGCCACATAAAACTATGCCCTTCTTTTGTGTCTTTTCATCAGAAGAACTTGAAAAAAAAAAAGTATCAGCATTTGTTTTTTTTTTCCTTCTAATATATACAGAAATAATACCAAAAAGGGGCGCTTCAATGACTTTGCAAATTAAAGCAAGAAGATGCCAACTTTAGATTTTAAAACCACCACATATCCACTGGTCCAAGTCAAAACTAATAGGTAACATTGATAATGGATTTTTTTTTCCCAGATTTTTTTATCTGAATATAAAAAAGTATTATATGTTATATTGACATTCAGGCTAAATCTTTCCCTTATAAGGTGTTTGACATAAATAGTTTTTATTATGTGACTCTTAATGGGAGGAATACACACATTTCTTAAAGGTCCCAGCTGCTATTGTTATTATCCGAGACATAAAATTGGAATCCCAACTTCCAATATCAAATTTTAGCACAAACCCTATAAAATGTATCTTGTCAGAATGTGTCAGAACCGCTAAGCTCTTTTCAGCTGAACAGACTGCAGCTGGCGCTTGGTCCTAGAGGCTAAGATTCCACTCCGTGTGTCCTCCGGGTTGCGGCAGTGAACCAGTCCGGCTGGCACCCCGCTGAAGGGCTGGCCGCGAGGGAGGCGCGGGGTCAGATGAGCGTGTCCCAGCAGCCGGCCCGGTGACACGAGCCTGCAGGGCTGGGCCGGGGCCTAGAGATAGGACCCGCCAGCAAGTATGCGGAGAATGTTTTTCTTCGGACTCTCCGGAGGCTCGCAGACCACAGGGATTCCGTCCGCAGTGACAGCCTTAACATTTGCCAGAGCCCTGGACGCCACTGCAGAAATGGCATTGCCCACCCGGAAAGTGAGAAGGTAACGTTTATTTTTGTATTTTTTCTCTCTCTCTCCCGTATACAGACTGGAGAAAGACCACCAAGCGTGGGCCATTTTTTTTTTTCCACCATGATGTACAATTCACATTTGTTAATCAAAAAAAAAAGTGCCCGAGGTCATCCACCTAGACTTTTTTTTTTTCCTTCTTCTTAAACAGGAAACGGGTTTCAGATGTTTATATGTTAAAAAGTAAGGCTACTAATCTGTTTAGCCATTTACCAGACCCTGGTTAACTCTCTCTTAACATTTTAACGTTCAGACCTCATAGAATGACATTCACTTTTATCCCTCTTGTTATTTAGAATTAAAAAAAAAAATCTTTCAATAGTCACCTGCTTTGGGGGAGCTGTTCCAGCCTAGTTTAAAATAAATGAGTTTGGTAGTTTAGTGAGATTGTTCTCTTAGTGGCATTGGTGCCATGCAGAGTGCGGGTAGAATTCAGCATTCTCAATTTGTTAAAACAGACTGTGGACACATGTCTTTTCATGTGCCCACGTTCACAAACAGGCGTGTGTTGAGGCATCTTAGATTCAGAACAGAGATTCACAAATGCACACCATTAAGGGGTCCACAGCGACAGCAAAATTAGCTCTTTTACACATTGGCTCTTTTTCTTACTATCAGTGTGATATTTTCCACTGTTTTCACTATTAGGCTGTGAGCAGTTGCAGAGAACAACCTTTTCCCAAGCGGGTCCGTGGTCATTTAGCCTGATGCTTGGAAATAAAAGTTTGTTTTATTGATGGATTTTTTTTTTCCTCACTCCAGGGGTGGGAATTTTAAACAGTTGCTGGTGGTGAAAATATCTCCCAATGTAGCACAGCAAATCAGTGATCTTTTTCTATGTTGGGGAGGTTTACATATCTATAATTTGGAAGAAAGGGGTACAGATAGGAGAAATGTGAGTGCTTCTGTGAATTTGTTAGTACTCAAATCACTGGCTGAAAGGATTCTTTTAAACATAGAAGTCAGAGCAGAAAGAATTCTATCACTTGCTAACCTAGATCTGATGGCTCCCAGAATTTTACCAAATGCTTTCTATCTGCAGGTTGTATAAGGAGGCAAAATGATGGGTTTGGGAGATACGTCGTCAAGGAGAGAGAGAAACAGCTGATTGAATTGAGACCAGCTCTAAGAATCAACTGAGCATTCTCTGGACCAGTGAAAGAGGTATTTGTAAAAATGAAAACAAAGACAAGAAGCATTCTCAATTTCCCTATAATCGTCCTTGCCTGTCTCCTACACAAATATATATTTCCATGTGGCAGAAATACACTTATTTTCTTCCTCATCAGTTATCAGCAATGGCTGGAGAAATAATGGGTACAAATGTAAAAACAGATATGTAATAAATGTCCCAACTCTTTCAAAATAGGGGTGGGATGGGTACATTTTAAATATGTGTTTTTGACAAAAAAACAAACAAAATCTCGATTCCTCAGGGCTTATTTTAATTCAGCGTTCGGATGGCACGAGGCTACCCCGGTACGGGCGTTAGGAACCCTCAGTGCAAACACAGGTCAAAACGGCGACGGCGCCACCTGCCTCAAAAGGTGAGCAGAAAGCACAGAAACGGCTTCTGATGTGAAAGGAGTGCCTACAGAGCAAGTCTTCAAAACGTCAGCACCAGCAGACGTGGATCTGCATGGAACAAATGCACATCAGCCCCAATCTTTCTCCAGGACACGTCTGTGTTCCCAGAGACCCGCATCACCCGCATCTTGATTGAGGAGAACACTTTTGGTTTGGGGAGCCCCGGGATGCTAACACAGCCACGGGGAAGCCTGGCGCAGCATGTGAGCAGCTACAGAAAGGCCAGAGCTGCGGAGGACAGGGGTCTGCAGGAGGGTGGGGGATGCCGCAGTCTGGGCGAAGGGAATTTCCTCCACCCGGGGAAGGGCGAGGGGCACTGGGTTCAGACATCCCTTGGCCCTCCTGTGTGAAAACCCCAGGACATGAACCACTCTGGGCCGGGACTTTCTGTTTTTAAAAATCTCTTTGGCCCCCAGACCGTTATGAACAGAAGAATGCCGAAGTCTGCAACTCCAGGGCAATCACCATGTCAGCTCGGAGCCGAGATGTTTCCCGAATGAACACCTGGGTGATGTAAATCACCCCAGGGGTAAACACTTCAGGCCTGGACGCAGGCTGGGTGGGGTGCACTCTCCCACCGGCCGGGTCCATAAACCAAGTGCTGGCCGGCCCTGCAAACGCTCCTTTCACTGACAAAGACCCCTCCCGGCCTGGGAGCAGATGCCTGCCCGGAGGTCGCTCAGATAACGGCGGGGGCGAGGGGGCTCCCATCCTCCCTGTTGGCCAACTTACCCTGCGCTGCTCTGAGGGAGTGGAGCTGTCAGAGGTTTCTGTCCTTATGAATGGCTTTACCATACCTACAGGCGGGAGTCGGGGCTACCGGCTTCAAGCTGGATATTTGTAAAGAGCGGCATGCAAAGATGAACCCTAAAAAAAAGATGGTTTGTGCTTTAATATCATGATATTAAAATATCATGATAGTAAAATCATAACAGGAGTAATAACAGTAATCTAAAGAGCTATATGAAATAACCCTTGAGACAGTAGAATCAAAGTGACATTTCCTCTTTTAAAACAGAGTGAATTAAGATATTAAACTCTCTCTCCCCCTCACTGTCTTAAATTCCTTGACTTTTAATGGATGACCATTCGGCTGGTACACTCCACTGTTACAAAAATCCCTGAGTGGGGGCAAGTAGATGGCAGATGGCAAAATATATCCTTGTAAAGATTGACAAGTTGGGAATTTCTTTAAGTTCTGATGCTCTAACTTAAGAAAAGGATCTCTCTTAATTATCGGGCTAGGAGGAGTCTTTTAAATGATATCGCCTGTCTTTAGCCAGACAGACGTGAGGATGAGCAACGTAAACATTATAAAAGCAGCCTTCAGCACAGGCTTTTTATGGCTCTATCCCTTTTCACTCACAGCACAAATTAGCGAAACAGAGAATTCGAGAGGAGTTATTCTACCTCCGGGATCAACCTTGCACCAAAGAAAAATAACCCAGAGAAATTATTCTGCCGCCCGAAACGAAGGCAGGATCAAATGGTCACTGATCAGAGCAAATGTTTAAATTGGATAAGTCAAATCGAGCGTTATTAAATAAAGCTTGTTTAATGTGTCTCGGACAGAAAACGTCTTTTGAAGAGTGTTGTAAACCTGATATTAGGAATCTGACTGAGTGCACGTCTTGGGGCTCGACCGGTGTGCACCGAAACCCGTGTCCTTACGACAGAAAATGTGATTTTCTCCCTTCATGAAGCATTTTTTTCCCCTCTGTATTAAATGAAAGCAGAAAGGTTTTCAGGTAGTTCTTGAAAACTGTTAAGGCGAGATAATAAATAGGAGACAACTGACCCACGTTTTACTGTTTATTCGTCAGGCTCAGCTCCGCTTGGCCAGCCGGGGGATACCAGGACGACGTGCGGGCTGGGAACGCCGGCGTGTGGGGTGGCTTTCCCACCACGGTGCAGTGGGGTCGCAGCTGACCCGTGCTCTCAGCAAACTGAAAACCACTCTCTAATGAGTTTTACAATATTTACATTTTCAATTTTATTTATAGGACGCCAGATGTCTACATTCAAAAGAAAAAAAAAATCATTTGGAATATAAGATCCCACCCCTTCCGCACACCCGGTGGTGTCTCAGGCATTCGTGCGTTCCCACTGCCAGGGGTGTGTGTGTGTGTGTGTATGTGTGTGTGCACCCGCCACCTGGGAGCCGGGGTTGGGGGTCTCTCGGGGGGTCAGGGAGGTAGCGATGGGGCCTGTGCCCTCACTCCCTGCGTGACCAGGAACCCGTCTTTATTTCTGGGTTGCATTTTCTCCTGTGAAAAGGCTGGGGTGCACCCCAGCGCTGTGACTCTTCGCACCGCTTAAGGGTCACTGTGTCATCCTAAAGCTCTTCCAGGGACCCCTGAGAAGCAGCTCGGAGCAGACCCGAGAAAGTGGGTGCACAGCGTGCGTGTGAACTCAGGTCCTGGAATCACTAAGGGCTTTTCTTCCTTCACCCCTAAATTCAGTCTCAGAGGGACTTCCCTGGTGGCACAGTGGTTAAAACTCTGTGCTTTCACTTCAGGGGACGCAAGATTGATCCCTTGTCGGTGGACTAAGCTCCCACATGCCATGCGGCACAGCTGAGAAACACAAATAAATAAAATAATAATAAGAAGAAAATAAGTAAGAAAACAAAGTGTCTTAGAGCACCCAGCCCACAGCAGGGGTGATTGAAAGGTGCTTTGAAAATAAAGTCAGATATTTTATTCACTGTTTTTTGCTGTCAACTGACTCAGCACCCAGACCCAGTGACCAACAGCCCCACTCTGATTTATCTCTTGCATTTCAGCCCCGTCTCGTCTCCAAGTGACGCAAGCTCCGTAGATTCTCCTCTAAGACCTCATCTGCCCCAGGCCCTTGCTGGGAAATTGTCTCCCCTTTCCCAGCACAGACAATGAGCAGTGTGCCTTCCAGCTCGTGCCCACTTCAATACCCAGCCTGGTTCCTTCCTGTGGAGCAGCGCCAGCCAGGCCTCACTTCTTAGCAGACGCTTCAAATCACCTTGCATCCTGCAGCCCAGTTGGACTGCACTGAACCTCCCAGGTCCTTGTCCGGCTTGGACAGAGGGTCCGGCCAAGCATGCATGGGGAGGGAGGTTCTCAGCGTGGCCTGGAAGCCCAGGTGGGGCAGGCAAGGCCACCTGTGTTCTCACATGCCCCGAGGAGGGGGATTCTAGGCACTTGCCGCTTTAGCAAAGCCTCACAAGCTGCTGCTGCTTCGGTGACCCAGTAAGAGCAACTCCTCAGGATCCTGGTTCCCATTCCCTCCGAGGCTGCAGCAACCTTACACCTCCAGCATCAAAGCCTGGACTGAAGGCCAGGAAGGAGGTGGTATCGCAGGACCGGCTCTATGGGACACAGGAGGAGAGAGGAGAATGGTGGGGGAGGGGGGACAGATGGACAGGAGGAGAAAGCTGCGGAGGCCTGCCGGGCCGCAGCTGAGAACAGAAGATAAGTGGGGTGGGCAGGAGGTGGAGATGAGAGAGGCTGGGGGAAGGGGAGGTGGGGGCAGGCGGCAGGGGTCTCACATCTTCCTCTCCTTCACCATTTGGCTCATGTCTGCCCCAGAGACTCTGTCTCCTGCTGGTCCCACCTCTAGCTCACATCCCCCGCCCGGCGGGTCCCAGCCCTGCCTGTCCCTTCTGGTCCCCGAGAGCTCCGATGGTACAGATGCCCGACCCCACCCCAGAGGCTCAGAGGGGGTTGCACCAGGCATGGAATCTGGCTTCAGCACGTTCTACCTGCTCCCAAGTGGTCAGGTGGATGGTCAGGGACTGAGACCCCTGATCTGAGCCTCAATTTATACACCCTAACTTCCTTCATGAGCTTGCACTTGGCATGCTGGGGACTTCAGAGGTTTGTCTGTCCTTAGTCCCCACCCTCACTGAGTGAAAGCCTGCAGTGGTCCAGCGGCCACCTTGTCTATACAGAATCATCATCTCCATTGGTCAGACACCTGGGTTGAGGCCTGGTGAGGCAGACACACTGGGTGCTCTGACTCTGCTCTGTCCCCTGAAGTGGTCGGCCTGAAGGACCACAAAGGAGCCCCTCCCTCATTAACCTGTGTACCCCACCCCTTGGCCTCTCTGTCCACCCCCACCCCACTGGCAAAACCAAGAGAATGAAGTGGATGGCTCTGAACAGTTTCTGAGCCGAGACCCTGACTTGCACAAGAATCCCTGGTCTCAGCACACAGCTTTCTCTTTCTTGGTAAATGGGTTGAGAAAACAGAATGCAAAAATGTCTTCCAAAATCAGTTCTGACAAAACTTCTAAAATCTTCTAAAAAAAAGATCAAGTCTTGATGACTTTGAAACATACATTCCTGTTATTTGTTTGAAGTAATCCTGATGTCTCACTGCCCCTCACTGCCTTATAAATTGCAGCCCATCACTGACACAGTGGACGTGAATTTGAGTAAACTCGGGGAGATAGTGAAGGACAGGGGAGCCTGGTGTGTTGCAGTCCACGGGGTTGCAAAGAATCAGACACGGCTTAGCGACTGAACAGCAACAACCATTAATGAACGTTAACACAGAGTATCTAGCAAGTCAGGCACTGTTTGGGGAACCTCACATGGCTTCATTCAGTTCACTGTGGCAATGACACTGCAGTGCAAGCGTCACTTTTGTGTCCATTTTACAGATGGGGTAAGTGAGGCATAGAGCGCAGATGTGAACCCAGGTGTTCTGGCTCCACAGGTAGGCAGGGCTGGGGAGCCAGGCGGGCAATACCGACTTACAAGATGGAACTCTATTATTTAGGAGAATTTCTGAGACGCAGCCCCATCCAGCCCTGCCGCTCTCTGTCACTTTTTCTTTCTCAGGCCCAGTTTTCTCTCCCATAAAGCAAGAGCAGTCCTATGGGTGTGCTGCCTCCATCCCCTTCCACCACCAAAAGTAGGACCACCAATCCCCTCCTCCATCCTTTCCAGGGCCTGACCCCTGAGCTTCTGCTTTGTGATAAACTGGGCCCTGTTCTCAAGGAAGAGAAGAATGTTTTCTGAAAATACCAAGCCGGTCTTTGCTGGTACAAACCTTGCGGCTGAGACACAAGGAAAGTGAGGCAGGCTTGGACATGCATCAGGATCCCTGGCTGGCTCAGGGACCCTCTGACATTCTGACCCTGGGATGGGGAGGACTTTGAGCTCTGGTTTCTCTACAAGACGGCAGGGGGACACACTGGTTCCTGTGGAGCTGAGCTCCCAGCAGCCCTGGAGTCCAGGGGCTGGGTCCCACCTCTCTGCAGATCCAAAGGAGGAACCCCTCACACCCTCTGGGTCCCATCAATCAGCCAATCTCTGCTCTGGGAGGATTACACGAGGCAACACTCCACGTTCATGAAAGACCAGCCCAGAGCCTTCCATAGCCTTCCAAAGTCATCACAACAAAAAGCAAACAACACGGGTGGGGTTCCCATCTATAAACATCTCACACAAACTGGAGGAGAGAGGCACCACCGTGAACCCATTTCTCAGATGCAGATACCAAGGTACAGAGCAGTTATGAAATTTAACTGAGGTCACACTAGGAGCTGATCACTGAACCCATATGGTCAGCCTGAAAGGCTGTTAACCATCAGCTTCCCCAGTCTCTCTAGGTACCCAAGAGGTGGGCGTTATTATTATCGAGTTTTGGTCAAAAATAATTTTTTCTTAGACAGCCGGCACAGCTATAGAGCGTCACCACCAGAAAACAAAGCCGACGCAGCCCACCCACAATATTGACACACAAGAGGGATGCGAGAGGCCAGACGGAGCACACGCCATGTCGGCCGAGCTGTCCCCACCTCTGACCCTCACCTCCTGCCTGCCTCTTACTCAATACTGCCTGATATCATGTCTCAAGTTTGCACTCGCCCAGAAAATGTAAGCTCCTTGACGGCAACGATTTTTGTCTACTGGGTTTGACATCATATCCTCAGCACCTGGAACAGTGCCCAACACATATGACTTCAGCAAGTATCTTTAAATAGGTGGATGGATGTGCTGCGCTGTGCTCAGTCGTTCAGTCGTGTCCACCTCTTTGCAACCCCGATAACTGTAGCCTACCAATCTTCTCTGTCCGTGGGATTTTTCCAGACAAGAATACTGGAGTGGGCTGCCATTTCTTTCTCCAGGGGATCTTCTCTACTTGGGGATCGAACTCATGTCTCCTGCATTGACCAGTGGATTCTTTACCACTGAGACACCTAGGAAGCCAAAGGATGAACGGGTGATGCTTTTTTCAGAGCTTTGTCATCTTTCTGAACTCCCTTTAAAAAAACTTGTAAAATGGGACTTGTGGTTGCCAAGGGGGAGGAGGTAGAGGAGGGAAGGACTGGGAGTTTGGGATTAGCAGATGCAAACTATTTCATGAGGGACAAACAACAAGGTCCTACTGTAGAGCCCAGGGAACTATATTCAATATGCCTCGATACACCATAATGGGAAATATGAAACAGAATATATATATATATATATATATATATATATATATTATATATTATATATATATATATATAACTGAATCCCTTCACTATACACAGAAATTCACACACTGTAAATCAGCTACACTTCAATAAAATAATTTTTAAAAAAATCTATAAAATGGGTTGAGTGCTTCCTACCGTAGGGCATGGGGAGGTAAGGCTGGTCAGCTGTCCAGCACGTGGTGTCCCGTGGGTATCAGCACGACTGGCCAAGCTGTACATCCTCCCTAGATGCCCAGGGAACCACCCACCCCCCATCCCCAGCCTGTGAGGCTGCCTGTTTTGGAAGCTGCCACCTCTGCCCTCCGGGGTCTCTGGGTTTTGTCTGCCCCGATGGTCTGTGATCTTTCAACAGTTAAGAGCATTGCTAATAAGAGATTTGAGAACAATTTGTGTCACTTGGAGAAGGCTGGGTTTCTGGAGGGTAGCTGGATCTTAGGTATTGAGTGAGCTGAAGTCTCTGCTAATTCCGCTGACTTCAAACAATAAACAGCCTCACACCCTCCATTGTTCTGGTGCCTGGTGTGGACCAAGTGGGCCCTCCCCTGGGAACCCTGAAAGGATTCCTTAAAGAGTGGGTGTTGACCTCTACCTCACATGGGAGGGTCTGCTCTGGAGAAGGTCTGGCAAACGGCAGGGCCACTTAGCACTGGGTCCAGAGCCCAGTCTCCCAACCCAAAGAACCAGTTTCCACAGCCCACACCTGCCTCCTGGGAGGACAGCCTTGCACACGCGGTGTTCCAGGGCAGAGACTGCACACACACACACACACGCCCCTCCTGCGTGCTCCTCCGCAGTCGCTTTAGTTCACGGTGGGCAGGGACTTAAAAATGAACATACAAGGACATGTATTAACTCCAACCTTGAAGATGCGTTCCAATATACACTAGGTGAAGACAAATACTGTTTGATTCCACTTACGCGAAATACCTAGAGCAGACAAATTCACAGCGTCAAGAAAGTACGTTGGTAGATGCCAGGGGCTGGAGATGGGGGTGGGGAGGGTGGGGAGTTAGTGGTTAATGGGGACAGAGTTTCAGTTTAGGAGGGTGAAAAATCTGGGAGATGGATGATGGTGAGGGTTGCACAATAAAGTGAATGTGTGTGGTGCCACTGAGCTGTACAGTTAAATATGGCTAAAAAGGTATGTTTTATATTATGTGACTTTTACCACAATAAAAAACATTAAAAAAATAAAAACAAACTTGCTTTTATTTCTTTTGAAAACTAAGTATTATAACATGTTTGTTATAAAACAAAATATTTATTATAGAAACTATATGAAAAATGTAAATGCTTAAGGAGTGATTTATTAACTATAATCCTGCCATCTTGGGATTCACTGCTTTGTATATTTTGCTGTATTGTATGTCTCTGTCCTTCTCTTCATAGAATACAGCTTGAATTATTATATAATTTTAGATCCTGTTGTTCTCATTACTATTTTATCATCAGATATTTTCATTTCTTTCAATATTCTTTGGGAACTCACGTATTTTAAAATCGGAAAATCAAACCCTGTCGTGAAGAAGGCGAAGTCCAGAGGGGACGACGATTCTGTCAGTGGACGGAAAAGCCAGGACAGACACGCAGTGAGGATGTGAGGTTAATGTTGGTCTTGGAGCTGGTTGTGTGTTTATTGACCCCATTCCCTCCTCATGGGCACCTAGGCTGCTCCTGAGTACTCATCTTTATAAATACTGGTGTGGACAGAGATACTTAGACGTAAGTCCCCGTGAACCTCCCCATTCATCTCCTGCAATAATCTCCCAGAAGAGGAGTCATAGACCAAAGGGTGTGGACGCGTCAAGCCGCCCCGCTGTGAACTAACGAACGCCCTATAGGAAGAAGGCTGCATGTTCATTCATCCACGTCTCCCGGCGGTGTGTGCGAACACCCAACACTGGCTCACAGGCCTCGGGCAGCACTGAGGAGTGAGACCTTTAACTTTCTTTCTTTGTTGTTGCCCAGGGTTTCACTAGTTTGTTTCTGAAATACCCTCCTGAGCCTGGTCTCCCGGGGGAGGGAGCTCGATTAGTCCTTCTGAGGGAGAGCATCTGGGGAGTTCAGGTTCTGGGGAGTTCACGCTGCAACACCCCCACCCCCAACTCAGTTTGGTTTTCAATCTTGGCCGCCTGGAGGGATTTGCTCCACGGTGGGGGGGGGGCAGGGGAAAGGGGGAAGGGCACACAGACTTGCAAACTCTTACCTGGGGTTGAAAGGAGCTTGCGATAAGGAGCCTGTCCCTTTTAAAAAGCAAATGGTCCCCAGAGGGCTTCTGGAGTCTATCCTTAGGGGGTGGACGTGTGGAGGTGATGGTGACCTGCCCATTGCCCGCCGCCCTCCCCCCATCCCAGCCCCATCCCCCCAGCCCCGCCCCTCCCCCCCAGGCTGACCAACCCTCCCATCACTCAGCATTCTTTGGCCTGATGGCTGGGACGTCAGAGGAGGACTCAGCCTTGCCTGAAACACGAAAGGAGAACAACAGGAGTGTCTGGTGGGTGGTGCTGAGCCCCGGCTCCACAACAGAGAAAACCTGCAGCTCCACAGCCCTGGCTGTCTGCTTCTCTCCTTGCCCAGGCTTATTTTTGATTGTTTTTAATACTGAGGTGGAATTAACATACCATCAAATGAACCCCTTAAAGTATGTACATCAATAGCACTTGGTACATTTGTGATGTTACAAACTCACAGCCTCTATCTAATTCTAGAACACCTTCATCACCACAAGAGGAAATCCCGGACCCATCGGTCACCATCTTCACCCCTCACCCCCACCATGAACATCCCCAGAAGAGGCAAATGGAGAGAGACCTCTGGTAACCCCTCATCTCCTCTCTTGTTTCTACACATTTGCCTCTTCTGAGGACGTTGCATTTAAATAGAATTGCACAACATGTATTACAATTCTCCTGCGTCTGGCTTCTTTCATTCAGTATAACCCTTTCAAGGGTCATCCCATTGTAGCCTGTATCGGCACTGCCTTCTATTTTATGGCTGAGTAATAGTCCACTGGGTGGACAGGCCATGCTGTCTGTCCACTCATCTGTGGCTGGACACCGGGGTTATTTCTCGCTTTTGCCTGTTGTGAATACTGCTGCCTATTGTGAACATCTGGAGTGCCTGTAATCAGTCCTTCAGGTATACACCCAGGAGTGGAGTGCTGGGTCCTATGGAGATTCCATGTTTAACTTTTTGAGGGTCTGCCAGATGGTTTTCCACGGCGGCTGCACCATTTTGTGTACCCACCAGAAGTGCAGGAGAGTTCCAGTTTCTCTTGTAGTTGTTGTTCAGTTGCTCAGTCGTGTCCGACTCTTTGTGACCCCATGGACTGCAGCACACCAGACCTCCCTGTCCTTCACTATCTCCCGGAGTTTGCTCAAACTCATGTCCATTGAGTCAGTGATGTTACCAAGTTTGCTCAAACTCATGTCCATTGAGTCAGTGATGTTATCAAACCATCTCATCCTCTGTTGCCCCTTCTCCTCTTGCCCTTAATCTTTCCTAGTGTCAGGGTCTTTTCCAATGACTTGGCTCTTCGCATGAGGTGGACAAAGTTTTGGAGCTTCAGCTTCAGCATCAGTCCTTCCAATGAATATGTAGGGTTGATTTCCATAAGGATTGACTGGTTGGATCTCCTTGCAGTCCAAGGGACTCTCAAGAGTCTTCTCCAACACCACAGTTCAAAAGCCACAATTCTTAGGTGCTCAGCCTTCTTTATGGTCAAACTCTCACTTCTGTACATGACTACTGGAAAAACCACAGCTCTGACTATATGGACCTTTGTCGGCAAAGTGCGGTCTCTGCTTTTTAATTCACTGTCTAGATTTGTCATGGCTTGTCTTCCAAGGAACAAGTGTCTTTTAATTTCATGGCTGTAGTCATCGTCTGCAGTGATTTTGGAGGCCAAGAAAATAAAATCTGCCACTGTTCCCATTTTTCCCCCAACTATTTGCCAATTTGTCTAGTTGAGCCTTATTTTATATATACATAATTTAACTTACCTGTTTTGTCTGTGCTGGGTCTTCGCTGCTGCTTGTAGGCTTTTCTCTAGTTGCTGTGAGTGCTGGCTACTCTCTGGTTGTGGTGTGCAGGCTTCTCATTGCAGTGGCTTCTCTTGTTGAGGAGCATGGGCTCTAGAACACAGGCTCAGTACTCCAGGGAGGTTACTCCAGGGCCTGTGCGATCCCCTCGGGTCAGGGATCTAACCCATATCTCTGGGAGGCAAATTCTTTCACCACTGAACCACCTGGGAAACACAGCTCAGTCTTATATTAACAGCATCTTTCCAGAGGCACCGTCCTGCCTTCTTGGTCTGCATAATGATCCCAGTGTGGACCGTGGGGGGCTGGGGTGTCCCCCACATTGTTTCGCAGGCAGCTCTCTATGGAAGACCCTTGGCAGGCAGCAGTCCCCTCCCCCATCTCCTGGCAGCATGCCACTTCTCTTGACTCAGTTTCCCTGTTAAGAGAACAAGGCATCTGAATCCTAGTTGAAGGGCTGTTGCAAGCCCAATGCCCAGCTCACAGTTGCACTCTGTTAAGAGCGGCTGTTAGCTCACACCCAGAAAGTGGGGGACAGGGGCCATAAGAGACATCCTGACTTTGAGGACCCCCCCTAAGCTGGTGCTCTTCACTATCATAAGTAGCTATAAGTCATGTAAAAATGTACTGTCAGGACCATAACTAACTAAGATGGAAAAGGTGCTTCTGAAACTTGAAGAAATGGCAAAAGGTGGAGATTTGAACCAGATTGTTCCTAGGTCGTCTCCAGTGGAGGGGGCAGTCTGTCCTGCGTGGATGGCTGTCCAGGAGGGTGTGGACGTGGCCACCTCCTAAGCCCAGCGGGCTCTGTACACAGTCCTTTAAGGGCTAAATAAATGCAATAATTTACTGAGAAAAGACCTTTCAGGGCCACCTCTGGCTCTGAGGTCTGAGGACTTGTGGGAGAGGACAAGCATCCATCATCCACTGGGACACGTTCCTGTCAACAGTCACCATGATGGGCACAGGGCCCGGCGGGGCAATTGGCAGCTGCCCGCCCTCCCCCAGCTTGCCCTCCTGGGGCAGCGAGGGGAGGGCAGGGGTAGAGGGAAGGGGTGATGAGCAGGGGAACAGCCCTGCTCTCTTCCCCCAGCTATCTGGTGGCTCCCTAAGGTGTGAGAATCAGAGCAGGACGGCCCTGGGGGTCCAGACCTCTCCTGCAGGGACTCCAGGCGGGGCCGTGGCAGGTCTTGGCAGACCCGGGTTTGGAGACCAGGCAGACGGACTCCCTGGGGAGGGATGGAACATGCCCTGACTGTGGCCAGAGGTCTGGTTCTGGACCATGCTCGCCCCTGTCCCCTATGCCATGATCTCGGGCTAGTCGCCCATCTCACTGGGAGGTACGTTTTTATCTGTGAGATGAGGAGGAGGAATTTTCACCTTCCAGGGCTGTGAGAGCAAATGAAGCAAGGCAGGCAAGCCAGAGCTCCTTGGGGGAGACACATATTTTGTGTATGTGAAAAGGGAAATGTTTAGGCCAGCGTCCAACAGACACGGAATTCAAGCCACATATGTAATTTGACATGTTCTAGCAGCCATATTCAAAAGGACGCAAGAGGGAACAGGTGGAATTGATTTTTCAAATATTTTAACCACTGTATTCAAAATACATCATCCTGCAATTAACATAAAATTATCAAGATATTTAATGCTTTCTGCTATGAATTATTCAGAATACGGCGGGTACTTCACAGGGTGTCTCAACTCTGACCAGACATGTTTCAAACACTCAGTCCCCACGTGTGGTTGGGGCCACTTTCCTGGTCCCTTCAGGCTGAGCTCATTCAATTTCCAAGGGCAGGAGCATTCCCATCTCTGTGGGGTGGGCTTCCTGCTCTGCTCTGCTGACCCCACCCTTTAGTTTTAGGGGGCTGGGGGTTACACCCAGGTCCTGGGTGTGGCTTCCCCAAGCTACGGCTCCCCTAGGTGGGGGAGGGTAGATGTAACCTCTGCCACTGCCATCTCTTTAGGGTGCTGCACATTGGGGAGGGGCTAATGTAAAAATTTGTTTGTGTATAAATGAGATGCATGGCCAGTTTTAGCAGTAAGGAGGTTTACTGCAGTGCTACTTAGAAGAGTGGACAGATTTGATATAGGGGCCCAAGGAATCAGTCACGTGACCACAGAAATAGATCACACAGAGGTAACTGGTGACCGGGGTGAGGGTGGGCCAGTGGCTGGGGATGGTAAGAAGCCAGACTGGAGGGTGTTTAATTAAAATGTGATTGTGGGGGGAAAAGGTGATCCCTCTTCTGCATTTTAAAAGAGGAAATATGGATGGGCATCACCAAGACGTGAACTGGGAGGGAGGTGGAAGTGGGGTTCTGGAGGGGGAAAACATGTACACCCATGGTGGATTCATGTCAATATATGGCAAAACAAATACAATATTGTAAAGTTAAAAATAAATAAATAAATAAATAAATGTACATCAGCCAAAAAAAAAAAAAAGGCGTGAACTGGTTATCTCTGGCTGCTGCGTGGTTTTGGGTTTCCTTCTTTTCGTGTATCTGTGGTTTCTAATTATCCCACTACAAACATGTTAGTTGAGGAATTGTTTTTCAGTTGCTCAGTCATGTCTGACTCTTTGCAACCCCATGGACTGCCACACACCAGGCTTCCCTGTCCTTCACTATCTCCTGGAGTTTGCTCACTCATGTCCATTGTGTCAATGACACCATCCAGCCACCTCATCCTCTGTCGCCCCCTTCTCCTCTTGCCCTCAATCTTTCCCAGCATCAAGGTCTTTTCCAACAAGTTAGCTCTCCCCATCTGGTGGCCACAGTGTTGGAGCTTCAGCATCAGTCCCTCCAATGAATATTTAGGGTTGATTTCCTTTAGGATTGACTGGTTTGATCTCCTTGCTGTCCAAGGGACTCTCAAGAGACTTCTCCAACACCACAATTCAAAAGCATCAGTTCTTCAGTGCTCAGCCTTCTTTATGGTCCAACTCTTATATCCATGGGGGATTCAAACTTTTTAAAAGTATAAGCAACATATTGGAATCATAATAATCAACTTTGGTTTTGGGAGCATAGATGAAAAGGGGGTTGCGAATCCACTGATCGTAACTGGGGTGAGATTTCCCAGAGATGCCAGAAATGGCATCTGAAACCCCCTCCAACCCTCTCCTGACCCAGCCTGACTTACGAGGTTGTCCCTGGACGCTCGTCCTCCCTAGACCATCCGCACCTTCAGGGAAGGGGAAACCTATTTACTGAGCATCCACTTACTAAATGTCCGGCACTGGTCAGGACACAACCTCACGTCCATCTTTATAGATGAAAACACTGACACTCAGAGAGGGAAAGACACCTGCCCAGGAGCCCTCAGCCTGTGAGTGGAGGAGGGGCGGGAGACTGTGAGGACGGTGGCCCTGGGGGCTACATGCACCCAACATGCTCAGAAACACGTAACTGACACGTTAGGAGTTCATTTCACCCTCCAGTGGCCCTTCAGAGTAAGGCAGGCTCCTCAAGTCCAGTTTACAGGTGAGGCACCTGAGCTCAGCAGGGCCCATGTACCTGCCCAGGCTCAGGCCACTGGGAAAGGATGGCACCCAGATGGCCCACCTCTGGACCACACGCCCCGCCTCCTTCCCCTGCATCCCACTGCTGGCTCTTTGACTTTTCTGTGCCTTCTCGAGGGTCCCAGCACAGTGGGCACCCAGAAGTAGTACTCCCATGGGTGCCCAGGGATGGACGGCCCCTCCACACCACCACTGACCTGCGGCAGGAAGCCTGGTGTGGGCTTCAGTGCTGTGCGTCAGGCTCTGAACAAAATCAGACCAGCTTTAGGACTGGGATTGGAGGAACCATAAAAGGAGAAGTGTGAACAGCAGAGACAATAAACACATGTGTGGGCCGGGGCTGCAGGAGCGTGTGTACTGTCGTGGGGGCGGGAGAGGGGCTGTTTAATTGAGGCGAAGCCTTGGGCCGATCCTTACTGTTTGCAGGAAACCCAAATAGGGAGCCAGAAAAGGGCTCAGGGATGCTGTGTGCCTTCGTTCATTCACTCTTGTGCCCAGGCCGATTCAGTCACAAGATCTGGGGTCCATTGTGCAGGCACAGGGTGCCTAGTTAAGTGGAATGGTAGGTAGTTAAGTGGAATGGTAAGACAGCTAACCCTGACAGGCCTGCCAAATGGTAGGACAGCTAACCCTGACAGGCCTGCCAGGAGCTGGGCGGCCTTCATCCACCCACCTGCTCTGTCAGCTCCCAGCTGATGTCTTCACTTCACAGGTGGCTTGGCGGTGTGCGAGCTGAGCTCAGGCAGGCGCAGAAGGTGGAGGCCAAGCCCTTGACATGCGACTCAGCTGACTGCTTGCCAAGGAGCAGCAGGACTCTGGGGGAGAGAATGCCTCCCATTTTCAGGAAAAGACTGGGGGATGGGGGAATGTTAAACATGCTGATGTAGGGACTTTCCTGGTGGTCCAGTGGCTAAGATTCTGTACTCCCAATGTGGGGGGCCCGGGTTCGATCCCTGGTCAGGGAACTAGATCATGCACATTGCAACTAAGACTTCACACGCCACAACTAAAGATTTCACATGCCACAGCTTAAAGATCCTGCATGCCAGAACTGGAAAAAAAGAAAATCCCATTTTAGAGCCCACAAGCCGCAACTAAGACCCGGTGCAGCCAAGTAAAGCAATAAATATTCAAACAAACAAACAAACATGCTGATGCCTGGGCCACCGGGATACTCTGGGCCTGGATATGGGTTTGTCTGTTTGCGTTTCTGAGTTGGCCCTGGTGATTCTCCTGAGCAGGCTGGGTTGAAAGCTCGGCCGTAACCCATCACCACCAAAGTGAGGGCCCCCACATGCTGTCCCTTGGGCCCTGTCAGAGGGTCTGAGTGGGTTTAATGCCCGCCTGACACCCTTGTGAAATTCGTCACGGTTGAACCAGGCCCCCCAGTCATCAGCGGGCCCCGCCTGGGAGCATCCTTCCTCCCACAGGCCAGGCTGCCGACTCGGGTATCCAGGGCCACTGCAGGCTTTCTGGATGTTGTAAAACACAGCTTGCTGCTGTAGCCACTCTGGTTCTATAACACGCGGTAATCAATCCAAACGAATAAACACAAGGCCAAGAATCAAAACCAGCCACAGCGTGAAACCCAGCAGGCGGCAACACCGCAGCCCGGAAACGAGAGGCCAGGGCAGGGCTGGACCCGGCAGGGCCCGGGGAGCTTCATCTGAGCCCTAATTACAATCATCGCCATGGCGATCTGGGGAGGACAGATGGCTGTGGGCCAACGGGGCCTTCCAGCACCGCCCCCCTTCTCCTCGCCTCGGCGTCCAGATATCCCCTCCTTCTCCTCTCTCAGGCTCCCCACTACCTGTAACCATCTGTGGGGGTTGGACGATAGGATCTGTTCACATCCTAACCCTTAGACGCTGTGAATGTGACCTTGTTTGGAGAAAGGGTCTTTGTAGATGTATGTTACCACCTTCGTGTGTCTGCTTGCTTCAGACTGGCAGTCATATAGGTGCAAACACTTTCCGGGGGAAAAATAATCTACATTTTCTTACACTCCTCCGCACACTGTATGATTTTGATGTCTTCTTTCTTCATGTTCAGTCTTTTGCTGTTCATTGTGGTTATCATCACTTTTACGGAAAATTTATTTTAGTTTTTAATCTGTGTACTGGCTTAAGTGATTTACTTTCCAACTATGATTTTCTCTTTCCTATAGCCTCTTGTTTCTTTTCTATTTAGAGAAGACCTTTCAATATTTCCTTTTAGGATAATTTAGTGTTGCAGTATTCTATCGTTTTTTGCTGGCCTGAGAAATTCTTTATCTGTCCTTATATTCCAAATGATAATCTTGCTGGGTTGAGTGTCCTCAGATTTTCCCTTTCGGAACTTTGAATATATCTCAGCACTCCCTCGAACCTGCAGTGTTTCTGTAGAGAAATTAGCTGACGGCCTTATGGGGGTTCCCTTGTAATTAAATCTTTGTTTTTCTCTTTATAGTTTTTTAGAATCCTCTCTTTATCTGTAACTTCTACCATTTTAATTATAATATGTCTTGGTGTAGGTCTGTTTGGGTCCAACTTGTTTGGGACCCTCTGTGCTTCCTATATCTGGATATGTTTCCTTCTTTAGGTTTGGGAAGTTTTCAGCCACAATTTTTTCAAAGACGTTTTCAGTCCCCTTTTCTCACCTTTCCCCCTGGGATCCCTGTTCTGTGTAGGTTGGCGTGTTCTATATTCTCCCTAGGTATCTTAAACTGCTTTTACTTTTTTCATTTGACTTTCTGCCTGCTGTCCTGATTGGGTAATTTCCATTATTCTATCTTCCAGGTCACTTATTCCTTCTTCTGCATTATTCATCCTGATATTATTTGCTCAGCTTTCATCTCAGCAAATGAGTTGTCTAATTTTTCTTAGTCCTCTTTATAGTTCCTTTTCACAGTCATCTGCATTTCTATCAATAGCCCTTCTTAATTCTTTCACTTTTTTCATTATCTCCTTTCTGAACTCAGTGTCTATCAGACTGAGGAGGTCTGTTTCACTGTTGGTTCTTTCAGGGGAGTTTTCTCCATCTTTTCACTGGGAGTGGTTCCTCTGCTTCTTCATTTTACTTAAATTTCTCTTGCTCTATGACTTTGTTGTTCAGTCGCTAAGTCATGCCTGACTCTCTGTGACTCCATGGACTGCAGCACGCCAGGCTTCCCTGTCCTTCACTATCTCCCAGAGTTTGCTTGTGTAGCCCGTGTGGGTTTAGTATTTTCGGTGTGAGGGCTGTTTGGTATGGATGCTGCCGTCTCTTTCCTCGGTGTGTGCTGGCCTTTATCCCCTTGACAGGGGGTGTGGCTGGTGGTGTGACCAGAGCTACGCCAGGGAGTGAGTGCGGCTCCCTCTTTGCTCTGTGGTTGTCACTGCCCTGTCTGGACAGGGTCTGCTCCCTCACTGTTGGAGTAGAAGCCCCCAGACCCATTTCTAAGCTGTGCTGTGTGGTAGCTGAGATGGGAGAGGTCCTGCTGGGGGAGTAGCCACGGAGAATTCCTTCCCTGGAGCCGTCCATCGGGGATGGCAAGGGTCCTGGCAGCCTGCCAGTGCTGTGTTCATAGAGTCACCAGCACAGATCTTACCCACTCAAGTCGGGACCAGGGCTGCAGCGGTCACGCACCTGGACTGGCCGTGGGAAGCAGCAGGGATCCTGGCTCCGCCTCTGAGTGCAGGCACCTACAGAGCCCACAGCCTCTGAGGCCAGACTGTCCCAGCCACGGGAACCCCCACCGTCCTCTCCCGGAGCTTGAGAGGTGCCATGAGAAAGAGGCTGCTATGGTGCCCCGCCTCTCAGCAGGGGCGCTGCGCTTCCGTGGTGCCCGGGTGTCCTCTGCAAGCACCCCCAGGTGAGGCCGGTACTGGGTCAGGAAGGAGAGGATAGGGCACAGGTTTTAAAAGAAAGAGCCGTTGAGGACATGACAAAAATGGGCTGGAACCTACTAGGCCCAAGATGGCGGAAGATTCGCCTTCCAGAGGACCCTGAGCCTCAGGACCCGCTCGCTGTAACACGTCAGCTAATACACACCCACGGGCGCCAGCACAGCTCCGAGGCCCAGACCATGAAGGGCTAAAACGTGGGCGGTGCCCCGATTCCTGGAAATCCCCTCCCCTTCCCCGAAATAGTTGGAATAATCCTCCCACTCGTTAGCCTATGAAATCACCCAGCCCATAAAAACCAGTCACCCCATGTTTTGAGGCTGTTTTCAAGTTATTTGAGATGGACCACACTCTGTGGAGTGTGTTTCCCAATAAATCTACCTCTTACCTATCACTGCCGCTCATGGAATTCCTTCGGTGATGAGACTAAAGAACTTGTGTATATGCTCTCAATGAAGTCAGTGGTTTTGAGTCCCAGCCCCTGGGTTCCAATCCCAGTCTGAGTTGTGCGGTTTCCGCATCACAGTCCGGCCCTTTGCAGGCTGTCTCTAACCCCGGTCCTCTCAGCAGGTCAGTCCTCTGAAGCCTGAGTTTCAGCCCCCAGCCCCACAGGTACCAGCAGCCACATGTCTCGGGCTGGGGACCACAGCGAGGAGGTGTGGAACCTTTGTGCGGCTCTCTCTCTGTTCTGGCTGCCACCAACCGGCCGCTGCGCTCTCCTCTGGGCCTCCGAGGCTCCCCCTGTGTCCCCGCTAAGGTCCCTGCCTGAGAAGGGGCTTCCCACGGTGGGGGGACCTTTCCTCCTTTCCAGCTTCCTCCTGGGGGTGCAGGTCCCGTCCGGATTCCTTTTTCTCTTTTTTTCTTTCGTCCTAGCCGGTTACGTGGAGCTCTTTCTTGCCCCTCGGGGTGTCTGGTATCCTCTGCCAGTGTTCAGTGAGGTATTCTCCGGGAACTGTTCCACGTGGGTATGTATTTTGGCTGTGTCTGAGGCAGGAACAGGGCTCCATGTCCTTCTATTCTGCCATCTCGACTCCTCTCTCTGTACATGCAATTAGGCTAAGGCTGAGTTCATCCTGAACCCGGCGTGGGTGGGCCTTCAGTCCAAGGACAGGTGTCCTTATAAGAGACAGAAGAGAGAGACAGGAGAGGCGGTGTGAAGATGAATGGGGAGGCTGGAGGGAGGCGGCCACGAGCCAAAGACACCTGAGCCACGAGGAGCTGGAAGAGGCAGGCAGGACCCTCCCCTAGAGCCTTCGGAGGAAGGCGGCCCTGTTGACACCTCAGTTTCAGACTTCCAGCCTTCAGAACTGAGAGTGAATAAATTTCTGTTGTTTTGATCTACCTCGTTTGTGATAATCATCCATGGCAGCCTAGGAAAACGCACGCAGTGTCCAGCTTTCTATTTCACTGTGTGAAATGTTGTCCCTCTCAGAATTGACCGAATCTACCCCGACCTCCACCACCCCATGTGCCCGGGCTTTTTCCAGGCTGCCCATGGGCTTATGATGCTCTGGGAAATGGGGAGCAGGTCCCTGGTGCCCACTCCCCCCCCCATCACTGCCTTGAGTCCTTCTGTCCCCTGCCCCCGATGTCACGGGGCCTCGGCCGCAGGCAGCTCCCTTCCAACTGGCACCTGGAGACCCCCATCCTGGCTAGGAGTTCCCCAAAGCCCTGCCTCCGTCAGTGCAGCGAACTCACTGCAGAGGTGCCCCAGAAGGTGATGGGAGAGCAGCAAAGAAGGCAGATGCTCATGCCAGTCAGCTTTTCCTGGGTTCACCCCAGTGAATGATTCCTCTTCTGCCTCCTGCCCACCCCTCTAGGCTCATGTCTGCCTTCTCTGCCCTCTCCCTGGCCAGGGGGCTACCCTGTTTGGACGCCACCATCCCACCCCTGCCCTCTGCTTCCACTGGGAGCCCAGTGGATGAAGAGAGAGTGCAGGGAAGGGGACTGGGTGTTCTTGGCCCCCTCCTGCCAGGCCACCTGGCTCACTGCGTCCTCCTCTCTAAGACTGCAGCTCCTGCTGAGGCCCTTTCCCTGTGGACACCCCACCTTGGCTCCTGTCGCCTCTCCATTCTCTCTCCCTGCATCTCCCACTGCTGCCTGCCCTTGTCCAGTTCCACAGGGCTTGTCCACACTTGCAAACGCTGCCTTTATTAAAACTTCTTTAGTTTATAACCCAGTTTGAGAGGCCACTTATTTCCAGCCGGGCAGGCCCCTGACGGATCCTTTGTCCCTGATCATGGCTGTTCATGCCTAACAGGAGCCTGGGGCTCCATGTACACCCTCTCACATCTCAGAGTCCAGTGGGAAGTTCCCACCAGAACATGAGCTCCAGGAGGTCAGGGCTTTGCTTTGCTTTAAATAAAATTTGCATTAAGATCACTGTGAGACAGAAACATAGTCCCGGGAGATCCAATATACTTTGTCCGGTCTTTCCCAGTGGTTATGTTTTGCAGACCTCTACTGCAATGTTATAACCAGGGTGTTCGTGTTGACACAGTCCACCCATTTGACTCTGATTTCTCCGGTTTACCGAGTGTGTGTGTTTCTGAGCACTTTTATCACTCATGCTGGTTTGTGTATCCATCACCACAGTCCTGGTACTAAACATCTCCAAACCACAATGGTTTTAATTTTATTTCTTTAGAAGTTTTTATTAACTGAATGTCTTCAAGAATCTTTTAAAATCTGATTTCATCACCGGTCTATTCCCCAGGGCCAGAGCCACACCTGGAACAGGGCAGAAACTCGAAATGTATTTACTGGCTGAATGTTGTGTGCTTTCATCCTCAGCACACCCTCCATCTGTGGACAGAGTGCTGGGGCTCAGAGGTGTCCACTGTGTGCCCAGGCAGGTGTGGATTCCTGCCAGCTTTGGTGGACTCGAAGCTCAGGATGAGCTGCCTTGCGTGGCCAGCACCATGGGGACCAAAGTGCGGGAGATGCCGTGCTTCCCTGCTCAGTTTCATCTGCGGGGGCCTGAACACATCCTTCTTCAAACTCTGCGGTCCAGCATGTTTTCCCGCAGCTGCTGCGCTAGCCGGCATCCTCTGAGCTTGGCCAAGGCTGATAAAGGCTCCGGGCAGGACGCAATGGAGCCTGGAGCCTGGACAGCCTGATAACTGTATTCCCTTTGATGTTTTTCAAGTTCAGAAGGGACCCAGGCCCCCTCAGCCGGCCTTGCACGCTTGTTTATTTTTGTCCCGCGGAGGCCTTTGAGAGTTCCCTTCCCGAGTGGGACAGCCATCATTCCTGCTGTCATTACCCTATTGGAAACGTTGCTAACGCGCTCTTCCAGCTCTGGCCGACTCCTCCCTCCCAACGCCTGAGGAAGACCACCCACGACGGCTGACTTCCCTCCATTTAATTTTCGTCTCAGGATGGAAGTTTGCAATTTCATCACAATTTAAAACAAAAAAAAAAAAAAGGAAAACAACTCCCCCACCACCCAAAAAAAAACCTGAGGCTGGCCTTTCCTCTCCCAGACCTGGAGAACATCCCTCCCTGATGAGGTGGGTGCGGGAGCTGCCCAGGAACCACAAGCTTCCAAGCTGTGGAAGATCAGAGGCAAGTTTTCCAAGAAAACACACGGTGTTCCTTCTGAGCTACGTTCCACATGCGTTAGATCAGAATGAGATAGCCAGGCTGTGTTCTTCTCATAAACGTCAGCATACTACTCAGAGAGCACAGGGAACCACAGTTCCTCTCCGAGAACACACAGGCGTACTACCCTGGATGTTCTGGATACTAAGAGCCCCTCCGCAATGACCCTCACAGTTATGACGAGACATCCCCCCTTGGCAATATCTCCCATAGGTTGCCTTTGGTACGTAAAGTAAAGTTCGTGTTCTATTTCTTTCCTTATTCTTTTCTTCCCTGGGGTTTTGTAAGTCTGAGTCTAGATTGCACACAGAGTATGTGTACACACGCACACACACGCTGAAGTATATGCTTCCCCCTGTATTTCCCTCCCCCCACTTCCAGTATTTTTACTTTCTTGGTCTTTTGGAAAATGTTGCGACAGGGTTTGACCGTAATGAGATTCAAGTGAGTGATCTGGCCCAAGTGGCAACCGGCTTCCACCACTCAACTGGCTTCTTCTTTCTTCATCATGTCTCCCTTCCTCCTTTCTTTCCTTCCTTCAGGGCAGGAAGGTTTTCTTTCCTTCCTTCAGGGCAATAATAAATGAATTTTTTTTTCAGTGAAGGTTATTTTCCAGTCTACCTCCAACGAGAACATTGAGAGGGAGGAATAAACCTTGTATCAACCTCAAGTCCAACAATTAGTGTGGGGAAAAGGTCTAGTCAAAGGAAATGTAGTAGAGGTGAATTTAAGTCTATAAAATGATACTCTATTCCATGTACATCAAAGGAAATATGAATTACAACCACAATCACGCTCCTTTACCAGTATTTCGGGGCTTCTAGGTGTGACCATGCGTGCTGTACCCAGCACACACCCAGGGGGCGCCATTCGCCTGACGTGTGCAGGATGCGCAGAGATCGATCTGTGTCCTGGGGTGGGTGTGGGGACCCAGTGTGTGCTCTCATACACTGCTGACTGGTACGGGATTCAGTGCAAGCCCTTCAGAAAGACATATGATGATTACTGCCAAAATTAAAGATGCATTGTCTCTTGGGCGCTGCAATTCCACTTTGGGAAATTTGTCCCACAGTTAGAGAATGCTCGGGTTTAGTTATTTATCGTGGTACTTGTTGTAGTAGCAAAATTTTGGAGGCAAACTAGGTGCTGGTTCGTAGGGATGACTGGAGTAGATGATGGGATGTTCCACTCCAGGGAAAGCAGCAGACTTAAATAAAGAGGCGGATCTCAACTCCTCATGTGGAAACCTATGATACATGGCTGAGGACCTTTGAGTGACAGAAGAGTATATACACTGTCTACTCCCCTGATGAGCTGGGGCATGTTGGGCAAGTTATTTAACCCCTCTGGGTCTCACCTTTCTTACCTATAAAATGCAGATGATGATAGCACCTATGCCATAGGGCTATTGAAGAGACCTCATGAATCAATATATGTTAAACATTTAGGACAGTGCTTGGCATATAGAAAGAGCGGTATAATCATTCCTTATTAATTATTATGTCACCACCATCACCATCACCATCATCAATGAAAAGAAAGCAGATACAGACATAGGTAATCCCTGGAGGGACATGCAGAACCGCAGGTGGCAGGGGTTACTGTTGTCAAGGAAACTGGGAGGCTGAAGGTCAGGATAAGATAGAGAAGGACTCAGTTTTAACTTGTGCCTTTTGAATTTCTGGCAAGTATCTACATTCTCTATTTTTTTCAATATTTTAAACAAAAATTTTCAAACACGTAGGAAGGCTGAAGAACTGGACAGTGAACGTTCACGTGCCCACCATCTCAGCTTTGTAATTCACATGATGTCTTACTTGCTTTGCTTTCCATCCACCTATCCATCGATCCGTCCACTCATATAACCACCAACCCCTCTTATTATTTTTTAATGCATTTCAAAGTAAACTGCACATATTCAGTGCATTTCCTCCTAAAATTTCTGTCATATGTCTCATTAACTGGAGTTCAGTATTTGTTTATAGATTTTCCTTTTTTAGATAAAATTCACATAGAGTCAGACGCGCAGCTCTGAAGTGTCCGTCTGATGGCTTTGACAATGAGTTATCTACTTGAAACACAAATTATCTACTAATAAAATGTGGCTGAGAGAAAGAAAGGTGGGTGGGGAAAGGGAAAGACAGAAAACGAGACAGACCAACCAAAACAGCGTTCTGAACCCACAGAGAGGAGAAAGACCATGGAATTGACCTGATAATGTATCTCATGGAAAGGGATTTACAAATGAGGGAAATTTGTACAGATGGGGTTCAGTTATGGACCATTTCTGTTCCCAGAAAGCTTTTCCCCTTTTGGAACCTCCAGAGCTAGATTCTCAGGCAGGAAGCGTAATGAGGTCAGGGGTGTTGGCATCAGCCTGCTGAGAGACAAACCTCTGTCCCTCTGCTGGCTGTGCCATCTTGGAGAAGTCACTCTTCCTTCCAGAGGACCTTAGCCTCCTCGTCTGGGAAGGATGCTGCTTCCTGCTTCCTGGGGCTGTGGGAGGGTTCTGTGAGCTCCAAGACACAGTGTGTTTAGAAGACCATGTGGCATCTGGTGGGTGCTCCTTAACTCTTCTTCCTTGCTATAAATCACTCATCTCCCTATCTTTGCTTTTAGCTTTTTAAAAAAAAATTGAATTGGAAAGAACCAAACAATGCAAGGTTAAGTTTTTCATCCTTGGGGGAAAAACGTCATCTCTCCTTACAGCTCCACCGCTCTCCGCATCCTCTGCAAAAATCCAGGGAAATGAGTCAGCCTGCAGCCTTCTGCTCTAATTCTTTCATTACTGCATGATTGCAGCATCCACTCAGTCCGGGGCCCAAAATCGAAAACAAAAATTCTTGAGTCATTTCCAGATACTGAATCTGACACCACTATTCCTCTCTCAGTTTTTGGCAAAACCTACAAAATGAGTGACCAAGAAGGGTAAACAAGTTTAGGTAAACACTCTATATACTGATTCATGATTTAAGTACATCAGTTAACATTTTGATTCATTTACCACAGTGTTTTAATGTCATTAAGAATGTAACTTCTTAGGAAAACTAAGAAAGTCTGTTTTTAGCCCAGACATGCAATTAAGGGAATTAGTAACATGATACATCATCCTCAGGAACTCCGATATAGTAAGAAATCTCGTGCAACCCTTTATAAAGACGTTCTTACAGCCCACGCCAGAGTTCACCCAGCTTCAATCTGAGGGCAGCAGAGAGGGGAAAAAAGAGTAAAAAAAAATAAAAGGAAATTGCTGCCCCAGCACCGAGCAGCAGTAAGAAAGGATTTGCACTCGTGTGCATATACTAAATAGTCATAAAATAGGGGTTCTTTCTGGGGAATTAAGTTGCTTTCCTGTCTGGATCACAGTCACTTCCCAACATTCACTCCAGCTTTGCGAGGATTCACATGTGTGAGACTGGAGAGTGTTTTCTGGGGCTGGGATTGGGAAAAAGATGGGATATTTTTTTTCCTTTTAGGGATTCAGATGGATAATTCCATTCTGGCAAGCTTCAGTGTTTAGCTAGTTTCTGGGAGCTTGGGACCCGCTAAGTCAGGGTCTCTCTACCCGGGCACTGTGCCCACCTGGGAGGGTCACTCTTCACGGTGGGGAGGTCCTATGCAGTGTAGGGTGCTGGGCAGCATCCCTGGGCTCACCCACTGGCAGCAGCAGCATCCCTACCCCCATTCCCTGGTCCAGGACACTGATCCCCTAGTCCAGCCAGGTGAGGTCAGACCAACTTTTCACCAGCCTGATTTCATCATTCATCCATAAAATGAGGGTGTCCCCACTGTGCCCCTCTGTGGTTCTCCCTCAGGAGCATCAGACCAGATAATATAAATAGAACTCCCGGCTTGGTGCCCCAACGCATGGTCAGGGTCAAGACTATGCAGCCTGGCACCTCTGTGAGGTTGTGGGTGGTGGGTGGCGCTAGGTCGGGGAGAGGAGAGGAGGGGGACGGGGGCCTCGGGGCCCATTGAATCTGAGGCTGGCTCCGCTGCGGGCCTCACTGAAAGTGGTCCCTTTCACCCTCTTCCTTCACAGCTCAGGGTGCCCCAACTCACCGCCTGGCTCTGTCCGCCTGAAGCCTTCCCTGGGTCCTCCAGCTCCCACATCCCTCCTCCTTCCAAATCCCAGTGGTGAGAGCCTGTCCCACAACTGCAAGCAGCCTTCTGTCTTTCCCTCCCCCATTCTTGTCGGCACGGACCCTCGGAGCCCAGCCAGAGCAGACATTGACCTCACCAGGCAGCTGAGGGAGTGACCCTGAACCTGGAGACCTAGACTCGAACTGAACACACAGGACAGATGCCCAATCAACATGGAACATGAGAGGCTGTAGGGATGAGAGGCTGTGCCTATGCCTCTGGGTGGTCTGTGCACTTCTTTCCAGAAAGAAAAAGTAAGAAAGACAGAAATGGTCTGGATTTTACAGGAATACTGCAAAAGATTACCTCCCTGGAGGGCAAGGGTCATCCAGCCCACCTACTCATCCATCTACCCACCCATACAACCTGAGTGTTCATCCATCTATCCATCCAAGCATCTAGCCACCCAGCCACCCATATATCCTGTCTGTCCATCTGTCTATCCAGTCATCCATCCACCCACCCACTCACTCACCCATCCATCCATCCATTTTTCAAAAGTGTATTCCTACCAGGTGCCAAGCACTGCTTGGGCTAGGCTTTGAGGGTGCAGAGATACTTCGGCATCCATTACTTCAGAACCAAGCCTGACCCAGGGGAAATAGCATGGATGTTTGCTGAATAAATGAGTGTTTGTTGAATGAATGAGTGAATGGATGGGTGAGGAAACAGGTGGTGTCTGGGTAGATTAGTTCCAGTAATCCCTACCAATAGCTGCCTCTGGTCGCTGATGTCCCAAACCTTTGGCTCTGTCTGCAAGTCCCAGGCTCCCCCAGGCAGAGCTCAGCAGTGGGGGAGGAGGGTGGACAGATGTCATCCCAGACAAACAGAGTGCTTTCTAAGGGCACTCGAGGCTGGTCTATGCCTGGGGAGCACACTCTTTCTACACTCATGGACACATCCCGAAATGACCCCACATCTGCAATGAACTTCTTCACCCTTGCCAGTTGGTTATTAACCCTCAATCCAGGGATCACTGCAAAGCAGTGCTTTGGGGAGCTGGGCCACTCATTGAGGCCAGCTCATTCCCTTCCCTAGACAGCTCAAAATCTCCCTCCTTTTCCCAGAAAGCCCATCATCAAAAGAAACAATAAGAAAAGCTGACCACACTGTAATGCCTGTTAACAAAGACATACAGCTGCACTTGACATTCTGGGGAAAGGCGAGGAGCGACACTGACCTGTCCTCTGGCCTGTGGCCTTGTGAGCAAATTGAAGTGAGTTTATTGAGATGGACGTGAATGTCACATCAGTTGATAGGCTGGAATGGAGCAGGCCTGGGAAGGGCCCAGTCAGGACAAACAGTGCTCCCCAAATGTGGAAAGGATTGAGAAGGGGTGGGCTAACCAAGGCATTTACAAGTCAAATGGGTCATCCTAACGGCAGGTGGCTCAGCCTCCAGCCACCCCTCTATCAGCACTTCTGGAAGACTCTGAGGAGCCCAGACGCTCAGCTCTTTCACCTTGTAGCTGCAGGCAAGCTAGGCCCAGGCTCTGGGGAGACAGGTTAGAAACCTACAGAACTGTGTCTGCCCAGTAATCACAGGGACAGCTGGGCCATCACTCTGGTCGGCTCACCACTCCCCACAGGATCCCAGGGCTGGCTGTCATCACGTTGCCATTTGTTCATGAGGCTCCTGAACCTTAGCAAGACTCAAGCAACCTTACCAATCACACAGCAGGGCTGGGACCGGACCCCAATCTGACACCCCCAGAGGAGCCGAGTTGGGAGGTGGTGTGACCTGGTGCCTCGGGACTGGGGCTGGTCAGCTCCTCGAGACTGCATCCCCCAGGTTGGGGATGGCGGGCCAGCCATCCATTCTGCGGACGTGGGCAGGGGAGCTCGACCAGATGCCCGTGCTTTGCACTTCCAGTGAGCAGGCTGCCACAGTGGGATTGGCAAGATTATCTAGGGACGGCCCAGAAGGCGGACTAAAAAAGCATCTCTCCTCACAGGGGAGGCAGGAGGGTGGGGAAGACAAGTCTTGGGAGTTCTGCCATCTTATAGAGGGTCCGTGGTATGTTTATGACCATTAGAATGGGGGTCCACCACTGGCGGCAGTTTGAGAAGCTGCCCCAGTGTCCACCGTAGGCAGAACACAGACCTTCTGAGCTACAGCAGGGAGACCAACTTTGCTCCAGGGAAGGAAGCCCAATGCCTAACGTCAAAGCAACAGAAACGCCTTTAAAGGGCAAGGTGAAAGGGCTTCTTCTTCAATCTAGCAGAGTTTCTTCTTTTCTTTCGATTGGCTTTTCATGACTCCAAATATCAAGCCTGGAATGGAAGATCACTTCAAATCTCATTTTATAGTATGGATGTTTTTTCTTATTTCCTAGAGCACAGATCAACTTCGGATGAATAACTTGCAACTGCAGAAACACGATACCAAAGCGCCAGCGCTGGGTGGCAAATTTCTCCGTGACCACAAATATCCTTTCTCCTCAAGGACCAGATTGGAAGCATTTGGGTTGTTTGTGCCTCCCATCCTCAATCAGGCGGGGGCGGGGCCTCCCAGTAGCAGCAACATGCCCAGTTCTAGATCCTTCCCTCAGCGTCATCTGCTTGTCACCAGACACACTGTCCTCCTTGTCCTGCTTTTCCAAAGTGCCGACAGGTTCTTTAGTCCCAGGTGTGAGTCCCCCCTTGCATGGAGAAGGAGGGGCTTGGCTCATAGCTCATGCTTGCAAATATCCCAGGACCCCATCTGAGCGCCCTGGCTCTGTGTGTGGTAAGGAGAGAACAGGGATGAACTAGGGCCCTCGCCTATATCATTTTGTGCCCAGTTGACCCTGCCATCCCTAGCCTTCGATGGCTGCCCTGTTGGAAATTTACTTCCGCTTTTAGTCTCTGATCCTTTTTATTCTCTCAAAACTGTATTATAAGAAATCACAAACACACCGAGCTTCCCTGGTAGTCCAGTGGTTAAGAATCCATCTGCCAATGCAGGAGACATGAGTTCGATCTCTGTTCCAGGAAGGTTTCCACATGCCGCAGAGCAACTAAGATGGTGTGCCATAATTACCGAGCCTGTGCTCTAGTGCCCAGGAGTCTCAACTACTGAAGCCAGAGCACCCTAGAACCCCGTGCCCTGCGATGGGAGAAGCCAGAACAATGAGAATCAGCACACTGCAATGAAGAGTAGCCCCTACTTGCCGCATATATAGAAAGCCCATGCAGCAATGAAGACCCATCACGGCCAAAAGTAAAATTAAAAAAAGTACAGACATGCAGAAAAGTTGTTGTTTAGTTATTAAGTTGTGTTTGACTATTTTGCAACTCCATGGACTGGAGCCCACCAGGCTCCTCTGTCCACGGGATTTCCCAGGCAAGAATACTGGAGTGGGTTGCCATTTCCTGCTCCAGGAGATCTTCTCGACCTAGAAACTGACCTCACGTCCCCTTCTTGGTGGATTCTTTACCACTGAGCCACCTGATAAGCCCACAGAAAAGTTACCCACAGTGAATACCAAGGTGTTCCTGAGAGTCTGCAATTGTCAGCATTGTGATTCTTGCTTTATCACCTTCCTTCCTTCCTCTCTTCACTCCTTCCTTCCATCTATCCATCCACTTTCCCATCCATCCATCTTTCCAGCCAGCCCCATCTAATCATTTTTAATAGCCTACTTTTGGAACAGTTTTAGATTTACAGAAAAACTACAAAGACAGTACAGAGTTCCTATATACCCCATACCCAGTCTACCCTATTGTTAACATCAGACATTAGCATAGCACATTTACTACAATTAATGGACCACTATTCATATGTTATTATTATATTATAATTAACTAAAGTCCATGCTTTATTCAGGTTTTCTTCATTTTCATGGAATGTCCTCTTTCTGCTCCAGGATCCCATCCAGGAGTCCACATGACAAACACCACATCTCCTTAGACTTCTTTCAGCTGGGACAATTTCTCAATCTCTCCATGTTTCTGGTGACCTTGACAATTTTGAGGGATATTGGTTAGGCATTCTGTAGAATGTCCCTCTGTTGGGACTTGCCTGGTGTTTGCTCATGGTTAGGCTGGGATCCACACTGTTTTTGGATGAATGTCCTAGTCAGTTTATGAGCTCCTTTTGACAAGTGGGGATGAAGAAACTGCTCCCCTATCTGTATCACGAGAATGTTGAGGAACAGTGGGTAGGTCTACTGGTGGGGTTCATGCACGCTCAGTCGTGTCTGACTCTTTGCAACTCCATGGACTGCAGTCCTCAGGCTCCTCAGTCCATGGAGTTTTCCAGGCAAGAATATTGGAGTGGGTTCCCATTTACTGGTACTGCCGGGTTGAATCCCAGCTCCATGATTCACAATGGGCCTATGGTCAAGACACTGTTTCCTTAAGCCTCAGTTTCTTCTTCTGTAAAATGGGCACAAATGGTCCCTCGTGTAGACTGTGTGTGAGGGTTCCATGCAACTAACTCGCAGGGAGCCCCACCAAAGATTGGCTACTGTTCTTGATGTTACCAGTGTCCAGTAAGGATGGTCATCGTGATAAAACCTACAGAGGTTTCTGTGGTCCCTTTCAACAGTGGGACAGTTGGAAAAGATGTAACCTAGCTCTTGAGGATGGCATCAGGCCTGGGTCTGACTGTCAGAGCAACACCCCCCACCTCGGCCCCCACCTCAGCAGAGGCTGGCCTGCAGGATGTCCAGCCTCTTTGCTCCCAGCCCTACGTCTCCAGCAGGGAGCTCTTTAATCCCTGGTCACTTTTCTGGCAGGCAAACATTTTCCTAATATTCAAGGGAGGAACACAGTTAATCCCTGGCCCTATTTTATTATTGCTGCAAATATTTCTTTTTTATTGGCATGAAAGGAGATAAGCCTGGTGGAGGAAGAGCCAGGGCCCCCAGGGGAGAGCCTCCTTCCCAGTCCCCTGGGAATCCCAGGCATGTGGCATGCATTTCCCAACTGCAGCGGGCAGGCTCCCAGGCAGGCTCCACACGGTCTTTTGGCCCCAGGTTGATTGCTATAAAACCAGCATCAGGCAGCCCAAGACCACGCAGGGCTGGGGCGGATGTCCTTCTGGAAACTTCTTTGCACGCAGGAGGCCTGTGACGCCGTTGCCGGACACATGTGACATCTCATTTGTGAGCTGACTTCGGTTTCCAGAGATGGAGTGAGCCAAAACCACGTCTCCGCAGCGGAAATCTGACCTTGATGGGGAGGACACACGCGGACTCGTGTTACCCAGGCCTGAGATCAGGGTGGAATTCTTGGTAGATAATAGATCCTGGAATGTCAGGGCTGACAGGAGACTTCCAGGCCACCTCGTAACAGCCGCGGACGTTTACAGCATTCTTACTGTGGGACTGGCTCAGGGCTAAGTGTAGGGGAGCCTTGTCTCCAAGTATCCTCCTATGCTGTCTGTGAGCTTTATTGTCCCCATTTGAGAGATAAGCAAACTGAGGCCTAAGCAACAAGTCACTCATCCAAGACCCCACAACTAGAAGCTGGGGGACGGGGGGTGGGGGTGGGGGGCCGGGGTGGGCAGGGTGGGTATCCAGCCCTGGGTCTGTCAGGCTCTGAAATCTGCTTCCTCATTTCCACACCCTACAGCCGCCGCTTGCGGATCTCCTTGGCCTGGAGAGACCAGAGGCCCCGGAATCTGCATGCAAAATATTGTGCATTTTTACTGGGTGAGGATCTACAGGGTTTCTGAGGGCTTCATGTTCTCACAAAGGTGAAGAACTTCCGAACCCCTCATTTTTCAGAGAAATGAGCAGAGAGGCATTCAGGTTGCCATGGAGACCCAGCAAGCAGGGGTGCAGGCCTGGCCTTGGCTCCCCCAGAGTTAGCGCAGGGTTCTTCCTAATACCATTTGTGGGTGAACATTGTTTTCAGATCATTTTTACAGAGTTAAAAGAAAAATTCTTCTTGAAACACACACAGAAATGTGTCTGGCACATGTGCAGAGCTCCATGCACTATGGGCAGTGAACACACCTGTGTGACCCCACTCTCACCAAGAAGGAAAATGGAAGCAGCAGCCCCAAGCCCTTTCCTGACTGGACACTGCCCCTCAGCCCCGACTTCTCCTTTGCGTCCTGGGGTGCTTCCGCCTACGTGGAGCCCTATATGGACAGACTCGGGCCGTGCACGCACTCGCCACAGGTAAGACCAGTCTGCTGCGTGGTGCTGGGGCGTCTCCGGGGCCGCTCATGAGTTCTCCCTCCCGTGCAGGAGCTGTGGGTGGTTTTCGGTTCTGGGGCTACTCAGGGGGCTTGTATGTTTTGCCTCCCCAGAGCGTGTGGACCTAGAGGCAGGACCGCGTGGCCACCCGGGAGGTGCGACGCCCGGCTCTGGAGATGCCGAGCCAGTTTCCACAGGCTCGTTCCCACTCCCACGAGCAGCTGCTCACGCAGGTGGGCGAGGGTGTGACGCATGTTCTAAAATATAAATAGAAACCTGACTGGTTTTTGTCCTCTCCTTTGCTTAAGGCACTTTTCTGAGTCACTCTCATTTCCCGACCCCGTGACACACACTCTGAGCCAGAGGCTGGACTCAGGCAGACGCCGCCAGCCCAGGGCCAAGACGAGGAGTGGCCCGTGAGCCTCGGTACTCACCAGAGAGGGGGCTCTCGGTGGAGAAGATGCCTCGAAACTGAGCCTCCCTTCTCTTTTCAGAGGCTGCATGGGAGATGGTCTTGGGGACAATCACATGCTAACTTAGAGCCACAGAATTTGGGGTGGGAAGGGCTGTTACCGAGCCTGCCGGCCGGGACAGTTTAGTTTGGATGAGCCCTGCACGGGGCGGCAGGGAGCTCACTTCTATATGCAGGGACTGAATAACCAGGGCCGATGGCACACCTGCCCACCGCTGCCTCCCAGCCGGTGCCCCGCGGAGAGCGGCAGCTTGGTGGTGGTGGCCGGTACCTGCCCTGCGCTGGGAATCTGATCAGATCCCGACTTTACACGTGATCCCTGCCAGCCTCGCCCGCCTGTCCATTAAGAACAGAAAGATGGCTTGCTTCAGCCACAAGCGTCTTCTTGGGTGGCCTGGCGTGCAGACCCCTCCCCCTGGCCCACCCACATCTGGAGGGAGGTGGGGCAGGGGGACGCAGCAGGGTGAGCTGCCTGAGGACTGGTACCTGGCCGTGGACACTCAGAGACCCCAGACAGAGGGCTCCAGCCCCTGCCGTTCCTTGCTGGCAGCCCCTGGACGCTGAGACTGTCTCCCTTTCCCCCTTGCCCCACGCCCCACCAGATGGCAGGGGAAAAATGCCTCTGGACCGAACCAGAGGTTCTCTGCTACCCACCCCCAAACCAGACCCTCATGCCATACTTCTGGACTTAGTAAGTCATTTCCCTTTCTCTGGGTTGCCCTGTGTGGGTCTGAGATCCAAGAATGCACCACTCTTACTCATTCAGGCAGCCTCCTGCTTGCCCTCTGCACCCTGCCTCAGGGGTGAGCAGGCTGAATCTGAGCTGCAGCTGTCAGAAGCCATGCCCAGGAGCCTGTGCAGAGAGACACTTTTCCTCTCTTGGCTGCAAACTCTGCAGGGTACAGATTTCTCTGTCCTTGCTACTTGGTCCCCCTCTTCTTTCTTCTCTGCTCCAGGAGTTTGTCTGTCGCCCCACTGTGTCACCTCATCCCCTCCACCCCCCCGCGCACCCCACAGGCTCTTCTGCTACACACATGTGCACACACACACACCCCTCCATTTGCAGAGAGTTCCAATCCAATACCAGAATTCAGGCTGTGCAATTCGCGGTGGGAACACAGGCATCCTGTGGATGCAATTCACTTGGTTCTAACTTGAGAGAGAAAGAGAGAGAGAGAGAGAGAGAGTGTGTAGGGGAACCAGGGTTTGTTTTATTGGCCTAAGATTATGAACAAACACCCATGGATGCAGCCACCCGCATGGAATGCATAAGGGAATGTACGTCCACACACTTCTTTATATGTAGGGTGACTATTTAGCTGATCATCTCAGGCAGGACACCTCTGAGAATGACTGGGGTGTAGCCTGGGCTGTCCGCTCGTCCTTGCTCATGGCAGGCAGTGATGTGTGGGGGACACGGCCCCGTCTGGGCTCAGCTCTGCCGGTGCTGGGTCGGGGCAGGGCCCAGCTGATGGTGTTAGCTCAGGGCCTAAGCGAAGCCACACTTCTCGGCAGCTTGTGGGAAGGAGGGCTGGTGAGATAAGGGAGCAGGGCATTCACATAACTGTCAGCATTTCTTGACACGACACAGAAATATTTCAGATCGCATCTGTGACACCAGAAATCCAAATGAAAGACCTCAACACTGTCAGCCACGGGACACATTTCCTGCCTGATGTGGATTTTTTTAAAGCCCTGATGTAGAGATGTCAAAAACGACAGGTCCTCAGAATCTCTCCCTTTGCGGCGAACGCTGTGGAGGGAGACAGTTATTTGCACAGTGAAATCAGCTGGCCGTTCGGCGGATGGGAGTCTGGCAAGCCGGCCGGTCCCTCCCTGGTCTGCCGGGCTCCAGCGTGGGGCTTGAATAGTGAGTCCGCCCCCAGTTACTGGGGCAGCCGTGGTCACCACAAGGCAGCCTGCTGCAGTGTGCTGGGGTTGCGGGTGGGGGGGGTGTCGTTTGAAATGATAGCTGTTCTGAGGGGGAGTGAAAGTGCTCTTTGTGATCAATTAACACCTCCCATGTTTGTCACCTGTTTGGAATGATGTGAAGAAGGCGAGTTGCTTGCTGTTTACGCTGTTACTTAATGAACCAACTCCCCTATCACCAAAGGAAGGGGTGTTTATTCTTAAGAGCCCACATAAGGAGGTATTCATCAATCCCGCTGGAGTCAGTTATTATGTGTGAGCCGCTGTCGAAGTCTCCTCGCTCATCTCGGTTTGTGCTATGCTGTCATCTGTAGTACACCTAATAACATCTGTTTTGGAGGGTGTGATACTACTGCACGAAATTGGTACCCATTTTGGGCCTTTAATGTGCATAAAAACACAAACAGATAAATTATATCTTGAGTGGTATTTGCATGAAAATAAGCTTTCAAAATGCCTTTGCCGATCAGAAGTTTGCCTTCAGGATGACCGGGTTTTTCTGTGAGTTGAACGGTCTCTTTAATAGTTATCAGTTGAAAGCAAAACCCACATGGAGGAAAAGAAAGAGACTCGAAAAAGGAAGGATAGGCTTTTCTGCCCTGGCAGTTAACTTCAGAATCTGTACCAGAGAAGCAGAGAGAGGAGAGCCATTCAAGCAACATGAAAATGCTCACTCTCTCCCGATAAACACACAGAGAAATCGGCGGCTGTGTGTTATTTCTGGGGTGAAGTGCCCTGGATTTCTTTATGAATCTTTTAGGAGAAGTTGGGCATGGAGGTAACCAGTTTTCAGTTAGCTTTAAAATGTACATTCTCCACGGAAGAAACAAGAAACATCTTTATAAAAGATGACATTCTAACCAAATGCAAGACATTTTTCTCACCTTGGCAAACAAGCTTTAACTGTGTTTCACTTTGAAAACTAGGAAACCTTTGAAAACTTTACAGAGGTAACTTTTTTATTCTCCCAAAGCTTTTCGTTTCGTTTCATTTAGCTATTTCATTAGCGTGTAGGAGAGAGACAGAGAGAGACTTAAGAACTTCAGAACTGAAGCTTAAGAAATTGTCCCAAATCTTTGTAGCTTCTATTTCCTTGAAAATGCCCCCAGAAAATGTTTTCGTTCTTTTTTTTTTTTGCAGGATGCAGGGTTCTCTCCAGCTTCCCCACAAATCCTGAAATTCCTTTGTTTAAAACAGAACAAAACAAAACAAAACTTGTGGCTTTTCTCAGAATGACAAACCAAACACGGCAGAACCTGAAATCCCCAGAACACAACTCGGACCATAAACTTCTGACTCAACAAGCAGGTTTTATGGGGACCCCAGTAAACCAAAGGATGGCAATAAACAAACAGCCGACGGGCTCCCTGTGCAGCCGTGTCTTCGGAACTTCAGACATCTGAAGGCAAAGGAAGGACCCCACGTCTTGTGCAGTTTGGGAGACGTGTGGGCAAACCATTCGAGTGGCTGAGCTGCCTGATTCCTTGCAAATAATCCGGATGGAGTGAGTGAAGTTGGGAAGTGTAGCTAGTATGCCATCCCAAAGCATTTTTCCAAACTGCCACCTCAAACACGTATGTGAATATTTGGAATACATAGAAGGAATAAATACAATCAAGCCACTAGCAAACATGGCACCTGGAGACGTTAAAAGGACGTTAATCCTAAGGATGTTAAAAGGCGTTCAGCTTCTCGGAGCTGCCTGGCACACGGATATGAACCTAATACTTCCACAGATGACACAGCCCGTACCCCCTTGCTGACTCTGGGCGGAGGCTCCACGTGGAGCGGGGAACCCCGGGGGTCTTTTCCCAACTGGCTCATTGCCACCCCATGACACCAGACAAGTCACCTGACCTCATCCAGCCCTCAAGCCTGTGTCTGAAAATGGAGACAATCCTCTTTCTCTTTTCTGACTCTCTGGGGATGCTGTGAGCATGAGATAAAAGGGAGAAGGGGAAAGGCACTCTGCATGGCCTGCAGGGGTGAGCCTGTGGGGCTTCCCAATGGACTGGGTAAGCCAGTCCCGCCCTCTCCCCGGTCCCTCCTGGCACAGCCCCAGCTTCCTTGGAGCCCCAGTGACACCCGTTCGTTGCCTCTGCTTGTCGGCCCCTTCCAACTGCCCGGAAAGACGTTGGCTTGGGGCACTGTTTTCCTCCCTGGGTCAGGAAGCAGCTTCCCCTGGAAGGGTCCTGACATCAGTCTTGGTGTTCCAGGAAACCCCTGGCATGTCTGGAGGGGAGTTCCCTGGGCACGGGAGCGCACTGAGCTAATGGACATTCCCCATCTTACCCGAGGTGCCCTGGCCTCCAGACTCTCCCACGGGCTGGGGCGCACACTTGCACGTATGCACACCTTTGCCCATGTCTGGCACAGATAGGGAACCATCCCAGGTGGCCACAGCCCCCGAGCAGCAGTAAGCCCGGGGCTGGTGAGGCCCAGCCTGGAGCGAGCTCAGCAGCTGTGTGAATGGACGCGTGAGGGAGTCAGCAGGGCACTGGGTGGTGCCATCCCGGGAGCGGCCCCCTCGCCCCTGGGTCTTTGCACCTGCCTTCTCACCTGACCTGCCTCCATCCCGGCCTAGAACTCAGCCCCTCCTGGCAGCAAGCACACCAGCTTACACATGAGGCTTCACGTGTCCAGCGGGTCCCTGGACAGCGCTTCATTGTACAACCGAGTGTCCAGGCCAATGAGGTCTGGACCCGCCACACTCCGCCATGGGGCTTGGCATTGCACAATGAACCCAGTCATTCCACAGCGCCCCGGGGCAGGCAGATCAGCCCCCCAAGCCTGTGAGTCCTCAATCTGGTTGGCAGCTCAGCTCCTGACTGCCCTTTCAAACACCCTGGACTGAGTCCTGGTAGGGTCCATGTCTGGGGTAGGGCTGGGAAGGGCCCAGCAGGGAACTCTGAATTCAGGGGCCACCTCCCCTACTTTTCAGCTGTCCCATGGCCCAGACTCACTTATCTGGGCCTCAGAAGCCCCGTCAGCAAAATGTCATGTAAGATTCTATCTCCTGGTTAAACTGCTCCATCCTGGCACTTGTCACAGTGCGATCTGCTAGCTGTGGGATTATCTGATCGATGAGGGTCTCCTCAGGAGACACCGGGCTCCCCGAGGGAGGGGTTGGTCCACTGGCTCCCCTGCCGGCACCAGGCCCAGCACAGAGCACGTCTGGAAAGGATTCAGGCTGAGTGTGAGGTATCTGGGCATGTTGCTTGTGGGGCGCCTGTGCGTGTCTGAGTGGGAGAAACTGGGAGTTAAAGAAAGGAGAAAATCCACAAACACCAATGGTTGGTTCTATTATTATTATTACTGGACGAGGCCACCGCTTCTAGATTTGTAAACCAAGATCCAGCCGGTGATGTGACAAGAGTTCATGGAAGGCCCATGGCTGACATTCTGCATCCTGGGAAGCCCCTTGCCCACGTCTCATTATTCAAACCCCAGCCCACCCCTTTTCAAACACTATGCCTTCATATGTGGGATTTGCCCATCTTCCTTGGTCCCAGAGAAGCTCCACGTTCCTGGGAGGCATGCACCAGCATCTGTCTAATCTCTCGGGGCGCCTGGCAAGACAGACGGCGCCAGGGGACCCAGCCGGCTCCTGACGCCTCTGCCCTGCAAGCCGGGCCAGCAGGCAATGCCTGGTGTCTCATGGGGCTCAGGACTCTCATCCTTCTTGATGAGACCATAAACGTGTCATTGCCCCACGGGGGTCCGCTCTGCCCAGTGTGAGCTCTGGATGCTCAGTCCTGAGTAACCAGAGGGTGGGGCTAATCACCCTCTGACTTCTTTTTATAGATGCCCTGATTCCACAGCCTGGCAGGCAGCTTTCTGTCAAGCCTCTGGCACCAGCCCTGCAAGCTACGGGTCTCCCCACCTCCGAGCACAGGCAGGCTGGGTCTCTCCATCACCCGAGGCTCCAGGCAGCCCGGAGGGGAGAGTATAGGAGGAGCCAGTGTCAGGAGCTCAGGGACAGTCATCTTATCCCTGCAACAGCCTCAGATTTATGGACGGCCCCTGTCCTGAGCGGGGCTGGCTGCTTGAGAGGGTTCAGAGGCACCCTCTGCTGAGAGATCTGCAGCCCAGCCACAAAACAGATCACTCCCCTGGTGGCTCCTGGAAGACTGGAAGCCCATGCAGGAGATCATCAAGGCATTTTCTTGTTCAATACAATGCCCCAGGCATCTGGCCATGGGGTCACCTTAGTGTGAGCCCTTCATTGTGGACGGAGTGTTATATCCTGAATGGAGCAGGAGGAGCGGGGGTCTGAGGGGCAGAGCGGGAGGCAGTCGGCACAGCCAGGAGGATGGGACTCCTGATGGCTCTGCCCATCGCTTGCCCATTAGGCAATATTAGTTGAGCACCTGCTATGTGCCAAGAGTGTCCCCAAACACCGGGGCCAATGGGGCAAGCTTACAGCCTGATTGGCGGAGAGGACAGGAAATGTACAAATATGTGAAAGGCAGGGATTGTCAGGCCATAGGAAGGGCTGGGGTGGAAAGGAAAGAGGGCTGGGAGGGAGTGTGCAGGAGAGACCTCTCAGACGAGGGGCCTCGCAAGCTGAGAAGGAGCTGGCTGTGTGAAAACCTGGGGGTGGGGGAGACCATCCCAGAAAGAGGGGCTGTCTGGTAACCAGGGAGTAGACAGGAGTCTGAGTAGCTGGAGCTCAGGGAGAAGCAGATGGGCCAGCAGGGCGGGCAGAGGTGGACTGGTGTGGGGTGAGGGCTTGTGGCTCAGGGGGTTGACCTGAATCTTCTGGGGTCAACCCGCTGCCGGGTAGAGCCTGGGCTGAGGGGCATGCCCAGCAACCAAGCTGTGCCATGGGTTGGGTGGTGGATTACAGCACAACAGACTTAGAGACTCACAAACCACCCATGTAGCATCTTGCATCATGGTTAATTTCTTCCAGAAATCCAGAGAATTCTATCATATCTGTGTTTTCCTTAACACAAAACTAGAACATCCCCCTTCCCAAACAATACAGTTTTGCATTTTTATGAATATGGTATAAGCATTTTCAGAGAAGGCAATGGCAACCCACTCCAGTACTCTTGCCTGGAAAAGCCCATGGATGGAGGAGCCTGGTAGGCTGGGCTGCAGTCCACGGGGTCGCTAAGAGTCGGACACGACTGAGCGACTTCACTTTCACTTTTCACTTTCATGCATTGGAGAAGGTAATGGCAACCCACTCCAGTGTTCTTGCCTGGAGAATCCCAGGGACGGCGGAGCCTGGTGGGCTGCCGTCTATGGGGTCGCACAGAGTCAGACACGACTGAAGCGACTTAGCAGCAGCAGCATAAGCATTTTCTCGTTGTAAAATTCTTTCAAAGCTTAAAATAAGAAAAAACAGTCCTGGAAAAATATCTAGTGTTATGACAGATGCAAGCCGCTGCGGGCTGGAGAACACAGGTGGGTGGCGCCCGGCACAGGGCCCCAAGTGGTCCCGGGACATGGCAGATCCCAGACCCCATCACCTCCCTCAGGGCACCACAGAGATCCCTGCCTCCTGGGCTGGCAAGCTCACACCTCACTATGGGGGTTCCCACATAGCACCCTGACTTTAAGACATTTCCAAGAGCAAGCCTCAGCAGCGTTGACTACATGCTGACATGTGTCTGACACCAGTTTTGGTGCTCAGACACTGAGTCAAATCCCCTTTCTCCATGGAGCCCAGGTTCAAGAACCAGAAGCTCCTAGAACTTTCTAATAGCTGCTTGCACTTTGACTTGGTTCATACCTTTGGGAAATCTGACATTTTTTCACCTTTCATCTTGATAGTCTGACTACCTCTGGAAAGGCTAACAAAGACTCAGATAAAGATGACATTTTGGGGGATGAGGTAAAAGTTTTGGAAATAATGTGGATGGACGCACATTCTAATGAATGTATTTCATTAGAAGTGGTGAAAATCCAAAATTTTATATTGTATGTGAAGTGTAAGTGTTAGTCACTCAGTCGTGTCTGACTCTTTTGCAACCCCACAGACTTTAGCCTACCAGGCTCCTCTGTTCCATGGAATACTCCAGGCAAGAGTATTGGAGTGGGTTGCCATTCCGTTCTCCAGGGGATCTTCCAAACTCAGGGACGGAACCCAGGTCTCCCGCATTGCAGGCAGATTCCTTACCATCTGCGCCACCAGGAAAGCCCCTACGCCACAATTTAAAGAAAAAATATGCAACATACCAAAACCCATTGAATTGTATACTTTAAAAGGGTATATGATATGGTATCTGAGTTTATACCTCAGTAAAGCTGTTTAACACTAAGTAAACTTTTTAAAAAGACACCTTTGAAAAAATAAAAGATAAAGTCATCAGTCATCATGGATATTTCAAGAACGAATGCCCTTAACTACTAATTTTGGTTTCTTATTAACCAAGCTTTTGCTCCATTGAAAATCAGATAACACCAGAGAATGGGCCAGGCTCAGAGTCGGGCCAGAGGAACTGCTGGCCGATTGATTCATATTCAATTTCAGCACGATGGATGCAAAAGAAGGTTGGACAGGTTCTAGAAGTCAATGGGTCTCAGAAGTAACCCAATAGCCCTCTGACTCTGCCACACTGCTCTCCTTTCTCTGTGTATATATTATTTTTATAATCCTGGAGTTTACCAGTGCCACCTGGATGGTTGGTTCAACTGCTCAAAGCAACTGAACCTGGGCTCCAGCAAAGGAGAACTAAACAAAAAATCAGGATGTGTGGTGGGTGGGATCGGCTTGGACACTGTGGGAGGAAGTGGGGCCGGGAGGGGCCAGGGTCAGTTCCCCAGAAGGAGCCCTGTGGTCTCGGATTGGTTTCAATTACCTTTAGGAACAATTTTTCTTCTTCTTTCAGCCTGTGCGAAGGTGGAATTGCCCTGGCGACTGGCATTTCATGTAATTGGTGCTGATGGTCACCAAACCCACAGGGCTGGGCTCAGCACCCCGAGTGCTGCTGATTGAGGTGAAATTGAACAGCTCGGATATGACCGCAGACCCCGCTGAAATGTGAGTGCCCCAGATAGGGCTGGACCTGGCTGTAGTGGAATAGAGGCTCCACTGTGCTCCAGATGGGGACGAGATCCAAACCTAGGGCTTGGGGATGGAGGGGGAGGTGTCCGGAAGGATACTGCAGTTACTGAAACCAAAAACTTCTTAGTGAGCAGAGCAGAGCCTGACATTGCCCCCTGCAAGCAGTTACCAGGCCTCCAGGCCCAGGCCATGGGTAAAGAGAAAGGAGGCCTGATGCAGGTCAGGGAGGCTTCCTGGAGGAGGTGGCACTGGGGGCAGACTCTTGAAGATGGAGGGACTCTCTACGACTAGTGGGGAAGGATCCCAGATGGAGAAAGCAGGTGCCCAAAGGAGATAGGAACCTCTTGGGAATTGCTGGTTCCCCAGCGTGGTGTCCACACAAGCAGGCAGGGAAGCTGGTGGGAGCACCGGGGGCTGGGCTGGAGATGGAACCCTGTCCTGTGCCAGGCAGTGGGGTCTTGGAAAGAATCTATCAGGCAGGTAGCACGATCAGATATGCATGTTAGAAACTTCTGAAAGGTGGGTTGGAAGGGAGAAAGGCTGGGGGACGGGGACCAGTTTGGAAGCTGTGATTCTAAACCAGGCAAGAGACAGCGCAGGTGTGAGGCAGACAGTGTGGTGGCAGTGGACAGCCAGGCAGAGACGCATTGTGGATCTGGGATGAATTTAGGAAGATTCAGGACGTGCCTTCTGTGGCCCCTCCAGATCACCTGTCCATTCTGAAAACCCTAGCCCTGCTCATATAAAAATCCCTTATTAAACAGATCCTCCTGGAACTCTTCTAACTCAAGGGGTCTGTCTGTCTGCTTCCTATCGGGACCCTGGCTGAGACACAGACATCCCTCACTTCTCAGGAGTCTGGGGACACGTTGCAGGCATTTGCTGTGTTTGTAGACGTGTGCGCCAGGCACCATGCAGACCACGGCACAGCTGGGTCCTCTGTCCTCACAGCCCAGGGCAGCCCCTGGGGGCCGTGATGGGTATGCAGATCCCAGGGCCCCGACCCAGCCTCCGTGGATCAAAACATCCAGGGAGGCCCCCGGAGTCTGAATTTTAACAAGGTTCTCAGAGGTCCCTGTGAAGGCTGCAGTGTGGCCCCTAACACAGGCCGGGCACCCTGCTCCGAGCTGCCAGCATTCCTGCTCAGTGTCCTCCTCAGTACCCAACTTGCGTCCCATCTGGTGGGCACAGAAAAGGCATTAAGGACAGGGCTCCCTGGACTGGTCAGCAGCCGCACGAGTGGCCAATGCCCAGGTTAAAGATTTGGAAAATCACCCTGAATTGTTAAGTGAGGAACTGTTGATTGTTTGTCTCTGTTTACAGTTTTCTGCTGTGCGCAGTGTGTCTCCAATCCCAGAAAATTGTAACAACAATATAATAATTTTAAAAATTAGGAATCTCTTATGTACCTAAGAACCTACAAGGCTCATGCTATAGCTTACAACGGCTCACATGCTCTCTCACGCTGACATGTTAACTGTAGCAAGTCCAACTTTATGAATATTGATATACATCATTTAAAGAGAGGCTGGCAGTGATTAGTCATTTTATGTGAAAGTCGAGGATCCTTTCCTTAAGAAGCACATTTGCGGCACTGCGGCACGTTTGATGGCTGGTACAGGATTCCTTGTATTCTGACACACGGCAGGGCTGTGTGTCCCTTCAGGGGACCCTCCTATTCTGAATCCCCCACCACTCATCCCTGGGGCTTTCCATCCATCCGCAGTGTATGGGGCCCCCATCATGAACACTTAGTCCCACACCTCCTCATTCCTCACCAGTCCACACATTTTCCTTTCTCCCTGGTGTTGAGATGTTTAAAAAAAAGACAGAACCAAACAAAGTAGGTCCTTTCTTTAGCGTGCTTATCAACGACGCATTTAATAAACTGCAACAGGTAAATGTCACCACCATTGACCCAGACGCCGCTGCACAGAAAAAAACCCCTCACTTGCTTTCCTTTTGGATTGGATTTCCAAAGGGGCCAAACATTTACAGAAATGACCCAAACTGTACAAATAAACCATAGGTCTGGTGGAGGAGGCAGTTTACATTCCTCAGGGTCAGACGAGGATGGGAGCCGCAGCCCCGGCCCTTTGAAAACCACTTTGCATCACGTATGTGAGCTCTGTGCCCCGTCTGGGATCCCTCAATCCCATCCAAATGCTTTGGGAAAGGCAGCGTGATCCTATAAATCCATAAACCCCACCCACACTCCAGCCGGCAGCTCTCGTCCCCCGGGACATCAGCCCAGCTTGAGTGCACCCCGCAGGCCAGCATGGGACCCGTCCTATCCTGACTTCACCTTTTGGTTCTGGGCCACCCTCGCATGCCCTGAGCCCCTCCACAGCAGCTGGTCATCTTGTCTCAGGTATCCCACACCCAGCCTCACCCGTGGTTGGTCTCCACCTGTTTGCTGCTGCTGCTGCTGCTGCTAAGTCGCTTCAGTCGTGTCTGACTCTGTGCGACCCCATAGACGGCAGCCCACCAGGCTCCGCCGTCCCTGGGATTCTCCAGGCAAGAACACTGGAGTGAGTTGCCATTTCCTTCTCCAATGCATGAAAGTGAAAAGTGAAAGTGAAGTCACTCAGTCGTGTCCGACTCTTCGCGACCCCATGGACTGCAGCCTGTTTGCTAATCACTCCCATTTTACAGATGGGGAAACTGGGGTTCTGAAAGGTCCCTGGGACCTATGCGGGCAGAAGCGAGCCTATATACCCTGATTCTCAGAAGGGTGCCCATGCTGGTTACTAGGCTACTGTCTCTCAGCTCCAATCCACCCACCTGCTGTGGTTGGAATGTGTGTGAGGTGTGTGTGAGCCAGGGTGGGCCCCAGTCCATTCTTATAAGAAGACAGAAATCTGGACTCAGACACACAGAGAAGGAAGAAGGCCACGTGAGGATACAGGCAGAGGTTGCAGGGATGTGTCCACAAGACGAGGAACGCCTGGGGCCCCCAGGAGCTGGAAGACGCAGGAGGGACCCTGCCCAGAGCCTCTATATGGAGTGTGGTGGCCCTGCTGACACCTTGACTGTGGACCTTAGGCCTCCGGGAGGGGACAGAGTACCTCTCTGTGGTGTTGAGCTGCCTCTTTGCTATGGCCACACCCGGATACTCAGACGTGTCCCTCTGTCCTTGCACAGTGAGGCGGAGCTGGGCTCTGCCCTCCACACCTCTGCCAGCTTCTCCCTGTGGCTTCTGCATGTGGGGGTGCTGGACGGAGCCTGCTGCCAAGCTCAGGAAGGGGAAGGGGTGTTGCCCTGCCTCCTGACCTGCCAGCAACAGAACCAGCCTCACCACACCCCCAGAGGTCAGCTTTCTTCCTCAGGGGTCTGGGTCCCAGCTCCACAGGACCCCTTTTCCAAGCTCCCCAATTCCCACCAGCCCCACCTCCTCGTTGCCCCCGCAGCCCTACAGGTGCTGTCTGCGTCCGTCTGCAATGTCTACTTTGGCTGAGTCTACTTGTCCTTCCAAAACCTGGTTTAAAGATTCTTTGTATTCAGTTCTCTCTGCTAAAGTAACTGGTGTGTTCAGGGGCTCCTGAGTTCAATTTGGGGAAGATGAAAAAGGTCTGGAGGCGGATGGTGGTGACGGTTGCACAATGTGGATGCACTTAATACCACTGAATTGTAACCTATGAGTGGTTACAATGGTAAAGTTTACGTTGTGTGTATTTTCTCCCTCACACACACACAACGACTGCTGTGGTTCCTTCCTTCCTGGCTGATCCACATCACGTCAATGGTGATGATGAGGTACACGTTATTGAAGATGAAGGTGAGCTGTTACTTATTGAGCCTTTTGTTCTTGTTTAGTTGCTAAGTTGCATCCAACTTTTTGAGACCCCATGGACTGTAGCCCTCCAGGCTCCTCTGTCCAGGGGATTCTCCAGGCAAGCATACTGGAGTGGATTGTCATTTCTTCCTCCAGGGGATCTTCCTGACCCAGGGATCGGACCCCTGTCTCTTACGTCTCATGCATTGGCAGGCGGGTTCTTTACCACTAGCACCACCAGGAAATCCCCTATTGAGCCTTTACCATGTGCTAACCTGTACTAAGAACTTGACCTTCCTAGTATTTTACAAAGTATTCATTGTCTCCATTTTAGAGACAGAGACTAAATTCACAGAGATTACACTGCTTGTCAGCAGAGACGGCAGACGACAGAGGTGAGACTTGGTAAATGGATCCTTTCAACATTACAAGAACCCTCCTTCTCTTTGGTAGTTTTCCTTGTTCTAAAGTCTACCTTATCTGGTATTAGTGTTAATATAGCTGCTCCTTCTTCGTAAATTAACATTTGCATAATATATCTTTTCCATCTTTTTATTTCCAACCTACCTACATCGATATATTTGGAGTGAGTTTCTTATAGACAGTATACAGTTCTGTGGTGTTTTTTTTTTAATCTACCCTACCCATCTCTGTTTTAATTGTATTTAGACCATCTATATTTAAAGTAATTATGGGTCCGCTACAGCTTAAGTCTGCCATTTTATTGTTTATTTTCTGTTTGCTGTTTGTTGAGTTCATTTCTCATTCATCTGTTTCTCTGTTCTTGCCCAAGTCTCATACAGTTATCTGATTCCTTTTTGATTTACCTACAATGTTTTTGGATATGTGGCTATTACAGCTTCCTTGGATCTGTCCTAAAAATGATGACCTATGGATATAACTCATCAGAGTCCACTGATATCAGAGTTTTACCACTTTGCATGGAGTATAGAATACTTATTTCCATTTAAGTCCTTGCACCCTCCCAACTTTTCAAATGTAACTGTCTTGGACTCCCCTGGTGGTCCAGTGGCTAGGACTCCATACTCCCAATGCAGAAGGCTTGGGTTCGATCCCTGGTCAGGGAGCTATATCCCATAAGCCACAACTAAGAGTTCGCTGGTCACAACTAAAGATCCCGCCTGCCGAAGCAAAGACCTTGGATCTGGCATGCTGCAACCAAGAACTGGCAGAGCCAGTATAAACAAATACATATTTAAATAATAATAATAAATAAAGTAAAATACAACTGTCTTAGGTATTTCCTCTGTGTACACAGGGCACCACCTCAGATGGTGCCATGATTTTTGCTTCAACTATCCCCCTTTCTGGGTCTTCATGTGTTTTGCTGTTCGGTCACTCAGTTGTGTCCCACTCTTTGAGACCCCATGGACTGCAGCACACCAGGCTTCCCTGTCCTTCACCATCTCCCGGAGTTTGCTCAGATTCATGTCTGCTGAGTCAGTGATGCCATCCAACCATCTCATCCTCTGCCACCTCCTTCTCCTTTTGCCACCAATCTTTCCTGGCATCTGGGTCTTTTCCAATGAGTCTGCTCTTCGCTTGGTGTGATGTTCGGGGTTTTCAGCTGTAGGAGGGAGGCCCAGGAGGATGCCACTCTCCATTTTGGCAGGAATAAGATGTCTCCCCAGAGGGAGAATTTGAACCCGTGTCCCCGCCTCCACAGCCCCTGCTTTTTGCCTTGTTTGTCCCCAGGCTGCCTCCAGCATCCAGGCTGCAGGGACATTTCTCTCTCAGTCAGTGTCACAGTCTCAGCTCCAGTTGGGACTCACGGCTGAAGTCACACCAGCCTCCCCGGTGCCCCCAGCCTTGCGGGGTCACCAGGCGTGGTTTGACGTTGCTCTTCTGGGGTGCACCCTCCACGCGTGTTCTCAGCTGGAGGTTGGCTCAAAGTGTGGGCTCTGACCACTTCCTCTGGGGGCCCCAGGAGTCCTCTGACCCCGGGTTTCCTCACCCGACCCTCCACGTTCCTGCTCCACCATCAGTCCCCTCCCGAAGAGATGCTCAGGAAAGAGGCATTTTAATCCCCCATTGGTCTAGGGCTTCGTGGGTGGCCCAAGGAGAATCCGTCAGCTCACGCTAAAGCCTCAATCTCCTGGTCTGATCTCTAGTCTCTGGGGGCCAGGAGGACATGGGACAGATGCACAGAGCTGAAAGTGAAGGCCACTGCCAGCGTGACCTGGCATTTGATGGTAAGTTATAGAGACAGACCCTCAAGGGACAACACAGCTCTTTCTACCCAATTTTTTATGCAAAAGCTGTGAGTTCTCCATAGAAGTTGAGTATTAGCTCAATCTATCGATCAACCAATGAGGACAACCAAAAACAAAGAAGACTTTCCATGTCCTCACCTGTAATTTGGACACGATGCCAGCATCTAGGTCACGTGCGTGAATTAATGAGCACGGTGCCTGTCCAGTGGGTAAGGCTCACACAAAAATAGCAATTATTTTTATGAGTTTTCATTGTTTTTTCAGCCTCTTATTTCTCCCGCTTTCCTTTTGGTCTTTCATCAATGCTATCATGGAACAGAATTTTTCAAATAACTGAGAATCCTTATGGACAAGCTTTTGGTTCTAAATCCGCATTACTTCAAATTCACTTTTTTTTTTCCATGTTAAATTTGGGAAAAGGGGAGGCATTTGGAAAGTCCCCGAGAAGAGATCAGAAACTGGAAGATATAAAAGCCCGAGCCACTATGTGAGGAGGCGGCCGCCCTGTTTACACAGCAGACGTCTCTTCCAGTAACCGCGGCCCCCCAGTCGTCAACAGCAGAGGCCAAAGGAGCTAAAGTTGTAGAAATCTGGAAGCCAAGCCTTGCTTCTCTCCCAGTTACTGTTTGCAACCGGGCTTAAGAGATTGGTGCAGCCGGGGAAATATTCTGATCTAGCTTTAGCTGACCCCAAGGGCACCTTCGGGCTTTGTCTGAGAATGGGCTGGTGTGAGACGGAAGGGTAAAGCCTGGGCTTAATCGAGAAGGTGGGGGTGTTTGAAGGATGAAACTATGGGTCTCCTGATTATACGGTTTCCCTGGGGGACCCCCAGCCCCACAGTGGGGACGGCCGGCTCAGCCCTTCAGTAACTGCTCACAAAGACCCACGTTTGCCTGCTCCTGCTCTCTGGACGGTCCCCGGGCGATCTCGTGCTACCGGAGATCGCTGTCAGGGATGGGTTCCACTGGTTTTCCTCCACTGGCTGGATGATTTTTGATCCTGGTGCCACGGTCCTCCTTTCACCCTGTCTCCAGCACCCACTGATGAACCTTCCAACATCCTGGCCCCCTGATGACCTGACTCCCCCAGCGCTAACACCCTGTACCGAGTCAGTGGTGAAGTTCAAGTTGGGTTGCTTGTGTCTAACATGAGAGAAAAATAGACCTTTAAGCTTTGGGTGTCTGCTATATAAGTTGAGCCTCCTTCCTAAATTATGCAAATAAGAGTGTGTGCCTTGCTCAGAGGCAATAAAGACCCAGAGAGGGGATACTGTGAGTTGACTGAGACAGGCAGGGCAATAGACTGCATCACAGAATTGGCCTGGAGTGGAAACAGCCACCACAGCTGCAGGTCCCAAAGGAGGGGTGCCGTCTTGGGGGAGACCCACGTGGACATCGACAGCAAGGGCCGGTGGGTCTCCCTCCAACATCGGCATGAGTTGAGCCCTTCCACCCCACGGCTCTTGGAAACTGCCCTGGGAGACCCTGGTGTTGACAGATTCCCTGAACAGAGGCTCAGATGTGGGGTTAGAGTGAGTCATGAAGAATGAAAGATCTGTTTAGGGACTTCCCCTGGTGGTCCAGTGGTTAAGAATCGGCTTTGCAAAGCAGGGGATGCAGGTTCAACCCCTGGTAGAGGAAATAAGGTCCCATATGCTACAGAGCAACTAAACCTGCGTGCTGCAACAACTGAGCCTTTGTGCCACAACTAGAGAGTCCATGCACCAGAAAGAGAGAGCCACCTGATGTAACAAAGGTCCTGCGTGCTGCAACTAAGACCTGATGCAGCCAAATAAATAAATCATAAGCACGTGTTCTTTTTAAAGATCTATTTAGTTTGCACCAAGAAGGCAGGCGAGAACACCCTGCCCCCTACCCTCCCTCCGCACCCACAGCTGCACCTCCCTCCAGGAGGGTCCCTTGTCTTCACCCCCTCCGGCCTCCTCGTCCACAGCTCCTCCTGCACCCTCAGATCTCAGAGCTGCAAAACTTCTTACCTCCAAGGGACCTGCACATTACAAATGAAGAACCTGAGGACAGGAGAGTCTGGAGCTGGAAAACTGGTCGGATCCCCTAGACTCCCCCGGAGCCATCCCTGCTCCATCACATGCTTCCACAGCTCCACGGGGAACCAGGGACATGGGGCAGAACCTGATTGAACGCCACCAGCTGAATCTGGTGGGAAGCAGGGCTTCCTCTGCAACGTGGATGAATCACTTTCAGATAACTGCTGAATTAGGGTGCCTGGAAGAGGGCTTTATCCACTCAAAGACGTGATTGCCTTATACAACTAGAGATGGCCGGGCAGGAGCAGGCAATACGGCGATGCTCAGTTACTTCGCTAAGGCACAATGCTTTGTATGCACAAGTTATTTCTACACAGACAAAATAGGAACAAGATTCAGCAATTATATAAGGAATACCAGAATGAAGAATCTCCTTAGACATATGAAGGAAGAAGAAGGCACAACAACTACTCTCTTCCTGGATACCAGTAAACTTAGGTTCAAATTACCCAGATGTTTGCATCTCTCTATGTATGTGTGTATCCTTCCATCATCTATCTATCCATCTACCTATCCATCCAGCCATTCAATCATCATCTCTCTCCATCCATCCATCATCTGTCTCTCTCCATCCATCCATCATCTCTCTCTCCATCCATCTATATATACTAGATGGGGTTCCCCCATATTCTGCCTTGCTAAGAAAATCTCAGCTTTGCTTAAATAGTCACTCCTTGGGAGGTGACTGGAGGCCCAAAGCCAGTGGGAGTATTCCCCTCCTGTGGGATCATGGGAAAGCGTCATGGTCAAAACCAGGGAGCTGAGTCCCATGGGCTCAACCCAGTCTAGTGACCCTGGGCAAACAGCCTTCCAAGGACTTCTGGAACCTTCTCCTGGAACCTCAGCTCGACAGAGCTCCTAGGAATGTGTATCCTCTGGTTTATTTTGAGCAATAGTATTTTAATGCCAGAAAATTCCCATGTTTCCTTTAATGACTGGCATTTAAGTTGGCTGGATGAAAAATGGGATTTGATTTTCTTTGGTGTCATTTCCCTGTAGTAGAGCACTGCTACAAGGAACTACAAGAGGTCAGGTTTCCACAGAACATACTTTTTGAAAGGGGGACTCTATCTAGAACCCCTGAACTTGAGCCCCAAGACCCACAAAAGCTGTGAAGCTACCACATCACTTATTTGCAAAGAGGCGCTGGGGTCTCTTGAATGCTGAAAATGGTAGCGAGGACAAAGAAAGAAACGGCGGCAAACACTCGGTGCTAACTGTGTGCTAGGGATTGCTCTAAGCATGCACGCTAACCAGTGCAGCCCCCACACGATCCCGTGAGGCGGGTGTGATGGTTGGTCTCACCTTACAGATGAGGAAAATGAAGCCCAGAAAGGCTGAGTCACTTGCCCAAGGTCACACAGGGGTAACTGGCAGAGCTGGGATTCACACGCTGGCTGGGACAGATTTCGGAAGGAAAGGAAGTCTAGGGACTTCCCTGGTTGTCCAGTGGTTAAGAATCTGCCTTGCAAAGTAGGGGACATGGGTTCAATCCCTGGCTGGGGATCTAAGATATACACGTGCTGTGAAGCACCAAGCCCTACTGCCACAACTGCTGAGCCTGTGAGCCACAACTGAGGAATCTGTGCACTGCAGCGAAATATCCCGCAGGCAGACTAAGACCCAATGCAGCCAAATAAATAAATTAAATATATAAAAAATAAGAAATAATTTTTTTTTTAAAAAAAAGGAAAGGAAGTCTATCCAGACTTCAAAAACGGTGAAACCCAGGAGAGGCTATTGAGGGTGTCACCCAGAGAAATGACCCCGAACCCCATTTAAGCACCACAAATGACTCCTCCCGCCCTGGAGAGGATGACGCCCTTGGCCTTGGCAGTTCCTCCCGGTGTGGGGATCTGATGGCAAACAGGGTTCTGGTACATCTGGGTCCAGAGGTGCCGGGGGAAGATGCCCCCCTGGTGCCGGTGGCGGTGCTGGGCCCCCAGAGCCAGCCTGGTCCCCACGTACACGACGGAAGCAGAGAGTCAGGGGCGGCCCTGAGTCTCCAGGTGCCAGAAAGAAACAGGGCAGGGCGATGGAGGAGGTTGGCACATTGCCAGGAAGTGCAAGCGGCCTGAGCTCCCTGGGGCCGACAGACAGGTGGCGGTGGGCTCTAGGGGCGGCCAGGGAACCGTGGGGAGTGTGGGCCCATCCTCGTTAAGGTGCAGACACTCCCCGACTGGGAAGAACTGCTGTGGAAAGTTCCAGAATTGGAGTCAGGCTCTAGCCTTCTAGACCTGTGACTAAGGGGCCCTGGAGCCGGATCTGACTCTACCCTGACCACCCGTGAGCCTCAAGGCTCCTGATGACCTCGGTGTCCTCATCTCTGGAATGGGAGTAAAAGAACGCCAGCCTGATGGGGTATCGGAACGATTCCACAAGGTAAGAGTCCAGGCGCACGGCAACACGCACGGCAACCGCATCCCCAGAGCGCACTGCCCCGGCATTCTCAGCCTTTTCTAGAAGGAAGTTACAGTTTCACATGCACACACACACACAGACACACACACACGATTTCCAGAGGGGAAATTGTTAATATTTCATGAGGTTGTGGTTAAGCCAAGAACTGAATTCGCAGCCAAGGAAATCAAATTTAAAAACCCCAGGGGGAGCTGACGGAGAGGCACTGACAAGCCTCTTCAATACCTTTTCCGAGACTCCTGTGACACCCGGACACTCGGCTTTAAAGGCTTTTCATCAGGATCTGAGCCTCTGCCCGCAGCAGGGGCATGGCAGGGATGTCACCCCGCCCCTCTGTTGACTGGACTCATCTGAGAACTCCCAGAAATGCCCAGGAGGGGGGCATCTTTCTCAACAGAATTTTTTTTTTAACCCCAAAGGATATATTCTGTATAATGTTACAGGATACCGTCATACACGTTGAAGAACACAAGTGTCTTCAGCAGTGTATCTTGCTGTTCAAAACTTTTTTGTGGACCTCCTTGGTGGTCCAGTGGTTAGGAATCCACCTGGCAATGCAGAGGAAGTGGGTTCGATCCCTGGTCCAGGAAGATTCCACATGCTCTGGGGCAACTAAGCCCACCCACCACAACTACTGAGCCCCTACACCCTAGAGCCTGTGCTCCGCAACAAGAGAAGCCACCACGGTGAGAAGCCCGTGCACCGCAATGAGAGAGGAGCCCCCTCTCGTCACAACTAGAGAAGGCCTGAGTGCAACAACAGAGACCCAGCATAGCCAGTGGCTCAGATGTTAGAGACTCTGCCTGCAAGGCAGGAGACCCAGGTTTGATCCCTGAGCCAGGAAGATCCCCTGGAGGAGGACGTGGCAACCCATTCTAGTATTCTTGCTGGGAACATCCCATGGACAGAGGAGCCTGGTGGGCTACAGTCCATGGGGTGGCAAAGAGTTGGACAAGACAGAGCGACTAACGCTTTCACTTTTTTTCAAATTTTTTTTTAAAAAACCATTTTGTCAAAAAGTAGCGATTGACTCTTGATCACCCCTCTTGATAACCCCTCTTGGGAGGAGTGGCCTGGGGCAGGTAAGGCGGGTCAAAATGGGAAGGAAGAACTCCACAGGTAGGGAGGAATACTTTGAGGGGAGGGGCACCTGTTTGCTCTCCAGTGATTTTTGGCTTCTCTCTTCTGCCCTTTGTGTTCTTTTCCCTTTGTTTTTGAACAGCCTCACGGCTAATCAAAATCCACTGGTGGGAGAAGCACCTCTTGCTCACTAATGGATTACACCCACTTTACAGGTGAAGAAACTGAGGTCCAGAAAGGCAAGCCACCTTGCCTAGGAGCCTCATTAGAGGCTGTGTCACTTACACTTGTCCATGCATGGCTGGCAGAGCTGGCCCTCTCCCAGACTCAGGGGCCAAGACCAAAGAGCCAGAACGAAACCTGCCCTGAAACTGATGCCAAACAGCCCCGACCCTACCCATCCCCAAGTCCTGAAGACCTCGAAGACGCAGATGAAGTTGTCCCAATGGGGAAAAAACAAACAAACAAACCCCAGACATCTACTTGAAATGATCTGGTGCTTAAATCTGGGTTTCATGAAGCGGCGTGCCTGTCAGACCAGCTGAGAGCAGGGGCTGTGTCTGCTCTCACACCTTCCCAGGGCTGGAGGAGGTAATTGCTGGGTCTCCAGGGGTGTAAGAGTAAACAGGGGCGCGTCTTCTTTGCAAAGGACCTCACTTAATTACACCAATAAGAACTTGAAAGCAAGCCTGGCCACAGAAAGTCAGTAATGCTGGTTTAATCTAAATACAGAAACAAGAAGGTCTCTAGCAGCTCGCTCTAATGATTTAACTAAGCCCACCAACATCCCTGTAATGTACTCCATAAGGCTGTGGTGGTAACGAGTTACCTAATGCATTTTAAAATGTAGGAATTCAAGTGTTAACCAGGATATGGCAGATTTTATTATAACTTCTCATGGTTCTTACTACCTGTTCCCAGAAAGAGGAAAGCTGGTGCAAGGATTTCTATTTATTATTTTCCTATTTATTATTGTTGTTGAGGAGAAGGCAATGGCAACCCACTCCAGTACTCTTGCCTGGAAAATCCCATGGACAGAGGAGCCTGGTAGGCTGCGGGTCCATGGGGTCGCGAAGAGTCGGACACGACTGAGTGACTTCACTTTCACTTTTCAGTTTCATGCATTGGAGAAGGAAATGGCAACCCACTCCAGTGTTCTCGCCTGGAGAATCCCAGGGATGGCAGAGCCTGGTGGGCTGCCATCTATGGGGTCGCACAGAGTCGGACACGACTGAAGCGACTTAGCAGCAGCTGCAGCAGCATTGTTGTTAAGAGGTAAGCAAAAGTTATTGTGTAGGAACTTCCAAGAAAATAGCTTAAAATGGTGTCTCAGTTGAGAGAGCAGTCTTGTCTTCCTCCTCCCGTCACCGCCAATTTTCTTCTTGGAATATGGATGCAACGAATGGAGCACCAGCAGCCTTTTTGGATCACAAGACCTCAGAAGAAGCTCACAAAGTGGATAAAAATGAATTCTGAAGAATTTCAAGGAGCTAATAGACAGGACCCCCATCTTTTGACCTCTTTTTTTTTTTAATGATAAAAGCAATAATATTCCAAAAACCAACTACTGCAGATTAAATCTTAATTCTGTTGCCTCTTACTCTGGTTGCCACTAACCATATGCAAGTCATTTTAAATTCTCCTTTGCCTCAGTTTCCTTGTCTAAAATACAAAGATAATAAAATTATTGACCTCATAGCATTGTTATAAAGGTTAAATACATGTGCCTGTATATAAGTAATAGTAATAGCAACATGCCAGCATGTTTAAAAAAATACAGTAGCCCCCAGCAGTGGTGACTTACAGAGACCATCAAACAGTTCCTGTTCCACAAATGTACTCTAGTGCTTTCTTGGTTATTCCTTTTTCCCTGAGCCTGGCTTTCCATCCTTATGGCTGGTTAATGAGCTTGGAAATACAATAAATTCCCTCCCCCCAAGTTGACCACAGGCACAAGATCCCACCCAGCACAGCCCCTAGCCCTCAGCCACTGCACATGTCCAGGGAGGCCAACACCAGGAATATGAATCCTGACCCTGCCGGCATCAGGATGGTAGAGCCCACTGTCCACATGTCCTCTGACAGTGCTCAGACTCAGAGACTGGCTCAGGAATTTGCAGATGATTTAGACCACTTCATCATGGCACCCAGCCAGGCGGAGCAGGCCCACATCACCCCCAGATGTGAGACAAACTGCTGCCTCTCACGCAGGATCTCCCCCATCGGGACCCTCTCCAACCACCAGCCGAAGTTCCTTCTCACGAACCCCTGCCTTCAGCTCTGGGTGACAGTGGGGGCGGAGTCTCACCCTGCTAAGACCCAGACCCTCCAGGCCCAAGGATCTAGTGCTGGGCCATGTCCAGGGAGGATGTTCCCTGAGCCTCGTGGGGGGTGGCCCTGGTTGCAAAAGTCGCCGTGAGTCTGCAGGTCCTTCACTTTTGTTTACTTCTTGGGAGAATCTTCCACGCATGGCTGGTCTGAGGAGGCCTTTGTGCCTGGAGGAAGCAGCCAGACTTCTTGGGGACTGTTTTCATTTGGTTTTCTTCCCAAGAGATGCAGAGACAGCATTCAAGTGAAGAAGTCTTTTTAGCTGACAGTCCCAGGAAGCATCAGTGGATGAGTGAGGGAGGGAAAGGGGGGGCAGAGGGCAGCCTGTGAAGGGTAGGTCACGGGGCCACTTGGCACCCATGGGCCACCCATGGGCCACTGCTCTGCTGGTAAAACTCTAGCAGCTGGTGTAGACTAGCTGTTACCCTAGCAGAGGGAAAGGAGTATTTATCATATCTATCAAAGACTATTGGTGCCGAATGTGTGTGTGTGAGTCCCACAGTAAAATTCAAATAAGCTCCAGGCACAGACATGCAAGGGCATGGCAGACCAGGCAGCTCTTGCCTGGTCCCCTTGGGACCAGGGCCGCTGGCTCAGGGGAAGTCGGCTGCCAGGTAAGATGTCCAAGAGCACTGAGACCCCCTGCCAGGGGTACCCTGTGCTGAGGCCCCAGTCCTTGGCCTGGCGGAGTGCCTGGAAGGCAGCAAGGATGGACTGGCAGATATTAAAGTGTGCCCTCTTGTAGGTCCAAGCAGACATCCGACTACAATCAAAAGAGAGATCCCTAGTGAGACCAACCCAGCTGGGTACTTCCTGCGTTCCTCACCCACACAGTCATGAGCAAAAGAATATGGCTGTTTTAGCCACTACACTTTCCGTAATTTGTTACATACCAGGAATAAATAACCAGAAGAGACAAAGTGGCTCAGATGGTAAAGAATCTGCTTGCAATGCAGGAGACCTGGGTTCAATCCCCGGGTCAAGAAGATCGCCTGGAGGAGGAAATGGCAACGCACTCTGGTATTCTTGCCTAGAAAATCCCATGGACAGAGGAGCCTGGCAGGCTACAGTCCATGGGGTCGCAAAGAGCTGGACACGGCTGAGTGACTTTCACTTCACTTCAGGAATAACCAGAATTGAAGGAACATTCCGCCCGCACCATCCCTCAGTTAGTTCCTATGAAAAGGTATTGTGCTCATGAGGCTATATTCTGTTAGCCCAGGATGATGGTAACTAACCGCACCTCTAGGAAAAACTCAGCACTGGATTCTCACTTTTGTCTTCTCCCAAGCGAAGGCTTGCTGCTCTTCCTCTGTATTTCAGACTTTGACTGCATTTGTTCACGGGAACCTGGGACAGCTCCTTGTAACGTTGAGTGGTCCCAACCTCAGCCGATTCAGGTCAAGGGAAGGGAAGTCCTGAAGAGCCTTCTGAGAGGTCGGATTCCTAGTCATGCTGGCCATGAAAGGCCCACTGCTGTCATCGGGGAATCTCACAGAGGCTACCGAGCCACCCCGACTCGGGGAGGCCAGCCAGTGGGAATTCAGGTTCTGTGTCCCCGTTAAGCTGCATAATACGGATGCCATCCCCTTGACATCCTTCTTGCGCTGGGTTCCTCCCAAGAACAAATGAACGCACATCAGCTAATTTGTCATCCAGGTGTTGTTTAAAACCAGCTAGTCAGCTCCCGTCATGTCAGCAGAGTCGACCACGGGTCCTCTCCTTGGGGCCTCCCTTTGAAGTGCTGGCTGCACCGGTTCACAGGATTCCAAGGGCAAGGCTGGGAGGTCTCGGGTGCAGAAGCTCTGGGGTACTGCAAGTTTCCCCCAGGAAGGTGGGGATGGCCCAGGGACCTGGGTACTGGGAGGGCTGCTGGTTTCACTATTTCATGGAAGTTGCCCAACTAGAACTCAGCCCAGGGGAGCCTGGTGGGGGATGGGAGAGCCAGCAGGAGAAACCTGGGCTCTCCATGGAGGCTCCACGTGGACATAGCCGCTCTGAGAGCCAGCGCGGTGGTGTCCTCCAGGTGGAGCCCCAGTCCCCACGTCTGTAAAACGGGCGGGAGGAACAGTACTTCACAGAATTGCTTGAGATTGTGATAGGATAAAAAACACAGGCTTCTGGGCTCTGAAGGCGGATTCGACAAGCTGCAGCTCTCTCTCTCTTTTTTTTTTTTTTGCTGTGAACCTGGTGTCCCTGATGACAGCTTCTGGCTCCAGGTTCCTTCAACTCAACAACCTGGAAGGAACCAGGCCCTGACCTTGGGCTCCCTGCTCAGCTGCTTCCAGCCTCAGTTTCCTCACCTGCGACTTGGAGGTTGGGGTCTGCTTCCTGACCCGGGCTGACTGGGGTGATGTCAAAGGGGCCAGGTCTTGGTACTCTCGCACTCAGGAGGCAAGTGCTGAGCTTCTGAGCACTTAGCCTCCCTGGAGTTGCGGCGGGTCCCACTCCGGCTCCCTCCCGGCTCCCCTGGCCTCCGTGCTTTCTCCTCCGCGGTTCTGCCTGCCCCTCCCCCACCCTCATCCCGGCTCCCCACCCCCACCTCTGCAGGGACTCTTCGGGGCGGGGCGCACTCCTCTCCGAGGTCCAGGCTCTTTGTGGATGTTGTCTGCACCCTCCTGGCCACACTCCTCGCCCTTCTCCAAAGAGATCTCTGGTCTCCTCACTCCTTGTTCTCCCCTCCAGCTCCCAGCCTGCTCTTCTCTGTCCCCCGCTCACTCCCCATCTCCGAGCATTCCAGCAGCTCCCAAGCTACCAAGCCGCACCTTCTCCTAGCACCAGCCTCCTCTCCCCGGCGGCGGCGGGTGCCTGTAGTTTGGCAGGTGCAGGGGAACGTTGGGGCAGCAGGCTCGTGCGCCCTTCTGCAGGGGAAGGACCTACCGGGTTTCGGAACCCAGCCATCGCTCATTCCCTTTGAAATAGAAGAACGCAATAGGAAGGTGGTCACATTGACCCTGGATTCCATTTACGATCTGACCGTCTAATATTAAAATTCTAAGCAATTAAAAGTAATTAAAAGTAGGGAGGAGAAATTCCTAAGAAGAAAGAGCTTAAATGACAGATAAGCCCATTGTGCCTGGCACTGCCAGTGGACCAGTTGGAGGGTGGAGAAGTGCACTGTTTCCAATTCAGGTTGGAAAGAGAAAAGGCAGCCAGTGGCTTATTGAACGGACCCTCCGAAGCCGAGCTTGCTCACCAGGAAGATCATTTTGGAATCTCCCACACTTCCCACGCTTGGCTCTGGGAACCTCAGCGGGGAGGTGACAGCGTCATGGCATCGCAGTGCTAATGGCGACCTGCAGACCTCGAGCCTTTTGGAGCAGGCTCTGTTATTAGAGCCCTCGCTTACAGAATGCCCCCGGATTCAGAGCTCAGCTGGGGGTGCCAGAGCCAGGAGTGGCCAGATTCAAAGTCGCAGAAAACCAGAAACCAGGGCACAGACCCCTCTGTTCAATGCTATCAGCCCTCATCAGGCAGCCCCTGCCTTCCTCAGCTTCATTCCAACAATGCACTCACGTTCGGAGGGCACCACAGACCAGCAAGAACGGCGGGACTTCTCCGCAGACAGAATAGAAATGCCCCATTTTCGTAAAGAAATCGTGGGTGGATACAGAGCCTCCATTCTAAGTCCGATGGTGCTTGAAAATGGGGCAACAAACATTCCCTGTTTTTATAATAAGGGGACAAAAGAGCAATATTACAAATATTGTGCTTTTTTTTTTCCAAGTAAAATAAACCAGGTGGGCTTCTGGGAGGGAGTTACGTGCAACCGGGGAGACTTGCAGCCTTCCGCTGCCAGGAGCTGGCATGGTACCTGCCTCAGGAGGGGTACAGGACGGGAGTTCCTGCAAGAGCCTTTAGAACACTACCCGAGTCCCTCGGAGCCAGGGTTAATACTGGTGTTAATACTGGTGGTGGCATTACTTGTGAGCCTGGCGTGTGAACTGAAATTACATTTCCCTGCCTTTGCTTTCGGACCGGGCTGGGTCTGCTCCTTCTCTGGGCAATGCAGTAGCTTTGGCAGGAAGTGCGCTTGCTCCCCTGGAACTTGGCAACCGCCCCTCCCCCATGCCTGGGTCTTCAAAAATCCAATTTGGAAGGTGGGGGTGGGGGTGGCCTCCGAAGTGTCATTGTTGTTTCCTGAGCCACAAAAGGGCAGATGCAAGCCCGGGCTCTCTGCTCTCCTTCCTCCCCTCTCCCGGGCGGCATCCGTGCAGGACTGCGGGAGTTTTAGGATAAAGAGCCACGTTCACTAAAGGGCAAAGATGTATGTCAACTCCGTATCTCTGCCTCGAAGCCTCCCCCTAGACTGCAGAGCCCCCGAAGCGCCTCTGTGCATCTCCACCAGCTCCCCCTGGAAGCTGTGCTGTACAGGGAGGCAGGCGCTCTGACCCTCAGGAGTGAGGCCAGGCAGCCCTGGAGAGAACTGAGGGTTTAAATAAGTTTTCCACTCCATGAAAAATTGTATTGCAGAAAAATACTGAAAGGTGAAGAAGATCTTCAAGCAATCAGAGAAAGAAAGAAAGTTGCAAAAACAATACATGCACAGTTCCATCCTGTTTTCCTGAGGACAAGAGAAAATCAATAATTGGTAACAGTAGCTGATGTTGCCTGGGTGCCGGCTGGACACCAGGGACTGCTCTGCACTGGGCGGATGTGTGTGTAACTTACAGACCAGAATCCCTAAATGTGAAAAGTGAGTCTCTCTAGGTGATGGCATCTTTGTGTGTTTTTAAAATCCCTTTTGTGTCATTGTGTATTTTCCAGATATCCTACGAAAAATACATGCTACGTTTGTAAACCATTTCTCTAAATTCTTCCTTAAGAAAAGTGAAAAGCCGGTTTAAGCAGCCTTTTACGTGGAGGTCCTGGTAAGAGGCAGGTTTCCTCCCTCCTCAGGACTAGTTGGGGTCCCCTCGGTTCTGTTATCTCCAGGGGACTGGATTGGATTTGTTTCAGGGTTTCCTGGAGTAGCTTAGCAGGCTTCCCCTGCAATGCAGGAGACTCAGGTTTGATCCCTGGGTCAGGAAGTTCCCCTGGAGGAGGGCATGGCAACCACTCCAGTATTCTTGCCTGGGAAATCCCATGGACAGAGGAGCCTGGCCGGCTACAGTCCTTGGGAACTCAAAGACATGACTGAAGTGACTGAGCATGTGTGCACTTCGTAGCTTAGTGGAGGCCTTTGCATATGCTAGATGATCAGTGAACGATATTAAACAATACTTTTTCAAAAGGATATTTCAATTAGCCTCCCCACACACATCAAAGTCCAACAAAAACTCCTCTGGACCCTCAGAACAGGTGGCTCCCCCTCCCAACTCTGAGAAGATTTTGCCTCTCAGCACAGTATCTGTTCAGTGAGGATAGGAAGATGAGGGCAGACAGGACATGAACACTCTCTGGAAACAGGTCCTGAGCCAAACGCAATGCAAGCCCCAGCCGTGTGATCAGAACCTTCTGGAAGGAGAGCTAGCATGAGGTGGCCAGGAAGGTCAAGCCAGGCAGCCAGGGTGGGATGGAGCGGGTCTGCAGCCCACCCTTCCTTGTCACAACCCACTTCCTCCTCTGTCCTTATGGTAGACAAATTCAGCTCGAGAAATGCCCAATTCTACCAAATAATTACACTGTTGTTGTTTTACTGAATTGGTCAATCAGTTTAATTAAAGCCGACAGCCTAATAGCCCCTCGTGGCCAGGACTACCGCCAGCCTGCCTAGGTCCTAAGCCTGTATCTCAGCAACACAGAACTCCACCTGGGGGGCGGGCGAGCCTTGGTTTAAGAATGTTAGCATTTCATTTTTTTTTTTTAAAGGCAAAACTATTTGGTCAACAGCAAAATCAATTTATAAATGACCCTTCCCATGTATCCTATAAACTCTCCCTTCTGCAGATTCTGAGGGTCTGAGTTTGGGAAATATCTTATTAAAAAACAAAATCACACGTTGAGTGCAAAGAGGAGGGTGTTTTGTCACCAGGGTTATGGTGAGGCGTGCAATTCACATGAAATCGTGGCGAGGCGTGCAATTCACATGAAATCCGTGACTCTTCTCCAAAAACACTGTTCCAGTTCAATATATCTCTGATGGAATCACCACTGTGCCTGGCATGACAAGACCCTATATTGACAGCAATGTGATGCCAGGGAGTTTCAGGTGAAGTCTCCAGACAGGTGTTGGAGGTCCGGAGGGGAAAGGACTGAACAAGTAGAATTACGAACCACTTTCTGTGTGTGGCCTCTTGGATGCTCATGGTATTGAAACCTCAGCCTAGTTCATCCCTATCTCTATCTGCTCCACCCAGAACCTAAGGAACCCAGGCAGATCAACACTATGTAACAGAGAGACTTGGGTTCTGATGATTGGTACTAATGATTTCACTTCGAGGTCAACCTGCAATGCAGGCTGAGCATCTGCCTGCAATGCAGGAGACCTGGGTTCAATCCCTGGGTCAGGAACACCCCCTGGAGAAGGGAATGGCTACCCATTCCAGTATTCTTGCCTGGAGAATCCCATGGACAGAGGAGCCTGGTGGGCTACAGTCTATGGGGTCACACAGAGTCAGACACGACTGAGCAACTAACACTTTTCGAGGTCAAGAGTGTAACAGAAAAGATTTGGCCCCTGGAAGTGAGGTCTGTATCCTGGTTCTACCACCACTGATCTGGACAAGACATGTCAGCCAGGACTAGAGGGTTCTTGGCAGCTGTTTTTTTCGGCAGCCCCTTCAATTTTGTGCCTAGGGCCAGGATCTCATTTCCCTCACCCCTGCCCCGTAAATAATCATAGTCACCCCTCTGGACGGCAGTGTTCCCAGAAACCCGGGTGCGAGAGGTCTTGCCAGCAGGCCCTCACACACATGGCACAGGCTCACACAATGACCAGGGCCGAGTCTCAGAGATCCCTGAGATCCCTTAACTGGGGAGACAGGGACACGGTGGGAAGGGTGGAACCTCGGGATGGGAAGGCGTCCCAAGGTTGTCAGTGTGAATTACAGGGACGGAGCACTGGAGAGCTCAGCGAGGGGCCGAGACTGCCTGGGCCTCAGAAACTCCCAAGAGGTGGAGAGAGAAAGCACGAATCTGAGAAAACTCTGACAAAATGATCCACTTAAACAAATCTCTGTGTGCTGCCGTTTACTCTGTGAAGGCAAGATGCAGAAGTCACTGACAAGGTTCTCAGGAGGATTCTGGAAAACTGACACAGCCCTGCTTTCAAGGGGCATTTCTCTTTCCTCTCTGGCTGACACACTCTGAGACACACAGCCACACACACCCACACACAGCCGGCATCTCAGCTGCCCTCACTGCTTCCTCCTTCATCCCCAGCACCCCCAGAACAACCACCACACCACACCCCCTGCTTCAGAACCTTCCCCTGCTTGCTGGGCTGAGTTGCCAGCCTGCACACGCTCCTCTTTCTTAAGTGGGCTTGCTGGCTGTCCTTGGGCAGCTCCTTCTAACCGTGGGTCATCTCTGCTTGCTCTCACCCACATCTCTGCTTTCTCCTCATCCACATCTGCAAAGGTGCAGGATTGAGTGTGTCTGCAGGACTCTGGGGCCTCACTGGTGGTGTTAGGGAACCCTGAACTCCTCCATAGAATTCTTAAATCCTTCCTCAATCCCTCCCACTGGAGAGCAAGCCCCCTAAATCCAATCAATTAGCGACCCCAGAAAGTCAATCCTTTTGAATGAAAACTAGATGCTAGCGCCTAATCTCCCAGCCCAAGGAGGGGCTGGTGAAAGCCACTGCAGGTCTGCAGGAAGGAACCCCTGGGCAGACGAAAACTATCACGGAGTATTGTATGTGTTGACATGAAAATATGTCCCTGATGTATGTTGTTAAGTTAAAAAAAAATCAGGCTCCAAACTGAACTGAAAAGAAAAAAAATTCATGTTCCAATGTGATTCCACTAGCTCTTAAAAGGGTGTGTTATGGGAGTATTTATATAGAGAGGTCTCAGGGGTGAGAGACACCAAATGCTGACTTTAGTCACTTAGGGTGAGATATTGGGAGGAAGCATTCTTTTAAACATCTCTTTTGTATTTCTATAGTGATTAGATTTTCTACACGAGTATGAGTTTTTTTCATAATAATAGTAATTTAAAAGCAGCAAAGCTATTTTGTTTTAGCACTTTTGCTGAGTTACAAGATGCCTGATTTTCTAGGTGAATCTGTAGAGACAGAAAACAGACTGTGGGTGCCCAGGACTCGGGAGAGGAGGGACGGGGAAAAACTGCTGAACGGGTCTGGGGGTTCAGACCTTTGGAGGGGTGAAATATTTTGCAACTAGACAGAGGTGGTGATTGTATGATATCATAAATGTACTAAATGCTACTGAGTCACCCCCTTTAAAGTGGTGAATTTCTGTTACGTGGATTTGGGGGTGGGTGGGAAAAATACTCTTTTGTAAAATAAACCACCTAATGAAGTTATCTGTTTATCTTCAGGTTGTATATTTAATAATTTCCTTGATGTGGGTATGGTAATCTAGGTCAGAAGACAGGTTTGTCCTGAGGCAGGGGGCCCTACTTTTGTCTAAATCACGGGAAGGCGCCGTGAGTGAGTGGACTGAGCTAAGTCATCGCCAAGATTCCTTTCAGTTCAAAAAATAGAGTTTTCTGAAGAACGGAACCTCTCTACACATGACAGTGAGTCGTTTTCTTATAGACTGTGCAGGTCTAGCCTGACATTTACTCATCCATGCAAAACAGGTCTTCTAGAACCTTCTCTCTCTTCCTCTATCTCTCTCTCCTCCCTCCCTTCCTTATCATATTGAGTTAATTTATAGGAAATACATAATAAAAAGGAGTAAATCACCACATGAAAATATGAAATAGGGAAAAATATCAGTTAAAACTGAATACTGAGATCCTACGAGTGGACTCGTTAGAACATGCCGTGAAGGGACGGAACCCTGCGTGGCAGCAGGTTGTAAATTCAATCCGTGTTCAGGTGGCATGTTAGCCCCCAGAGCACATGCCCTCATCCCCCTCCCCGACCCAGGGAGGTTCAGCAGGGGCTGAAATTCCAGCACACGATGGTAGGACAGACCCCAGGGGCAGACCCTGCCCACGCTCGCCCAGCCTCCAAGGCGAATGGCCTCGCCTTCCCCCACGTTCACCGGCCCACAGCGCAGCACATCCACACCCGCCATCTTCTGATGTCACCGGTGAGGAACACAGACCAGGCTTCGGCCACACTCGTTGGGGATGACTCATCACCATCTTAGCAAATGCGTAAGGGGGTGGGGTAGGGAGGGGTCCCGGGCCCGCAGCACCGGGCAGCTGGATGGTGACAGGGATGGTGGGGGTAAGGGCCCATCGGTGGTGGTCCTGATTTCCTGGGAACCCCAGGAATAGCCTACCCCCCAGAGAGCCTCCGGAGCACTTTCTCTTTCTTCCCAATTCCCCCCTCCATCCCCATCTCTCTCTGGCCCTCTCCCCCTCCCTCTCCCCCTGAGGAGGTCCAGCTGGAGAGAGACAGCTCTGAGTTCAGTTGGTGCAGACAGGACTAAAGTAAACAGACTGGTCACCGGGCAGGCAGTTAGCAGCCTTTGGACAGATGATCAGCGTTGGGCTGGTGGCGGACCACACACACGAAGCCCCCTCGGACCACACAGGCGTCGGCTGCCCGGTCTGCCTCCCCACATGCACGCACGCAGGCCCGGCCTCTGCTCACCGCAGGTCCTCTGTGCCCCGGGAGGCTGGAGAAGCGTCTAGACACCCATGGGGGCGGGGGTCCCCTCTGACAGGCCTCAGAGTCCCTGCCTGCGAGTCGGGTTGATAACAGCCACCGGTGTGCAGGGTGTGTGTGGACACTGCCGCCTGGGGCCCATCGCTTAGCCCTGGGACCCCTGGGACCCCTGGGGCCGTCAGAGCCCCTCAAGCCGCAGCCTGCACCCTCTGGAGGCGCTGCACACTGGTCCAGGGCCGGCCACACCTTTCCTGCCCAGAGACGGCCCAGGAGGCTGCGTTCAGAAGGCCTCACCAACAGGAGGAGGCCCCGGGTCCTGCCAAGCCGCTCTCCCGGCCTGGGGCCCAAGGCGTGCAGCAGCCAGGGGACAGTTCGATGTCTGCCTCCTCACCATTCACCCCCTCCCTTCACCACCGCCGGCCCCTCGGCCCACCCCCGGGTCCCTGGACGGCTCCCTAATGAGGTGTCAGTGCCCTGGAAGGGGCCCACCTCCTGACTCACCCAGCTTATCACATAGAGATGCTGCCCCCGGGGGGGTGATGAAGGGGGTGCAGGCTGGTCTCCGTCCTGGTGACACTCCAGGCCCCGCTCCGGGGTGGGGTGTGTGGCCTCGGGCCGCCCCAGCCCTACCTGCACGCAGCGGCGCTGAGCGAGGCCATCTGTCTTCATTACGCAGGTTTATTTGGGGAGGTGAGCGAGGCGGGGGCTGTCCTGGTGGAGAGGACGCTGGATCTATCGGCAGGCATGCTTTGAAGCACCCCATCCAGGCTGCAGTTCTGCAGAGCACGGTGAATGGTGGTTCCCCCCCATATAAGCAGGGGGGTTCGGTCCTGGGGCTTGGGCAGCCCTCCCTGGGAGAATCAGGTGTGAGCCAAGCCTTTGAACTTCGCCTTGCTGCCTGCTCCATCTCCTTCCACCAGCCAGTCCATTTTTATTGAGCACCTACTACATGGGTCACCGGCCCAGGCTCCGAGGATGCGATGACTCCAAGGACAGAGGCCTCGACCTGCAGAAAAAGCAGAGAAGAAGCAGATGTACATGAGACTCTCAGAGAATGAGAAGACCCTAGACAACCAGACAGGTTGGTGGGGTGGATAGCCAGAGGTCAGAGCAGCTCTAGCTGGGACCCCAAACTCCGACACTCGTTGGGAATGCCATCCAGACATCTGTCCACCTGCCTGTTGTACCAGTCCTCAGTCTCCCCAGCTGGAAAATGGGCCTACAGTTGCTTTCAGGGTTGAATGAGGTCACTCACTCAGGCCCAGCCCCAGTGAGACAAGTTCCTGCGGGACACGCATCTTGTTTAATCTGTGGGTGGAGAAAAGCGGATACCAGAGATACTCTGCTGTCTGTGGCAAGGAGGGGAGGCCAGGTCCCCTTCCTTGATGTTCGTGCTACCACTTTGCCCTGTTCCATGGGAGGGTATTTGGTTATTAGTGAATAATTATAAGGGTAAGAAAGGCTTTCCAAGGAGGAGAGACCCTGAAACTGCTGTCTCGCTCAAACAGGTCTTGCTGTGCCTTGTAAAGAGGGACGAAAGCCACACTGACATGGGGACAGAGAAATGACCTGGCTGGAGAAGGAAGGAATTCCTGGGAGCTCCTTCAAGAAATGGGAGGCAACTGTTGTTATCTTTCAGAGGCCTCCACTCACTTGAACTTCTGGATCCCACTCTATGTGTAGGTGTGACGTGGGCAAGGTACTCCTGGAACCTGGAATCTCCTGGAACCTCAGTTTGCTGCCCCGTGAAATGGGCCTACAGCCCTGTCACCAGGAGGGTTGTGAGCAGGCACCTGGCCCACAGTAGGTGAGCAGTAAACCTGCCTCTCTCTCCTCTTCCTTCTCCCTCCCATGTCTCCCTATCCATGCCTTTTCCATTTTTTTTTCCCAATTCACTTACTTAAAAACTGGAGAAACAACCAGCGAGCACACAGAAAGCAGTCACTGCAAACGGAGCGTGTGAGCTTGACCCATGTGCCCGGGGAAGCAGGGGAGGGCACAGGTCAGGGCCAGAAGCGGAGCTGGGACCCTGCCTGCTCCTGCGTTTCCTGGACCTGGGGGGGGGGGTGCTCTGTGAGAGCCCCTCCTCGGGGCCAGGCGGGAGTCCCCAGCTGTCACTGCGTATACAGTGGTCATGCAGCCCCATCGCCAGACGGAGGGCCACTCACACTTGGTCGTCGTGGTCTCTGCTGCAAGGTTTGAGGTCCCACCACACAGACGGACAGACGGACAGACAGACCGACGGACAGAGCCAGCAATCCTCCCCGCGTCGCCCACCCCCCCTCACCCCGCGCCCCCCACAGGAACCACACCTGCCTGTCAGGGCCCAGGGCAAGCACGACATAGACCCTCCACGGGCCTGGAGGCGCTCTGACTCCCGCTGAGAAACACGAAGGTCACGCCCCAGGGCTCCCCCTCTGCCCTCTCCTCACCAGGGGGAATCTGACAACAGCCTTGTTATTTATGGAGCTTAATGCGATCCAGAGGCGGCTGCCCGCACAGGCCCAGGGAAAGCGGTTCAGCCCCACAGAAACCGGTTTCACTTGCTGCGTTGTGAGCCTGACATCCGGGGGAGAACCAGGAGGAGGGTTCCTGCGGCCGGCCGACGGCCCTCCGATGGACGGTGAGGCCCCCCAGGCTGACATGATTGCCCCTCACCCGTCTGCTGGGCCTGGGCACAGTCTCTGTGCAGCCTCCCTCCAGGGTGTGCAGTAAACATTCCCTGATTAATTCCCGCCCTCCCGTGAGAGGCATCTGAGCGGGGGCCTCTGTGTTTGCTGGCTTCCAGCACTCCGCAGGCTGGGAGTGTAAGCTCTCACAAACCGGTGGTCTTTCTGGGAGAGAAGCTAAGTTGGGTTTGGGTTTTGTTTTTTTTTTTTTTTGAAGGTAAGCTTTTTTTTTTTTTCTCTCCCCAAAGGTTTATCCTCTCCAAGGACTCAAGGACTCATGCAATCCACATGAAACAATCGTTTGACCCAGTGATGCTCTTTTGGTTTTCCCTGTTTCCTATGTTCTGTGGTTGATGTCTCTATGGAAAGACACAGCCACTGTGTCACACCAGGCCTGTGTCACGCACCCTCCACTGTGTGGGCCTGTGATCTCCAGTGGGTCATTTCGTGTCCCTATCACTGGTAAAACGGGGATGGAGCTGGGACTTAGCCCTCCTGGGTGTGGGCTAATTAGAGGTGAGCAGCAGATGACCACCAGAGCCCAACACGGCTTCATGTTCCAGTGACTCATGTCCTCATCTTCACCCTTGCCCAGAGTTGGAGGCTGTGTAGTGAAGGGATTACACGAGATGATGGAATCCCCAGGCCTGGGTTCAAATCCCAGCTCAGCCCCTCGTCCGCTGTGTGACCTGGGGCAAGTCACCTAACTGCTCCGTGTGCCTTGAAACAGCATGGCGAAAATAATGATAATGCAAAGAGAAAGCTCTACCAAAGTCGCTGTCTGATAAATCCTGTTTTAAGGTATTTTTGTCATAGGTAGATGTTTTTGCATCTTTTGTCACAGAACAGCTCTGAGAACTGCTCATTCTGGAAACACACAAGCTGGGGAGTTCTGCTGTGGGCGATGGGGGCCAAGCTGTCCCTGTGCACTCAGGGCCCCCCAACCCCTGTGGTTGTCAAAGAGTCTCTGTGTGTGCATGCGTGCTGTGGATGTTAGGTGCACATATGGTGTGGAAGCGGAAGCCTGGCATCGTGGGGTCAACTCCAGGCTGTGGGTTTTAGCTCGTGTTTCCACCAGCATCCATCCTGCCCTGCATCCTGAAATGAGGTCCGTCCTATACCAGCGGCTCCTTCAGTATTGATTAGCCACGTGATCCTCGGCTGCCAGGGCTCTGTGGGGCCGTGTATTTTACAAGCTTCCCACAAGCGTCTGTTGCTTCCTGCCTGTGCAGAGGCTGGGCTTTCTGCCTTTTGTTCCCTGCACTGTCCTCTGGGAGGGAACAGGCTGGAATGTAGGAAGAGCGAACGAATGAATGGAAAACGAAACGGGCCTTACAAAGAGGACACTTCCCAGGAGGTTTTGTAGGGCCTATTCTGGAGAGATCATTTCTGTGTTGTGTTGTTTTTTTTTTTAAACTCAAAATAACCTGTGACTCTGAGTGTAATTTGCTCAAAGTAATTCTCCAATAGAAATGTGATGCCATGTATTGCTGCAGTGTTTTACTTTTTCTAATGATTTTACATCTGTGTTGTCCTTCAATCACCTTTGAAATCCCACGTGGTAAGTAGAACAACGGAATTCTGTTTTCCCAGCATCCAGCATAAGCCCAGAGGACCCTGAAAGTTGTCATCAGTTGTCTGGAGTGACCACGATCAGTGTCCAGACACTAAGGGCGGTAACAGCAGTTTTCATGGTTCCCTCTCTTTTTTTGGGGGGGTGCCTCACCGTGTGGCATGTGGGATCTTAGTTCCCTGACCAGGGATCAAACCCAGGCCCCCTGCTTTGGGAGCAGGGAGTCTTATGCACTGGACCAAAAGTAAAGTCCCTGGGTTCTCTCCTTTGACGTCCCATTCCTATCCTGATTTCCTGAAATGACCCCAATAAAGCGGGTCTGTCATCCTTTTCCCCCTCGGTCAGCCTCTGTCTCTCTGTGTCCTGTCCCTCTGCTTGATGGTCCCCTGGTGTCCCCTTCTGGGTCTCTGTCCCTCTGGGTCCCTCCCCTCAAGGGGAGCTAGGAGCCCAGTGCATTGCTCACAGCCTCCCGCGCCCACGCCTGCTGCCTGTTTCCTGGGAATTTCACACTGGGCCGACCAGGGGCCCGGGTCTTCTCTGCTCCTGGCGTTGCAGCCTCTGCTTCCTGTTTACTTCTGAGGGAGGCTGGGGACCTCGGGCTCTGCTGCCAGCCCTGTGGTCCGGAGTGGGCCAGGGCTGCATGAGGGGTTATCAGCCCATCAGCCAGATAGGCCAGAGGGCTCTGCCATCCATCAACTGTCTTCCGTCCCCACAAATTCCCTCTCCTGGAATGTCATCTTCCTAGATGGATCAGGCCAGATATGGGAGCCTAGAGATTTCCTGCAGGGCTTGGCCAGTTATTTCACTTTTATTTTCAAAATTAGGACATAGATATTCTTTTAAAACTCTAATAAACGTTTCTTATTAAAAATTGCCCAAAAAAATCATCAAAATGTAAAGAAAAAAGTAATAGTCGCCCAAAACCTCATCACCCAGGATAATGGTAATATTGCATTAAACGTTTGTCTATGCAAATGATACCCAGAGAGATCCACGTGTACTATTTTATAAAAGTGGGGTCACCTCACACATGCTGCAGCCAACCCACTTTTCTTTTTAGCTCGACGGTACGTCATCGATGCACTTTCATGTCAGGAAATACAGATCCACATCAGATACAGATACACAGTTCAGACACACAGAACAGATGCACAGTTCTACCGTGTCCCACAGGCACCACTGCTGGTGTTCGGACTTTTCCCAGGTTTTGCTGATGTGCGTTATAAATCACGCTACAATGGACACTTGGTGCATTGAGTATTTGCCTAAGTATTTCCTCGGGTCAACTCCTAGAGGTGGGGTAACGAATACAAGGCTTCACGCTGGAAACATGGATGTGCCTGAGCAAGCCACCCACAATCAAGGAATCATCAGTTTTCCTTCCACAAACCCGGGCCCCAGCTACTCCTGGGTCCATGTCCCCAGCCCTGCTGCATGTCGGGCACCACCCCTTTTGTTCCCTCTGCTGATGCTGTAGGTACAAAGGAGCAGCTCATGGTTGCTCGCTTTTTCCTGTCATTTATGTCCCTGTGAACTGGTTCAGCGACTTAGTTCTACATCTTCATACTGTGAAGATCTCTGGGCTCCTCTGGTGGCTCAGATGGTAAAGAATCTGTTTGCAATGCAGGAGACCCAGGTTTGATCCTTGGATTGGGAAGATCCCCTGGAGAAGGGAATGGCTATGCACTCCGTTATTCTTGCCTGGAGAATCCCGTGGACAGAGGAGATGGTCAGGCTACAGTCTAAGGGGTTGCAAAGAGTTAGACACGACTGAGAGACTAACACTTAAGGGGTCAATGGGTCCACACCACCCTTCCACCACCCACACACACCTCTCCACTCAGCCATTGAATATCTGAATCAGCTCAACTGTTTCTCCTAAAAGAGATCCTCCTGCCCCTGTTGCTTGAATACTCCCATAGCTGGAGAGCTCACTACTGTGCGGGAGGGGCCACTGCATTCCCAGCCCTGCTCTGCTAACCTTTAAAAGACAGTATGTATGGAATGGCCGTGCCGAGCCAGGAGCTGTGCTCAGCCCTGCAACGAACAGCATCTCAAGCCTCCAACAAGGCTGGAAGCACGGCCCATTACCTCCCCAGTTTGTTCCAGGCAAGGTCAAGGTCAAGGAGATACGAAGGAGAAGGGACTTGCTGAGGGTCACAGGGCTACGAGGCAGCAGGGCCAGTAGCTGAGCTGTGTTGTTTCTCAAACACATGGAAACCGCAGCACTTAAAGGATCACGAAGGAAACTTCAACCCAGCTAGGAATCCAACTTAGAAAATGCCGGCTCAAACTGTAGATCTGTAAAGATTTCCTCCCCTACAGACGCTGTCTTCAGCTGCCCAAGGAAACTAGAGCTGCCGGCAGACACCAGTTGCGTTTGGGCTTTGTGTGGGGAGCTCTGCTGGCCGCCCAGGCCACAGAGAAGCAGGAGGGTGGCCCGGCCTCAAGGAGGCCCTGTGACTCACATGTCACATAAGGAAAAAAAGTCTGAAGTATGACTTCATTGACGCAGACCCCAAATTATTCCAAAGCACTCACCTCTATTTCTTTTTCCCCCCACTGAGAGTTGTTTTTAGAGATTTTTCTACTTGTAGAAATGCCCTTAAGCAAAACACTGCACAAGATGCAATGACCTCATTTGTCCATTCTTGGGCCCCACCTTCCTGACTACCTGACACCTGTTTCCCAGCTACCTAGGCCTCATATTATTCTTCAAAACCTCATTCTTTGTAGCATCAGTCAGTCACATGTTAGTATGAATTAGTCCAACAAATTAAGTAAGTACATCTTACCAGGAGTAATTATGCTCAGGGTGCATGTTCATCTCTGAGATGGATGTCTGTGAACTGGACAGTGGGGAAGTCACATTTAGTTGCAGAGGACACTGCTCAGCTTCACTGAAATTAATCCTTAAATTTCATCTCGGCAGCTTTCTGCTTGGTTGGGTACCTGTCTGTCTCCAGGACACATAAATATAGGCTCAGCGATGGGCTGCTTCTCATCAGAGGAAGTTTAGGCCATCAAAATAAAATCTTTCATCTTGTTTCAAACCAAAGCAAACAACACTCAACAACAACAATGAAAAAAAGTAGAAAGTAAATTAAACAGCAGTACACACCGTGATCCCTTTCAACATAAAGATGCCACTCTGAGTCTAAATCTTTCCGTGTAAAACCACTAGCTGGGAACCACCACGGCTTGCAAACTGAATTTAAAAGCTTGCATCCCAAGACCCTTGAGCAAAGGTTACTCGAGGTCTATTCCGGGTTCAGGCAGGGGGAGGGAAAAAAAAAAGCTTTATTTGGCAAGGAAGTGCCTTGAGAGAGGCGCTCGCTGAGCAGGGGCACGGAGGAAAGCTGTGACTCAGTGCGTTTTCTTCTGGCATTTACAGCCCTGAAAAATGATTGCAGCTTCCTCCGGCCGCTGGAGCCGGAGTCTGAAGAGGTGACCTTTACGGAGAGTCTGTTTACTCCATCCTCAGCACAGGACCCTTGCGTGAGCTTCGGGAGGCTGCGCCGCGCCTTGGCGCTGACCCCGGGGGCTGCATCCAGACCGCCGGCTTGGGAAAAACCGTGGGCGAGAGGGAGCAGGGCTGGCGAGGGGCTGCTCTGCGGGTTGGGGGTGGGGGTCAGGGTCAGCCCCTTCCCACTGGGCGCTGGGGGCTCGCCTCTGGCCAGGAACCTCCAACACAAAGCGAGTCCGCAGCGACCACCCTCTCACACTCCGTACCTTCTGGGAATTCACTCTCCCAAGGCCGGCGTCAACCTCTCTTGCTTTTTAGACAAAACTAGAAGCGATCAGCCTGGATGGGGATCCTCCTCTTTTTCCCGCGGGCCACACCACAAACTGGATTGGAGTCTTGATCCCCTGGGCCACAGAGGGGGGACTGGCAAGAAGGTTAACCCGGACGGCACTCAGAACCCCCCAAAACAGAATCGCCCACGAGTTTTATAGCAGACGGGTAGACAAGAATCTGATTCCTCCACTGAGCCGCTTAAATGTGAAAATAAAGAAGCATATGTAACAGGATCTGCTGGTTTTCAAAAGTATAATTAAAACTTGTGACTTGGATTTATGTTTTTTAAGGATCATTTTGAAACCTTCCTACTGACAACAAGCTCGCTGCTGCTGACTTTCTCTTTGTACTTTGATTCAGCTATCTTTCCTTTTAAAGAGACGTGTTCTGTAATAATCCTTTGGTTTCTGTTATAAATATAAGCTTTTTCCTGGGAGAAAACTTTGAAGAGTTTAAAATGGAAAATTAAAGTGATGTGACATTTCACCATGCAGTAGTAACCACTATTAACATGGTGGTAAATTTTTTTGATCTGTTTTTTTTCAAGTGAGTGGCATGTGTGTGTTTGTGTGTTATATGATGCATCCTTTACAAAGCCTGTGTCAGGAGTTTTATATTGTGCTTTTCTCACTTGTCAATATCTCATAAGCACTTAACCAAGTCATTAGAGGTTGTTTATAAACATCATTTTAATGGTTGCCTAATATGCCATCTTATGGATGTGTCATAATTTATTTTATGATTGATTCCTCTATGGAAAAAAAAAAATTTAAAGTGTGCGAACTTCCTTTACCGGTGGAAAAAAATAGAATAGCTGCTCTGAAATGGTTATTTGTGATTTCCTGAAATTAGGTCAAAAATATTAGACATTTTTTTGTTAACCCAAGTGTCTACTTCCTGGTGCATTCCAAATATTGACCCAATAGTGACCAGAGGAAGGGGAGTGGCCAGACCATTTCCTTGCGAGATGTGAGGCAGGGTCCCAAGTTAAGTCAGGGCTCAGCTGGCTGTGGGTGGAGGTGAGGGATGCCCCGTCAGGGGGGACTGAGGGGCTGTCCTCAGAATCTGTGAGTCTCAAGCTGCACTGAGAACAAGGGGAAAGAAAGCGCAGAGCTTGTATCAGAGGAGGTGTTCCCAGAGTCCATGCAAATTTCAGGGGGTCCCAACTCTTGACCCTTTACTGAACCCCTAAGGGATTCTCGGGCACAGGGTTAATTCATAGGGTCCTCAGTGATTACACTTCAAAATTATCCCTGAATCTCTTCCACTCATAATTCTGGGAAGATCATAAAACATTTTTCTTTCTGAGCACTCACTTTTGACATTCAAGAGGGGAAACATTTGTTTTTTCTGAAGCTGAAAAACTATAAAAATCTCTCTGAAACTTACTACATTGGGTGCATTTCAGAGGAAAGAGTGACCCCCCAAAAGTGAAACTTTTAGATGATTTTATGAGTAGTATAAATCTGCAATGTCTATTTAGCAAACTTAGAAGAGTTACAAAATGAGCATTGTTTTGGTCCCTGGAGAACTAAAATAGTCACACTTGTTTCTCCTACAGGGAGTACATATCATGAGCTATGTGATGGAATTAGGAATGACTGGGTGCCAAACTCGGAGATTCACGCTAGTCTTTGACTAGTAATTTGATTCCTTTATGGTGTAAGGACCCATTGCAACATCAGGCTCCATGTGTGCCCTTGGAAAATTCATCAAACTCCTGAAGGCCTCAGTTTCCTCATCTGTAAAATGGGGCACCTGTGTCATCACAAAGGAAATAAAGCACAGACACTCCTTGGCACAGGCTGGCACATGGGCACACTCAGTACTTTACTTCTGTTGGAGTGTTTTGTTAGTTCTCGTGGAAAATCCTGAGATGCAGACAGAACGTCAGGATAAAGATTGGTGGCCAGAGGCTTCAAGAAGAATGGATGTGATGAAAATGGCTTGACTTTGATGACTAAAAGCCTGGGAATCGTTTATGTTACAATTTCATATTCTAAACTCAATCAATTGTTCAGAAAGGGGGGAAAAACCACTACGTACCCGCAGATCTGAGACAGCCAACACACTGTGGGGATTTTAATGATCTAAGGGACTCCTCTGGTGGTCCAGTGGCTAAGATTCCACACTCTCCCAATGCAGGGGGCCTGGGTTCAATCCCTGGTCAGGGAGCTAGGTCTCACAAGCTGCAACTAAGAGTTCGCATGTCACAACTAAAGATCCTGCGGTCTGTGATGAAGATTGAAAGTCCCAAATGTTGCCACTGAGACCTGGTGTGGGGAAAATAAATAAATAAAAATAAATATTAAAAAAGTAAAATAGATGACCTGGAAGGAAGCTTCTCAAGTAAGTTCTGCTTTATAGCTTCACCAGCAACGGACACAAGGGTTCTGATTTTTGAGATTGCATTTGACCAAACACTTGGCATAACACAATATGTGTGTGTGTGTGTTAGTCACTCAGTTGTGTCCAACTCCTTTTGACCCCATGGACTGTAGTTCACCAGGCTCCTCTGTCCATGGGATTCTCCAGGCAAGAATACTGGAGTGGGTTGTCATGCCCTCCTCCAGGGGATCTTCCTGAAGCAGGACTTGAATCCCAATTTCCTGAATTGGCACATGGATTCTTTACTGTCTGAGCCACCAAGGAAGCCCATAATATAATATACTTGTTGATTCATTAATAATGATAATACACCTCACACTGACATGGTGATTGTAAGTGTTATGGAGTTGTTTAGGTCTCACGTAGAGCTCATTTAACCCTCAGGACAACCCTGACACGTAACTATGGTCACCCCTTCTCTGCAGAGGAACAGACAGATGCAGGAGGGGCTCTCTGCCCATCTCAGATGACCAGGTTCCTGAGCAGAGGCCCAACCCCAGAAGCTCAGCCTCCGAATCCATGCTCTACCCTGGGGTGTAGTTTATCACTGTCTTCCCCATAGAGTCACACATTTTCTCATCTAAAAAATAATCTGAGGACTTCCCTGTGGCTAAGACTCTGTGCTCCCAATGCCGGGGTCCTGGGTTCCATCGCTGGTCAGGGAGCCGGACCCCACATGCTACAACTAAAGATCCTGCATGCCACAACTAAGACCCGGCACGGCCACATAAAGAATTAAAAAAAAAAATCTATAAGCTAAAGTTTATAAAATTGAAAAGAGGCAGCTCCTCTCCTGAAATGAACAAACCAGAAGGTTCTCTGGAGAAGAAGGAAATGGCAACCCCCTCCAAGATTCTTGCCTGGAGAATCCCATGGACAGAGGAGCCTGGAGGGCTACAAGTCCATAGTGTTGCAAAGAGTCAGATACGACTGAAGCGACTTAAGCAGAAGTGATGAGGGTGACCAGCCAGATAAACTGATGAATTAGCAGGATTCAAGCTGACTTTGGGGGAACATGTCATTTAAAGCAGATGATCCTTGGGCACAGATGGAATGTGCACTGGGGTGTGCCTCTCCTCCATTTATGGGGTTCTCTGGGAGCAGCCAGAGCATGGAGCACCGTTTGGGGCTGAATCCTCGCACCCCAATATCATACTCGCAGGTCAGACCTGGTCCTTCCCTTTCAGACCTGTGCAGTGAGCAGCCCCCCACCCCCCCCCCCCCCCCCCCACCGAGCCTGTCTTCGGTCCTCCAGACCAGGCCTGAAGGTGGTCTCCATCAGCCAAGGTGCAATGACAACCGTGGTCAGCCAGAGAGAGGGGAACGGAGGGAGAGAACGTCAGAGATTTCCCAGTGGACACGACCTGCTAGCTGGGTGACTTGGGCAAGACACACACCGAGTGCACTGGACAGTGCCTGCTCTGGACACGCCGGGGGCTCAGGGTGACTGACAGCTGGGCCAAACCTCCACAGTGCTTGGTGTCCTCCCGTGCACCCTGTGCTGGGGCCAATACGTGACGTCTGTCCAGATGGACACTTTGTTTAAAAGGGCAGCTGTGTGGCCAGGGCCTCACCCTCCTCCTCGGCAAGTGGTTGTACAAGGGCCCCTACCCTGGCATTTTGGGTGAACACCGGGAGATGGTGTGTGCAGACCACCCCCATGCTTGGCCCACAGCCAGCCTGGGGTCAGGGTCAGCTAGCGGTGTGATCGCCGGGTGCTTGAATGCCAGGCCCGACCCACAGGATGCCAGGCCTGCTCAGGACTGTCTGCTACCCATCATGTGCGTGAGGACAGGGTAGTGCTGATGAAGCTGAGCTTGGGTATCACCACTGAAGTAACTGGAGGTAAACGTGTGGGGACTTGACCTGCGGTAACCAAAGAGAGAGTGCGTTTGCAAACTAGCAGGTTAGAGTTAACATAAACTTTGGAAACCATGAGGAAATTAAGGATATCACTTTAAATTACATATCTTAAGTAGACATGTTCCTTAAATGTGATAAGACAGCTATGGTACATTAAGTCAATGCTGATCGGTAATTAAAAGCGGATTTCTTCAGGCTCGGCTGCCCGGGAGGAGAGATCAATGTCTTCGCACGGGAGCTGATAGCCCTCGGAAGTATGGTTTCAATAACCCTCGGGCCCCATTGGCCCTCCGCTTGGCAATAATAATGATTTGTTCTTGTAATGAAATAATATTCACTGACTGTAATTGCGGTGCGGAGGCAGGGCATGAGTCCATGGATGTCGTTAGCCTGGGCATGACCCCTCGTGGGGACGATTTCACGGATTTCTAGAATCAGAGCCAGACGTCCCATCCCATCGTTTCACAGATTTCACGAAGGGTTTGTGGAGCTGTTCACACAACTGGGAGCCCCTCGCTGGTGGCTTCGGTGGAGGGGGGATTCCAAGGACAGCTGGGCAGAGGTTACCTTCTCTCTCCTCCTCCTCCCCTTCCTCCTTCTGAGCATCCCAACTCCTTCCCTTTGAAGGTTCCACATCTGTCCCCAACATCCATTTTCTGGCTGCACCAGCCTTCCAAGCCTTCTCAGGACATGCGGTCCCGGTTCTAATCTGACATTCCTGTGTGGCGGAACCCCTGGAAGCTCCAGGAAAAGGTGGCAGCTGCCTGAGACCGTGTCCCTGGTTTTCCCATTGTTGTTGTGTTCAGCCACTAAGTCTTTGACTCTTTTTGACCCCATGAACTGCAGCACGCTGGGTTTCCCTTCTTTTCACCATTTCCCGGAGTTTTCTCAAACTCATGTCCGTTGAGTTGGTGATGCCATCCAACCATCTCATCCTCTGTTGTCCCCTTCTCCTCCTGCCCCCAATATTTCCCAGCATTGGGGTCTTTTCCAACGAGTCGACTCTTTGCATCAGGTGGCCAAATATTGGAGCTTCAGCTTCAGCATCAGTCCTTCCAATGAATATTCAGAACTGATTTCCTTTAGGATGGACTGGTTGGATCCCCTTGCTGTCCAAGGGACTTTCAAGAGTCTTCTCCAGCACCACTGTTAGAAAGCATCAATTCTTCCGGGCTAAGCCTTCTTTATGGTCCAAATCTCACATCTGTACATGATTACTGGAAAAAGCATAGCCTTAACTACATGGACCTTTGTTGGCAAAGAGATGTCTCTGCTTTTAATATGCTGTCTAGATTTGTCATAGCTTTTCTTCCAAGGAGCAAGCATCTTTTAATTTCATGGCTGCAGTCATTGTCCACAGTAATTTTGGAGCCCAAGAAAATTAAATCTGTCACTGTTTCCACTTTCCCCCCTTCTATTTGCCATGAAGTGATGGCACCGGATGCCATGATCTTTGTTTTTTGAATATTGAGTTTTAAGAGCTTTTTCAGTCTCCTCTCTCACCTTCATCAAGAGGCTCCTTAATCCCTCTTCACTTTCTGCCATTAAAGTGGCATTATCTGCATATCTGAGGTTGTTGACATTTCTCCCCCCAGTCTTGATTCCAGCTTGTAAGTCTCCCAGTGGATGCTCCATAAAACACTTGCTGACCGCATGGACAAAGGCATATGTGAGCAAGCGAATGACCTTCCGAGTGGGGGTCAGGCCTGACTGCCCAGTATACTCTCCTGGGGAACTACTTTTAAAATACTTTCCTTTTAAAAATCTCCCCACCAGACTTCCTTGGTGGTTTAGTGGTTAAGAATCCGCCTGCCAACGCTGAGAACACAGGTTGAATCCCTGGTCCAGGAAGAGTCCAAATGCTGTGGAGCAATTAAGCCCGTGCATCACAGCTACTGAGCCTGCGTGCCCTAGAGCCCACGCACGGCAACAAGAGAAGCCTGTGCACCGCAGCTGGAGAGGAGCCCCCTCTCGCCACAACTAGAGAAAGCCCACACGCAGCAACGGAGACCCGACACACTCAAAAGTAAACAAATCAATAAAAACCTCCCATGTGTTCCACGTGCAGTCCAGAGGGAAAGCCTATGATGGGGAAGTCAGGCTCTAAAAAGTGTGTCATAGAGATGGACAGTCTGGCACTGCCGGGTGTACGAGTGGGTGGAACCTTCCAGAAGGGCAGTTCAGCAGTATGTTCATTTGCGAGTGTGCATTTCCAGGCATAGGCCCTCGGGACCTAATTAAGGAGTGGGCCACGGCTTGGGCTGCAGAGATGGCCACTGAAGCCTTCTGTCCTGGCCAAAAAACAAGCTGCCTGACGCCTAAAAGTCCACCCATCTAGAAAGTGGTACCCAACATGCTGCTCTCAGTCTCTGGAACATTCTGTGTCATTAAATGAAATTTGAGGAAGAGTCTTGGCCAACATTAAAAGTCTGCAACACACTGTAAGATGTTTAAGAAAACAGGTTGAGGGAGACGTGATCGACGGTAGAGTCCAGTGTTTGGAAGGACAACTGCACAGGGAATGCCCTCTGGAAGGAGAAAAGCTCATGGATCCCGGAGCGCTGGAGACAGAGGGTCAGTGTGCTGGAGACACGTGGTTACGCTACGTTCCAGTTGTCTGGTTACATTCACGTGAGGAATCCACTCACAGGCCCAGCACTGCTACTATGCTGAGCATCCCATTCAGAAGGAGGAAACCGAGGCAGAAGGGGTTGCGGGGGCCTGGACCCAGGAGTTAAGCGCAGATCCGTGCCTCCACAGCCCCAGACTGGCGGTGAGGTGGCACCAGCACTGGTCATGTCTGGAGCTTGGCACCCCGGAGGGCCCCCTCCCTCTCCGCATATATGGGTTCTCATTTGTCTCCCAGGGAACACACATCAGCTGAATAACAAATAAGGACTCAATTCAGCTATCTGAACCCTGACACCTCTGGTGACACTGTCCACACTGCCGTCCACACTGCCATCTACGAGGGTGAAGATTACCCTGGGAGTTACCTCCCCCCCCCTTGGTTTTGTCCGTGTGGACCGGCCAAGGAACCCCCTGGGCTCAGGAAGGGGCGCCGCCCCTCAGCCCCTCCTTATCTGGGCTGTTGAAACTGCACCTGGATTGTGTGTACAGCTCTTGGCTGCACGGCCTGGAGATGTCAACAAATTGGAGGTTGTTTAGAGAATTGCAACAGGATGATTAAGGAATGAGCTGAACGGATTTGTCAGGAAGGCTTTACGAGAGCTAAACACGGATGGTTTGGAGTAATGACAACTGTCCACAAGCGTGAGTGGGGTTGAAGCACTGGAGTGCTGGGGCGGGGGTGAGGGGGGGCACGCGGCGCTCCAGTGGAGCAGATCCATCCGAGGGCGGTGAAGGGGGGAACCAGGAGCCTGTGTGGCTGTGTGGCTGTGTGGCCCGGGGCGTGTGCTCGGGGTGGGCTGGCACTGGGTCTGTGGAAAGGGCCGCTCCCAGTGGGCATCACTGGACATTTGGGGCATCTTGGGGCATTGCTGGGCCTCACTGAACATCATTGGCCTTTGTGTCACAGTCAGGGTACATCATGGCTGTGTACATCTGCCAGGGAGGAAGGGACTCCATGGTCTAGTGCCGGGCTGCTGATGCTCAGGGTGAAATGGACAGGAGCAGGTTCCGGAAGGGGGTGACTGCAGATAGAGGGGCTGGGAGCTGTGGCTCTGGTCAGACACAACCTCCAGGTCTCCTCCACTACGGGGTCAGGGGCCGTGGTGAATTTCGGGAGAATTTCAGTGCAGTTTCCCCTGCTGGTCTCCAAGCTCCCTCTCACTCTCCACCAGGCTCTCCCTGAAGTCCCCCGAATGTTCTGGGTAAAAGAAACAGGTAAAGCTCGATGCCCCAGGCCCTGGGGGTAGACATCCTAGACAAGCCCTTCTCGGGAAGGCCCTGGTCTGTCTGGTCTTCATCCCCCAACACGGGGCCTGGCAGGTGGGAGGTGCCCACAGTCACTTGAACAAATGATGAACACAACCAGGCCCCTCTCTGCCCAGGCTGTCCTGGCATCAGGATCATTTCACCGTTTTTGGAGTCATTTCTATGATCTAACATTTATTTATTTAACCTGCTCTTATCCTATAGAACCTGTAGAAGCTCCCCATCTTTCCTTTTTGCTTTCTTGTTGTAACTCTCAAAGAGAGAATAATTCCCAGTTAATGAATGCCACTCTGTTTGTTTTCTGGTGACATTATTTTCCAAAGTGGGAGAAGAAACGCAGAGGAAGCAGGGCCTATCTTTCTCAGATAATTTGGAACTGATTGATCAGTTCTTTCCATGGCTTTGATGGACTTCACTTTTAAACAAATTTAAGCTTTTAAAAAATCTCACCTGGTTGCCCAAATAATTTAACACATCCTTTAAAACAAAGCAGAGTGGAAACCAGGATTATTGAAGAATTCTAACAGAATAAAACCCAATGAAAGAGAACAGAGGAACAGAGGACTTCTCTGGTAGTCCAGTGGCTAAGACTCTGTGCTCCCAATGCAGGAGACCCGCTTAGCGAACTAGAGCCCATATGCTGCAACTAAGAGTTCACATGCCATGACTAAGACCTGGAGTATCCAAATAAATAAAAATAAATGCAAAAAAAAAAGAAGAGGAGCAGATGATACCCTTAAGTACCACCACTAATTATTAATTAAATTCATTGTGCATATACTAGGTGCTGGATGGAGAAAGCATTGATACACACTCCTCTGGATTATGAGCAAGAAGTTTACGATCTAGAGCAGGAAGTAGCACGTGTACAAATGGCAAGTGCTGGGCAGTATTACCCACTGAGTGCTAGGTGAGAACAGAGGAGAGCATGCACGACTGCAGCCAGAAATGGAAGTTAGCTTGGGCTTCCTGTCCGCCAAAAGTAGCATCTGGGCTGGGTGAGGCATCAGTGAGCCATCCCGAGAGAAGCTTCAGGCCCCCCGCAGCCAAGGGCATGTCAGGCCTGACAAAGGCAGCTCCTCCTCCTCGGCGGCCATCAGGGAGGCTCTGGGAAGGCCAGCCCTGCCCAGCACAGGCGGGTCCCATGAGCCGCTTCAACACTCTTGCTGTTGTTTTTATTTAAAAGGCAGAAACAGACAGACAAGTGGGAGAGAGAATGAGGGGCCGCTCCCCACCTCCTCGGGGTCCTTGACAGCTCTGGTCAGTCCCCGTTCTCTGTCCCCAAGACCTGAGGCACAAATTGCAGTCATGCAGGGCGGAGGGCTTTACGTTAATGGCAGTTAAGGAGGGTTTCCTGTGATAAACGCCTCAATCTTCACTGAAATCTTACGTTCTCAGCTTTAAGGCCGGCTCAGGCCAGAGCTTTGCAGACCGAATCAAGTCAGAGGTCACTTTGTCACTTTTTACAGCCCTGGCCAGATGTGAGGGTCCTTTACTCTCAGATGTGCCCATGGTTCCAGCAAGACGGAGCCACTGGGCCCATCTGCTGACCTCACGCCCAGAGATGGCCCACCCTGGGCAGCTGCCCAGCACTGGTGGGGCCATTGACAGATTACTTCCTGGGCCTCCATCTCCTCATCAATAATCGGGACCAGGGAAGTTTGCTGGTGGTCTCGTGGTTAGGACTCCATGCCTCCACTGCAGGGGAGTGGCCGAAATGGTGTGGTCAAAAAATAAATAAATAAAATAAATAGGATGATAACTTCTGCTGGGGGTGGGGTGGCTGTGGTGTGAGATGGCACATCGCATGATTAGGAAAAAAAAACACAGACCAAACTGAGTAATAAAAAAATAGTTAAGAGCTTGGACACTGGTATCACGTAAATCTGGACTTAAACCCAAGTCCCACCACTCTCTTGACAGCCTTCATGTATTCATTCAACTCACTGTGAGACTCAGTTTCCTCACCTGTTAAATGGGCATAGCACAGTGACCTCAAAGCACAGAGCACGCCATCAGGTAGTGATCTGTGAGTGCCCTGTTTAAAGTTGCAGTTACCCAACAGCAAGGACCAACACAGTATAGCACAGGGAACAACATTCAATTCCTTGGAATAACATACAGTGGACAAGAATCTGAAACTGAATCACTTTGCTGCACACCTGAAACTAACACTGGAAATCAACGATACTCCAATACAAAAATGAAATAAAAACCAGTGCAATTACCCATCTCCCTTCCCTCTATTTACTTCTCTCTTCTCCAAAATACTTACTGCCATCCTGCTTATTGATTTATTTTATTGTCTTCTCTCCATTCTCTCCTCCTCCCCGCCATGAAAGCTCCACGAGGGCAGGGATTTCTGTGTCTTTCATCCTCTGCTGTCTCCCTAGCACCTAGCACAGAGTCTGGCACACAGTAGGTGCTCAATACATGTTTGCCAAACACACAAAATATTAGCTAGCTATGCGTACATTCTCAGTCACTCAGTTGTGTCCAACTCTTTGTGACCCCCTGGACTGTAGCCTGACCACAAGATTCCTCTGTCCATGGGATTCTCCAGGCAAGAATACTGGAGAAGATTGCCATATCCTACTCCAGGGGATCTTCCCAACCCAGAGATCAAACCTGCATCTCTTGAATCTCTTGCACTGGCAGGTAGATTCTTAACCACTTCACCGCCTGGGAAGCCCCTATTAGCTAGTTAATGCCACTGCATCTATCATTTGTATACTAGAAAACTGTGAACCTGATCTGTAGAGAGTTAAACTGACATATTTAATGTACTTTGGTAAAGGACCTGCCTGCCAATGCAGGAGATGCAAGAGATGTGGGTTCCATCCTTGGGTGGGAAAGATCCTCTGGAGGAGGGCGTGGCAACCCACTCCAGTGTTCTTGCCTGGAGAATCCCGTGGACAGAGGAGCCCGGTGGCCAGGCTACAGTCCGTGGGGTCACAGAGAGTCAGACACAACTAACGCAACTTAGCATGCGGCAGGCACAATGTACATTATTTTTTGAACTTCTCTATTTTAACGTCTTCTTTCAAAGTTTTAAACTTCAGGGGTGAACTTCTGGTCTAGAGTAGGAAAAGAGAGGAGGTGGCGAGGGAAGTCATGGGAATTTGGTTGCTCTATTTTTTTTTTTTTTTAATGCTACACTCTTCGTGTTTGGGGCAAGTTCAAATCCTCCTCCCACCCTGACAGCTCTGCCTGACTCCGACTTATCCTGGCCCTGAGTACCTTCCACTGTCATCACAGCCCTCGGGCCGAGTTATTCTCTGGGTTTCTAAAGCAGACTTCAGGATGGGGAGGGGAGCCTCCTATGCTTCAGGAAACCCTGCCCAACAGGGTCCACCACTGAGGCACTGCCCAGTGGGGCTGGAGATCTGAGCAGAGCCTCTGTGACCCGAGGCAGCTGGCCTGGCCTGGACCTTTCCTCCGGCGATGACTGGAGTTTGGCTCTTTGGGGACCATCTCTGTCTGCCCCAGGGTGGAAACCAGAAAGCCGAGGACGCCAGGGAGGGTGGGGGCCAGAGCTGCCAAAAACCAGCCTGGCGTCTTTAAAGTGGGAAGAGAGAGGCAGCCAAGGTGGCCTTTGGATCGGGTTGGATTCTGGAAAAGACTCTGATTAGCCTGACCCATCCCTGCCCTCCCATTTCCAATGCTCCTTTCACATAGAGTAAAGAAATCAAGGGAAGGGCTGGTCGTTTAAATCCGGAATGTTTGGGACAACCCCAGACAGCCAAACATCTGTCGAATCTGGTCTCAGGCAGGCATCTGGTAAGACTTTCTTGCTTATCTGAACGATTCCCACTGCAACACCATCTCGTCTGTGGTTTCACTGTTCGTTATAAAATCATGTTTTACTTTTAAAATGCAATAATGGTGGAACCAACCCAATTAGGCAGCAAAACCAAAATCTCACAGAGAAGAGAGTTTTCCTTTTTACCCACTACAAGAGACTTGAAATCAGATTATTACTGAATCTGATTTGCGATAGGTTAAAAGTGAGGTACTAGCTTAAAGGTTTTAATTGGTTTCAGTGACATTGCCCGGAAACACACAGCTCCTAAGGAAGAAGTAAGAGTGGAGAAAAAAGCAGTTCTGATTCGTTGGAATGAAAGATCAGGAATCCACATGTAGCTTCTTGGCTTAACGCTCAACACATACCGCTTCCCGGTCTAAATTTCCTCATCCTTAAAATGGGGACAGAAATATCCGATTATTCCCTCAAGATTCCCAAGGCCTAAGTAACATGCCGGAATTGAAATCAGTACGTGAGGCCCAATGATTATTCATGTTGTTAAACTCACTCTGCGGGGACTTCCCTGGTTGTCCAGGGGATAAGAACCTGCCTGCCAATGGAGGAGACACAGGTTCGATCCTTGGTCTGGGAAGATTTCACGTGACAAGGAGCAACAAAGCCTGTGCTCCACCACAAGAGAAGCCACTGCAATAAGAAGCCTACACACCACAGTAGAAGGTAGCCCCTGCTCTCCACAACCAGGGAAAGAACCTGTGCATAGCAAGACCCAGCACAGCCAGAAGTTAAAAAAAAATAACAAAAATAAGAAACAAAAAACTCATCCTGCAAAGTCAGATCTCTTACTGTGTGGTAAGTGATACCAGCAAGACCTGCCACGTCCAAGGTGGGAGGGTCTCTTTCCCCAGGGTCATCGTGTTCTCTAAGGCCTCCGTTGTAATTCTTTTTTCTCTAGTTTAAAAATGGCTCGGTCACCCAGCCCTGGTTTCCTCATCTGTACAAGGACGCTGACAGCACAGGAGGGTAAGTAGAGATGGGGTTCCTCAAGCCACAGGTGCATCACAAGAGCCGGCAAGTGGCTAGGATCACCCCCCCACACACACAGAGACACAAGCCCAGGACAAGCTGGACCAGAGGATGCTGACCCTGACTCGCCCACATCCTCGGCCAAGGCTGGTGCCCCGTCGGAATCCATCTCACTAGCTCAGCTCCCACCTCGGCTCCAAATAAGTCCAAATGTGATGCCCCTGGGGACTTTCAGAAGTGACAAGGTCAGGTTTCCCGCAAGGATCAAAGGTGAGTTCCCGGGAACAGCAAGCTGTGGTTGCCAGTTACCAGAACAACCTTGCACCGTGAGCTCTGGGTTCACGGGAGGCCAAGCCCTCGAGGAACTGAGGAGGGTCACGGGCGCCTCTGGAATTGGATTCCATCCTGCCTGCTTTTGGACAAAGCTGTCTTAACTCCCGTAGCCCAATTCGTTGGCAGTGTTTTCATTTTCAAGGGCCATATATTTTGGCGACTTCCACAGCTGGACTCTAATTTGCGCAATAAAACACAAACAACCTCTCCCAAGGGACTGGTTTGTCCCTTGGACTCCAGTGGGCTTTCGAGGGCACATAGTGACCTCCTCCACAAACTAACAAACAAACAAACAAATCAGGCCTCCTTCCGGCTCGCCTCCCCGCAGACAGAGCCAGGCCTCCTGGCTGGGGCAGGGCCTCTGCACCTTCACCCCCACTGGCGGTGGCAGGGTTGGCCTGGATCCCATGGGGCAGGGGCCATGTGAGTTTGGACAAGCATCTCACGTGTCCCCCACCTCTTCTCCTGGCCCCTCAGGGCCCTGCACCAAAGACAGGATGGACTGTGAACTTTCCTTCCCTGTGGCAGTCCCACCCCCAGGTCCGCTGGTCTCCGATCATTGTCCCTTTCATTCACCCCAGTGTCGCTTTGCAAAGAGTGATGTGACAGGAAAGAGATGGAAACTTAAAAAAAAAAAAAATTCTTTTAAATCCTTCTGTCTTGTGAACCAGGAAGTTGCATTTGTCCAAGACCAAATTAACTGAACCCTCCCCGCTCTGCCCCAACCACCACCAAAGGCTCCGTAAGTTCAAGGTAGAATCTGCCAAATCTGGGTGGGGACCGGCTCTGGCCTGGCGCCTCCTGGCTGCTGCAAGGCCAAAGGGGATGGAACATTGGGCCGGTCACTTCTCCAGAGTGACCGGGCTGAGGAAGCCTTCCCCACAAGGGCCAGGACGCTCACCTCTGCTCCCTCCCAGCTGAATCTCCCTTTGAAGCAAGAACAACCAGGTGGGAGGGAGCAGAGAACGTTAAAGGAGGAAGGACCCATCCTGTCTGGTGAAGGCTTCGCACCATCTTTAAGTACAGATGAGAGGGCTCTGCACCCAGGTGCCGCCTGCTCCGGGGAGGTGGGCCCGGCCCACGCCCAGCAGCCCATGCCCTGCTTACGCCCCCCAAACCCTACCCACCCCAGGCCAGAGGGACCCTCAGGACATCCTCTCAGGCAGGGAGCAATGAAAAGGGTGAGAAGCAGCCAGGTCATCTGTTTTGGGTTAAAGTGAAAAGAAATCAGATTTTTAGGGAAGAAAAGAAGAAGAAAGAGAGAAGCGGGGGGCTCAGAGTGCAGGGCGGGAGGGAGTGCAGGGCAGGAGGGAGTGCTGACCCACTGTCTGGTGGATTACCCAAGTCCGTTTTCCCTGACCCAGCCATGGACGCCACCGCTGAGGTCACATCCACGTCTGGCCCAAGCAGCTCAGCCGCCCGGGGCCTTGTCAGGATACAGCCCTAGAGGGAGGGGTGGGAGGCTGGATCCTGCAAGCATGGGGCTGGTTCCTGGGGTTTTTAAAAGCCGCCTCTGAAAGCCCCAGGGAGGTGGCCGGCCTCGGGTCCGGCCAGGCGGGCGGCGGTTAACTGTGCGAACACCACCCACCCCACTTGGTCACCAGGCCAGTAACAGGAGACATCGGCCTCCTAGTCTGACCTCTCACCCCCTCTTTACTAAATAGGCTTAATTATTGCATTTGTCTGTCATTCGAGCCACAAATGATCCATTCAGGTCGTGGGGTGGGGAGGCCTCTACGTTCGGCCCCTGTCTGGAGCGCTCCACTAATTGTATCCTTCGGAGGAAGTGCAGTGGGAGGTGGTGTGGCCCCGTGTTTCCGGGGAGGGGCTCTTCCTGCTACCTGGAAGGGGTGTCATGAGCCTTGAGCATCACCCTGCACAGCCCCGGGCTCTCAGTTCTGTTGCTCAGGGAAGCCGTCCTTCCTCTCTGGGCCCTGAGGGCCCCGTGGACTTCCCTCTCTGCAGCCTGGCCAGCTGCTGGCCCTGGTGTTTGTCCCTGTGCCCTCTTCTTTCTGCGCCCCGGAGACTACTTTTCCCAGCCTCCTTGTGGATAGGTGGCCTTATGACGGAGTCCAGCCAAGGTGAGCAGGGGTGGTGTGTGAGATCCTCCTGTTCCTAGTCCTTGTTGCCTTGTTGTCTAAGCCCTTTAGATGTGAGCGTGCCTACATGCACGCTAAGTCACTTCAGTCGAGCCTGACTCTTTGTGACCCCATGGACTGTAGCCTGCTAGGCTCCTCTGTCCATGGGATTCTCCAGGCAAGAATACCAGAGTGGGTTGGCATGCCCTCCTCCAGGGGATCTTCCTGATCCAGGGATTGAATCCACATCTCCTGCATTGGCAGGCGGGTTCTTTACCACTATTGCCACCTGGGAAGCCCAATGTGAACACCAAATAACATTTATTTTATTAAATCTCTGAGACTGGAGGTTGGTTTGTTTCAGCGCTTAGCCTACCCTGTTCATGGTCTTATTAACAGAACCTCATGTTTATCCCAGAAGACTGTGTACTCAATGAAGAGACTACAATTTGCCAGCCTCCCTTGCAGCTCGGGTTGCCCAATGAAATGTAAGGGAATATGATTGGGCAGGGCATCTGGGAAAGCTCCTTGAGAAATAAACAGACACATAGTATATTCCTTTTTCCTTCTTACTTCCTGGAAGGCAAATATAATGGCTGGTGAACAATATTTGAACCAGGAGGTACTAAGGTTGGTAGAACAAAAGATACAAAGAATCTGAATCCCTGATGACTGTGGAGCCAGTGTACTGACTCTGGGATCCCTATTTCTACTGTTATTTTGGGTTTTCTGTAAATGTACCTGCATTAATCCTAATACATCCATTCCTTACCTATAAAAATGTAGGAATCCTACAAAGGTTGGGTGAGGTAATATACAGGATCAAAATACAAACTATGCCATCTGGACAGAGCTTTGTCACATGCTTACACTGGGGTATAATAACAAGTTCACACCCGGAACTTGTTTCATGGTTCCTGAGCCTCAGTTTCTTCTGCAAAACGGAGATAAAAACACCATCATGAGACAGACATGAGACAGCAGGGCCTCCTCCTTTCCTGGACTCCCAGGTCCCCCTCCTCTCCCTCCTCCACTCCATGCTCTCCTTACAGCCTGTCTCTGGCCCCAAGATGTCCACCTGCATTCTCAGATGTTCATGGCACGTGACTGGAACAACCTGATTATCCATGTTACAGCTGCTCGATGCTCTGGCCACTAAGTAGTCCCAGCAGCTCCAGAGACACCACCTTCCTGGGAGGAAACCACCCTGGTGAGGGCAGGTTTCCAAGTGAGGCATCCTGTACTCTTCTGCCCACCTCACAGGTACAAACAAAGTGAAGGTGCTGACAAGAGGCCTCTTAACCTATTTTCCTCTGAAGAGGAGTTGAGCCTGCCCAGGTGACAGGAACTCATGAAAGCAGGTATTTCAAGGAGTTGACATTTGTACACAGCCAAATGCTGACATTTAACCATGCCACTGTCCTTTATTCTTTGTGGACTGTCCCTGGAACTCCCTGTGGCAGAAAGAAAAAACCCAGGACTCTCTTGGACTTTGGACTGCTGGGTACAGTTGCACAGGTTGTTCACTGCACAAGATATGTAGGCAAGGGGACAGTGGCTATCTCACACTGCATTTACAAACCTTCCACATGGCTTGGGCTATAGTTACTAGTCGGGGGAAGGCATCTTTTTCTAATTTGTACACAGATACTATGTGAGTTAGTGACAGCTTAGATCATTGACTGATTAAAACTCCCATCTTTGTGTAGTTTCTATCTCTTTTTGCTCACCACAAGGCTTCCAAATGCACAGAAAGCATTTAGGGCACTCCCTGGAGATTAAGCATTCTTCCCCTGGTGCATTATCCTAACTTAGGACTGCTTTAATCCTTCACTCTCCAAGGTAAATGACTATCTTGCAACAATAAATGTCCATCAGCCAGGCTTTACTTGCAAAATTGGAGGAAGTTAATCGGCGAGGCTAAAGTGAACCCTGGGTAATGAGCATGCTTCCTTGACTGACAACCACGGGCTGGATTACCTGCATGGATCCAAGAAACCTGTCTGGGCCCACCTTATTTTTCAGTCCTTCCAACCTCTGGTCCTCGAGTATCATTTCCAGAGGATAGCCCCTCGCATTTGATGTTGAAGTGGGCGCATGAAAATACAGATTACCTGAGTACAAGCCAAGGGATTTAGATGCTGCTTATGGTGGATTCAAGCACGTGGGGAAAAGGAGGTGAAAATTGCAGAGGAGAATGGCCCATAGCCTGGAGCATCTCATTGTAACAGACTCACAGAAGTGCTCAATGAATAATGGGGCATTCTCAAAGTCAACCACAGGGACTCCCACTGGCCAAATCTAGGATGATTAGGGCAACAGAATATATATTGTTGATCACAGGTTACAACAGAGCAGAAAGAAAAAAAAATCCAGGTCTCTCTTGGAATCTGGGCCTGGGTATAGTTGTACAGGTTGTTCACTACACAAGATATGTAGACAAGGGGACAAGTTTTAGCACCAATGGTTTCTAAAACTAGTAAGAGAAAGGATGCTGAGTAAAAGGATTTTTGCATAGCCTCAAAGAGGAGAGGAAAAAGTTGGCTTAAAACTCAACATTCAAATAACTAAGAATGGCATTCGGTCCCATCACTTCATGAAGTGGGGAGACAAATAGATGAGGAGACAATGGAAAGTGACAGACTTTATTTTCTCGGGCTCCAAAATCATTACAGATGGTGACTGCAGCCATGAAATTAAAAGATGCTTGCTCCTTGGAAGAAAAGCTATGACAAACCTAGACAGCATGTTAAAAAGCTGAGACATCTCTTTACTGACAAAGGTCTATCTAGTCAAAGCTATGGTTGTTCCAGTAGTTATGTATGGATGTGAGAGTTGGACCACAGAGAAGGCTGAGCGCCAAAGAATTGATGCTTTTGAAATGTGGGGTTGGAGAAGATTCTTGAGAGTCCCTTGGACTGCAAGGAGACCAAACCAGTCAATCCTAAAGGAAATCAGTTCTGAATATTCATTGGAAGGAATGATGCTGAAGCTGAAACTCCCATACTTTGGCTACCTGATGCAAAGAACTGACTCCTTAGAAAATACCCTGATGCTGGGAAAGATTGAAGGCAGGAGGAGAAGGGGGTGACAGAGGATGAGATGTTTGGGCGGCATCAACGACTCAATGGACATGAGTTTGAGCAAACTCCGGGAGATGGAGAAGGACAGGGAAGCCCGGCGTGCTGCAGTCCATTGGGTTACAAAGAGTTGGACATGACTGAGGGGCTGAACTGAACTGAAAGTAGCTCCCGACAGATATTTATCAACCACAAAGGGAGAAACGGTGACTTTACAGAGGAGAGACATCACCCTGCCCAGGTGGTCAGTTACCATAACCAACAATGGGACAAATGGCTCCTGAGATGATACCCTGACAAGGACACAACATCACTTCTGTGGCACTCCTGCCAAAAATTCATGACGGAATCTAATCACAAGGAAACGTCAGATAAACTCACATTGAGAGCCATTCAACAAAACAATAGGTCTTCTCTCATCAAAAATGCCACACTCTTCAAAGACTAGAAAAGACAGAGGGATGGTCCAGAATAAAAGAGGCTAAAAATCCAGGACAACTGAATGGGACCTGTGCTCCTGGATTTGACTTTGAATCAATCAGAGCGAGAGACCTCTGTGCCCCTCCCTTAGACTTAAAGGACACTCGTGGGACCATCGGTGACATTTGAATAAGCTCCCCAAAGGAGATGAAAGTATTGTACCAGGGATGAATTCCTCCTTTTGACATCCTTCCGGTGGTTATGTTTCCAAGTGCCCCTGTTTTTAGGAAATTTATGCTGGAATGTTTAGAGGTAAAATGACATCACATGTGCCAGATGTGGCAAAGCAAGTTTGGTAAGGTGGTAGCCTTTGGGGTTGAAGGTTTATGAAAATTCTTTTACTCTCTTTGTAACTTTTCTGAAGGTCCAAAGTTATTTCAAAACAGAAAGTCTGAGTGGGTCCTCCTTTTCTGTGTGTGTCTGAGGCGACGCTCATGCTGGTTCACACGGCTGCTGGGAGGATCTCAGGAGATGCTTGATGGAAAATGCCCAGCCCAGGTCCACCATGAGGTCCCACAGCTCCCAGAGGAGCTGCTATTACAGTTCGAGTGAAACATAAAGCGAAAAAGTCCCCCCTTTTGAACTCCTCGGAAACTTGCCTGTCCTCACCGGTGTTCCCCGGCACAAGTGTCTGCACGAGGTTGAATCCAATTCCTTCCTCCCAACAAGCTCCCCGGGTCACTGACAACAGAATTCGACCATGTTGGTCTAATGATTCATAGCCTGAGAATTGGCCATAGGGCCATTTTAGATGCTTGTGTTACCGTAATTGTCTTAATAGCCATTGACAAAGGACAAACTCGGAAAAGCCCACACTCGGGGTTGTTAACTTCCTCAACCAGTTACTGAGGCAGGGCTGGACCCGCCGAGGCCCTGGGGCTATCGCCAGCACTGCGTCCTGGTGAGGCTGCTTTCCAGCGATGGATTTAAATGGTCAACTGGGGACACGTCCAAAGCCGCTGATGATCTCAGGTAATTGGATTTGGAAGATGACTTGCTGGCCTTGGCATTGAGCTTGGAGTCCTGGAGGGTTCCCTCATCCGTATGGAAACGGCCCAGAGGTTTCCCCAGTGACCGGTTTCCTGGCATCGTCAGAAGGCCGGGACATGTCCGTGGCACAAGACCTCCCTCGACACTGCCGGCAGGGGGGATGCCGTGATGCTCTGGGGGGAGAACAGCGCCTACGGCACTTGGCTCCTCTTCTAGCATCTGTTTTATTTTTGGCTGGTTGGGAAGATAGAACAGAACACATGAAGTATCTTTGCTGGACAGTGTGTTGCACAAAGAGATGGGGATTTTCACAGATAACAGCTATCTTTAGTGGACAGGACAACTCTGTCCTGGGATAAGAAAATAGAAATATCTCCAACCCCAGAAGACTCTGGGCCAGGTACTTTTTTTTTTTTTTTTACAAATACCATCTCTTTGAATGTTCCCACCAGCCCTGCAGGTAAGAGGGGCAGAGACTCAACTCTGTTTTAAGCAACTAACTTGCCAGGACCCTGCACCCCAAGGGATGCCAGGCAGAATCTAATCCTAGGGCTCTCTGAAGCCAGTCTGCTGCCCTCCTTATTTCTGGGGAAACCCATCCTGGGGAGATTGTCCCAGCAACCTCCCCGTCCACCACCCCCGCTTTGAGGGTCCTTATTGTCAAGAATGGGAACTCCAGAATAAGGATCAAAACACGTGTCGGCCATCCCTGTGAACTCTGACCCTGGGTGAGTCACCCTGCTCGTGTTTCAGTGACTCAGCCCAGCCTGGAGCGAGGACCACGTCAGAGAAAGCTGTGTTGCCATGGATACCGCTCCCCCCTTCCGAACTGAAATTCCAAAGCATTTCATGGACACTGAATCAGCACCAGAAAGTTTCCAGGCAGAGGACCCTCAGTTCAAACCAAGACAGAAGCTCCTCAAAGTCGTGAATGCGGCTCCCCTTGCTCCAGGGAGGTCTTTTGGGGGGTGACAATAGTAGCCCGTGTCCCTTTTCCAGTTATAGGAACATTTCTGGAGCTCTAGGTGTGAGCCAGGCTGGGGGCTGGAGCAGTGGACCAGGGGTGCATAGCTTCTGCCCTTTGGAAGCTTAAATCCTCAGAAAACACTTCTGGACCCCCCCAAACAGGCCGGCCCAGGCGGAAAAGTACCCCCACAGGAGCTAAGTGAGAAAGGCTTTTAGCTGAAATGCGTTGGGACTTACATATGTGATGTTTTCTGGGCAAAGTGTGTTCATAGTCCAGTTCTATACTGTGATGTGGAAGTTTAGCCTCATAAATCTCCCCAGGAGACAAGGATCTGATGGACAAGGTCCGGTTTGCGACTATCTGTGTAAGTCGATCAGGTTGTAGTCAGCCACAGGGAGACAGGTCGCTTGCCAAGCCTGTCCACCCTCACACACTCCACATCCACACTTGTGCCTTCCTCCTCCAGACTGTTTGATAATGGATCCCTGCCATACTCGTCCACTCTGAATAGTCGTCAGAAAGACTGATGCTGAAGCCGAAGCTCCAGTACTTTGGCCACCTGATGCAAAGAGCCGATTTATCAGAAAAAACCATGATATTGGTAAAGATTGAGGTCAAAAGGAGGAGTGGCAGAGGACGAGATGATTGGAAAGCACTACTAACTCAACGGACATGATTTTGAGCAAACTCTGGGAGATGGTGAAGGACAGAGGAGCCCGGCACGTGGCAGTCCATGGGGTCAAAAAGAGTTGGACACGACTTAGCAATTGAACAACAACGTTCTTCCAGAGGGACCTGGCCCCTCTATAGCTCTGACTAGTCTGACCCCATGGGGCTCATCCCACTGTCCGTCAGTCCCTGGCATCCACGTGGCCCGCCTCTCCAAGCATGACACCTCCCTCTTCCACGCCCCGAAGCAGCGGCAGCCCCCAGGGTGCCGCCCCCCGGTACTGCACTGCCCTGCACAGGCCCCACAGCTGTCCTCAACATTGCAGGCTGTCCTTCTGTCCAATTCCCCTCAAACGTCCCCATCTGATCCTGCCAATGCCCCACTTCCTCCCAGAAGCCTGATGCTGCCCCCTCCCCCCACCTTGTGAACTGGGGAGCGATTCAAAATTTACTTCTCTAACTCCAGGAAGATTGTATTTGCAGTTGTGCTCACAAAACCTGACATCTTTGTGAAGCTGGCATCATTTCGGAAGACTCACAATGGGGTCAGGTGATCTGCGTTGAGGGCTGCGGGGCCGGTGGGGAGGGGTCAGGCCTGAATGCTCACTGCCCTGGAAGTCTTAGAGGAGAGTGGTCCAATTCCATCGCTAGGAGAGCAATTGCCTGGGGCCAGGAGGGCAGAGAAGCCACTGTTGTGCTCCATGACCTTGGGCAGAGCCCTGGACCTACTGCACTTTCACTTCCTTGAAAAACCTGAGGTGGTCTGAAGTCCTCACTAATGAAAAGAATGGTAAAGCCCTTTGCCAAAGCAAGTTCGTCCCCTGGGGCTCTGCTCAGAGGTTATTTTTGTGTTGGGCAGGCATGCTAAGGTGTTTCCTGGAGGTGTTTGTGAGGCTCCCTTAAGCCACCGACCGGTCCTCCTGCAGCCGTGCGGCTCCGGGGGAAAGAATTCCGTGTGGACCCTATTTTTGTACTATTTTCCCTGAAATAGAACAGCGAGATTCTGTCCAGCTTGCATTCCGGGGGCTGTGCCTCCCAGGGAAGGGCTTCCCTTGCCTGCTGCTTCCTCGGACCCGCACAGGGGAAGGCCGGCTTGGCAGGAAGACAGCAAGTGGCCGAGGTCTCCCGAACTCTCAGCGGTCTGGTCGGGGGTCCCACTGCAGCCCCTTCCTCCCTGTGGACCAGACAGGACGTGGCTCAGAGACTCCTGGATGTCGCCTGGCCCTGGTTCTGCTCAGCAGAAGGGCCCCTTGAGCCCGCTTCTCCAGAGCATGGGGTTCCTGTTGGGGGATGGTGAGGGGACCCTGGGAGGATGAGGATGGACCATTCCCATCACTCCCTGGAGGGGCAGCTGGCGCTGGAGCGGGAGGGGCAGGGGCCTTAGGAGCCACTGGGGCCGCCCTCAGGCCTCAGGTCTGCCCCCTAACCAGCTGTGAATTTCTGACACACCCTCCCATGTGGGAAGTGACTGGGTTGCCTGATTAAATACAAGACATCCAAGTCAAGTTGAATTGCAGCTAAACAGTGATTTTGGTTTTTTTTGGTATAGCATTGGACATATTTTCATAAAAGATGGCCTGTTGTTGATCGAAAATTCAAATTTCCCTGGGCACCCTGTATTTTTAGGGGCTGCAGCCAGCAAGCCTCCCTGGGTATGAAGCCGCCGGCACACCATGCACTCAGCAGCGTGTTCCCCACTGGGTTGATTCAGTCAACAAACATTCATCATGAGTCTGCTCTGGGCCAGGGCCTGGGACACAGCCCTGAGCAGACAGTCCCTGTGTCCCACAGCCGCTGTAAGGAACACTACGAACTCAGGTGGCTTAAATGGTGCACGTGCATTCTCTCACCTTTCTGGGGGTCAGACGTCCAACAAGAGTTTCATGGGGCTAAAATCAGGTGTTAAGCTGCACGTATCTCTGGAGTCGCTAGGGAAGAATCTGTTTCCTGGCTTCTCCCTGATTTTATTTTATAAAATTATTTATTGATGGATTTGGCTGTTCCAGGTCATAGTAGCGGCATGTGGGATCTTGTTTTCAGTTGGGGTTCCCGAACACTTAGTTGTGGCTAGCAGGATCTAGTTCCCTGACCAGGGATCGAACCTGGGAACATAGGGCCTTAGCCACTGGACTCCCAGGAGAGTCCCCTCCCTGACTTCAGAGGCACCAGCACTCGTTGGCGAGGGGCCCCTGTCTCCACCTTCCAAGCCAGGACATGTTAAGGGTCATCAGGGAGCCATCACTCTGGCTCTGTGGGTCCCAGTTCTGCTTTCCCACCAACTCTTAGGGACCCTGGATTACTGTGGGCCCAGCAAATAATCCGGGAGAGTCTCCCAATCTCAGTGCCACCTGTGACCCTAATCACCCTCTGCCATGGGGGGGAGGGGAGAAGGACAACATTTTCGCAGGTTCTGGGGGTGAAGGCCAAAGTGGGGGGCTCATTTTGCTTACATGGTCTCTGACCCCACAGAGCTCACAATTCGGGGTGGGAGAAAGGCAGATGAGAAACAAGTAAACAAGGAATAAATGTGTTTACACATAGTGTATATTATTCCTCTTCCTGGGTATAACCCTCCTCTCAACCCCCAGGGCACTGGGCACAAACCCAGCTTCTGGAATGTCCCTGGGAGTCCAGTGGTGAAGAATCCACTTTCGGATGCAGGGGACGTGGGTTCGATCCCTGGTTGGGGGACAAAGATCCCACTTGTCTTGGGGCAACGTAGCATGAGTGCTGCAACTGCAGAGCCCATGTGCTCTGGAGACCATGCTCCACTATGGGAGAAGTCTGTCTGCCACAACGAAGACCCAGCAGAGCCAAAAAAACAAAATAGCAACTTGGCTTCTATGTAATGGAGTCAAAATCCGGACTCATGATGCAGAACAAATAAGGACAAGCAACATTCAACATAATGAACCACTTTGGGAAATTGGCTGTATCTACAGGCCTAGGCCAGTGGTAAAGAACCCACCTGCCAATGCAGGAGATGTTAAGAGACATACATGGGTTCGATCCCTGAGTTGAGAAGATCCCCTGGAGGAGGGCATGGCGACCCACTCCAGTATTCTTGCTAGAGAATCCCATGGACAGAGGAGCCTGGCGGGCTACAGTCTACGAGGTTGCAGAGAGTCAGACATGACTGAAGCGACTTAGCACACACGCATGCACAGGCCTAGCTCATGACAGAGTCCACGTTTAGGCATATTCCCAAGTGTGAGTATGGCTCCCAGGAGACAGGTACTGGATACTGAGGCAGCACTATTTCCAACAGGCAGTGACTGGAAACTATTTCAGTGCCTCTCTACAGCTCCATGAATAAGTAACTATGGAGTAATTGTACATGATAATCCTGCAAACATGAACCTGAACAAACCCTGCTGCACACGGCCCCGGGGGTGACTCTCAACCACGTCACGCTGAGCCAGGCATTGGCACACCTACTCAGACAGGTGACCCGGGTCTGCGCCCGTGCCAGTGTCTAGCTATGTCGACCTGCCTGAGCTGGGCCCACTTTTCGCTGAGTGGCCCCAGGTTGTCGTGGTGGAAAGAGGGGTGTGCAGTTGATCTGGAAGGGAGAGGGGAGCGGCAGCAACACAGCCCCCTCAGACGCCCAAGGTGCCCCCAGTGGACCTTGTCTCCCTCTCCTTCCCGCTTGCCTGCCTCGCGGACCGCCAGTGACCCCTGGACCGCCACCGTAGAAGCAGCTCGCATCCATCAAGGGACTGGGTTCCAGTCGGGGAACACACGTGCCAGCCGGCTTTCCAAGGTCAGTTTCTGCAAACCGCACTCAAGGCACCGATGCTTCTGCAAGGTGGGGCAGAACTCATCTCCGACCCTCCCCAGCTCCTCCCACAGCCGTGTCCGGTCTAGTCCCTATGATAAATCCATCTGTCCGCATCACTCAGGGTGGTTCTCCCTCCCTGACCGAGGCCGGCCTGATAAGCCTTATCAGGACAGGGGAGTGGGAGGCACTGGGGCGCTGGGGGCCGCAGGGGCTGGTTCCAGGCCAGTGTTTACCTCTCAAAAATCCATCAAGCTGCCTGCCTATTTCATGCATATTTCAATACGCACTTTTTTTTTTAAGGGTGTTTTTTAAGTTTTGCGACCAGGGTTATTTTTTAATCGCTGAGTGGCCCCAGGTTGTCGTGGTGGAAAGAGGGGTGTGCAGTTGATCTGGAAGGGAGAGGGGAGCGGCAGCAACACAGCCCCCTCAGACGCCCAAGGTGCCCCCAGTGGACCTTGAGACGCCCCTCAGATGCTTATCAGGCTCCCATAACAAGCGGTTTTGCTCAGCGGGTCTGCTGGGCTCTGGGCTCAGAGGAACAGGGGCCGCCTTATCTGCTCCTGTGAATTCCCAGGGCCTGGGAGGCCTCAGCCCCGGGCGCCGGCTCAGGGACGGTCACTGCACCCAAGTGGACCCAGCGTCCCTGGGAACCAGGACCCAGGAGGGGCTGGATGAGGAATGCATGGGTCCCTTCTCCCCTGGAGCTGCTTCTGTCGGCCAAGAGAGCCCCTCAGCCCCTTGCACATTTTAATAGCCTTTTATCTCGGGGCACTTCCCGGGGGAACTGACCGCTCTTGTAAACCTCCCGGGGGGGCTGTTTTATGTGCTTTTCCCACCAGCTCTCAAGGGGACCCTGAGAAAGACACTGCCCTGCACCGGAGGGCCGGGCAGGGGACCTTCCGACAGACTGCCTGGGTCAGCCAGGGACAGGGCCACGCCCCGGGAGTGGCAGCGTCGTCCCCAAGAACTGGCTTTATCCACTCAACAGCCACTGAGAGGACCTCACTGCATCTTAGATGCTGCCCATCCGACAGTTACGTCCCCGTCCTCCCAGGGGGCGAGCAGGTGGGGGATGTGTTCCTGGGGTCCCCAGGCCAGGAGGCCTCCACCTGCCACTCACCGTCTTCCCCAACACACAACTTCATCCACTCAGAACACTCAGAATGCAAACACCCCCTGAGACCTGGCGACTCTTTAAAAACTCGTCCTGAACTGAAATGGGCCAGCCGCCTCATCTCTGCAGAGCTTTTCCAAGGGAGGAAGTTCTCTGAAAACGTCCTCTTCAGAGTGGAGGTGCGGCCCCTCCCTGCCTTCCTCCGCATCACTCCCCCTCCTCTCCTGGCCCCTCCTCTTTCACCCCAGCCCCCGCTGCCACACAGGGAGGGCCTGGGGCCGGCAACCCGGCCTCAGGGGAGAGCCCCGGATGGGACTCAGGCTGGCCATCCTGGGTCCCTCCACACAAGTCCTACCAGTCTCAGAGGGAGGTCCAGTGAGGGGAGCAGGGCCAAAGGCAGACCTTAGAGCGGGGCTGGAGCAGATGTCCGCCCTCTGGCCAGCGGTGCTCAGCGCTCCAGAGGGCGTGTGGACCCGGGGCGTGGTGGACTAGCACCGGCAGAACTGCTACACCTACATCTGGTCCCTCGCTTCTGCCGCAGCCGGAGCGCCAAGCAACTGCGAGGTTGGCTGTCGCCTTGCTTCAGCTCTCAGGAGGATGCTGTCCCTCAGGGCACTCTGCACTCCTTCTGCAACATTGAAAAATTCTGGAAGCCCTGACGGCTTGGTGGGGAGAGCTGGTGGGAAGAAGGGATTTAGTCGCTCAGTTGTGTCCACGCTTTGTGATCCCATGGACTGTAGCCCACCAGGCTCCTCTGTCCATGGGATTCTCCAGGCAAGAATACTGGAGTGGGTTGCCATTTCTTCCTCCAGGGGATCTTCCCAACCCAGGGATCGAACCCATGTCTCCTGCGTTGGCAGGCAGATTCTTTATCACTGAGCCACCTGGGAAGCCAGGGAAGGTGGGGAGAGAGGTGGGGGGCGCAGAGGAGTCCACTTTCCGTACCTGGAGACCCAGGTTCAGGCTTACACTGCCTGTTCTAACTTCATTTTAAAAAAAATTCAAAAAAAAAAAAAAAAAAAAAAAAAAGAATCTGCAGATTCTTTAATCCCAGTCTAGGAGAGCGTGGTATGCAGTAGGGACTGGGAATGTAGGTTTTTTTAAAATCAAGAACCTTGGTTGATTGTGATGAAGTGGGGTGGGGTGTCTGGACCACCTGTCTGTCTGCCTTTTAATCATGAGCTCACCCGCAAAGGGTGGCAGCACTGAAATTCCACAAAGAACACTAGTCACACCATCACTGAGCATCACAGGGATGCAGAGAACAGCGGAAGAAGAAGCCTAGTGAGTCCTTTCTCTGTGTCTCTCTAGTCTTCCGACCATGCCTGGCATTCCCTGGTCTATGACACCCCAAGGAGGGGGGCAGGCGTTGGACACCTTGTGGATGAGAAGAGGCAGCCAGAAGTAACAGAGGCCACTGGAGAAAGGAGTCAGAACTAAACAATCAACAAGAAATAAATACATGAAAAGTGAAAAAGTGCGTGGGAGGAATTGGGAGATTGGGATTGACACACACACACTATTGGTACTATGTATGAAACAGACGACATGTGAGAATCTTCTGTCCAGCACAGGGAGCTCTACTAGATGCTCTGAGGGGACCTGAGTGGGAAGGAAATCCAAAACAGAGGAGAGGTATGTACACATATGGCTGATTCTCTTTGCTGTACAGCAGAAAATAACACATTGTAAAGCAGTTAGTGGTAGTTTAGTTGCTCAGTCGTGTCTGACTCTTGCAGCCCTATGGACTGTAGCCCACCAGGCTCCTCTGTCCATGGGATTTCCCAGGCAAGAATGCTGGAGTGGGTTGCCCCACCCTCCTCCAGGGGTCGAACCTGGGTCTCCTGCATTGCAGGCAGTCTCTTTGCCAACTCATCTACCAGGAAAGCCCGTAAAGCGACTATACTCCAATAAATAATTACAAAAAAAAAAAGTGAAAAAGTTAAAATGGTGGGCATCCACAGACAAGGAAGATGACTCGGTTCTCCAGCAGCCTCTGCACCTTCTGTAATTTTCTGTTTTATTTCTCTAACGCCCTCTGCCTGGGTCACCACTCAGATGTCCTTTCCCCACACAACAACCATTCCAGCATGTCCCCGTGTCCACGTATATCCTTGTGCAAAGTCCTGTGGGCAAAGAATTTGCACAGGTGGTCTTGTGTCAAATACCTCCTCTCCCCAAAGCTAGTGCTCTGTGACAACCTGGAGGGATGGCGTGGGGAGGGGGGTGGGAAGAGGGAGGGGACACATGTATGCCTACGGCCGATTCGTGCTGATGTATGACAAAAACCATTACAATATTAAAAAGTAGTTATTCTCCAATTACAAGTTTTTTAAAGAGACAAAAAAAAAAATCTCCTGCTCCTTCTCTTCACCCACCTCCCGCTCCCGTCACCCTGGCCAGCACAGTACGAAGACCCAGCCATGGTTTGGATGGACTCAATCCGTGGACCCTAATTGGTGCCCCACACCCTGGGGTGGGGCACCTCGCACGTGCTGTCCAGTGTCCTGGCGGCAGACTCCTGCATCCTCACCACCACAAACAATGCCTGGATGGACATCTCTGCTCACGTCCTGTGTGGACTGGATGTGAGAGGTTTCTGCAGGGGGCTGACCCAGGGTGGGATGTGCCTGGCCCCTGGGATTTGTGAACACTTAATCTGACTGCTGACTCATCAGAGTTTCATGCTACAACCATAAGGGGAAGAATCATTAATTTGATAAATACTGGTATCCTATGATGCAAATGTGCTCAGGCCTCAGATTGCAGAAAAGTCACTTCAGAGTGGGACACAAGTGCATCGTGACTCTGAGGGCATGTAAGTGACAATGGGGTTATGTCCTGATAAATGCATCCAAAGTCATGAATGTATTTATTGTACCTCGTCTACCGAACATTACAGCTTGGTCTGGCTCACCTTGAACATGTGCAGGACACTGACATCAGCCCACAGCTAGGCAACATCATCTAACACAGCCTGTTTTATAATCAAGTGTTGACTATCTCATGTAATTTATTGCACACAGTACTGAAAGTGAAAAACAGGGAATAGACGCATGGGTCATTTGCCCTCATGGTCTCACAGCTGCCCAGCACCATGAGAAAGGGACCAGACCAGAAACCACTAACCCTGGAAAGATCCAAACTCAAAGTATGGTTTTTATTGGATGCACGCTGCTTTCACATCACCTTCAAGTGGAAAAATCCTAAGTTGAACCATTGTCTTTCAGGGACCGTCTATACTGTTTTGGTCTATGAAAATTTTCACTTTCTTCAAAAGCTTCTGAAACCGAACATGAAGACACTTTCAGTGTTTGCAAGCGCAGGAGAAGATTAGGAAATATTCATCGTGTGATCAGGGGCCGGCAGCAGTGGTCCCAACTGGAGCTTGTTAGAGACACGGAGCTCAGACTCCATCCCAGGCCTCTGGGTCAGAGACGTCAGGGGGGTCCTCAGACAGGTTACAGTTTGGGAACAAATGATCGCAGATCTGAGCCATACGTTGATAGAAGTACAGAGAGCTGAGGGACAGAGGGGGAAAGGAGGTAGATGGACAGATGTGATGACACAGAGATTGAGAGACACAGAGAAAGGGAATAGGTTAGCTAGACAGACAGACAGACAAACGAGCTGACACTGGTCTTGGAAAATCACAGAACACAGAATCATGAGCTTGAGTATTTTAAATGGATAGCCAACAAGGACCTGCTGTACAGCATGTGGCACTCTGCTCAAGGTTACGTGGCAGCCTGGATGGGAGAGGGTTTGGGGGAGAATGGACACATGTATATGGGTGGCTGTGTCCCTTTGCTGTCCATTTGAAACTATCACAACATTGCTTGTTAACTGGCTATACCCCAATACAAAATAAAAATTTCAAGAGAAAAGAAAAAAGAATTACGAGCTTGAAACTCCATCCCGGGAGCTTTTGGTGGAACGTTTATTAAACGTTGAGAGGCTCACCCTCCCAGATTCCTCCCGATGAGGGTGGCGGGGTCACTCAGCCGATGGGACCAAACTACCAACTGCCCGCCTCCAACAGATCTCAACTTTAAGCCATTTTACAAAATGTTGATTTCCAAAGAAAATAAGATCCCAGGACGAGCCAAATCCTAGTCCAATGTGCCTTCGTTCTGCAGACATGGAAATTGGGGCTCAGAGAGGTGAACTGCCTCCCCAAGGTCACACAGCTCCTTGGCGGCAGAGCCAAGCTGAGCTCACCTTCACCCAGGGCCTCTCTGCGACAAACTCAGCCCTGAGTGAGGAAAAGAAGCTTCGGAAAGTGCTCATGGGGTTGAGAGGGCAATTCCGTGGGGGTCCCTGCCTGATTCTTGGTAGCCTGATTGCACAGAAGAAGTGGGGAAGGGTGACTCTCCTCAGGATGCCGAGGGAGCCGGCTTGCCCCCCCACCTCACACTGCCGCCTGGTTCCCCTTAGAAACTCAGAAAGCCAAACCCACACACAGCTGGCGGTTTCAGTTTCCCGGCCAAGTTCATTGTGACATTATGAGACGAAAAACGGCTGAGATCACCAGAGAGGGCATCAGACAGGACATTAATCGCATTATTTTATTTCCAGATAAAAGTTATTTTGGTGGAGCCAGCCTTGCCAGAAAAGACGGAGATAAGATCAGAGGCCTCCGTTCACCGCCAGATAGCCCGTTAAGGCTCCAAGGACAAGCCAGACTCCGATGGTCTGCAGCGATTTCTCTCAAACCCAAGGAGAAGCTCAAGTTGCTGGAAGACTGGCTTGGGACATGGGGTGGCCAGCTGGGCCCGGTTGACCTGGGGATGTCCTGCTTTTAGCAGCCACAGTGCACCCGCAGGAACCTCCTTAAACCCTGGGGAAGCAAGCTGGGGTTTGTAGGCTCTGGGGGCATTAGGCCAAGTGGCTACCTTTCTGCGGACCCAGCCATGGGAATAGCTTCCACTTGAAAGAAAGAGAAAACACCTTGTGCTCTTTCTTTCTCCCCCAAGAGAGGGATTCTCAGCTCCTTCGTAAACACAGAAGTTGGACTCAGTGCCCAGCCTTGGGTCTCTCTCTTGGCAGCCGCCCCGAAGCTACTTGTAGGCCGAAATAAAGGGGAGGAGAGAGGTGAAGAGGGAGGGAAAGAGAGAAAGGGGGACAGAGAGAGAGAAAGACAAACGGACTGTTTCCTGCAGAAGCACGTCTTATTTAGACGCATTTCTAAAGACCAGACTCTAAGAGAAGGCGTCTGTAGAAATTGCACCCATCAGCCACGACGTGGACCCTGTTACTGGAGGGGTGTAACATCTGAAGGGCCAAGTCATTCCCTCTCTCCTTCCCTGTGTTTCTACAACTCCAGCCAGCATTGGCAGCCCCTTGACTACAAACACTTGACCATGCAGAGGCTGGGGCTGCGGTGAGACAGAAACCAGGAAGGTATCGGTGGGTGTTTCAGTGGGGATGGCCCTGCCAGGCCAGGACCTGCTGCCCCTGCCCCTCGCCCATGAACAGTTCCTGCCTTACTCCACATGATGTCCTGGGGACGATAGAGGGAAGCTCAAGAGGGTTTGGACGATGGTTGGGCTTCCCTTGAGGCTCAGCAGGTAAAGAATCCACCTGCAATGTGGAAGACCTGGCTTTGATCCCTGGGTCGGGAAGATCCCCTAGAGAAGGGAAAGGCTACCCACTCCAGTATCTTGGCCTGGAGAATTCCGTGGACAGGATAATCCATGGGGTCACCAAGAGTCAGACACGACTGAGCGACTTTCACTTGACTGGCTCATCAGAAATGTAAGAGGTGACTTGTGAGGAGGCCCCAGGTCCTGGTTTGGTGGATCCCAGCTCTGGGTGGTAGAGAATCTGCTGCTGCCCCACAAGGACTTAAGGAGCTGTGATTTCTGGAAAGGGCTGAGTTAAGACAACCTGGTACTCTCTAATTTTAAAGACCTGGTTCATCCATTTTATACTATAAATTGCATCACAGGGACTATCCTACTTTCAACAACCCTGGATCTAGCATAGATCAATAATAGAAGTTAATTCTCTTTCTCTCTCTGTTACTTTCTCTCTCATAAAGCGTCTCAAAGTAGTCATGGGGTACCAGTCATAACGACAATGATGGCAATTTCAACACAAGATTGCCTACTATATAATATTTGCCAAGCAAGCCTAAATTGTTCAGAGGCATTGTCTCATGTCAACTTCACAACTGTTTTACATTGTTTTTACTTTATTGATGTAAAATATACATAGCCTAAAATTTGCCATTTTAACCGTTTTTAGGTGTTCAGTGGCATTAAGCACACTCATGCACTTGTGCAGCCATCACCACATTCCATCTGCGGGGAATTTTTATCTTCCCGAACTGACACTCTGTCCCCGTTAAACACTAACGCCCCATCCTCCGCTCCCCCAGCCCCTGGCTCCCACCGTTCTACTTTCTGTTTCTATGGATCTGACTCCTCCCCGGACCTCACTGAGGTGGAATTGGGCAACCTTTGTCGTCCTGTGCCTGGCTTGCTTCACTTGGCAGTGTCCTCAAGGTTCATCTTTATTGTAGCAGTTGTTAGAATTTCCTTCCTTTTGAAGGCTGAGTAATACTCCACTGGGTGGGTGGACCACGTTATCTGTTCACATGTTGATGGACGGCTGCAGTTGCTTCTGCTTACCTCCTATTCCAAGGGGCTCAACTAAAGGAAACATTTTGGCCTTCTGCAGGATTCTCTGTTGCTGTTTTACCGGGAGCATGTGAGAGGCTCCCCGTCCTGGGATTCCAGGCTGATTTCTGACCACAGTGTGTGTGTCCTGTTTTCACAGAAGAGCCGAGATTTCCAGGGTTTGAGGCCTTCAGGTTCTGAGGCTTTTCTGAGGCTGAGGAAGGAGGGAGGCCCCATCCTGACCCCACTTTCCCCAGCGAACCTGGAAGCTCAGAATTCCACAACCACTCCGCCCCCTCCCCAGCAGTCAGGGAAAATGCTGGAATCCATCTCCTGGGTCCCATCTGGATTCTTCACGTAGGAATTCAACAGACCCCCAAATACTGATCTCTCCAACCCGGAAGGGCCTGTCTGTTTCACAGACAACTCTTATCCACCAGATACGCCCCCAGCGAAACTCTTCTCCTCCCCCGTTCACGCTGGGAATGCTTTGACAGCCTCTGCTCGACCAGCCCCAGACTGTCATGTCTTTGGAAGTTTCCCCAGAGATTTTCATTCACTCGGGATCAGCAGAAGCCCACGGAAAGCCAGGAACGAGCTCTCGCTCTGCCCCACTCCTGGGAGCTGACGTTACACCCCTCCTCTTCAGCATAAACAGAGCTTGATCACTTTATACCCTTTGTATATTGTTTCTCAATATGAATGAAGTGAAACTGCTAACCGGTAGTCATTCAGATTATTGCCTAACGTAAACTGACAACTCGCACTGAAGTGTTTAGCTTCAGAAACTGCGAAAACGGTCACAGTTTAGTAATTAACTCACATTTACTTAACCCCGATGTTCGCTCTGTTATTATTTTTATTTTTAATCGAGGAAATGAGGTTCGTTCTGCCGGATCAGGGTTTGATCTGATTTGTGGCCATTTATTTTCAGGTGACCTGACCGGTTTCCTGGCCCCTGACGCCATCCCCACCGCCCCCCCCCCCCCCCCACAGAGTCAGCCTCCCTGGGGACAAATGCGAAATCCACGCCATGGGCTCCAACACAAACAGCCTACCAGCCACTGGGCCCTGAAGCTTCGGTGGGCAGGGCTCGGGCCCAGACCAGGGCGCGCTTTCAAAAGAAACAGAGACTTTTTACCTTTTCGCCAGCGATCCTGCAGGCAACATTTGTTTCCTATTTTCCTTTTCGTTTTTTTGTTTTTCATTAAATCATTTTTATAAACTCCTCAAAAGTTTCAGTTTATTCAGTGACAATTAGTTTATGGCATTTCTGAAGTGGATTTAGATTCGAGTGATAAAATTACAAGCCAAAATTGCAACCATCATGGAAAATCCTGGTTCGTGTTTGGCCTTCGAGACCACAACTGAAAGATTACGGGCCGATGCCAAGGAGCAGGAAGGAGCAGCAATCACAGAACATTCCTGCCCACCAGCAGCCAGATCATGGTCTCGGCCCTGTGGGCGCGGCGCCCCGGGCGGTGGCCGCGGCGGGAAGCGGGGCCGCCCGGCCGGCAGGTGGAAGAAGGGCAGATGGGCCTGCTCTAGCCTTGAAACATGGTCTTTCCTCCTCCAGCCCCAGGGCCAGCGCTTTCCTGAATTCCAGCCTGGCTGATTGCATCTCAGTTTCTTGGTGTTTAGCGGAGACCTTCCTGAGCCATTTCCTGATAGCAGCTGGGCGCCTTTTGAACCGTCGGCAGTGGGATTCTGGAACAATCTAAACTCGTAATGGCAGTTCCAGGGGCAGGGCTGACTGTGAACTCGCACAGGAAGTGCAACATGGGGCCAGCTCACCCGCTGTAAAGTCTTTTTCCTTTGCGGGGTTTCGACCCCAACAATCCCCCTAGGTCCCGTGATCCACGGGGTAGGCAGACCTGTGATGGGAACCAAGCCATATGGAGCACTGGCTATGTCCCTCGGCACGGGGCGGGGGGATCCAGCAGTGGATGGAGAGGCCAGGTCCTCGCCTTCACGGGTGGGAGGCAGATAATAACGGAGAAAACAAACTAGGGCCCTGAGCGTTCCCAGTGGCAATTATGCCCATGTGAAAAACAAACAGTGACATGTTGGAGAGCACTTGCTGGGGGACCGGGTGGGGTGGGAGAGCCAGGGTGACAACCAAACTGAGACGGAGGAATGAGGAGAAGCTGAGAAGGAGCACCCCAGGCAGGGGGCCGGCACGTGCAAAGGCCCTGGGGTCGGATGGTCCTTGGAGGTGTGCGAAGCACAGAGATGACGACTGGCTGAGTGAGCACCTTCGAGAGCCAGGCCTGGGGAGGTTTGGCTCTGGTGTGGTTGTGGGAAGCTGCCCCATCCTCCGTACTCCTGTCTGCTCTCCATGCCCTTTCCACATGGAAGAGCCCACCAGTCTCTCCTCTGCTCATTTCATGAGCCCTCCTGAATGACTCCAGTCCTCTCCACCTTCATCCACCTCTGGCACGGGCAGGGAAGCATGAGAAACCTAACCGTGTGACCTCAGATTCTGAGCCAGCCCTCCACTGGACAGGCCGCACCGATAGTCAACAAGAGCCACAGGAGTCAAGTGGCCCTGCGGCCCTCAACTGCCCACTAAGAGGACCACCCTCCTCCCTCTGTTCCCAGGGCTCCTCTTGGACATGCATACACCCAGATGCAGGAACTGGCGGGCCTCATAATTTCAAAAAAGCGTACAAGTAACCCAGTCCAATGTGAAAAATCTAAACACGGAAAAAAAAACAACCAAATAATCCAAACAACCACAGTTAATCAAACAGAGATCTTGTTCCATCTCTTCCCTAGATAGATAGGTGGATAGATGGATGGATAGACAGACAGATGGACAGGCATAGAAAGAAGGTATATCGACAGAGGTAGATACAGAGATATGCATATAGATGGATGGATATATACATGACATAGAAGCATACACATATATGCACATACACACCTACAAACACACATACACACAAAATGGCAAAAAAATGGAAGCCTAAACCAAGGTTGTGGCATCTGGTCCCATCACATCATGGCAAATAAACAGAGAAAAAATGGAAAGAGTGACAGATTTTTCCTTGGGCTCCAAAATTACTGTGGATGGTGATTGCAGCCAAATTAAAAGAAGCTTGCTGCTTGGAAGGACAGTTATAACGAACCTAGATAGCGTATTAAAATCAGAGCCATCACTTTGCCAACAAGGGTCTGTCTAGTCAAAGCTATGGTTTTTCCAGTAGTCATGTACAGATGTGAGAGTTGGACCATAAAGAAGGCTGAGCCCTGAAAAATTGATGCTTTCTAACTGTGGTGCTAGAGAAGACTCTTGAGAGTCCCCTGGAGAGCAAAGAGATCACACCAATCAATTGTAAAGAATATCAGTTCTGAATATTCATTGGAAGGGCTGATGCTGAAGCTGAAGCTCCAGTACTTTGGCTGATTCATTGGAAAAGACCGCGAGGCTGGGAAAGATTGAGGGCAGGAAAAGAAGGGGCAACAGAGGACAAGATGGTTGGATGGCATCATCGACTCAATGGACATGAGTTTGAACAAACTTCGGGAGATGGTGATGGACAGGGAAGCCTGGCGTGCTGCAGTCCACGGGGTTGCAGAGAGTTGGACATGACTTAACGACTGAACAAGCAAACAAAAATCCTACAGACTGTTTTACAAACCACTTTATTAACTTAATACTAATTTGGTGCCATGAATCATGTCATTTTTTTTCCCCCATATCGCAGCATTTGTGTATTTTTACTGACTCCTACATTACAAGGCCAACACAATCAAACAACTCAGAGGTGAGTAGGGCCGACAGACCTGTCCCCACTGTCGTGCCCAGCTTGCTAAACAGTGTGTGTGGATGTGGCCTCATGTGCTATCTTTATTCAAGGGGGAAATAGACCTATGCGTTATGTATTTGAACAGCAATAGCATCACGCCATGTGTATTTTTCCTCCGACTTCCCTTCTCTCTAACTGAATCCCACATGGACAACTTTTCTGTTGTCTGTCCGTGAAGACCCCCTGACTTTTCCAGTGGCTCCAAATCAGCTGTCACCCGAGCTGCCAGGTTCCTTAAATACTCACCTCTCCACCTCTGGCTGCCCTGGGAGCCCCAGGCCATTCCACCTGAGCTGGTCTCTTCTGGGGCATGCTTGTCCACACACAGGGCAGCAGTGCTGTAGGGACCCCCTGAAAGCAGCCATCAGCAGTGAGGGAGAGAGATTTGGGGGATGGATACCCCAGCTCCAGAGAGAGAGCTCTGGGGCTGGCGTGGCCAGCACTGTCTTTCAGGGGCCACAGACGGTGCCCTTCGTCCACCCTTTCATTGGCCACCTCCCCGCCCCATCCCCCTTCCCTGGTTTCCACTGCTGTTTCCCAGGGTCATCTCCCAAACGAACTTCTTGTGCTCAAAACACTTATGGCAAGTGTGCTTCTGGGTGAACCTAAACCCAGACAGCCCCAGGGCTGAGACCTGGTGGCTTCCCAGGGGGCAAGTTAGGGTGTCCTTGACCATCATTTCAGGAGGAGGGTTTGCTGATCTTCTGTATGTAACTGGAGTCAGCATTTTACTTCCTCTGGGCCGAGTGTGGCCCTCTACCTGCCACACTCGGAGATGTAGCCATCAGGCGACCTCTCAACACAAGAGTCAGAGCGGCACCTGCCATGCCAGGCAGGCAAGTTCATGACTCACGAGGTGACCAGTTAAAGAGCAAAGAGGGGTGAGACCAACACAGGGGTGGCCCGGCCTCCTACACCCAGAGCTGGGACCAGCAGCATCACGGAGGGGATGAGCCAGACCAGACCCGGGGCTCTGGTGGCACCATGGCTGGGACCCTGGGCACGTAGTGGGACCATTGGCACAAAGGGAGGGTGTGGAGGTCAGGAGCCTGACGAAGCCATCAGTCATTTACACAGTCATCAAACCTTTCCCAGGGGCTCCCAGCCCTGGTGGGAGAAGGGGAGGCCTGTTTTCTGTTTTTAGGGAGCACGCAGTCATGAAGGACAGCAAGCTGGGGCCAAGGGAGCCCAGCAAAGCCCTGCTCACCTCTCCTCTTCCCAGTCTCTACCATGAACACGACTCTCTACCTAACTTCTAAATGATCAGCCTGGCACACACGCTGCCAGGGAACTAGGGAGCCACTGAAGTTTACGCAACAGGGGCAGTGCTATCATAGAAAGGCAGTTCGCGGCTGCAGGAGTTGGCAACCAAGATGTTTGGGGTGGGAGATGGTAGGGCACCACCACAGAGCTCATCTGGGGAAGAGTCCTGTCACATTGCAAGGAACTCTGAAAGCCTTGGCTCAGGGAAACAGGCAGAAATATCTTGCCCTAGCTGCACGAAATCCTAAGCATCTCAATGCTTGAGACAACTTCCCATTGAAGTCAAGCTGGCCTTCAATGCCGTGGGGAAAACCATCCACGGTGTCATTATGTCAATATCAGACAAAGTCCCGCCCTCACAGAGCTCACAGTCTGGGGGAGGGACCAGGAAAGCATCCAGGCGCACATGAGGTGGGCTGTTAAATGTGAGGACAGGGGCAGTGGGCACACTATAGAGCAGCTACCACCCCAGACTGGAGGCTCAAGGAGGCAGCCTCAAGCAGAGCATGGCCTGAGGGATGAGGAGGAGTTGCTCAGCCAAGGAGAAGGAGAGGCGTGCTCCAGGCAGAAGGGACAGCACGTGCAAAGTTCCTGAGGATGCAGAGAAGACAAAAAGTGCTTTCTGGAACGAGCAGGAATGGAAATGCCTGGGGAGGGCGTGCTGAGTCCTAACAGGTAATCAGCCCATGTGATACGTATCCAGTGAGATCTTCTTTTGTAAACCCACAGACATAGTCATGTACACTCAGAGCAAGATAGCACAGGAAAAGATCCTGAAATGTTCCCACAGCCCATCTCTGCATGGTGAAAATACAGATGACTCTGTCTTCTTCACCCTTCTCTGTATGAGGCAAATTGCTACAGTGAACATTGTAGCAGTCTCCTGTGGCTCACAAAATGCTGCATAACAAACAGCCACAAATCTCAGTGAGAGGTATTTATGTAGCTTGTGGCTCGGGGTTGGTTGAGAGCTAGCTGACCCAGGTCGAGCCCAGCTAGGACGGCTCTGCTCCCACCTCGCCCGCCCTCCTCCTGGGATGGGAGCAGCCAGGGCACACGACCCTCTCAGCAGTGGTGGTGGAACAAGAGAACGTGCATGGTCTCTAAAGGCTTAGAACCAGCATGCTGTCCCCCTCCTTCATGCTACTGACCAAACAAAGTCACATGGATGAGCTCAGTGCAGAGGAACTGCGGTGTCACGTGATAAAAGCCGTGGATGCAGGGTTGGAGGCAACCATGTGATTCATATGCTGAGCCTTGCAGGAATGTTATTAGGAGGAGGGGGATGGGGAGAGATGGGGGGAAGGGAGGGAGGAGGAGGAGAAGGAGAAGCAGGAAGAGAGGGGGAGGATGGATAGGTGAAACTCATTGAATCAGATGTTTTCACCAGCCAGGACTAAGAAAGACAATCTAGTCTCAAATTTTGAGAGTTCACGAGTGATGGGAGGTGACGGCAGAGGGCAAACCAAAACCCAGGGAGAAACAGATGCCACTGATGCCTCAGTTTACCTGTCTCTGAAATAGGGAAGGAGGAGTCTCAAAGTTAATCTTTACAGAGTGCTCATGATAGTGCCTGGCCCCTAACAAGCAACTAATGAGTTGTTTCTAAGCATCAACATGAAGTGAACTGGACATCACTCCTGTCCAGCCCCTCAGTCCTGACCTGGCCTGTCTGTAAAGGAGCTGAAACCCCCACCCGGCTGACCTCGCCCCTCACCACTTTTACTTAGCATCTTGCACGTGGCTTGTCTTCTTCCGCAAAATAAATATATCACTTCCCTCCGGCAAGAGAGAAATAAAAGCAGTTCCTTAATGCATAAGAAGAAAGTATGGAAGAAATTCCAGTTTGATGGTCTACAGGTATGTTTGTTTGGACTGGCGCGTATAAATCAGCGCCTGGCTTACATCAGATTATCACAGAGCAGTGGGCTCTGGGTTGATTGCGTCTTTACAATCTGTTTACAAGGAGGGCTGAAGTGAAGCGTTCTGGAGGGGGTTGCTGCATAAGCCTTTAAAAGTTTTCATAATTGCCCAGCCCAGACCGTTCTGCACAGGAAAATGCCTCCTCACAGGAGTGACATGGTCTCAGGAACCAGAGACTCCCACGTGCATCCCAGTTACCCTGAGCCCTGAGTGCCCGCCCCATGCTGCCCAGGGATGGTCCAAGCAGCATTTCAGATTTTTCCTTCTGCTGTCTTGCCCTGAGTGTGTATGACTGTGACTGTGAGTTTGCAAAATGAGATCTTACTGCTTGCATGACTTACGTGTCCTGGGCCCATCCCTCTTGGGTGTCAGCCGCCCCTCCTCAAGAATTTCTGTCTAGAGAGAACTTCTTGTCCTCTCTGCATCCTCAGGATCTTTGCACATGCTGTCCCTTCTGCCCGGAGCTTGATTTGCCTCTTCCTTAGCATGAACTAACTCCTTCCATCTCACAGGCTGAAGCTGCCTTCCCCGACTCTGTAGTTTGGCAGGAGAGTTGGCATACAGGCTGAATTGCTTCCCCCTTATTTCTATACTGAAGTCCCAACCCCCAGCGCCTCAGAGTGTGACCTTGTTAGGCTAAGATGAAGTCATACTAAAGTGGGACTCTAATCCAAGATGACGGCTATCCTAATAAAACGGGAAAATCTTGACACAGGGAGCCCCACAGTGGGACAAGGTGTGAGGATGAAGGTGGAGATCAGGGTGGTGCTTCTACAAGCCAAGGAACAGCAAAAACTGTCAGCAAGCACCAGGCGCAGGGGGAGAGGCTGGAACGGACAGTTCCTTGTGGGCTCTGGAGGCATCAGCCCTGCCGGCACCCGGGTCTTGGACTTCTGGCCTCCGGCCATGGAAGAATAAGGTTCTGTTGTTGGACTTGACCCCAGAGTGTGGTACCTTGTTAAGGCAGCCAGTGAACTAGCCCGGGGCCCTCCTTGCCACCCTCTCCTGCTCCCCCGTGCGGTTCTGAGATGGCCCTCAGTGGACGGTCATTGGCCTCAGCTCTGGAGTGGGGACCAGAGAAGGTGGCTGATAGAGACGGAGGAGAAACAAAACAGGCTGCATCATGGGGTCAGTGTGTGGGAGGGGAGCTGGAGGTGCTCCCCGGGCTTGGGGGCACATGTGTTGTGAGTGTGTCCATGCGCACAACTGCAGTGCTTTCTCAAGTCTGCTCACCATGTAGAGTGTGGGGTCCCAGACTCAAATCTCTATGGGGGCAGGCAAGGAACTTTATGGGTCAGATGTTTTCCCTTACAGGGATGAGCATTAAATTGAGGGGAGGGGATAGTGAGGACGGCCATGTGCACGTGTGCGCATGCAGCCTTTTCAGTGACTTCTATTATCCCGACCAGAGTCAAATGTCCAGGGCCAGGGGTGTCCATGGGGAATGGGAGGGAACAGACCAGGACACCAGGGAAAGTCCAGAGTTTGAAGTGCAATTGTTTGGAGGAACAGTTTGCTCAGGAGAGACCGTTTTCTTACAGTGAGGGCTCCAGAGGGGCGCCCCGATCCCCAGGTGATGTGGTGCTAGGTCACACTGGCCGACAAGGAGCCGTCCTCCTGTCCTCGCATGGCTTGGCCTTCTGATGGCGGGAGGCCCCAGGTGGGTGCCCATTGTCTTAGCACCTAATACTTGTGCGGACGAGAGGGCAAAGCTAGGCTCCGGACAGCTTCTCTGTCCAGCTTGGATGGCGTGCGGCTCCTACCAGCTTCACTCCTAAGAGTTACAGGCCCACCTATGGCAGGCGCTCCTGGAGAGCTGTTCACTGATCTACTTACAGGTTCTTTTTTAAAGAAAATTTATTTCTTGCAGTCACTGTGGAAAACAGTATGGAGGTTTCTCAAAAAGCTAAAAACAGAACTACCATATGATCCAGTAATCCCACTCCTGGGCATATATCCGAAAAAACCAGAAACACTAATTTGAAAAGATATATGCACCCCAATGTTCGCAGCAGCACTATTTACAAGACATGGAAGCAACCTAAATGTCCACTGACACATGAATAGATGAAGATGATGTGGTATATACATACAACAGAATACTATGCAGCCATAAACAAGAATGAAATAATGCCATTTGCAGCAACATGGATGAACTTGGAGGGCATTATGCTATCATATGTGTAATCTTCAAAATAGAACAAACAAGTGAATAAAACACAAAAGAAGCAGACTCAAGGATCTAGAAAACAAACTAGTGGTTACCAGTTGTGGGGGTGACAATGTAAGGATGGGGGAGTGGGAGGTTCAGATTATTGGGTGTGAAACAGTCTCAAGGATGTATATACAACAGGGGGTGGAGATGGGCAATCATCTTGATGCCATGAGACAACAATAAAGAATATCTCCCCCCCCCAAAAGTGAAAAGATTTTAATACTGACAATCTTGGATTGAACAATGCTATCCACTTCCACCTTGGTAATTCTCAACACCTGAAAAATAATTATATACTATGTGCATTTACATACCCCACCCTTTGGGACATTTCTGTCAATAGCATCAAATTCGATTCCTGAATGACATACGCCATCAGTGGGGTTCCTGACGGCCAGCTCTCCAGAACAGACCCTGTTTGGGGCTTTTGCTGTGCCCAGAGAAACCCACTTTCAAAAATGTTCTTCCTCCTCTAATCAGATAAAGAATGTTCCAGCTTCCTTGGGACCCACAGGCTATTGGATGGTGTCCATGTTCTTCTCTGTCATCAGCGGGCTCCAAACCCTGCCTGGAGACGGTTGAAATGACAGCCTCTAACTCACCACTCTGGTGAGGAATCATTCCCTGTGGACCGCATCTAATCTCCAGAGGAGGACAAAAGCTGGAGTTCGAGGTGGCTCGTGCACTCGGGGTAGAGAAGGAGAATCATGGGCCAAAGAACCTGCCTCTCACTCCCTCCCAGGATCACAGATTAGTCTTTAATCAGATTATTATGCCAAGGATGCAGCAAGAGATACGGTATACCCACGCAACAACCCTCGCTGTTTAAAATGAGGCCGTCAGATACGCAATGCATGCAGAAAGGTTTGCAATGTGCTGAATGGGGGAAGGGCTGCCAACGGCTGGGTGGACACCCACAGTATGTACTCGCGGGACAGGGGGCGGGGGGCTGCAGCCCGTGTAGTGGGGATCGTCCTGAAGTGGCGGGATTAGAAGTGATTCCTCCTTCTTACTGTTTATCTCCACGTTTTCTTGCCTCCATAAAAGAAGAAATAAAGGCAGTTAGGAAGCCCCTCTGCCTCTCACTCAGCGGATCTGATTTCAGCCGTAAAGGGGTCAGCTGAGTCCTGGCAAGTTTCATTTTCCACTATTATCCAAATGGAATTGGCTAAATATACTTTTAACAGCACCGTTCTCAGGGTGGTGCGTGTCCCACCCCCCTCCCCCCACTCCTTTTTTTTTTAAATCCCCTATTCCAGACTTGCGTGCTCACACATTTGATAGAAACGCGGCTCAAGACGGTTGCTTTCTCCTTGGTCCAAACGGTCTCTAAAGAGCAGTGATTATCTCTGGGTTCAAACCACTGTGGAAGCAGTTATAGAGCGATAGATGCTTGCCTTCCACGAGGGTATCCAGAAAATCCTTGAGGAGCATGAGAGAAATAAAGACTGTCACAACCAACAGAGTCTTTCCGGCAAGTTCCAGAACCATCTGCGGTGGTGACGGTGCATCGCGATAAATCAGAGTCTCCTTTCACAAGACTGGCAGCCCGGTGCCTATTTTTAAAAGTTTACGACCCTGGCTTTGCGAAGCAAACCAGCAAGGCCTTGCCCGGAGCTGTGCGGAGCAAGGCATTTTTAAGTTTCCATCTCACTCCGGAGCGGCAATCCATCATGATAAGATGGGGCGGGAGGAATGGAGCCAGGCTCCCCGCGGCCTCCCCGCTGGTGAAGCTATTTAAGTGGCAGGCACCGCAAGCCCAATCCATTAACCAAAAAAGGGCGCTGCGGCCAGAGCTATTTCTAGGTCCCGGCCAGGGCTCAGGGAGGCCAGCCTTGCGGATCCCGTGCAGGAAGTCTCGCCGGGCGTCGGCCTATGCAGACTGTTCTCAGACACCGAGGGCTGGGGCGCCCGTCCAGGGGATCACAAGTAGGCACAAGGAGTGCCTTGTTGCGTCTCCTCCTGTTATCTGTGCCCTGGGGCTGTTGGAACGGAGAACCGCAAACGCTGGGGCTTGAAACAACACAAATCCATCTTCTCTCGACTCTGGAGGCCAGCCGTCAAAATCAGAGTGTTGTCAGGGCGGCACCCTCAGGAGGCTCCAGGGAGGGGGGCCCTCCTGCCTGTTCCAGCTCCTGTGGCCCTAGGTGATCCCTGGCTGTGGACAGCATCTCTCCAACCTCTGCTTCATCCCTCCGAATCCCCTGCTCTGCCCCCCATCTCTCTTTTGTGTGCCTCTTATAAGGACAGTGTTCTGAACTCAGGGCCTGCCTGGATAATCCGGGATGACTTCCCCTTGATACCCACAACTTAATCACATCTGCAAAGACCCTTGTCCATGTCAGGCCGCGTTCTCAGGTTCCCAGGGGCAGGGCGTGGACATATCTTCTCAGGAGCAGCCAGTCAACCCACTAACCCTCAGCAGGTGTCCACACCTTCTCAGGAAGAGCCCCAACTCATGATTCCGGGGGACAACTCTGTGCTCCCAGGTTCAGCCGTCTGTCCACACCCAGGTGACACCATCCCGGGAAACAGTGGCACTGCCTGCCCACCCCCAAGAGGTCCTGCCGTCACCAATACATGTCATCTGTAGGCCACTTAAAAGCAGGGACTCTGAAGCCAGCCTCAAGTTCAAGTCCTACAACTTTGGCCTCAGTTTCCTCATCTGTGAAGTGGGACCCTTAAGAGTCCGTACCCCCAGGGCTGCTGTGAGGATGAAAAGTGTTACAGCTCCTGAAGGAGGGGGCCAGCCCCCACGCCATCGGCATGATCTCGGACTACCATTCTTCCAATTCCCCTGCGGGTCTTCCATACTCTTAGCCCATGAGTGTCAAGTCGGTCCCAGGGGGCCCAACCCATGTTCCTCAGGGGATCAAAGATCCATGATGCCCCAGAGCAAACTTCTTGAACCATTTCCAAAGTGTGATTTCTATCACACCTCTGAGCTATGCACTCAGCCCTGGGGCAGTGTTGGACCACCCCCACCCCACCCCACCCCCACTCCCGGTTAAGGGCTCAGTCCAAAAGGCTTCTTCCCCAGGCCTTGGATGCCAAGGGCCAGTGCAGGTTGTCAACTGTGATCCTGACCTACTGGCTGTAAATAGACCGGAGGTTCCTACCAACCCCTGCTCGGGTTGGCTTGGTTTGATGGAGTGGCTCACAAAACTCAGAGGAACTTTTTACTGACTGGATCACCAGTTTATTGTAAAAGCTTGTAAGTCAGGAACAGCCAGACAGAAGAGATGCCCAGGTCACAGTGTCGGGGGTGGGGGGTCAGCAGCCTCCACACTCTGAACATGCCATTCTCTTCCTCCCTGGGGTCAGAAGCTGGAAGCTTCCTGAACACTTGCTCTCAGGGCTTATGAGGCTTCAGCACACAGGCATGATGGCTTAAGTCACTGGCTGCTGGCGACGGAACTGGATCTCCAGCCCACGACTGCCTGCCCTGGAGGTCGGCGCTGGGGCTGGAAGTTTCAACCCTCTAGCCACGTGGACAGGGCCCTTGCCCATCAGCTCCCTCCTTAGGTGACCTAGGGACTTTGCACAAAGCACCCCCATTAACTTAACAAGATACTTCGATGGCTCTGCTCACTGAGGAAACCCCAAGGTTTTTGAGGTGCTGGGCCACCTGAATAGAGGGAAGACCAAATGACGCAGTTCTTATTGTAAATCGCAATATCACATTGCTGAAACCGACAGAGCCCGTTACTCCAGTGTATTTGCAGAAAGCCCAGCAGGCCATGCAGGTAGCAGTTGGTGGGGAGAGGATGGAAGCCAGTGCAGAGCTGACCCCGTCCTGGAAGCTGCTTCTTCTTGGAGATGCTGTGCGTAAGCGCCCTTGGTCCCCGGCCAGCGGAGATGAATGTGATCAGGAAGAGGCCCTCACAGCTTTTCACTAGTGTCCTTGTCCCTTCTTCCCTCAGACAGCCCAGGGCCGCACCTAAAGCCCACCTGAGCTCACGACCATCAGGCAACACAACACAAAGAAGGGACTGGACAGAGGGGCGAGTGCTCCACATCATTTAAAAAACCTAAGAACAATACACGCTCCTTGTAGAAAATCTGGGAAATATAGACAAGCCCCTAATTAAGACTCAAATCAAACAGCAATGCTTTTTCAGCTGTCCAGACCTCAAGACACTTCACACGTGAACATATAAAGTCAAAGACTGTCATGCTAAGATTCAGATTCATCTCAAATGGTTTTTATTCCCCTCCACAAACCAAGAGATAAAATACTCAGCTTTAAAATCATGACACTTGTACTGTCTGGTAAGTTATTTTAACATGTATATATTTGTCCTGTGTATTTTGTAAACATGTCTTACCCCTTTATTTTTTGTGTGCATGCTAAGTCTCTCCAGCTGTGTCGGACTCTTTGTGAGCCCATGGACCGTAGCCCACCAAGCTCCTCTGTCCTTGGGATTCTCTAGACAAGAATACTGGGGTGGGTTGCCATGGTATCTTCCAGGGATTGAACTCGTATCTCTTATGTCTACTGCAATGGCAGGCAGGTTCTCAAGAACATGAATTAAAGCATTTCTTTGCAGCATGTCTCATCTTTAATTTACTCAATTCCAGGTTAGCAGTTATTTATGTAACTGCCATTTTTTCAGAATATATAAATAATGCTATGATATATATATTTGCTACAGCACCTGAGCATCAATCTCTACAAATGTAAGAGCTGCCTTAGGAAGTGTGCACTTGTAAGGCATTCAATACCCTATGTCAAATTCACTCTAAAGGGGCTTCCCTGGTGGTCCAGTGGTTAAGAATCTGTCTGCCAATGCAGGGGACACAGGTTCCATCTCTGGTCGGGGAAGATCCACGTGCCTCGGGGCAACTAAGTCTGTGCACCGCAACTACTAAGACTGCGCTCTGGAGCCCATGAGCTGCAGGGACTGAGCCCAGGTGCCCTAGAGCCTGTGCCCTGAAACAAGAGAAGCCACCGCAGTGAGAAGCCCACCCACCACAACCAAGAGGAGCCCTCGCTTACCACAACTAGAGAAAGCCCATGCTCAGCAATGGAGACGGAGCACAACCAAAAATCAATCAATCAATAAAAATGTATGAAAAAGCACTCTGTAAAGGTTGTATCAACTTGCAGTCTCAGCAGCTATATTTGATAAGAGTACTTTTCTCAAAAATCTCATATTGAACAGCATAATTTTTAAAACCCGCAGCCAGTTTGGTGGGCAGAAAAGAGACAGGACATCTGAGTCTCAGCTTCTTTGTTCGGATGGCTACTGCAGGTGGATATTTTCCAGGTGGTGGGCCATTTGAATTCCTTGTGTGAACTGCTTGAAAATACCCGTTGCCTTTTGAATGTTGCATTAATTGTCAGACCTTACTGATTTACCAGCGCTATTTGCATACTAAGTATTTTAATTCGTATTAACCGTTCATTAGAGTTAATCCCCACTCAGCCTTCTGGAAGCTGATTAGAAAGTCTTGCATGGATGTTGCTAATTTCCCACCAATTACTTGTTTGCTTTCTGATTTTATAATGGATTTTGTAATAAGTTTTATGAAAGTTTTCTGTGCTCAAATGGGTTCATCTTTTTTCTCTATGATTCCTTTACCCATACGCTTAGAAAAAGAGGATACAGAAATGATACGGAAAAAAATTAGTAAATATTAAGACTGAGCAAAACCAGTTTAATCTAGGAACGAAAGAAACAAAGGAGGCGATGTCATACCTTCTGTTCCAGAAAATAAAGTTCATCTTGGCCGTTAGACTCTGCTGGGCTCCGTGTGCTTTATTTGTTACTCTCTCTGCCCAGATGATGAGTCTGTGTTTAAAAAATGTCTTCTCAGATCGACTCGACATAGCAGCTGAGGCTGTTATTCTAACACAATAAAGAGGTTCCTCTCCTCCCCACCAACCTGCCCAACCTGGCCTCTATAGTCCAGGGCATCTTCTTAAGCAAACCCACATGGAGGAGAGCTCAGCCCCACAGGCAGACAGAAGGAGGGACACCCAGCTTCTCCACCACTTAGGCTGCAGTCCCATAACAGAGGAGCAGCCAGGGAGAGCGCCAATGCCCCGACTCGTCCACGGGACACTTTGCCAAGTGCGTGCTGGGACCACCTCTTACAGAAGCCTGTGACAGCCTGGTCCCCGACCACAGCCCTGACGACGCCCGTTCAAAGGGCCTGAGCGGAGCCCACATGTCGCCACCTTCCACGAGACTCCCAGCGGTGGTGTCTACATCAGGAGTACCCCCTTCCAGGCCCAGCCCTTGTTTCACAATTGAGGAGCAGGAAGCTCAAAGTGGGGAGGTGTTCACGGCTGCTCCCTGCAGAGCGGGGAGCCGCTCCCTTCAGCCAGCAGGCTGAAGCCTCGGAGCTGTACAGATTCTCCAGCCCTGGGTCCCTTCTAAATCACTACAGTGTCGGATGGTGAATGAGCTTTCATGGCGGTCATAAAAAGCGACCACAGACTGGAAGGTTAAAACAGCAGAGACATGTTATCTCATGGTTCTGGAGTTCATAAGTCCCAAAATAAAAGTCTGAAAAAAAACTAATGTATTACACTAAACGCTAAAATACACTTGCTTTCCCCAAGTAAACGCCAGCTGAACCTGGCCAAAGGTAGTTATGGAAGAAACTCGCCCAGAGAGGAAGAATTAACTATGAGGAAGCACTTGACTTTTTTTTAGAGAATTAACAGTCAAAGGCAGACCTCCCAGGTGACTCAGTGGTAAAGAATCTGCCTACCAATGCAGGAGACACAGCAGATACAGGTTCGATTCCTGGGTCTGGAAGATCCCCTGGAGAAAGAAATGGCAACCCACTCCAGTACTCTTGCCTGGGAAATCCCATGGACAGAGAAGCCTGGTGGGCTACAGTCCACGGGGTCACAAAGAGTCGGACATGGTTGAGCACGACACGCAACCTAAGATTTTTCAGAAGACAATGGGTGGTAACTATAATTTATTGCTAGATACCCCTCTCTTGTGCCTCAGCGGAGAAGAATCCTATATGGTTCTGCTTTGTGGAAAATGCTGCTAACTAAGAACTAATTCCTAAATGACAATGTTAACAAGTTTACATGTGTAAACTTTGACTTCCAGTTTACATGTGCAATCGCTATCTCATTGGAACTGCACTTTGAGTAACTTAATCACTTTCCTGGTTCAGGGGTGTATTAGCTCCCGTTTTAAGTGCTTATTACATATGACAGGCTCTGGGCAAAGCATGTTGCCGACATTATTTTGGGAGGTAGATTTTAGTATCCCCACTTCTCAAAAGTAAATGAAGCTTCAAGATGTCAGTACTACATGCACTGCTAAGTAATAAAGTCAAAATTCATGCACATACACGCACACACAAAGTCAGGGTGTGGGCAGGGCCAGCGTCTCCCCAAAGACTCCAGGAGAGGACCCTCCTGGCCTCCTCCAGCTCCTGGCTTCGCTGACTGTCTTCTGCCTCCTCGGCCCTCAGCCTTCTCCCGGTAGCCTCAGGGCCGTCTCCTCCACGTGTGTCTATGGCCACATCTTATCCTCTGCTTAGAAGGACCCCAGGCATTGGATTGACTTGATCATGTCTACAAAGATCCTATTTCCAAATAAAGTCATGTTCTGAGGTTCTGAGAAGGACACGGATTCGGGGCTGGGGTTGGGGGGACACTGTCCAACCAATGCATGTGGTCAGGTAGGAGGTGGGCATGGGGTGGAGAATCCTCCATCAACGTGCCTGAGAGTCACTGGCCAAGCTTGTGCAAAACCCGCACGCTCACATCGCCCAGATGCTCCGAGCCAGGAAGCCTTACAAGCGTGTCTTTGGAGATTCTGACATATGGTTGTGCGTCCCCTTCGCTGGGGACAGCTGTGGAGCCAAGAACTACATTTCTCAGCCCCTTGAGTCTAAAGAGGCCCTGGGACAAGTTCTCATGGTGACACGCGAGTGGACATAAGGGGGTCCCTTCCCAGTCTGACTGGCTCAAAAGCGGGCGTGCATGCTCTTTCTCCTTTTCTCCAACCACCAGCTGGGTGAGGAGGACCACAGAGTGAGGGGTGGGGGGACCCCAGACACAGGATCCTGGATGACCTCACGGAGGGAGACAGTGACTGACCCACACCACCTGCACACGACACGTGCCCTGAGATGAGCAGGGTGGTTGTCACGGTAGCTAGCAGTTACCCTAACCGTTACAGGATCCCGGCGAGGAGGCACCGGTGTAGGAGGACTTGAGCCCTCCAGGGTTCCGTATGCCCCGCGTCCTCTTCCTATCACCTTTGGATGACCTCCGATTTGAATATGTGACTAATGTTTTGTATCTTTAACAAAATAGAAGTCAAAAGCATTTTTCCAGCGACCTTAAATAGGGACCAGCTCCTTCAAGTTCTCCTAGAATTGAATAACAGGAAGGCGCTGATGATCCTGAATAATTTCCATTTTGTCTTGGCTGCCAGGAAGTTCAGAGTAAAATTTTATGTTTAATTACAGCACCTAACTCATTCCAGATTCCTGGAAATCGATCCGCCTCCTGCTCGGAGATTTCTGATCGGCCTTTAACTGTGCGTTCTTATGGTTTACGTGCGTTTTAAGTTGTAAGCTGGCTCCTGGTCCTTTTTACATTTGGTGGCTAATAAACAATGAAGGAATACACCCAGACATTGCAGGCAGTGACTGAGGTTTGCACTGGGGGCTGTCGCACACTGATTCTGGGGGCCAGTGAATCAGCGCTGTCAAATGTGCAGCAGTTCCTGTTTCTATAAATCATCTCATCGATTAATGGAACAGGTGAATACTGATCTCCTGCCAAGGACCTGGCAATGTGCCAGGCACCCAGACAGACTATGCAGACCTGCAGCGTTTCGCCATCAGGGAGCTTGGGTCTAGACGGGGAGACAGGTGTACTCATGAATGACCATGGTAACAATAAACATCAGGTAACACAAAACAAAAAAGTGTGAGTCTGAAGAGAACAGAAACACCAGTTTGGACTGGAGAGATTACAGGAAGGTGTCACAGAATCAAGGCATCTAATCTGGGTTCTATGAGATTAAATAAAATACTGGGAGGCACAGAGCAGGTATGTTCGGAGCAAGGCCGAGGGAACAAAGAACAGCTCAGCGTTTTTGAGGATCTTTTCGTATTTTGTTCTTTATTCTCCCACCTCCTCTGCCCTGCGCGGGGGTGGACCGGCCATCTCCTTTTTTCTTTATCATTATTTTTTTGTTTTCTATTTAATGTGTAAAGTTACTTAAAATATTCACTGTGTCCTGGCATTACACTCTGAGTTTTTCCTAAGATGAAATCAAAATTCACCAGTCTCAAAGGTTCTGACCTTCAGGAACTTGATGGAAGTCTGACATGTTTCCCTTGGCAGAAGCCCGGGTTTCTTCCCGTGCCAACAATAAGAGAGTAAGATAATGTTGGTTTCAGATCTTGATTCTCCAGAAAAATGCCTCCGGCGTTGCACTTTCTGTAACATAATGGAGCGAACGGGACAGTTCCAAGAATTGTGCGCCAGGGTCCTCAGGGGAGGCAGAGCTGGCTTATAATTATTGAGGACAAGCGTTCAAAGGCCCCATTACTCAGCACCTAGCCCTCCCCCTCGCCCCCCAGGAAAACAAAACAGCATGTAACAAAAGTGGCTGAGAAAATCCCCTCTGAAAGGGCTGCTCATGCCAGGAGAAAACAACAAGTTAAAGAGAATTCTTTCCCATGGGCGCTCACCCTGCACACGCAGGATGGCTGTGCAAAAATGCTCACTTCCTGTGCTGTTTCCAGAAACGGGGGGTGGGGGCAAGGTCAGGGGGAGGGGGGCATTCAGGTTGGCCTCTTGGTCCCTTTGTGTGAGTCTCCCTCTGATGGGGAAAGACCCTAGATTCACCCGTAGCCTCCCGTCTCCACGGCCACTCCCAGCCACTGGGTGCCCAAGGAGTCTCCCATGGCCTCCGGCTCCTTGGAATGGGGGTCCAGATCCCCCAGCTCCCTGAGCCTGGACAGCCTCTCTTTTCCAGTTGGCCCCCCTCTTGTGTGGAGTCCTCTGTCACCCACAGCACCAGGAGCCCGTGGCTTGGGGACTCACACCTGCCGGTGCCTGGGGGGTGTGGCATGCAGGGGTGGCATAACCTTGCTTTGCTGGACGAATGCACGACCAAAGAGGGAGGGGTCAAGGGGAGGAGGCGCTGCCCGGGCCCCTGGGACAGGCCAACGAATGCCCTCTGCAACCCTTCAGCCAAGACATGCCTTCCTGGTACCCGAAATGGGATGAATGACTCCAACCGCTGGGAGTCCTTCCCACTCTCGGTGCACAGACCAGCTTCCAGGCCAGGACAATATCTCCCAAGGCCCGAGTCCATCTCTGGATGGGAGGACAGGACAGAAGTAAACCCTTTTGAAGCAAAGTCACAGTGCTCTGACCAAGGTGGAGTGAGGCTGGGCAGCACTGAGACAATGCAGGTGTGCACAGCCCGGTCAGGTAGTGAGTCCATTCATCTGTGCATGCACGTGTTCATTCAGCTACAATTTACTGAGCATCTACTATGGCCTGGGCTCTCAGGTCACTGCCAGCTGGCTCTCCTCCTACTGTCTGCGGAGGGGAGGGGGGTGGTGGCGTTCCACAGGGCAGGCTTAGCAGGGGCTAGGGGGCATGTGCGTCCCCTACAAGGCACTGGTCACTGAGGCAAACTGACCCTGTGACCTTAGCCAGCAACACCTCTCCCCTCCCTCGTGACGGATCTCACTAATTCCTCCAGCAGAGCTCCATCGCACGGGCTCTGTGCTGCAGGGGAATCACTGATAGACTCAACATCACCCTCATCTGACCCACGGTGACCTTCCCAGGGCCGTGACCCCGGCAATACCTGGCCCGAGGAGCAGGGGTCTCCTGGAGACAGATGGCCCCCCCAGCAAGGGGCCCATACATCAGCCCAGAAAGAGCTATCCCCTTTGTATATTCCATGTCAACCTGGGAGCAGCCAGGGCCAGACGCTGAAGGGAAATTTGATCCTTTCGAAACACAGCGGAGATAGTGCAGCACGGAGAGGGTCAGCCTTTCTGGGCTTCAGAAAGTCAGTGCACAGGCAGCAGGTACACACAGTGCGCGGGGCCGCACTCCTGGCTTCAGCGGCTCTGAGGATGGTTACCTGCAGCAGGAGCCACACACGCGGATGGCCACACGGCGCCAAAGGTGCCATGGTGACAACCGGACCTGGGAGGGCTGGTGGATGCATGCTGTCCTTGCCACGAACCCAGGGCTCCAGGTCACGGGGAGGGAGCCCCTCGGGCGGCCTGGAAGACCTCCTGAGGACAGGCTGCTTTAGGGAGTCTGAGGTCTCTCTACGTGGGGCACAGGGCACCCCAGCCCACAGGGTGGGAGCCCCTCCGCTGGGCTCCGTAGTGGGTGGGTGGATGGATGGGAAGAGCTGACCCCCTGAGGCTGGGGCTGTGGTGGGGAAGCCTGCCTTTTGGCATCCAGCAGACCTGGCTTCGCACAGGCCCCGCCTCCCTTCACTGTGTGGCCTTGGCTGACTTCCTCAACCTCTCGGAGCCAAAGCTTGCATCCAGAGCCTTCTGGTGCTCTGCTCATGGCCTTGGTCTAGACCTACTGACGTGCTCTGGCAGGAGACACCAGGGGTGGGAGTGAGAGCTGGGGCTTGGAGGCACAGAGTGGGGGTCAATTCCTTTGACTTTGAGGGTGTCATTGAACTTCTCCAGGCTCCCTCTTCCCCTCTGTACAATAGCAAGATCACAGTACTTCCTAGAACTGGACTTAGAGTGCGTGTATTCAGTCGCTTCAGTCGTGTCTGACTCTGCGACCCCCATGGATGGTAGCCCACCAGGCTCCTCTGTCCATGGGATTATCCTGGCAAGAGTACTGGAGTGGGTAGGCGTTCCATTCTCCAGAGGGTCTTCTCATACTGGAGAGGGTGGCCATTTCCTCCACCAAGGGATCTTCCTGACCCAGGGATCGAACCAGCGCCTCTTACGTCTCCTGCATCAGCAGGTGGGTTCTTTGCTACCAGTGCCACCAGGAAAGACTTAGAGGGATATAGGCAAAGCTCACAGCATGCTCAGCACCTAGAATAAAATACCTTGTGCCCCCCGAAGAATTATCAGTGTCACCCTATGGCACTCACCTCCCTTTACTGCATCTGTAAAATGGGGTGATAATTTCTTGCTTTTCAAAATGCTTGGAGGATGCTGGGCAGCACCCTTGCGAGGCACACGGCTTCACATATGGGAAATGCTCCACAAGTGGCAATTTCCTCTTCCTCCTATTAATTGCCCTTAATTGCCTTAATTCTTAATGATCCTGAACAGCCAAGCAGTCCTGGGAGGTCCTTGCCAGAGCCAAAGATACTAGGATAGTCAGCAGAGGCTGCTCAGGCCTAAGACATCCCAGTCTTCAAGCTAGAAGGTACATTCCTTCCTCATTCCCAGGGACTCTGCAAATAGGTTCATTAGGTGAATTTTATTCTTAATAGGTGTGGAGGAAATATTCCATCGTGTACTCAAGATTCCTTCTCCCCTACCAATAGAACTCAGTGAAAGACTTCGATGCCCAGGCTCTCTTGCAGCTATAGGTAGTCATGTGAAGCCATTCTGACCAATGAGATGTGAGCTGGGGTCGTTGCTAGGAAACCAATTTCCTGGATCCTGCTTCCTCCCTTCCTGCTTGACAGGCAGAGGAGGGGGTGCAGCCCTGTTGTTTTCATTTAACAGAGTGTCCTATGGCCCTCTTTTATCAGCTTCCATGGGCTTCCTGAAACTGCTTAATTTCCTTTTTTGCTTTTGCTTTTTAAATTTATTTGTTTTTAATTGAAGGAAGGGGTCACCAAGAGTTGGACACGACTGACTGAACTGAACTGAAGGATAATTGCTTTGCAATATTGTCTTGATTTCTACCAAACATCAACATGAATCAGCCATCAAGACAAGGTGTTCAAGACAGTCACTCAGTCGTGTCCGACTCTTTGCGACCCCATGGACTGTAGCCTACCAGGCTCCTCCGTCCATGGGATTTTCCAGGCAAGAGTACTGGAGTGGGTTGCCATTTCCTTCTCCAGGTGATGTCCCCTCCTTCTTGAACCTCCCTCCCACCTCCCACCCTGCTTACTTTTCTTAAATAGTATTATTTCATTTGGAGTTCTAAATGTGTTGTCACAATGTACTGCGTTTGAACTATAAATATGGTCACATGTTGTCATGACGGAAGGTAATGCATTTTAAACCTTGAATTGAAATCCAATACAACTACCAAAAAGTGCAGAAATCCTATGTGTACAGCAGATGACTTTTTACCGGCCAAACACACCTGGGTAACCAGCACCCAGATCAAAAAACAGACATGAACAGCCCCCAGAAACCTTCTGCCCTTTGTCACTCTCCCCCAAGGGTTAACCCATATCCTGTGGCCTACCAGCATGGATTAGCTTTGCCTGCCTTTATGCTTGTCTGCAAATAGAATCCACAGTGTGTGTGCGCTTTGGCTTCTGGTTGCCTTTGTTCAACACCATCTAGGTGGGATTCACTTATTCTCGTCACTGTGAAAGATTTCACCGTATCTTCATTTGTAACAGCCGGTATTCTAACACCTGGGTGCACCATGCTGTATTTAACTGGTCCTCCTTTAACCAACCTGAGGGTTTCTATTTGGGGGCGATCGCAAGCAATGCTGCAGTTACACTTCTGAACACATACCTTGGTGTAGTTTCAAGCACAGTATCTCAAGGTGAATTCCTAGCTCATCTTTTGATCTACCTACTTCTGAACTGCTGGGCTGATTAACGAATCTTCTAGTTCCCTTTATAATGAAGAGAATCTGATAAAATACATTCAAATGAACAGAACACCCAGTGTCAGAGTGGGACCACACCCTCACTCAGCTTCCTGCCTCTGTGAAGCACCACCTCCCTTCCTCCCCCTGGGCTGAGGCAGCCTTGCAGCTCACAGCCCTTCTGTGGCGCATCCCTCCCATGTCTGGAAATGATTCAACAGCCTCGTGAATTTTATAGGCTCTGAGCATCCATTAGCTGACCTAATCATTTTCAGAGACCTGAAAGTCAAAGTTACCTGTGGTTCTGCCAAACCTTCACTTGTCAAAAGTTGGAATGGGAGAAGATTGCTTCCCCCGTGGTCCGTGTCTCAGAGAGAATGGAGAAAAGGGTCTGGTCAGACCCATTTTCATTAAAGAAAGAGAATCCAGGAGGCCTGAGGGAGCTAATAAACAAGGTAGTAAGATGCGTTGTTAAGTGCAAAGAAGCAAGGTTGGGTTAAGGCAGGGTGCTCCCATATTCTGTGTGGCAACTGGGGGAAGGGGAGTCATTGACACACACGTGAAAACAAAGCTGCCCCCACTGGCGAGGCCCCTGTGCACAGGGAAGGAGCTCTCTGTCACCGCAGAGGGGTTGTAAGAGGCCAGACTTGGATTTCGCACATTATTCCTTTCTGTATTGTTTCAGTTTTCTAGTCACGGGCACTGTGTTATTTTTTCTATTACGGTGTAACAATGCACCATAAACTTGCACATTATATCTCACCGTTCTGAGGGTCTAGAGTCTGGGCACAGCCTCACCGGGCTCTCTGGAGGCTGCCACTGGGGGCCGGCCTGGCTGCACCCTCATCAGAGGCTCCACAAGGGCAAGATTTGCCTCTGAATTCCCCCAAGTTTCTGACAGAATTCTTCTCCTTCTTGCGGCCGTGGAGCTCATGGTGGCTTGCATCTCAGAGGCCAGTGGGAGAGTCTTTGACATCCAGGAGGGTGCCTCTGTCTCTCTTTTATGGGCTCTCACCTGATTAAATGAGGCCCACTCAAAAGAACCACCTCTTTAATCACCTAGAAATCAGCTAACTAAGGAAGGACTTTAACTACATCTGCAAAATGCTTTCACCTTTGCCATCTTCTCTGGGTTAGAAGCAGGTCACAGGGTTGCCTACAGTCAAGAGGAGAGAACCACAGAGAGGTGTAAGTGTGGGTGTGGGGGCGTGCTGGGAAAGTCGGCGAGCCATGTGGATTCCGCACCCCTCCCATGTGCAGAACACTGACTTGAGGAACGTTAACAGGAGTTATCCGAGGAAATGGTCCATTGCTCACGTTTGGTTTTCTCTGTTTTCCTGTACATTTAGAAACAGAACCTGCACTTTTTGAAGCAGTACTTTGTAATGCTCATCTCCACTGCCTCTTGTTAGTTTCTGCAGGTGAACACTGTCACATCCCTCTATGCCTGCCTCGTGCTTACATGGTCAAGCACAACCATATAGAGCTAAATAGAGGTTTCACTCCCACACTTTTTGCCCCAACAAGATGGAACATTAAACATCACCCTGCAGGCTGGGCTATTTCTCTCCTCATGTGGACACCTCCCTGATGCTTCTCCACCTCTTCCTGGTACCCCGCAGCACCTTCCAGGGAGGGATGCTCCGTTTGTGTCCAGGTTGCTTGGTTTATCAGTCGGTTTTCTTGCTTGCACTCCATATGACGCTGTGACAGACATTCTTGTACATACGACCTCACACACTGGAGCTTTTCCTTCTGCAGGATGGATGTTCTGAGGAGAGACCTCTGGCCACATCAGTGTGTGAGTTGCATGTGGCTGTCTTCAAGGTCGTGGCAATCTGCATTCCCCGGGTCCTGATGAGCATGCCCTCTGCCCCCTCACTCTCCTGATTAAACAATTTGCCAGGCCTGAATTCAGATCCTGGTTTCCCCAGCTCCTTCTGTGTCGTCTGGGATAAACTGCTTAAATAGTTCTGGACCTCAGTTTCCCCATCTGTAAAAGGAGAATAAGGATGGTACCCACTTCACGGGATGGACTTGGGGGTCGAATGTGTGCACACAAGCGCCCTGCACAGGCTGTGATTCAGTTCGTGGCAGCCACTCAGAGAAGCAAAAGCCGGCCTCTCAGGATCAACCCAAATTAGTGCTCCTCATCACCCTTTGCCCCCCCTGAGAGTCTTCTGTTCAAGCCTGAGTGGAAATGGGTTGTGAATACTAAACCTGCATCCTCCAGAAGCCAGGTCTCCCAAAGTGACAGGGAAAGCAGAATCATTAGCGTAACCATCACCACCACTGTCACTGTCACCTCTGTTGTCATGATGACCCCCACTTACTGAGCACTTATATTTGTTGTGAAGTTTCTCTGCAGAAAGATTACCCTGAAGGGTGTCTACCTTCTTAGACATGAATCAGACAGGCTTTTGGCTTTTAGTAGCAGAAACCCAATCCAAGGCAGTTTGTACAATAAGGAAAACATACTGTCTCCCAGGAAAATTAGTTTGGAGGCTCAGAGGCTCCAGGGTTGGTTAATTCAATGTCATCAATAAGAACCCATGTCCTGCCTTCTTGCTGCTTGCCCATCCTCAGCAAATTAGCCTCTTCCTCACTATCACAAAATAGTTGCCACAGTTCCAGCTGCCACTTACAGATGTCCCAGTATCTGATGGGAAAAAACAAGCTGTTTCTTCTTTGTGTCTCTTTCTAAGAGCATGGCAGCCTAGCAGAGATCTGTGTACTTTCTACCCAAGTGCCCCTCTCCCATCTAGAGCCAGACGGATGTGCTCAGAGGAGTGAATGAATCCTACCCCCAACACTTACTACGTGGCAGGGGGTGAACCGCTTCACCTCTCTGTAACCCAGCTTTGTCATCTATAAAAGCTGATAAAGTAGTATCTGTTTCAGAAGGCTATTGTGAAGATTCCATGAATCACGAATGCCAGTCATATGTACTTTAAGAGCCTTACCATTACTGCTGTCCCTGTTGTCACTGTTACTATTGTGGGTCTGGGGTAAGTCTGGCTTAATAAATACTTGAACTGCTGAGTGACTGACGGGAGGGACCTGTCACGTCAGCAGGCCACGGGGAAGGGGAAGAGGTGTGGGAGAAGGAGGGGTTGACAAGCGGCCGGCACAGGGCCACCCAGCACGCCTGGATTCGGCGTTCGGACTGACTGATCCCATCCTGCAGGAAGACCCTGCGCCTGCTGGGGCCCAACAGGCTGCCCCCAGACCGTCCTGGCCTTTTGTTTTTATCTGGCCTGCCCGCCAGCCCTCGGGCTGACACTCCGTGTCATTACTCTGCTTCAGACACTCAGGTACCAGCTCATTTGTCAATCAGCACGAGCGTTTCAATTGTCAAAGACGCTGCCATCTGTGTGCAGGCGTGGCCGGCTTCGTAGCCGGGAAGGCCCCCAGCTGCTCCACGTGGAGCTGGGGAGGATGGCCCTGGGAGAGGCTGATATCGGGGGTTTGCTCAGCCCAAGGGAGATAAAGTGCACCCTGAGCCAGGCTGGAGACCCACACCAAAGGGATATGAGGATGCAGAGTCCTCTGGAACCGTGGCCCAGGGCCCCAACAGGTGACTGAATCCTCATGTCCCTTCTCTAGCTGAGCAACTCTGGACAAGCTACTCACCCTCTCTGAGCTTCCGTCTCCTGAGAAAATGAGTCTGTCCAGCCTTTGATTCTACAACCAGTTCCCAGCATGAACAGGGCAGCCCAGGGAGGCAGGAAGGACACTCATGATGCTCTGGAGTGGGGAAGACGAGACCCCAGAGCAGCCCTGGCCCTGGGGCCCTAGGAGGCCACTCTGTGCTTGCGCCTCCATTTCCTGCCTCCCCCCAAAATCAGAAAGAGGGGGCATTTCAACATGTCTACCTTCTTACAGAAATATTCTTTACACTGTGGGTCTCTAGTGGGTCATGAAATCAATGCAGTGGGCAGAATCCAGCACTTTTTTAAAGAAATGGTATTGAATACAATGAAATATGAAAGGGTAAATAAGGCCAGGACTGTTTGGGAAGCTTTCCTGCGTTTCTCTGCGTCTGTAGAAACCGGGTCAGGGTGTGAACTCAAGTCCACACCGTGGGCACAATTGAGAGGGTTAGAGAGTCACCACCAGCCGCCTACGTTCTCAGGATCGCCTGTCACTTGACCACTGTTCCCTGCAGGGGCCCCGTGCCTGGTCCTGGGAGGAGAGGAGGTGAGGGGGCAATTAAGCTGGGCCCACGGTCCCACCCTCTCAACTAATCATCAGAAAAGAAGGACATAAATTACCGTCTTGAAGGTGTGATCACGGCGCTGAGGAGGCACCTGTAAACAGGTGAGGTGTGTCCCAGTTCACAGGAGGGAAGTGATGCGGCATTTCTGCTGATGCTGGTGGGATGGGAGAGGGGGGCGGAAGAACCATGGGGGTGGAGGCAGCTCCAGGTAAAGCTGAGACCCCCTGAAATGACGCGTGTCCAGTTCCTCACACACATGGCCACCCTTGCAAGACTCAACGGCCAGAGCTAGAAGCCCCCAGGCACCTGCTGCCATTGCTCCTTGTTTTTCTTATCTGCTGGCCCCGTAGTCCCGTGCGAGGGAACAGAGCTGAAGCCTGGGTTGGTCCAGAATTTGCATCCCTGGGGAAGGGAGGTGGATAGTCCTAGTTTTCCTCATCCCAAGTCACTGGATGGGGCAGGTTAGCGGGATGGGACCAGAGATGAGTAAGGTGACCTGAGGGTGGGTGGAGGGTCCCCACACACAGCTTGAGGAGGGCCCCCCCCGGGAGGCAGGGGCCGCGAGGGCTTACCTCTCTGCTCCTGGCGCTTGCACTCCGCTGCTGCACCGTAAACGCAGACGGCTGAGTCTCCAGAAGGGGAACTCAGGGAACAGGCCACCCCCAGCCCTGGTTCAACTCTGCTCCAGCACCCACGTCTCCCTCTTCCCCAGAAAGGAGCCTGAGACTCCCGTGGCCAGTTCTGCAGCGCTGCCAGCTTCCTGTCATTGCCCCTTAGAAAAGGAGAAAACTCCCGTTGTTTTAGGATTAAGTAATCAGCATGTCATTTATTTCTCCAAACCACAAGTGCAGGGCCTGCTGGAGATCTGGCATTGGGAAAGCACCAGGCCTTACGACTGAGCCCAGCTTCCTCTCCCAAGGAAGGTGCAGCGGGTCCCGCCAGCCGAGGCCCACATCCCAACTTGGCTGCAGCCAAAATCCGGAAGGGGGACAGGAAGGGCCGGCCTCTGAGACCCTTTGAGGACCACCCCACATCTCTGAACTTGACTGTCCCCTCCACAAAGTACAGCAGCCACCGCGGTCTGACAAACACTGTGCCAACAGCTCCCTGCCAGCAGGTCTACCCAGGGCACCGCCCTAGGTTACCATGTTTCATCTTTGAAAATGGCACCTGAAAGGCAGGTGCTCTTGTCATCCCACTTTTACCCATTTTACCAGCAGCAGCCAAAGCTCAGAGACGTTAAGGAGCTTGCTCAAGGTCACACAGCCAGGATGGAGCAGCCCTGACCCCAAAACCCAACTTCTCATGACCTTCATCTTGTCCAGCAGCCCATAAGGAAGATGAAGTGGAGGTTGTGACAATACCTGTTTGTTTTTTTATGTCAATCCTCCATTTCATTAATCAAGAGGTGGTTTTACCTCCAAAGCCATTTTTAAATGCACAATTCAATGGCTTTCAGTGTATTCACACATATGTGCAGCCATCACCATGGTCAATTTTAACATGTGCATCGGCATTCAGAGAGAGGGTTGCTTCCCTGGTGGTCCGGTGGTAAGACTCCCAACCCAGGGGGCCTGGGTTCCATCCCTGGTCAGGGAACTGGATCCCACACGCTGCTACTAGGAGTTCACAAGCTGCAGCTAAAAATCAACTAAAGAAAGAACAGAGGTGCCACACGAGGCAACCAAGACTCATTGCAGCCAAATAAATAAACAAATATTTAAACAAACAAACGAAACAGAATGGCTGTGGGTCCGGTGCTCATAGGTTCCAGCTGTCTGACCCCTGAGCCAATGCCACATGTTCTAGGTTTTTATTAGAGCAACACCCCTCGCCGGCATGGATTTCTGTATTAGTCCGGACAGGCTAGACATTGTCGCTCTGCGGACAAAGGAAGCCCCGGGCCTGCAGCGTCAGTTCTCCTGAGCGTCCTCCGACAGGTTCAGGACTTCCCTCACCTCGTGGTCCTGAAACTGCTGGTTGCTCTGTGCGTCTCCTCACTGCATCCCTGGGACAGCATCCCATGAGGACAGGACATGGCATGTCCCTGCTGTATCCCCAGGGGCTAGCGCAGCCTGGCTCGAAGGGTCCACCCCAGAAAGACCTGCTGAAAGTGCAGAAGGGGTGGGGGATGCAAGGGATAAATGCCCAATTAACGCTCGATAAAAGCAACAGCGACCGACTGAAGGAACGAGAGAGGGAGGCCTCTCCCCTGGTGAATTGCCACAGATATATAAAGAGAGAGAGACTCGGTATTAAAAGTTTTTTTAAGGCAAGCCTGGCAAGTTTTAAAATATTATAAAATGAACATGCTTATTTCTGGGCTAGGAGTGAACACTGTTTAGAAGAGGCTCCAGACTGAGTGGGTAGGACCCATAGGTGGCAGCCTGTGGCCTCTGCTCTGGGGTCACTGTCCCAGGGGACGGAGCAGGGACAGGGGAAAGGCTGGGGCTGGACTCAGCCCAATGTTGCCTGATGATGTGAGAGAGACTGCAGAAGGGTGGGACCTTGAGGTCCTCAGGGCAACACTCTTCTTTGTGCTCAAGTCCTCTTTGCAGGACCCCTTTATGGGCTTGGATGCCCCCCCAAAGGAGAACTCACTACAGCACAGGAAGGCGTTGTTGGACAGCTCTGTCGGGCTAGGGGAAGGGGCCATCACCATCCTCAGGCCTCCTGTCTCATCCGGTCCCTCCCTCAGCCCCTTCTTACTGTGAAGCTGTTTGTAAACAGACTCTGGGGCTCACACTGGGGACCCTAATCCAAGCCCAGGTGGGTCCTAGCTCCAAAGTTGGGCCCTCCTGTGACCCCACGCGTCCCCAACAGCAAAGCTGCATCATCACGGGTAAGGAGCCTTGTCCCCTTTAGGAAGATAGACGCGCTCAGTCTGGGGACAGGGTACGTGGAATGAGGGTCCACCCCTCCCCACACCCCATGTCCTCTCTCGGCCTGACCCCTTTATCAGGCGATGACATCAGCTGCGGGCAAAGTGTTCTCAGTCTGAGTTTGGCCTGAGATGCCGTCTCCAGGTTAGAATCATTTTCACCAAAGGTGGGACTGGGTTTTTATTTGGCTTTGTTTGAGGACACCAGAGGAGGGGGCTCCTTCCGAAACATCGGATTCTCCAAAAGCTACAGAGGGGAGAGTTTCATTTCCCGACAGTGCCGGGAAAGGATGATTTCCGTGAGCATCGCTTCAGCAGCTCATCACCAGAGAAGGACCTGGAGGAGGCACCAATGTGGGTGGGTGTGGCCCGAGCTACCCAGGAACGCAGCTCCTTCCTTCCTTCAACTTCACAAGGACCCTGAGGCCCCTGCACTAGCACCGTTTTTAATGAGGAAACTGAAACTTAGAACACTGTACTAAATCTCCAAGGTAGGGTCATCAAGCAGATCCCAGCAAGGCCTTGCACGCGATGAATAAGAATCTGTTGACCAAACTTGAATGAACAACAAAGTCCAAACCAAACTCAAAACAGGAACAAATAAATTGGACAGAAAAGATAGGATGTGGGACGTTAATTATGATCGTAGTGTTATCTTGTATTTTACATGACATCATGGAGCTTCTGTAATTTTTTTAGGAAACTTCCTTTTGATCCCTAATAAATAACAAGTTAACAAGCATACATGCATACACACACACACACACACATCACTTCTTGACACACACTTGGCTGAACTCATTGGTTTAGTCACCACACAGAAGCTGAAACATCCTTTTTGCACCAGCACTGACCCAGGAATTGAAATAGGACATTGAACCTCATTAACAAGTGTGGACCTGCAGTGTCTCTACTGAAAAAAATCTGTCCACTTATCAGGAGATGGCATTTCCTCAAGGGACATGAGCGTCATGCTGTAGGCGTGACTGAGTGCAAGGGAGAATCCAGGCTCAACACCCCACCCGCCTGCCCCGGAGCCCCCGCCTCGGTGACAAGATTGGCATCCTACAGCTGACACAACAAATGACCACACCCTGGAGGCCTAAAACGAAAGGGACCTCTCCTCCCACACTCTGGAGGCCAGAAGTGCAAACCCAAGGTGTCCCCAGGGTCACAATCCTTTGCAGACTTCAGGGAAGGGTCCGCCCTGTGTCTTCCAGCTTCTGGAGGCCCCAGGCAGCCGCTGGCTGTGGCCCCACCACTCTGACCTCTGCTTCTGTTGTCCACGGCCTCCCCTTGGCCTGTGCTCTCCTCTCCCGCCTCCCACAAGCACACGTCCTGGGATTTAGGATCCATCCTAAACCCAGGGTGACCTCGTCTCCACATCCTTAATCAATTATACCTCTGAAGACCCCACTTCCAATCCAGGTCGTCTCACAGGTTCCGGGGGCCAGGATGTGGAGTTGGTTTTTAGGGGACACAAGCCAACCCATGGCTGTGACCACAGCCAGATCAGACCTTCCCAGCAGCCGTGAGAGTGAGTCCTGTGGACCACGAGCTCATCTGCTCATCCCGCTGGCATCAGGCCGCTCACTGTGGATGCCCAGGAATTCCTGGAGCAGCACGTGGACGGGTGGGCAGGCAAGGGTGCCCAGGCCTGGCAGAGCCTGGGATGGCAGCTTGCTCATGATGCCTCTGCCCTTGATGCCCTGCTCTGCTATAACAGCACTGGTCCAGCTAGTGCCTGCTGTGAGGATCAGCATCCTCAAGGCACCGGCAGGTCCCAGAGGCGCTAATAGAAGAGGCAGCCTGGGCATCACCAGTCCTACTTCCTTACCTGCCAGGTGAGAAAACTGAAGCCGGACGGGGCATGGGTCTGCCCAGGTCACCCAGGTCAGCAGCCAGGTAGGGTCTAGAGCCCCTGCCTCTCCCAGGGAAGCCCCCGCCCCCTCCTTTTCCTCCTCCTCCTCAGTCAGGGCCGCTCCCATGAACTCAGCCCCTCCGCCATGCACCAGGCTCCGCATCTCACGCCAGTCTCCTCTTTTATTTCCCCCCAAGCCAGAGCTTCCCCCACTGTCCTCACCCCCACTTCACAGACTGAGGTTCCCAGGGGTGAAATACCTTCCCAAGGGTCTCACTTCTCCTGGTGAGAAGTGAAGCCAAGGCTCTAATTAAACTTGTCCTGATCTCCAAGCCAGGGGTGCCTGTGACCACAGCCAGATCGTGCTCACACAACCGAAGACAGGAGATAGCTCATGAGAGCACATAAAGTGTCCCTGGAGTACAACCACGGCCGTTGCTCGCGGGATCACCTGGGGCTGTCTGCCTGCAGCAGTGGCACGGCTGAGTGACACGGAGGGTGAGATCTGCAAAGACTAAAATAATTACTACCTGCTCCTTTACAAAGATGCCCACTGACATCCTATACTGCTCATACTCTATCACACCGTATTATATTGTACTTTCATATGTTTTATTGATTCTATTAGTCAGATTGTACTACGGTCTCAGCAAAGGCTACCACCCAACAAAGATTCAAGAGCTTTGCATGTCTGATTTCTTGGTCTCTTCATACTTGATTCTCACATGAAACCCACCAACGATGAACTTACAAGGGACTAAGCATTTCCCAAAATGATGGCCTTTCTACAGGTACATTCCCCAAATGGATAATCCCCAAAGTGGCCAACTTAGAAGAAGAAGAAAGAAAGAGATGAAAAAGCCCAAGAAGCTGAACTGCTCACATTCGAACCAGAAGGTCCATTCACACTGATGTTCTATATGTCGGGAATTTTATGCCAAACGGTGACTCTCCTACATCAATAACGCATCACCCCGTCCCCGGCGGGAAGTGACATTACAAAAGCCGGAAAGGACATCAGACACGCTGGCTTGGCAGCCACAGATATCTGTGAATCCTTAATATTAACCCTAGGAGGTGGGTGTGGTTGTTATCCCCAGTGGTGGGACTCTGAAGCCTAACTAATGGGTTTGGATTCTGGCTCAGCCAGAAACCCTGAGCAAGTCACTCAGCCTCTCTGTACTCGGGGTTCTTATCTGTAAGATGGGGATAATCACAGCCACTACCCAATGGAGGGTTGAGACCAACCCGTGCTAGCTTGCAAGCACTAAAAGCTGGCCGTTACTAAAAATTAAATTCTGGACACTTGAAACTAAGTAAATTGTATTAAAAACAAAAGTAATAAATACTCAAAACTGGGACCTTCCTGGCAGTCCAGTGGCTAAGATCACTCAGCCCTATTGCAAGGGGCCCAGGTTCGATCCCTCGTCAGGGAACTAGATCCCACATGCCGCAACTAAGACTCAGCACAGCCAAATAAGTAAATATAAAGACAAACAAAATTAATATTTCAAACTCACTACTTCTGAATTACTTTACTATATTTTTACTGTTATCTCTGCTCTTAGGTTATTTATGTCCTCTGAATACTAAGAAACAGTGAGCATTCCTGACTCTGTCCATGTTCAATGAGAGCTGGAAATCAGCCACAATGAGAAGCATTTACACCATGGCATTCGGCAGATGCTGCAAATCAGGATATTTTTTCCCCTCAGAGAGCTGGCTGTTGGACGTTTACCAACCCAGCAGCCTGACCGCCTGCAGTGAAGCATCAATACCTGTAGCCATTGTCACTGTTACTGATGGACAAGCCGCAGAGAGGAAATGACCCACCCAGGGTGTGAGAGACCAGACGCGGGCCCAGACTCCACAGCTCCAGAGCTTTCCCTTAACCAGCTAGAATTCTGTGCACACCGCAAGCAGAGCAGGCCCAATAAATGCTTGTTGGATGAATAAACAAACATTCAATTCGTGGGTCTCAGATCTGCTGGCCACAGAGTGCCTGGGGAGCTTTGCTAACACAGCTCCCCACCGCCCCACCATGCTGGGCTCCAGCACGTGCATCTTGGGTGAGTGTCCCCGCCACGGTTCTGGTTCCAGGCCCGGCCCAGTCTCCATTGCCAGCCTCCGCCCCCAGCCCGCTCTTGCGCTGGCTTATGGGCCTGCCCACTGGACCCATCCTGCCGTCCAGCCTGGAGGTGAGCCACGGCTGTGAGATGGGGAAGCAGGTGGGGGCACGGGACACCCCCACTCCCCCTGCCAGTCTGTGCTCAGGCCTGGACCCGGAGGGCTCTTGAAGACCAATGGCTGTTCTCAGGCCTCCTCCAGTAGGAAGTGGGGAGCTGAGGGGCTGAGAAGGCCATGTTCATGTACACGACAAGACGATAAGGGTGAGAGGGGCAGGGTGTGCGGACGTTCACGGAATGTGGACACACCGCTTTGTAGCTGTGTGAGAAGTGAAGACCCTAATGTTAGGTAGGATTGGGGGCAGGAGGAGAAGGGGATGACAGAGGATGAGATGGTTGGATGGCATCACTGACTCGATGGACATGGGTTTGGGTAGACTTCGGGAGTTGGTGTTGGACAGAGAGGCCTGGCGTGCTGCAATTCATGGGGTTGCAAAGAGTCGGACACGACTGAGCGACAGAACTAAACTGAACTGAGAAGTGAAGCAGGGCACACAAGGTCTTCCCCCATGTACAAACCAGAAAGCTGAGGCTCAGAGAGGCACTTGCCTGCACTCCTAACTGCTCAGACCTGGAGCCTTGGTGTCCAGGCTGATTTCCCCCTAAAGTGAGGGTGAGAAGGGTGGAGGAGATGAAACTGGGGGTCCCTGTACGTCCATGTTTATACATTACCTTGGCTCCAGCTACTCACTAGCTGAGTGACCCTGGGCAAGTGTCTTCATTTTTCAGTGCCTGGAGTTCGCTCATCTGAAGAAAACAGGGAACTAATCGGCAGTCCTCTTGTACATTTGTTGCAAATGAATAGATATGGAAACACTTCTTAGAGTGATGCACCGAGCAGGGCTCAGTTATGTCAGAAACAGCAACCGCGGTAGCAGCTGTGTTGATACTGTCCCTTCACGGTCTCTCCTGGATGGCTCTCTTCTTTGAAAGGCGGCACGGATGGGAAGGGGAGGTGTCCTGGGGTGGAAGTCGGGGACGCTGGGTTGGAAACACGTCTCATCCTGCCCACAGGTATTCCCTGGGCACACACTGTGCTCTGAAGGTGCTGCAGACTCAATGGATTGTGAGGTCATAGCTAAGAGGGTGGGTGCCCCACAGACATCACACAACTGATGGCTTGTGGTCTCTCTCAAGGCCCTACTCTCTCTAAATTTGTCTTCCCATCTGTAAAACAGGTGGGTAAGAAGATCAACCTCATAGAGCTTCTGTGAGTATGGAATTTTAAAGTGGAATTTTGCCAATAAGGTGTGTTAGCCTGGGGCGGTAGGTCCCAATCTTGACTGTACATTAGAATTATCTGTAGAAGCGAAAGTGTTAGTTGATCAGTCGTGTCCGACTCTTTGCAATTCCATGGACTGTAGCCCGCCAGGCTCCTCTGTCCATGGGATTCTCCTGGGAAGAACGCTAGAGTGGTTTGCATGCCCTCCTCCAGGGGATCTTGCCGACCCAGGGATCAAAGCCAGGTCTCCTGCACAGCAGGAAGTCTCTTCACCATTTGAGCCACCAGGGAAGCTTGAAAAAATGCCTCTGTGCCCCACCCCAGACCAACTGAATTAGAATTGGAATGAAGATAGTGATGATGGTGGTAATGGTGATGGTGGGGATGGAGGCAATGATAGTGGTAGTGGTGATGCTGATGAAGGTGATAGCAGACGTTATGATGGGGGTGGTGGTGGTGATAATAGATATCATGAAGATGGTGCTACTGATAATGAGAACAACTACCATTTTCTATTCTGTGTGCTCAGGGGTTCTCCCAAGTCTCCTCGTGGTCCCTTGGCTCACTTTCATCAGGTCTGTACACCAGTCAACGCCTCCTCCAAGAGGTCTTTCCTGACCAGCCCTTATACACCAGCACATCCCCATCTTCCGCAGTCCCCACTCTGCTTTCTACTTCTTCCCCGCTTGTGTCTCCAGTTCACATTATATCACACATTGACTTGTGTACTTGTTGACTGTCACCTGCCCCAACCCCTGCAGGTTGTAACCCCCCTGTGGAATCATGAAGGTCACACCTCAGAGTTATACTGCCTCAGGTATTTCTGCTCCTGGGGCAATAGAACCCAGCACTGAGGGTCGGCCAACATGTGGAGTGGAGCAGGCTTCGGTGATCAGAGGAGACTTCAGACTTCAGGCCAGGAGATCTGGGTGCTGGGCACTGTAAGGGTCAAGAGCTAGGAGCTGGCCCATATCGTCAGCTCCAATCTCTAAGCCTCAATTTCTCTCCCTCTAAATGGGAATATTCATACCCCCTAACCTGTGCTGTTCTGGGTGAGGAAAAGCAGACCAAGCTGGTGGAACACAATAAGTGGTAGCCATCCCAGCCCCTTGGATTCCAGTGTGGGGCTGGACACCTAACAGTGGCAGAGTCCATGCGGGGTCAGGTCTGGTAGGGGTGAGGTGCAAGGTCTTCTCAGTAGGACAGGGCTGGGTACAAGCCCCGCTCAGCCTTTACCTGCATTTCCTAGACCAGGTACCAAGCTCACGTAGCCTTGGTCTCCGTTTCTGCAAAACGGGGTTGATAAAACCATCTCTCTTGGTTATTGAATGAAAGGAGATGTTACGCAGGATCACCTTGGAGAGTGACACCTCCTTTGAGGAAATTCTCCCTTCTTGGTCGACCACTAGACTCTAAATTTTATGGATAGGGCACGAAAAGAGAGGAAAAGAAAATAACAGGAAGCCTAGGCCAAGAGGCAGAGAAAATGTGGACATGCGTGCACACTCAAATGCAGGCCCAGCGGAGGGACCCCGTCGGCACATAAGCTGGAGGTGGGGGCAACCCCTGAAGCCTTTCCCCTGACAGCCGGTGGCGGCGGTGATGAATTTGTAAAGTTATCTCATTTTCCACTGTTTTAATTAGAGACTTGGGGTCTGAGGCCTCGCAGCTGGCGTCTTTGTGCTGCATTCTGCGGCCTGACAGAGAAAAATGTCTTCTCCAACTGCAGCCAAGCTCTGCTCCTGACCTGAGCGAGCGAAACTTCTGGGATTCATAAACTTGTGGTCTCCGGGCAGAGTGTCGTTTGAACCAGGCCTCCTCCTTGCGCCCCCCCCCCCACCTCCAGAGGCAAGGCCAGGGGGCCCGCCATCCCAGGAGGGCACTGGGGAGGCGGCGGGGACCCGGAGGTGGCCCCTGGTTGCGTTTGGGGTCCTGAGCTCCCTGTCCACAGGCAATGGCAGCGCCTTTTGGCCTGTGATCTAGCCCAGCTTGGAGAGGCGAGCTCTCTGCTTCTCTGAGACAATGCTTTTGATTGCAGCGTGTGTGCTCTGAGTAATCTAATTTATTGCTCATCTTTTGCCAAGTGATCTTTTACAACACAGCCTCTGATGAACGCGCAGTGGGGGCGGGGGCGCTCTCCACCTCTCCTGGCCCTCTGGCTGCCGGCTTCCTTGTGACTCACTTTGAAAAGAATCAGGATGGGACCTGGAGGACGGGGCGGGGGATGAGGGGACGGAGGCAGACACACTCCCATCCCATTCCTGCCCCAGCCGGTGGGTCCCAACCCTGAGTCCGCCTCCTCACCAGCAGAACGACAGTCTCAAGAGCAGTGGGCGAGTGGGGTGGTGGGGGGTAAATTAAGTCAGATGAGAAAAGCTGCCAGTTTAGGGAAAGGAGGTCCCTGTGGGATTCCAACAGGCTTTGGGGTGAAGAAATGCCTCAGGTGTGTGATCAGTGCTTTCGATGCTACGCTGCTGGGACCACCCCAGAGCGACAAGAGGCCCCACCGTTCTCAGAGCGGATGTGAACTCACCATCTCCGAGGCCAGCTTGAAAGCACCTGTCAGGTGAAATTGGCTGCATTCTGTACCACAGCCAAGGCCAACCCTCCTGCCTACCTCTCAGGGAAGAAATCACTCCTTACACTCACATGTGTTAGTCCCACACAGTGGCTGCCCCGAAAGGTGGCTGTGGGTGCTGGCTCGGTGACACTTAAGAAAATTTCTATGGCATTATCACCACGGCAGGTAGGAGGAAAGTGCCTGTGATTGGGTTTACTGCTGATCGCAGAAGAAGTGACCCCCACACCCTGAGCTCAGCCAGTGCTCATAAGATGCCCATCACAGACCCACTTCTTGACCTGAAAATCACACACAGGGTACTCTGCAAACATGAGTCAACTCCCTGCCTTCTTCATTAAAAAACAGAATTGAGCCCAGATTGTATACATCTCAGATGCTCAAAGGATTTACCGCCATTGGTCGCTTTCTGACCATACACAAATTGGACAGATTAAGTCTCTGAGTAGCTCCACTGTGTCCAGAACAAAGCTCCAGCACATTTACAGGAATATGAAACTATCTGGCAACCAGCAAGGCAAGGTTCACAGTATCTGCATCCAATTCACTGTCTTCCACAATGCAAAGAATTGGGAAAATGTAACCCATAACAAGAAGAAAAATCAACCCATCAAAAATAGAGGACTTCCCTGGTGGTCCAGTGGCTAAGTCTCCCCTCTCCCAATGCAGGGGGCTGGGGTTCAATTCCTGTCAGGGAACTAGATCTCACATGGCGCAACCAAACAAATATTTTAAAAATAGTAAGAAATAATACAGATGATAAATTTAGTACACAAGAACTGTTAAAGTCATTATAACTGTATTATAATACAGTTATAATGGGGGGTTGGGGGCTTCATCCAACACTGGCCTAGCCAACAGAAGAGATGCTCCTGAGAGGAGAAGCTGGGAGTCTCAGTTCCTGGTTCTAGAAGGTCCAGAATGATAGGAGGAGAAAGTGGGCAAGGGAGAGACAAAAACCTACAGTGACCCTGTCAATGCCCACCCCTCGTCTTCAGTCATATACCCAAATGTGCATTAAAAATGGGTATGAGTGGAAGACTCCAGTGCTTTGTGTTACGATGGGCTCAGAGATGAGAGAAGGAGTGAAGGATAGCTTGCTGATCAAATTGCAGCACCTGGATCCAGCCAGACCTGAAGTTGACATGCTCCTGGACTTCTCAGGTAATTGAGCCAATCTTCTGTTTTTAACTTGTTCAGGCTGAGCTGGGCTTCCTGAGATTTGCAAGCAGCTGAGGCTGCCCCGACACAGTAACTCACTCCCTCAGGGTCCCCAGGTGTCAGAGAACTAATCAGGCAAGCTTCTGAAGGGTTAAGTTCTGGTCAATGTAAAGCCCACTCCTTCCACTAGGAGCCTCTCCAGCTGAGATCCTTTTTCCAATCCCATAAAAGCCGGGCTGGGGGGCCCGGATGATTCTGACACCTCCTCCTCCTCGTCCTCTTTCATTTGAGCCATCTCTCTGCAGTGTCCTGCAGGGGATCACGATAAAGCTGGCAGCTGGCTATGAGGGGAAATGGGGAGGCCTCACCCGCTTCCAGCTAAATGCCTAATTAAAACCGAGGGCCGAGGCCCATGGACTCGAGAACATTAACCATGTGCCGCTGTCAGGCGGGGAGTTCACATCGCCCCACCAGAAAGGCACAGAAGCGCGGTTCTTGGGGCTGGGGCTTAGCATGGCCTTTGGCCCAGTGACCGTCTCCCTCTGCCCTGCACTCTCAGGGCCAGGGCTGAAGGCTCGCTCTGCTCTGGGCACGATGCAGTCAAGAATGCTGAGCACAGGCCGTTTGCAAGAGGGCTCGGTGCAACCTCCGCCCCTCCTCCTCTGTCCCCTCCTGTCTCCCCCTCTTTCTCTATCGCTTGTCTAGCTCCCCATTGCCCTCTCCCTGTCCCTTCCCCTGCCTCGTACTCTTCCTGTCTTTCTGTCTCTCCCTCAGTCTCCTTGTCAACATCTGTGACTGGTCTGGGTGTCTGTCCACCTGTCCTAACCTCTCTTTCCACCCCCGTCTTCTCTCTCCTGGTTGTTTGCACCCATTTCTGTCTCTCTCTCTCCTGTCTTTCCATCTCTCTCTCCTGTCTCTGTCTCCTTCCTGAGTCCTGCCTTTCTTCCCAGTTCTCTTTGCCCCCCCTTTTCTGTCTCATGATCAACCATAGCATCTGCTGGGAGAGGATGAAGACCCCAACCAGGAAGCTCTGGCTCTAAGCCACTTCGGGCCCTGGAGTGTGGGCCACCTCGTCCACCTTGTCAGGTCCTTTGGGGCCTCAGAGGAGCCCTGTGCCGTCTGTGGACAAAGCCTCAGCCCAGGAGTGACGAGGTCTCTTGGGTATTCGGAAAACAGACGTCTGCAAATATTTGGGGAAGAACCCCCTCCTGTGGGCCCTCAGCTGCCATTCCAGGTTCCTCCTGCCTCCTTGGCCTCCACTGGGGCCTTTGAGGCTTTGACTCTAGAGGCTGGACTGACTGTGGACCAGAGTCTGGACTCCCCAGATCCCGTGTAATGGGGCTTACATTAGTAGCTGTGCTGTCAGGATGAGGTGCCACATGCTGGCTGGCTTAAGACAACAGCAATGTCTCAAAGTTCTAGATCCAGAAGTCGGAAATGGAGGTGTTAGCAGTGCCGTGCTCCCCTTGAAGGCTCCAGGGCAGGCTCTGGGGCTTTCTCTCAGCTTCCAGCAATCCCTGGCATCCCTCGGGCCATAGACACATCACTCTGGTCTCTGCCTGTGTCATCGCCTGGCTGTCTTCCCTCTGTGTGTCCATCTGTGTCTTTTCTCTTCTTATAAGGACACCAGTCATGTTGGATTAAGGGCCCACATACTCCAGCATGACCTCATCTCCCCTCGTCCAATCTGCAATGATCCTACGTCCAAACAAGGTCACATCTCTGCATCAGACATGGATTTAGGGGGACACGACCCGACCCAGTAGGGTAACCAAAGGCTGTGTGTGCAGCAGGTTGGAAGCCCACTTGTGCACCATTGAGAAGGTTGCTCAGCATCTCTGAGCCCCAGCCCTGACCCCTAAGACAGGGTAACACAGCCACAGTTTAGGGTGCTCGCAAGGATCTTCCTGCGTGGGCACATGTACGGCAAACACAAAGCAGTTAGGATTCCCCGTGCAGTGTAGTTTGCAGAGAACCCTGGGGTCCCCTATGCTCTCATTGCCCCCTCCTTCCAGCCATAGCTGTGGCTGCTGTTGGGGAGAAGGGGTCCCAAGTGAGAAATTACTGGGTGTGGGATCGGGAGGTCCTCAGAAGAACAGGAGCCTTGACTATCACTGACGCCTATGCTTAGAGACCGGATGCAAATCCCCCAAGTGGACACAGGAAATGGAGCTGGAGGTACAAAGAGGATGGCACAATGGGGACGAGTGGGCATTCTGAACCCGGGGCATCTGGGTGGAGGCATGTGGCGGGCAGCAGTTGGGCTTCGTGCAGAGCCGGCTTGGACTCCAGCCCCATTGTCTACTCGCAGCCTGACTCTAAGCAAGAGGCGGAAGGGGCACGGGAAACCATGGGGCTGGCGGAGGACATGAGGTCTCCCCTAAGAGAAACTCCAAAGAGAGTTAGAGACTGAAGGGAAGTAGTTCATGAGATGTGCTGCTGTGGGCGATGAATCGGCGTCAGGGGATGGCCTTAAAAAGACACACATAAAGCAGGAGCTAGCAAACCACCATCTACACTGGTAAATGAAGCCTAACTGGAGCCCAGCCACGCCCACTTGCTTGGGAGTCGTCTCTGCTGCCTTGGCACTATGATAGCAGATTTGTGACAGACATCCCCGAAAATTTCCTAACTGTCCCTTTACAGAAATAGTCAGCTGACCCCTGAGCTAAAAGCTAGAACTCCCTTTTCTGGGTCACTTTCTGCAGCCAGACGGTGCCTCCTGCAGAGACGAGGCCACAAGCAACCCTGGGGAGGAGCTGGGTTGCAAGCTATAAAGCACGTAGCCTGTAGATCACGTATGCTCAACCAATAGCAAATTGTATCTGAAGACCTTTCCTGGGGTTAAAAAGGAACAGAGTGACAAAGGAAATAAGGCAGGGAAATCAAGGAAGATGCTGGTACTGGAAGCGGCTTCTCTCAGGGAAGGTCTGGTCTGACCCTGGGCTGGGACAAGAGACCCAAGCCCTCATGAGGGCTGTTTTCATGGTTCATTCACCTTTGGTTCCCCTCAATATTTAAGCAGCTATTTTAATCTAGACTCTGGTGTTCCACGCACACAGACTGCAGACAGCTGGAGCTTGTGGCCCCACCTCCAGCCAGGTTTTAATCAGGCAGCAGCCTGAGAATTGGCCCCCGCCCTGACTCAGACATGGGAAGAAAAGACTCGAGCCTAAGCAGGTCGGCATTTCACACCAATATCCAGGGTGGTAGGGGAGCAGGAGAGGCAGCCACTGGCTGCTCAAGGAAGTTAGGGAGGACTTCCTGGAGGAAGGGACTTTGATCTGGGCCTTTAGAATTGAGTAGCAGTTCAGAAAGCAAACATGAAGGGCATACCTGGCCCCGGCGGCCAGCAGAGCCCCGCCTCCTGGCTCTTCCCCTGCTCTGACCAGGTAGTAAGAACACTTAATGCTGTCCTTAACTTCTGCAAGAGAGGAAGCTTAATTGGAGCAGGCTCCTGAGTTCAGGGAGAGAGGGGACAGAAATGGAGAAGACGGAATGAGAAGCAAGAAGAGAAGAGGAGCCATGAAGAGAAAAAGAGGAGGGGCATCTCACACAGAATAGGGACCCCGAAATATCAGTTCATCAAAGCTTAAAACCATTGCTCACAGGTGCTTGGCATTTACACATCTCCTATGCAACCCTCAAAACCCTATCAAGGAGATACTGCTTCTTCCCTGTGCTATACATGGGGACACTGAGGCTCACAGGGACTGCCTCAAAGCCACACAGCTAGGAACGGACAGCTTGGGACATGAACCCAGGTGGTCTGGCTGCAACCCCCTCACTCAAATGCCTGGTCAGCCTCACCTGCCAACTACCCACAGGATCTTTCCAGACACCACGGGGCAGGCGCTCAGAGCCTCCTCAGGGCCCCACCAATGGGCTGCGGGCTGGGTAGACTGAGGGGGCCCAACTGGCATGAGAGCCCCAGCAGGGCTGCACTTGGCCAGTCCCCAAAGCTGGTCACTATCCAGAGGCAGTGTGGTCACCTCTGACAGTCCCAGGCCACTTCTGCTGCTTTCTGCCTTCCCTCGATTCTTCCTGGTATTCTCCCATAGATAAGGGGTGGGGGGGGACACTCAAGTTCACTATATTTTCCCAGCCTGCAACAGTGCTGCAGAGGCTGCCTAGGACCTCCCACCGAGGCAGCCAGCATCTTGGCCGGACTCAGAGGGCTGCAGCCGGAGGAGGGGGACAAAGTGGCTAGGGTGTAGTTTCAGCTCCATGAGGACACTTGCCCTCCCTGGCCTCTGGGGCCTTGCTTTTACTGATCCCGGGGCCTTGCTCTCATCCGGAGAGCTCCCCACTTCCTGGGGGACCTTCCTGCTCGACAAGGAGTGTGTTGGCACTGCCTCTGAGTGTGGACATTTCTGTCCTCTGCCATCCACAGCCAAGTGGCCTACCTGCCCCCACCCCAGGGTGCCTGGCATGGAGTAGGTTATCGTTATCTAAGCCCCACTAACCCTTCTGGGTACCTCTGTGGAGCTGGTACTGTCTGAGCCACCTCCCTCTACTCCGCCCCCATCAGCCCCTGAGAGACCCAGTAGGTGGACATCACTTCTGAAAGGTCACCCAGCCCCAGGCCTGGAGGAGGCTTGTCCGCACCCTAGGGGAGCATCGCGTCGCCTCCAGGGGAGCAAAGGAGAGCTGCCCCCTCCTAAGTCGTCACCGCCAGCCCCAGAGGCAATTTTCCACTCTGCCTCCGGTGCTCAAAAACCCAAGTCTGAGTCTGAGAGCTAAAAAAATATACATTCTCCGATGACTAATATGGGGGAAAATCCAGGGCTTCTCAGGAAATAATAGTCCACAGGCCAGGTTACCTTTTGCTGGGAAACTCCCAGTTCCCACCAGAGAAACAAGAAAGGCCATCAATTTCCAGGCAGCTGAGCGAGTGCGAGAGAGCCGGGTCTCCAGGCACATCCCGTCGGCGGTGCGCGGAACACCTGTCCTGCAGCAGGAACAGACCCCGTCCGAGTAAACACTCGGCCTCGGGGAAGGAGCCTGGCTGGAGCGAGGCATCCATCCGCCCGGCTCCGGACATCCTGGACAAGAGTCCAAACGCTTCCTTCCACTGTCTCGGAGAAAAATGGCATTCTCGTCCAGCCAACTCTTCTTCCCTTTTCGACCGGAGAACCATTCTGAGAACGCTTTCCAAGGAGCCAGAACTGCCTGGACATGGTCCCTGGGCTTGACAGAGTCTGGTGGCTTTTCTCATTCATCTTTCACTCCTTCATCTATTCAGTCAGCAGGTCTGCATTGAGCCCCAGCATGACGATGAAGGCCCCTGCGCGAGGGAACGTGTGGAACCAGGGCCCTTTCCCTGGGGCTCTTGCACTGGCCCCCAGGAGTGGCCCAGGCAGCTTGCTGTCCATCAGCTCCTGCCCTGTTAGAGCTGCCGCTGAGGGGAGGCTGTCCAGCCTGGACTTGTGCTTCCCGGCCCGCCGGGCAAGTAAGGGGGAGAGTGGGACTTGGTGGGCAGTAAGGGATGTGGGGGACCCGTTGATGAAGAAACACATGTGGTCCGGCCTTGCTCTCTTTGCTGGCTGGGTGCTGGGTGCAGAGGCCTCCAGCACCCCAGGAAGGGTGGAGCCACAAGGCAGAAGGAGCCTGGGCTCTCAACTGACTACCCAGGAGCTGCCTCATTAGACAGCGAGAGTGCAAGAAACTCAAGAGGCCCATGCCTCAAGTCTAAGGCACAGGACCAGCCTCCTGAGTGGAACAGAGCACTCGCCCAGGCCAGGGAGGGATGGCAGGGCATTGGTGCCCGACGTCTGGTGGTAATCAACAAGCCCCCGGCAAATCTGACCAGACGCTCTGGACGCACGCTTCCAGAAATGATGTGCGTAATTTGCATAAACATAACGTCATGCACACGGATTCAGGCTCTGCCAGGGGAGGGTCATCCTCTTCCCCAAAACCCTTTTATGGGCATCTGTGAGGTCCTGCCGCAGATCTCGTAGCAACTGAGAACTTAACTGTTGGGCATCAACTGGCAGTCAGAGTTATGAGTTGAAAGCAACAGAAACCATCTCCAGCTGGTAAAAGAAAAGAGGAATTTATTGGAAGATCCTGCTGTGGCTGATCGCTGCTAACTAGGGGGGCTGGAGAATCAGACCCAGAAGCTGTGGGCACAGAACTTATGACACCCACACAGTGCCTGTGCGCTGAGCCCTGCCCACACTGGCAGCTGCAGCAGATGCTCCCTGCCCCCCTGCCAAGGCTGGGCACCCCAGGGAGCGGGCACTGAGATGGGGTCAGCATGAGGGCCAGTCATCAGGGAGTGGCCTTGAGAGGAAGGAGAAGAAAAGAGAACTGAGCAGAGGAGGACTCTGAGCTGTGAGGCGATCCCGGCCACGGACTCTGCCGTCCTGGTGGGGAGCTGGGAGCTGGGCTGCACTTTCAGAGCTGTGCCAAGTCGGGGTGAGGGGCTGGGATCTCACCCCTGAGGCCTGAGTTGTCCGATGTGGGTGCCACATACAGATAGGACATACCCTTGGGCCACATGCGTCCTGCCTGGCCATCCCCAAAGAGAGCACACTGCTGGACATCATCTCAGCGCCCAGGGAGGCGAGTCATTAGTGAAGGGGGATCCAGGCAGAGCCCCACAGTGCCCACCCCTCCCCAGCTACCCCTCCAGAGAGAACCAGCCATGGCCCCTGCTTCTTGGGGCCACGAGCTCCCAGCTTGGAGTCCAGGCTGGGCGTGTCTGGCCGGTGGAGGCCAGCCCATTTGCCCACAGCCCAGCTGTAGCGGAGCCAGGATGCTGACTACCCGGAACTGGTACTTCTCTCCTGGTCTCTGCCTCCTCCCTTCTCAGCACAAAAGGAGGGTGACCCCCTGAACACAGACAAGGTGATGGGGGGCATGGAGAATGACAGGCAGTCACCACTCACATAGGTGAGCCAGTGGTCAGTCAGGGCTCCGCAGGAGACAGTCTAGGAGACTTTTTAATAAAAGGAGACTCTTTACAAAGTGTTGTCGTGGAAATCGCAAGACAGTGCAGAGTCAAGCACTGGGCGTGTAGGGGGCAGGGTTACTAAAACCCCAAGAGAACATCAGCAGCAGATACAGCTGACCCCCAGGGACCCAGCAGGGAGAGCCTTGGGGATTGAACCCCTGGTCCCTCTCCTCCCTCCTCCTTCCAGGTCAGGGAATGTCCCCTCTCCCCGACCTGCCCCAGACTTGCAAAATGAGAACGAGCTTACGAGCTTACGAGCTTACGTGTGTTGACTTTTCCCTCTGTATCAAGCATCTCACTAACACTTGACAGATCATCATCTCACTTATCCTCACCCTGATCTTGGGAATGACCTCCATTTTATTTGTGGCGGGTGCCCTACTCTTGGTCCTCACTCTGACTCTTTCCCTGCACCCTGACCTGACCCCTGGAGCCAGCACCTGCCCTCTAGGATGTGGGGTCAATGTCCTGAGTCGGTTTTGGGTCCATAAAGCAGGTGGGAGAACTGAAGAGTCACCCTCCTGCAGAGAGATGTTCCCACCATGGATTATGGAAAGCAGGGTGTGAATACCTCAGCTCCCTCGATGCCTCTGAAGTGCGCATTCTCCTTTGTTTTCCAGATTTTCTCAGTGGGTTTAAGCTCCAACAACCCCCATTTCTAACTGTCCTGACAAATGACTGCATGGCTCCTTCCCTCCTGGTCTCCCCTCCCCACTCCCTGTATGTTCTTCCTGCGACCACCTCTCAAATAAAGTCCCTATTCAAGTCCTCATTGCAGGCTTTGATTTGAGGAGAGACTAAGAGGAAGAAGCCCAGCGAGGTTAAGTGACTCACCCCAGGTCACACAGCCTCACTCAGGTTGGGCAGCCAGGCCTCCTGGTGTCTCCTCCCCAGGACCTTGCTGAAGCCCCAAGTCTTAGAAATGGTGGTGTTCCCAGATTCAAAGACTCCCCAAGTTCCTGGACGGGTGCCCAGTGAATGTCGGGGTTCTGTGTTATGTGTGTCAGGCATGGCACAGAGTGTGCTTCCAGGAATGCCCCACGAGGAGCCTGGCATCACCTCCTGGCTGGTAGCCAGCCGCATCCCTGCCGGGCGCTCAGAACACGGGGCCTTCTGCTCCTGTCCACAGTACAGACGCAAGGAGGGTCTGCTCGGTGTCAGCGGAGTGAGCTCCGCCACAAGGAGCGGTGGGGAGCGGGGGACAGGGGACTTGGGGGGGGATGTGCCTGGTGCTCTGCATTCAGAGCTGTGTACCGTCCTCATAGACAACCCTCCCACCCCACCCCACCCTTCCCCTCCACCTTCCCAGTGTGGCTCTGACCGTGTCACTCCCAGGTCCAAAGTCCTTCCCAGTCCCCTGGAATAACGTCCTAAGTCCTCAACCTGGACCACAACCCCAGTCCCCATGCAGTCCAGCCTCCTCCTCCACGTTCTCCCACGTGGCCCGGAGTCTCAGGACGGGGCAGGAGGGGCGGCCAGATGAGCACAGCTGTGAGCTGACACACAGACTCCACGAGCTGAGGCGGGGGGTGGGGGCAGGCACCGGGCTCAGCACCTCTTCCATCTACCAGCTCTCCCAGCAGCAGGGAAACTGAAGAACAGAGAGAAGCTTAGGGCTCGCCTGGGGTAAGGGAGCTACTGACTCGCTCAGGTGGATTCCACGGTTGCTAGGTAACTCTGCCCAGGGGCCTCCCCTCAAGGGGCAGAGAGCTGTGGTCAAGCAGCCTGGCCGGGATGGGACAGCGAGGACTCCATGGGACGTTGACACAAGATGAAAATGGAGCTGAACAGGAGTTCTCAGAGGGCTTCCAGGAGGAGGTGGCACATGAGTTGGGCTGGGAAGGCAGAGAAAAGTTTAGATAAACGGGAAAGGACTCTGGAGCAGCAAGGACAGTGAGTGAGCATTTGCGGTGACACGAACCAAGGAAGGAAGGTGCCCAATGCCTCGGCCATTGGGCTGCAGAAGCGTGTGTCCAGCTGCAAAGAGGACAAGCAAGGTGAGTTTTCTGAGCTGCCCATCGCCCGGGCACAAGAATCTGTTCACTGAGGGGCCTGGTCTGAGCGCCCATTTTCTGTTGCAACTTCCCAGGGCGTTTTGAGTGGAGTGTGAAATCACATTTGCACAGAGGGGTGAACCTTTCTGAGGAGCCATTTATCCCCCAAAATAGGTTCGCAAGGCTTGTCGGAAGCTGAGCCCGTGAATCCCATTATACACAGCCCTGGGCTTCCTCAGCCCCGTGTTCTCAGCTGCCCGGAGGAGGCAGCTCTGTGAGAGTGGGCCAAGCTCAGTCTCTTTTCTGTTTTTGCACCCTTGAATGTCTGGGTGCACGTTTACCAAGTGGATGCCTGTGTTGAATTTGGCAGTGGGTTGCAGGAAGGAGCTGGGAAGCCCTGAAGATATTTGGACCTGGCGAGGAGGTGGTCGTTGGCTTATAACAAATTTGCATTCCTGTACATCAGCTCCGCGGGGCTGGACTGGAAAGGAGGCTTATTCATCATCCAGGGTGGAATTCGGGCCCTGGGGTGGCTGGCTTCCATTCCTCTCCCTTGCCCATGTAATCAATCATGTAAATAGCAACCAATCTGTAAGGAACAATAGAGTTGTGTCCTGCGTTGGTACTGTCCTGGCACAGCCAAGCTCCGTGGGCAGTGGGACTGGTCATGAGAAGTAGACGCACTCAAGTCTCGAAGCAAAGGAATGAACTGTGTCCCCTCCTCCATTAGTTCAGTGTTGCCACCCTAACCCCACTGTGATGGTATTGGGAACTAGGGCCCCTGGGAGTGACTAGGGTTAGATGAAGTCACAAAGGTGGGATCCTCCTGATGGGATTAATGGCTTCATAAGCAGAGAGGAGGGCTTCCCAGGTGGCTCAGATGGTAAAGAATCCGCCTACCAATGCAGGAGATGTGGGTTCGATCCCTGGGTCGGGAAGATCCCCTGGAGAAAGGAATGGCAACCCACTCCTGTATTCTTGCCTGGAGAATTCCATGGACCGAGCAGCCTGGTGCGCTACAATCCGTGGGGTCGCAAAGAGTCTTACATGCCTGAGCGACTAAGCCACAGCAATATCTGCAGCAGAGCAGAGAGGAGGAGAGTTGACCCTGCTCACATAAGGACACGGGAAGACGGCGGCCGTCTGCAAGCCAGGAAGAGTCCTCACCAGGAACTAACCGCGCCAGTGCCTTGATCTCGGACCTTCAGCCTCCTGAGCTGTGGGAAACAAATGTCTGTTGTCTAAGCCCCGAGTCTGCAGTGTTCTGTTACAGCTGCCTGGGCAGGAGGGTAACACAGAGGAGGGGGAGATGACTCACCGGGCAGTAACCTGGGATGGAGACCCAGGACAACACGATGAGAAGTCAGTGTCAGGTGGTTCAACAAGAAAATCGGGTGAAGTGATGGGAGAATGCACGGCTCCTCCTTCTTCCTTTTAGGAATAAAAGCCCTTCCCAAAGCTTCAGGAGGACACATGGCTACCAAGGTAGACCCCACTACCTTCTGCTGGGGGTGGTCACGTGACAGTTCTTGCTTGAGTGGGCGGTGCGTGTAGGGATGCGATCCACACCCTCACGGCCCTCAGATCCACTCTTCCTTGCCCTGGTCTAAGCGCTGATGTGGGGCTAAGCTTCTGTCTTACGGGCACGAACATCCCCAGGAGGTGACAGCAGGAGAGTGGCTGCTGGGTCCCTCCACCTGGACTGTCCACCCCTGAGAGAGAAGCTGGGCTCCACAGGTGTGAGCTGCCATCCGGAGGGGCCTGTTTGTTGCAGCAGCTGAGCCTGAACCTGACAGATCCAGGGGCTGAACGGGAAGTTTACCCCCTGGGGAGCTGTCCTCACCCTGAAAGGATCTTGTTTTACTCTTGGGAGGAGGTTTGCTGTGGATTCAGTGGCTTGATATCAAGGCAAGTCAGATAAGCTCTGCTCAGAGCTGAGGCCCGTGAGGCAATGCTTCTGCCTACACATTGGCCAAGATGTGTTCGTTTCCCTTGAGAAGCCTGGAATGAGCAGCTGATCCATCAGCGGTACCTGGGCTCCCAACAACCCAGGACAAGCACAGGACAGGAATATAATCAGACCTTTGTCTTTTCAAGACACTGAGATTTGAGGGTTGATTGTATTTTTTTTAACTGCATCAGAACCTCAACTGTCCTGACTGATGCACTGGCTGTGTGACCTTAAGTGGCTTACTGAGCGTCTCTGAGCCTCAGTTTCTTCAACCTCAATACCATGGAGACGTGAAGATGATGCTTCTGACCTAATTCATTTTGTGGACAGGTTGAGGAAAAACTGTATCTTTTAAGTGCTTAGCAGAGACCCTGGCACTGGCTGGTCTCCATCAGTTCTTCTGACTCTTGCCAGTTCTGATTGATCTGCACTCTGCCCCACCCCCACCCCCAGACTTGTCCACCTTTCCTTCTTCCTCGACTTTATTCCTGGACTGCTCGGTTTAGCAGGGGCCCCTGGGGTTTTGACGTGTGCTGTTTGACACCCAGGTGACATGTTACAAACTCCAGGAGCCTCTGTCAGGAAGACGAGGCCGCAACGCTCGTTAGTTCCTCTGAGATTGTAGATTTTTTAATTCTTTGAGCCCACCCTTTCCATTAGCTGAACTTTTATAGCTTGGAAAGAAGACAGAAAATTGTACACACTTCCAAGAACTCTTAAGGCCGTTTCCATGGCATACAGGGCTCATTATGCCCGTGCCTACATCCAAGTTTGGGACCCAGAGATTTTAAAAGCCCCACAGAGAGCTGGGCTTGCTCCGGGCCATCCAGTGTGCGGGACAGCAAAGGACACAGGCTCTGGGCAGGCAGCCTGAGTCCCGGCCACGGCTCTGCCCCTGATGACCTGCTGCCTCACCCTCGCTGAATCCTCTGTAAAATGGGATAATGACAGTGTCTGCTTCAGAGGCTGCTGTTGGGTGAAAGCAGTTAATCCGTGAAAAGAATTTAAGAGCCGTGACTGGCATGAAGCAAAAGCTCAGAAAATTCTAGCTGCTGTTATTAATATGATTATTTCCAGTTTGGATCTGGAATAGCCTGCCTTTCCCCTGCCTGCTTGCTCCTCCTGGAGGGCTTTTGCTGTTCATCCGATATTCTCAGCCACTGCTTCTGACATTCAGATGAGTCGGAATCCCCTATGTGGCAAGTCATGACAAACTTGCTAGAAAGAATTGTTCAAGTTCTGGAATTGATGAAATATGCAAATGATTCACTCCTTGCTTTATAAATTAGACTTGATTTGTAGATCAACATAGACAGCATATTAAAAAGCAGAGACAGTCCTTTGCCAACAAAGATCTGTACAGTCAAAACTATGGTTTTTCCAGTAGTCATGTACAGATGTGAGAGTCGGACCATAAAGAAGGCTGAGCGCCAAAGAATTGATGCTTTCAAACTGATGCTAGAGAAGACTCTTGAGAATTCCTTGGATGGCAAGGAGATCAAACTTGTCAATCCTAAAGAAAATCAGTCCTGAATATTCATTGGAAGGACTGATGCTGAAGCTGAAGCTCCAATCCTTTGGCCACCTGATGCGAAGAACCAACTCAGTGGAAAAGAGCCCGATTCTGGGAAAGATTGGGGGCAGGAGGAGAAGGGGACGAAAGAGGATGAGATGGTTGGATGGCATCACCAACTTGATGGACATGAGTTTAAGCAAACTCTGGGAGTTGGTGAAGGACAGAGAAGCCTGGCGTGCTGCAGTCCGTGGGGTCACAAAGAGTTGGACAAAACAGCGACTGAACAACAAAATACACTTTTTAAATTAAACCTAATTTTTTTTGGGGGGGTCACACCCCACAGCATGTGGGATCTAGTTCCCTGAGCAGGAATTGAATCTACACCCTCTGCAGAGGAAGCTACAGAATCTTAACCACTGGACTGCCAAGGGAAGTCCCAAGTTTCTTTGTAACTTGTAAGTTATTTCTTGCTTTATAATTTAGACCTGACTTATTCTCCCTCTCACAGCATCGTTCTCGCTTGCATGTGCTGATATGCCTTCCTTTTAATGGTATAAATCTTTTTGTTAAAAAGTATGTCAGTAAAACAAGTGAAGAAAAATTAGAAGATACAAATAAGTAAAAATGAGAAAAAGAGAATCACCGCAGCTGAGAGGGAAGCACTGTTGACCTGTGCACATGTCGCTTCTGTGCAGACGCTCATCGTAGAATTACACGGCTGACCTCTATTTCTCAGACACTATCCCTTTTGACGTCATTCTGAAACCCAGTTCTCTCTTTTTCCATGTAAGTCGCCGGCTCTCAGAATGTCACACGGGGAATCGTGAGGTGCACAACCACCCAGGGCTTTTGGGTGGTGGAGGCAGGGCTGGGAGAGGAGGAGGGGGCTGGCCAGGAGGTGGTCTCTCTGGAGCAGGGGCTACATCCTAGAGTGGGTTCCACCTCAAGTCAGCTGTTGGCCCAGGCCTTGGGACTGTGGGGTGGGCACAGCTTCCCTCTCAGGGCCCCCACTGGGCCAAGGGCACCTCTGCAGAGAAAGGAAGGGGTGGTTGAGAGCCCTGAGCAGGCTGGAGGAGCAGGCTGGTGGAGGGGACACGGCGGGGCGCCCACTGAGCCATCTGCCACCTGAGTCAGTCATCCTTTTCCTGTTCTGCTCATCCCCTCTCGCTCCTTGCCCAGGGCCCCTCTGAAGGAGCCAGTGGACTCCTCCGGCCTCTGACTTCCAGCTGAGTTTGGTCAATAAGGGGTTCTGGCAGGAGCAGAGGGTGGCAAGAGGGTGGAGTCTGGTGGGTGGGAGTGGGGAAGGCTCCCTGTTCTAGACTCAGGGCGCTTGTCAGTTTCCATGGACCCTGCCCTTCATCAACCTCTCTGCGGTTCCCCAGTCCATTGTGCCCACCCCGTCCTGCCAGCGCCTGGCCTGTGCAAGGGCTTGTGGTCCAGCGGGGAGATGATCAGATGCAGAAATAGGGCCCTGAGGGGCCCTGGGCTCCTGCCCACAAAGACATCAAAGCAACCCAAGGATTCTGGGGGTCTTCCTCAGAGGACACAGGAACACTGGGGAGGGACATCCCCAGGGAGAAGTGCCATGAGCCCAGCATCACCCCCTAAGAAGGGAGCTGCCTTAATCCACTGGGGTGAGGGCTTCTCCTGCCAGGCCTTGTGCTGGATTCCAGGGCCACTGTAGGACATGGGCAGGGGTGTCCACTTGCCTAACAGAGGTGCGTGCCAGCAGGCCAGGCAGAGTGCCGAGATGCAGAGGGGCAGACCAACGAGATCACTGCTGATGTGGACAGCCGTCCTGCAGGGGACACGCAGAGTGGTCACACCCGAGGTCAACACTGGCCACAGTGCGGCGGGTCCCACGGCTGACACTGGGCAGTGAATCAAATTGACCCCCACACTGAGAGACACTGCCCTTCCCCCAAAGAGGACACTGCTTTCCAGCCTTCTGATCAAGTCTGGGAGAGACCCCCCACTTAGAGCTCAGAACTCCTTCACCAGCAGTAATCACCGGGCCCCACCCCACGCCCCTCTGACAGAGGGAGGGCAGGGCTGAGGTGGCGACTGGCCTGAATTCCATAGCAGTGTTCTCGTTTGCAGTTTTTATCTGCAGAGATACTGTTTCTGTGTGGTGATGCTGGTTTTCTGTTTACAGTTAGAGGGGCAGAGTTTCCTTTCTAAAATACATGCATTTAAAAAGTAAAAGGAGAATCCAGTTAAATAAATAGGCTAAATAATTAAGGATTCAGTCCAGGAGGGAGGCCTGGCAAGACCAGCCGCCCTGGTCTCGTGATTTCGGACGTTCAAGAACCCTGTGGTCTAAAGCGATGGTTCTCAGAGAGGAGGCCCCGGCCAGCAGCATCATCTGCCCCCGGGAGCCTGTAAGAGATGCGCCGTCTTAGCCCCCGGCCTGGCACCCCAGGATCAGATCTCCCGGCCCCTCCCGTGGGCCCATCCCTGTCCCTGCTGGAGGGGTGGGGGGGGATTGTGACACTTTCCCAAACCTGAAAGCCGCTGCCCTCAGCCTGTGCTGTTCCTGCTCAAGAGGAGCAGGAACTACTTAGAAGGGAAAACGCTGAGCCAGGACCCCTGGGGCTGGCCTGGCCAAGGGCCCTCAACCACGCCGCTCAGAGACCTCGCAGCCTTCAGCACTCAGCTGACTCAAGATGGATGTCCAGGGCTTTCCAAACGGGTTCGCGACGCCCTGCTCCTTCAGGCTTTCCTCGAGGCCAGGTTCTCTGCTTATAGGTGCTGGCACCCGCCAGGGATGAGAGGAGGGGGAAATGATCACCACGAAGCAGGGGGCATCCAAGTTTTGGGGGCAGTTACCATCCCCCCACCCCCCGACTCAGACAGACGGTCTAGATCTCAGAACCCAGAGCAGAGGCTCATGGGTGACACTAACCTCCCCAAGAGCCATGCGCAGTGGTCGTTTTTATCCTCGTTTATTTATTTTTGAATGCTGGTCTTGGTGTACTATATTGATAACAGATCAGGGAGGATGGGCAAAGCTTTCCTTAAAGGGCCAGACAGCAAAGATTCTGTGCTTGCTGGCCATGTGTTTCTGTCGCAGCATCTCAAGTCTACCCCTGCGGCGTGCTCAAGGAAGCGTTCCTTGCGGGCCAGGCGACAACCGGGCCTGCTGGCAGTGATGTGCAGCCCCATCCGGCCCCTCCGCGCCCACCTGTCCCTCCCCCCAGGGGCTATCGATGGCCCGCCGCTAAGGCCTGCTCAGACGCTGCCCTCAGCGGAAGGGAGAAGCCCACCTCCACTGACCGGTCAAGCCTCTGATCCAGGACAGCTCCTCCAAGGACAGACCAGGGCCTCGTGACCGTGACCTTACATTTCAACCTCCCCACCCTGGGCAGTACTTCATCCCCACCAACTCCCAACACAGAGAGATACTGTCAGAGCTCTCAAGAAAAACCTCTGTGCCTCAGGGTTCATTTCCCAGGGAACCCGTGGCCCACCAGAAGCTGCCGCCAGCTATGAGAAAAACCCTGAGTGAGCCCGCTTCTTGGACTCAGGAGGCAGCCCCCAGTGTCCAAACTTGAGGACAAAGCAAAGTAGCGCCTGCCGGCCCCTCTCCCCCCGCCCAGAGGCTAGACGCTCTGCTGCGAACCCAGGATATCCAGCCCCAGGTCGTGCAGATGCTGGTGGGGCTCCGGGCCGGACCCCTAGCATGAGGCTTCCTTGGATTAACTTGCGAGTCTCCAACAGGTGGCAATGTTTACTGGGCAGGAACCTACCTAATTATCTCACAGATGCTCACCTGGAGCATCTCAGTCCTTCCCTCCTCCAACCTCTCCATCAGCCCTGAGAAGAGGAATACACAGCTTTTAAGTCCCCAGGTTCTCGAGAAGCTTAGACTGGACAGAAGAGATGCACTTGGCCTGTGGCAGCCCCTCTGAGCCAGCCCCCCAGGGAAGTAGAAAGTCCAAAGGGGTGTGGTTCAGTAACAGGAGACCATCTGCACGCTGACACAGGGACAGTGAAGTCACAGCCAACGATCATGAAAAGAGAGCGCCGACAGGCAACGGGATAAACAAACTGCGGTCCGTCCATACAGTGCAATGCTACTTGGCAATCAAAGAAACAAGAGCACAGATGAACTGCTAAAATAGTACGTGAAAGAAAGAAGCCAAACACGGAAGAATGCATGCTGGGTGGTTTCCTTTGGATTAGGGTCCTGAACAGGCAGGAGTAATCAATAGTGATAGAAAGCAGATTGGTGTTGCTCGGTGATGGGGAGGAGGGCTGCCAGTTGACAAGGGAGGCACATGCAGAGCTCAGAGGGTGGTAGGTGCTCCATCTTGATCTTGGTGGTGGTTATGTAACTGAACACCATCACCCAACTTGGTGAAAGGCATCGCCACGTGAGCAAATCTGGCTGGCATTTTAAGAGATGGAAACCAAGTCTTCTCCCCTTGAGAACAGGCCAGAGGTCGTGACTCACTTCGAACAAATAGAATTAGTGGAAATGACGGTGTGACTTCAGAGACCTGGTCATTAAAGACACTGCATCTTCTATTCTGGTCTCTCTCGGCTCATTCCCTCAGGGGGAGCCCTCGGCTCTACTGGGAGGATGCTCTAACAGCCTGTTGGAGGAGCCCTTGAGGGGAAGCACGGAGGCCTCCTGCCGTCGGCCACACCAGGGAGCAGCCCTTCCAGCCCCAGCTGAGCCATCAGATGGGGAGACAGCCCTGCCGTGCTCCAGCTGCGTCCTCACCAAACACCGGCCAAGCTGTCCCGGAGTTCCTGACCCTCAGAAACGAGGAGGTAGTAATTGTTGGCTGTTTTAAGCCACTAAGTTTGAGGTGAGTTGTCACACAATAAGAGGTGAGTGATAAGAGAGAAATGCTGTTTTCCTTGCTGCTGACCTGTCAGTACACAGTACGGTGCCTGGCACATAGTAGGCATTCAAATTAATATTGATGGGTGAATGACGAGTACATGAATTAAATTATAAAGAAAATAAGAACTATTGTTGGAATATTGTATGATAGCCTTAAGGGAGATGACAAAGCATTTGTTGTGGACCTACTATGTGCAGCCATTACCCCACATTGGTCTATTAACCTCACCAACAACCCCCAAGATGAATAGCTGCTGTCAATGTGCAGACGTGGAAGCTCTCTTGTGCTTGGAGGCCCTTTCCGAGGGCACAGTCTCCCTCACCACCAGCACCCCCACCCGAGCAGTGCCTGTGTCACAACCACTGACCCTGCACTGACCCATCATCATCACCCGGAGTCCATGCTTACATCAGAGTTCACTCTGGGCCCTGGCACAGACCTCCTCCATCCCTAGAGCCCTCAGTTCCTAGGAATGTCTTCTCATTGTAGAAGCATAACTGATGTTTGCTACACTGAATTTGAAGAGGGAAGAAAAATGATAGCGGGAAGAAGCGAAGTGCAAATATGAAACGTCAGCTCTCGGAAGAGGACACCAAGGCATGGAGAGGTTCCATGACTCAGACGCAAACCATGGGCTGGTCGCGACCCAGCTGAGCCGAGCTTGAGAAACTGAGATGAGCGACTTCTCATCGCTGGAGCTCCCCTATCCGTCACTGTCATGGTGTCGCTTTATTTTACTTTTTAACTGACTGCAGAGTAATAGACGCCTTTTTTTCATAGAGATTGGAAACTACAGAAGAGCCTAAAAATTTCACGTCATCTACCTTCTCCCTTAGCCAAGAAGAAAGCAGTCGTGTATTTGGTGTACCTTCTTCTGATCACCTATACCATTTTTATGTAATAAGAACGGGAATCATATGATGCATATTATGGGAAGGGTTTTTCAGCCTTGGCACGACGACTGTCATTTGGGCTGGATGATTATCTGTTGTGAGGGGCTGCCCTGTAGACGGCAGAGTGTCTGGTGGTACTCTGCTGCCTGCACATGCCAAGAGCTCACCCAACTTTTAACAACCGAAAATGTCTCCAGATGCTGCCATACAGACATTCCTCCCCAGCTGAGAACCAGCTACATCGTTGCCTGCTTGTTTCACCTCCTCAGATGCCATAAGTGTTTTTCTAAGCCATAGGCGTATTTTCACATAGAATGTTTTAATGGATGCTTGGATTGTGTCTAATCTACGGGCCATCGTCTATTTACCAACATTCTTGGGGGCATCCCTGCAGCTCCCAGTTTTACTCTGCTTGTTTTCAAACCCTGGGCATCACTTCAGTCTTCACGTCCACTGAGGAATATCTGCACTGTGTCTGGTCCAGAAAAATACAATTTTTCTTTGTTCTGCAGAAAGTGCCCCGGGAAGTCTGGGTGGACTGTGGCTTCTGTAAGGAACTCTCTGGCAGGAGGAACTGCTTTCAAAGACTTGGCAAGCACGGCCTTCACCTTGCTGTGGATTTCCTGTGACGAGCTGGGGCCCTGAGATGCTAAACAATAGAGCCTCGGTGGCACGACCTCTTCCCTCGCTGCTGGAAGTCACTACAAAAAGCTCAACCCTGCTTTCGCAACCAAGCTGCTCAGAACTAATTTAAAACTTTTGATTAAGCCAGCATCTAAAATGGCAGGCTCAGGCTATTCTTATTTCCTCTGAGTAGTTAATTACAGAGCAACTGGTCGACCTGGCCAGTGTATTGGATGAAATGCCTCAAACAGGGCTCCCTGGGGAGCCTGGAGTTGTAATGGAGAGAAGCTTGGACTGGGGGTTGGAAAACCTGGGGTGCTAGTCCTGCAGTGTGGACTTAGGAGGCTTAGAACCTGTGTGAGCCTCAGTTTCCTCATCTGTAAAATGGGAGTAACATCTCCCGTATCCAACGCCCAGAGATCTTGGGAAGGTCCCATGAGTTTCTGTATCTGTAGATGCTTTGCAGAGTGTCACACCTTACAGAAATGTCAGCAACCGATGGGAGACTTACGTCAGGAGCAGGCTTTGTAACTATGATGCTCCTCCTCAATTAGATACTGTTTCCCTCAGGATTCAGGGCAGGAAAGAGAAGTCATTCTAAGAAGTCAGATAATGACAAGTGTTAGGAAGGATGTGGAGAAGGTGGAACCTTTGTATTCTGCAATGGGAAGGGAATATGGTATGGCTACTGGTAAATCATCTGGTGGTTCCTCAAACAATGAAATGTAGAGTTACCACATGACCCAGGAGTTCCACTCGAGTACACACCCAAGAGGACTGAAAACATCCGCCCACATGAACACTTGTACACAAACAGTTACAGCAGCATTATTCCCTAGAGCCGAAAAGTGGAAGCAACTCACATGTCCATCAACAGAGGTGAATGGATGAATGGAATGTGGTCCATGCCCACAAGGGAACAGAACTCAGTCACCGAAAGGAATGGCACACGACACAAGCTACAGTGTGGGTGAGTCTTGAAAACACTCTGCTGAGTGAGGGAAGTCAGACGCAGAAGGCCGCTCAGCATGATTCCATGTATACGGGGTGTCCAGAACAGACAAATCCATACGGACTGAGAGCAGGTTGAGCGGTTGACTGGGCTGGGGGATGGGGAAATAGGAAAGGTTGCTAAAGCGTACGGGATTTCTTTCTGAAGTGGTGAAATGTTCTAAACTGCCTGTCACGATGTTTGCACACATCTGTATAAAGCAGCCAGGTTGAGCAAAGTCTTGGGCGATACAGAAAACGGTGCTAATTTTAGTTCTGATTTTCAAGTCAAGTGGGGATGACAGTGGCTTGTGCCTTTGTGTGTGATGTTCCTGTCACAGCGTCGCAGGGAACATACAGCAGATGCTCAGAAAATAAAGGCCGCCAAGTGAGAGAAGGGACAAGTGGGTGAACAGAGGACGGAAACCCTGCTATATGTGGCTTATTCAATGATAATGGACGAATCTTAGCAATACCACGAAGGAGGCGGGAAGAACTGAGAGACTGGGATACACACAGACACTATTGATACTATGCATAAAGTACATAACTAGTGAGAACATACAGTATAGCAGGGAACTCTTTTTAATGCTCTGTGGTGACCCGAGTGGGAAGGAAGTCCAAAAGGGAGGGGATATATGTGTATATATGGCTGATTCATTTTGCTGTACAGTAGAAACTGACCCAACATTGTAAAGCAACTATCCTCCAATAAAAAATTAATTGAAGAAGAAAAAAAAATAATAACATGACACTAACATTTTCAGTTCCTTTCTTTGCTGAATGTTATTCCATGCAGGAAATCTGTTTTGCTTCTTTAGATCTCGCTAGTTTACCCAAAAGTCAATAATAAAAATGATTTTTTACATATGCATTCAATCGCTACATGCTAGAGCACTTCACTCATACTGAGACGTGGGTCCTAGTGTTATTTCCATGTTATAAATGAAGAAATGGAGCATCTCAGCTGCTCTAGTGATGTAACGGCCTGAGATATAATCACATTAGCAAAAGATTGGAAACAACGCCCAACAAGTAGGCACTGTTTAAATGAATGATGGTATATACTTTGGGTAGAATATGATTTAGCTGTTCAAACAAAGAATAAGGCAGGTATTTATACACTGATATAGAGGTATCCCCAAGATATAGTAATTGAAAATAAAAATAAAAGCAAGAGAGAGCATAGCATGTGTTGGATGCTATTATGTATTTTCTGGTACATGTTCTGGTTTTATCTGGAAGGATATTAAGCAAATAGTAAAAGTGGGTGCTTCCAAAGGGGCGTCTGAGAGGCTGGGTGTGTTGTCAGGAGAGGTGTGTGTATGCTGCAGTAACGAACAACCGCCTAAGTCTAAGTGGCTTAAATGACTGAGGTTTGGTTCTCATCTGTACAAGACGGACACAGGACAACAGGGGCTCTCTGGTCATAGATCACTCGGATGAAGGCTGACGGAGCCGTCACCATCTCTGACAATGCTGGTCATCCGAGAGCTCTGATATGCTGACAGTGAGCTCCAGCCTGGAAGTAACACACGTCACTTATTTTTTTTGCTTGTTTGTTTTGAGTCACGCTGTGAGGCAAGTGGGATCTTACTTCCCCAACCAGGGACCAAACCCTCACCCCTTACATTGGAAGCACGGAGTCTTCACCACTGGACCATCAGCGATGTCCCTAACACGTCACTTCTGCTCATAAGTCCCTGGTCGGCCCTTGTCACGTGATTCCCCAGCCACTGAGGGGCCAGGAGATGGAAATCTATGTGCACCTGGGGGTGGAGAACCTCTGTGCAGTATTAGTGCCGGCCACCCGGGAACAGACGTGGGCGGGAGGGTAACTTTTTCCCCATAGACCCTTGCAAACATTTGAATACTTTTCTTGGGCATATACTGCCCAAGCATGAACGGAAATGTCTAACAAGCGCCTCTATCGGAGTAAAGTAACAGGCAAAGTGGGCATAATTTCCAGGGAATCTAGAACCGAGAGGCCACAGATTTCGCCAGTTGAGAGGGAGAGGGATCAGTGCAGGCTATTTGACTTTCATGGTGCATTTAAAGAGCACCTACTGTGTGCTGGGGTGGGCTCTGTAATGGAAACATGAAAGAGCTCAGAGTCAACTGGAGGGAAGCTGGGACACTTGGGTTCAAGCCCAGGCTCTCCCTGGGTATCCTCATTCGTGTCACCCATTTACAAATGGGCCTCCAAGCACCTACTATGGACGGTTACACCGAGGGGTTTGAGGGTGGCGTGAACGGGGATTCTCTGGTCCACAAGGCACCTCACAGGTGGAAACAGGTGTGCATCTTCACCCGCCCCGCCCCCCAACACGTTTGCAACAGGACATAGAGCCACCTCTGGGAGACCTCCATCCTCCCGTTTTCCCCTCCTTCCTCTTATTTCCTTCTTTCTGCTAATGGACTGACTCTCTGGGGTTAATCAGACCACTTTTCATTCTGTTAAACAGCATCATTTTTGATCTCTCCACTCAACAAATCTGCACAAGCCACGTTAGAAGTTATTTGTGGAGCATAATCTGCTTAGTATCTTATCAAAACTTTGAAAGCTGTAATTCAGTTCAGATGGGGCACTTGGGGGCTGCAAAGGGGGAGGGAAAAAAGAATGTCAGAATGCTGGGATTATCAAGATTTGGATTAGCAGGCAATTTCCTGAGTTCGCCGACTTCATAGATGAGGTCAGAGAGGTCCGTTCTGAGTGGAGCCCATTAATCTCCGTTGTTAGCGAGGAAGCGTTGGAAAGTGCAGGTGTTAACAGTCTCCGTGTTATTTTTGGGAGAATGTGGATTGAACACCCGCAGGAAGTGTACTATTCCCTTGCCAGCATCCTGGAGTGTTATTTTAGGCAGCAGAACTGAGGCTTGTGAGCAGAAGCTGGCTTTCAACACACCTTTAAGGCAAGAAGGGTACTCTGCAGGCAAGAATTCTGCTGCAAAGGTGGGGAAAATTAAAATAATCAATGTGCTCTGCAAGGATGCTCATAAAGGTTGTCCATAGACCTCTCCAGGAGAGCAACAGCCTCAGCTAGGTCCATCTGACTCGGCGGAATACGTGGACCCGTCCTAGTTCTCTGCGTCAGATGGGCTAGTCTGAATGAAACTAGCCTGCACGCACACACACACACCCCAACTCAGCGTGCACACCTCTGCCTATATAAGGGCTGTTTCCCCTCTAATTTGAGGAGTTTACTATTTAAATATAGATTATAAATTCTAAATTACAAAAAAAAAAAAAAAAAAAACGAAAGTGTGTTCAACCTTCCTGAAAGGCTGTGTTGGAAATGCAATGGAATTTTCTCTTTTGGCTCCCACCCCCCAGCTGCACAGCAATTTGGAGTGAACGTCAAGATCATAAATTCTTAATGCCCAATTGCCAGGCTTCTGGCTTCCCAGCTGGGGGCCCTTGGGCAGATTTCTTACCCTCTCTGTGCCTTAGTTTCTCCATCTGTAAAATGAGGGAGGACGTAACTGTAATAATGTGTCTATCTAAAAAGGTGGTTGTGTTGAACTAACGTGAGTACAGGCACACCTTGCAGACATAGTGGCTTCAGATCCAGACGCTGCGAGAAAGTGAACATTGCAATGAAGAGAGTTACACAAATATTTTTATTGCTCGTGCATATAAAAGTTATATTGTACACCTGAAACCAATATAACATTGTAAATCAACTCTGCTTCAATAAAAAAGTGATGTTCACACTGTGCTGGAGTCTACTGGATTGCAATAGCATTACTAGTATTATTACTATTACAAGACCATAGTCTTAAAAAAACAATGTGCAAGGTAAAAAGCAATTCTTACCTTGAGTAAAAATATTTCATTGTTAAATATTTTATTGTTAACAATGCTATAACATCAAAGTAATAGCAAATGTCACTAATCACAGATCACTATTACAAATACAATAAGTTCAAAATATTGAGAGAATTAGCAGAATGTGACACAGAGACTTGGATTGAGCGAATGTTGTTGGAAAAATGGCGCTGATAGATTTGCTCAGCTCAGGGTTGCCACAACCTTACTTTATACAAAATGCTGATACCTGCGATGCGCAATAGAGTGAAACACAGTAAAATGAGGTACGCCCGTAAACCACCTGGAGCAGCACCAGGAGCGCGGGAGGTGTGATGTGAGCTGGTTTTGAGGATGACAGTGGTGATGGTCACAGTGATGAGGGTGAAGGTGGTGACGGCGATGATGTGATTGATGATTATCCTGGTCCACGTGGGTGGCTAGGACAGAAGACCCTAGATGGGGTGACTTATAACCATCTATTTCTTATGGTTCTGGAGGCTGGGAGGTCCAAGATTAAGGTGCTGGCAGATTTGGTGTGTGCTGAGAGCCCACCTCCTGGTTCATAGAAGGCCGACTTCTTGCTGTGTCCTCGCATGGCAGAAAAGGCAAGAGACCCCTGCATCTTCATTAAGGGCACTAACCCCATTTATGAGGGCTCTACCCTGAGGATCTAATGACCTCCAGGCCCCACCTCCTAGTACCCACCCCCCTGGGGATTAGGTTTCAATGGGTGGATCAGGAATATGGATGGGGTGGGGACACAAACATCCAGTCTATAGCAATGTGGCTCCCTGTGTTTAAATGCATGATACACACAAGCTGTGGAGTCTAGGAATATATACGGGGTGGGTATTCATGCAGCTTGTGTTCTTATATCCTGAGACTACTAATTAGAGAGATCACTTGTGGTTAGCTGTCAACCAGCAAGCCCCACTGAATGGATTAAAATATCTCCCAGGGCTTGATTAGGACCTGGGAACACTTGGTTAGAGAGTCTGTGGTCATTTCTAAGGACAAGGGACTCCAGCCCCTTCCTGAGGAACACAGGCTCCACTGTGTAGATTTCTCTGGGAAAGTGAGATGGACAGTGCATTTCCCACGCACAAGAAGACCATCTATGCAAAGAGATGGGGAGAAGCAGAGAGCCCTCTGGCCTCATGACAACCTGCGAGAGAAGATGCTGACCCTGCTGTTTCACAGACAAGGAAACCAAGTCCTGGAAAGACCACACATGGGGTGGAGGGGGCAGGCAGGGTTTGAAGCTGTCTACAGAAACCTCATCTCAAGCCAGTCACACCAGGGGACAGCGTGTGTTACTCTGCCGAGTGCTGCTGCTGTTCAGTCGCTCAGTCGTGTCCAACTCTTTGTGACCCCACGGACTGCCGACGGCCAGGCTCCTCTGTCCATGCGATTCTCCAGGCAAGAATACTGGAGGGGGTTGCCATTTCCTCCTCCAGGGGATCGTCCCGACCCAGAGATTGACCCCACATCTCCTGCATTGGCAGGAGGATTCTTTACTACTGAGCCAGCTGGGAAGCCCTGCTATCTGTGGTGGCTGCCAAGTCCAGAGTTGGCATTCTCAATCTTTCTGCCAGGGTGTCTCAGACCCTGGTTCAGGAGGTTCTTCTTCAGGCAGATGTTACAATGCAGATTCCAGCTGTGGCCCCGCAGATGTGCTCAGCTTGGAGGTCCAGATGTGGGCGAGGAGTCTGCACTGCACCACGGCCCCCAGGTGAGAGGACTGAGGGACACTGCCCTTGGAGAAACATGGATTTCTACTCCACTGCCGCTGGTCTTCAGCCACAGTCTGGGTTTGCTAAAACAGCAGGCCAAAGGGACCAACCCTTTCAAGTGGACTTTGTTGAGACAGTTGATGTCCAGCATAGAGGAAGGCAGATAAAGAAACAGCTCAGTAGCAGAAGATGGAACTGCAAAGCAGGCTCCACTGCTTCTTAGCCGGAATGTCACTTTGAGCCTTAGTCTTTTCATCCGTAAGATGGGTGCAACGGTCCTTATACGGTCAGGGTCCAGGAGATGAGGCTTCTGAAATACGCTATGTGTCCACCACTAATGACCCTCATTCCCAGAGCCTTCAGCCCCTTCTTCCTGTCCACACCAGAGAACACGTCCCCAGGTGCGTGCCCGGCCTTCTCTGGGGAGGATAACTCAGCAGGCAGGGTCAGGGTTGGGGACTCATCAGTCCCACCCAAGCCCATTGGAAGCAGCAGCTTCACGTAGAGGAGGCTCTAATTACCTCACACAAGGAGGCAAATGGGGGATAAAATTACTGGCAACTCGAGTCATAAATACTTACTTTCCCTTTTAACGTTTTTACGATACTCCCTCTTTTCAGATGCAATAATTTACCCTAATGTGTTCCTCCTGCTGTGTTCTCCACTCATCTGACATGTGTAAATGTCGGGACAGCAGAACCAGAGTAAATCACATTCTACTGATTCTATGCATTTCATTCTATGGTGCGATGCTGAAGCCGCATCAGCTTTACCTGCCAGCGTGAGGACGGAGAACACCAGACTCTGCCCTCTGTGTTATCTTGATGAACAGGACATAAATTTTAACTCCCGCAACTGGAAGAGTACCAAAATGCCATCGAGTTGGTCTGGATGTTTTTTAAGGAGTTGAGATGGAACATATTTGTCTCATCCCGTTCACCCGGGGAGTCATGGATCAGTGTCTAGTGGGCCTGCCTCTAAACACTTAACGAGAGAACTTCGGGAGGACATGTGGAGAGAGAGGCTACTTGTTTTCTAAGATCACATCGTATGGGAAAGTTTCACAAATGGAATTTTGTTGAGGTCTGATGTCATTTAAAGAGATAGACAGTGTCTCCATTGGGATTAGGCTCCAATGAGGAAGACAAAACAAACAAAAATAAGTAATGGATGGTGGCTTAAACACACCATATTTGATTCTTTAGCATAAAAGAAGATATTCAAGGGTGGTGTGGTGCTTCCATGAGTTCAACAGGGGACAAGACTCCTTTCAGCCTCCTACAGGGTGGCCTTCCTCCTTATGGTCCAAGATGGCTGCTGAGCTCTGGCCATCACATCCAAGTTTCTGATGGCAGGATGGAGGGAGAGAAGAAAGTCCATGCCTTCCTTCTTTTTAGAAAAAAAAACAGTTTTTTAGAACTATTTTTATTTTTAGTATTTTATTTTTGGCTGTGCTGGGGTTGTACTTGCTGTGCGGGCTTTCTCTAGTGGCAGTGCACGGGCTTCACATTGCCCTGGCTTCTCTTGTTGCAGACCACGGTCTCTAGGACTTGTGGGCATCAGTAGTTTTGGCACGTGGGCTCAGCTCTTGTGGCTTCTGGGCTCTAGAGCACAGGCTCAGTAGTTGTGGTGCTCGGGCTTAGTTGTTCCATGGCATGGGATCTTTCCGGATCAGGGATTGACCTCACATCTCCTGCATTATTTCAAGCAGCTTCTTTACCACTGAGCCACCAGGTAAGCCCTTGTTATAATTAATGAGTCAATACTGATACATTATCATTAATGAAACGCCATACTTTATTCAGGTATGTATGTAAGAGTTGGAATATAAAGAAAGCTGAGCGCTGAAGAATTAATGCATTTGAACTGTGGTGTTGGAGAAGACTCTTGAGAGTCCCTTGGACTTCAAGGAGATCAAACCAGCCCATCCTAAAGAAATCAGTCCTGAATATTCATTGGAAGGACTGATGCTGAAGCTGAAACTCCAATACTTTGGCCACCTGATGTGAAGAACTGACTCGTTGGAAAAGACCCTGATGCTGGGAAAAATTGAAGGCAGGAGGAGAAAGGGATGACAGAGGATGAGATGGTTGGATGGCATCACCAAATCGATGGAAGTGAGTTTGAGCAAGCTCCGGGAGTTGGTGATGGACAGGGAAGCCTGGCGTGCTGCAGTCCACGGGGTCGCAAAGAGGCGGACATGACTGAGCAACTGAACTGAACTGATACTTTCTTCAGATTCCCCAAGTTTTCAGCTAATGTCCTTTTTCTGATTGAGGCTTCCATTCAGGGCCCTCACACTTGACACTTGGTCACCAAGTCCCCGTAGGCGCCTCGCCTCTTGGCTGAGACAAACAGTTCATGCCCCTCCCTTCTGAGGAGACTTCCCAGAGGTGCCACATGACGTGTCCTCTTGCTTCTCATTTCTCTACATGACCTCAAGTAGTCATATGGCAATGCCCAGCTGCAAGAGAGTCTGGAGGTGAGTCTTCCTTCCCGGTGCCATGTGGATGGCAGAGGACTAAGGAAGAGGTGGAAAATGGATCCTGGGGACAAAGAACAGCTCCTGCCATGGAAGGGTCTTAGGAGACCACCCTGGTGGGCCTTCGATGTGTTCCTAACAGCCCCAGTGGGCCAGGAAAGGTAAGCAGTTACCCTACGGTCACTCAGCAGGGCCCGGAGAAGAGCCCATCAACTGTCCTTTCCCATCTCCCAGGCTCCTCCACACTCTCATCCGAGCAGATTCCAGCTATCATCCTCCTCTCATGTCAAGCCTCCATTCAGGCCCTGCAGCCTTCAGGAAGGCCTCCCTCATCCCTGTCACCCTGGGCTGGATCGAAAGGACAAGATGATGTGTTCTCCATCAGGTCTGCTCGGTGAGTGCTCCCTGTGGGGCCAACTTTGTTTGCTCAGGGCTCCACACTATCTCCTGGAACTCTCAGAGCCATCTCACAGAGCAAGTGTGATTATTCTCCTAGCTTCAATATAAGAGGTGGCTGAGGGCTGGCTCAAGGTCCCAGTCGGCTCGGGATGGACCTGGGTTCCCAGGCAGACCCATCTCCGGAGCCCACGCACAGAAGTAGTGTCACACGGCGTAGGGCTGGGCCGCCCGTCTCCCTCACGCAGGGATGGGGCATCTGTGGTCTCTGGGAGGCTCTCCCAGCTCCTGAGGGTCAGCAGGGCTGGCTCCTGCTTGGGGACCCAGAGGACCCCTGCCCCTGCCTCTCTGGCCCATTCTGCCCCCGTCCCAGCTCTGCACGGTCGTCACACGACGGTCTTCTCGGTGTGGATGGGTCTAAGTCCCAATCTCCTCCTCTCGTAAGGACACGAGTCATCGGATTAGGGCTCATTCTAACCCAGCACGACCTCATCGTAACTTGATTAGACACGATTTCCAAATAAGGTCACCATCACGGGTCCTGGGGTTTAGGACTCAAGCACACTCCAACGCACCCCAGGGAGCTGGGAGGAGAGCTCCCCCCATCAGCACGGTCCACTGGCCTGCCGGCTTGTTTAGCTTCTGCAGCAGAGTGTCAGCGAGAAACTCGTGTCGCTCTCGAACGGGGACCTGAGAGGGCTGAGTAGGGGAGGATTCGCGAGGGACCTACAAGGGGTGGTGCAGCCACCTCAGCATGAATGGGGGGCTGCTCAGCTGGCTGAGGGGCTGGCGGGAGGAGTTCCCAGCACCCCTGGAGTAGAGGCCTCCCGGGAGAGAGGCCTGTCTGCGGGAGCTGGGGCCTTCCCCAGAGGGACATGGACGACGTGAGCCTGAGCAAGGCCCACGGGCTCCCCACCAGCTCTCCCCCACCCCCTGCTCTCTTGCTGGTGCTTTCATTGGCTGAACTCACACGGAAGCCAGGCCAGGGGAGCTCCATTAATACTGGGCAGTGTGTTACATGTCACAACCTCCAAGGGCAGAGTGGAGAAGAAGGGGTGGTGGGAGGGGAGGGGTCTACCCAGGGTCTAAACCACCCTGAGATGTGCTGACCGCCAGGGCTCATGGTATGGCTCCCCTGTGGCCGGGGTGCAGGCAGGTAACCTGAGACCAGCCCCAGCCGAGATGCCTGGCACCGACATCCCAGTCTGCAGGTGAGGCTCCCTGGGGGTCGCTGTGGGGCCACCAGCCTGGTTCAGGATTTCATTTCCAGGCTCTCATCCCACATCTCACAACCTCCTAGAGAGTCTGTGTGCTCGCTAACATGCTTTTCTAAATGCCTTCGCTCCCAGGACAGGCCAGAGTGAAGGTCTTGTTCCAACCTGGATTCCTAAGTGATGTCAACCCGGGTAAATGGTCTGGATCTCCCCCAAGGGAGAGACCTCACCCTCGGCCGGGCTTCTGAAGACACTTGGAGTGGAGGGGCTGTTCCCAGAGGTGTGAGCAGGGGCTACCAGCAACTCCCAGAAGGCACAGACACACTCAAATCTGAGTGGGGAGAAAACGCTTTCAGAGCCCGGTGGAGCCCCGGACCCTGTGAGAGAGAGTGGCGTGGGCAGAGGGGACGTTGCTGCCGCAATGCCGCAAAGGAGGGTGACCAAGAAGAGTCTGATGTCTCTCAGTGTCCACCCCTGCCCCAGCCTCCTGCTGCCTCCCCTGTGGAATCCCACCGCGCGCCGGAGAGAAGAGATCCTGGGAGCCCAGTTGCACTGTCTTCCTCCTCGGGCTCAGCAGGACACAGGGCTGGGGAGAGTGTGAGGCTGAGCAAACCCCTTCCCTGGGGGGACAGACACCTGCTGTGGCTGCCGGGCACTCTCCAGAGCTTCACCCACATGACCTTGTCCAGCCTGGACCGTGTGCAGCCTCTGAGACGTGATGGCGGGCTGCAGCTCAGGCACCTGTCCAATGCCAGGCCGGAAGGACAGCAACCCTGTTTGCACTCACAGCAACCCTCGTGGCTAAGCAAGATGTGCATCTTGTCCCCTTTTTCAAGACAGAGAAAACAGACTCCGAGAGGCCAGAGTCACTTCTTGAATGTGTGTCGATCAGCAGAACAAGGGCTGGAACAAGCACCCTCAGGCTTCAGGAACTCAGCCCGACACAGGGTCCTCTCTCGTCAGGTCCAGCCCAGGATGTGGGATGGGCAATCCACTCCATGTGGTCACTCCAGAACCCAAGGCCCATTTTCCTAGGGTCGTGGAGTCTCCCACTGGATCCCAGTGTCCACTCAGTGGCCAGGGGATGGTGGAAGACAGTGGAAGTTTAGGGGCCAGCCTGGCTGTGGCAACAGGGCGCTCCTTCCTGTATCTGTCGGCTGGAACCCAGTCTCGGGGCCCTACCTGACTGCTGGGGTGGGGGATGAAGTGCACTGTATGCCGGGAGGCAGGGGTGACATCACAGACTCCATGGGGCATCTCCGGTGGGCACCATGTTGGGGGCAGAGTGGAACCACGTGGCTGGGGAAGGGGAACTCAAGTCATGAGGTAGGGGGTGAGGGGCAGGGCCCAACGTGCGGCCCTCCTGAGCCCTGGCTTTGGAAGCCATTGAGGGGAGACATGACAGCAGACTAATTGATGGGTGAGGCCGCTTAGCTGGTGACCTGCTCCCATGCTCTTCCGACCCCCATAGCTGATTCAGTGTTATCAGCGGTGGCAGCTCTGGAGCCTCCATCTCCAGGCAGGAAGGCGCTCTGCCACTGCCCATTCTTCTCAGAGATGCTTTGAGATGCAGGTCCACGGGCCTCTGGGTCCGGGGTCTGCAGAGCCAGCCCCTCACCTGTGCTGGGCAAGTCCAGCCCGGCCTTTCTCCAAGGCACCTGGGAGCCACCCCAGGCAAGTCACCACAGGGCCGGCTGCAAGTCAGGCCTCCTTACAAATTACCCCGTGAAATCTAAAAGCTTCAGCAATCCCCAGGATTACGAGGAGCCCGGGCGAGGCCTTGTTAGGACGGGCCTCCGTGAGAGCATGGAAGGTATTTACATTTGTTGAAGGGCTCATTTTGGTGAAGGATGACAGGGCCTCAGCCCCGGAGAATCATGTGTGCATGAGGTTTTTTTTTTGCAGCAAACACTCAAACTCTCCAGAGGTCAGATGCAGTGCAGAGCAGAACCTCACTCAGCTTCAGGAAGGGTCTTGTTGTGGGTGGGTCTCATTGTGGGCGGAGTCTCATTGTGGGCTAACCCGGTGCCCGGTGCCAACCTTCGTCTGGATTTTGGTGCCTTCCAGTTCTGTCTTCTGTGAGCTTGGCAAAGGTGACACCAGGGACCTTTTCATGGGTTCCAATTGGATTCAGCAAGTGCCTCGCCTGATGTCCATGCCAGGCACCTTCCATTCCCTGCTCTGAGGATCTTCCTGGCCTTGGGGGCCCAGAGGTGCCGTAGGATTTGCCCAGAGCCTATCCCTGCATAACTGAGAGAGTTCTTGCAACCTGGATGAATCATTGGCCAATGAGCAGCAGAAGCCAGTGGATAAATGTCCCTCCTTTCTCCTCCTTGAATGAGCGGTCCTGAGCAGCAACTGTTCGTATGGACTTTAGGAAGATGGTCTCATAAAACCAAGTGATGGCTGGTTCTTAATACCAGGTGCTGATCAGTTCAGACCGGACCTTCCTTCTGGTTCTCCTTGCCCTCACTTCCGCCTCCTGGAGTTGTACCTCCTAAGAAGGCAGGATTCTGTAAGCCTTGCCTCGGGCTTTGGTTTCTGGGGAACATGCACACACACACACACTTGCGCACATATTGACACGGTGCTCTCAGTTCTGGTAAGTCAAGGGGTCTTTCCTTCCACAAAAAGATCAACATGGCTCTCACCCATCTTGGAGACTATGGTTTCTATGGTAGAGATGGATGAACTGTCCTGGAAACCATTCCCCTTCACTCCAGGGCACACAGACACCCACATCTCTGGCCTCCCGTGCCACTAGGGGTGATGGAGCGTGAAGATATTGGTGTTGACTGCTCTGCATTGGATCCATAAGACATGAATCTACAACCTTCCACTCACTACCTGCTGAGTGGAGAGACCTCCAAGGACTAGGAGGAGGCAAACGCAGAAGACAGGAAGGAGGAACGTTTCCAGGAAAGATGCCCAACTGTGGAAATCAAGTCAGCGCTGGACTGCTGTGTGAGCAAGAAATAAACCTCCGTGCATGAACCTCTCAAACACAGGGGCCGTGTACTACGGCAGGAAGACCATCCTCGTGAGTCTGACCTGCAGACTGCATGGAGTACATCTCTATGCACCATCCCACTGAATCTTCACAGAGGAAGCACAATTCGTATTAAAACTGGACTGCTGTGGAAATTGAGGTATAGGAGTTTGCAGAATTCAGACGTTCACATGGTGAGCAAGTGGGGGAAAGGCGCTCTGGAACTTTAGTGCTAAAAAGAACTCTTGCCACATGAAGCATGCCCTCCTCCACTTGACAGATGAAGAGACTGAAGTTCAGAGAGGACCAGTGACCTGCTTGAAGTATCACTCAGTTCCCTGGAGTGCTGACAGTGAGTCCTCCAGCCTCCGGACCTCCTATGCCCTTTCTAAGGCATTGGGGACAGACACGTGTCTTCACAGCCCTTGGCTGTCTCTTCTAGGGGTGGGGGGGTGGGGGGGAAGCAAATGGTCCTTTTCTTGAAGGCAATGACCAAACAGATGAATCAGACACATCCAATGATGCGGTGCTGAGGCCAATGGACATCGGGCAGAGAAGGGGTGATGTTGTGGCAAAGGGCATAGTCAGAGAGTTCGAACCCATTCCTCTACTGACTAGCTATGTGGTGTGGGATAAGTGACTGAACCTCTCTGTGCCACAGGTCCTCATTTATAAGAAGGCTAGCCGTGGAGCCCACTCAGCACAGCTGTCCCATAGATTCTAACAAAGTTGTCAGATGAGCTACTGCGTGTTGCCAGCACATGGTAAACCCTCAAATGTTAACTATTATTATTGTTGAAATTTGCTGTTTGGCCAGTTGCAAGACTATCACAGTTTATTATCTCACTCTGTCCCTGCCCAGGCCCTTTTTCTTTGTCCCTCCAAAGTTCTTAACTCACTTCCCAGCTTCAAAAACCCATGGTCACACACTGACTCCCTTCTCCTCTCATTAAAGTAAGCTTTCAGGAAAAGATCTAATATTAGTTGATAATGTAAATCACTGAGCTGCCCTGCCCTGCCCAGGGAGCCTGCACCTGAGTTTTCACTGCAGGTGTGGTGGTACACCCCCTGGGGTGGGGGTTTGGTCTGGGCTGGCAGACAGGGGGCAGAGGCGGGGGACAGGAGCCCCTCCTGGAGTGTCAGGTGGACGTCCCCACCCTGCTCCCTGCCTGGATGCCCTGGACCGTGTATCCCATCAGGCACTTGGGGCTGAGTCATCTGATGACAGGGATGCCCTCAGCCTTCTCTCTGAGCCAGATGGAAAGCTCATAACATGCACCTCAGCTTGCCTCTGTGGTTTTTCTGTTTTGCTCATTTCCCACAACAAGGTCCTCAGGAGGATGAAGTCCTGGTGGGCTGATTCCTGGAAAGGGTGGGGCAAGAGCAATTATCTTTGGGGCAACAAGACAAACTTTTCCAAAGAAGGGAGTGGAATGTTGGCAGAGGTGGGAGAGGAGGGTGCAAAACACTCCACCTGAAAGTGATTGAACATGATCCGAGGAGACCTGGGTTTTCCCTGCCGCCTCCATGGCAACCGTCACCCACCCATGCTCCACTCACCCATCCATCAGTCATCCAACCTTCCTTCCATCCATCCCTCCATCCAACCATCAGCCATCCATCCTTCCTTCCATCCATCCATCCATCCAGTCTGGCCATCTGTCAGTTATCCATCCTTCCTTCCATCCATCCACCCAGCCCAGCCATCTGCTGACACAGTTATTGAAGCATTAGCTATGGGCTAGCACTGTGCCGGGCACTGGAAACTTGATGCAGACGCTTCCCCCACACCCTCGGCTCACTGTCCAGTGGGGCACCCACAAAAGTAAGGATTCAGATGGGCTCCCCCCAAAGCACACCCTGAGGGAGGGAATGAAAACAGTGCATCTGGAAGATGGCCCCAGGGAAACCACCACGGGAGAGGGGAGAAATGAGTTGGGGAATTGAAGGCACCACAGAAGAGATGCACACCTGGAGCCCCACCCTGCTGGAAACCTCCTGCAGGAAGGCTCGAGGAGTGTGCCTCCGAGAGTCGTCCCAGCTGAGAAATCACAGAGCCGGGGCCGCGACCACCACTGGTCAAGGGCTCCTCCTGGGGCACCAACTCCACTGAGCCACCCATGGGCTTGGGGAGGGGCAGCACCCATCTTTTTACATCCGTGCAGACATAAAACGATTCTGGAAAGACAAGCAGAGACCACAGCCAAGTGGGGCTGTGCATGGGCTCGGGACACACAGATCCACAGCCACCCCAGAGGGAGGCAAACAGCAGAGACAAGACATGGGCAAAGCCCAAAATAAAATGCCCTCTCAGGAATTATCAGGCATCTGGGAGACTCCTTTGTAAGAAAGTGCAGAACTTTCATTGGGAAACTGAAAGCCTTACTAAGATGAGAAGGAAGGCCTGCACATATGAGGAGAGCACGGGGGTAACAGAACGGGGGCAGAGGCACTCCCTCCAATGATCCCCACACCCCCAAATTGGATGGCAAGACCTGAGCCATCTTGAGAAGACCTTGACAAGTGTGTTTTCTGTAGTTCACACGGAAGGAGCTTCCACAAACGGATAAGACAATTTTGCAAAAGCACCACATGTGGTCTTTAGCTTAACGTGTTTCTTATACCCTCATCCTGGTACCCGCACGCTTTGAATGTCCTTCTTTCTTTACACTTTTGTGCAAACACCATTTAAATTTTAATAGTTGAAAAGCCTCATGATAATTCATCCAGTGGCTTTAACTTAATTTCCCTAACCACGCTCCTCCCGTTGACATTTCAGATTTCAGCTTTTTATCTTCTTAAAAAACGCCATGGGTGAAATTTCATTTTTTTTTTCTTTTTAAATTGTGGCAAGAACACGTGAGATCTACTCTCTTGCCAAACCCATAAGTGCGCAACACGGTGTTGTTCACTGTGGGCACCGTGTTAGACAGCACCCCTAGATCGTAGCCGCCTTGGAACACTGAAACTTGACCCCTGTGGAATGACCAGCCCCTCCCCCAAGCCCTGGCAACCGCCATTCTGTGCTCTGTTTCTTTCAGTCTTACTTTTTTAGATTCCACATATAAGTGAGATCATGCAGTATTTGTCTGTCTGTGTCTGGCTTATTTCACTTAACGTAACATCCTCCAGGTCCATCCATGTTTCACAGGTGGCGGGGTTTCCTTCTTTTTGACGGATAAATAATATTCCATTCTACATCTACGGTGTTGTCTTTATCCATTCATCTATCGGCGGACACTTAGGTTGTGTATCTTGGCCACCATGAATATACTGCAATGAGCAGAGGAGTGCAACTGTTTCTTAGATAACCTAGTTTTCATTCTTTAGGATAAATATCCAGAAATGGGATTGCTGGATCATATAGTAGTTCTATTTTTAATTTTCTGAGGAACTTCCCTACTGTCCATAATGGCAGTACAGATTTACATTCCCACTAACAGAATACAAGAGTTTCCTTTTCCATACATCCTCACCAACTCTTGTTTTCTTTCACTGTAACTTTGTAATATATTTTGAGATCAGCAAGTGTAATGTCTTCAGATTTTTTGTTCAAGATTGCTTTGACTATTCAGAGTATTCTTGTGGTTTCATAAGAATTTTAGAATTGCTTTTTCTACTTCTGTGAAAAGATCTTTAGAATTATGAAAGGGATGGCATTGAATCTGTAGATCACTTTGGGTAGTATAAACATGTTAACAATATTAATTCTTCCAATGAGATGTCTTTCCACTAATTTATGCTTCCTTAATTTCTTTCATTACTCTTCTATAGTTTTTAGTCTTTTACTTCATCAGTTAAGCTTATTCCTAAGTATCTTATTCTATTTTGATTCTATTGTGAGTAAAGTTGTATTCTTAATTTTCTTTTTAGATAGTTCATTGTTAGGGTAGAGAAATGCAACAGATTTTATATGTGGATTTTGTGTCTCATAACTATACTGAATTTGTTTATTAGTTATGTGTGTGTTTGTATGGAATGTTTAGTTATGTGTGTGTTTGTGCAGAATGTTTAGAGTCTTCTACATACAAGATTGTGCCACTTGCAAATAGATAATTTTACTTCTTTCTTTACTATTTGGACACCTTTTATATCTTTTTCTTGCCTAATTGTTCTAGAGAGGGCTTCCAGTAGTATACTGAACAGAAAAGGCAAGAGTGGGCATCCTTGTCTTTTTCTGATCTTACAGGAAATGTTTTCAGTTTTTCACCATTGAGAATGATGTTAATTGTGGGCTTTTCATACATGGCATTTCTTATGTTGAGGTACACTCCTGAAGAACAGAAAATATCACACACCACACTCAAACTATCACATACCACACTGACAGAATGCAGGATGAAAATGCTTCCAAACTTCCACACACCACACTCAATAGATGCAGAGGAGTTGTCTGGCAAACCTCAACACTCTTTTGTGATAAAAGTTTCTAACCAGCCAGATACAGAAGGGAAAAATTTCTAGGTATCAGAAATAGCTTTAATCCTCTGAGTAATGGCTTCATTTTTATTTCATGGGTGCTGCAAGTTTCAGTATCATTCTATTTTCTTCTAACTTTGCAAGGTCGGGAACGGGGGAATGAGAGAACTCAGAGCCACCTCTGTGGCCAGTGCCAGGCATCATGTTGGACATTTCTTACAGCAGTTTCACTGCAAGTACCTTCTACATCCCTGCCCATATCTATCTGGGTTAAATACTGTTAATCAACTGTTCTAACTCCAGACACTGCCGAATCTAGACATGTTCCCCAGCTGAGATGCTCTGGAGATGCTCATGGAGCTGGGCTTCATGGAGCCTGGGGAGTGCTAAATGTTGGAGGTGACAGCCAGGACTAGCTGTGCCTTCTCCTGATGCCCTCTTATCACTGGAAGGCCTGCTCAGCCTGGTAGCACAGGTTGCTGACTGTGCAAATGATGGATGGTCATTGGCCCTGCACATGGGTTTTGTAGACGAGCTGTCTGGACATTCCTGCACGGAGGCCCCTAGGGACTGGCAGTCTGGCCAGGCACAATGGATGGAGCAGAGCTGCTTCCCCAGAGCAGCCCGGGTGGAAGGGCAGGCGGAGCAGCCCGACTCTTCAGGAAGGACGGCCGTGTCCCCGGCGCTCCCCCAGTCGAGTCACTGTGAACGTCAAGAGTGGCTCGTCCGAGTATGACTTTCCTTCCTCTGCGGAGACCTCCCAGGGCCACTTTTGTTCAAACTCAGTGTCAGGATTTCGCAGCCACTGCCAAGGGCTGCAGCCATCAGTCAGAGGCCTAAGTCCTTGAGCTGACACCATTTGAGGCCCGGTGACCCCACATTCCGTCTCCCAGCCTGGGGAAAATCCGGTCATGGGGCATGATGCGGCCTCAGCAACAAGAAGGCTGAGCTTAGGAAACCTGAGGCTCAGCTAAGCTGAAGACGCCAGAAATCACCAAGTCCCCACAGCAAACCCCTCGTTTTCCTTGAAAACAGCTGACATCCACTTAGGCAACATGCTGCCTCTCAGAAAGAGCCTTTCGGCCCGGGCAGAGGCTCCCTAGAATACAGAGACACATATTTTTTTTTCTCCAAGTGGCAATAGCACACCCCCTGGGCCAAGTCTGTTCTGGAAACATCCACACTAAGGCAGAAACAAGCCCAGAGCAGCCGCTTAGCCCAGCAGAGCCCTGGGAGTGGCTGGAGTCAGGGCTTCAAAAGAGATTCGCTTCCAGCCCACCCCCCTTGGCTGGGTTGAAAAGTCAGCCCTGAGATCTTTTAATGACAAATGCCTCCCGAGTCAATGCACAGTGGAATTTAAGGTTAAAAGCCTAATTAATTAATTAAAAAATAAACAAGTCACTTTTCACTCAACGCGTGTGTCCTGAGTGCCCACCTTGTGGCTGGGGAGGGTTCAGGGTGGAGGTGGGGGCGGGGAAGGCAGTGAGGACCCTGACCTGGAGGAGAGGGCAGCGGCGGGGGGGGGGGGGGTGGGTCATGAGATGTGTGAGCAAAGGAATGGGTTGTGTAGGGGCTGGTGATGGCATCAGAGCAGCGGCCCAAGGGGCAGGAGTGCAGGGGCCCTGGGAGGACTAGGGTGTCAGGAGGTTGGTGTCCGGGGTGAGGGTGCTGGCCCCCGAGGCAGGGAAGTAGCTGGGGAGAAAGAGAGGTGCGGGCAAGTCAGGTGGGAGCTTGTGAGCGGTTGTGGGGTACGCACATGCACACTCACACACACAACCACACTCACACACACACCCACACACACCATATCTCCCTCACAGCCCTTTCGGAGAGCATATTTCCAGCTCCAATCCCTCCTTCTGTTCATGGATTTGAGCTGCACTCCCAGCTCGGCACCTCCCTGGCCTGGAAACCCACGCAAAGCAGGTGTGTCCCTGGCCTGGGCTCCTGACCCCACGCCCCCACATGTGCTGGAACTGGAGCAGCGAGGGGCTGGCAGGCTGGGGAGGTCGGGGCCAAGGTGTGCAGTCAGCGCCCACTCTCTGACGACACCAGGGATGCCAGTCTCCCAGGGACGAGGGGCCTGGACGCCCAGCATCTGGCCAGGTGTCACCCAGGAGACTCAGCGCACAGGAGGAGCCAGAGGCTGGTGATGCAGGCTGGGGACCTGGGGCTTTGAGGGACGCTGGGCGAGGAGAGGAAAGCTAGGACGGGGCCGGGCACCCACGAGTACAGGGCTTCAACAGGACTCACCCGGCCCGCGGTCTGGAAAATGAAAGAAAATGTGAAAGGTTCTCCTTGGGCAACACGTACGGAACATTCTGCACTGAGCCTGGTGACAGACACACGCTTTCATCAGTGCTGCCTCCCGGTGCCGGGGCAGGGGGCAGGCCCCACGGCTGGTGTGGGACCTCCCTCTCTAGCAGATGGAAGGGGTACCAGCCGTCCAGGCAGAATCCTGAATGGCTTATCTCTGGGCCCTGACGGGAAAGGGAGGTGTTTACAAGGGTGCAGGCTGGCCGCTGGCCGTGGGCCAGCTCACATCCTCTGCAGAAGGTAGGGTTTTTTTCAGACTTCCATGTTCTGTTGAGCCGAAGAAAAGCATTTTTCGCACAGAAAAATAAATAAATAAATACCGGGAAAGAGAATGCATTTAGCTGTCAGGTTGTTGTGGCTTAAATGAGATGTGGATGTGGGGACACCATGGATTCCCCGAGCTCCTCACTGAAGCCAAAAAAAAAAGAGAAAGAAATACACATTTTCCTGCACAGACACAAGTCCTAATTGCAGATTTTCGGACCTTTTACATATTTTAAAATCATTGCCGCCTCAGATAGCACTCCTGCCCAGAGCTGCTGATGTCTGGTCTGGCCACATCCCCAACAGAGTCTTACAGGCCTTTGGGAAATGATTTTAAAAGAGAGATTAAGAACTAGAGAAAATAGTCATGTAGTAAAAATCTCACTTCTAGAAATTGACTCCAAGGGAATAAGCAATATGAGAAGAGAAAAAACGTGTGTAAATGTTCGTGCCAATAGCTTTAGAATAGAGAAGAGAGGACCTGATGAAATCCACCAGCAGAGGTGTTACATCATCGACGTGACGAAACGTGACCTGGCCAGAAGGTAAAAGAAGGTGACCCTTGCAGTCCATGGGGTTGCAAAGAGTTGGACACGACAGCGATTAACACACACACACACACAACACAGAAGATAAAAGAAGGCAATGCTTAAAATTTTAATAAACAAAAAAAGCATGTGTGTTCATTAAAATATGCTAAGAGCACCTACGGAGAATGTAAGGAAACAAAAGTTAAGAGGCTGGCTTTTCGAGGAGGTGAGGTTAAGAGTTCATTATCATTTCTGAGTTTAGGGGGCAACTCATACAGTATAAGAGTCTTTATGTGGCTTCAAGATACCAAATGAAGTAAGTAAGACCACTGCTGTCACATGAATAGGCGGGGGGCATTTGGGTGGGTGGACCGCCAGCCCCCGGGGATCCCACATGCTTGCTGAACCCCACTGACCGGCAGGCATCCACTGGCTGTTCTTCCCAATCATCTGGCAGCAGGAGCACCCCTTGCAATTATGCAGCACCACTGTGTGCGGCTCAGTAGTTAAGATCATGGCTCCAGGGTTGGGGGGCCTGAGCGCAAACCCAACTCAGCTCCCGAGGAACTGCCTGCTTGTGGGGGAGTCATCATCTTGGCCAGTCTTCCATCTCCTTAAAGCTCTCCTTACATAACAGCTGATTCCATGACCCAAATGTGTATTATGTATGTCTTGATACCTTCCAATAAAACTCAAAAATCGTATCATTGCTCAACCTTAACACTTCTGAAAAAAAAAATTTAATCCTTCCATTTTGGGTGGTAGGCACCTAAACGTCTGGAGGCAGGGGGTTGGCTGTCACGACCTCCAGGTCTCCTAACAGGTTACAATCCTACAGTCCTAGCTCTTGGCTCCCCTGGGTGCCCTGCACTGAGTGGAGACAGCCTAGAACTCAAGCTGGGTTGTCTTTTGTCGTCAACATGAGCTGTCTTCAGCATCCATTCAATTGTGTGTCCCACTTGAATGCAAAAGCATATGCCTCCTGCTGGCTTTTAACAGCTCACACACATTGTTCCCGCCCAGGCCTCCATCCTCTGAAATCTCACGTTGGGTGCCCATAAAAACGCATAGGCACTAACCTTCCTGTTTTCCCAGGCACCGGCTCTCTCAGGAAATGCATCACCAGGGGGCTTTCACTCCCGTTCCCAGGCCTGTGATGGCCGCTCATGTCGTGTTTTGAGTTTGCGGCCCAGGCTCCCTACACCCAGGTCTCTATTCTCTGGAGGACGGACCTGGGGCAGCGGGGCTGCCCAGGGACTCATCTGAGGGCAATGGCAGCCGATCATCCTACCGGTGCTCATTTAATAAGCATAAACCACGTGCCAGGGAGTCCTGCCTTCAAGGAGATTCCACTTTGGTGGGAGAATATTCCAGCTGGGTAGTACTGTGTAACAAATCAGACCCAAACTGAATTTTGGCTGAAACAACTGAAAACAACAACCATTTTATTATCTTCTGTGTTCCTTTGCTAGTGCTGTTGGAACACAGGACTGCACACTCCAGGTGGCTCAGAAAACAGAGAGGTATAGTCTCAAGTTCTGGAGGCCAGAAGTCTGAGGTCAGGGTGTCCCGGGGCTGGTTCGTCCTGAGGGTTCTGGGGGACAATCTGCTCCTTTTCGGTGGCTACTGGCCACTTTGGCGTCCTTTGGCTTGCAGAAGCATCACCTGGATCTCTGCCTTCATCTTCACCTGGTATTTCCCTGTGTCTCTGTGTCCAGTTTTTCTTTTCTTAGAGAAACACCAGTCATGTTGGATTCTATCCCTCCCTAACAACCTCACTGTAGCTTGACGGCGTCTGTGAAAGCCCTATCGCTGAATAAAGTCACTTTCTGAGGTCCTGGGGGGTTAGGATCCCAACATGTCTTTCTCTGGAGGATGCGGTTCAAACCATGAGTGTCTCCCAGGGACTCTGTGGTCAGGGTCTCAGGCGGAAGGTGGTGCTGCAGACGGACGGTGGGGGTCCTCTCTTCGTGAGGCCTCAAGTCCTCTCATGTGGTTCCCCCGACGTGGAGTTTGGGGTCCCTTGTGGCGTGGCTGCCGAAAACTTCAAGAGCAGCAGAGGAGGGGCCTTGCCTTTATGACCTCTGCATCCTCCAGCGGGTGAGACGTCAGTCACATCTGCTGAGTCGAGGGGTGGGCAGTCGATCCCCCTGTGACGGGCAGTGCTTCACGGTCACGTGTGGGATGGGAGCACAGCGTCTGTGGAGGGGGCCACAGGGCACAGGGCAGAGCGGGATGCAGACACATGGCATGGCTGGTGCTGAAGCTAGACGCCTAGAAAGCAGGCACCTGGACCCTGGGAAGAGCCGCGAGGGCTCGCAGAGGAGCAGAGGCTGCAGCCTGACAGGGGTGAGCAGCCGTAAGCGTGACAAGGGGCAGGGTGGAGGCAGGCCCAGCAGAGGTTCTGTCTGTGCCCCTGGCCGGCAGGTGGGATAAAGCGTGCAGGTTCTGTGGGAAGCTGGGGGTCCACAGGCCAAGAGCGCTCTGCTAGCCCTTGAACAACATCACAGGCTCCTCCCGTATGCAGACCTTGAACGCGGGCAGTAGATTCCATCTGATATTTAATCCAGACTAACAAGTGACTGTCCTGCCACACTTGGGGCCCCTGCTCTGGTTCTGCTGCAGCCACTGTCTTGAACTGTATTTGTCTCCACCAGAGATCAGCAAGCTTTCTCCGTAAAGGACCAGATAGTAACATTTTTGCCCTGGCGGGCACACAGTCAATATCAAGACTGCTCAGCTCTGACCTTTAGCCCCAGAGAAGCCACAGACAATGGGCCGGCGAGTGAGCACGGCTGTGTTCCCGTAAAACTCCACTTACAAAGGCAGGTGGTGGGTCATTTTCTGCTGACCCCTGACTTAGACGGAGGCCCAGCTTCCCTCACGTACTGTGTAGCTCTGGACAAGTCGTTCAACCTCTCTGAAGCTGTTTCCTCTTGCACAAAATACACACTGTCTCTGTCCCAACCACTCCACTCTTCCCTAGTCAAGTCCAAAGGATCCTCTTTTCCACCCGGGATGGGAGAAAAAATGAGACAGGCATGTGAGAGTGCACGGGAGGGTGGGCAGCACCAGAGTTAGAGATTCCAGCGTTGCCACAGCAACCCTGTGCAGGCCCTGGCTGCCCTGAGCCTCAGGCTCCTCATCTGTAAAACAGGAAAAGTGTGGGCAGTGAAGACGAGTGAGGCTCCCGGGGCCGTGCACTGTGGGTCAGAGGCGACCCCCCATTTGGAATCGGAACTCTCACAGGAGGATGGGGCAGCCATCCCGCTCACGGGAGGCCGGGAGTCTGGGTTGGAGGCACTGGGCAGCCCTTCGGGCAGATCAGAAACCCTTTGAGGGGCCAGCCCTCGTGTATCTTAGTTCCGCAGGTCTAAGCTGCATATTGATCACATTTTAGTATTTTAGAAATCAGAAGACTTCTTTGGATCAACACCTGCATGTAATACAGTGCCTTCCCACCCTCTTCTGCAGTAAAGGCAGCTACTAAACTGTGTGCATCTCATGGTCAGCGGGGTTTGGGGAAGGAGGAGTGAGCATAGCGAGACAGCTCCCAAACCTGCACAGGGACATCACTGTCGAGGTGGCCTTGAGCATCACCCATGGGCTGAGGACAGGACCCCTCCCCAGAGGCCCCTCCAGTTCGGGAGCAGGGATGTGCATGGCCACCCGCGGTGAGGTGCCTTCAGCCCAGACCCCCACTTCCTCGGCGGGGCGGGCACTTCCTTGCTCTCGGCACAAGGACGTGCCCCTCCCACCTCGAGGAAAGCACGGTGCCAGCCCCCGCGTGGAGAATGTGACATTCCTTTAGACAGAGCCTGTTGTTTTACAGCCCGGCTTTGGAAGACTTCAAAAACATAAAGGCTCTAAAATCAAAGGCTTCCTGTTATAAATTCATTTCTACACCTCAGGTACTTGGTGGGTGCGGGGGAGGGGAAAAAACTAAGGTTCAATGAAAAGTGGTTGAAAATGCTCTAAAAATACTCTGCTTGTGGGAGGAGGAGGGCTGGCTGGCCTAAGAGAAGGGGAGGCGGGCCAGGGAGGGGGTGCCTTGGATCTGCCTAGGGGTTTTGAAGGTAGTTCACACTTTCAGACAGTAATGTTTTTGTTATTCTGAAACCTCCAGTGCCTTAAAAACGTTGAGATATGTTGAGAACTAAGTACCTGAAAAGGAGTTTAGAACATAGACAGGATCTTCAAAATCAAGACCTATCACCTTAAAGATGGGAAAACCATCTTGATGGGTGCCCATACTGAGCTGTGGGCACCAGCCGGTTAAAGACTGAACAGGGTAAGCCCGAGATTCTCCCCAAAGGTTCCAGAAAGTAAAGTCAGGCTCATGGGCACCACAGAACAGCCCTCTCCTACTCTTAAAAAGATATTCTGATAAATTGTACCAATGTTTTTTCAGTTCAGTCTCCCAAGACAATAGAAATAAAAAACAAAAATAAACAAATGGGACCAATCAAACTTAAACGCTTTTGCACAGCAAGTTCAGTTCAGTCCAGTTGCTCAGATGTGTCCGACTCTTTGCAACTCCATGGACTGCAGCACGCTGGACTTCCCTGTCCATCACCAACTCCCGAAGCTTGCTTAAACTCATGTCCATCAAGTCAGTGATGCCATCCAACCATCTCATCCTCTGTTGTCCCCTTCTCCTCCTGCCTTCAATCTTTCCCAGCATCAGGGTCTTTTCCAATGAGTCAGTTCTTCGCATCAGGTGGCCAAAGTATTGGAGTTTCAGCTTCAGGATCAGTCCTTCCAATGAATATTCAGGACTGATTTCCTTTAGGATGGACTGGTTGGATCTCCTTGCAGTCCAAGGGACTCTCAAGAGTCCTCTCCAACACCACAGTTCAAAAACATCAATTCTTCGGTGCTCAGCTTTCTTCACCGTCCAACTCTCACATCCATGCATGACCACTGGAAAAACCATAGCCTTGACTAGATGGACCTTTGTTGGCAAAGTAATGTCTCTGCTTTTTAGTATGCTGTCTATGTTGGTCATAGTTTTTCTTCTAAGGAGCAAGCGTCTTTTAATTTCATGGTTGCAATCACCATCTGCAGTGATTTTGGAGCCCCCCAAAATAAAGTCTCTCACTGCTTCCATTGTTTCCCCATCTATTTGCCATGAAATGATTGGAATGGATGCCATGATCTTAGTTTTCTGAATGTGGAATTTTAAGCCAGCTTTTTCACTCTCCTCTTTCACACAGCAAAGGAAACCATCAGAAAAGCATAAAAGACAACCCACAGAATGGGAGAAAATATTTGCAAATGATGCGACCAAGGACTTAATCTCCAAAATAGACAAACAGTTCATACAACTCAACACAACAAAAAATGATGCAATCGAAAAATGGGCAGAAGACCTAAATAGACATTTCTCCAAAGAAGACATACATATGACCAATAGGCACATGAAAAGATGCACAACATGGCTAATTATTAGAGAAATGCAAATCAAAACTACAGTGAGGTACCACCTCCCGCCAGTCAGAAGGGCCATGATTAAAACCTCTACAAATAACAAACGCTGAAAAGGATGTGGAGAAAAGGGAGTCCTCCTACATTGTTGATGGGAATGTAAGTTGGTGCAGCCACTATGGAGAACAGTATGGAGGTTCCTTAAAAAACTAAAAATTCAACTACCATATGATTCAGTTCAGTTCAGTTGCTCAGTCGTGTCCTTCTCTTTGCAACCCCATGAATCGCAGCACGCCAGGCCTCCCTGTCCATCACCAACTCCCGGAGTTTACCCAAACTTATTTCCATTGAGTCAGTGATGCCATCCAGACATCTCATCCTCTGTTGTCCCCTTCCCCTCCTGCCCCCAATTCTTCCCAGAATCAGGATCTTTTCCAATGAGTCAACTCTTCACATGAGGTGGCTAAAGTATTAGAGTTTCAGCTTCAACATCAGTCCTTCCAATGAACATCCAGGGCTGATCTCCTTTAGGATGGACTGGTTGGATCTCCTTTCAGCCCAAAGGACTCTCAAGAGTCTTCTCCAACACCACAGTTCAAAAGCATCAATTCTTCTGCACTCAGCTTTCTTCACCGTCCAACTCTCACATCCATACATGACTACTGGAAAAACCATAGCCTTGACTAGACACACCTTTGTTGGCAAAGTAATGTCTCTGCTTTTTAATATGCTATCTAGGTTGGCCATAACTTTCCTTCCAAGGAGCAAGCGTCTTTTAATTTCATGGCTGCAATCACCATCAGCAGTGATTTTGGAGCCCCCCAAAATAAAGTCTGACACTGTTTCCACTGTTTCCCTATCTATTTCCCATGAAGTGATGGGACCAGATGCCATGATCTTAGTTTTCTGAATGTTGAGCTTTAGCCAACTTTTTCACTCTCCTCTCTCACTTTCATCAAAAAGCTTTTTAGTTCTTCTTCACTTTCTGCCATGAGGGTGGTATCATCTGCATATCTGAGGTTATTAATATTTCTCCCAGCAATCTTGATTCCAGCCTGTGCTTCTTCCAGCCCAGTGTTTCTCATGATGTACTCTGCATATAAGTTAGATAAGCACGGTGACAATATACAGCCTTGATGTACTCCTTTTCCTATTTGAAACCAGTCTGTTGTTCCATGTTCAGTTTTAACTGTTGCTTTCTGACCTGCATACAGATTTCTCAAGAGACAGGTCAGATGATCTGGTATTCCCATCTCTTTAAGAATTTTCCACAGTTTATTGTGATCCACACAGTCAAAGGCTTTGGCATAGTCAATAAAGCAGAAATAGATGTTTCTCTGGAACTCTCTTGCTTTTTTGATGATCCAGCGGAAGTTTGCAATTTGATCTCTGGTTCCTCTGCTTTTTCTAAAACCAGCTTGAACATCTGGAAGTTCATGGTTCACATTTTGCTTAAGCCTGGCTTGGAAAATTTTGAGCATTACTTTACTAGTGCAATTGTGTGGTAGTTTGAGCATTCTTTGGCATTGCCTTTCTTTGGGGTTGGGATGAAAACTGACCTTTTCCAGTTCTGTGGCCACTGCTGAGTTTTCCAAATTTGCTGGCATATTGAGTGCAGTACTTTCACAGCATCATCTTTTAGGATTTTAAATAGCTCAACTGAATTCCATCACCTCCACTAGCTTTGTTCGTAGTGATGCTTTCTAAGGCCCACTTGACTTCACACTTCAGGATGTCTGGCTCTAGGTGAGTGATCACACCATCATGATTATCTGGGTCATGAAGATCTTTTTTGTACCATATGATTAGGCAATCCCATTCCCGGGCCTATATCCAGACAAAGCTATAATTCAAAAACATACATGCACCCCTATGTTCATTGCAGCACTGTTTACAGTAGCCAAGACTTAGAAGCAACCTAAATGTCCATCAATAGATGAATGGGTAAAGAAAATGTGGTACATATATACAATGGAATATTACTCAGCCATAAAAAAGAACAAAATAATGCCATTTGCAGCAACATGGATGCAACCAGAGATTATCATGTGAAGTGAAGTAAGTCAGAAAGAAAAAGACAAAAACATCACATAATATAACTTATATGTGGAATCTAAAATGTGGCACAAATGAACCTATCCACAGAACAGGAACAGACTAAAAGCCATAGAGAACAGGCTTGTGGTTGCCAAGTGGGAGGGAAAGAGGAAGAAGACAGACTGGGAGTTTGAGATTAACAGATGCAAACTATTATATACATAGGATGGATAAACAACAAGATCCTACTGTTTAGCACAGGGAACTATATCCAATCTCCTGGGATAAACCACGATGGAAAAGAATTTTTAAAAAAGAAGTTATATATGTATATAACTGAGTCACTTTGCCATACAGCAGAAATTAACACAACATTGTAAAGCAACTATACTTCAATTTGAAAACCACTGTCCTGACTACAGAGGCAATGTGTGTATACTTGAGAGAATTCCTGAGAGTCCAAGAAGGAAACCTGAAATAGCCTGAAGTCTACACACAGCCCTCTTGGGGCTGGACTCGGCTCGCCTTCTCGGGCCTGGGCTGATGGAGATGATGAATGGAACTGCACTGGGAGGTTGCAGAAGGCACTACGGATGCCCCGCCCGTTCCGTCTGCTCCCCACCCAGCGCCCTTCTCCTCCCCTGAAGCCTAGAGGGAGGCAGGGGGGAGGGAGCTGGTCTTTCCTGCCTGGAAAGCAGAGACAGGCTCAGAGGCAGGACTTGGGGGCAAGGGATGAGCTGGGATGCCGACTGACCGTGTGTCCTGGAGGGCTTCTGAAAAGGAGGGCAATGCCCCCAGGGTGGGTTTCTGAAAGGTCCCTGAGTGGTGGGGATTGGGGCAAGATTGTCTCCTGGGCCTCGGCGAGGCCACCCTCACTCTGGGACATCCCCTCTCATTTCGTCTCTGGCCAGCGCCTCCAAATCCCAGCTCCAGTGAGGCTCTGGGGGAGCCCCTCAACCCGAGCACCCTCTCCACGGGGGCACCAGTATCCCTGCAGCAGGACTGCCTGCCCCTCCCTACTTGGCCAACACGTGCTGCAGGTGCCCAGACTTTAGTTCCAGCCACCCTGGTAAGCATGCATCATGCTGTCAGGGTTTGAATCTGCCCTCCCAGCCCCAGGAAGTGGTCCACCTTGGACGATGACACAGACATGAGGGAAACCTCAGGTGATGCTCCTGGTCCCAGACCCTCATGCTCAGTCTCTTGAGATTATTCTGAGGACGGTGGCTTGAGTGGAGGATGTACAATGGCATGGAATGTCATACCAATGGCAAGTCGAATCTACCTACCAGGGTGCAAATCCATTCCCCTGACGCCCAAATCCAGATTAAATCTGAACATTTCCAGAGGGCCAGGTGTTTGGCATCAGGAAATCAAAACAGTTATTTGCTGAGTTTTTCAGTTGTCACCCTCACTGAGGTTGAGCAAAGAGATCAAACCAGTCAATCCTAAAGGAAATCAAACCTGAATATTCATTGGAAGGACTGATGCTAAAGCCCCAGTACTTTGGCCACTTGATGCAAAAATTTGACTCATTGGAAAAGGCTCTGATGCTGGGAAAAATTGAGGGCAAGAGGAGAAGGGGATGACAGAGGTTGAGAGAGTTGAACGGCATCACCGACACGATGGAAATGATTTTGAGCAAACGCCGGGAGATAGTGAAGGACAGAGGGGCCTGGTGTGCTGCAGTCCATGGGGTCGCAAAGAATCGGACATGACTGAGTGACAGAACAACAACAACCCTCACTGGCAAAGGGTCCCCCAGGGGGCGTCAGTCTCGCTTGGCGGTGGGACAACCATTAATACAGAAAACACGAGGCCCGAGGAGCGAGAACCTCCACAGTCGCCCCAAACCACCTTCCATAGCTTTTAGAGGTTTTGAGTGATTAGGGTATTAAACCAACAGTGTGACACGTGATCAAAGTAAGCAGCGCACACGTGGAGCCCGCGCACAGCCAGACGCGCCGGCAGCACATAAATGTGGTTTCAGAATACAGTCGGAGCTACAGCGAATACGTGGAATTTTGGAATGATTTGCGTTACAGTTCCCTTAAGTAACATTATCTTGTTAAAGACATTAACCTCAGGCCTCTGCTGTTATATATTTGCTTTTATTGTCTTCATCCTGGGACCAACCTGCAGGAGACACTCGTCAGCGCGGGAGGGGTCAAGGGTCGTGAAAACATTGATTTTCAAGGTGGCTGAACAGCCATCTGGGGAACAGTTGCCAATTATGGGAAGCAGACATGGCTTTTCAGGACCTCCTTTCTAATTGGGGAAAAATTTATGAAATCTCAAGCATTAATAACCATTTCCTAGTTTCACCCAACGTGAAACAGCCTGGTGGAAACACCTCCTCAGATACAGCTTCTCTTGGGTGGTGAGGAGGTCAGCTCTGCAGCTGGCGGGCTCTCCCAGCAGAGCTGAGACTGCCCTGTGATGCACGTCCGGGGGGCTGACCCCGCGGCCCCTCTTCCAGCCTGTCTCCCTGTCCCCACCTTTGGCTCCCCAGGCATGGACTGCGTGTGGCCCCCATTGCCACAATCATTGGAAGATGAATTGCCATTTTCTTACATGGGTTTTTCTGGGGGGTGGTCTCCCCAGAAAGGCTTCTCTGGTGGCTCAGTCAGTAAAGGATCTGCCAGCAATGCAGGAGACCCGGTTTCAATCCCTGGGCTGGGATGATCCCCTGGAGTAGGAAATGGCTATCCACTCCAGCATTCTTGCCTGGAGAACCCCACAGAAGAGTAACCTGGCGGTCTACAGTTCACGGGGTCGCAAAGAATTGGACACGACTGAGCAATTAACACTTTCACTCCCCAGAAATAATGTGGGTTTTAGCTGACCCCTGTTTAGAACTCTCAGACTCTCTATTTTCCCATCTGTAAAATGGGGGCTCAGTGAGAGATTCTAAAAAATGGAGTGATGAAAAGCCGTCACTGAGCTTATTAACCTCACCTGTAGCCGACATTTCAGCTGCTGCAATCGCAGGGGTGGGGCAGGGGACTCTCTAGTTTGGGATCACATTCATTCACTTTTTGATTTCAAGTAAAAGTTAGCACAGGTCCCATTTATGGGCATCTGTGATCTGTGCACCAGGCCCCGGAGGTCAACCATCTGTGGTCTTCACAGCCCTGCAATCCAGGAGCTGTGCTGCCCCAAGGGAAGCCAAGAAGTGAGACCCTCGCCAGGAGCCCCTGGGGCTGGCCCAAAACAGAGACTGGATCTCAGCCCAGGTCTATTCCAGCCCGGAACCTGGGGTTTGCCCTGCACCAGCCTGTCTTCCTCTTGCTTATCCCAGGGAATGGTGGGCCCTTTGGAAAGCCCTTTGCTTTGGTGCTCAAGTTGGCAGGAAGCCTCTGGGGGTCCACATGTGAAAAGCCCATGGAGGCGTAGCTGGTTGTGAACCCCGGGAACCTGCAGCGCTCCCAGGTCATGGCCAACCGGCAGGGACTTCTACTCAACCCCCTTCATCTGCCCTGTGCTAAGTGGGGACAGTTCCTGAGTTCATGCCCAGTCATTTCAACCCTCCTCCTGGAGTCTTCTCTCAAACCTGAACACAGGCTTTGTGGTGCTCTGGGATGCTCCCAGCAGTACGGGTAAACTCTCTCCTTCCCTTAAAAAGACTAGCCTCATGCAGGAGTGGCAGTTTAGTCACTCAGTCATGTCCAACTCTTTGAGATTCCATGGACTATAACCCTTCAGGCTCCTCTGTCCATGGGATTCTCCAGGCAAGAATACCGGAGTGGGTTGCCATGCCCTCCTCCAGGGGATCTTCCCCACCCAGGAGTAAGGTGGAAGACAAAATGCCCTCACCCCAGGAACAGCCTTTTTCAAGCAGTCTGTACAGGATGTAGCCTCCCTGTCCCTTGTCCCCTCCCTCCTTCCTTCCTTCCCAGGCGTCACAGAGTGCTGGCCCGGCTTCCCAGGTAATTGGAATATTCCTCCTTGGAACATGGTCGGGGTGCTAATGGCCAGAAAAGCCTCTAAGACACCAGGACCCTAGCAAAGAAAGATTTTTCAAACCCTTGTTGATCCTGCTCAGATACAGCTCTTGGAAGTGTAAATGTATTCGGCTTTTCTGGAAGGTGATTTAGCAATAACTACCAAAATTGCAAGTATGAATAAACAGTGACTTGAATTCCCCGCTGTTAGGGATTTATAGAAAGGAAATAATTAAGGATGTGTGCAAAGAGATTTAACTCTAAGATGTTCAACGCCGTGATGTTTATCTAGACATTCAACACTAACGGACTGACTAGGGAGACAGGGGCCAAAAATGCAGGGGGATCCTATTTAGTGAAATAGAAACACTTCCTGCTCTATTATTACGTTAAAAAAATTCAAAGCTGCCTTCAACTCTTTGTCGGTTTGCATGTGTGTGTTGTGGGGAATTGTCTACGTGGGCAAGAATACAGTCTGCAATCAATCGTTCAGCTGAATTTACATCACTGCTCTCGCATTTACTATCTTTATAACTCACCTAGTTACTTCACCTCAGTTCAGTAAAATGGGGCTTATAATAATGCAAACCTGATAGAACTGTTTAAGGATAATGTGAGATAATATATGTAAAGTCTAAGGGAAATGAATGCAACAAAGCGCGTTCTTGAAGCCACATCAAAAGCAGGAAGAAAGGAAACAAATATTCAAAATACTTAAATCTCTAGGTGGAGGATTACCCACAATCTCTTCTTGCTTCTCTGGGTTTTTCTAACTTTTCCACTGTGAACAGATGTGTGTGACCATGACCAGATTTACCTTTAGGTGCCGAAAAGAATAAACACTCATACCCCTCTGTTGCCTGCACCTCTGTGAGCAGGACTAAGTCCTGTAGCTGGGGAGAGGGGTGGCTGTCGGCAGGGGAAGGGTGGCAGGTGTGAGGGCACCTCAGGGGATACTGGGCTGCCCTCTGCAGGCCCACAAGCCCTGTGCTTGTCCAGCTTCAAGACCCAAGAAAGAGCCCGGAGTCAACGACAGAGACATCAGTGGTTTAATGAGTCGGGGAGCTTAATGCTGTCTAATGTAGGGTCCTGGAGTGATGCCCCACTAGGTGGGGCAGACAGTGGGTTGGACAAGGTGGCAAGCTTCACTTCCCGGGGAAGGGGAGGTTACCAGTTATAGGTGAACTGACATCAGGTGGGCTCACTAGTTACCAGGGAAATCAGCAGAGGGGCATGCCCCTCACGGCCCCTTTGATTAGAATGGTCACCAGCTGGGTAGGGCCTGGGGTGAGTAGGCAGGAAGGTCAGTCCTGTGTGTAGTGGGTAGGTGAAGCCGGCACTGGTCAGGCAAGGGATGGACAGAGAGCAAGAGAGCGGCTGCCTTGAGTGGCCTGACCACACAGTCCACCCGTGCAAACCGTGCAGGACCCTTCTAGTCTTGGTCTCCCCTTCTCCACCATATCCCTGGGGTCAGATGTACAGTGGGCTGTGCAACCAGACACCACAGGTACAGCACAGACAGCAGCTGCCAATGAGGACCAAGAGTAAGAGACCTGGCCTGCTCAGAACAGTCCTGAGCCAGGATGTGGGTGAACTTACCAGGTCGATGGAAAGGGGTTCAATAGCAGCAGCGCCCTGTCCAGCCACATGGATGGTCACACCATCCCGAGGTTTCATAAACCCAGAGCCACTCCCAGGGGCAGGGGAGGGTCTGGCTCTAAAGGGAACATTCTAGGGGCTGAGCCAGGAGTCAGCAAAGCTATGGTGTGCCCCCCACGTTGTGTTGGGTGCCATGAGGAGGGGACCCATCAGGTCTTTCCAAACAGTTGGCTCCACTTGCTGGACTTGGGCGTCCAGAAGCCAGCCTGTTCCACCCACACAGCCTGGCCCGGGGGGCTCACGACCAGCCAGGGCACACTAACGCTGACCAGCGGGTCCTTCTGGCACACTAGCATGAGGGCCAGGAAGGCAGGGAGTCTCTCTCCCTGTGGTCAGTTGTCCTCCCAGAGGCACAGTGGCCGGGTCGATTTTTTCTGGAGGTCCAGAGGAAATCAATCCTGAATATTCATTGGAAGGACTGATGCTGAAGCTGAAACTCCAATACTTTGGCCACCTGATGCAAAGAACTGATTCACTGGAAAAGACCCTGATGCTGGGAAAGATTGAAGGTGGGAGGAGAAGGGGATGACAGAGGATGAGATGGCTGGATGGCATCACTGACCCAATGGATATGAGTTTGAGTCAACTCCGGAAGTTGGTGATAGACAGGGAAGCAGGATGCAGTCCATGGAGTTGCAAAGATTCGGACATGACTGAGCGACTGAACTAGCCAACTAACCAGAGGAGGACCACCACGGCACTTCGCTGTGGCCCCAGCAACTAGACTCAACTCCCAGTGAGGCCAGTGAGGCTGCTCAGCCTCCAGTAGAGTCCCCCCTTAGACTAGGGACGAAACGTAAGACACCTAACAGGCCTGGCGCAGGTGCGGTGGTGACATCTGAGCAAAATACACACAGTGACCACATCCAGAGATAACGCCACACCCACCGGTGGATTCCTCCTGGTCTGCAATACACTTCAGAAAACTCAGGTTTTCAGTAACACAAGAGCATGTCCAAAATCATGTATACGATGGCCACCTTGGACATCTGGACCTCAGCTGCTCCACTTTGACTTTCAAACATATCCCTTTACTCAACAGCCACAGCAGGTGTACAAGGCTTGTCTAAAGGCCACAGAACAGGCTGCTCTCTTTGGTGAAGTTTACGTTCAACCATGGATAAGCCAGAACGACTTCCCCATACTCAGTACCTACAGGTTATTCCATCATTCCCCCTTTTGATCTCAAGTCTTTCAGTAGAAGGCACGGATGATCCAAACATTTGTCCTGTGATGCTGGGGTGCGGGCTCCTTCACCAGGTTCAGATCCTGTCCCTAGGGGATAGACTTCCTTTCCATTCGCCTAGTCATTCACAGAGAGGGGAAACAAGTCAGATCTCAGGGGTATGCTAATGGGGAAACACTTTATAGGCTATACATTTTATTACCTATACCCAACTGTCACACACATACACATTGTACATGTGCTTTTACCCGCAGACCTAAAGCAAGCAGTATCACACTTCATGAGAGGTTACACTCGGTGACACTTTCACTAGCCAGTTATCTTTCCATCCAGAGCTTCAGGGTGACAGTGTGGCTAACACACTACCTTTCAAAAATACAGACCACAGTTAACAAAACTAGAGTTTAGCATCCACTGAATCACAGTATTGTTCTCTCTAAAATTACCCTCATCGCCACCAAACACAGTCAACTCAAGACTACTTTATCTGCAAAACAAGTCAGGTCAAACAATCACACAGGCTTCTCCAAACTGGCTGAGGTAGAACTCCCCAGGAGGAGTTCAGACCGAATTCCCAACAGGCTTCTCAAGGAAAGTCACGCCCAAGCCCTGCCATCGGGTTCCACCTCAGTGGATTCCTCCGACCCCCAAATACTGAGGTTCCTGCACATGCCAGGAGATAGTCTTCCCCATTCAGCTGATAAGGCTGCTCAGAACCCAAGGGTCCCCAATTTCTGGAAAGACCAGGCAGAGAGAAAAGAAAAAGCTTTTAATCCTCCCCACAAGTATAGTTTACCAAATTCCTGTAAATCATAACCAACTTGAGGGGAAAGGCTTCCCTCTACCTGGAAAACAGAGAGAGAAGCCAGTAACAGGGACTTCCTTGGTGGTCCAGTGGTAAAGAATCCACCTTGCAAAGCAGGGGACAATGGGTTAGATTCCTGGGCAGGGAACTAAGATTCCACGCTCCACCGGGCAGCTAAGCCTGAATGCAGCCACTACTGAACCTGCCACTCCAGAGCCTGTGCAACACGACTAGAGAGTCCGTGCCCTGCAGACAGACCCCACGTGATGCGCCGAAGACCCCCAGGTGCCGCAAGTAAGACCAGATGCAGCCAAAAAAAACCAAAAACACACTAGAAACATCACAGACAAAAACCCATAAAAAATATAACCATATTCACCAGTTCGCTCAGTAACCAATTCTTTTCATAAACTTTTTATGACGCCATCAGCTCTTGCATTAGCATTCTTTAAGTTCTTACCCAGTTCAGCAATATAATCTGAAAGTTATCAGAGACCCCGTTATTGTCAACAGGTCCTTGCTATGAATCTTCTTGAAAATGAAGCACTTTTGCCAAAGCATCAGAGTACAACAGCCTAAAAACGACAAGGCTTAAAAAGGCACAAACACTTGAACCCAATGTAATCGATAAACTTGGTTATAAGAGTTACAACTGAATATAATCTTAACCCTTGAAACCTTAATCTCTGGCAAAAACCAAGAAGTATGTAATCGTGCATTTCCTGATTGGAAACCTTATACTTTAGTCTTCTTCTCCTAAGAAGGCAAGGGTAGGTGAATTTAAGACTCATCCAGCCACTAACGTTCCAGTATTTTCTATTTTAAATGATGCAGGTAGTTAATGAATTCTCTTCATTTAACTTAGTTTCAGGTCACCAAAGTCTAGAGAGACTATTATAGATAGACATTCCCAAAACATAATTATTTTTATAGAGTTTACCTAAAATTTTTTTTTCTCCTACATCTCAAAGGCACAGGAGAAATACCAATTCCTTCTACTCAGCCTTCATAGCCAATTATAGAAGACTCACTTCTGACATCCCAGCAGATGATACCTTGGCGGCCCTCCACGAGTCACCACTGGGCCCACCTGCCAGCGGACAGCCAACCGGGGCTCCCCCGGTGATGTGTCAGTGTCCGCGTGTTAGGAGACGCCCCCCGCAACTTTCCACCCCCCGTCCTGTGTCTCCCGACATCTCGGCGCTCATGGTAGTTTCCTTGGTCTCCTGGCTGCTTTGCCAGTCGTGGGACTGCACACTGCAGGCCTGCAAGCCCCGAGTCTGTGCAGCTTCAAGACCGAAGAAAGAGCCGGAGTCAGCGAAAGAGACATACGTGGCTTAATAGGTGGGGGAAGCTTACACGTCTGAAGCAGGGTCCTGGAGAGATGCCCCACTGTGTGCGGTGGACGGCAGGCAGGACACGGTGGCAGGCTTCGCTCCCGGGAAAGGGCAGGTTACCAGTTACAGGAGAAGTGACCTCAGGTGGGCTCATTAGTTACCAGGGAAACCAGCAGTGGGCACGTGGTCGCCAAGGGCCCCTTTGATTAGAACAATCACCACCTGGGGCCTGGGGCCAGCCTGCAGGAAGGTCAGTCCTGTGCGTAGGGGATGGTAGGTAAGCAGGCCGTGGTCAGTCGGGCAGGGCATGGACAGAGAGCCAAAGAACGACCACCACAAGTGGCCTGATTGTACAGGCACAGACACATCACTCAGCTCTGCTTGCTGAGCCCTGGGGTCAGGGGTCAGGTCCAGGCTGAAGCAGAGAGTAGAGGCAACGAAGCAAAGTTGTGGGGCGAGGGAAGGCATAAACAGGCAGCCTTCCTTGGCCAGCCAGCCTTGTCCTCATGTCTGAGCCTGGGATGTGGTCACTCAGAGTCCAGAGATGCCTCAAAGATGATGTCACAAGTGAAGTCACCTGCCCAAGGCCCCACACCAGGGGCAGGGGCAGGGGCAGCCTCCTAGCCCTCCTCGCCTCCCTGGCCACTAGGCTGCACTGCCCATGGGCAAAGCAATGGGCTCCAATCTGTCTGAGCGTGTGCTGGGCTCTGCCACTTCCCAGCTGTGTGATGCTGGGCAAATGTCCCAACCTCTCTGAGCTTCGGCGTAGTAGGGCCAGGTGGGGGAGTCCTGTGAGGCTGGTAGAGTGGTCCTGCAGGGCAGCGACGAGCAATAAGGACACTGGGGAAAGGCCCTAATGAGGGTGTGCACATCTGGAGCAGGGTGGGGAGGAAGCCAGGAGGGCTTCCTGGGGGAAGGGGCATCTGAGCCAAATGCCTTAAGGTACCTGGGAGTCCACATGGCACAGAGGAGGCACGTGGGGCCTCTGGGATGCCAGGAGAGGGAACAGCAACGCCAGGACAACTCACTCTGACCCATTTTTCCCATCATGTTGAAATCAGCTCGGGCGTGAGGAGAACGCTCCAGCTGGAGGGCTACAGTGGCGAGTGAGTCAAGGTTGCCTTGGAGCTGGGTGACTCACCACCCTCAGGAACTGTGCCAGGGAGCCAGGCAAAGGGAGGCTGACAGGACAGGACCGACAGGACCTTAGCAGTGCTACAAGCCAGGCTGGCAAGCTGCAGGAGCGGGGGCAGCAGGTGGCCCTGCTTGGAAGTGGGCGTGATGGGGAGAGAGGCAGTGGGTCAGCAGACAGGCTGAGTTCAGGCCTTGCTTCCTAAGCGCATGGCCTCCACATGTGACTGAATTTCTCTGGGCCTGGGATCCCAGGTCTTTAAGATGAAGACAGGATTCATTACTGGGGTGACTGTGAAAGACCAACAGGACACTCTGTGGGGGTGGCGTGTGACAGAAAACCTTAAACAGGGCACAGAAGCTTCTCATGCGATGACCTGGAGGGGCCCCACAAGGCCCTCGGGATCCAGGCCCCTCCAGCCCACACTCGTGTGCCCCGTGTACTCTGTCCTCTAGGATGGCAACTGAGCCTCCCGCCATCCCAGTCACATCCAGGAAAGAGGATGAAGGAAGAAGCTGACTTCATGTGTGTATGGGGGGTGGGGGGGTGCCCTCGGAAAGCAGGCTCTGAGACGGGGATCTTGTGGGGGAGGCTGGCGGGGACCACCCACCAGGAGGATGAGGAGGGTCAGGACGCAGCTGCAACCTAGACCTCAGCCGGTCCCACCAGGGGCGTGGACCTGGGATGGCCTTTCTGGAGCCTGTCTTGTCCTGAGTTGGGGTCAGGGGACCAGGCTTTGCCCAGTTGCTGGTTGGCCCATCAATGGATGTGGGACCCAGAGAAAGCTGGGGGGGATGCGGGTGGGCCTCTCAGATGAACGAAGGGAGAGCTGGTGTTGGGGTGAGCAGGGTGGACCGGGGAGGCAAGCAGCCCCACCACCTGGGCAATGGGGTGACCCAGTGACCCAGTGTATTTGGTCCTCTCGGGGCTGAGGACACAGACGTGCGGGATACACTCACCCTGAGCTCACAGAAAGCCACAGTCCATTGCAGGAATAGCAGAGGGCACAGGGCTCCTGAGATGGGCACAGGCCGGGCTAGACAGGAAATCAGAGTGGGCGGTGGTCCCTGGACCCTCGGCAGGTTACAGTCAGACGTGGCCCCCGCCCCACATCATGTCTGGGCTCTTCTGCATGTCCAAAGCTCTGGGAGTCGCTGCCCTCTTCACACACCAAGAGAAGCTCTGAATCCCAGCTGGCCTCATACAGGGGTGGGCAGTTTTCTCAGTGGAGGACATTCCAGACCCAGGACACAGTGGTGCAATGGTGGCGGGAGCCTGGGAGGGGTCTGAGGCCGGGGGATCACCGGGCACATGGCTGGACGGTTGGAAAAGTGGTGGGTGCCTTGGAGAAGCCTGGGAGAGGCAGTGGGGACCATGCCGAAGAGGGCCTGAGGGGTAGGAGAGTTCGTAACTCGTAGCAGTGGCTGCCAGTGGGAGAAGCCACTGGCTCTGGAGCCGGACACCCAGCTCCGGCAGCCCTGGTGGCCTGACCGGGTGCTGCTGGAGGCCCCCCTCCAAGATGGCACTGTGCTGGCAGAGGTGCTGGCTGTCAGCTGGGAATCCGCCCAGCTCAAGGCCGCAGCCTCGGTTCCCTCCACGTCAACCTCTCAGTGTGGGCCTCTCAGCTTCCCCATGTCACGGTGGCCGGGTTCCCAGAAGAAATGTCCTGACAGGACCACACAGAAGTGTGTCCCCTCTCCGGGCCCCCTCGGGGCAATCACACGGCTCCACCTCTGCTGCGGGCACGGGGCCACTGAGACACAAACGGAGGAAAGCACAGACCACTCCCCACCTGTGGCGGGTGGGGAGATCTCCTCGCAACCATCTCAGAAAATGCCACCCTCCACTGCCTGCCCTAGAATCTGAAAACCAGAGCAGGACATTTGGGGGCATTATAGATGCCTTCCTTCCTCTCCTGTGACATGGTGTGGTCTGAGCTGGAGGTCAAGATCGCTCTGGACTGGCAAGTCTAGGTCTTTATTTGGGAAATTGTGGGGACTGGTCACCCCAAGTGGGATTGAGCCAGACTTGCCCAAATCATGAATGGGTACAGGGTGCCGACCAGCCTAGAGCTCCTACAAGAAATCCCACAGACCCTCCAAAGCATCGGTTGCTGACCTCACGCTCCCAGTCCGGCTTATCTTACTTAGCACAATACACCTACCTAAACCCCAAGATGAAAGACCAGCCTCTGTACATAAACAACCTGGGTTGAGTTGCCACTGAAGGTCCCCAAGGATGCAGAAAGCAGAAAGACAAAAACCTAGGAGGGGTGAGTGGCTTTTGTCCCCCTTACTATTATCAGGAAATATGCAGGCCTGTGTTTAAAGACAGAGGACACCCAGGGTCATTTTGAAATAAACTCTAGAGACGGGCAGCCTCCTGGAGGCGGTGGGGGGCGGTGGTACAAGACCTTGAGCCCTCCTGACTTGTGCGGGCTGCGGAGGAGGGTGGCCCAAGAGTATGGCCCAGAAGCACCCTCTGCCCTTCCCAGCAGCCTCCTGCTTGATGGAGCCCGTGTCATCTTGAACTTGGTCATGAGTCAGCGAAGGGCCCCACTTCCCCCCCGTCTCCCTCCTTGGGGCCCCCCGGAGCAGGTGTTTGCCGAGCTCCAGGTCTCTCTGCTTACATAACCCTTGTTCCATTTGGAAGGATGAAAAATCTCCCTGGGGTTTATTGTAAACAGGCTTAGGTTCGCCCAAACACGGAGAGGAAAGGTCAGCGGATTATTCATGCACCTCTCTCTCTCCCCCTGCCTGGCGCTTTCCGTCCCTGCTGGCCGCAGACACCCTCTCCCCACCCCGACACCTGGGCAGTGGCCAGGACCCGCGCCCAACCCGTCCATCAGACCACTGGGGCCCAGGGCCCAGGGCGGGGGCCGGGGCCAACTGGGCGGCCCTGATGCATCCATGGGCCCTGCTTTGGCGGCCATTTCCGCTTGACCTCAAGGAGGTGGAAGGAGGGAGAGTGGGGGGGCTGGGAGCGGGGAAATTTCTTGACGAGCCTCCATGGGTAGAGGCTTGCTCACGGAAAGATCATCTTTTATGATGACAGAAATGGAGCCGGGAACTCCTGAGGAGGGGCCGGCAAGGCTTCAGGCCACGGTGCCTGAAGCACACACCAGTTGCCCGTGTGTGCTGGATGCTGAGAATTTGGACCCTGTGACCTCATCACACACGACCTCATCTGAGACGGGGTATAGGCCGCGGGTAGTGCTCAGCAAGGAAGACCTATGGGTCTTAGCTCCACTGGGCCTCAGATTCCAACATGGCGCAGTGCACGGTTGGTACACTCATGTTGGCCAGGAGACCAGCCTGATGAAGCCTAGGAGCTGTGGCTGGGTCCTCTGCCGGGGTTCTGTGTGGCTGTGCCTGTCAGAACTTGCTGTGTCACAGTGACTGAGGGCCCCTGTGCCTACAGGCAGGACTGGCCCACACTCCGTTAGCAAAGATGGATATGTACCTGGGAGTGCTTCTCAAGGTCTGGACTCCCTAGACTTACAGGAACAGCATCACCTGGGATCTTGTTGGAGTCAATTCCCCAGTGTCACCCAGCCATCATGAAGCTGAGGGGTGAGGGCCCAGCTGTCCCGGGGTTAATGCCTGCACAGCCTCCATTACTTGACCCTCTGGAACTGCCAGGGCCCTATAAGGGAAGGAGTCAGGCAGCCCTAAGCACTGGTGTGGACTGCTCCCTGGGTCTGGGGTCAAGTCCTAGTGCTGCCTGTGGGAGCTCAGTGCCTCAGTTTCTTCACATAGCCAAAGAAGATAATAATAGTACCTGTCTGGGAGAGCTGTCATGGGAATTAAATGAGAGACATAGGGTGCTCTGATGGATGGAAGGATAGGTGATGGATGATGGACGGATGGATGATGGATGAATGGATGGGTGGATGGATAAATGGGTGGGTGGGTAGGTGGATGGATGGATAGATGGAAGGATGGGTGGATGGGTAGATAGATGAATAGGTGGGTGAATGGGTGGATGGATGGATGATGGATGGGTGGATGGATAAATGGGTGGGTGGGTAGGTGGATGGATGGATAGATGGAAGGATGGGTGGATGGGTAGATAGCTGAATAGGTGGGTGAATGGATGGATGGATGGATGATGGATGAATGGATGGGTAGATGGTTAAATAGGTAGATGGGTGGGTGGGTAGATGAAGGAGGGATGGAAGGATGGGTGGATGAATGGATGGATGGGTGAGTGGAAAGATTAATGATGTTATAAAGGAAAGAGAAACCTGCTCAGAGTTGTTTAATTTTTTATTTATTTTTGAGCTTGAGGAAATGCAGTGTTAACTCTTGGAGGAGGATGAGAGGTGAGGAAGCAGGGTTATTGTCCCGAGGAACCGCCCTTCCACCCTCGTGCACACGTGTCAAGAGGGAGTCGCATTGAGAAGACCCAACTGCATTTCTACAGGGGTTCCTCCTTATTAAAACCTCAAACAGAGACATTTGTCTGCAATTAGTTAGCCTCAGAGGTCAAGCAATATGATGCCTGCATAAAAAAATAAAATAAAACTGATATACAAGTGATGAATGGAGTGATGGACAGATAGACAGGTAAAGCAAGAACAGTAAGGTGTGAACTGGAGAATTGAGGTGTGATGGGTGTGTGGGTGACTACTGTACATGCACTTTAACTTTCCTGTGTGTCTGGACTTTTCCACAGTTAAATGGGGGAACACAATTCTACCCCTGCCCCCAGGCTGGCTTTTTTGGGGAAGCGCAAAGGCCGACTTTCCCACAGGATCTTTGGGGCCCGGTTAGTGGAGCCACAGATCTACCTGCTCCAGCAGCATCCAGAAAGGGTGCCAAGGATGGCACCCCGGGGACAGCCCTGCAGCCGTCCTGCCCGTGGCTCTGATGAGCCGGCTTTGTACCAAACCCTACAGAGAGGAGGGTGGTGTGAGTGGCATTCAGCCTCTGCCCTCAGTAAGCCCAGTCCTTAGTGGGCACTTCTGCTCCTGAAGCTCCCTCTTCCTGGAGCGCCCTGGAGTCCTTCTTTCTCCTTTACATCTGCCTAGAAATGTCCAGATTCTGACTCCAGCCCTCAGGTTACCAAGGGCCAGCTGCCTTTCAGTAGGAACTGCAAATGTGCATTGTGAAAACCTTAAACACAGGCATTCAGCTTAAATAATTGGACCCCAGAGGGGAAGCCTGATACGTATAAATTAAAAAACAAAGATGTATAGAGATATGGCTAGACAGACAGACATCTGATAAGTTAATCTCATGGCCATGTGCTATTCCAAGATTGCTCTACATGGCTGATTCCACTTTATATTTAGCCAACCCCAGGTGGTGTTCTGAGCTTCCCTGGTGGCACAGTGGTAAAGAATCCGCCTCCCAATACAGGAGATGCAGGAGATGCAGGTTTAATCCCTGGGTCGGGAAGATCCCCTGGAAGAGGAAATGGCAACCCACTCCAGTATTCCTGCCTGGGAAACCCCAAGGACAGAGGAGCCTGGTGGGCTACAGTCCATGGGGTTGCAAAGAATCCAACACGACAGAGTGAGCACATGTGGTGTTCTGGTGTTAAATACCAATTTAACAGATGGGGAGACTGAGGCTTGTGGAGAGTTTTTAGGTGATGTCCAAGGACACCCAGCAGGCCTGTGTCAGAGCTTGGATGTGAACCAGGGCAGTCTTGCCCCACAGGCTTCCCTGGTGGCTCAAACGGTAAAAGAATCTGCCTGCAATGCAGAAGTCCTGGGTTCGATTCCTGGGTCGGGAAGGTTTCCTGGAGGAGGAAATGGCAACCTACTCCAGTAATCTTGCCTGGAGAATCCCATGGACAGAGAAGCTTGGCGGGCTACAGTCCATGGGGTCACACAGAGTCAGACACAACTGAGCAAGTAACACACATGCACACACATACACCACACACTTAGTCTTGCACCACACCTAATGCGTTCAACTTTGCCCAACATTTGAGGTTAACTCAACTTCTCTTCCTCCTTGGGCAGTTGGTTGAGGGAAGGCTGAGCCACGGGGCTGGCCACTTCGGCCAGAAGCAACCCCTGCATGAATTCAGGCCCCTCCTGCCAGCATTGAGCAGACTGCCCTAGTGAAGCCAGCGCCCACCAAGTACAGCATGTGCACCATGCACAGAGGGTCAAGGCCCCCGAGGACCTAGACAGGTCAGCCCTCCAAGCAGCCACAGCCCAGCGACCGTGACCCCGATCAGGCCCAGGGGCTCCAACCACCCTGACGAATCTTGGTGGCAACACAGACGTCAGAGAGGTTTCCTTCACAGGCCGTGAGGGGAAGGCTGAGCTGTGGGAGGTGAATCACCATGAAAATCCCATCATAATAATAATAATGCCAGGCATGAACTCTCGCCTCTGCCAAGCCAAACAAATGACAGGGTGCAGACAGGGCTGGTGCTTCAGTTCACAGATCTCTCAGGCCGTTTACAAGGCTGCATGGTCTGCATCCTAAGTGGGCAGTATGGTCAATTCTATTATGTCTGGGCCCACGCCAGGCCTCAGTGGTTTGAAAGGAAAACCAGCCTACAGAATCACAGTGACTTGCCCAACGTCCTCAGATGCAATTTTCTTCGATGACTCTGTATCAACCCACTCTTGGACGGCTGTCTGCCCAGATGTGGTCCATCAGCTGTGGCTGCCAGTCCTTCCCTGAGCTGGTGCAGCACAGGCACTTCTTTTCTCTCAATGGTGATGATGGGTGGTGGGGAGAGGGGTCTGCCCTGGAAAAGCCCTTGAACTCAAGCTTCGTCAGGCCTGGCTGATGGAACACATTAGAAGCATCCAGAGAGTCCCACAAGCTGGCGATGCCTAAGGTGATGCCCAGAAATCTGGATTCAGATGGTTTGGGTTGGTTGCAGGAAGTGGTATTTTAAAATAACCCCCTGCCAAGAATTCATAATGGGGAGGTGGGAGGTAGGTATCATGGCTGGTTCTAACTTGTGGGCATCAGAGCCACCTAGGAGGGGGTCAAAGATAAACCTTCCTACGACCTGGCCAGCTCCAATTCAGAAGGTCTGGGATGGGTCCTGGGAATCCACCTTTCACAGAAGCTTCCTATGGAGACGTGGGAGCAGCACTGGGGAAACGCAGCTGGAGCCGGGTGCTCCTTCCGGCACTGCAAGTGTCCCCAGGACACAGTCTGCTTCCAGCTTCCCTGTTTTCACCTTCAGCTTCCCTCCCCCAGAGCCTCTCCCCACATCCTTAGATGTGAAGTCCCCGACTTCACATTTGCAGCAGCAAATGTCCTCTGTCCCCTCCCCAGACCTACCAAATCAGAAACTTGGGGTGGGAGGCGGCAATCTTTTCAGAAGCTCCCCGGCCCGCCCTGAGGCAGGCTCCAGTTGGAGAACCACTGAGAACAAGAAGGTGGCTTGGGGGTGAGAGGGTTACTACCTGAAACTGCTCTCCCATCCATGTCTAAGGCTGTGAGTTGGGGGGAGGGGAGGGGTATAAGGTATTTATCTTGAGCCCCAAATTTAAATGGATGACAAAAAACTTGACATGATTTTTTTAAAAACCCACGATGGACAAAATATCAAATTTCAAGTAAGGACAGAATCTGGTCCTGAATTGGCATAACACTTGCTCACTTGCTACACCCTTATCTTGGCCCCAGTTCTAATAAAACTTTATTTATAAAAACAGGCCAGACAGCAGGCAGTAGTTTGCCAGGGTGGTTTTCATTTTCTTTCTGCCTGTTTTATTCTGATTTTTAAGTATGAACTTTTCTTGATTACCAATTTTTGGCACTCCCTTAAATTTGCACTCACTCCTGCAGCTGCCCCATGCACTCTGGGGAACCTGGCCCCCAGGCTGAGATGCTCCTGAGTCCTGGTGCCCGAGTCCCCAAGTTCTGGGTGTCCTTGCTGCCTGGCGGCTGCCCTTCCCTCAACGGGCCTGTATGTTTGCAGTGAACATTCCCGAGCACATTGCTGCTGACAGGGCAAAGCCTGTGCCAGGGCTATATGCATCAAAGTCTTCTCAACTTTAATGGTGTATGACATTTTTGAGACAAAATACGGGTCAGCTAATCATATTTTAATAGCTCTACCTTTATAAGCAGCCTGCCTTGGAGTGCACACAGTAATATTTTAATTTCTCAGCTCTGATGAGCACCGTTCTAACCAGGTATTCAGTTTCTGCATTTATAAATCTCACTCCCAGATGTCGGATGCCAGGGAACTCTACAGAACAACCATACAAATATAATATTTAATATTGGATGTCAGTTTGCGTGTTCCACTCAATTTCCTGGAAAGAGCTCGAAACTCCACTTATTTTGGGTGGAATATCCAATCAGTTCCACACTCCAAGGCCCAGCCGGACTGCCATGTAATACCGCATAACTAAATTCTCTAATTTCTGAGAGACAAATTTGGAGCAGATGTAGGAAAAGGGTGTCATTTGTTTCCAAATGCAACAGTTATCAGGCCGGACAACTGGGAGGGATAATTAGCAAGGGGCCAAGTTTGTGAGTCGATCTCCCGAACCAGGAGACTTGCGGGCACACCCCAGCTCCTAGGAAGGCACTCAGGGCGGGGGGCTCAGCACCGCATATCAGTGCAGGGAGGAGGCTAAACTGGACTAGTGGGTCTGGAGCATCTGACGTGGAACTAAAAAGTAAAGAATGGGACACCAGGGTGGGAAGGTGAAGGGCACGTAATCTCAGCCTCGTTTTAAACAGGAGTCCTCTGCCACTCGGGACATCTATGATTACCCAGCGACCCACCCGGCTGGGACACAGGCTCGTTCACCTCCTCAGCCCAGCTCGCTCTCATTTTGGGGGGTCGTTTGGTCCTTTGGGACTCAAACGGGGCTCTGTTTTAGTGATGCCTTTCAGTGACTTTGACAGATGCCGTCAGCTGAGAGAGGGCTCTGGGGGTGCAAAAGCCACATAAGAATGATGCCACAGGCAGCCCCTGAGGACCCGGACCAGCCTCGGTGCCTGTCCAAGGGACCGCCAACAGGGGCCAAGTTCAGGAGAGTCCTCCCTTTCCCCCTGCCAGAGTATCGGCTCACCCCTCTCCTTTCTGCCTGTCCCTTCCCTCCCTCCAGACACCAGGCAGCCCAGCTCTGCGGCAGGGCAGTGAGCCTCGCTGTGGGAAGGGGACCGCCTCGGGTCTCCCCGGTGTCTGGGGGGTCTGCTGCTAATTGGACTGTAAAAGATGATCCCTCCGCACAGCTGTCTGTGAGCCGGGCCCCAGCAACACGGGGTAAATTAAATGCAGACAGTGGGGCGGGGTTACCTGCTGAAGCTCTGTGCCAGTCTCAGACCCCAGAAGTCAGAGAGGACGGCAGCACTGAGATGGGAGGGGAGGCGAGGAGGGGCCTCACCGAGTGCCTCCATCGGGCGCTGTGACGGCCCCTCCCCTGCAGGCCTGCTCACAGCCCCTGGCCCTGGAGCATCTGGAAATCAGAGTCCTGACCCTCTTTACCACCTGCTCATCACCACAATGCTCCCTGGGGCTGCTCGGCAGCTGAGCTGAGGGTGCCCTGGGCCTGCAGTCCCATGAGGCACCCCCCTTCAGAGTGGAGCCCATGGCTGGGTCCTGCTACCCACCATGGACTCTCTCACTCAGTCATTCAAGCATCACTATTCACTCAGAATATCCAACAATCTGTCTAAGCTGAGTGCTAGGAATAAAAAGATGGTGTGGAAAAGGCAGCAGCTCTCCTCCCATGTTTGTCACCCCATTCCCTCCCCCCAACCAAAGTAATAGAACACTAAGTTTAGCTGGCATGTGTTCATTCACAATGAAAACTACATTTCCTAGCCTCCCTTGCAGCTAGATATGGCCATGTGATTACACTCTGGCCAATCAGATGAAGCAGAGTGTGGCGGCCCTTCCTTTAAACAACAACACAATTGATCCTAGCTTTCTTCCCTTTCCTCTCAGAGATCTTTCCTGCTGACTGGGATAGAGATGTGAGGGCTGGTGCTGAAGTGGCCACTCTGAGCAAGGTGGCTCTGGACAAAGAGGACCTATATGGTAGGTTAATCAACCTCATCCTGAGGTCATTATGAAGGAGCAGACCAGCCCTGACCTGCCTCACTCCAAACTTTGGTGTGGAAAAAAAAAAAAAAAAAAAAAACTGCCTTCTTTAAGCAACTGTTACTTTGGGTTTCTACTATTTCCAGATGAAAATAATTAAAACCTACACAAGTGATGACACTACAACAGGAGCATACAGCCTTGGCTACACAGAGGGGACACATGGCCCGATTTCGGGGATTAGGGGCGACTGTGCATGGCTGCAACCTGCAGGGTGTGTTGACTGGGGGAGGCAGGTTGGCAGGGTTCAGGGGGGTGTTTCAGGAAGAAGGAAGTCCAGAGGGAGCTTAGTGTGTTTGGGGAGTCACTGGGTCCTCCAGGGAGATGGGGACCCCCTGCCCTGAAGATAATTAAAACCTACACAATGAAATGCAGGTGAGGCCTTAAAAGAAGTCATCCTTGATTCAAAGGGAGACACTCACTACTTATAACAAATGCAAGGTCATTTGCCACTGAGGTTGAAATGTTGCCGGCTGATTTTAAAGACTAGTGAACACCTGATAGGAGGCTCGTGTAGATGTGCACAGTGGTTGATCATCCAGGAGTGGCTTCTCAGGTGGCTTCTTGGCTCAGGACTTGATGACCTGCCGTTTGGGGTCCACGTGTCCCTTGGCCGAATGGCCAGTGTCCCCCTCCTTAGGTTCAGTCACGGCCCTCTTCTCTCTTCAATGCCAGCAAGTCCCCAGTGGGCTGGGGGAGGGGAGGGGAGGAGCCGGAACAAAGCCACTCCCCTTCCAGGCTCGGGGAAACTGTCCCAGACCACACACCAGAAAGACCATTTGAGGGGTGGACTCCATCCTTGCTGTCCTTGTCACTGCGGTCACCCCTATGCCCAGCTCTGTCCCAGACACTCCTAGGCATTCTGGGAAGAGAGCCTAGAATAGCCTGGCACGTGGGTGCAGGAAGGAACCCTGGGGGAGGAGACATAGTGCTGACTTCTGGAGCAGAGCATGCTCCTGTCTCCTTGCAGAACGATGGTCGTGGTCTGCGTGTGCAAGCAGGTCCTCTCTGCTCTCGTTCTAAGTCTCTGGAGTATGACGTATACAAAAACCTGGGCCAGGCTGCTGCCTCTGCGGGGCGCTGAGGGTGGCTGTCATCTTCGTTTGCAGATGAGAAACTATCCCATAGCTAGTAAGCCAGAGGCAGGTGCAGCCCCCACTGCCTGACTCCCACACTCATCCCCACTGAGCTGGAATTCCACATGGCTCTAAGACTTCGAGGAGGAGAACGAGGATGGCCAGTGTGTCCTGAGCACCCGGGGTGCTGCTGGGCCACCAGCCTCTCATGGGGGCAAGTGGAAAGAGCCATGTCTTCTGCCTCTTATCAGGGCTTCCCCAAACACAGTAATAATGAGAGCCGATTTGCTATTCTCAGAACCAGGATTTGACCAAACACAGGGATAGGCCAGCTGCTACATGGAATGTGGTCTCAAGTGAGCAGGTAATGGAGAAGAGCCATTCAGGATGGCTATGAGAGGCTGCCCAGCACACGGGTACCAGCCTGCCTGGTGGCATCAGCAGAGAGCGCCCCTGTTTCCTTGCAGGACATTCAGATAGAACAGAATCTAGTCTGCATTTTAAGCCTCGTTGTTTCCCCATTACATGTTCTGGTTATTGCCAGACAAGTTCCTCACTTGTACGACCAGCACAGACAGTCACTCAACCCAAGATGCTTAAGGAAGACCCCCAAGATCAACGTGGTCACCCCATCCTGCTGCCCTGAGGGTCATCCAGTTCAGCAGACACTGGCTCAGTGCCTCCTGCTCCCCGCACTGGGGATGCCAAGAGGCCTCAAGGTGACCACTGCCCTCACAGCCGTCCTCAGTCAGAGGGTGTCTACCCACGTCTGATGGCAGGCTCAGCCCGACGAGGAGTGTGGTGTGAAGGACGGTCCACGGGCATCCATCCAGGGACTCCATGGTAAAGATGTGACTCAAGAAACAGGAGTGAGTGGCCATGCTCAGCCACCTTGGATGCCTTCTTCTCCGTGGATCATTGAATTACATGCATATTTCAGTGAAGATGATTATCTCCTTGCTGGTTTTGGAGGATGTATTTAGGGGAGGTATTTCAATTCTGTTGTCATTTAAAACTAAAAATCAAAACATCATTTTTGATGTCCAGGTTCTTTCTTCTGCCGAAATACACACTGTGGTGTGTTACAATCATGTCTCCGCCATTTGCGCCTTAGATGTACTTGTAGGTATGTTTATTTGGTTTTCGACCGCGTTTTTCTCTTAGAAATCAGGATCGCATGTCTAATCTCAAAGGGTAGATAATCCTCACTGGGATGTGAATTTGGCAAACATTCCAATTGGTTTAACATCAACAAGTGGCTTCTGGGGAAGGGTGGGTGGTGTGAGGGCGATTCAAAATTTTGTACTTTGCAAAAGGCAGGTTTTTTTCCTTGTATCCCCCGTATTGCTAGGAACAAACTATTTTCTTATTTGAAAAAAAAAAACCCACCCTGCCCTTTTATGGGAAAACTAGTTCAGCTCTGTGTTTATTATTCCACATGAAAGCGGTTTTGCCTTCATTTGTGGCTGCCTGATTACAAAGACAAGATCTTTAATTAAAATTGGTTTGGTTATGTGTATTTCTTTCAAAGAAAACCATCGAAATAGCATTTGTGACTCATTACCTTCTTAACAAGGGTGCTGTTCTATTTGCCTAGTTATCCAGCCCGTTTTCGATACAGACACTGACCTTGTGTGCCAACAAGGAGCTCCGTGTGCACACTTAAGTCGTCTTTCTGGGTCTGTGACTTTGACCCAGGGGGTGGGTTTGGTCTGACAGCATTTTGAGGGCACATAAACCTCTGCAGCTTGACTGAGTTCAGGCAGGCCTGGTGAGCGGGCAGGCGGGGGCTTCTGCAAACCAGCAGCATCCTTCGGGAGGGTCCTGGGCTGACTCCTTGGGAACGCCTGGCTTGGCTGTTCTGGAAGGCCCGGGAAGAAGGCAGGGGCTGACTTTCTCATCAGCCCCACATGCCTAGGGTGGGTTTGGGATCACATGGCTTTCGGGAACTGTTTCCAGCCGAGGAACAAGATTGCCTAGATCCGAAAGGCTGTCTAACATGTTAGTGAAATTAGTGCTTAGCAATATTTTTGAGAATTCTGTGGTTTGGGCGTTTTATGTTTTTTCCTCTGCCAAAACAAGCTTGCTAACTTCTTTGCTTCTCTGTTTGCTGCAGAGAGGAGTAAAGGGGCTCTAAATCATTTGCACATTTCATGTTGACAGCGTCCCGCGCTAGCACGACGGATGGGAAGGGAGGCTCCAGTTTGGCTTTTAATACCGGTGACCCAGGCTCACCCACCCACAGGCGCTCCCCACCTGATCTCAGTGGCAGTTGCTCTTCCACCCTCTACTCCGTGGACTCAGTATGCTTAAAAGTTGTACAGGGTGAACGGGAGTCTTTGGCTTTTCCAAGTGAGCCTGCGATTTTCCAGGCTCCAGATTGACCAGAGCTAACTGACACTTACTGAGCATATACTGTGTACCAGATCCTTGTCTAAATGCTCTCTATTCACTGATGGGTTTGACCATCCTAATAACCCTGAGCCAGGTTGCTGGGATTAAATCCCAGTTCTGACGTGCTGTGTGACTTTGGGCAAAATACTTAACCTCTCTGTGCCTCAGAAAGACCCACGGAGAAAGTAGCATGACCAGTCAAGTAAAAGGGATTAAATCTGCAGTGCTCTTAAGAGGATAAGCACCCCCCTCAGCATGCTTGCTGGCTTCCCTGGTGACTCAGTGGGAAAGAATCTTCCTGCCAATACAGGAGACGCAGGTTCCATCCCTGGGTCGGGAAGATTCCCTGGAGGAGGAAATGGCAACCCCCTCCAGTACTCCAGGATTCTTGCTGGGAAATCCCATGGACAGAGGAGCCTGGTGGGCTACAGTCCATGAGGTCAAAGAAGAGTCAGACGTGACTTAGCGACTAAACAACAAATAAAACATCCTAGTGCCCACAGCCAAGTGCTTCCCAAAGGCACACAGCAAACTCGCAGCAGAGCTGGGGCCAGGCTTGTGATCACTAGACTACAGCACCTATGACAGAAACAGTAGCTGCAAAATGCCATCGCTGTTTTCAGGGTATTTGCACAAAAGGACTTCTTACACAAACACTGTTCACTGGCTGCTGTGGGGGGCGGGGCAGCTTTATGCAAGGGGGTGAAGACAGAGCCTCCAGGAGGGTGAGACTGAGATCTGTGAGAGGAGGAAGATTTAAAGGCACAGTGTTCACAGTCCCCTGCCCCACCTTTTGGAGCAGACAGGGAGCTTTGTTCGGCTGCCCAGTTCCTCGGCTGCGGGGTAGACAGCAGGCAAGGGCAGTGTGGAATCTGAAAGCAGGACAGAGAGGCAGCACTGCGACCAGCAGTGGCTGTAACCAGACACACGTCCCTCAGTGGGGCTGGAGACACGAGCAGAGCTGGAATACTACGCAACCGTCACAAGGGAGCTGTCACAGACTGACATGAAAACGGTGCCAAGATTTATCATCATGGCAATGTCAAATCTCGAAAGAGTGCATGTAATTGGCTAACTTTTGTGTAGGGAGAAAAATATCACATACACGTGCATTTCCTCTTATGTGCATAAAGAAACTGTGGAAGAATAAAAGTGGTTGTCTATGCAGGGAGCCCCCTCCAGGGGGATGAGGTGCTAAAAAATGGACAGATGGGCCACAGAGATGAGAATGAGCCATATATACACACACATATACAACTGTGTAAATAAACTTATATTGTGTCAATATTTACATATACATATTTATGCTGCATATATTTACATATGGTATATAAGTATATATGCTATATACACATATGTATGTACTATGTATTGTATATATGGTGATTAGTAAATATATATAAATCTATGTGGATAGGTAAATGTGTATGCATTTAATTACAAAAGCTTCAAAATATCACAAAGCCAAATTACACAGTAAATAAAAAAGGCAAAATTTAAAAATCTACAGTCATAACTGGAGATTTTAAAATCCCATTCTCAGTAACTGATAGAATGAGCAGACAAAAGAAATCAGTAAAAATGGAAGCGATCTGAACTACCTCTATAGAAGGCGGACACTTTTCGAGAGTACGCAAAACAGTCACCAAGACAGACCCCATGCTGGACCATGAAACAAGCTGCATCTGTCATAGGGGACTAACACACAGAATGTAATCTCTGACCACAGAGGAATTAAATGAGAAATAAACAATAAGATGCTTGGGGAAAAAAATCCCCAAATACTTGGAAATTAAGGAACAGACTTCTAAAGAACCCACGAACAAATAACAGGGGAAATTATGAAATATTCTGTAATGAATGATGATGAAAGCAAAACGTGATGATCTCCAGCATTCGGCTAAAGTGATCCTCACGGAGAAACACACAGGTCCGATGCCTGTGTTTGTTGTAAAGAAGAGTCTGAAGTCAGGGGTCTAAACATCCATGGTAGAAAGCCAGAAAAAGAAGAATAAGTATGTGAATAAAAGTAAGCATATTGAAATAAAGAGCAGAAATCAAGGAAATAAAAAACAAGTAACAGGAAAAAATTAAAAGCCAAAAGCTTTTTTTTAAAAAAAGATTAATACAATTGATAAGCCTCTAAATCAAGTGATCAAGCAAAAAATAGAGAAAACACAAATTGTCAATATCAATAATTATTATAAATTCAGAGTGGGAAAGGATCTTTATAACAATTGCTGCTGGAACAATTGAATATCCTTAGGGAGAAAAAATGAACCTTGACGCTTCTCTGATACCATACACAAAAATCTAAGGTGGACTATATACCTAAGGAGCCAATACACATAGACAAAATATAATTTATTAGTAAGAACACAAAAAGTACTAGCAACTAAATTAAAAACTGCTAAATTATACTTCACCAAAATTTAAAACCTCTGTTCTTTAAGAGACACTACTGGGGCTTGCCTGGTGGCTCAGCGGTAAAGAATCTGCTTGCCAATGCAGGAGACACAGGTTCAATCCCTGGTATGGGAAGATCCCACATGCCTTGGAACAACGGTGCCCATGCTCCACAACTACTGAGCCCACATGCCCCAGCCACTGAAGCCCACTTGCCCTAGAGCCTGTGCTCTGCAACAAGAGAAGCCACTGCCATGAGAAGCCCATGCACCGCAATGGAGAGTAGCCCCCGCTCACCGCAACAAAGACCCAGTACAGCCAAAAATAAGGAAATAATTGATTAACTAATTGTTTTTTAAAAAAGAGACACCACTAAGAAAATGAAAAGGGAAGGTATAAATTGTGAGAAAATGCTTGCAAAACATGTGTCTAATGCAGGATCATATCCAAAATACAGGAACTCCTACAACTCAGTAATAAAAAAGGGAATTCAATACTTAAAGATGCGCAAACTATTTGAACAGATGCTTCATAAAAGAAGATATACAGGGACATCCCTGGAGGTCCAGAGATTAAGACTCTGAGCTTCCATTGTCAGGGGCATGGGTTCCATTCCCTATCTTAGGGAACTAAGATCCCACATGCTGCGTGCTGTGGCAAAAAAAAGGAAGAAGTTATACAAAAAGCCATTTATCACATGAAAAGATGCTCAACATAATTAGCCATCAGAAATGCAAATCAATACCACGCAGAGACAGCACGCACATGCCAGGATGACTGAAACTAAGTCCACCGACAAACACATCACTTTGGAAACCAGCTTGGTAGTGTATTATTGAGTAGAACATATGCCTACCTTTCGACCCAGCAATTCCACTCCCAAGCATTTACCAACATAACTGAAAACAGGTGTTCCCTAAAAGGACAGGGACGCAAATTTTCATAGCAGCTTTATTTATAATAGCCAAAAAGTGGAAACAAGCCAAATGACTCAACAGGTGACTGGACAAACACATTATAGTTTATTTAAGTAATGGAATGAGGGGCAATTAAAAATACACAGACACCTCCTGATGTGGAAAATATGAGGGATGAAGCTCAAAAGCATGCCGACAAAAAGCAGCTGGATACAGAGTATACGATCTGTGATTCCATCACATGGATTTTAAGGACAGGAAATGCTACTATGATGATAGTAATCAAGAACCTTGGCCAGTGGTACTTGCCTAGTGGTCCAGTGGTTAAGACACCGCATTTCCAATTCAGGAGGTGTGGGTTCCATCCCTGGTTGGGGAACTAAGATTCCATATGTCACATGGTGCATCCAAAAACAAAAAAAAAAAACCTTGGCCAAAACTCTCTGCCCCTGGTAGCCAGGAGTGAAGGACCAGAGATATAGGTGGGAGGGAGGTGGGTGTGGCTATAAAGGGCAGCCCAAGACCCTTATGGTGATGGGACTGTTGTGTATCTTGACTGTGGTGGATACACAAGCACAGACAGGTGATAAAATGGCACAGAACTACATACACACATGAGTACAAGCAAAGCTGCAGAAATCTGAATTAGATGGAGGATTATGTTAATGTCAATATCCTGATTGTGATAAGGTAATATTGCTTTTCAAGGTATTGGCATTGGGAGAAACTAGGTGAGGGGTACATGAACTCTCTCTGCATTATTTCTAACAAATGCATGTGGATCTACAAAATGCTTAAATTTGTAAAACCACAACAACTTGGCCCTTCTTCTTCCCTTTCTCTCCTGCTAACTGGAATATAAGTGAGATGGCTGGAATTGAGGCAGCCATCTTGGGCCATAAACTGGACCTGGGGAATGGAGGTTTCTCACATTACAGTAACAAGATGAGAGAGGCCTGGTCCCTGAGGACTACATAGAAAAATGCATACTAGCCCAGGCTATCTGCCGGTATCTTCGTGAAAGAGAAACTTCTAACTTTTAAACCCTTGCTATTCAAACTGCGATTCACAGACCAGCAGCCAATATTTCTGTTAGAAATATAGAATCTCAACCCTATCCCAGACCTACTAGATTAGAATCTGCATTTTAAAAGTGATTCCTGGCTGATCTATGTGCAGATTAAAATTTGAGAAGCAGTGATTTTAGCAATTGCTATTGTGCATCCCTTATCTTAAACCAATCCTAATTCTAATTATGGGTACATTATGATTAATTTTAATGACAGTACTGCTTAGATGTTTAGCAGTACTTTTACTCCCTGAGACATACTTCTTGATGATTGAGGCAACAGGAGTGAGAGAAGGTTTTCAAGGACCCAAAACCTTTCATGTATGAATATATGGGGGGTGGGGCAGGGGGTTGATGCATTGGCTCCAATCCCCCTGGCCCACCTGATGGTACCTGCAGCAGCAGGCACACTGCCCAGCTCGCTGATGATGTCCCACCTCAACACCTGTCTCATCTGACCCACTGGAGGGGGTTGGGGCTTCCTCTGTCCCCAAGGGACCTGGCCAGACGTGTATAGGAGTGGCTGTCAAGTGCAGGAAGCTGCTGTTCAAGGCATCCTCAACCAGCGGGCTCTGGACAACCACCCCAGCCCTCCGCATCCCGGGGGCTGGGACAGTCCACCAGGGTCCTCATGGGGCCTCCAGCAGGACCTCACTCACTCATATTGCGTTACAGCATTCTTTGTTTCTTCCCCATCCCAGTCGGCAAACTCCCTCATGTCTTCTGCACAAGTTTCCCTCACCCAAGTAAACCATCCCATCCAGGTCTTGGCTCAGGCTTCACTTCTTGGAGGTCCAAACTGAGACAGCAGGAGACCAAGAATTCTGAACCCCAGCTCATGAAACTCAAGAGAGTTGCTCACTTCATGCAGGTTAGACTTCCTCTGTATTTTCTAATATATGTATATATATATATATATATATATACATATACATATGTATATATATATATATATATATATATAATGATTATGACAAAGAAACCCCAAAATCACAAAAACTGTATTTCTTCCCTGACTCCTATGCCAGGAAACGTGAGGGGGAGCAGACAGAAATCCATTTTACTAACATCATTAGGCTTTACCATATTTTGGGCCAAAGTAGCATATCCACTAATCCTGGAAGAATGTCAGCAGAGCAAGAAAGAAATCCACTTGCTCCAGCCTGCAGCTGAGCAGAGATCCTGGGTCTGGTTGACAAGTGAGCAAGCAAGGGCAAGCTGGCCAGCAGTCAGCCTCCAGATGGGAGTTAGCCGGTCCCAGCAAAGAGCTGAGAGCTCGTATAAAGGTGAGCATGAGGGGCTTCAGTTAGAGAAAAGGCCACCCTTTGGGGGGATTCACTGGGAGGTCACACAAAATCCTGGGAGACTTGGCCTTCATCAGTGTTGTTCTGTCCCCACTGAAGCTGCAGCGCTGCTGGGACCACACACCCTTTCCCCTGCCAAGCCAGAAACAAAGAAACTCAGGCCAGATCTCAGGAACATGCACCCTAAGCCCACACCGTTGTTCTTCTGACAACCAACTCTGATCACAAAACAGCCCCTCTGCTGTCTGGGCCAGTCTCATGAAGATGCCAAACAAATGGACTCAGAGAATTGAGAAGTTGGGCAAAGCTTCCGGAGTCCAAACCATTTTCTTTCTTTTCAAAAACCTCTTTATTAAATTCATCTTTAAAATTCATCTTTAAATTCATCTTTTAAAATTCATCTTTAAAACGTCTTCCGTCGAAGACGACCCAGACCTACAGCAAATATTCCCCCCTCCCCATCTCTGTTCTCACTGCCACTCCTGCTCCAAGGTGACCTTCAGGGGTTGTGTGTCCGATGTGCCCTCTCACACTTTGCTCCATGTTGACATAAACACATGCGGTTTTATTGAGGTTTGTGTTTACAGTATAGGGGGCGGTGGGGAGGCACTACCGTGGTTTAGGGCACAGATCCTGGCTAGGCCACTTATAGCTGTGTGTGTTTGGGGGCAGGTTACTTGTGTCTCTGTAACTCTGTTCCCTCATGTACCAAGTGGGATAAATAATAGTACCAGCCTCATCGTACTGTGAGCATTGTATACGGAGCCTAGGATCTGCCATGCGAGGATTTGCCATTGCTCTTGTCTTTTAACAATAGGTTTTCCTTTCTCATTTAACAATAAAATATGCACTTTTTTTCAGGTCAACAGATGTATATCTTAACACACATATCTCATTCCATCCTTGCGATAACTCCCCGGCAGCAGGTAGGTATTATCATTCTGTTTTACACCTTAAAAAAATTAAGTGGCTCAGAGAAGTTAATTTGCCCGAGGCCACATGGCCAGAGGGTATTATCAGGTAATGAGGGGAAACGGAATAAATTTTTGAAAATTAACACACTCTGAACTGTTGGGGGTACTTTTTAAGCCAGGATGGAATCCGGTTCACACTCTTCCCTCCTCCCCAGATGCCCAGTTGGGGTGCCCCCCTCATTTCAGAATCTCTCCTGGACTGCTCTTCTCTCTGCAGCTTTCGTGGGCTGAAGGGATAAAGCTCCGCCACACTCCGACAGTCTCCATCCTGCCCAGCTCCTCCTTTACTTACATTTTGGGTCATTTTGATCATTTTTAATGACAAAAATAGAGGTGGATCAAAGAGCAGGGACACTCGAGTCTCCGGCGATAAAACCTTGGCTTTAATGAGTGGCTCCTGCAAGGAGGCATACGTTGGCCCCCATCCATCCACGTGGACCCGGGGCCCGCGGGTCACCCTGGCTGGTGTGGCGGGGTCCCCGAAGCTCCTCTTCCTGCTCTCCCCGCCCGGATCGCCGCAGGAAAGCAGCCCCCAGCCCCAGCGAGGTCCTCTCTGGGAACCATCTTGTAGGTGAAAATAAAGCAGCACTTTCATCCAAGGAGCTCAGCACAATCCCCGAAAGCACATGAAATCACTTAGACCCTGGGAGCCCGCAGCCCCCTCGGCTTAATTACACGGCGGGCCGGGCTCTGCTGAAAGCAATTAGATCTGAGAGTCCCGGCGGAGGCACGCGCACACTGCCCCGCTCTCCACGAGCCGGCTGTCGTCCACGCCCGCCCGCCCTCTCTCAGATGCCTTCTGCAGGATGTGAATTAGCTGTTTGTTCAGGTGGTTGAAGGCTCCCAGGGCCCGAAGGACAGAGCATAAAGTTTCCTTCCCTCCTGTCCTTCCTCCAAGCCGTCAAGCTCCCCGCACATGTCCAGGGCCGGCCATCCCTTTGGTGTCCTTCTGAAACCGGCGACGCCATAAATCCATCCATTTGAACGTAGCCTTTCTTCCAGAAGGCAATCGCTTTTCTGACAGCAGGACTGCGAGTGTCCTATGTCATCTGCTGGTGTAAACAGCCAACCACTTCTCCCCTGGACAAACAAGTTTGCCGCCGTCAGGAGAGCTCCCTGTTGAAAATCAAATAAAGCGTTGATTCCAGATGAGGGCTTTTGGTTCCAGGTACCGCTCGCTCGGTGAGCCGGGGCCGCTGCGCCTAGAGCTGGCTAATGAGTGGGCGTGCGGTCCCCACCTCCCAGATCACAACCCTGAAAGGCCCTTTTGTGGCGGGGAGGGGCCAGACCCCAGCCACAATGCTCTCTTGTAGAAGGGCCTCCTGGAGCTGCTGTGAGAGGGGGGCAGCTCTGCAGAGCAAAGCAGAGGGAAAGCAGTGATTTTGTAGTGGTTTCCGAGGCCTGGTGGACCCAATAGAGGCGCACACGTTTCCAGGCCTGGCTGGGTGGCGAGCTCCTTGTGCAAGCGTGCCAGGCTGGGATGCAGGGCACAGAGATGTTACCCTCCCTGAGATATGCCAGCCCCAAGGTGGAGGTGGGGGCACTGGGTGGTGCTGTACCCACCACTCTTTGCCAACAGACAAAGCGGGGCTTCCCTGGGGTGACATGACAGCCAGGATGAAATTCAGATCTGCAGTTCCAGGCAATTCCCGTCTTCTTGTTGTTCTAAAACCAAGTGCTTCACACATTTGGGAAGCAGCATTAAATGTGGACCAACTGGATGGTCTGTGGTTGGGGTTAATGTCTTCCAGTTTGTGGAGCGTCTCGTTACCAGGCCCCTCAAGAGGACCTTCCAGAATTACTCTGACAGTGCACACGCCACTTACAGCCATGCAAGCTGGCTCTGCGGCGATGCGGCTCCGCTTAGGGAACATGAGGGGCTCAAGGCTCCAGACTTCCTCTCCAGACCCCACTTCTCGGCTCAGTGCCTGTGAACGTGAAATCCTAAGCGGTCACTGAAAGCCCAGTGGAGCGATTATTTGTGTTCGCTCCGGTGGGATGAGGGTTTGGGATTTCAGGTTGTCATAGGGTTACCTCCAAAGGCAAATCTATAATTGATTTAAAAAAAGAAAAAAAAAGACCTGGCATTTAAAAAATTCTTTTCATGTTTCTCCAAAGCGTTTGACAGACACGAATTCTCGAAACATTCCAGAGAAGAGACAGAGGGGATTAAGCCCTGCTCTGCACAAGGAGATGCGTCCTCAAGGGAGAGAGGAAGTTTGGGTTTGTCCAAAGAGGAGCTTGGAGTTGGGGCTGAGGCTTCCAGATGTGTGCCCCGCCCTCAGCTTTCACCTCCCCAGCCTGACAAAGGGACAGAGAGTGACATTCTAGGATGGCACACACTATAGGCACAGGAGGATGGATTCTGGAGCCAGAGGGTCAGGGTTTGAACCCTTATTCCCTATGTGTTAGCCACATGACCCTGAGGAGGTGACTTAGCCTTTGGGGGCCTCAGTTTCCTCGTCCTTAAATGGGTGTAATTATAGTATCTGCTTCCCAGATGGCGTGGTGGTAAAGAATCCACCTGCCAATGCAGGAGACGCAGGAGATGTGAGTTTGATCCCTGGGTTGGGAAGATCCCCTGGAGGAGGAAATGGCAACCCACTCCAGTGTTCTTGCCTGGAGAATCTGATGGACAGAAAGGCCTGGGGGTCTACAGTCCATGGGGTTGCAAGGAGTTGAAGAGACTGAGCTACTGAGCATGCACGCACAATCAGTATCCAGCTCTATGATGATAAGAGTTAATACTTGTAACGTGGTTAAAGCCTCCTGGTGCATAGTAAGTGCTCAAGAATAACAGCTATGGCTATCCTCGCTTCCTGGCCCCACCATCAACGCATGGGCAGGGTCCAGCTCTAATGGGCAGAGGTCTATGTGTCCATTTGCCTGGAGGCAGAAAGGCCAGCAAATGGTGAAGACTCAGATCTTCTCTGGTCAAACTGACAAACTCAGACATGAAAGATGAGTGGCTAAAACGTCAATGTTACAGCAAACCCCTTGAGGTAATTCTGCCTGGATGGGCTGAGCCAGTGGAACCACAGAAAACACTGACAGAGCTGCTCACTGCTCGGCCTGGTCCCCAGAGCCCTGCAGGGAAAAGGGACCCAGCCCGGCAGTGTGAACCCCTGCAATGGTCTGGTTGATGTGAACTTGGCCAGGCTGTCGTGCCCAGTTATTCAATCAGACACTCATCCAGGTGTTGCTCCAAAGATGTCTGGAAGGGGTGGACAGAATCAACAGTCAGCTGGCTTTAAGTAAAGGAGGTGACCCTGGATCGTGTGGGTGGGCCTCGTCCAATCAGGTGAAGGTCTTAAGAGCACAACCGAGGTTTCCTGGAGAGGAAGAAAGTCTGCCTGAGCTTCCTGCCTGTTCTGCAGGTTTCAGAGGTGCCAGCCTCTGCAATGGAATTCCTGCAAAGCGCCAGTTCCCTGAAGTGACTCTCGTCATATACCTCATACGTATAATGTATCTCTCCTATACACTACATTCACCCTGTTGGTTCTGTTGCCCTGGAGACCCTTGACTGCAGGGGTCACTGTTACAATGCTGTGGTGCTTGTAACCACAGCTACGTCCGAGTGCCATGGTGCTGGGCGCAGGGCTGAGGGACTCCGTAGATCTCATTTACACCAACCAGCCACCTTCTTTGTTTCTGCAGATTTTCAAGTGAGACACTGGGGCATCCAAGGATGCATGCATTTAAGACATTAAGAACATTTCTAGATGATTTCCCTAGAGAGTTTACTGACTGACACTCCCACCATTAATATAATTCAATGGGTAAAAAATGTTTCCTTGTTTTTTTAAAAAAAATTGTGCAGGCAGATTCTTTACCATTTGAGCCACCAGGGAATCCCCCCACCAAAGAAAAAGCCACATAACATGAAAGTTATCATCTTGACCATTTTTAAGTGTACAGTTCAGGAGTGTTAAGTACATCCCCATTGTTGTGAAACAGATCTCCTTGAACTTATTCATCTTCCCAAACTGAAACCCCATTGAACTCCCATCTCCCCTGCCCGAGCCCCTGGCACCCACCATGGTACTGTCTGTCTCTATGAATATGCCTACTCTAGGTACCTTGTATAAGTAGAATCATGCAGTATTTGTCTTGTGTGACTGGCTGACTTCACTTTAGCATAATGCCCTCAAGATCCATCCATGTTGTAGCAACATGTCAGAATCTCTTCTTCCTTTTACAGCTGAATACTACTCCATTGGATGATGGACCATATTTTTTATCCACTCATCCACTAATGAACCCCGGGTCTGCTTCCACCTCTTGCCTGCTGTGAATGGTGCTGCCATAGGCATGGGTGTGCAAATATCTCTTCAAAACATTGTCATCTTTTCTTTTGGAAATACACCCAGAGGTGGGGTTCACTGGATGTTTTTATGTGCACTTCCGCAATAGTCCTAGTGAGGCTAGACCCACTTTCATATTCTTTGTGGACAATCCACGCTGCATTTAACACAACAGTTATGCATGGTATTGTTGCCTCTGTGTCTGCCTAGCCATGCCATCACATGCCGACTGGCCACGGAGAAGATGTCTGGCAAGTTCTGGCACAGGGCCTGGCCCCTTGCAGGGACTCTGAATGTCTCTTCCTTATTATTTGCTAAATAATTGAATGAAGGGAGTGAGCTGGAGTAGGGAGACAAAGGAAGAGCTACCTCTCCCACAAAGGGCAATTTCATTTTCCATTGTGAAAATGAAGTGAGCCTCAAAGACAACGGGATGGGGAGGGTGCTTGGTTTTGGGGTCTGGCAGGAGGATCTGAAACAAACAAGGCAAGCGGGACATTGCCAGGGAGTGGAGGCAGCCTCGTCATCCTGCGGACAGTGACCTCACTGAGCTTGCTGGCTGTATAACATCCCGAAGAAGAGCAGTGCTGGAGCTGCCTGCAGGCCCCCGATGGCCGTGGACAAGCTCTCTAGGGGGTGTCTGGCCCCACTCTGCAGAGGGCTGTCGGCTGGAAGCTTCTGCAGCTTCTCAACAAGCAACAGCACACGGACAACCGCCCAGGTGGTGCGTGGCATCTAAGTGATCCGTCAGCACAGTTCCCCTCAGCTCTGGGCGGGAAGTGGGTCAGCATCTCAGAGGACAGAGCTGGACCCCTGCCATGCTGGGGGTGCCAGCTGGTGCACAAGGAGAAGGCTGAGCCAGTTGACGGCCCACGACTACTGTGCCCAACCAAGGACCCAGGTCAGCGTGAAGACCGAGGGCTTTCCCAGGCCAAGATCCATCACCCTTCCCCCAGCAATTGCCAGGCAGCCAAGGAGTCAGGAGAAACTGAGCCTGTCCCCAGAATGCCAGTCCCCTCTTTTGCAGACACGGTCTGTCAACCGGTATCTCCTTTCCCCCTTCTTTCATGGTAATCAGATTTTCTGCTCAGCAAATGGCCACTGTCAGTAAAGAATCCACTTCCAGACTTCCTTGCAGCTAGTTGTGGCCACATGACCAGGTGCTGGCCAAAGGCATGCGGGTGCAATGACATGCACAGCATGCCCTCAAGGGCAGGGGTGCCTGGGGGCTGTGACCCAAACAGTGAACGAGCAGAACAGACAGGCCCCGAGAAACCAATACACCCGCTGACTGCAGGGAACCCTGACGGCCGTGCCATGTACACCAACCTCAACACTAGCCCTGGGGGTGCCCGCCCCTCAACCCTGCCCCTGCGTCCTTCCCCCTGCCCAGAACGTAACTCGCTCGTGGGGACTCATGCACACGCGGGCAGCAGTCTATGGTTGGCCGACGAACCAGAGAAACTACAGTTCTGGCCCCAACACTGTGGACCCACCCCTCAGCCCCACAGACTGTGTGGAACGCCACCCATAGGTGGGATTGAGCTTCTCCCTTGTTTAGACACACGGCATCTGGACCTTTATGGCAGCCACCGAGCCCACACCTGCAAACACATCTTCCACCCTCTCCTCCCCGCCCCCACACTCCAGGTTTGCTTTCCAGGCAAATGAGATGGGACAGTTTCTTCTACAACTTCCCCTATCTCGGTGCAGCTGGGGGCTTTGAATGGCTATTGATGGTCGGTGATGACCCCCCCAAAATGAAATGCCCATGTCTTCACCCCTGAAACCTGGGAAAGTGACTTCATTTGGAAAAAGGATCTTTGCATGTGTACGTTAAGACTCTTGAGACTGGACTAGGGTGGCCCTAAATCCTGCAACAGTGTCCTTATAAGTGACAGAAGAGGACACACAGAGAAGAGGGGAAGCCAGGTGAGGACAGAGGCAGGGACCAGGCAAAGCAGCCACAAGCCGAGGATTCCCGGAGCCCCCAGGATCCAGAAGAGGCAGGAAGGACCCTCCACTGGAGCCCCTGGAGGGAGCATGGCCCCTGGGGGTCTGTAGCTGACACCCTGCCAACACCCCAGCTGCAGACTTCTGGCCTCTCTGGGAATGATTCCTGTTGCTTTAGGCCACTCTGCTTGTGGTCCTTTGTCTCAGGGCCACAGGACACTCACACACTATGGTTACTTCTCTTCTCCACCACTTTGGAGGTCTCTGTCTCCTTTCTGCAGAAGATGTGTGGTTCCATGTAAAAAGCAGGTGATGAGTGACCCAGGGGAGTTGCTACCAGCCCCAAGGTTCTCAGATCCCTGTTTCTCCAATGGCATCTACCACCCCACACCCCATCAGAGTCGACCCTGAGGACCTTGGTCCCATGCCCAGCAGCCTCACTTCACTGCTCTCTGGCTTCCCTTCTCGATGCTGGGGCCTGAGTGTGAGCAAGGAGCCCCGCCACCTGGGCTCAAGTGACCCTTCCCCCGCCTCCCCTCCTTCCACCAGCCTGCCTCAGGGGTCTTGCCTCTGGAAGTGTAAGGGCAGTGACTAGAATGCAGGAAACACTTGTCTTCTCAAAGACTCCAGACCATCAGGAAGCCACAGACCCCAAGGGCCTGTTTTGGAAGTGGAAGCTCTCTCTGCATTCCTGCTGTGACATGCTAATCCTTCCCGGGGTGAACTGCTGCCTCTCGAGGAAGTGCAGAGGGGTTCAGACTTTAACACACACTCAGTTACAAGTCATATAAAGCTACTACACGCAAGACCCCAGCACAGTAGCTGAGGCAACCAGAGCTCCCATGCCTCATGCTCACACGCTTGAAATAAAAGTCCCTGCGAGATAGTTCGCTTTTGGGGGGGAGGTGTGGAACATGCAAGGCTCTCAGGCCAGACCCTTTATACCTCTGCTCCACAACCCTTTGCACAGTCTCGGTCACAGAATGGCTGGTGAAGCTGAGAACAGCAGTGGCAGCTTACCCTGTGACTGCATTTCACACATCCTGCTCCCCTAATCCTCATAACTCCCAGAGCTGGCCCTGTTTTAGGGAAGGGAAAACGGGCACAGGGTGGGGGCGGCGTAACTTGCCCCCAGTCACACAACAAGTAAGGGGCAGAGCAGGGGTTTGAACCCAGTCTGTCCAGAATCTGAGCTCAAGACAATGATGTGAAACCATATATCTTGGATGAGCTTCTTGGAAAGCTTCTCTTCCCTTTTAAAAGCAAAGTGTCTTTTCACTTGCTGCCTTCTGGTTTGGGATGTAAGAGAAAGGATGCGATGTCTGAGCTATGGCAGCCACCCTATAGCCATGAGGTGACAAGACAAACACCGTGTGCAGAAGACAGCAGAGCACAAGGATGAAGACATCTGGGTCCTCAATGACTTGAGGATAAGCAGTGAGACAGGGACTTCCCCAATGACTCAAGGGTAAAGAATCCACCTGCAATGCAGGAGACGCAGGAGATGAGAGTTTGATTTCCTGGGTCAGGATGATCCCCTGGAGGAGGAAATGACAACTCACTCCAGTATTTTTGCCTGGAAAATCCCATGGACAGAGGAGCCTGGTGAACTATAGGCCATGGGGCTGCAAAGAGCTGGACACGAATACACACACACATGGACGCATACACTGAGATACCACATCTGACCTGGCCCGCCCCCACCAGCAGATGCTTTATGTGAGAAACACACATGTCCTCATTGCTGAAGCCAGTTTTTCGGTGAAGTACAGTCAGGTGCATCCTGACTGAAGTGACAGCATGTGGGGGTGTGGGGAAGAAGAGGGTTTGTCAGCGGAAGGACATGTGAGGAATTTAAGGAACAGCAAGTTACAAGGCCTTGGGAAGGGGCAATCTGGGGCCACACTGGGGACCATCAGGACGCTTCCTCCAGTGAAGCCTCAGCTCCCCAAACCCGTGTTATAACCCCGAGTGCAGCAGAGTCACCTGGGCGGCGGGGGCAGGGGGGAGCCTGTGATGATACAGAATTTAGGTTCAGTAGGGTAGGCTCTTGGGTGGGGGGTGGGTCTGGGAGGTTGGGATTCTCAGCTTGCTACTTCCTAGCTGCGTGACTCTTTGAGCTTCAGTTTCCTCTCGAATAAAATGAGGATGGATGGAACACCTTTTGAAATACAAGGCTCACAGCACAATGCCTGCTACACAGTGACAGCCCAGTAAAACTGGGTGACTATTTCTGAGTGTTTGTTTGGGGCCTGACTGACCCAGCTGTCCAGAGCTAGGTTGTTCAGACTGGCCATTAGGGGCATCGTGAGGACGAGGATTCAGCATCACAGCAGTGAGGGGCAGGCCCAGCACCAGCCGTTGGCTGCCATCCAGCCATCAGGAAATCTCCCCCGCGGTGTGTGCCCTTCCAGCCACCTCTGCCCTGGGACCCCTGTGCTAGATGTGGGCAAAGGCGGCAGCTGTTTTCACAGCTACCTGATTGCAGCGCCTACTTTTTTTTAATGTTTGCCAAAGCCTACCCAAGATACTGATCCTGAAGCTGAAGCTCCAATACTTTGGCCATCTGATGTGAAAAGCCAACTCATGGGGAAAGACCCTGATGCTGGGAAAGACTGAGGACAGGAGGAAAAGGGGGCGACAGAGGATGAGATGGCTGGATGGCATCACCAACTCGATGGACATGAGTTTGAGCAAGCTCTGGGAGATGATGAAGGACAGGGAGGCCTGGTGTGCTGCAGTTCATGGGGTCAAAAAGAGTTGGACATGACTGAGGAACTGAACAACAACAGTAGGGGAGGTTAATGGGACTGGAGGACCCACTTCCGAGATGGCACACACGCCCACCCACGCGACTGAGAGCACAGCCAGGGCTGTGGGCCGGGGGCCTTGGGTCCTCTCCACTTGGGGCTCTCACAGGCTGCCAGGGCTTCCTCTGAGCATGGCGGCTGGGTTCCGGGAATGAGCATCCCAAAGCCTCAGAAATCACACACCGTCACTTCTGCTGTCCCCCTTTCAGTAGTGGTGGTCACAGAGCCTGCCGGGAATCAAAGGGAGGGTCCAGCTCCACACTTGAAGGGGGGATGGCAAGGTCTAGAGGAGCATGAGGACCAGGAGAGACTGGTACACTCATCTTTGGAACCCGAAATCTGTGTTCAAAGCCCTGCCCAGACCCATCTTTGCTGTGTGACCTTGGGCAAGCTCCTTAACTTCCCTGAGCTTCAGTGTCTCCAGATGCAAAATGAGGTCATTCTGCCTAACATTGGGAAAATTAATAAAAGAAGAACCTGGTGTGCTGTGGACTTAGAATATGTTAATGTCCTTTCCTGTTTCTCCATTGTGATGTTGCCAATTATATAGAGAAGCTGCTTTAGAGACTGGTGAACTCCCATATAACCAATAGTTTCCTTGCAAGTCCATCGTATGAACCCGACAGGATCCAATAGAGAGCAGGCAGGAAAGGATACTTGGTTCTTAGATCCTGCACCAGCCCTCAGGGGCCTCTGACAATCCTCCGTCATTCTGACTCGATACAAAGAGTCCCTGTGTCTCGGCTCATTCTTTCCTGTTCCTAGGGCATCCTGCTTGGGTGGCCTTGACTTCTCTTCAAGGCAGGAATATGGACCTCCAGTATCCCCTTAGCATCACCGCTGACTCCCAACAGTAAGAGCAACTTCTTTGAAATTTTCTGACACCTTCCCACCTTCGGGCCAGACAAGAGGCCCCCGGGGAAACTCCAGGAGCGCTGGCGAGTGGTATGGGTGGATGCTCTTTGCTCCAGACCGAAGGGCCAGCCGCTGGAGGTTTTGATGGCTGTGGCCCGAGACTCAGGGACAGATGGGGTCCCAGGAGCAGAGTCCAACAGGAGGGCGGAGGCTGCTGGCTTTGGGAAACAGAGCAGCTCTAAGGCTGGCTCACACCCTGAGCCAGTCAGGGAGCCCAGTGCGCTAGGGAGCCTTTCTCGGAAAAGGCCCCGCTCCCTTCCCATGAAACGGGCAAAGCCCCAAACTCCACAGATGCTGCCACACACACGACTCTGTCTGGAGCCTGAGCCCGGTTTCCACGCTGGTGGGATGGTTTACCTATTTAAGTCATTGAACCCTTTCTGTTTGTTTCATGAGAAAAAAAAATTCTGTTTATTCTAGCCACATTGTTTGTTGTTTAAAGGAATGAAATCATTAAAACAAGAGGAACCCTCTGTAGGCTTGGATGTTTTTCTTTACAAGCATAGAAAACGTATAGATAACACTACTTATCTTTTTTTTTAACAACACAATTTAATGAACTTTATTCTCTGCTCAAAGATTTACAAATATCTTTTATTTAACAAATACATAAAAAATTATATACTTAAATCTGTATGGGTTCCCTGGGCCTGCCATAACAAAGCACCACTAACTGGGGGGCTGAAAGCAATAGAAATGTGTCGCCTTGCAGATCCAGAGGTGAGGAGTCTAGAGTCCAGGTGGGCATAAGGGTGGTTCGTTTTGGAGGTACCATCGCTGGCCTCTCCCCCACCGGCCACTGGTGTAGTCAGCGACGCTCGGCATATAGACGCAGTGCTCCAACCTCTGTCTCTGCTATCACTTGCCCTCTCCCTGTATCTCTGTGTCCTCATGTGCGGTTCTCCACTCTGTGTGCCTTTCTCTTTTCTTCCTGCTGCACTGGGTCTTGGTTGCGGCATGTGTAATCTAGCTCCCTGACCAAGGATCAAACTCAGGTCCCCTGCATTGGGAGTATGGAGTCTTAGCCATTGGACCACCAAGGAAGTCTTTATATCTTTTTAAAAACTACCCTTATTGCCCATCTTTGTCTAAGCTGGATTAAAAAAAAAAACTAAGACAACAGGCACAACTGTCCTGTCCCAGGATACGCGGCCACCCTTGCTGTGCCGTCTCCATCTCCAGGTGGTGGTTCTCCACACCTCTGGTGGGCACTCAGCATACTAGCAACACCCCTCTCTCCCTGTGCTGTCTGCGGGGACAGCCCTGCGGGGCAGCGAGGAGCAGCCATCCACACAGAAGCGCACCGTCCTGCATATTTTGAGAACGTAAGCACCCAGGAGGCTAGGTGACCTGCCCAAGGTCATGGTCAGTGAGGGAGTGGGGATTTGAACCCTCACCTTACAGCTCCAGAGGCTGAGTTCCGCCTTAGGACGCCCCACTGCCTCCACCCTGGTTCTGAGGGTCCTACTCTTCGAAGCTGTTCGCGTGGCCATGAGCAGCTCTATTCCACAGTTTCAGCACCGCAACCACTCCACCACACACATACCGCTCTGTGGTCCAGTCCATCCCCCTGGAGAGGGACACCTAGGCCACCCAGGCCACCCCTTGTTCGCTGTTTCCCAAGCTCCGCACTGATGAACAGCCTAACTTGCACTGGACAGACATGAGACTTAGTTTATGCCCACACTGCTGCCGGACGGCAGGATCTCGGTTTGGGGTACAGTGTGGACTGTTTCCATGAAGGCATCTGATTCATGGAGGCGGGCATGCCCTTGGGAACCCAAGCCAGAGGCAGGAGCCGGGGACTAACTTCAGCATGCTTCTCTGGCCATCAGTCAGGATGCAGACTGTGGAGTCTGGACACTTGTTCTCTGCTCATAGTCAGGGGCTCCGAGAGGGCCAACCTTTAATGTGGAGGTTGAGGTCAAGGTGAGAAGGGCCAGGAGGAGATTCTAGAGTCCTGGTGGATGCTGAGCTCATAGGCCACTCCCCACAGTGACCAGAGTGGACCTTCTCCAGTGCCAATCAACCCACAATCCACTCGTAAGCTCCAAAGATGGTCTTGACAGTGCCAGCCCCCTAGAGGCACAGGGCAGCCCTCCTTCCAGGACAGCTGGCTCTCTCTCTGCTCTGGGCAATAGGACGATGGTCCTGGACATTTGAGCCCAGGTCCCACAAAGGCTGGAAGCCCTTACTCCCCTCCTCTTAGGAGCCAGGCACCTATTGTTAAGACGCGGGGCCACATGGTGAGGGCACTGGGAGGAGAACTGAGGTGCTCTGATATAAACTCTCAGCTGGGCTCCCAGCATCGACCAGGAGAGAAGGCCAGCCTGGGTGTCCAGCCCGGGTGATGCAGTGGAGCATCACAGGGAGTGGAAGAGCTGCCCAGGTGAGCCCAGTCCATCCACAGAACCTCAAGAAAGAAGAAGACAGTGATTGTTTTAAGCCACTACATGTAGGATGGTCTCTTGTTAAGAGACACAGAAACAAGGTCCAACAGAAATGCACATGCATGTCCACCAAAGGGCACGTCCTAAACAGTCACCCTATGGGTGATGGACTTCACATAGAACCAAGTGCACGACGTGCAGCGACAGCAGAAGGAATTCAGAGCTGAGTCCCATCACACCACGGGATGCCATGTAGCCACAGGGGAGATTGAGCTGTGCAGCTACCAGCAACCACTCAGGTAAGCCCCCGACACACAGCGCGGAGGGCAGACAGACGCCGAGTCAGAGGGGCACACCCCGTACCGTGTGGCCCCTTTATGCCATGTTCACACGAGGCAGGCTCTCTCTGCTGCCTCAGGGTCCACCATGTGTACACACGGGGTGTCCCAGCCAACCCCGAGGTGGGGGGCAAGTGGACTTATCACCTCTCACAGGCCCCGCCTCCTGAACCATCACCCTGGGGGTAAGGAACCTGGGGGCACAGACTTCCAGTCCATTGTGTGTGTGTGTGGGGGGGGGGCTGACTGGAAGGGGCACAAGGGGCCTCTAGGGGCAGGTTGCCTTTGAGAAAACTCATCCAGCTGATCTGTGGACTTCTCTGTACGGAGGTTTTATTTCAATACAAAGTTTACTTGAAAAACGTAAATGAGGCTTTTTCCGGGTACTCTACAGCTGTGCCGCGGGCCGTGCCAGAGGGCAGCGGCTTTGCTATTTCTCACAGGGTCCGTGGGTGGGAAAGCCAAGCGGGGCAGGCTGGATGGCTCTGGCCAGGCGCTCTCATGTGGCTGAGGCTCTGTAGGGGCCAGGCAAGGTCATCTGCTGGCTCCTTCACTCACACGCCCTGGGCTGGGAGCCTGGGACCATGGGGGCTGGAGCCATGGGGGCTCCAGGGCCTCCTGTCTCCATGGGACCTCTCCACGCAGGGTTTCCAGCATAGAGCTTCTGAGGAACTGACTCCCTTCAAGGCCACTCGAGGCTCAAAGGCATGTGTCCTGAGGGGACCATACAAGCTGGCCCCTTGCTCCCCTACCCTGGACATCACCCACCTCACTTCCACCACATTTTATCTTTGAGGCAGCCTCAACGTCCTGCCCAGCTTCCAGGGAGGGGCATCCAGACCTCCATCCCTTCTAGAAGAAGAGGAGTGAAGAATTTTCAGATATGCCTTAAAACAACCATTCTCTTTGCCAAAAACCTTCAACGGTCGACTGCCATATTCAGGAAGAAGAAGAACTGAAGAGCCTCTGGACGAAAGTGAAAGAGGAGAGTAAAAAAGTTGGCTTAAAACTCAACATTCAGAAAACTAAGATCATGGTATCCAGTCCCATCACTTCATGGCAAATAGATGGGAAAACAATGGAAATAGTGACAGACTTTATTTTGGGGGGCTCCAAAATCACTGCAGATGGTGATTGCAGCCATGAAATTAAAAGATGCTTGCTCCTTGGAAGTAAAGCTATGAATAACCTAGACAGCATATTAAAAAGCAGAGACATAACTTTGCTAACAAAGGTCCGTCTAGACAAAGCTATGGTTTTTACAGTAGTCATGTATGGATGTAAGAGTTGGACTGTAAAGAAAGCTGAGCACCGAAGAATTGATGCTTTTGAACTGTGGTGTTGTAGAAGACTCTTGAGAGTCCCTCAGACTGCAAGGAGATCCAACCAGTCCATCCTAAAGGAAATCAGTCCTGAATATTCATTGGAAGGGCTGATGCTGCAGCTGAAACTCCAATGCTTTGGCCACCTGATGTGAAGAACTGACTCATTGGAAAAGACCCTGATGCTTAGGAAGACTGAAGGCGGGAGGAGAAGGGGACAACAGAGGATGAGATGGTTGGATGGCATCACCGACTCAATGGATATGAGTTTCAGTAAGTTCCAGGACATGGTGATGGACAGGGAGGCCTGGCATGCTGCAGTCCATGGGGTCACAAAGAGTCGGACACGACTGAATGACTGAACTGAACTGAACCATATTCAGGACAAAACCCACATTTTCCGAGTCCCACTAGATGGGCAGGATCCCTCTGGCCCCTGCCTGCTTTTTCCCCTCTTTCTACTTTGCCAGCCTTCTCTGCTTCCCTCTCCCCCACCCCAGGCACCCCGGCCTCCTGGGGAGGACCCTGGCAGTCATACCCCTGCTGCACATCAGGGCCTCTGCGCCTGTTGAGGACTGCCTCCTTGTCATCAGGCCCCACTGACTTCAGCTGAGCCCTCCTGTCCCATCACTCCATCTCGTTGCCTGGTTTTCCGTCTTCATTGCACTTCATTCCATTTGAAACTAGTTTTTCTGTTTGGTGTGTCCTTTCTTGTTACTAACTGTCTGCCCACCAGAACAGAAGCTCCGTGTTCACCACCTCAGTGATGTCTGGCACCTCGTAAACATCTCTTGAATGAATAGATGGGCAGCTAGCGGATGGAGTGGTGACAAGGAACTGTGAACAGAGCCCTCTCTGGACACAGAGGGAGGGACCTGTGTTGCTGGCTCCCAGCACTCACTCCCTTTTCATATGCCTCTTCCTGATCCAAAGAGTCAAAAACTACATTTCCCAGACTCCCTTGCATCCAAAGTGCTGGCTGCAAATGAGATTCAGCCAAGGAGATGTAGCCAGAGGCGAGGGGAGGCAGCCTGGAGCAGATCCGGCTCCTGCTGGGCTCTTCAGGTGTGGCAGCTCCCAGCATCCAGTTGCCCACCTTCTGCACAGGGGGTGGGGGTGAGAGGATGGGGGTGGGAGGCAATGGGCGTGGCTTCCCAATCTGATCCTAGATGGCAGGCACAGCCGTCCTTGAATTCGGCAGAGCCAGTGGCAACCCCCTGCCTCCCGTCTGAGCTGAGGATGAGGCTCTCAGAATGTCAGTTCTGGAGGCCCCGCTAGAATGCACTCCTCCAGGCTGTCTGGTCATTTTGGAGGCCCAGATCCCCTGTGTTAAGTCCCATTGTATGTAAAATGCTTGGAGGGTATCTTCACATCAGTTGCCATGGCTGGGATGTGTAAGTAGATGAAAAAGCTATGATAGTGCAGTGTACAGCCTCCACATTTATACAGATGGCTCAGCAGATTTCAAAACATCCCGAGAAACATGGGAGGCCCCAGCCCACCTCATGGAAACTGGGCACAAGACCAAGAAGTATGCAGATGTTCGGAATGTCTAGAGTCCACTGCTCACTTTTCTACCTAGGTGTTTAGTACAAGACCTGGTTGGCCAGCTACTCCGACCATTCTGTACAACAGCAAATATGAAATCCTTTTCTTCTGCTACATGACGTGGGTTTTTGGCTTTTTTTTAATGTTATGTATTTGTTTTGTGTGTGCTTGTGTGGTGTGTGTATGTGGTGTGTGTTTGTGTGGTGTGTGTGTGTGGTGTGTATGTGGTGTGTGTTTGTGGAGTGTGTGTTTGTGGTGTGTGTGGTGTGTGTGTGGTGGTGTGTTGTGTGGTGTGTGTGGTGTGGGTGTGTTGTGGTGTGTGTGGGTGGGTTTTGTGCGTGGGGTGGTGGGGTTGTGGGTGGGTATGTTTTTGTGGTTTTGTTTGTGTGTGTGGTGTGTGGTGTGTGTGGGTTTTGTGGTGTTGTGTTGTTGTGTGTTGTGTTGTGTTGTGGTGTGTGTTTGTGTGATGTGTGGGGTGGTGTTTTGTGTGTGTGTGTTTTTGGGGGTGTTTTTGGGGGTGTGGTGTGTGTGGTGTGTGTTTTGTGTGTGTGGGGTGGTATGTGTTTGTGTTTGTTGTTTTGGTTGTGGTGTTTGTGTGTGTGTGGGTGTGTTTTTTTTTTTTTGTGTGGGGTTTTTTGTGTTGTTGTTTGTGTGGTTTGTGTGTTTGTGTGTGTGTGTGTGTGTTTGGGTGTGTTTTTGTGTTTTTGGGTGGTGTTTGTGTGGGGTGTGGGTGTTGTGTGTGTTGTGTGTGTGTTGTGGGGGTGTGTGTTTGGTGGTGTGGGGGGGTGTGTGTGTGTGTGTTTGTGGTGTGTGTGGTGTGTGTGTGGGTGGTTGGTTGTGTGTGTGTGGTGTTTTTGTGTGTGTGGTGTGTGGTTGTGTGATGTGTTGTTGTGTGGTGTGTTTTTTTGTGGGGGTGTGTGTTTTGTGTGGTTTTGTGGGGTGTGTGTTTGTGTGGTGTATGTGTGGTGTGTGGTGTGTGTATGTGTGGTGTGTGTGTGTGTGGTGGTGTGTGTGTGTGTGTGTGTGTTTGTGGTGTGTGTTTGTGTGGTGTGTGTATGTTTGGTGTGTGGTGTGTTTGTGTGGTGTGTGTATGTGGTGTGTGTGTGTGGTGGTGTGTGGTGTGTGTGTGTGTGTGTGTGGTGTGTGTGGTATGTTTACATGGTGTGTGTTTGTGTGGTGTGTGTGTGTGGTGTGTGTTTGTGGTGTGTTTGTGTTGTGTGTGTGTGGTGTTTTTTATGGTGTTTTGGTTTTGTTTGTTTTGTGTGTATGTTTTGTGTGTGTGTGTGTGTGTGTGTGTGTTTGTTTTGTGTGGTGTGTTTTTTTTTGTGTTTGTGTGGTGTGTGTGTATGTGGTGTGTGTTTGTGTGGTGTGTGTATGTGGTGTGTGTTTGTGTGGTGTGTGTATTGTGGGTGTGTGGTTTGTGTTTGTGTGTGTGGTATGTGTTTGTGTGGTGTGTGTATGTGGTGTGTTTTTGTGTGTGTGTGTTGTTGTGTTTTTGTGTGTTTTTGTGGGTGTGTGTGGGGGTGTGTGTGGGTGTGGTTGGTGTGTTGGTTTTGGTGTATGTATGTGGTATGTGTGTATGTGGTGTGTGTATGTGGTGTGTGTTTGTATGGTTGCTGTCCAATCCTGCTTCATCTCCACCCCTCCCCTGCTCCGAGCCCTGGGTTACTCTGAAGCACATCCCATTGGTACGTATCTCACTCAGTATCTTTAAAAGACAAGGATGGAGCTGGTTTAGACTGTGATGAACTGCTGCTCAGATGAAGCATTTTCCCAAAGCTGTCTTCGAATTTGGGTTACCTCTTCCCAGTTTGGAAAAGTCCCCTCATCAAGAACACATGTTCTAGATGCCTCACAGACATCTGAGACATCAATAAGAATATCCACACTCACTCTCAGTTATCACACACAAGAACGTCCATGCTCACACTCTGTTTTTTAGAAAGCAATTTTTAGAACTTCAGGAGTGATTCTAGGATGGTCCAAAGTCCACTGTGCTCAGAATACTCGGAACACAGTATGGAAAGTGGGCTGTTTCTTTGAATACCTACCCATGCCAGGCCCCAACCTCCTGCACCACCACCTACAGCTCCTCGCCCCGCACCTTAGGGTCTGGTCAGCAGTGGTGAGTGGACAGCCAGGACCCCTGGGGACTGAGGCTCTGGAGCCAGATGCTATGTTGGCTCTGGGCTCTGTCACTCGGAAACGTGTGACAGGACGAGCCAGGCCTTCTCTGGGTTCCACGCTCCCATCTGCAGGATGGGAGCAGTCCTCTCGGAGTCACTCTCAGAAGGCTGTTTGGGGGATTGAAGGAGGTAACAGAATACTCTGCGTGGCGCCTGATGCACAGGAAGTGCTCCACGAACACCGCTGTCCTGGGGCCATCTTGCTGGTGTCCTAACTGAGATGACGGCTCCCGGTGGCCGGTGTCGGTCTGTGCACAGCGCCAGTCTCCCTACAGGTCAGCTGTAGAAACCTGGACTAACCCGAGAGAGGACAGACCAAAATATGATCCCAGAGGGAAAATGTTGTCTCATTAGCCTAATCCTTCTGGATCTTCTGCTATTTCCTCCACCGCTTGAGTGAGCCTGACACAAGGCAGGCATTCAATCTCAACTCTTGCAGGGGAAGAAAGCATAGAAACGCTCTTCTGAACAGAATGAACTTAGTTTGTACAGGAGTCACCATTTCAAAGGCCTGGAGGGCACAACTGGGAAGGGGGGGCCGGATGGGGGTAAAACGCATAGAAACGCTCTTCTGAACAGAATTTAGTTTGTACAGGAGTCACCATTTCAAAGGCCTGGAGGGCACAACTGGAGGATTGTATATAGTAGGTTGGGTTCTTCACCCAAGCAGCCGGCCCGCCGGATGGTAAACATGCTTCTAATGAAATAAAAAGTTTTGGGCAGCAGTGTCTCCACACCGGGCTGAATGCATTTGTCATGTTGGATGGAGACTCTCCCAGCAACACAACCTGAATGGCAGCACGGAGCCCAGCCCTGCACGGTGAGCCTGTCTCCAAGGCAACCCCAGCCTGTCTAAGCTGTTGCCTTGGGATCCACCTGAGGCCAGTGACTGTGAGTGGGCACATCTGGGGATGCGCGTCCGCCTTTACCGCCTGTGTCATTCTTTGCCGTCTCTGCCCCACGGAGTTCCCGAGTAATACAGTGTGCAGCCCAGAGACGCTGTAGCATCTTAAAGCACATTATCCCTAGCAATAAACCATACGTATATTTATTAATTGGCCAACAAAGTTACATCTTGTGATGTCATTTAATCAGAACTCCATAGGATTAAGTATTTTTAAGATTTATTTACTTTTTTGGCTGTGCTGGGTCTTCATTACTGTGTGTGGGCTTTCTCTAGTTGCGGCGAGCAAGGGTTACTCTTCATTGCAGGATGCAGGCTTCTCAGTGCAGTGGCCTCTCCTGTTGCAGGGTGCAGGCTCTGGGTGGGAGGGCTTCAATAGTTCTGGCTCTTGGGCTCTGAGAGCGCAGGCTCAGATAGTTGTGGTGCCTAAGGGTAAGGAGCTCCTTGGCCTGAGGGATCTTCTGGGACCAGGGACCTCTTGCCTTGCAAGTTGAATTCTTAACCCCTGAACTGCCAGGGAAGCCCATGATTAAGTAGTGAATTTCTCCCTGTGCCATTGGAAAAGCCTGGATCCGCATCACCTGGGGGTAAATGTCTATGCAGTGCCTGGTGTGTACATCCTAAAGGTGACGGGCTGGGTGATGGGCTAGTGCCTCAAAGAGAGACAGAGAGTCGATCAAACCGAGAAGGAGGGCCTGACATCCAATGTGAGAGGTAGCAGGCCTGGCCTCTTGAGTGCTAACACAGGATCTGCGTTGCCCGGAAGGAGAAACAGAGGCTCAGAGATGGGTAGAACCTGGCCACGATCACAGAGCTGTAACAGAGAGCATGGCCCAGCACCCAGGACTTCCCTCTCGAAACTGCAAACCCCTCCAGAAGTGGCCATGACTGGAGAGTGCTGGTGCCCTGCCCCTTTCCAGGAAGTTCAGTGGGACCCCCAGGACTGGCTACTGTCTCACTGTAGATGGGCCACATGGGAGCAGGGAGGTGGCTGAACTGACAGGACTGCACCCGGGGCAGTGAGAGCCTGCAGAGGCGAGGCAGAGTGGGCAACCTGGCTGCTGGATGTGTGTGTGTGTGCACGTGTGTGTGTGCATACATGTGCATGCATGTATATGTGCATGTGTGTGTATGCATATATCATATATGTATGTGTTCAACAGGAAGGTCTAGGGATCCGCTCCCACCCCAACACAACCACATCCATCTGGCAGGAGCTCCCAGAATCTCTGGGCAAGATGTTCATAGGGGAAGAGATGGGATTTTGGTGTCCTGCCCAGCCCAGAGGCCAGAGGAGCTGGGCTTTGGCCAGTGTGGGTGAGGGGCCATGGCCACTTTTCTCTAGGACACACCTGCCCTGCCTGGGTGCAGGGGGGTGGGGGAGTGGCCCACCAGCTTTGTGATTAATCTCCTCCCTCGGAGGCCCTGGGCAAACATTTAGACTGGAGACTCCCTTGTTTCATTTGTCCAAATATTTGTAGCCTGTGGGTCACTTGGTCATTTCCTGAGAGGCTCAGTTTGGGGTGACTTCAACCCACACACTCTGTCCCCTTGGGGCCAACCTGAGCATCTCCAGTGTGTATGGAAGCACAGCTGGTGATGGTCTGGGCCTCATTCAAACTGGGCTCATCCAACCCTGGACTCCAAGTCTCCCCCAGCCTTACATAAGTACTTGCATTCATTCACTCATTCATTCCAGCACCCTATGAAGTTGCTTTTTTTAAAATCAGCGTCCTCATGATTTTTATTTGGGCCATCAGTTACTAAACTTCCTCCTGGGTCAGACTGATTCTCTTGAGCTGCAAGGGAGAAGGTGTTACTTCTTCCCCATTTTACAGATGAGGCGACTGAAGGGCAGAGAAGTTAGGTCACCCTCCTAAGGCTGCACAGGAGAGAGAACTACTCTAGAAGCCACACGCTCTGACACCGCACACCGCCCCCCTCCCAACTCCAGACCATTCCACAGGCACATTCATGTCGCTCCTCTGCAGTGCGGTTCCCTGCGCCCTGGGGCGGCGCCTTCTGGACCTCGGGAAGCCAAGCCGGCGGGAGCCTGGGGCAGGGGCGCGGGGCGAAGGCGGCAAGGGCCGGCAGCGCAGCTTGTCCTGCCTGGGGTCGCCTAGAAGCAGGAGCCTGTACTTAGTTCTCCCTGGTAAATAACAGCTCTGGTTTCTGCTAAAAGGATTCTTTCCCAGAACACAATAATTTTCATCTCCTCCTTGCTACAACCCCTAGTTTATGGCTAAATATACGCCATAATGAGCCGCTGGCCTGATAGCGTCGTTAAGGAGATATTTGACCTCGGGTTTAATTGCAGGATGGAATAAATGGCTGGGACGCGCAGAAGGGGCCCCGCCAGCTCGCAGGCAAGTTCAGGGCTCGGCATCTGGCATCCGCCAGCCCCAGAGAAAGTGGTGCGGCGGAGAAAGCGGCTCCCGCGGCGCCTGGGCCGCCGAGGAGGGCGAAGGCTCAGGAGCCAAGTGCAGCCATGCGGCCATGTCAGCGCCGCCCGGAACCCTTGGGTGTGCGTGGATTTGGGCGGCTGCTGGACCATGGAGCGTGGCCCTCTGGCGACTAACTCCCTCTTTCTGCCTGGACCGTGCTTTCCAAAGCCCTTCAGAAAAAAAGCCTCTGCTCCCCTCCCACCGCTCCCCTTCCCCTTGGCAGAACGCAAGGCCGGCTAGCTGGGCATTCAGCTGTGGATGCGCGTAGCCACCAATCGCAACAGACTAAATACCGGTTTGAAGCGTTCCCAGCACAGACGGCTGGAGAGGGCGAGGGGAGAGAAGGGAGCCGGGACGCGGGCGCCCGGCACCTGTTGAAGGCTACGGAGAGGGAGAAACGCGCGCAGGCGGACCGCTTGGTGATGCGGCCCGGAGCCCCGGAGGAAACTCGCGAGGGGCTCCGCCGAGCGACCCGCCTCCGGGCCGTCGACCCCGCGGCTTCTGCGTGAAAAACGTGGCCTGTGACCTAGGCGCCCCCGGTGGAGAGGGGTGGATTCCGGCCTGCGGCCGCGGAGGCTGCACCCGGTCACCCTCTTGGATTTTTCTCTACGCTGCTCAATGTCAAGGCTACAAAAGCCGTCAAGTGAGTGTCAGCTGAGCGGAGGGCTTTGACAAATGACAACTGTTTGAAAGAAAAGAGTGCCGATAACCGTGACTTGGGCCCAATTTATTCCATGTTGGTGGTTATTTGGGAGAGAGTGTGTAAGAAAGGGACTCTGCACAGCAGTGACAGCCCTGGGAATGCTTTCTCCCCAGTGCACCTCCCACTTCAAGATCCTTTGGTCTTGAGTTAAGAACGCCCCCACCCACCCCTGCAACAGCTCCACTGCCTCCATTACCTCAGCCCCGGGAAGTACGCCAGGATCCAACCTCCCAGACCCAACAGAGGGGTCCCAGGTCAGCTCCCAGGGGTTGGCGTGGAGCCCTGAAGTGGCAGAGACAGGGAGTGGGCACAGCCCTCAAGTTACCTCCTCTCCTGGAGTGAGTCCTCCCCACCTCTGCCCACAGGCTACCTAAACCTGGAGTCAGTGCTCCCTCCAGTCCGGGAAGAGTCCACCTGCAGAACTCTATGGCCAAGGGACTACTCCCTATTTTCCTCTTCCTGGAAAAAGTTTCCTCTCTTTGGGTCCCACGACCTATTTACTGCTTGGGTTCTAGTCTGATTGTTGAGTCGGGCTGAGCCTGGCCTCCAAAGCCTATCTGAGCACAGTCTGTGGACTTTGTAGTACCCAGGGGCAGAGACTGAGAACCCAGAGTGTGGTGCCCAGATGCTGCTGGTAGCTCCAATTCCCCAGGCTGAAAGCCCAGGTGGGCTGTTCTCTGGGCACCCTGTACACAGAGCTGAGAGGGGCAGAACGGATCCAGAAGGTGGGAACAGCATCTATGCAAGCAGAGCATGGTGAGGAGCTGCAGAGATGTACCCAGCAGCCAGGATCTCCCAGCCCGGCCCTCCAGGAGATTAGACGAAGCTCCACTTGACCACACAGCTGCCAGGTTCCCGGGGCACAGTGTTTGGAGAAGGGCTGGGGGTGAGTTTCCAAGAGGAAGCATGTGGTTGTGATCCCCGAGTCAGTATCACTGTCCCGGCCCAGCACGCCTCCCAAATGCGGTGGGAACCCTCCCGGTATCGCTCCACAGGGCCCTGCTTTTCCTGCTCTGGTTCAAAAAAAGCTAGCACAGGCTGTGCTGAGAGTCAACAGAGGAAAAGAGGGCAATGGGAGTGGAGAAAAGGAGAAAACAGTCCCTTGATCTGAATGAACTGGGGTGGCCTTTGGAAAGCCAATGGCTTTTCCCCAGCAAAAAAAGTCATCAGGGCCAGAAAGCAAAGGTCAAAGCTTGGGGTAAATATATTATTTTAAAAGAAAAGAGACAAGGGAAAGTCTGGAGATGGAAGGAGGCTTGAAGCTGCATCTGCCCCAGCGGGTGGTCCCAAAGGAACAGTCTGGGTGCTCTTACGGACGCTGCAGGAATTGAATCAGAATTTTTCTTACCCAGAAACCTGACTGCGCTACTGCGGGTGGCAGTGGTGGTTGGGGTGGGTGATAGCAAACAGAGTCCCCACTCTGCAGCGTGGAGGGAGGACACAGGATCATTTCACCCAGTTAGAAGGCTCAGCTGAGAGTCCCAGCGACCCAGGGTGTGCGCCTTTTGATTGGACCTGGGAGGCGAGCACCGCGAGGGCCCGAGGCTGAAGCTCCAACGGCGGGCTGTTTGTAATTCCATCCTTTTTTCATTAACATAAACACTACTTAAACAAAAATATACAGGGCCACCTACTTTGCCGGGAAAGACGGCCCAGCGCCCACTGGCCCCCGCCGGCCAGGACCCCTGCCCTAGCGGCGAGCCCTGGGGCGCCCGGGTCCACGCAATCCAAGCGGCGCGCGGGGCCCAGGCAGAGGCCGCCTTTGTGTGGCTTTGGGGCTTGAGGCCTCCAGGGTCTCGGGCCACCCCCATCCCCACCCCCGCACAGTTCAGCCTGTCATCCCGGCCGGCCGCCACCGGAGCCCCGACGGAGGTGCTGAGTTGTCAACGTAAATTCCTAGTTAAGCCACTTGTTGATAAAGCCTCGGGGCAAATTGGTCCCTCTTTACCTGCCCGACCCCCGCCCTCGCCGGCGCGGTCCTAATTGCAGCAGGAGCTGGTGGCAGGCGGCGGCCTTGCGGCGAGCTAATTGGGTTGGAACCCGCGCGGCTTCGTTCAGCTGGACGCCTGGAAGGGTGGAGGAAGAAGCCGGTGGCGGAGGGTGGGGGGTCCTCGCGGCCTGGGACCTCCGGCCTGGGACCTCCGGCTTGGGGTGAGCTTTAGGTGAAGGAAGAGCAATAATTGCGGGGTGGTCTCTGCGGTCCAAGTAAACGGACGCGGCGACCGTGTGGCGACTCTCCTTGGAGCGCCGGTCTCCCGCGTCCGCGTCCACGCAGGCCTGGCCCCTACTCCACACGTACCGGTGTGCGCTCACGGGGCTCTCCTCCAGTGCGCCCCGCCCCAAACCAGAGCTCAGCCCAGAGCGGAGGGTCTGAGCTTCGCTCTCTTCCACCCCGCTCTGGACCCCTCATTTCAGGACCCATACGCGCACGAATTAAAAATCGAGAGTGTTTTGGAGACCGCAATGGGAAATGAGCCCGCCTGGTCCAGGCCCCGGGTCCAGACTGCATCTGCCCACGGGCACAGGCAGGTCAAGAACAGAGCCGATTCCCCGTCTAATTCAGGCCCCCCAAAACGTAGCTGGAATTGTCCTAGGAAGAGACTTTTGACAATTTTTTCCTCTTAACGTTACTACCTAATTTCTGGTCTCCGCTATTTCCCATTACCCATACAGACACATTTCCAGCAATTTTGCACTTTAAGTGAATGTTCCGGTTTTGCAGAAAAGAGAAGAAAACAACACTTGGAGGCACCCGGGCTTCCTGAACCTTAGAGTCTGACTAGGCTTCTCACCCTCTAGCGGTAACCTAGGCTGCATCCAGAGTCCAGCGGAGACCCTTCCTATCCACCCCTCTCCCCTCGTGCGTCCAGCGCCCGCGGTATCCGAGACTAGGCAGTCCCACCACGGTTGAAGGGGAGCGACGGGGCCGGAGACGCGCTCGTACTTGACTTCCAGAAGGCGCCCCTCCACGAGCGAGAGTCCTGGGTGCGCCTGGGCGCCCAGAACCCGGCCTTTCCGCTCAGACGCCCGCAGTAGAAGGCTGAATCCACTCTCCTCGGCTCCCACCCTGGCAGGACCAAGCGAGTAAGAAGGGGGAGCTCACTGCCCCCATCTCCTAAGACCTTGCCCCAGCCCGAGAGTTTTCGAATTTGCAACTCCAGCATCCGGCGCACGCCTCCTCCCCGGGGATGGTCGAGGTAAAATAAACACCGCGTTCAAGCAAGCAGAACCCATCATTAGCCCAAACCACGGTTAAAATAATTGCTTCGTCGCAGAAGGAGAGGGGCAGTAACCAGCCGGGTCTGCCCGGACCCTGCCGCCGCCGCCGCCGGGGCCTCGGTGGACGCCGAGTCACGTCGCAGCCAAGCCGGCCCCGACCCCGAGGGGTGGCGCGCGTGGCGCGGAGCCCCGGTGGGCCCGGTTCCCCGCGGAGAGAAACGCGTTCTGAGCTTCCTGCGCGAGTCAGAAGCCACCGTTTCGGCCGAACGCCAGCTCTCCGCAATTATTTTCTGGGAGGCGACTAAAGAAGGCTCGAGTCAGACTCGCAAAGCTAGAGTGAGTCTTGGCTGCTTAAAAAGGAGAGAGAGTGAGAAAGAAGTTAGGGGCAGGTAGGCGGCAGGCGAAGTGGCAGACCGAGAGACTGAAGCTAAGTCCTTCAGAAAACGCTGCTTCGCAAAAAACGCAGAGAAGGCGTGGGGATGATCGCAAAGGGGTGTTAGGATACTCACTACTTGTCTCTTACAAAGGGTAAATTTGACTTCTAATTGAGTTAGTTTTCATGGCGAATTACATGGGTCTTAGCCCAATTTAGGGGTGGGGTGGGAATGACCCCGCGGAAGCTTAGCCTGCAGCTGCCACGTGAATCCAACTCATTCTTAAACTTTAACAGGGGAAAGGGAGGTGGGAGGAGAACGGAGATAAAAAGATCGATCTTAACCCTGAGATATAACAAAATGTTTAAAATATTTTGAGGTTTATGCTTCTTAAAATAGCAGGTCTTCCCATGTCGGGGATAGAATTTTTGCATGTAGTTAATTTCTGATTATTAAGAAAAATACCTGGGATAAAATTAATTGGTGCTGGAGGAGAGGAATGAATATTTAAATGAAAACCAAGTGCCCCCAGGAAATAAGTTTTTCAAAGGAACCCCCTAGAGGAGCCTTGTGTGATCAAAACTGCTCCAAGCTTTGGGCGTAGCTCAAGCATTGAGCAAGTATGTTTCAAAATAAAAGAGCCAGAAAGAGTGAGTGACTACTTTATGTTTACACCGCTGTTTTGTAAATTTTTAAATTCTACAGGGTATGAAGTGGCTGGCCGATAGGAAGGTGAGCATTGGCTGAGATGCAAAAATGAGAATAGTATCAAGGGACATGGAGCAGTTTTAAAGGCAAGGAGCCACACGGGGCCAGCTCCGCAATTGCCTCAAGTGGAGACCCAGTGCCTGGGCTGGTCAGGAGCCCTCCCCTCCAGCAAGGGATCCCACTGGAGGTTTGCTCTTGGGGGAGACAGGGACCCAAAGTCCCCCAAGGAGCCAGTGTGCGCCAATGTCTGTCTTTCCCCAAATCCTCCTGCACCCATTTAATTCCTCAGAAAAGGGTGGCAATACCCTCTTGCCAGGGTGACACCCTGGGGGAGGGCAGTCGAGGGTCTTGATGAGCCCCCACTCCTAGCAAAACATGCCCTGTTCAGAGCAGGAATGTTCAGACCAGGCCCCATCGCTCACTGTCCCTGGCGTTTCTTGGAACCTGGCTCTTGTGGAGCGGGGGGAGCGGGGGGTGGGGTGGGGTGGGGGACAGTGATCCTGAGCCCCCTTGCCCCATGGGGCAGGGGTTACAGGCTGGAGGGTACTATTTTGTTGTGATTTGAGGTGGAAAGCTGTGGGAGACGTGAAGCAGAGCCTCCCCTCTTCTTCCTGGAGGTGCCCCGAGTTGGGATCCCCCCACTAGTGCCCTTTTGAGGAGGAGGGAAGTGTCTGAAACTGGAGCCCTCACTCTGGGCCCTGGGCTCCTGTCTGCAAAGCGGGCTTAGCGACAGCAGCTCCTTAGCCCAGCACTGCTACACAGCAGGCGCTCAGTGGTTCCCTAAAGGCAGCGCTGTTCTCATTTGGTCTTCACAGGGGCCCTAGGATGGCAGTATCTTTATTTTCACCACCATGCAAATGAGAAGAGGGGCTCAGAGAGATCTGGAAGCCGCACAGGGACTGCCCAGCAGCTGGGACAGAAAAGGGAGGGGGGGGCGGGATTCTAACCCAGGTATTTGGTGGCTGGGCCCCTGCCCCAGTGCCCCCTCCCCACGAGGGATGGGAGCCCTCAAGGGGCTCTGTTGACTGCAGAGGGTGACTGGGGACCAAGCCTGGCTGGTGCAGGGGCACACCTGAGACTTCATCAACCTGCCGTGTGTCAGCACATCAACTCTGAGTTGTCACAGGCCAGCGGAGGCTCTCCTCCACTGACCCACCGATGATGCCCTGCCCTCTGAAGTAGATGCCACACCACCTAGGGGTAGGGGCAAAATAGGGTGCCCAGGGGAGGAGACCTGTCCGAAGTCTCATGTGAGCAGATTCTCTGTTCAAGTTCACACCGCCAAAGCTTAGTCCACCAAGGTGAGACCCACAGGACCTTGCCCCACACCCCCAAACACCAGGGATGAGGGAGCACCCACAGTGATAACAACCAGGTTGAGTATCACTCACAGTTGAGTAACTACCACCGTACTGTCCCAGTTCTGGTTCTGCAAGTGAGGCACAGAGAGGTGAGGCCACCAGCCCCAGGTCACACAGTGAGCAGTGGAAGCCAAGTCGCACACGTTTTATTTAAGAATTATGCCCTGCTTTGCATGGATGTGGCTTCTCCCTCCACCTTTAGCCCCCCCCTCTCAGACCCTGGACAGAGTTCTTCCGCATTTCTTCTCTGGTTCTCAGGCTGCCCTGTGAATAGGTACTGGCTTTATCCGCCACTTTAAGATAAGGAAAACCGGAGGCACCCAGAGGTGAAGTCACTTGGGAAGGCTCTCCTGGTTCCATGCTGCCCTGGCCTCCTCGTCCTGCTCTCCTCCCTCTCAGGCCCTCGGGGACACTGGAGAGGGCCTCACAGGCTCTCCTGGGAAAGTCCACTCCAGGGCTAATGGGGATGAGGTCTGGGACCCGCTCCTCTGAAAATGGGACACAAAGAAACTGCCACATCGGAGTGGCCACTGCCCATCCAGTGCCTGGAGCCCCAGAAGGAGGTGTCCAGTTTGTGCTCAGCTGGGGCCATGCATCCAGACACACACACACACGCACACACGCACACGCACACACACACACACACCCTCTGTCTCTGTCTCTTCCTCCTTTGATGTCCACTCTGTCCTCAAGCAAACCCCCTGCACCCTCTGTGGGAGCCCCTGCTTCTTGCTGAGTCTCTGGGCTCTGGTGACCTCTGGGGCGGGGAAGGGTCTCCCTGTCTTCGGTCACCCATGCCTGTGCTCTGGGTGCACAGGGCAGGCCGCCCCGCACCACTTGGTTCTGATGGGCACTGTGTTGTCTTCCCGCATCACACACACAGAGCTGGCTCCCCCATGGAAAGTGCAGAAAACATGCTGGTGAGGCTGTGCAAGCCTGCATGCCCATGTGCAAGTCCTGGGGCGGGGGGCATGCCCTGGAGCCGCCTGGACACAACCCGACTGGGACAGAGGACCCAAACCTGACCTAGTGGGAAGGCATGGGGAGGGGGCATCACCTCCGTTTCCTCAGCAGACCTGGGGCTGTGGGCTGCCTCAGGCAGGCGGAGCCTCTCCCTTCCTTAGCCTTGCTGGGTTGCTCCAATTCTGTTTGCTCCCTAGAAACAGCACTTGCTTTCATGTTTTCAATACCCTTTAAGAGGGAATAGACAGAGCTTTGCAAGCTGTCAGTGAAGACCAACAGGCACACTTTGAATGCACATACCAGCAGGTTTCTGGGAGCAAATTGTGACTTTTCACGAAGAAATAAATCTGAGCACCGCTCTCCCCCCCACCTTGGCCTGGCCCCACCTTGGCCTTGCTTGGCCTGGCCCTCACTTTCCTCATCTCACTCTCTGCCAACCCCTTCTTCTCCACAAACTGTGAGTTGTTGTATCTCCCCATCAAACCTGAGAAACAGAAAATACCTGATGTTTAAAATTTAATTTATATTTTCCTTTAAAAAAAAAAAAAAAACTTGGTCATTTTCACCTTCTCTGTCTTCACTGCCCACTCCCCCAGCCTCCAAAGGACTTCTTTCCATTGGTCGCCCCACCCTGTGAGCCAGCGTTGAGGACTGGCCCCTTTTTCTCTGCTGCACCTTTTGGGAAATACCTTTCTCTCCCTCCACGTGGATCCCTTGCTCAAAAACAAGATCTGGGAGGCACTCTGGCACACACATCCTCACTCCCCACCCCCCACGTTGGGATGAACATCTTTCTGAGTGCAGCCGTCCAGGCAGCAGGCATGAAGAGACTTCGGCTGCTCTGGAGCTCACCCCGTGGGGAGGAGCACAGCCGCAGGCCAGGCATCCGGGGTGGGAGCCCCAGGATGCACAGTCCCCGGAGCGCTCTCTGTTCCTCGGAGTAGGATGCGCAGCTAAGGCCAGAAAACTCCCAAAAACCTCGCGGGGAAGAGGGCTGTAAATTCCTGGGCTGTAGCATTGTCAAATATTTCATTGCAGAACGTCATGGAAAATGCGTGCTTTTGGGTAAAAGGCCAAGTGGAGGGACAAGCTCAGGACTGCAGCAGCACAAATACGAGTTTCTCTCTTTTTTTTTTTCCTTGACCAAAACATGAACTTCTCCGTAATGTACAACTGACAGGGGAGATTAACTGCCAGGCTTGGGTCATGGATAGCCCCCACCATAGCTGCCCCCCAAGCGTGGCCCTGGGGGGTCCCCACAGGTGGGGTTTCTGAGCCCCGTCTGAGCTGAGGGGGTGTGGCCAGGCCAGAGCGGCCAGAGGGTGTGGCTCTCTCCTCCTCACCTGGGGTACCCCAGGAACACTCTCAGAGGACCCCAGAGTCTGGCTTGCCCTTGACAAGAGAAGACAGCAGGCTGCCTAGGTTTGGAGTCTGGTTGGCAGCAGCGGGCGCAAGTGCAGCAGGGAGTGGGAGGCTTCCCAGTGGCATTCCCTCGGAGCCCTGGGGCTCCCCGGGACTTGGGGCCCCCTTCTAGTGCTCACTCTGCCTGCATTCCTCATCTCTGTGACTTTCCTGTGTGGGCTGCAGACAGAGCTCACACGGTTCTGCGGTCACAGCCCCGCAAAGACCTGCACAGAAGGCAGATGGTCCTCCAAGCCATGCCCCCTCCCCAGCACATCTCAGGACAGGAAAGCTGCTCTGTCACTACAGAGTAGGAGAACCCCGGGATCCAAACAGAACCTGCCTCCCAGGGTTACGGTGAGGGGTTCTGAGCTAGAGTGGACTTTGAGGTGCCTAGTGAGGGTATAGAGTCCGGCCTCCATGACCGTTCGCTGTGTGATCTCTGCATTTTGATATCGGGTGTTCAGCTGCATGCAGTCTCCTACTCACATCACCACACCCCACTGCAAACACACCGCCTGACGCTCTGGGTAGACGCGGCATCCCTGTGCAGACCCCTCTCCTTGCAATTCGCAGCCCAGGGTGCTCCCTATGCACAGGCATGCACCACGTATAAAACCACTATATCGTGTCCAACATAACCCATTAGATACACACCTGACAACAGTGCACACAGCTCTCCATCATATGATCCACAGAGCCTGTGACATTCTGTCCAGAATATGTGACACTGTACGTACCCCTGACGACTCTGTGTTCGCAACCCCGTATATACTACACCCTCTTTACAATATCTGATGTGCAGGACACCTCCCAGTGCACTCCAGTATTCCACACGCACAATGTGTTACATTGTTTCCATCTTACAATATTCATCACGCGGGTACTCACGTTAGTAATGTTCAGCATAAGAAACAGTCATGTCTGCACACCTCGTGCTATTCTGTGCACACAGGCCTGACGCTGTACACCCACCTGACACAATCACGCTTATGCTTATGGGGCTGTACTGGGTGCCCCTCTAGTTCTACACTTCTTGCCCTCTGGACAATATTCTGCACATTGGCACTCGCCATACAGTGTGCACCTTTAGAGTCTGCAGAGAGAAAAATCCCACTTTGTGCACAGATCATCCTACAGTTGTGGGGAGGACATCCGCTCTCCTGACCCTGACTTTCTCCCCACAGTCTCCCGACCCCGGGGCTACATTTTCACCACAAATATCCCACCCTCAACCCCCACCGAGGCCCCCAAGCCAGGAGGCTTCCTTTACTGCCCAGCGCCCACGTTGGTCTGGGGTCCGCCCGCACTACCTTGTGTCGCCTTTGGACGTCGCCCGGGAAGGGGTTCGAGGGAGCGGGGACGAGGGAGGCGCGGGCCGGCGGTAATGCAGAGCAGGGGCGGCTGCGGGCGGGGCAGCTGCCCTCGCGGTGGGTGGTCGGCGGCCGCCCGCGCCCCCGCCCTCTCTGCCGGCCCGGGCACAATCCGAGCTGGATCTGGTTCCCTGCTCGGGTTACGGCGCGCTCTCGGCCCGGGCGGCTTCACTTAAGCAATTAGCCAGTAAAAATACCTCGGGCTTGAGGAGTGGGAGACATGGCAGGCGTGTCTGTTTTTACAGCCCCCTCCCCATTTGGGGATTCCTGGAGCTGGCGCTGGAGCGCAGATTTGATTTGGGGTGGCAGGGGGTTCTTGATGAATCTTTACACGAGAGCAGAAAGCAGCCGGAATCCCCCTTCTGCATTTTCTCCGACCGTCCCTGGAGCTGGGCCCCTGGGGGTTTTGTTTGTTTCTGTCTGTTTGGATAGCCTGGCTTTCTGGGCAGTCTTGTCTAACTCCCAACAGCTCTAAGAAAAAGTTGCCGTTATTCAGTCCCATTTTTTTTTTTAGATGAAGACACCAAGTTACAGCATGGGGAATCACAGCTAATAACACTGTATCATACACTTGAATAGTCCTGAGAGATCTTAAACGTTCCCACCGCAGAAAAACAAATGGTAACTATGTGACACGATGGAGTTATTTTGCAACATATACATGTATCAAATCAACTGCACACCTGAAATTTACCCAATGAGTCAACTGGGGAAAAATAAATCAACAACTCCTCCCTGCCAAAAAAAAAAAAAAAAACCCACGAGAAACTAATGCACGAATGGCTTATGCAACATCCCTACACAGTGAAAGCTGGATTCAAACCCAGACCACATCGGATTGTGAGTCTACAGGTAGAAGGTCTCTGTCACGTACTCGGGGGCTGTATCCTAGTTCTGCAGGGTGACCTAGGACACGGGGCAACGTCACTGAATCCATCTGTAAAGGGAGGGAAAATATTGACCTGGTAGGACCGTCTGTGAAGGTTAAAAAAGTATTTTGGGGGGTGTTAGCCAGAGTCTTGGGTTCAGTTCATGGATGGGAGGTTGTGGATTCATGAGTGGGCTCCACGAATTTGGTGAAACCTTGAAAATCATTCTACAAATGTCTCAGGTATATGTTCTCTGGAAGGGGTGGGTGTAACACTGTGGATTTCAACAGCTTATCAAAGGGAGTCACAGCCCAGAGAAAGGTTAAGAACATCCGAAAGATGGGAAGCTCAACCCCAGGTGCACGGCCAACCAGTCGATAAGTTCTATTATTACCACGTGCTTGTGGCGTCTATTATTCTACCACCATCAGTTCTCCAATGGGTCTCAGTGCCCTTGAGCCTGGAAAGCCAGGGATGGGGGTGGGAGCAACGGAAGCATTTCTAAAACTCACTCTCTCCACCCCAGGCCTGTGAGGAGGCATCAGGGAGGGTAAAATTCCAAAAGCCAGCCTTTGGAGGTGGAGAAGAACCACGGAGAGGTGTTCGCTTGGTAGCACCGGCTGAATCAGGCCAGGGCCTCAGTTTCTCCATTTCCAAAACGTACGATTGGCGAGAGCTCTTAGGAGCAACTGAAGAGCTGAAAGCTTGGTCTGGGGCACCTGGAAAGCCCTCCTTGCCATGCCTGTGGTTCTCTCCAGAATCGGAGTGGGGGGACCTCCGGATCACAGAGCTGGAGTTCATTTCCTCCCCCTTTACCTGCTGCCCCGGTGGAGATGTGGGGGTGGGGAGAGCCTCCGTCTGCCACACTCCTGAGGCTGCGAGGCCATTCAGCCCCTCCCTGAGCACAGTAACTGCTGGCCTTCCCCCTGCAAAGTCTGTTCTACTGCTAGACCTCAGGGGTAAATGGAGGCCAGGTGGGGCCCAGCTCCACACTTCCTTCCAGGAACGCCAAAGCTTTTTCCCAACCCACAGGAGCCCCCTGAGGGAGCCGGTGAGAAACAATGACGAGCAGGAGCGAGGAAGACTGATCTGGGGTTAGCCCAAGGATGGACTCTGCAGCCTTCTCCCCACCTAAGAGAGGGCCTAAGAGGGAAGGGGGTTGCTGGGAAAAGGCCCCCCATCTTCATGCTCCATACAGCCCCCTCACTTTGGAGGCGAGCTGTCAGTGGAGGAGGACCGAGAGAAAGGGAGGGGTCACTATCACTTTCTGGGAGCCTTCGCCCCTCGCTGCCTTGGGAGAGGGCCATCTCCCTCGCTAGCTTCTCTTCTAAAGGTCAGCGGCGTTCCCATCAGCGGGCGGTAGCGACCCCTTCTCGGGAACTTCCCTCCCGGCGCCGCGGGGCCTCCTACCCTGCAGCTGCCGTTTGGTGGAAGAAAAAAAAAGTGATGGAGGGAGAGAATATGAGAGTGCGTGTGCGTGGACGTGTGCGCACGGGAATGCAGCTGCCGTGCTTGTGCGGCGGGCTGTGCGTAGGCGAACGCGCAGGGCAGGAGTGTTTGCACGTAACTGAAAGTTTGTCCTCAGCGGGTAGGCAGGGCCTGAGCGCTCGTGCGAGGGCTGGGGCGCCTGAGCCGTGTGAGGGGTGTTCTCTGGGAAGATGGATGGAGGCCGTGCGCCGTGCTCAGGATGCCTGCGTTCGGCGGGTGCCGGCCGGGCTGTGTCAAGCTGCGATGGGTCTGCCAACGCGCGCCTACCTGCGCGAAGACACAACCACACACTACGCGGTCACGTTTCTCACTCCCCCCTTCCCCAGCCGGGCCCTGCCAGTCCGCGGAGCCGAGACCCCGGGAGAGCCGAGCGGAAGCGCAGCGCAGAGAAAGGTGGCTTTGCCTAGAGCGCGCTCCGCCAGGGCAGGCTAAGCCGCCGCCGAGACGCCCAGCTCCTCGCACGGACGTGCCAGGCGCCCCGAAGGCGACGAGGCGTCTACCGCCGAGGCTACAGGCGTCGGAGCGAGGGAGGGGTGGGTCAGAGGGTGACAAGGAGGCCAGAGAAACCAGAGAAGCCGGTGGGCTTTGAAAAGCGCCGCGGTGCCACACTCCGCGAGCCGGGCACACGCCTCTCGCCCCTGCTCGCGCCGGGGCGCGGCCTCCTGGCTCCTCGAGATGACCCGCGAAAACACCCCTCACCTCCTTCCTCGGAAGTCTGCGGAGTGAACTGCACTCACCTGGCTCCCCGCGTGCGACGTCGCGCCCGGCTCCTGCGCCATCCTATGCTCGGCGTCTCCGCCCCCCACCTCGTCCTAGCTCGCACCCCAGCGCCGGGAGGGTGTCAGAGGAAGCCTGCGTGCGAGCCCCCTGCTACGGGCAGCCTGGCGCGCTAGGGCCGCCCGGGCCCGCGCTCCCCGCCCGCGCATACTGCCTTCCGGAACCTGGCCTGGCGCGCAGTGTCAGAGGCCCCCGCGGCGGCGGCAGGCCGAGCCCACAGGGGCATTAGGCCAACTCCCCCCCCCCGCGCACGCGGAATTCTATTATTATTATTAAAGAATCCCCCAGAACGTGTTTACGTTGAGCCGTATAAACTTCCTGCCAGGGCCTTTACCATCTGCGAGAAATCGGAACCTGCTCTTGCGAAGCGGGGACACAAGCACCGCGGGGCCAAATAGGCGGGTTTTCAGCGTGTATGTTGGGGGTGGGGGTGTCAGCTGAGCTATGTGTGGGCTCAGATCAGAGCGTGGCTGGTGTACACACGAGTGAGAGTAGGTGCGAACTGAAGCTCCTGTGGGCCTTTTGTGTGTGCGTGAGCGAGCGCGTGAGTGGGCACGCACATGTCTGAGCGCCGTGTGTGCGTGAGTGGGAACGAACGCGGTTGTGTTTGCAGATCTGAGTCTGGGAAATTTACCGCGTTTGCCTGTGCATCGGTGTACGCACGGGTGCACAAGTTAGTGAATGCGCCCCGCCACTTGTTGAAGGAGCCCGTGGGGTCCTGGTTCCCCGCAAGGCCAGAGGTTCTCACTCGCTCCCCGAACGACCCGCGGCGCCGGAGACAAAGCTGCAGCGATCCGCCCTGCGCTTTCGTTTTCCGCCCGCGCTCGGCTGCAGCGGCTGCCCGCCTGCTCGCGCGCTGCTGGGCGAGTCCGAAAAGTCCCGGGCGCGGCGCAGTGCTTCCCGGGGCGGGGAGAGAGGGTAGGCTGTCCCTCGCTGGAACACCCGCCCGCCGGCCGCGGGGACTCGTAGCCGAGCCGGCTGTGCCCGCGATGGCCACGACCCGGCGACCACAGCCGCCGCTGCAGTTGCGATTCGCCACCAGGCAGTACGCGTCGGGGAAGGCCCGGGACTCCGGCTGCGTTTTCCTCCGCGCGGCCCGGGTAGGGAAGGCGCGGTGGGGTGGTGGGGGGTTGGCCAGCGCGCAGCTGGGCTGAACCCCTGGCCGAGGGCGCATTAACACTTGCTAGCCAGGTTGGTGAAGGCGGGGCGGGTTCCGCAGGCGGCCGCTGGGAGGCGAGGGTGGGGGCCCTTTAAGCGCCCACCACCGCGGGGTACCGGAGGGGGGCTGGGAGGGGAGGGAACTCCTGGAGGGTCTTACGCCGGCCCGGGCGAGACGCCGCCGCCGAGAGACTACACAGAGCGGGGCGACCTCGGCTGGAGTCGTGGAGCCGAGCGCCGCGGGTGGCGAGGACCGAGCGCTGCTCCCCGCGGGGGCGCACGGCCAAAGGCCTGAGGGGGGTGCCTGCCCGCCCCCAAAAAAACCGTGTGTGTGTGTGTGTGTGTGTGTGTGGGTGTGTGTGGGTGGGGGCTTCCTCAGGGCCTCCGCCCAGGCTGCAAAGAGGCTGCTCTCAGCCTCTGCTCGGCTCCTTCCCTTGTGGGAGGGCGGGAGGGAAAGAGGGAGGAGTGTAGTGGGGGGAGGAGGGAGCGGGAGGGAGAGCGGGGGGCTCTGCGCCAACCGCCCGCGGACCCGGCCGCTCCTCGGGGAGGACGGGCGGGCGGGGGAGGGCGCGCCGAGGCTCGCTCCGGAGAAGCAGCCGCCGATGACGGCAGAGGTGCAGCCAGCCCCGCGCGCGCAGCCCCCTCCCCCCCCCCGGCCCCCCTCCCCCTCCCCCCTCCCCTTCCTCCTCCTCCTCCTCCTCCTCCCGGCTCGTCGGCCGCGCAGAGCAGCAGCGGCAGCGGCGGCGGCGGCAGCAGCCACCCGATGTCTTCGGCGCCCGAGAAGCAGCAGCCACCGCACGGCGGCGGCGGCGGCGGCGGCGGCGGCGGGGGGCGGCGGCGCGGCCATGGACCCCGCGTCGTCCGGCCCGTCCAAGGCCAAGAAGACGAACGCCGGCATCCGGCGCCCGGAGAAGCCGCCCTACTCGTACATCGCGCTCATCGTCATGGCCATCCAGAGCTCGCCCACCAAGCGCCTGACGCTCAGCGAGATCTACCAGTTCCTGCAGAGCCGCTTCCCCTTCTTCCGCGGCTCCTACCAGGGCTGGAAGAACTCCGTGCGCCACAACCTCTCGCTCAACGAGTGCTTCATCAAGCTGCCCAAGGGCCTCGGGCGGCCGGGCAAGGGCCACTACTGGACCATCGACCCGGCCAGCGAGTTCATGTTCGAGGAGGGCTCCTTTCGGCGGCGGCCGCGCGGCTTCCGAAGGAAATGCCAGGCGCTCAAGCCCATGTACAGCATGATGAACGGGCTCGGCTTCAACCACCTCCCGGACACCTACAGCTTCCAGGGCTCTGCCGGCGGCCTCTCGTGCCCTCCCAACAGTCTGGCGTTGGAGGGAGGTCTTGGCATGATGAACGGCCACTTGCCAGGCAATGTGGACGGCATGGCTTTGCCCAGCCACTCGGTGCCCCACCTGCCTGCCAACGGCGGCCACTCGTACATGGGCAGCTGCGGCGGCACGGCGGCCGGGGAGTACCCGCACCACGATGGCTCGGTGCCCGCCTCCCCGCTGCTGCCCGCGGCTGCCGGTGGGGTCATGGAGCCCCACGCCGTCTACTCGGGCTCTGCGGCCGCCTGGCCTCCCTCCGCCTCGGCGGCGCTCAACAGCAGCGCCTCCTACATAAAGCAGCAGCCCCTGTCCCCCTGCAACCCCGCGGCCAACCCCCTGTCCGGCAGCCTCTCCACGCACTCCCTGGATCAGCCGTATCTGCACCAGAACAGTCACAACGCCCCTGCTGAGCTGCAAGGTGAGTGGGGAGCCCTGAGCTATCCCCAGGACTGGGGGGTAGGGGGAGTGCGGCGGACATCTGTGAGTGCACTACAGACCTAGCCCCCCGAGACTGCTGGCACCCTAGTCTGGAGCCTGAGGCCACGTCCGTGGGGTGCCAGTCCCCAAGCTGCATCATGGAGGCTTCAGCTCCCCAAGGTGTCTCTCTGTCTACCTCTCCCTGTCTGAGGGCTGAGTGCAGCCCAGAGTCCCTCCATAGACTAACATTCCGTTTTCCTTTCTGTTTCAAAGCCCAGATAGATGCTGGCCGCCCCAGCCTGGCCAGGTAGGCCCCATCCTCACCTCAAAGACTTAGACTCCAATATTCTAAGTTCTCTCAGGTCCCTTAGCCCCCTGATACCTGGGCGAGTTCTCAGGATGGAGCCAGCCCAGCCCCAGGGCAGCTGGCTCGCTCCGGCTGCTGTGGGAGAGCCGCCTCTGCTCTGAGCTGGGCAGGATGGAAGAGTTAGGCCCAAAGCTGTTGGGGCTCAGCGCTGGCGCTCAGAGGCTCAGAGCCCGGCCTTTCGGGAACCAGGCCTGGGGCATGCGAACGTTGAGTCGGGGGCCTTTTGTGGCAACAGAGGCTGAGAGGGGCCCAGATCAAAGGTCTGAGCTGCAGGCCCCAACAGACTCTGTTTCTCAGGATCCAGGTTTCTAGGCCCACAGGTACCGCTCTGCTTCCAATCCCCCCTGAGAAAAAAAGATGCACAGCCATCTTCCCCTCTGGACCCTCCATCTCAGCACGCGCTAGCAGCCTTCTGGGTCTGGTTCTTGAAGGAGCTTGGAGGGATCCAAGCAGGGGCCTGTCAGGAGTCAGCTGTCAGCAGCCGGCGGGAGGCAGGAGCCGGGCCTGGAGGCTGGAGGGCTCTCTCCACAGGGGTTGCCCTGCTGCTTCAAATTCCAGCCGGGGCTCCAGCGGTCCTGCAGGCTTGGCTCCCCAAAGACGCTTTCTCTGGAGAAGCCCTCTTTGCCCCTGTGTTGGCCCCTGCCGGCCTGGCTCGTTGCTCTGGGGACACCGCCACCTCTGGGGGGTGGAAGGTGGCTGCCCGGCGCCAGGCCCAGGCCTCAGGCTGCCCTGGAAGTAGAGGCCGCTGGACCGTCCCTGCTGGCCCCCTCACCCCTTCCCTGTCAGCCACCGGAAGCCCCCCAAGCCAGGCTCAGCGTCCAAGGAGAGAGAGACCCGGGCAGCAGGCAGCCAGGGTAGCAGGGATCCTTGTCACTGTCAAGGGAATCTTCCCTCTGGGCGCTGGCCCGGCTGAGACCTGAAACCGGGAACTGGGACGTGGGGAGGCCTCGGCCCAGCGCCGAGCCAGGCAGGCCTGCCCCTGGGGCGCCCCACGGTAACGGTGCTTCTCCACCTGGAGCCCAGACCTCCGGAGGCCACCCTTTAACATCCCCTCTCCTGTCGCCTCACCCCCGCAGGCATCCCGCGGTATCACTCGCAGTCGCCCAGCATGTGTGACCGAAAGGAGTTCGTCTTCTCTTTCAACACCATGGCATCCTCGTCCATGCACTCGGCTGGCGGCGGCTCCTACTACCACCAGCAGGTCACCTACCAAGACATCAAGCCCTGCGTCATGTGAGGCCACAGCTCCGGGGCCCCTCTGGGCAGGGGCTGGCTGCGTGCGCAAGGACTTCGGAACCCGTCACCAGAAACTGCTTTTTTTTTTTTTTTTTTGAGGTATAACCGTCGGCAGAAGAAAAGGGTTTGACCCCTCCCCAACCGGATTATTGGGAAAGGGATCCCACAAGGCGAAGACGGAGCGAGGTCGGCACCTCCCCCCACCACCACTCCCTCAACAGTTTTTTTTTAAATGGTGATGGCGGGGGCCTGATCTGACTGCAGCTGTTGATAAATAAGTATCTATTTTTGATCCAACTTAAACCGGCTGAGAAGGTGCTGTGTTGGGGAAGAACTCTCAACATCTGAACACGCATTCTGCTACGGTCTCTCCCCCTCTCCCCCTCCAACGGCAAACGTCGGGGAAGGTTTTTAGGAGAAAGGCAAACGTGTGAAACCGTCATTATCAAATACTTTTATTTTTTGGTTGAGTATTTATCGTTTTATTTTTAATTTTTTTTTTTTTTGGAAAGAATGTCTTGGAATGCGCGTCTCCCAGAGCCGTCTCTTGTAAGGAAAGGAGGGGGCGACAAGAAGTCGCCCTCTCCCTCCCCACCTCAGAAGTCCTCCCGTCAGCCACAGGTGGACCCTTGTGCGAGTAACTTGCATTTCTGAAGCCACTGCTCATCTTAGGAAAGAAACCAGGAGCCCAGAAGCAGGCGGCTCTCCCGGCCTCTGCCACCATCCTCCTCCGCCTTCCTCTCCTTCCTTCTCTTCAGGCTTTTTTGGTTTGGGGTGAACTTTGTTTTGACTGATTTGGTGGGTGTTTTTTCTCCTGAGACCCAGCTGTCTCCGATCTCTACTGTAAACCTTCTGGTGGGAGCGTGAGGCAGGCAGGGCGCAGTGGGGACAGGGAAGGCCCGCTGCGCGCCCTGAGTCAGGATTTCGGTGACGCAGAAAGGTGAAGGCACTTTTAAAAAAAACACGATAGCAAGGCTCATCCTGTTATTTATTCTACTTTCTTTCCCTAATAATCGAAACACCGCATAGGCTCCTCCGTTTATCAGTATTAATGGTGTAACTTTGTTGGCAATATTTGCCGCGTAGAATTTTTTTTTTTAGATATCCATTGTAAATTTGAAACTAAGTCCGATCTGTGTAAAGACAAATTTCCATATGTTTTATATAAATATATATATATATAAAATGAAGGACTCCCCCCCTTTTTTTTTTTTAGTATTTTGGCTGCTGGGGTGCAGCGTTTGTGACACGTATTTTAAATTTCCTTCTGCACTGTACAAAAATGACAATTTGAGGATGTTTTTGCCTTTTGTGTATTTTTTCCTAAAAAAGAACAAAAATAAAAATGTATAACATTTGTATATGGCCTTATATTGTATCAACTAGAAATAAAATTGCATGAGTATTTTATTGGGATTGCAGAATATCTTCAAAATATAGACAGTAACCAGCCTGGGTTTGCCAGTCTTTTTTTTTTTCTTTCTTTCTTTTTTGTATTTAAAGTATGGATGATTCTTAATTCTTCCCCCCCTTTTTATTTGTTGGCTAATCCTTCTCTTTTCACTCTTCATTTCACATTGAAGTGAAATCTGGACAAGAGTAACTATTTTTCTTGGCTTCCGTTTTTTAAGAAGAGCCCTTTGCCCCTCTAAATGTCATTTCTTGTTTAAAAAAAAATAATCAAACTTAAAAAAACCTGTAGTTTTCCCTCCCCCAGGGAAAAACATACATATATATATATGTGTGTATGTGTGCACATATATGTAATATTTTACACTTTCTCTTTGCTCACTCCAGGACCAATGAGAGTTGTATTTTGAGTTTCAAACTTTACTGTTTCCAACTGTTGTAAATCATGGAGCATCTTCTAAGGTTTTATTTTTTTGATAGGAGATTTTTTTTGTTGTTGGTGCCCTACACTTGGTTTTCCCCAATGGAGAAGCAAGTAAACTTTGAGCAAGAAAAAGGCTCTTGGTGGGAGAGCAAGGTGATAGGCACGTTTCTCCCCTAAATCATTAGGGGGGAAATCCATTTTAAAAAGTCTGTCTCCCCTACTGACCCTCTTTCTATTCCAATTCCCAGCTACCTAGGAAAACAAACACAATAAAGTCACATTGCCGGTGCAGCCGTTCAAGACCCACCACAGTTTCTCCGCGTCGTGGGGTCATGAGCCTCTGAACCTGGTTCTTCTCAAATTTGACATTTTGGACATGAGGGCAATTTCTCCGGTGCTCTGTTACATCAAAATTATCAATAAACTCGCCCGGGCAATTAATGTCCAAACTAACAGCTGTCTATAAAACGGAGATAAAGGGGACAGGAAGAAGCCGGCAACTTTGTCCCTCGGGTCTCAGGCAGCTGGAGCGGAGGGTAGTGCGTGGGGAGCAGCTTCACTGAGGGCGGAGGAGGCCCCGTCTTTGGGGCGGAGGCCACCTCTCCTTATCCCCTGCCCCCACCGATGCCCTGGAGAACCTGGCTAGAGTAAAGCCCTCAGGCCTCCGGTGCGGGAACTGCTGCGCTGGGGATCCAGACAACCTCGGCGGGCAGGCGGGAGAGGGCCCCTCCTTCCTCCATTGGAGCCTGCGCCCCAATTAGGACGGAGGCTCCGGGGAAGTGGGGCTGATTAGGAGAAACCCAATGCCGGCCCAGTCGGCAAGCGCCCCGGTCTTCTGGTGAGGCTTCTCCAGACCCCGTGCCCACTCCCTTGGCTCCTTGGCGCACCAGAGGCCTCTGTGCGCCCGGTAACGCAGGGCTTCAGCGCCACTAGACCAGAGTCCGGGGCGGCAGTGAACCCCAGTTTCCTGTTCATCTCCCCTGCAGCGCCTTCATTTCGGCGGGATCTCCCAGCACACTCACATCCTGGCCAGGCTGGATGGGAGGCACCCAGAGGGACTGGGGCAGGAAAACCGGCCCTGGGGAGCCCAGGGATCAGGGATGGGCCTGGTCTCTGTCTCGGGCCTGATCTGGGGCCTGGGGATGACAGAAAAGTCCAGACTTCCCCGCAGAGAGAGTCTGGCTCCAGGCAAACCCGGAAGGGCCAGATTCTACAGGCGTTACTGCCTCTACATCCACGACCAAGATTTCACAAGGCCTGCTTCGCAGAACTGCATTTGCTTTCATCGAGGCCGACCCAAAGCCCATTTTGGTCCGGCTCACACTGGGACTGCGGGATGAAGCTCCCATTGCTAGGTGCCAACACAAAGGTGTGCACAGTTCACGCAAGTTACCAGCCTAAAATGCAAACGCACTTCTAAGGTGGTCACACGCCCTGCCCTAGGTGTGTAGAGTATCCTTCTAGCTTAGGAACATCCTCAAGAGAATTAATTCAAAAGTCCTGTGCATACCTTTAGGGTGTTTGTCCTGGAACAATGCAGACACCCTAAAGGTATGAATACCCCCCAAAGTAACAGGCCAGGGGGTGGGGAAGTGGCCAGGACAGAACTCGATAGGGTTTCTATAAGAGGATGACACATCCCGCCGAGGCCGCAGCTCCCTGCAGCTCTCCGCGAGGGGCCGACGCCCTGGACACAGCCGCGCCTCGGCTGCAGGCCATGGCGGCCCCAGGCAGCAGCTGCAGCAGCGCCTTGGCGCTGTGTCCTGGCTCCCAGGCCCCTGGCGAAGGGGATCTGCAGGCCCGGCGACCAGTCTGCACTCAGGGTGTGCGCTTCAGAAGGAAGGGAAAGTGCCCGCCGGGTCCTGCTGTTTTCTTGGCTCTTGGGGGGAAACCGAAGGGGTAGCGATGGGGAGGGTGAGGAACTGAAAGCCTGGCTCCCCGCCGGCAGCACTCCTGGAGGTAGTGCAGAGATGGAGCTGGAGCCCCAGCCCCGCAAGGCTTGACCTGGGCAAGCCACAGCACCTCTGAGACTCGCTTTTCCTCATCTCTAATAGTAACGTTATGTAGACATATGGGCACGGTGGTCAGCGAGGTGATGCCTGTCGGGAGCAAGAGGACAGCCTAGCTCCAGGGTGCCCAGACGGGAATGGCCATGAGATCCACGCATTTCTTATCCTTCTCCGCTTCATTGTGGGGATGGGTGCCAAACAAGATGCAAGAACTCGTATTTTACAAGGCCACCCTCTCAAGGACTTGAGCAACCAGCTTGGGGACCGCTGGACTCCCCATCTTCCAACACGATGCACTTGGATGTTCGTTCCCTCCCTTCCCAGGGAGGAGGAAGACATCATCCCATCTGGCTCAAGAGATGGAATTCTGACATGGGGTTGAATCAGGGGTTCCGATAAGGACCCACCCCAGGACCACCTAACCTCTGGTCAGGAGACCCCTGAGCTCAAGGGCTTCCCTTCTGAGAGTGTGACTCAGGGACTGCCCTCATCAGAAACACCAGGGGTCTCTGTCTGCTCCAACTCTGGGGGGGAGGGGTGGGCGGCGCTGAGAGTCACTGTGTTAGAATCTCTGGAGGAGGGGCCCAGGAATCCTCAGGCCCACAGGCTTCCAGGGGGTCCTGATGGGCGCCAAGTTTAGAGTCTCTCCTCCGGAGTTCTCTGGGCTCCTGAGAAAACCTGGAAGATGCCTCACTGTGGCCTCTGCTGCCCCCTCCCGTCCAGCGGCCCAGCCGGCTTGTGATGCTAATGGAGAAGCAGCTGATGCAGAGTGCCTGGAGCCAGGGTGAGCAGACACAGGGCTCGCTCACATTCAGGAGGTGCCCGGGCTGGCCTGTGGCCATCCTCTTTACGTGGCACCTCCATTTACCTCCTCAGTGGCCCTCCTATGCAGATCCTACAACTCACTGCTCCCGCTTCCAGATGCAAAAACCAGCTTGAGGAGGTTAGGGGACTTTATCTATCTAGGCAGTCCTGGTAAGAGGTGGAAATGAACACAAAGCGCATGTCCTCAACCACTGTATTAATACCACGTGGCTCCTGGACACCCATTTTCCTCCAGCCACGAGGCCTAGTGAAAAAAAGGGAGAAGTTGAAGTCTGGTCCATGATCCAGCTTCCTACCTGTGCTGAGGAAATGATGATGGGCGGGGTCTGCACAGGGGACTGGGGTTTCTCTGATCTCCTTGCCGGCCTTCAGATGGGGTGGGGAAGCTCCCCGAGCAGCCCCAGCTCAGACCCTGACATTCACCTCCTCTCTGGGACAATGAACCTGGTTTTCATGGGTTCCCACCATAGCCCCCCTTGAGAGATCCCTTCACTTCCTCAACTCCCCCTAGTCCAGTGGAGAAAAACCCAAACAAAAGTTGAAGCTCAAGGCAAGAGGGGCCAGCTGGGGCAGGACGTGTGGCTACAGCCTCCTGCTCTGCTTCTGGCATCTTCTGGGCATCGATGGCTTGGAGTTCTGAGCTGTTTTAAGGAGGGAGGGGCTTGTTTAGCATCTCCCACTGGTAACCTATGATGGGACACTGACTTACTGTGGGACCATGACAAACCACAGCTGCATTGCTGGGCAGGGGAGAGGGACACTTGAGTCTGCAAATGTGGAATACTGTTTTGTCAAGAAACATGGGCAGAGGATGAGCTGGCAAAAATTCAGTCGTTCAGAATGCTGAGCACCCACTACCCTCTGCCACTGGATCAGAGAGGATTCAGCGGCTGACATACCGCTGCTGTCACGGATCCACAGACCAGCACACTGTTTCCAGCACCAGGACACTTGGGATCAGTCATGCCAACACCCCGAAGAGATGATATGCACCAAGGCCAAGGCACCCAAGCCCTGAGTAGAGGCAGAAAGCTGGTGCTGTTTAAGACCTTGATGTTGGATTGTTGGGCTTCCCAGGTGGGCACAGTGGTAAAGAATTCGCCTGCCAATGAAGAAGACTCAAGACTCGAGACTCGGGTTTGATCCCTGGGTAGGGAAGATCCCCTGGAGAATCTCACGACAGAGGAGCCTGGTGGGGTACAGTCCATACTGTCACAAAGAATTGGACACGACTGACTGGCTGAGCGCACAGGCACGTTGGCACGGTCACCAAGGTCCCCTCTGACTTACAGAGCAGGCTGTCTGAGGAAGTGGACAGGGTGAACCTGTTGAGAGAACGGAGGTGCTGGGGGCAGGTGGTAGCCGTGCTCTGTGGCTAATTTCCTGCAATGCCTTGTGTCAGTGGGACAGCCCAGGAGAAGCACTGCGGTTGGAGAGTGGCTGAGGAGTAACAGTGGTGATGTGCCTCCCCAGGCTTGTCTTTTTAAAACCAGGTAGGAGGCCCGGACCCCAAGAGTCCTACTGTGTCTAGGACTTACCACCACAGGGCATGCCAGACCCTCGGATGTCCCCTGTTAGAGGGTACAACGTTTCTGTATCTGGAAGTTTCCCCCAAACCGAGCCCCAGAATTCAGCAGGCCCGCGTTTCTGGATCCTGCAGTAACACCTTCTCACGGTCACAACTCAAGTGAGCAGGGAGGGCGGGCCATCTCTGTCCAAATGGTGAGAGGCCCAGAGAATCCTTCCCTGGGAGAGAGCTCGGGGCGGGGGCGGGGCGGGGGCAGGGACCCTCCTCGGGAGAGGCCGCATGTCTGAGCGCCCGGCAATTCCGCCGCTGGCTGCTTCTGGGGCGGCAGCGCCACCTGCTGTCCACTTCGCAGTTTGCGCCGGGACAACAGCAGGGGCCCTCCGAGGAAAACTGATCTCACATGAACGTGGACAGAAGCTGGGCAGGTGAACCCGATTCTGAGGTGTTAGGACTTTGGACTTTTGTTGAGGGGCAGCTGGCATTTTGGGGGGAGAGAATCAAACTAAATGAATTTACTCTTTTCCTAATTACACAAATGAGGGGGCTTATTTAAAATAAATAAACCGTAGAAAAGTGAATGGAAGAAAACAAACATGGCTTCAAACCCACCCCTGGAGACAGCATGTCAGCCCCAGAAGACGTCTCCCAGCACACAGAGACTCTGCTGTCCCTGGAGAAGGATGACAAGCCCAGTGGTGGAGACCCTGGGAGTCAGAGGGCCTGAATCCAAGTCCTGACTCCACTGCTCCCAGCTGTGAGCTCGGGCGGTTGTAATGGTTCAGCCTCCTCTACACCTCAGCTTCCCCGTCTGTAAGATGGGGGTCATGGCAGGAGCACTTCTCCCAAAGCATTCAGTGAATCAGACAATCTATGAAGGGCTCACAGGTGAAGAAACCAAAAGAGGGCAAGCACTCTGCCTGAGGACACAGCGAGGGCCAGTGGAAGCGGGATTCACTGCAAACCCCGGTGTGTATGGCTCCCACACCACGTACCTCCACCACCAAATCAACCGTCTCTGCTGTCCCCATGGGCCATTGTGTCTCCCAGTTCCCCAGGAGGCCTGCGGGTGGTCGAGAGGTGATGGATCCGTGTCTCCCTAGAGGACAGGCTTCTCCCTTGATGGTGGGGAGAGGCCCTGGGGCTGAAGGCCAGCTCTGCTGTGTGACCTCATCACATCAGATAATCTCTGGGAGCTGCACCTTCTGCACCTAGAGAGTGGGGACCACAAGGCCTGCTCTGTGGGATTCTTCTAAGCGTTAAGCGAGAGAATCCACCCTCTGAGGCAGGGGGTGATGTTTTAGTTTGCTCACAACTCAGCACTTGAGGGTCTGAGTTTACTGCTTCCAAACCATCCGAAGTCCAAAATGTCCACATTATGTGGTCACATGTCAGCTCCCATCATTACCTTTGTGGATTTATGGCCGTCGAAAATAAAGAATTTCATTCACAGGAAGAAATCCTGCCCCACTGGAGGAAAAGGGGTGTGGGTTCCACTATTTAGAAGTCTCTGCATGTTTGAAAGACTGCCCAGCCAGTCTCCAGTGAAAACCCTGGATGATGATAAGGATTGAGGAGGCGATGGGAACACAGAGGGGAGGGCGTGGTGGGGTGGGGGACAAGGGGCTCTGCCTCACCCCAGGGAACAAGCCAGCACAACTCAGTGCCTGAGTTTCCTCACCTATCCATGCAATAACATATGGGTCTGTTTCTAGCAAAAGGAGAGGCTGGCCCGGTGACTGGCAGCCCGCCGCCCGCTGCCGGGAGACTCCCCTGCAGGCTCCCAAACTGAGCAGACCCCAGCCCCAAGGGTGTGTCTGCCACTAGCACGTGTGTGCCCTGGGGGAATCCACCCCCCCAATCCTTCTAGAAAACGACCCGGTTTTGTCTGCCTCCTTCTACCTCAGGTGGTCAAGTGACAGTGACCCACAGGGATGGGATAGAAGATACATAGATAATTCTGGTTCAGCCTATGATCAGCTACATCCTGACTCCTGGCTTCACTACCAAAGCTGGGTGACCGTGGGCAAGTTACCGGTCTGTGAATAGCAATGTCCCTTGAAAGTGCCTAGGAGGATCAGGTAAAATTATGCATTAGTGTCATCTATTTAACTTGTATTTCTAAATTACATCTTCAGTAATGTATATTTATAAACATGTTATACATAACATCATTATAATATAAATGAAACTGTGCAACTGATCATTTATGAAAAACAAATTACCCTCCAAACTGAAAGCAGCAAAAATCACCTACATCACTCCTGACTGCAATTTGGGCAAAGTTCAGTGGAACCAGCCCGTGTCTGCTTCAGCAGGCATCAGCTGAGACGGCTTTTCTGGGGCTGGGGACCCACTTCCAAGATGGCACACCCACGAGGCTGGCGGGCGGGCGGTGCTGGTTCCTCTCTGGGAGCCCTCTCCAAGGGCAGCTTGGGCTGGGCTCTAAGAACAAGTGTCCCAAGGAGATGGGGTGGAAGCTGCCAGTTCCGTAACCTCCTCAGGCAAGGTGTTCGACAGTGTTTACCCACTTGTCCCAGGGCCCAGATTCAAGGGGATCTGCACAAACCTCTTCTCTCAAGGGGGCTGTTGAAGAACTTTGGGTGGCATTCTACAACTTCCACAGCACTTAAAACAGCTCAATAAATTGGAGGCAATCTTCTCAGGAGGGAAGACACAAGATACCAGCAGAGGATGTCACCCCACCCCCAGCTCCAGGAGAGGGGGGTCAGGTAGGCAGTGCCCCCTACAGCATACTGTGGAAAGTAATTGTTTGTTCACCTGCACACGGACCTCTTCTTCCTGCTTTCATGTATGGAGTTTTGTGTAAGATTTATTTTGAAGACAGACCTCCCCAGGGTAGCCCTACCCCTCAAAAAATCCACTTTGAAAATGACCAGAGAGTCCACAGTACCTGTTGTATTTGGAACACTGGACAGGTTAGATCCAGATACAGGGGAAGGGAGTGTAGCAAGCCCCACTCGGTTATTTCTGCTGAGTGCAGAGGGTGTGAGGACTGAAGATCTGAAGAGTCCTCTGGCGCTTCCCTGGAGCCTGTAGGGGAGGGCAGATGGCAATGTGTGGCCATGCTCCCGAGGAATAAAAAGAGATGAAGGGAAGGACTCTGTTTTGCTCCTTTGGCCATTGCAGAAAGCTTCATTATCTCATACTGGTATCTCATATCCGGCCCTGGTTCCTTAAAACCCGGTGCAGTTTTCTCAAGCTTGGCCAGTAGGAGTGCTGGGATCTATCACTGATGTCTGCTGTGGGTGTGGGTGTGAATGGGGAGCTGGATTTGCCTCAAGTTTACTAGCCCCTGGACCTGATGATGGTTTTCTAAATGTTGCTCTCATCTGACATTCTATCTTCTCGCCAATATCCCTCTTCACCAAATGTAAGCTGTTACGGTTTTAGCTACACAGGCTCTCTTTTCTTGGGTAGTTTTCTCTCAGCCTTTCCTACTTGCAGCCTGTGTTGTCGTGTTTCTTTCTCCCTCTGCAGCACCTGAGAGCAGGTGTGTGTGTGTCACTGGAGGGGAGCCAGGGTGGCCAAATGATGGCTGAAGGACGGCGGGAGGGCAGACCTACGGAAGTTGTGGCGGGACCCCGCCCCTCAGAGTCCAGGGGAGTAGGCTCCCCTACTTCCTGGCAGCTCAGGGGTTGGAGGCTGGGTTGGGGAGGGTACAGTGTGAACAGTGCCATCCTGGCTCTTCTGCTGGAGGTAAGGTACAGTCATCCCTTGGTATCTGTGCAACTGCTTCCAGGGGCTTCTGTAGATACCAAAATCCACTGACGCACAAGTCCCTTGTATAAAACTGTGTCATACAGTCGGCCTTCCATATCTGCGGGTAATGCATCCAGGAGTCAAAATTCTCAGTTGGTTGAACCCAGGGATGGTGAGGAATCAGTGGGTGTGGATGGCCAACCCATAATGCAGGAAGCCGGCAGGGATCTGGGGGCAGAGGCCAGGGTCCAAGTGCCTGCTTCACCTCTGCCTGGGTCTGGGCCTTGAACAAGCCGGTCAGGCCTTCTGAGAGCCCCGTTCCATCTGCAGGTTGCCCACCTGCTGGTGCAGATAAGGCACTCTCAAAAGGCGGTGCTCTCGTCCGCTGGGATGTGCAGTCCTGGCCTCGGGGAGCCTACAGCCCAGATGGCCTAGCTGTGAGACGGGGGCAGAAGCGGGCAGAGATCTGAAGTGACCATCTATATCAGGCTCAGCACTGCCAGAACTGGCTGTGGGGCCAGGTCGGGGGACCACTGCCCCCTAACTGGCCTTACTCTTCTCATTTGCAGAAATGGGTAGAACGCTGTGTCCTGCTTTACAGTTGAGACAGTGTGTGCTGGGGCCTGGGCCCACAGAGAACACAGGACACGTGTACTTGTCCGTGCTGGGTGGCAAGACTTCAAGAACTCGGATGGACATGCTCATGCTCCTCTGCACATATGGAGGGGCCACTAAGTGCTATCCTGAGCTGTCCAGAAGTCGATTTTAGCCATAGGAGACACATGCTGTAACACTCCAAAAATGATTTAAGCAATACTAAATAAAATCATCCATGCTTAGTGACAAATTTTAGAGAAGAACATATAGAAATCACGATTCAGAAAACACAAGGGTTAAACACGGCAGCCTGGAGAAGTGCCCTGCAGACAGCTCATCCTGGAAGGCTTGTATGGATTCCAAGGGGGATGAAGGAATAAAAGCTCTTCCTTAAATTCAAGGTCTTGTCCATCCCTTCCTAACCCAACATTAGAAAACATTCTATTATCCCCAAATTCCTTTACATTTATTTTTATGTTTAGATACTTAATTAGCCTGGAATTTATTTTTACATGTGGTATGATTTAGCATCACTGACATAATGCACATGAATTTGAGCAACTCCGGGAGACAGTGAAGGGCAGGGAAGCCTGGTATACTGCAGTCCATGGGATCGCAAAGAGTTGGACACAACTTAGCAACTGAACAACAATGATTTAGAAATCCAAGCTGCTTTATTCACCCTTCAAAATAACAAATCTAGAGGAGATCCTGTCACTATGTCCATTCACAGCTGAGCATGTGGAAGCTCAGAGAGGAGGTGCCCGGCAGTGGCAACACGGATGCTCTTGGCCGAATCTTTGTGGTTCTGAAGCATGCATGTTAATGCTAGCTGTGTTTTAATACTGTACAGAGGAAAGACCAGAGGTAAATAAGACTCAGTGTCAAGGCTGCTTACGCGGTGGGGTGAGGGATGACACCCTTTGTACAATACCTCTGACAGCCCCAAACTTCCAGAATGGAAAAATCTAAGTGATGGCAAGCAGTGAACCTCAAAAGAAACAGAACGTTAGAACTGGCTGGGCCTTAGGAACAACACGCTTGACCCTCTCACTATAAAGCCAAGGACACAAATGCCCAAAGAGGCTCCATGACACGGCCACATCATAGGAACTGACAGCAGAGATGGACAGCCCCAGGACCTGGCCCCCGTGCAGAGCTGAGGCTGGGTTTCTGGAGAGGGTGCTGCTCCAGGCACGGTTGAGTCTCCTTGCATCGCAGGCAGAGCTGCACCGCCACTCAGGAAACAGGATGAGACCCAAGAGTCACAGCAGAGCCACTTAAGAAGGTTCATGCAGTCTCAGCAACTTGTCAAGTCCTCATTTTCCATTATTCTCTTATTATGTGAATTATACAATTATGACGCTGACAGATACTCAAGAACCCCGGGAACAAAAAACTGGGTCCCTGATGCCCCTCCTGGCAGGCTGAGAACTCTGGCTCCAGGGCTGCCCAAGGCGGGCAGAGGGGAGGCACGCACATGATACACCTGGGGGCTGCTATTTCAGGCCCTTGGTCCTGTCTCCCACCTACTAACCTACTGTCCCAGATATGAAGATGATGAATACATTCAGATTATCTGTGTATCAACACATCTGGGTTCTTATGGCTAAAAGTGACAGGAAGCCCAGTAACCTGGCCCAGCCTGCAGGGACCATCCCTAACATGCAAAGCTCAGCAGTCTGAGGAGCTGGCTCCAGGCTCACCGGACACCCGGCTCCAGGAGTGAGGCGTGGACACAGACAGCCCCTCGGCTCTGATGGGTCCCTTCATTTCTGAGCGCGTTATCAGTAGGCAGTTTTTGAGGCCAGGGGATGGATGGTGGAGAGTACAGGCAGGGACAGGCTCACTTCCTATCCTCCCAGGGTGCTACTCCAATGGTGGCAAACCAACAATACAAACATAAACAAAAACTGAGCATGTCAAACGCAAGAGGTGTTCTGGGAAAAAGGGGGAACCCAAGGGGAGTGAGGAGTTCAGATACCAGGCCGCTACTCTGGACTGGGTGGTCAGTTGGTCTTGAATGGCCAAGCTGAACACAGTGACCGAATGAAACCAGCTGAGGGAAAGGGGCGTGGTTGGGCAGAGAAAGGTGAGCCCAGAGGCCTGACAGCCTGGTCTGCATTAAGATATTCTACTCCCTGATTTTGTTCACAAAAATGTGGAAAGAGGCAGCATTTAACGAGCAAATCTAAGGGTCGATTCTCTTCTCAAAGTCTCCACCAGTGAGAAAATGCTTTTTCAAAGAGAGACTGAGTGCCTTGAGAACATTTTCTTCAAAGTGCGGGCAAGGCCTGCCCCCTTGAGGCGTAATGATGGGCTCAAACCATGCTCAGTAAGACCTTCTGGTGAAAAAATAAACACTTCCAATGAATATACATTTGGAAAAAAAAAATCTCCACTTAAATGCTTATCTTGACTTTTCACCCAGGATTAACTGCAAAAGCGCTTCTGTTTAGATAGCACAGTTCAGCCAAAGTCCAGCTTGATTTTCAGGAACAGAGAAATGGAGGGAAAGATGCAGAGAACACACAGCAGTGGGCAAATGAGTGTGAGAGCATCTGTTTGGCCTTGTCTGTGACACAGGCTGGGACCACTCACTTTTCAAAGCCAGGATCTCCTAGAGGCAGAGCTTCCTGTTATGCGGGGGCAGCTGGCTGACAGTGGGGGTGGGCGGCAGGGGGGTGTTCACCCAGAGGGAGGAGCCGGCTGCAACGGTGAGGATGGGACAGAGGTGAGCCCACACAGCCAAGGGGCCCCATCAGACTGGCCGCCATCTCCAGCACCAGGACTGAGATGAGACAAGTAGACTGTGCCCTGGGGACTGGATTGAACCCCCTGGCTTCTGTGGGTTGACTGCACCTTTTCCCCTCCAGCAGTGCGAGGCCAAGAAGCTAGGAACACAAGGGTCACTTCTGGTTCCACCCTGCTGTGCCCCTGCAGCTGGTCCCTGCCAAGGTCTCTCCTGGCAGACTCTTGCATCCACCTCCTTTTAATCCCCCATGCCACTCAAGTTCAGAGCAGACCCCCTAGGCTGCTATCAGAATTTACTCCTGCTTGTTTATTGCCCACTCAGTCCCCTCAACCAAGAAACCAGCAAGGCTGTGATATTCCGCAGGCTGAAGGACCAGGATGCGCCGAAGCCTGAATATGAATTTTCTGCCTCCAAGAGACTCCAAGTGCCTCACGGGCTGACTTCCTGCCCCCAGGAGACACTGGGCAGCAACTGAAGCTCTGACTTCCCAGAAAGGACCGAACTCAACAGCAGCTCGTGCAGCAAGGGCTCCACCACGCCCCACTGTGCTGGGCTCTGAAGTTCGCTGGGGATCAAGCGGGACATCGTCATGGGCCAGCAACGGCCGGTCGGTGGTCAGAGTGTGGCTCTGCGGTGTGGCCGCCCACCAGGTCACTGGCCATCTGCTCCCTGGCCAGCACCGCCTTCACTGTGTTAGCGCCCAGGCGGAAGCCCTGCAGGCAGGCGATGGCCTGCTGGGCCTCGGCCGGGTCCCGGTAGTGAAGGAAGGCCCTGTGCTGGGGCCCCTGCCAAGTGAGCCGTGAGGGTGCCACGCCCAGCACGCTGAGGGCTCGCTTCAGCTCACTCACCCTGACATCCCGGGGGAGGTTCCCAATCTGAACAGAGCTGGAAGGTACAGAGCCCGATTCTGGTGGGGTCAGATCCTGAGGGCTTCTGGCGGTGCTGGGGGCAGCCTGGGCGCCCGGAGGGTTCCGGGGCCCATCCCAGACGGTGACGTCCTTCCCAGCCTGCTCCTCTCGGTGGCGCAGGCTTCTGAGGATGGGCATCTTCCCCATCATCTCACAGCTGATCTGAAAAAGCAAAGCAGTTCCCACTATTCTCGGGGCGTCCAGGAGGGACCACGGCTCAGTCACAGGGAAGAAGCATCAGTCATGCAGAGGCCTCTGCCACATGTGCTCACAGAAGACTCAGCACCCTCAGGCCAGCCATCTCCCTCTGCCACTCTGCGTCAGCCCAACAGGACGCAGCACCTGGTAGGAACTGGATGGCTTTCTCCATTTTCCTGGGGGCCCAGAAAGCGGACAACGAGGCATCCTATGCAAAAGTGAAGGAGCTAAGATCACTGGTATGAGGGTTACAGAGTTGTAAATGGCAACTGCCCTGGAGACACCCCAGGATAACAGGGCACTTTCTACCTCCATATCTGTCTGCTCCCTTGACCTACACCTTGGGTGGGGTGAGGTCTTTAATGGGGCCATGGGGATCTCCTACCCCTCCTCCTAAGGGCCAAACCCATTTAGGCATCACCAAAAAAGCACAAACAAGGCAAATGTGGAAAAGAATGCTACACTGAGAACACTTTCTAGCAACGGGTCATCAGGCTACAAAACAACGGATCCCACACACAATGTTACATCTCGGCCAGCAGGACTTTCATACAGAGGACACTTTTGGCTTTTTGGTTAAGTTGGTCAAAGAGCACTTGTACCAACGGAGGTGATAGAAGAGCCCCAGTACTCGAGGCAGAGGCCCTGTGCTGTGCGCTGAGGGCACTGGGGACTGAGCAGGGGTAGAACTAGTCTCACATGTCTTAAGGAACCACACGGCAGAGAAGGAACAGAAAGACAAGCTCAGGTCTTTTTGACAAATCATTCTTTAGAGGTGCATTCTGGATTCTTGGGCACAAAGCACATAAACAATCAGTCACCAAGGGAATTCCCTGGTGGTTCTGTGGTTAGGACTCCTCGCTTTCATTGCTGAGGGTGCAGGGTCAATTCCTGGTCAGGGAACTAAGATCCCGCCAAAAAAAAAAAAACTTCAGTCACCAAGAGGCAAGCAATGGTACAAATGCAGGCTTCCAACAGACATGAGTACCTCAACACAGATCAGCACACAAGATGAACAGGTCTAATTTTTCTACAAAAATGAATAGTTCAAATACTACTGGAGTTCTTGGTATATTCAGAATCACATGTGACTTAGGGCAATGGTTCTTATCTTTGGCAGGGTGTCAGAGACCATGGAGAGAAGCTGAGGTTCCCTCCCACAAAGGAATCCCCTACAGCTGTGTACAATATCCCAACACCTGTGCATGGACCTCCAAACGGCAAGAGGCACACAGGTCCCAAGTTGAGAATCAATGGATTAGGATAAGATTGAGAAAAAGCAAGAACACCCAAGCATGTCAAATACCCTCCCAGAGACCTAGAGGCTTCCAGCCCCCACTGGTTCCCACTCCCAGTGCTATGCAGGTAGGTGACTCCATCACAGCAGAGCCTTGCCCGGGGGGTTAGAACCTCCCCAGCCAGGCGCTGTCCTTGTCGCTGGCACAGCTGAGTCAGGAGCCGTGCGAGTCTTCAGGACAGAGCACACTCTTAGCACAGAGAAAAACTCCCTCCTCCTCACATTTCCCATTGAAGTGAAATGAAGTGAAAGTTGCTCAGTTGTGTCCAACTCTGCAACCCTGTGGACTATACAGTCCATGGAATTCTCCAGGCCAGAATACTGGAGTGGGTAGCCTTTCCCATCTCCAGGGGATCTTCCCGACCCAGGGATCAAACCCAGGTCTCCCGCAACACAGGTGGATTCTTTACCAGTTGAGCCATAAAGGAAGCCCAAGAATACTGAAATGGGTAGACTATCCCTTCTCCAGCGGATCTTTCCAACCCAGGAATCAAACTGTGGTCTCCTGCATTGCAGGCGGATTCTTTACCAACTGAGCTATGAGGGAAGCCCCACTGCTGAGATGCAAAAAGAAAACAAACAAAACCCATGTCTAAGCCATGAAGACACCCACAAGATGTGGCTATGCTTCCTGATCAAAGGGCATTTTCCTCCACTAGAGGCTCTGGGTCCCAAAGAATCCCAAAGACGTCCTGAGTCCAGCCAACCCCAATCCCTCCTACATCCCTGGTCTGCCTTCTTAAGGAGTTCAAATTCTTGCATTCTTTCAAAGTTTTTAGCAGCAAATTTAAACTGGTCATATTTAGAGTCTTAAGGATTTCTTAAGTTACTGGATCATTTAGAAAGGATGATCAAATTTAAAACAGTAATCACAGTCAGACGAAAAGTGCAACTATGTCTTTGTATGGAAGAACGAGAGGTTACCCCAGTCCCCACACCAGCAGTGGGAGCCACCAAGGCCACACCTCCTGGTAAACACCGTGCATCCACTGGGCCTGCTGTGGGGCTGTCTCGGCTGGAAGACTGCCCCTTAAGTGCTGAAACTCCCGTGATTTTTGCCCAGTAGATCCACAGGGCTGCCTCAGGTAGACATGCATGTTCTCAAGAAGCCTGGCCCTGTGGGGCAAGGCTCCACACTCACACAGCAGAAATCCATCCTAGAATGTGTGTGAAGCACACACGCATCCTTCTGTGCACGTCCCCGGAACTCCCTGATCTGAGCCAGCACTCAGACAGACTGCAATCAGCGGCAGAACAAGGAATGCCCTCCAGCACACCACGAACCGACCAAGTCCACAGCACCGCCACGCTGGCACACACCAAGGGGTCTTGGGAATGGAAGTACAGAAATGCGAGCCTTTTATGTAAAACTGCTCATTTTGAGAGCACTGTGTTCTTTAGGACAGCAAAGCTCAGTGTTAGTGCCCTCTCTGCATCCCCGCCGCCCCACGCCCCATGAGTTCTAAAAGAAAAGCCTCTCTGACCAGGGGGCCTCTGCTACTTCACTTCCCCAGCCCTTGGCCCCCGCTGTGCTCCTTGTGGAATGGCACATGTGGGCTGATGGAGGCCCACAGGTGACGGCCTTTGAGAGCCCAGTAAACAGGCTGGATTCCCATACAGAGACCCACAGGGGTGCTATTTTTCCTGGCTGGCAATCAGGAACATTTGTTAGGTTTTGTCAATTTGCCATGTGAAATAAAAGATTTTGCTTGTTAATCAAACAGGAAAAAAAAAAAGTATGCCTTCTGTAACTAATCATTCCATTTAAAAAGCTGGTATAAAGCAAAATTGGTTTTTTTATATGCCCCAATCACTTCTTGCTGAAGCATGCAGATGGCAGTCATTTATAAATACATGTTCCCTTTAGAGATTAAGTTTAAAACCTGTCCCCTAGAAATGCACGCTAAGCCCAACACAATCAGAAATCCAACTCTCGAGGCATCTACCGCCAACCCAAGACGACACTGGCTCTAACCTCACCCCAGGCCCACAGTGGGGTCACGTGAGTCTATGTGGGGAGCATCACAGAAGGATCAGGCTCTATCCGCATGTGCCCAAGAGCCAACCCAAAACAGCACTACAACCAGCACTGAGCCGCCCCCACCATCTCCCAGTCCCCAGGGTGCTCTGGCTGCACACACCGCAAGGCCAAGGAAAGAATCCGGGGGCTGGAGAGTCCCCGCCTTCACAGGACCCACACAGAGGGACGACCAGCTGGTGGCAGAACTGAGAACTCAGGACCCACAGTGAGGGATTCTCGCAAGGCCTCACAGACGATTAGCATCCCCCGGGAAGAGGGTAAGCCAAGGTCCTGGCAAGCAGGCATCGGGGTGGCTGAGGGGTCTCAGGAAACTGTGGCTGGACTGTGTTTCTCTTTCATCTAAGAGGGATTATATTCATCTAACACAACTGATAGCCTAACTTGTTCCTGTTTTCATATTTTTCTTACTAAATTATGGGTATTCTCCAAGGCGACGACCATCTCCTCTCCCTGGCAAGGCCCCCAGAATCCTCCCTCCCTGCATAGCAGCTGGCCCTCAGCTATGGAGAGCGGCCCCTCTGGTGCATCCTCCCAGACCACGTGCTCAGCCCTGAGCACAGCCACCTCGCTCCCACGGCCGCCGTCTCGGCCACCACTCATCTAAAGGGAGACTATGGGCCCGGATTCCAAGGAACCCTAAGTTCTAAACACCCTGAGGGATGTTTCAACAGTCATGAAGGATGCTGCACCTTCTCCCTGCTCTCACCAGGAGTGATTCCAGTAGGAGCGCAGGTGTTCTGCAGGGAAGCCCTCGGGGTGGGGTGAGAGCACAGGATGTCCCCTCTGGGCCATCCTTGGTGGTGGACACTGCTGATTCCCACGCCCAGAGGAAAGCAGCCTTCCAGCCCTGGATGACTCAAGTGTAAGGAATGTGAAACATGGACAAACATGCTAATTTGACCAAGAGTTTCAATCCAATCAGAGCACAACTTCTCCAGCTTTCTCAGTAACTCTGGCTATTTTCCAGCAGACAGCATCATAACCTAGATTTGGCTTCTGGGGTCAAACTTCTATTGCAGACCAGTCTGTGATACATGCCACTGCCTACTCTGGAGATAAAGTCACCATGGCATCAGCTTATTAAGCTGTGGGTACTGCCTCCTACCCAATTCAGTTCTGCATGGAGATACAGATTGCACTGAGAAAATCTGGGCTTACAAAAGGAAAGCCTGATGATTAGGACCATGTGTAGCTGGGATGGCAGAAGACAGCTCGTAGAGATGAAAACCAGCTGGCAAGTAGAGTCAAGGCATTAGGTCTCCTAGTGGAGCTGGTAACTTCCCGCCACTACCGCCGGTGTCATGAGCAGACCTTGAATCCTGCCTGCATGTAAGAACTGGTGGGCTTCTTAAGCATGTTCTCCAGCCCACACCTGGAAACTGATTCAGAAGCTGAACTGGGTGGCATGCAGTCATGACACACAGTCATGCAGGCCTGGGGACAGCAGTCCTGACAGACAGAGAACGCAGGGAGAGAGGAGGTGTCTGTGAGCCATGGGCCGGCGCTGGCCTCGCTCCATGTCATGGTGACCCACCTTGGACCATGCGATTCCCGCTGGCTTGGGGCGCTCACACCCTGTGGTGATGACTCGAGTTGGAGTGAGGATATAGTCCACAGTGAGGTCGTGGTCCTCAAGGAGTGCTTCAGGTATGTCAACAACCTGGTCGAACAGAAGCGGGTGAGGGAGCTGATGGGGATACGGCCCTGGCCGCGTTTGCCGCACCACTTGATGGAAGGATGATGTCCCCCAAACCCGTCCTGCTCAAGGCTGAGCTGCCGACCACCAAGCGCATCCAGCCCGGACGAGCCACACCCAACACGGCACAGAGTGAAGGCAGAGACCCAGCTGCCCCGCCCCGGCCCGGCCCTCACACTCCATGCCTAGTGGTGGCTCTGCTTGGCCTGTTCCCAGGAAGCACCTGGCAGTCATGGACGATGGTGACCACTGGCGTCCCCTGGCTGACCGCTCCCATCGACACCATCATGGCGTATTCAAGGTCGGCATAGCCTTCTCCCTTCCCAATTCTCCAGCCTAAGAGGCAATGCAGAGAAGCAGCATGTATGGGTTCTGGGGAATCAGGCAGGAGCACACTTCTCATCGTGGACTTGGAGGAATTCAAGGGGAAGCGCCACATGGGACGGGTACCGGGGTTAACACACAGTCAAGGAACTTGGCAACCTGTGCAACCTTTACAAAGGAAGTGGAGCTAACACTTACGTGAGCTTTATGTTAACAGATTCACATTTAAAAGGGATGAAAGAGTAGTTTTTAACGCACTAAAAACAAATTCCTACTAAAGGCAAATCTTTTTCATTGTGCAGGGAAAGCAGGAAGTCTGCATCAGGGACCCGGATGTGAGCTGGCTCAGCCTTGCCTGTAAGGCACTAAGGAGGACCTCCCTGGTGGTCCAGTGCTTAGGACTCTGCACGTGCACTGTGGGGGCGGTGGGGGGGGGGGGGGTGGCGCAGGTTCAGGCCCTAGTCAGGGAACTAAGATCACAGCCCCACAACTTGGAAGGAGGTAGTTTAAGCAGGGCTATGTTGCAAATTCACAAATGCGGCACAAGAAAAGGATTTGTTATCTGAAGCTCAAGGACAAGCTAAGCAGGGGGAAAGGACGCAAGACAGTGGACGTGAGTGTGCTGCAAGCTCCCAGCCAAGTCCAGTTACTCCTCTCAGTAGGACACCCAGGCCAGCTAGGAGTTCTGACTTCTACGTGATGTCAGCACCATCTTCGAGCTCAGAAGCACCATCACTCAGGGGTCCTTCTAAGATTCAGACCTGACTGTGCTACTTTTACAATGAGAAGTTTTCAACCATGCATGCAAAGAAGAGAAAGACAATTCAATAGCAGAGCAGCAAAGGGTACGAATGGACCAGACAGACAGGTGACAGTGTTCACAGGAGAAACATTCAAGCTCACCCAAATCAGATTTAAATCAAGAGGCAACTCAGATACCATTGCTCACTATCAGACACAAAAAGTGAGGTGGGATAATCCTAGTTATCAACAGAGGAAGAGGGAGAGAGGCAAGGCAGATGGTGTTCAAGGATATGAGGTGGGCACCCTGCTGCAGTGTAACTTGGTGACATCAGGATTTAAAAACCCATTGGTCCAGTAACTCCTCTCCTAAGAGTCATCCCACAGATAGTCCTCAAAGGCCCCCCTAGACCATAGGACATGACTACACAACACCCTCTGTGTGTCTGCACACAGAGGGTACCCTGAGGACATAGGTAAAGCGTCTATAATGGGAACACATGGAAAACAAGGAACCAAGAACTGTAACATCCCACTCCTAAGCATCTCACATAGTAGCTCAGGGCAGGAGCAGGGAAAAGAGTAAATTTAGGGTGATAATATTAAAGGCCAACACTGAAAACCACAATGCTCAGGGTTGGGAACAGAAGACTTAGGAGCACTTCTTACCAACGATTTACTAGGAATCGCCAATGATTGACTGGGAACCTACTGAAGGAAGAACGTGGCTTTGGCTGATTAACTTCCAAAGAGAGATTTGGGGATGAGCATCTCTGGACATTCTCTTGGTGGGAAAAGAAGAGAAGGCTTTCCTAGCGGCAGGGGCCCCAATCATACACACAGGTTCAAATCTGCAATGTGCTGACCCAACTCCAGAAGCAGCAGCTTGTTCCCAGACAGCACCAACCCGAGCCTGGAGTGGGGCAGGGCAGAGGGGAAGAGGCCCCAGGGAACCTCAGGGACGAGTCCAACGGTGGCTTAGCCCAGCACGCAGGCTGGTGGGGAGAAGCCTCAGGCCCCACAGGCAGGCTCAGGACACCCCGCACTGACCAGGAGGCTACTGCTGCACAAGAAAAAAGAGGTTCAGAACCCAGCGCTTCTCCATTTACTGGAGGCTCTCCAAAACCAACTATTTACTGACACACTGCAAATAAATCCAGCTCCAGTTCCAGTTAACTTAAGAACAGAGAGGAAATCTTTCACCACCTGAAAAGAGATGACCTCATGTCATTTTTCCTGTTAAGAAAAAGTGGAAATGCTGTAAAGGTGTTGAGTGGGGATAAGAGTGGGAGGGACTGAGTTAATTCTTCAACATGAGTGATAGATGCAGTGGTTTCGAGGCCAGGCACGCGTCCAGAAAGCTGAAATTACTCACTGTCAACAACTGTAAGGCGACCGGAGCGCTGGGGAACAGCAGGCTGCAGAGTCAGTGGTCACATCTCAGAGTTTCTGTTCTTAATCTTACCTTTTTCAGAAACAGCCACGGACCCCACCACAACTAAGTCCACAAGGACCTTGGAGTCCAAGCCCACGGGAGTGCTGTAGTTCCTCACGCCCTGTGAACAGACATGCGGCCTGAGAGCTCCCCAGACAGTGAGACTGCCCAGCCTCATAACCCACGGGGAGGCGTGCTCAGGGTCTGAACCTCCTGCGGGAAGCAAGCACACACGAGCCGCCCCAGAGCAAACAATGGCAGCATCGCAGAAGCAGTAGCTCAGGAAACCACAGATCAGAACCATTTTAAAGCAGTATCCACAATTCTTCACCAGGGGGAACTGACAGCAAAAGGAACAGGATATTCATTTCATAATATTCAGCAAATCATTTTCCCCCAGGAGGCAGGAGAGCACAGTGATTAGAACTCAGGGTCGGGAGTCATAGGAACTGGGTCCAGACCCCTCCTCTGAGGCCTCAGCAGAAGGAAGGTCTCTGAACATCAGTTTCTTCCTCTGTGACACAGGGACAACAGCCCTGCCTCGTTCTGCACATTGGAATGAGATAACAGAGCGCAGGCAAAGCTTCCAGCATGTAAGACATGGCCATTAAGCATGTGGGACATGTTAGTTCACTGTGAACACTGGAGGCCTTTCTGCATAAACAGCCAATTATTCAACCAAAGAGCATCCAAAGCACACCCACTTCTCCTAACTAACAAGGCTTGAGTGGAGGCACAGTGAGGCTGCTGCAGCCATGACTCTGATGACAGGCCCTGGGGAAATCTAGGGAACTAGAGTCAGACACTGCATGGCCCAGTACCCTGCAGGAGTGGTCAGTGGACAAATGACAAGTCCAAGACAAGTGATTGGTCCAAGGACCAGTACTATGATTAGTTGGGGCCTCCCAACAGTCAAACCACAGTCATTGGCCCCAGGTGCCCCCACTGTGGGAAAGCCTGTCTTTCCTTAAGCTCACCACACCCACGCAGCCAGGCGTTTCTCACCCATGGCTGGCATCTTCAAGCCTGTTTCAGGGGGCTCAGTGCCTGGAAGCCTTGGGGAGCAGACACTGGCATCAGGTTTTCTGTGCTGTAACCCGTCTGTCAGGCACCCCCGTTCTCTCAGTGGTCAGCCTCACCTGCTCAGTCTGACCAGGCAGAGCATGAGCAACCAGGAGTCTCCCTGGCACTCCAAAGTCCTGTTCTATTTAACCAAGAGTCACCGGAGGGTCAAAGGGACTTAGGCAGTTAACAGACCCTTCTGTCTTCCCCCCTGGAGTGGTTCCCAGAACACTCCTCAATCAAAGAATAAATGTAAAGACAATGATGGCAGACACAGGTGGCTGGGGCATGACAGTGGCAGGAGGCACAAACTCAGAGACTTGCCTGCCATGAGGTAAGGCGACGTCACAGTCTCCTAAAGTGATATGCACGGTGGCAGCATTTCACCACTAAGCTTTGGCCACCTAAATAATAATCGTACTAAATCTGTATCTGCATTAGACGTGTCTTTATGACTCTCTATTTGCCATTTTCCTCTACCACAGAGAAAACAACACTCTGAGGTTCATGACTCTGGATCTCTGATTTCTAGCCAGTATCTCGTGATACAAAAGAGCCCAAACACTGTTCAATTTGCATTCAAGTTCAGTCAAGAGAGCCGGCCTGGCTTTACTCTGGCCGGGCCATACTTTCAGGAGTGCCTGTGAGAGACTGGCCAGTGCTGGTGCGTCACAGAGCCTCCTGGGAATGAGCTGAGTGTCAGTCACCTTTCAAAGGGGAGTGGGATGCTGTGAAGGGGGACACAGCCACATCTGACCTGGACTTCAGTATGAGGAAAAGGGCTGCTCTTACTGTCCAGAACCCATGATTATAACTGACCAGATTCCCTGCCGGCCCTCGGAAGTATGGGCTTGGGTCTGTGGCCACGTCCACCAACTGCAGGGGAGCATGTGATGGGCACTTTGAACACTGACCAGAACCAGGGTCATCTCTTATATTCTCACGTTTGTTTTCCCTTTATTATTTTTTTTCCACGTTTTGTTATCTTACTTTATTATATGTATTTTTGTATGTCACACCAAATTCTGATTTTGCAATAAGACAGGTTATCAATAAATGACAATAAAGCATTCACTTGTTATACACTAGACTTAAGTGGAAAATCCCTTTTAGAAAGGTATTTCTTAATGCTCCATTTCTCCTTTCCACCAGATTAGGAATCAAATGACCTGGGGTCAACTCTAGAACTCTGAAAAAAGTCACCAAATTCTATTTCTTTGTCTATAAAATACTAGACAAATTTCATTATAAGGCACCCTAATGTAATGTTTACAGTATACTGGTTTCATGGCATTATGAGGAATTAAAAAAAAACATATTGCTAAATTACTAAAGCCTTTATATTACTTCAGAATTTGGTGAGACAATTTCCAATTGAACATATTTGGAAATTCTACCCTGTTTCTGGTGGCAGTGGAGAAAATGCTCTAGGACACCGAACAGCATCAAAAGTTAACTCTAGAGGGCGCCAGAGTACCAGAAAATTGGCTTTTCCTTTTCCCTTTCTTACTGGGAATTTACTATTTGTCACCTTGGTGCAAAAGAAAAACCAAGTGCCTGGCAGCTTTTCTGCTGGGCTCCTGTAATGACAAGATTGCTGAATACCTCACACCATTCTTCATTCGGTTTTGCTAAACACAGACTTCAACACTGTGGCGGAGTCACACTGTTCTAACTCACCGGAGGGCATGGCTGAGAGTGGTTCTTCCCTGCAGCTGGCGCTGCTTCTCAAACTCACCTGAGAGGTGGCACATTTTCTCAAGATGTCTTTAGTTGCCCCAGGGGGTGGAGTGATCTTATTAAACAACCCCGTTCTCAGTCGTGGTGTTGGAACCAATAATGTTTTTTTGCTCTTTTAAAAGAAAAGACAGTGAGTAAATTACAAAATTTAACAAGGGAACTTTCTTATGTATCGTTTTAACATTTCAGGAACAGAAGCAAGCTACTATTACCTGTATTTTGGGGTGTGTGTCAAGAAGATGAGCCTGTTTGCAAACTCAACTGAATAATAATTGGGCACAATTTTACTTAAGAGCAGTTACACTACCCTGACTCAGAATAAAGGGATGAGGGTTTGTAAAACTAGCTGATTCTATTCTACTCGCCATTCAAAATTGTTCTGAGTGAAAATGATGATGCAAATCCAAAAGAAGTCTGTCCTGAAGAAAACTCCAACCACAACCTTGTTGTGCCTTATGCTCCTGGCATTAAGCCCTATCCAAGTACAATGATGTTTTATTTTGAAGCCACGTTAAGACATTACCCCATCAAGCACTTATATCTAGTTTGCTGCTCAGTAAATCAGTCTGAGAGATCAGTACTCATTACAATCAATATTTTACACTGACTTGTGTCGATAGCCATTTTCTTCTATTTAATTCTCAAATGTTTATTGCAAGACCCAGAGCAGAGGTTTTCAGAGTGGGGGTCCCTGGGCACCATTTGACATGATCAGAAGCTATGGGGTGGGGCCCAGCAGCCTGGTTTAATAAGCCTACCCAGTACTCCTGATGCACAGGGTAAGTTTGAGAACCACGGCCAAGGACACTGCTGCAGATTATACAGGGGTGGGCCATGAGGCAATTATAAAATTTATAAGCTCTTTATGTAAAAAATAGCATATTTTACTTTTCGAGCAGGAGATGACAGCCTAAGACCAATAAAAGTCCTATAAAATTACAGTTTGGCTTTCTTAAATAATGGTTTTCAACCCCAAGAAGAGTATTTCAACAGCAGTAACGACAGAGGTGGGCGGCTTTGTCTGCAGTCTCCAGACTCGGGTGTACTGCCTGATACTCTGCTAACCCATCGGTTGTTAAATTAGAGGTCCCTGGGGAGCTCTGGGGCTCACCAAAGTCCAGGACCACTGAAGCCAGACTCAGAACTGGACATCAGCAACAGTCTTTCAAAGCTCCCTGGCAGGTGCTAACTTACAGACAGGGTGCTCAGACATGGAGATCTCATAGCTTCACCAGTGCATTTACTATGACCAAGCTCTAATAATAGCACCAGATGAGGGTCTGGGGTCGAGCCTGGGAAGCTGTGCCTCCAGGCATGCTCTGCGGCCGTGTGCATCACCATCCTAGCCTGACGAGTATGCAGCCCCCCACCCAGGATGGAAGGTGCCTGCAGAGCAAGGCTTCTCAGGACTTGTAGGGAAACTGAGTCACCACCTGAGGCCCAGCAGCATACGATAGGATCCCACAGACCCCACACTGCCCCAGCATCAGCCATTACATGAAATGAAGGCTGTTAACTGAATGCTACTGCTTTTATAGTTTTGTTTATTTAATTTACATGTGTATTTTGATTTTACAATCACACTGGAGCTATGAAATTAAAATTTATGCCAAGTTTTATATTTATGCTTATTAAATGAAATTATAAATTAAGGCAACCCCAGGGGGAATTTTTCTTCTTGAAAAGGGGCCTATTACATCTAAGTTAAGAAACACTGTTCTAATTCATGTGTTCTGGGGACTCATTTATCAGATTTCTTACTTGTAAGTCATCAAGTTTCAAAGAATTACAGTATCACAAATGTAGTAGAAGAAATATACATATTGTAATCTTTCTCTTCTGGAGAGGTACATCAATGCCTTTTCTCTTTGAATTCAGACACATTTAGGACTTCTGACTGACCAACAATGAAAAAGTTCTGAATGTCCTGGGAAAAACAACTCCATGGACACATTCTGCATGGAGGGAGTCAGAACCCTAACCCTCCAAATGCAGGATGGTGCCCATGCGTCAGCCACCTGTGGAGGGCAAGCCAGCCAGCAGCCAGGGCTCCGGCTCAGAAAATGGGATTACCTGCAGCGCCAGCAACCGGACGCCTTCCAGTGGTTTATCAGGGTCCACTTTAAGTTCCTGCGTTCTGGCAAAAACCTCGAGGTCTCTGATGTTTTGGCAAGCCAGATAAGAGCCCTGGTTAGGTAGAAAGACAGAGGTGCACTTACTTCAAGGACGAAGAAACGGGCGTTTTTCTGGGGAGCGTCAGGGTTGACTTTAATGGTTCTGGCCATTTTGAACGCCTGCAAACGTGGGAAACGCTCAGCGGCCCGAGAAGCACCCTGTTTTTAAATGCAAGTGCACATTACTGAGAGGCCACCGCCCTGAGCCACCTGCAGCCTGACGCTTCAGCACCTCCCCCACACAGCCATGGGGGCCAGTTCTGAAACCAGGTCTGGGGTCACCCGAGAAATGTCTAAAGGGGCAGCCAGGGTAGAAAGGGCTTAGAAGCCAGCCCCACCGGCTGGGGCTCCCTCTCAGAGTACGTCAGCCCTTAAGGAGCCAGCTGTGTGAAAAGGCACAAGGATCGAAGGCTTCCAGCTGGGAGAAATATTCCACTCTGTAGCAAATGGGAAGCAATAGCCTCAGTACCACCTCAGGGCAAGATGCAACCTAACCGCCAATCCTGCACAGAAAGGCAAGAGGCCCTTGAGAGTGAGTGTTAAGTATTAATAACATGATGAAGGACATCTCTAAGCATAGAGACATCCTGGCCAGCTGGTTCAGATTTCACACCACTCACTGTTCACCGAGTTCAAATTCACCGTGAAGGGGGGTGGTAACTGTCTTACTACTGTTACTCATTCAGGAATATCCCAATTTCCTTGTGAATACTCCAGGAGTGCTTCAGTACCTTGAAGTTGGGAATCCTGTGATGAACAGGCCGGGGAAAATCAGCTAAATTTTGTGACTCCATGTAGTCCCAAATCTGCTCACGAATGTCCTGTTTGGAAACACCTATGGCAATAAAGGGTGTGACTGATAAACACACAGACAGCAACCCCACAGCGCAGCAGTCCCAGGGCCCAGTGCCTGCCTGCTCCCACTGCACCCTCAGCTCTGCCACGCCAGACAGAATCTAGGGCTTCTGACCCCTAAGTTGAAAAACCAAGGTCGGTGACGTTTTACACCTCAACAAATTGTTCTAGTCCAAACATAGTGTATATTTAACATAACCCAAGTGCTTAATGAAGCCTATTCTATGAACCTGTAGTGGCAGCACAAACACCACTCAAGCCATGGACCCAAGCATTCCTAAGTCCTTTCTTGGAGACGAGTTCTGCTCAGTTAAGGTAAGGCTCTGTGATCTCACTCTCAGTCTGTTAGTCTTGAGACAGTTATGTTTACTTCTCTCCTTCTGCAAGGCCTGTTCACTTGCCTGAGTGATGTGTAAGCCAGCTACTACTTTGGATTACCAACTACAATTCACTTTATTGCAAAAATCTTTATTCTAGATCTTACTTTGGAAATGAATTTTCAGGCAACAAATATTCCTTAATTATTTGATTAGGGAAAGCCTTTAGAAACCCTGCATTAACCACATGCTCCTCTTGAAATGGAGAACTACAAAAAGCAGTTTCCAGTCAAGTGGGAAAAAAACAAAAGTGGCACATTAATATAAATGCATTTATATGGAGTTTTGTTTTTTTTAGTCCAAAAGGCTATCCTTGCACCTGTGCAGAAGTTTGTGTCAAATCACTCTGGTGTGACATGGCACCTCTCAACACCGGGCGGGAAAGAGGGGCAGCTTCACCCTCTCAGGTCCTCAGTCTCCCCTGAGTGAATAAAGGCTGCTCAAAAGTGACACAAGGCAGCAGCCCCACAGCAGATACCTGAAGCGACCAACCTGGGCAGTGAGATGCGGCTGGTGGCTGGCTTCTCACCATAAACATTTATGAATTATGTGACTTTGAATCTTGTGAATAAACTGCATTTTAAATAACTTTTTTTGTAAATGGAGTTTTGAAACACACAAAGGCATCTACATAATGAAGAGCCTCTATCACTGTCTGCCGAGTACCAGGTCCCTTCCCCTGAGATAGTCAGTTGCATCCGTTTGTTCTGATGAACTTTTTCCCCAAGCATCTCAGGCTTCTCACAAGAGACACTCCATTCTTGCCCCTCATCTTCTTTCCCAAAGAGGGTGCCCAAGACATGGAGATACATGTACTGCTTTGAATTCTGTTACTGTTTAACGTATTATTCTACAGATTGGCCCATATGGTATATAAAAAGCACCTTCATCCTTTTCTGCAGTTGCACTGTATTCCACAATGCGGGCAGGTCAAATTTTACTCAAGGAGTCCTTAACTCATGGGCAAGGGGGGGTTCCAACCTTGCTACTGACGTATGCCTTTACAGGCCTTGCCAATATTATAATGATTTGTTAAACTTCTACATGTAGTTTTACCGTGTTAAGGGCCAGAGCCAAAGGTTTCCAGTGCTTATGCTCTCATGCTAGACACAGATTCCCTTGAACACCACCCATACCAGGCCCTTCACAGGTAGGCCCCAGAGCATCCTGAAGCCCACTGCAAACACTCTGGTGCCTCCTGACCCTAGCTGTGCTTCTGAACCATGGCAGAAATCAAGACTGCAGATTCACATGTATTTAGGGAACAAGCATCTCCAAGGATGCAGGACTATAGTGCTGTCAGCCTGGTTAAGGCCATTTAGGCAGTTTCCAGGACTTGTCTTGTTCTTTCCTGCTGGGAGCAATGCATTTTTTGGTCTCTGCTGGAAGTCTGTTCTACTCCCTCTCTGTCAGTCAAGCCCTCACTCTTCAAGGCCCAGGTTCAGCACCACCTCCAGGAAGTCTCCCCTCCATGCTGCTCCAGTGCTCCGAGGATCCCTGACACGGAGTGTGGAATAAGCTGCAAAGCCCTGCTGTCCACTTCAGCCTCATCTCCTGTCACCCCCCACCTTGAATTTAAAAAGTGGCCCAATGTTGGTCCCTGGCCCCACACATCTGTACCCTTGCCTTTTTCAGGTCTTTGTACCTCCTCTCCTCCCTTCTCCGGTTCACCCCTCCTCTCCAGTCAGGGCTAGCTGAGACAGACATTCCTCCTTTGGGACCCTTGATTCTTGAGGAACCCAAAACACCCTCACTGTTTGTTTTTTTTCAAAACAGAAACCATTAAAACAAATTCCCTGGTGGCGCACTGGTAAAGAATCTGCCTGCCAATGCAGGAGACACGGGTTCGATTCCCAGTCCAGGAAGATCCCACATGCCAAGAGACAACTAAGCCCAGGAACCACAACTATTGAGTCTGTGCTCTAGAGCGGGGGAGCCACAACTACTGAAGCCTGAATGTTCTACAGCCTGTGAACTACAACAAGGAAAGCAGCCTCAATAAGAAGCCTGTGTCCTGCATCTAGAGAGTAGCCCTTATCTGCCACAACTAGAGAAAAGCCCCTGCAAACAATGAAGACCCAGCACAGCCAAATAAATAATTTTTTTAAAAAGCTATGACATTACTTTCACTAACAACTCAGAGGTCCAACAATATCCCCAGCACTGTGCAGGACGCTGTTTGGGACCCAGGAATTGTAGGCATTGTGGCCCTTGCTCCAGAGTCAATTAATCATCACATCTGAGTGACTCCCATTTAGAAAGCAGTGGGCTAATTGCAAGGGGAGGGAGAGAATAAAAGGGCAGGTCCCTGCCCTTGGGAAGTTACCAAAACATGGGAAATAATTAGGATAATAAAAGGCGACATATATTAATGTGAGAAATGCATGAACCCTGTTCTGTAACTGCCCTGTCAGGTCAGCCTGGGTCTCCCTCCTCCTTCTACCTCGAGCCCCGAGCTCAGTCCTGGCACTTGGCAGGCGTCTCCAAAGGTCTTTGTTACCATTCCACTGAGCTACCAGCACCTGTTTCCTGTGCTGTTTCCATGCTACCCGGGCAGGGCAGTAACGGAGGAGGGGATTTATTCACATGTCTCGAACTCGGCTTTAATAGACAATGGGGCAGCGAGGGCACAGGATTGCCAGGCAATCCTGCAACCAGTCACCGAAGCTCAGGGGCCCTGGGGCGAGCCTCCTCAGGGCCTGGGGCAGACGACGCAGGAGGCAGCACTCAACGCGGGGAGAGGGGTGGGAAACGGACACCCAGAAGGCAGCCCCCCTTCTTCTACCTACTCCACCCACAGCATCCCAACCCCGCTCAGAACCCTCGGAGACCCCCCTCCCCGTCCATGTCCCCCTTCTGCCTCTGGCGGTTCCTCTGCCCAATCCCCGGGGACTCCTCCGCGTCCCCTGTCCGACTCTCAGGTGGCCGCCCCTCAGTGTCCCCTTGCCCCTCTCTCACGTGGCCCTTCCGCGACCCCCGGTCCGTCTCTCAGGTGGCCCCTCCGCGTCCTGCGTCCGACTCTAAGGTGGCCGCCCCTCAGAATCCCCTTGGCCGTCCCTCACGTGGCCCCTCCGTGACCCCCGGTCCTTCTCTCAGACGGCCCCTCCGCGTCCCCCGTCCGACACTCAGGTGGCCCCTCAGCCTTCCCTAGCCCGTCTCTCAGGTAGCCCTCAGCGTCCCCTGCCCGACTCTCATGTAGCCCCTCCGCGTCCCCCGCGCGTTTCTCAGGTGGTGCCCGGAACGGCCCTCACCCGCCCTCGCCTCCATGGCGACGATGTCAGTGCGCGACGCCTCACTTGGCGGAGTCCCGCACGAAGTGACGTCACCGGCGCGCGCACGCCTGCGCACTGGTCTGGACGGGGCTGGGTGGCCTCGCCGCAGAGGCCTGGTGGGAACGCTCCGCTGCACGCATGCGCGTGCGACTCAGCGCGCCAGGAGGAGGGCGGTATATGTGGGCCTTGAAGGTTTATTCTCAAGCAGGCCGGCACTGAGCGCTAGGTCTGACGGGCGTTTGCCAGGAGCTGGATGGGGACTACCGAGTGAACACCCGTAGACTGTCTGAGCCCACTGCCAATTCAAACACACCCATCTCCACTTCTAGTCCCCAAAGGCCCCCTACTCCGGGAAGCCTACTGAGATTGCTCCTCCATGACTCAATTCCTCTCCTCTGAGACTCTACAGATGTTAAATGGCACGGTCTGTTTTCTGCTCCCTCTCTTCTCTCCGCATCATCTTCACACAGACACCTCCTAAAGTGCTAAAAAGTAAATAAGTAGAATAACAAATAATTCTAATAACAACAAAAACTGGTTCCCAAGATGCTAGATTTCCTTCCCCCTGAGGATTGAGTCACTCTGCTTTGTTCAGTCCTTTGTAGGCCCCCTAGAATCTCCCTTGCTTATGGTTACTGTGAGACCCAGTGGTCACTTTGAGGGAGGATGGTGATTCTAAGCCTGATGTATTTCCTGGAGCTCAGAATACCCAACCCACAGTCTGCAGACTTGATGAAAAACAGCCTCCTCACCTCTTTCTCTCCCTGCCCTGTCCAACAATCAAAGCCCTGTCTGCACCTCCCAGGGAGCAGTCTGCTTTTTCTGGGCTCTGATAATGAATCCTTTTACCCCACAGGGTTAATTACAGGCTTGTAAGTTGGTGGTATAAAAAACTAAAATGTCATAGACATTGAGTCATGTGTTCAGAAGTCATGCCTTCACTCATACGCTCTTGACTGTGTATATATATAGTCGTGAAATTATATAAATGTATGTTTCCACAAAGACTATTTATATAGAAGTTTGTATTTTAACTTTTTAAGTTGTCTCTAATTTCCAAGACACTAACCCTAATCTCAAAGAGGCAGCAAAGTAATGAGTTAAGAGATCCCAATTCCCTCACTTGTAGCTGAAAATTTGGGGTTACTTAAAATCCCTAGAGCTAAGTTTCCTCACCTGTAAAATGGTGATACTAACAGTACCTACCCCAAAAGAGAATTAAATGAGGTGTCACAGGCAGAACATCTTGGCACACAGTGGGCATGCATTATATTTTCTCTTTATTTATTACAGAAAAAAGTCTTGGAAACGTCATACATTCATTCAATAAACACTTCCTGTCTACCTGCTCCAAGGTACCCTGCAAGGCACTAGGGCTGCAGACAGAAACAAGACAGAGTTGCCACTGCCTGGGGAGTTAGGACTTGTGTTGCAGACATGAGGCTGCTAAACAAAAATCAGCTCATCATCTGCCTGGGCCCAGGGAAGACTGAACTTCCTGTCCCGGGGTGTGTTGGGGCCACATAATCAGCTCAGTGAGTTGCGAATGGAAGAGACATGTCACTTGGACACTTAATTCCCAGGGCAGAATCTCCCTCTCTTGCCCCTGCCGAGGTGACAGGAGAGGCAGCTTTTGAAAACCCAGGCTCCTGAGTGACACCCAGCTGTTGGCTCAAGACTATGAAGTCAGTGAGACTTGGGTTATCACTGCAGCATATACCAGCCTCAACTGACTGATACACTGTGTAAGCAAACCAACTATACAACAACAAGGAAAAGGTGGCATCCATTTATATCTTTAAGAAGAAACTGGTGCATCCATTTATCTCTCTTGGCATGACTTTGACATGACTTTGAGCTGGGAGATAGTGAAGGACAGGGAAGCCCGGCATACTGCAGTCCATGTGGTCACAAAGAGTCGGACACGACTGAGTGACTGAACAAGAAGAAGAAGAAGAACATACATATATCTTTAGTGCTCTGTTTTGGAAACATCTACAGTTCAGTTCAGTTCAATCACTCAGTCATGTCTGACTCTTTGCGACTCCATGAACCGTAGCACGCCAGGCCTCCCTGTCCATAACCAACTCCCAGAGTCCACCCAAACCCATGTCCATTGAGTCGGTGATGCCATCCAGCCATCTCATCCTCTGCCGTCCCCTTCTCCTCCTTCCCTCAATCCTTCCCAGCATTAGGGTCTTTTCCAATCAGTCAGCTCTTCACATCAGGTGGCCAAAGTATTGGAGTTTCAGCTTCAACATCAGTCCTTCCAATGAACACCCAAGACTGATCTCCTTTAGGATGGACTGGTTGGATCTCCTTGCAGTCTCAGGGACTCTCAAGAGTCTTCTCCAACACCACAGTTCAAAAGCATCAATTCTGCGGTACTCAGCTTTCTTTATAGCGCAACCCTCACATCCATACATGACTACTGGAAAACCCATAGCTTTGACTAGATGGACCTTTGTTGGCAAAGTAATGTCTCTGCTTTTTAATATGCTGTCTGGGTTGGTCATAACTTTCCTTCCAAGGAGTAAGCATCTTTTAATTTCATGGCTGCAATCACCATCTGCAGTGATTTTGGAGCCCAGAAAAATAAAGTCAGCCACTGTTTCCACTGTTTCCCCATCTATTTGCCATAAAGTGATGGGACCAGATGCCATGATCTTAGTTTTCTGAATGTTGAGCTTTAAGCCAACCTTTTCACTCTCCTCTTTTGCTTTCATCAAGAGGATCTTTAGTCCTTCTTCACTTTCTGCCATGAGGGTGGTGTCATCTGAATATCTGAGGTTATTGATATTTCTCCCGGTAATCTTGATTCCAGCTTGTGCTTCCTCCAGCCAAGCATTTCTCATGATGTACTCTGCATATAAGTTAAATAAGCAGGGTGACAATATACAGCCTTGACGTACTCCTTTTCCTATTTGGAACCAGTCTGTTGTTCCATGTCCAGTTCTAACTGTTGCTTCCTGACCTGAATACAGGTTTCTCAAGAGGCAAGTCAGGTGGTTTGGTATTCCCATCTCTTTCAGAATTTTCCACAGTTTATTGTGATCCACACAGTCAAAGGCTTTGGCATAGTCAATAAAGCAGAAATAGATGTTTCTCTGGAACTCTCTTGCTTTTTCGATGATCCAGCGGATGTTGGCAATTTGATCTCTGGTTCCTCTGCCTTCTCTAAAACCAGCTTGAACATCTGGAAGTTCACAGTTCACCTACTGTTGAAGCCTGGCTTGGAGAATTTTGAGCTTTACTTTACTAGCATGTGAGATGAGTGCAATTGTGTGGTAGTTTGAGCATTCTTTGGCATTGCTTTTCTTTGGGATTGGAACGAAAACTGACCTTTTCCAGTCCTGTGGCCACTGCTGAGTTTTCCAAATTTGCTGGCATATTGAGTGCAGCACTTTCACAGCATCATCTTTTAGGATTTGAAATAGCTCAACTGGGATTCCATCACCTCCACTAGCTTTGTTCGTAGTGATGCTTCATAAGGCCCACTTGACTTCACATTCCAGGATGTCTGGCTCTAGGTGAGTGATCACACCATCGTGATTATCTGGGTCGTGAAGATCTTTTTGGTACAGTTCTTCTGTGTATTCTTGCAACCTCTTCTTAATATCTTCTGCTTCTGTTAGGTCCCTACCATTTCTGTCCTTTATCGAGCCCATCTTTGCATGAAATGTTCCCTTGGTATCTCTAATTTTCTTAAAGAGATCTCTAGTCTTTCCCAGTCTATTGTTTTCCTCTATTTCTTTGCATTGATCACTGAGGAAGGCTTTCTTATCTCTCCTTGCTATTCTTTGGAACTCTGCATTCAAATGGGTATATCTTTCCTTTTCTCCTTTGCTTTTCACTTCCCTTTGTTTCACAGCTATTTGTAAGGCCTCCTCAGAGAGCCATTTTGCTTTTTCTTGCATTTCTTTTTCTTGGGGATGGTCTTGATTCTTGTCTCCTGTACAATGTCACGAACCTCCGTCCATAGTTCATCAGGCACTCTGTCTATCAGATCTAGTCCCTTAAATCTATTTCTCACTTCTGCTGTATAGTCATAAGGGATTTGATTTAGGTCATACCTGAATGATCTAGTGGTTTTCTCCACTTTCTTCAATTTAAGTCTGAATTTGGCAATAAGTAGTTCATAATCTGAGCCACAGTCAGCTCCCAGTCTTGTTTTTGCTGACTGTATAGCGCTTCTCCATCTTTGGCTGCAAAGAATATCATCAATCTGATTTCGGTGTCGACCATCTGGTGATGTCCATGTGTAGAGTCTTCTCTTGTGTTTTTGGAAAAGTGTGTTTGCTATGACCAGTGTGTTCTCTTGGCAGAACTCTATTAGCCTTTGCCCTGCTTCATTCTGTACTCCAAGGCCAAATTTGCCTGTTACTGTAGGTGTTTCTGGACTTCCTGCTTTTGCATTCCAGTCCCCTATAATGAAAAGGACATCTTTTTTGGGTGTTAGTTCTAGAAAGTCTTGTAGGTCTTCATAGAACTGTTCAACTTCAGCTTCTTCAGTGTTACGTCAAGGCTGTATATTGTCACCCTGCTTATTTAACTTATATGCAGAGTACATCATGAGAAACGCTGGGCTGGAAGAAACACAAGCTGGAATCCAGATTGCCGGGAGAAATATCAATAACCTCAGATATGCAGATGACACACACCACCCTTATGGCAGAAAGTGAAGAAGAACTAAAGATCCTCTTGATGAAAGTGAAACAGGAGAGTGAAAAAGTTGGCTTAAAGCTCAACATTCAGAGACCTAAGATCATGGTATCTGGTCCCATCACTTCATGGCAAATAGATGGAGAAACAGTGGAAACAGTGGCTGACTTTATTTTTCTGGGCTCCAAAATCACTGCAGATGGTGATTGCAGCCATGAAATTAAAAGACGCTTACTCCTTGGAAGGAAAGTTATGACCAACCCAGACAGCATATTAAAAAGCAGAGACATTACTTTGCCAACAAAGGTCCATCTAGTCAAGGTTATGGCTTTTCCAGTAGTCATGTATGGAAGTGAGAGTTGGGCTATAAAGAAAGCTGAGTACCGCAGAATTGATGCTTTTGAACTGTGGTATTGGAGAAGACTCTTGAGAATCCCTGAGACTGCAAGGAGATCCAACCAGTCCATCCTAAAGGAGATCAGTCTTGAGTGTTCATTGGAAGGACTGATGTTGAAGCTGAAACTCCAATACTTTGGCCACCTGATGCGAAGAGTTGACTCATTGGAAAAGACCCTAATGCTGGGAAGGATTGGGGGCAGGAGAAGGGGCCGACAGAGGATGAGATGGCTGGATGGCATCACCGACTCAATGGACATGGGTTTGGGTGGACTCTGGGAGTTGGTGATGGACAGGGAGGCCTGGTGCACTGCGGTTCATGGGGTCGCAAAGAGTTGGACACGACTGAGTTACTGAACTGAACTGAACTGAACTGATATTGAATGGTTTGCCTTGGAAATGAACAGAGATCATTCTGTCATTTTTGAGATTGCATCCAAGTACTGCATTTCGGACTCTTTTGTTGACCATGATGGCTACTCCATTGCTTCTAAGGGATTCCTGCCAACAGTAGTAGATATAATGGTCATCTGAGTTAAATTCACCCATTCCAGTCCATCTTAGTTCACTGGTTCCTAGAATGTTGATGTTCACTTTTGCCATCTCCTGTTTGACCACTTCCAATTTGCCTTGATTCATGGACCTAACATTCCAGGTTCCTATTCAATATTGCTCTTTACAGCATCAAACCTTGCTTCTATCACCAGTCCTATCCATAACTGGGTGTTGTTTTTGCTTTGGCTCCATCCCTTCATTCTTTCTGGAGTTATTTCTCCACTGATCTCCAGTAGCATATTGGGCACCTACCAACCTGGGGAGTTCATCTTTCTGTGTCCTATCTTTTTGCCTTTTCATACTGTTCATGGGGTTCTCAAGGCAAGAATACTGAAGTGGTTTGCCATTCCCTTCTCCAGTGGACCACATTCTATGAGACCTCTCCACCATGACTCGTCTGTCTTGGGTGGCCCCACATGGCATGGCTTAGTTTCACTGAGTTAGACAAGGCTGTGGTCCGTGTGATCAGATTGGCTAGTTGTCTGTGATTGTGCTTTCAGTCTGTCTACCCTCTTATGCCCTCTCTCAGTGCCTACCGTCTTACTTGGGTTTCTCTTACCTTGGATGTGGAGTATCTCTTAACGGCTGCTCCAGCAAAGTGCAGCCGCTGCTCCTTACCTTGGACATGGGGTAGCTCCTCTACAGTACTCTATTAGATTTCTCCAATTTTGATTGTGCCAATTGGGGCAGTGCTTGAATTATAAAGATAGATAAGCTCCTTAGGGGCTTCCCTGCTGGCTCAGATGCTAAAGAATCTGCCTGCAATGCGGAGATCCAGATTCGATCCCTGGACTGGGAAGATCCCTTGGAGAATGTAATGGCAATCCACTCCAATATTCTTGCCTGGAGAATTTCATGAATAGAGGAGCCTGGTGGGTTGCAGTCTGTAGGGTTGAAAAGAGTTGGACATGACTATATTTTTGAGGTCAAATCAGTGAATCCTAAAGGTAATCAACCCTGAATATTCATTGGAAGGACTGATGCTGAAGCTGAAGCTCCAATACTTTGGCCACCTGATGGAAAGATCCAACTCATTGGAAAAGACCCTGATGCTAGGAAAGATTGAAGGCAAAAGGAGAAGGGGGCGGCAGAGGATGAGACAGTTAGAAAGCCTCACTGACTCAATGGACATGAATTTGAGCAAACTCCGGGAGATAGTGGACGACAGGGAAGCCTGGTGTGCTACAGTCCATAGGCTGCCAAAGAGTCAGATACACTTAGTGACTGAACAATAACAACAAGGCTCCTTAGACAATCAGCTTTAAAAAACAAACAAACAAACAAACAAACAAACAGAACAACCACAAGTTAATGTGATCAAATCCATGGTTGTTCAAGATTGTTTTTCAGAAACTTGGAGAACACAAGGAGAGGAGACACTGGGGGCCAGTTGGGCCCCCACAGTAGTGTTTGCAATATGGAAACCCTAATTTCCTTCCATGGAAAGATGTTTGCTCTGTCACATCCCTTTTTAAATTTCCAAAATAACAAAGGTGGTTTCCTCCCATTTGTTTTTAATTTTGAAAAATTTCAAAGTTAGAGAAAATTTGCAAAAGCAATAAACAATGAATACCCACATACCATAGGTTCAGCAGTTGGCCTCATTTTAGATAAATTTCTCTTTCCTTCTCCTCTCTATACACACCCTCCCTCTTAGTTGAATCTTTTAAAAGTTGAAGAGATGATTAATATCAGCTCTAAATATTTTGACATGCATCTTTTAAAAACAAGACATGCTCTTACTTGATCACATATAATTATCACACTCAAGAATTTTAACCTTGATACAAGACTACTGCTGAATATGATGCCAGATTAAAATTTCTCCGGGTATTCTCAAACCTGTCCTTTATTAGTGTTTTTTAAAAATTTCCTCCATCTAGGATTAAGTACTGCATTCAGTTGTCAAATTTCTTTAATCTTTTAGTGAAGAATAGTCTTTACCCTTGTTATTTTGTTGTTCATGGTGCTACCTTTTATGAACGGTGGTTTGGAAAAGTTTCTAGCAGTGACCCACTTTTGCCCTGGAAAACATTTCTAGGTGCTGGATTGCAGTGGATTTTTAAGAAATGGCATTGACTGTGATGAACCCAAGGGTTCATGAGATCCCAGGTAGCTTTTGGAAGCCTGAGACTGCTCTCTTTCCTGGACCCTTTCCCTAAAACCTCATGAGCCCAGGAGGAAAATGTACTGAAAATAGTGAGAAGAGACACAAAACTCCTTTCACTTGTCCAATCTCTGAGTTCTCTGTTGTGCCTCAAAAGCAGAAACGGTTGCAGAGATGTTGCAGAGATGTTTAAGTCTCTTTTAACTTTGGTTAAGGTTAAGGGTTGTTACTGCCAATGTCAGGCACACACATGCAGCACAAACATTTTTGATGAATTCCCTGAAACTCACGCTGCACATGGGGCAGAAAGACAGCTGCTTCGGGGAGACACGGAGGAGAGCAATTTGTTAACAGCCCTGGAAAAAATATTGCTAGACTTGCAGACACCTAAGAGGAGCAGGTTTTATTTGCTTAACAGCACCTCCATTGTAACCAAAACGGTTGACTCCCCCCCCCACCCCCCCCCAACTATTTTAAGGGTAGTTCCCTAGTAGGCCTTAAGGTGGCGCCGACACCACGGGGCCGCCCCAGCTGCCTCCAGGTGCAGGAGCCCGAGGCGCCCAGGCTAGGGCTCCATGCCGGGTGGCGGGGGATTGACTTCGGTATCTTCTGCCGTTATCGTCGCTTATTATTCTAGTGATGCACGGGGCCCTCTGGGGCCCGATTAGGCTTTCAGCTCACTGACAGCAAGAAAGGAAGAAATCAGCAGCCTCCAATCCAAAATACTTTGGCAGGAAAAAGAAAAGATCGGAAACATGGTTTTTGCAAAGTCCAGGTGTGTGGAAGGTGTTGTTTTAATAACCTGAACAAACATCTCTCCCGGAGTCCTACTGAGCGGAGAAGAAACCTAATTCCAGGGGCAAAGGAAAATGTCTCTCTCACCTCTTCTGTCTTGATTATAAGGACTTTTCCCCTCCAACCCCACTTTTTTTTTTTTTTTTTGCATTGGGGGATAATTTAGGCAGTTCAGCCTAGTTCTTTTCAGATGTCATTGGTTTAAACCTGGACACCCTTGTAAATAGAAACTCAGGCAGAAACTGCCATTTTGGGATTTATTTTCCGTGGTCCTTAGCTATTTTGGTTTTTGCCCTGTGGTGTGATAAGGCTTAAAAAAAATTTTTTAACGCACCTCATAAAAGCAGAGTAAATAATATTCCTGCAGGAAATCTACAGACTGAGGGGTGTTTCCTGATCAATAGTTTGCATTTCCAGTAAAATTGTGAGAACTTGGGCTTCCTGTCACATAGTCGAGGAGAAAGACACTTTTTGCTAAAGGTTTTTTGTTTTTTTTTTAATGGATGTGAAAATACTAGAGGTATGAAAAAATAATAAGGTTGTAGTGGAAGCTGGAGGGGTGGGAGTTCAAACCATTCACCTGTGAGCTGAAGAGTGGACAGCCTCATTTTACTTCGTTGCCCCCCTAAAAATCAAATTAGAGAAAGAACCCAGAGCTCCCATAAAAAATGGAGTGAACGTTTCAGAAGCAGAATACTCTAGGTAATAGGAACCTATTTTGTACTAAATACTTTCTCTTTGATTTTTAATTTATCAGAACATAATACCATTCATTGGTAACGAACGTAAGTATTTCTCTTTTGTTCCTTTTTTGAAAATGAATGAAGTGTCCCCAGCGCGTTCTATTCACCTCTCCAAAAGCTAAGGCTGACGGTAGATTCTCGAAAACCCCTTTCCTGGGAATCTAGTAAACAACTGATGGGGACAGTGAGGAGGGGAAAAGGAATCCTGAAATACAAAAGTTTTATCCGAAGTCTTCTTCCCTACCCAACCGGATAGACAACTTCCAGAAGAATTCTGACCAGCGTTTAGCCGGTCACAGAGTGTCCTGCCCCTTCGGGGAAGCGAGCGAAAGGGGACCTGATTATTCGAGGTGTTGAAGAAATAAATACTCAGTGCACAAATAAACAAACTTCCCGGGATTCCTCGAGAGAAGGAGAAAGCTCTGAAGGGCGAGGACCTCCGAGTCGCTCTAGGTTCGTATCCAGAATAATACCGTCTCCCGAGGTGCCTTAAACCATTTGCAATCGCTTACCCCATCCTCGCACGGAGCCCGGGTGCCCAGATCACCTTATCAAACCGCAGCCAAACAAAAAAGACTAACATACAGAAAATCAACGCGGAGACTCCCGAGGGGGCTTCGCCAGGAGCGGGAGGCTGGGGCTGCGCGCCAGGCTGCGGGTTCCAGCCGGCGGGGCCGCGGTCGGGAGCACGCGCTACGGACGCGCGTCCCCGGCGAAGCCCCCGCCGACTGTAGCTCGGGTTTCTCCTCGCGGGCAGGGGAGCCCGGCTCTGCCGCAGGGCCGGGTGGCTGGTGCATTGTTCCCAGCTTCGGGGAGCGCGGGAGTCAGCTTGTCAAAGGGAATTTATCTCTGGGAAAAGGCAGCGACGCGGCGAGGCTGGGGTTGGTGGGCTGCGAGCGTCTACGCGGGAGGGCAGAGGGGGAGATGAGCAGAATTATTTCCCTCTTTTCGCCAAACCCCACAACACCGCAACCGATGTCGGGGATGCTTTACCGAATCCACGGCGAGTTTAGAGGATTATATTCTGGAGCCATCGCTACATTCCCCGCTTCGCTTATCTGCCTATCCCCTATAGACGCCTGGGCCTGCCTCCTCAGGTGGGGGTGAGGGGCACTCGGTTTCTATAATTCTCCTCTTAAACATTTATAGGTTATTCTTGACGGCCCTGAACCTGGAAACTCCCCGTTGATTATTAATTATTTGCTTAAATAATGACCACATCCAGAGGAGGCCTCTCTATTCCAATTCAGCACATTTACTTGGAATCCATTACACCTGGGCCCCCACAATTAGGAAATCTAATTATTCGCCTCATCACTCATTAATAAGAAAAATAGTCCCAGGTTCTTTGCTACTTATAAGGTCTTTGGGGAAATATTGGACTACATTAATCAATTCGATTTTATATCTCAAACTCACTTTTATCTGCAAAGGAGCGCTAGTGTTTTTTTTTTTTTGCTCTGGGCACGTGGGCTCATTAACCAAAATGTGATAATAAAATAAATTTTAATAAGTTATAACTTTTTAGGAAAAAAAAAATCTTTTCAAGTTAAGACTGGGCTACAGGGAAGTCTGGTTCGGCGCGGCTGGGTCTTAGAGCCGACGGATTCCGGCGCTCATCGTCTTGATTGGTGCCAAGTCCACACAGCTGCAGCGTTATTGGTCCAAAGTTCCCGGAGGGGGCGTGGCCGGGGAAAAGTAAAACCTCGCTTTCAGCAAGAAGACTTTTGAAACTTTTCCCATTCCCTAAAAGGGACTTTGCCTCTTTTTCCGGGCTCGGCAGGGCTGCACTCTGGACCCCGGTTCGCCGACCCTCAGGGCTGCCGATTTGCTGAGGAGGGGCTTGGAGAGCCGCCTTCCCTTTCCTGACGCGGACCGAGCGGCCAGCCTTGGTCCACCGCGCGCGCCGCGTCTCCGCTCCGTCCCCGGCCGCCCGCCGAGTCCCGAGAGCGAGCGAGGAGTGAGCCGGGGCCGGCGCTGCGTTCGCCGGGGCGCGCCTTCCAAGATGCTGCTCCGCCCGGTCCGCTGAAATCAAGCGCCCCTTCCCGACCCGAAGGCGGGCGCCCCGAGCCGGCGCCTCCTCCAGCTCACCCCTGAGGCTTCCAGGCGCCCGGGGCTCCCCCCGCCGGCTCCCTTCTTTCCTCTCTCGCTCGCGCTCGCTCTCGTAGGGCCTTCCTCGCGGTCCGTGCGCGCAGGCGGTGGCTAGCCGTCTCGGACGCAGCATGCAGGCGCGCTACTCTGTGTCCGACCCCAACGCCCTGGGAGTGGTGCCCTACTTGAGCGAGCAGAATTACTACCGCGCGGCGGGCAGCTACGGAGGCATGACCAGCCCCATGGGTGTCTACTCGGGCCACCCGGAGCAGTACGGCGCGGGCATGGGCCGCTCCTACGCGCCATATCACCACCACCAGCCCGCGGCGCCCAAGGACCTAGTGAAGCCTCCCTACAGCTACATCGCGCTCATCACCATGGCCATCCAGAACGCGCCCGAGAAGAAGATTACCCTGAACGGCATCTACCAGTTCATCATGGACCGCTTCCCCTTCTACCGGGAGAACAAGCAGGGCTGGCAGAACAGCATCCGCCACAACCTCTCGCTCAACGAGTGCTTCGTCAAGGTGCCCCGCGATGACAAGAAACCTGGCAAGGGCAGCTACTGGACCCTGGACCCGGACTCCTACAACATGTTCGAGAACGGCAGCTTTCTGCGGCGCCGGCGGCGCTTCAAGAAGAAAGACGTGCCCAAGGAGAAGGAGGAGCGCGCCCACCTCAAGGAGCCGCCCCCGGCGGCGTCCAAGGGCGCTCCGGCCGGCCCCCCTCTAGCGGACACCCCCAAGGAGGCCGAGAAGAAGGTGGTGATCAAGAGCGAGGCAGCGTCGCCGGCGCTGCCGGTCATCACCAAGGTGGAGACGCTGAGCCCCGAGAGCGCGCTGCAGGGCAGCCCGCGCAGCGCGGCCTCCACGCCCGCCGGCTCCCCTGACGGCTCGCTGCCGGAGCACCACGCGGGCGCGCCCAACGGGCTGCCTGGCTTCAGCGTGGAGAATATCATGACGCTGCGAACGTCGCCACCCGGCGGCGAGCTGAGCCCCGCTGCTGGGCGCGCGGGCCTGGTGGTGCCGCCGCTGGCGCTGCCCTACGCCGCCGCGCCGCCCGCCGCCTATGGCCAGCCGTGCGCGCAGGGCCTGGAGGCTGCGGGCGCCGGGGGCTACCAGTGCAGCATGCGCGCCATGAGCCTGTACACCGGGGCCGAGCGGCCGGCGCACATGTGCGTCCCGCCCGCTCTGGACGAGGCCCTCTCAGACCATCCGAGCGGCCCCACATCTCCCCTGAGCGCCCTCAACCTCGCCGCCGGCCAGGAGGGCGCGCTCGCCGCCGCCGCTGGCCACCACCACCAGCATCACGGCCACCACCACCCGCAGGCGCCGCCGCCCCCGCCGGCTCCCCAGCCGCAGCCGGCGCCGCAGCCCGGGGCTGCCGCGGCCCAGGCGGCCTCCTGGTATCTCAACCACAGCGGGGACCTGAACCACCTTTCCGGCCACACGTTCGCGGCCCAGCAGCAGACTTTCCCTAACGTCAGGGAGATGTTCAACTCCCACCGGCTGGGGATTGAGAACTCGACCCTCGGGGAGCCCCAGGTGAGCAGCAACGCTAGCTGTCAGCTGCCCTACAGGTCCACGCCATCCCTCTACCGCCACGCGGCTCCGTACTCCTATGACTGCACGAAATACTGACCTGCCCCGGCCCTCCTCTGCCCTGGCCCGCTCCGGCTTCGCCTCCCAGACGCGACCCTCTCAGACAGTTCAGGATGCAGAGACGCAAAAAGAACCAAAACTTGCCCACCGCTTTTCCCGCAGACCCGGGAGCAGAGAGCGCGCGCATGCCAGCCTCCGCCCTCTGCGAAGCTGCAGGTAACTTTAATTCGCCGCCCCGTTTCTGAGATCCCAAGAAGCCCCAGTACAGGGACGCGGCCCAACGAAATGAATAATGATTTTAAAATCCCCCTCCCCCTCCAGGATGGCTGTGCTCACTGCTCCATTCGGGGTTTCAAAAATTATAACTTATGGACCAAATCCCATAGCGACCCAGTAATGACTCTCTGTAGAGACCCCCATAGGTCTTTGGGGGTCTCTATAGATTATGTATGTGCTGTGTGTAATTTTAAATTTCTCTAACCGTGCTGTACAAATGTGTGGATTTGTAATCAGGCTATTTTTTGTTGTTTTTCAGAGCCATTAATATAATATTTAAAGTTGAGTTCACTGGATAATTTCTCATCTTGCCCGACCATTTCTAACTGCCAAAGTGAAAATTCAAGAAACCTATGTGGGGTTTCCTCCTTCCCCTGTACAATTATGAGACTTAATTCTTTTCCCAGTTGTAGGTCTTTTACGAAACAAGAAAATAATTTATTTTTGTTGTTGCTGTTGGCAGATAAAGAAGTCAAGTATCTGATACTTTTTATTTACAAAGTGTGATGGTGTTGTATAGTAGATTCCTCCCCCAGCATTCCTAAAAGAAAAAAAAAAACACTAAAAATTTAACTTCACCTGTGTTTGTCTTATGTGGTCTTAATTGTTGTACTTGCCTTAAAATAAACCCATGTTGTTTTTCTGCCCAAAGTCCGGACAGTGTGTTTGTATTCTCGAATTTTTAAAAATGAGGTGTGTTCACCAATCCACCTGTTTTGATTATTTTTGTTATACAGGTGGGTAAATGTGTAGACATCTACAGATGAGCACAGAGGACTGCGGGAACTCCCCTATTGTCCTGCTAGTGTCAGGGAAGGCTTTTGATTAATTCAGAATCCCACCCTGACCCAGGCAATTGAGAACCAGTCAGTCCTGGTTGGATGTGGCTGCCTGAAGGGCTGTGAGCCGTAGTGACATTTGCTGTAATGCATTTTGTTAAACGCAGAAAAACATGCCAATAGTCAAAACAAACACTACTATTCCATCCCAATGTCCAACCAGCTCCAATTTAGGAGGTGAGGGAGGGGAAGATAAACATTTTCCATTAGCTACCATCGAACAAGGGGGAGTCCTGCTTTTCCTCACTTTCCTAAAATGCGGACTTCCTTCCCCACTTTAATAGTTCTCCAGAAAAGGATCTGAACCAGGATTTTGAAAATCCAAAGGGAATTGATTCTGTACCATTTAATGACCGTCCCTGGGAGTGGCCAGATCAGAGGTGAATTTTAGACCTCTCTACTTCTGGATTTGATTTCTAAATCTTTACCCTATTGCAGTGAAAAACTATAAAGCCTCGTAGCACTTCAAAAATAATTTACAATGCTTTTAGAGTTAGTTTTAAATTTGTCAACTTTTCCAGGATTTTAAATGACTTTTCAATTTTGATATCTCATCCTTAAAATTTTAAATAGCAATACAGCCTCTGTGAGGTACGGCTGAGGGGGAAAATGGCTTTACTATCTGTTTCACTGGCGGAAACACATAGCTCCCCTCCTGGTCTGTGTGTGTGACTTTGGAGTCCAGAGCTCCAAACTGGGAATGCGTTTCCCACCGCAGCGGGTGAGCTGTAACCTTCCCTGGAGTGCAGCTCCTGTGAACTTAACACTTCAGGAGATGATGATTTTCCTGGATACCGTGGCCTTGAATGTAACCTGGGTATTCTGCTGTTTTTAACATGCCATTTTGTCTCTGTATTATGCTGAAATAGCACTGGGGAAAGTTTGAGCATAATAATTTCCCCCATATGTGCAACACAGATTCTTTCAATCTATGGCCCCAGAGGTGGCAGCTGGTTAAGACATGAGGGCTGCATTTTATTCCTTTTCCTGACCACAGGAGGGGTGAGCCAAGGTGCTTGGTGCTCAGTGAGTGGTAAGGACCAGAGACAGAGAGGGAGAGACCCTGAGACCATTCTCTGAGCGGCAGAATGAGGCCGCAGATCGCTGCTTGCAGCTCAGGGGACTGGGGTTTCACTTTGCTCTTCTCGAGGAGAGGGTTCTGGCGGGTTCTTCTTCCCTAGATGTTTTAAAGAGTCCTCCCTGAAAGCCTGCTCTCACCTTAAGATCTGGAACTCAGAGGAGGTTTCAGAGACACAGGGAAAACAACGGAGAGAGAAGTGGAACCCACTGGTCAGAGACCTGATCTGCCCTGACACCGCGCTGGGGTCTCCTACCTTTGCGAGTCTCTTAAAGAAGTCCCCTCCGTGCGTGGGCCGCCCACCTGATGGGGTAGCTCCAGAAGGCCATGGGGCCCAGGGCGAGGGCCCTTTCTAGTCCCCTGGGAACCTGGGCACCTGGGGACTGTGTTGGGAGCGTCACCCGGGGCCTCTGGAGGCGGCGGGGTGGAGGCAAGTCAGGGCCTGGGGCACGGAGGTCGGCACGTGCTGGCCGGAGCGGCTCTCGGAGCCAGGCCCAGCCCCGGCCTTCGGCTTTCAGCAGCCCGCGCGGCCGCCGGGCTCCGCGGCCTGGGGCGTCCGTCGCTCCGCGGAGTGGGAAGGGCAGGCCGACGAGGCTGAGCGCGGAGCCCAGGCACCGCCGGCGATCTTGCTGGTCTTCGCGTCTGCAGCCGGCGCACAGACGGCGCGCGACGCGGGGCGGGGGACCCCTGGCGGGGGACGTCCTGGCTCCACGGATCCATCCACCCGCAGCTCCTTCCCCCGCTGCTCTCCTCGGGAGGCCCGGGGCTGGAAGGGCCGGAATGCAGGTCTCAGGCTGCCAGGACTCCTTGCTTGGGCGGCTCTGCGGTCCACAGACGCAGTTTGCATGAAGCCGCGTGTGATAGCCATGTTTCTTCCCGACCCAGTAAGATACAGCTGGGCAGGTCTCAAAGATACTGCGAATAAAACAGAAGCGACCCGAACACCACGACAGAGACCATTTCCCATAGACATACCCTGCGTCCCTCACTAGCCTTGGCTGGGTGAAGTGTGTCTCTCCCCAGAGTCCGGTTTTGACAGGTAAAGGCCGCCAGGGAGACCCAATGGCCTTTGAGCACCCTGGTTCTCAGCCCTGGAGGGGCCGCAACTGGAGTAGCCTCTGCTTCTTGTGAGACTCAGAGAGACACTCAAGCTCTCTGCTTTCATCCAACGCTGAGAGCTGGGCCCCTCTCCCACCGCCAGATTTGGGTCTGCGGCCGGTCGGCCCTCACTGCCCTGGTTCAAGTGGCTTGTCCCAGAGGACACCAAAATTGGTGTCCATATGCACTCTCAAATTGCTGGAGCAATGGGCCGGGGGGTCGTAGGACCACATCTCGCTGTGTGAACAGGTACCTTTCCTTCCTGGCCTCAGTCTTCTCATCTGTAAAATGAGCAGGTGAGTGCAAGGGCAGTGCTGGTTGCTGGGTGTGCTTTTTCCTTCATGCCCGGCTCCTGCGATGGGCCCTCACTTATCCTCGCTCTTCTGGTCTGCTCGTAAGAGGTGACGACCAGAAGTTGGAGAAGAAAATGCAGGGTCCCAGGAACGCCAGCATTTGGCTCATAGATCTTTGGGGGTCCATCTTCTCCCCTTTACCCAAGACTGGAAGTTTGTCTCTGAGCCCGGGAGAGGTTGGTGAGCTTCACCAGAAGTACGAGCAGAATTCCCAGGTCCCTGGAGGCTGAGTGTTCACTGCCTCCGACCTCATCCCCAGCCCCCATCCAAAAATCTGGACAAGGGTTTTGGGCCAGGTTGGCCGATGGGAGTGTATGTGCCCAGTGGCTCAGGCGAATCCAACTCTTTGCAACCCTATGGACTGTAGTTCGCCAGGCTCCTCTGTCTGTGGGATTTTCCAGGAAAGGATCCTAGAGTGGGTTGCCATTTCCTTTTCTAGAGAAGCTTCCCGACCCAGGGGTAGAACCTGCATCTCTTCTGTCTCTTGCATTGGCAGGCAGATCCTTTGCAGATGAGCCACCAGGAAAAGACTCCCCTGAAGAATGAACAGAAGGCATTAGGGGCTCGGAGCCTGTTCAGGGCGTCTCAGGGGATGTGACAACCTGCATTGTCAGGACCCTGGGCTCCTGCGCTCGGGCTGTGGGGTCAGTGGAGAAGTAGAGCTCTGAGGTTCGGCGCCTGTAGGTGCGGCCAGCCCAGGGGTGCTGGGAGGCCAGACTCCAGGTGAGTGGGACACACTGGTCAGAGCCACCCAGTGTGCCCGCTGGTACCACATACTTGAAATGCTTTCCCAAACTTTGAGAAGCATTCCCTGCCAGCCTCCGTCTTGCATGGCCTCAGCTCATCAAGGCATCTGAGATGTCGCTTTTTGACATTGGCATGTGAGGAAGGGGGCGAAAGCTTCAGGCAGCTGGGAAGGCTGGGACCTCAACTCACGCAAGGCTTCCCCTCTCTGCTGCTTCAGCGTTTCTGCTCTGCAGCAGAAGGACGGCGCTTGTGTGAAGTTTGGTTCTGGAAGGTGTCTTACTGGTGCTACGGTTTTTGCTGTGTCAGGTCTGTGGGGCTTTATCCTGGGGCTGTGAGTGTGTGGAGGCTGAAACCAGGAAGGGGGGACAGCTTGACAAGCTTGCTGGCACCCATGGTCCCTTTGAGGGGGATGGAGTTGGGACCGCTTTGTGCTCTGTCCACATGCCCACCCAGGCTGGGAGGTCAGAGACCGCTCTGACCTCAGGGAGGCTCAGTGGCCCTTGATCTTGGGTCCTACCTTTCCAGCAGCCCCTCTTGACACTCTCTGTGCCCTCGCATTATTTTTCCAGATGGTCACCCCAGTGGAAATTTTTTCCCTAACCGGAACCCACAGGCACCAACTCAAGCCCTACGCACACAGGGCAGCTAAGGGTTCATGCACCTGGGGCATGTTACCTCAAGCTCTCTGAACCCCTTTCTCAACTGAAAAAGTGACAGGATCATCGAATAGGGCTGTCGTGAGGACTAAGGAACCCAACACCCGTGCGGAATGTGCTTCCAAATGTCCAGTCCATTGTAAGGACTGTTGCTATTAGGATGTACCTGGACAACAGAAGAGAAAGGATCCTTGGATCTCAATTAGCTGCGTACATCAGGCTACATGCTGATGTGCTTGGGCAGGGCAGTGCCCAGGCCCTGACTGCCCCTGTTCTCTGGGAATAAATCAGCATCAGCTGACCAGCCAGCCCTTACCTTCGTGGCTCACTTCCCCTGAGAGAAGCAGAAGACACTGCTCCCCATCCTTTCAAAGTTGGAGAGGAGGGCAGGGGAGGAAAGAGTCTCCCCGGTTTTGGCAGAGTGTAAGTGAGGACTCTGGGTCTCCTACTTAGAATGCCCGAAGTCTCCCAGCTCTGGGGGGAGGGGCAGCACGTACCTTTTCTCTCCAGAGGGTTCCCCTTCACCCCACCTTGATTACTCCAGACACACCTCTCAGCTTCTGTGCTTACCTGAGGGTATCGGACCACAGAGAATCCACCTTTGGAGGAAACAGTGTGGGTTTCAACCTGCGCTATTTACTACCTTCATTGTTTTCTGTTGTTCTCTGCCTAGCCTCAGTCTCCTCATCTTTAAAATGGGCAAATCCATCCTCTCATCTTCCGTAGATAGTGCCAGGGTTCTCAACAGAATTTCCACAGGGTCCTTGGCATCCACACGCAGTAGCTATTATCATTTGACTGTTTTCCTGTCTTTGGAACACTTCCTCTTGGAAACCTGAGGCAAGTCAAACTCCTGGCCTCAGTTTCCTGGTATGCAGAATGGGAGTGATTTTTTTTAAAGTTCTGTTTCTTAGGATTACTGTGAGAATGGAGTGACTTAATACAAGGAAAGCACTTAGAAGAGTGCCAGTGCACAGTAATTCAAGACAGAATTATGTATTAATGTTATCCTTATTATCATCATTCTCCTCAACATTTTAGATTGTCAGTAAAGTGATCTTGCATCTTTTTACCGCTACTCTTCTCAGACTTAAGGAAGAATTGTTCATTCACCTCCGCCTCTACACACACACACACACACAATGTGTTAACTGTCTTCACACTTGGAAAAGTGAGGCGGATATTCGGGAACACGACGCAGATCATGGTTCACTTGAATGTCAGCCTTCTTTATTTACCGGTGAAACAGAAGAAGGGCGTATGCGGGTGGGGCCCAAGAGCAGCTGCTCTCCCCCCCACCAAGCCTTTCTCTGTGAGGCCTCTGTGGTCCCGGCTGGTGGCCTGGCCAGCCCCAGGAGCAGGCTTCCTGCCAGGGCGCAGGGAATGCTTCGTCCCACGCTGAACCCAATTTGTTCTTGGGCCCCCGAGTTGGAACTGCCGTGGTCCTTCCGGAAGCATGATTTCTGGGAGACCCGCGCCCGCTGACTTCACAGATGAATCTGCTTTTCCGGGATCTGAAGACTTTTGAACCTGCAGGGAACGGGTCAGTGTCTCCATCTGGCTCTCTGAGTCACCCCGTCTCCCCGCCGTCTCCCAGGCTCTGCCGGTCCCCCAGTGAACCTCCCGACAGAGCTTCCGCACGAGGGCGCATCCACACTCGGCTCTCGGCGCCTGTGCCCGGCGCTCCCCGGAAATAAGCCCCCGCTCGGGTCTCCTGCCGGCAGCGGCGTCCTCGTTTTCAGTTACACAATTCACCTGGGAACCCAGAATCCGACCCCTCGCCAGAGTCGGGTTGGGGCGCCCTGCCGGAGTTCTGTGGCCAGAACCTCCCAGAGAGGTTGCTAACTGCTGCCAGCACGTGGAGCGGGACGCGCCTCTCCAGACGGCCGCTAGAACTGGAGTTGTTTTTTCTTTACTATCAGTGCCCTGCCCACCAGCCGCGAGTGTCTCCGCCTGCGTCCCGCCCATGCCCAAATTGGGCGGTGTTTATCATTGTACGAATTCAAGCTCGGATTTGCCTCCTAGTTTAGAAGGAGCGCCGCGGTGATGCGCCTCAGGCAGGGCTGTGCGTGCTGGAGGCTGGGTGTCCGGGAAACTCCAGGGAGGGCTCGGGTCCGGAGGTTGGGGGGGAGGGACCGCAGAGTAACACCGTTGTGTCTCTCGCTCTGGGTCTGTTGGAGCCGGCACCGAGGCTGGATGCAAACTTGAGCTTGCAGGGGGCGCGCTGATCTGGAGGGTTTGGGTGACTCTGGGGCCCGTGGAGCCCGTGGGCTGCAGAAGCGCCAACACTGAGGTTCTTTTTTCCATCCCAGGGTTGAAGGGGGTGCTCCGATGAAAGCCAGGGATCCAGAAAGAATACAGTGCCCCGCCCCCCTTGGCTAGAGGGCCATCCTCGAGACCCAGGCAGGGACCAGCGGGACACTGGGCTTAAGTTAGAAAAGCAGCGCTGGGGGCAGAGGCCTGGATGTGTCCCGAGGCCTGACCTGGCGCTCCCTCAAGCCCTGCCTGTACCCATACCGGTTTTTCGACCCTGACTTCGATTTCCTTTTAGGTATTTCAAACGTCCCTGCTCCCCTGTGGTCTCTCCAGAACCCCCAAACACAGGCTTTACCTTCTGGATCCCCCATTTTAGAGTTGGGATTCTCCCTGCTTTTCCACGTTCAAAGATGACCTTAGCCCTGGTGGCTGGTCCCCAGCATGGTGTCACCTCTGTGACAGTGGGACAGCCCTTAAGGGGTTAAGCAGCAAACGTGCCTTAAGGCACATTTAGTGTCCATCCTCAAGCTACCCCCACGTGCCATCTTCACCCCTCTCTCTTCTTCTTGGGCATCCACATGGTTTACTCAATGAGATGTTAATTCAGTTATCCTGAGCTTTTTCTTTCTTTTAAAATATATCCAGCAAAGATCATAAACAGGAACTAGTCATGTTATGTGCCAATCCCCCTCTTCCCCAAAGGCGGCAGAGTAGGGGAGACATCTCCTTCTGAATCGGCATCATCAAGGTTTTTGATTCAAACCAGGACATGGCTAAATGTAAAATGAGTCAGGGTGGGGGGTGCTTACACCCCAGGGTGAGTGGGTGGGGTGGGGGGGGGGAAGCGAGCAGGCTTCCCAAATGCTTAATGTAATCACGGGCCAGCTGCGTGCACTTGTAAAGTTGTTATAACCCCCTCCTTGTTATAAACAGGAAAGCGCAGAATATAAAGCAAGAGACCCGCATTCACAAATACCAGCTCTCCCGCGCCAGCTGCCAAATTCCCCTTTTATGGTGTTCCTCCTTGCAATCTCAGCCCCATCAGAAAGACCATAGCTTCTCCCCTTCGACTCTCCAAAAAGGGTGATTTTGAAATGCCCCCAACCAAGCTGTGGACCCGCTACTGCACACCCTCGCCAACTCTCATTGCCCCGTGCCATTGGCATCGGAAAAGCTGGGCTCCTGGGGTTGTCTTCTTGGATCTCCAGGGAGCCCTGGGCAGGGGGGGGCGGGGCAGGCCTGCCCCTTTTGGGATGCGAGGCCCCTAGGGAGTACACCCCACCCCTAATTCCTCCAGGGCATCCCAAGGATGTCTCCGAGGAGGGCTGCATCCTCTTCTAATCAGGCACTCATCTATCTCCTCTCCCCTGCTAAAATATCTGAGAGCTCTCCAAGACCTCAGAAGGCATTTATGAGACTGTGTCATCTCTCCATCTCCTACTAAGCCTGGGAGAAGAAAAGGTCTTTTGTGGGAGGCCATGGGATTTCGGGGCTCCACCAGGCCAGAGGTAAAACTCACCCCTGAGCCCCTCCCACCTCCACCTCTTCTTCCTGGAGGGGCAGACCCTGCTCCCGAGCCACCGCGATCCACATCCTGCCTGACTGACTGTGTGTGCTTACAGCGTCAAGGGGTGGACGTGATATTTCAAACATCAGATCAGTGCGTTTATATATTGGGTGCCCGGAAATTTTTCCAAATAAACACAGCTTGATTCAACTTGGGTGGGCGGACTTATCAACAGACTAATTCTATAAACAAATGAAGGAATAACCCTGAAACCGATTGGCTGGTATCAAAAAGACACGTGGAGGGAAAAGCTTGGAGTTTTTCAGCAATGAAATTTTAATTAATGTGGGTGGGCTGAGAACACAGCGACTGTTTATCATAGACAATTTATTTTCCAGCGCTAAGTCAACATATAATAGCAAACTTACAACAATTATTTAACATTTTTAAAGCCATGAAGAAGGGACAGAGCGCGGAGCGGCTGAGGAGAGCGGCAGAGCGGGAGGCAGACGCAGGGCAGGCTCCCCGGGAGGGCCCTTGCGGCGCGGGGCGCAGTCCCTAAGCCGCCCGGTCGCCGGCGTCGCCGGGAGCGCAGCGCGGGCTCCCGCTCGCCATGAGCCACCTCTTCAGCCCTCGGCTGCCTGCTCTGGCCGCCTCGCCCATGCTCTATCTGTACGGCCCCGAGAGACCCGGGCTGCCTCTGGCCTTCGCCCCCGCGGGCGCGCTGGCGGCCTCGGGCCGGGTGGAGCCCCCCCAGAAGCCGCCCTACAGCTACATCGCGCTCATCGCCATGGCGATCCAGGATGCGCCTGAGCAGAGGGTCACACTCAATGGCATCTACCAGTTCATCATGGACCGCTTCCCCCTTCTACCACGACAACCGGCAGGGCTGGCAGAACAGCATCCGCCACAACCTCTCGCTCAACGACTGCTTCGTCAAGGTGCCCCGCGAGAAAGGGCGGCCCGGCAAGGGCAGCTACTGGACGCTGGACCCTCGCTGCCTGGATATGTTCGAGAACGGCAACTACCGGCGCCGGAAGAGGAAGCCCAAGCCCGGCCCGGGGAGCCCAGAGGCCAAGCGGGCCCGCGCCGAGACGCAGGAGCGCAGCGCAGAGGCGCCGCCGGAGGTGCGGAGCGCGGGAGGGCGCCCCCGCCCCGCGACCCCCATCCAGGAAAGAGTGCCCGCGCGCCCCTCGCCCCTGCGGGAAGCCTCCTCTCCGCCGGCGTCCCTCCCCTGGCCCAGGCCTGGGACCCCAGAGGGGGACGCGGGCGACGCGCTCCAGGGCGCAGCGGCGGTGGCTGTCGGCCAGCCTAAGCGCACGGTGGACGGCCCGGGGACTCCTCCGCGCCCCGCCTCCCGCAGCTCTCCGAAGAGCTCGGACAAGTCCAAGAGCTTCAGCATAGACAGCATCCTGGCCCGACGACAGGGGCAGAAGCCGGCTGGAGGGGGCGAGCTCCTGGGGGGCGCCAAGCAGGGGCCCGGCGGCTGTCTGGGCGCTTCGCTTCTGGCCACCTCCTCCAGCCTCCGTCCACCTTTCAACGCTTCCCTGATGCTCGACCCGCACGTTCAGGGGCGCTTCTACCAGCTCGGGATCCCCTTTCTCTCTTATTTCCCCCTGCAGCTCCCGGAAGCGGTGCTTCATTTCCAGTAAAGCAGACGGCGGCTCCTTTCCCTCGCCCTGGTCTGAGCTCCATGGGAGCGAGCAGGGCTCCCACCGCTGGGAAAGAAGTCGCATTTTTAAATAAATGATTTCCTCCGCCTGCATATGGATCGTGGGAAGTATTAGCATCCTCAGCTGCACGAGTGGACACACTCCCCTGCCTCCTGCAAGATGGACCTTCCCAGAACCGGAGCAGCTTCGGAGATTTAAAAGACCCTGCCCACGCTGCGACTTGGGCATCTCAGACCTCCTACCGCAGGTGCAGGAAAATTCCTTGAACCTTAGGTCAGTCGGATGGCACGATCTTCCGCTAGTACCCAGACGGGTCCTGCGCGTCCGGAGGGAGTGGGGGAGGGCCCAGACAACCGTGGGGCAGACAGATGGCCACAGTGTGGTCCTTTCTGTCTAAGAGCCACGGTTTCTGACAATCGCCAGCTCGGCTGTCACTGTGGCCCAGGCCTTGGCTTTGGGCCCCACGGAGTGATGGGTGTTCACAGCTGGGTTTGTCCCTAAGGTCCAGTTGTGGGGACACCAGGGGCAACCCGATTTTTAGGTTCTTTAGCAGATCCTAGGGCTTGGTGAGGACTTAATGACCAATGTTCAGGCGGAAGCTGAGAGACCACACTTCCATTGTAAATAGAGAAATTTTCTCTCTTTTCCTTTTAGATAGTAAAAGGGACACACTATATTCTTTGGCTAAAAGCTTGATTCTTTTTACTATAAGGGTTGCCCTGTGAACATCTGTATTAACAATCTCTATTAAAAAAGTGCACTCTGTGTAACTTAGCATTCTGTTGCATTACAATAGATAGTTCGATAGCTCCTTAGTCAATACACGTGCTCTCCAATGCCTGTTACCAACCACAGACATCCTCCTATCTCTTAGCTTTATTGTTTGAGGGGTCAAAACATTTCTAGGGACACTGGAAGTGCATGAGGGTTAGGGAAGCTTGATTGTTGCCACATTTTCCAGAACTGTGTAGTGAAGGACTATTTTTAATCTGAAGAGTTGGGTGAAACAAGCACACGGATAGCAAGTAGAGGCAGGGATGGGTGAGATCTCAGAAGAGCAAGGGAGTCCCCTGGGGTCTGCGGGAGGGCAGCTCTCTGGGTCCCCAGGAACTGGAGGCTTGTGGGAGGCTCCCTGGCCAACTGCAGCTGCCTCCTCCCTCCAAGCGCCAGCCAGGCAGGCCCAGAGCCTGCAGCTAAACAAACACCTTATGGAAGTGACTGCAAGTCTGGGGCGAGGAGTGGGTGGGAGGGCAGGGGGCCGAGACAAAGATATGGTTATGAAAATTGAGATTTTCATAGCCCACTTCAGCTGGGAACTTTGGGGGAATGCATCTAAGCTCTCACGCTATCTCTTTGGGTTGTTCTGGCAGTTCTGAGACTTGATTTCCTGAACCCCCAAGCTACTTTAATTTTATCAAATGCGGGAAAAGCACAGTAAGTCAGTAGTTCCTGGAGGGAGGCGGAGATGGGTCTTTGAAATAATTTTTTAAAGCAGATTAAAGCAGTTTCCAGAACTTATATAAAAGTGAACACGAACTTCACATCAGAGAGCCTGTTGGTTAATACGTTGGAAAGGATATTTCAGACAAACAGAATACTTCACGAATTAGCAAGCACAGAGCTGACTGAGAATACATGCTAAAGGCCATTTACTACTGACCCCCAGGAACGTCCACGTCCGAGTTCTGCCCAGGCTGGTGGGAACACTGTGGTGGGCGAGCTTCAGGGTCCTTGATGTTAAGAACTTTGACAAACTGTGTTGAGATCCAAGATCACTGTGATTGACTTACAATGTGCTGGAAGGGCCGTTGTTGGCTATTTTGTTATCCTGAAGTCTCAACCTCTGTGAATAAAGTTGTTTTTTCATTAACCTCTCAGGGACTGGTTCAGTGGATTACTGGGGGGAATAAACAGTGTAACAGGAAAGGGGAGACTGGGATCATATCTGGGAACCCCAGCAGCGTTTCTCGGGCTCTGGCTTCTGAGAGAGGAGGGCTCATGCGTGGACTAGAGGGCAGGACAGCAAGCCCCAGGACTGGAGGGTGTTGCCTGAGTGTCCCCAGTAAGATGAAGATTCTGCTGAGCGGGATATGTTTTCTCTTTATGTTTGATTTGCTATGTTTTGTTAATTTATGATGGCTCATTTCTGGAGAAGCAAATATTGTAATACTGTCATTTAAAAAGGATGGCATTGTAGAGTTACAATTCCAAAAAGTATAGTACAAACATTATTTTTCTGGCATAGAAGGAAAAAGGCAGGAGTATGTGTCACTCCATAAGTGTTTATACATACATAAGGAGGAATTCTCTTACCTCCACCCCACATTCATCTGGTTGAGGAAAGCAAACAGAAATGGACAGTGGGGTCATTTTCTGTGGATTCTATACAATTCCATGTGCACTACTCCCTGCTAAAGAGAAAGAGGAGCTTTGGGACTTAGTTATCCAAATAGCTGTTCTAATGTCTCAGTTTTAGTCATGTGCTCCCAATTATGGATCAATGAGACCAAGAAAAGGTTTCCACACTTAATAAAAGCAAAATCACTTGGATTTTGAGTAAACTGGAAGAAACCATATTGTCCAGTTCTTGGGCAATGCCAAGTATGCCTCCGTGTTCTTATCTACACAAAAGGAACAGATTCTGTTTCCTGTAGGTGATCTTTCTCTCATGTACACACACATACACACACGAGTACACTGATCATAATGGGGGATATGGCAGGTGTATGCACAATGATAAGTAAGTGTATATATATGTATGTACACATGTATATATCTGTGTATGTGTATATATACGTGTGTATATATATTTTCTACAAACACAAATGGTCAGAAATTCATCTTTTTTGCATAGTTGAGACAGACTCAGATCAAGTGCTGATTTCTTTTAGAATAACCCAAGTACTGGCACTTTTGGAAAGATTTTGTTTTGCTATAGAATTTGAACAAGGAATAATTTAGTTTTTTGCATTATTGTAGTGAAACTAACAAAGACATTATAAAAGAGTCTTGGAAGACATACTCACCCGAGACCTTTACTTCCTGGACTCTTGCAAGAGTGCAGGGACTCTGCAAAGGCCTTTGTGTAGTCCACTCTTGGGTATTTCCTGGCTCCTGTGGAAGCTGATGGCCTCCTGGTGCTCACATGCCCCATGAGGTTTTCCAGAACCGGAGGAACAGGATATGTTCTGCCATTTTGCAGTACAACCGCCCCGCTCTGGAAAGGAGCCTACCTGCGCTCTCTACCGTTTCACTGAGAGTGCTCAGTGTCTATCCAGTGTGGGTTCATGAATCAGCCACACTGGATTTTATTGTTACAGCTGAAGGCCAGAGCCCGTCTGCCAGGAATGCACCCGTGTGAGCGCCATGACTTGGTGTGCTTTCACAGTGGCTAGAATCTTATTTCCATGAAGCAGGGGTTGTTTCATACAGTCAAAAATAAACATGATAATAATCAAGCTTCATTATAAAAATGGAAGAGCATGAGTTTGTTGGAAAAGTAAAAGCTTTTTTTTAATCCACATTTCAAGCAATTTGTATGCCTGAATACTCAAGTGGCAAGTTCTCATCTACATTTGTCTTTATCCAGAGGCCCCAGACTCAGGGTTCTGCAGTCAGACAGATCCCCATAGATGGTACAGTGACCTAGAGGGGGTCACAGTGAGTGGTGGGGCCTGGGCCCAACTGGGCAAAGATTTGTCACAACTTCCCTTTTCTGTCAGTGTAAAAATCAGGGTTCCGGGAGGAAACAGAACTCGACTTAGATGAGCCACTGGAAGAAGACTGGGGTGGAGGGACTGTTTTCAGGGAAGTGGGCAGAATGAGTGTAGATGCCGCCACAGCACTGACAGGAGCTGAGCAGAGACACCCAACTCCTCTTCTGCCTTCCACCCTCACCGAGGTGCTTCTGACTGGCTAAACCCACCAGAAGTCCAGCCTACTGGGAGCCCAGGTAACAGTAGTCCATAGGGGTTAGGCTGTAGGGGCAGAGAGGGGTACAGAACATGCCACGGTGGGGACAATTCCAACAGAGTGTGGCCAGTACAGTGGAGGGGGGTGTCCTTCCTCTGGGGCCCAGACCACACTGTTGACGTCCAAGGGCCAAGACCAGAATGTCTTGTTGAGTTGCTGGGGCTTGGGATGACTGCACATAGTTTGTATCCGTTTGTGTTTGTTGAGCATTTAAAACAAGCTGTTCCTTCCTGGGTAGTAGGCAGAACATGACAGATGCTGTCCAACTCTTCCAGAACTTGTGGCCCACATGCCGGTGTGGGTGTCCTCTGGAATCCAGAGGAGGGACATGAAGGGAGTGTCCCAGCCCGGCAGTGGCGAGGTCAGGCCTCTGGGAAGGGGGGAGGCCCCCTGCTGCTCACAAGCCCATGTCACCCTGGACAACACCTAGCTTACAGCTGAACTCAGGTCCCCATCCTGTACAAAATGAACACTACGCATACCCTCCTCCCAGGGTCACACTTCATTCCCAGGCAGTGGTCACCTTCTGTTCCACAGGTTCTCGGGTCTCTCCAGACACACCTACTGTGAGGAAAACCCTCCCATTAATGTCTTAAGACTCGTTACCATTCAGTGATTCGAGGCTCAGGTGAAGGAGGGGAGTAGTGTGTTAACCTCATCAGGACTGTGCCCACCAGACAGAGGCTAATAACCCGGCTCTGCTAATAACCCAGTTGCTGTGTGACATCAGCAAAATGACTTAACCCTTCTGTGCCTCAGCTTTCTCATCTGTACAGATGGGTGCAACGTTAGTAACCGCCTCATCAAGCTGTTGTAAGGAGTAAATTTTATGACGGGTGTAAGTTCCTAGTTCTAACCAGCAAAATGGACTAGTACTAAAGCCTTCAGCATTGGGCAGCTGTCAGAACTAAATTGGTGACCCCATGGACTGTAGCTGCCAGGCTCGCCTGACCATGGGGTTCTCCAGGCAAGGATACTGGAGTGGGTTGCCATGCCCCCTCCAGGGGATCTTCCTGACCCAGGGATTGAACCTTTACAGGCGGATTCCTTACCATCTGAGCCATCAAGAAAGCCCCAAACAGTTAATATATATACATAAAATATCTGGCGTGCAGGAAGCATTCGGTAAATGGGAGGTCTCATCTCTGTATACAGGCGTAGCCTCTAATCTAAACACTTTTGTTTTACGAGTGCATTTGTGATGTCTCGGTTTTGTAACAAAATCATGAACCCACAGTTCTGCTCGCGTTCCATAATTCTGAGGTAGCGGGGGCCTCCTAGGTGGACTGCTTCAGCTCTTCCTCTGGGGCAGGCTGGCAGTCATTCCCTCTCTTCCTTGCAGTCTGATAGCTCTTGAGATGATCCAACCGTTCGAACACGAAAGCAAAAGCAAAAAAAAAAAAAAAAAAAAGCTGACATACTCAGCAGGGAATCCTCAGAAACCAGAGGAGAGCGATTTTCACAGACAGAGGAGAGCCAGTCCTTTGGTGTTTCCTTGCTTTGCCCTGGAGCTTAGAAGGGGCTTCCCAGGGCTGGCCATCCAGCCATTGTGAACTCAAGGGCTTTGGGAATGAATGCAACTCTTTATTTTTGCCCCCTCCCCCTGCCATCCTTGCCCTGAGCACCAGGACCACTCGCCTGTAGGTCAAGGAGAGGCTCCACCCCTCTCCCAGGGACAAAGGGACCAGACTGGGGAGCCGCTTTTCCTAAATTCAAACATGACCCTCCTTATAAAGGGTAAGGAACATTTCTTTAAATGCTGTGGCTAAATATAGCAGGGGCTGGGTCAGCTAGAACATTTTTAGAAAGCACATTACAAATCAGGAATGTTTTGGAGAAATAAATAAACTTTCCCACATTTTTGGACTTTGTGTCGGCCCTGCGGGCTCCATCTTGAGAGCATGATGAGGGGAGGAGGCAGTGATGAATAATTCATGTTGGGCTCTTGCTGGTGCCCGGAGCACCCTGCAATGATGGCTCCTTCCCTTCCTTGGGCATGGGCTCTAGGGGGTGGGGTGGGCATGGGAGACACTGTTAGCCTAGGGACAGCCCAGTGTCTGAGTAAGGGCTACTCAGTGACATAAGGAAGATGGGATTCAGGAGAAATACATCAATTTCCAGTGTGTTTCATTTCTTGTCTCTGCTGTTTGTTCCAGGGGTTCATTGGCTTTCCATGTGGGGTGAGAGCAAACCCAGGGTGCGCGTGCTCACCCCTCTGATACAGGATGACCTCCCAGTGCTTGTGTCCTGCTCCCAAGGGCTCCCACTCCGCTGGCCTGTGATGGGACCAGATGGCATGTTTCTGAAGGCTCCTCAGGAGGGTCTGCTCTGCAGCCAGGACCGTGAGCCATGTATCGAGGTACCAAAGACCTCAGGCGCATCTCCAGGGGAGGAAGGAATCGTGCAAAGGAGTTGTTCACCTCTTACTCTTTCTTCTTATTTATCCACATTTGTACTCAATTTCCACTTGATCAAAATAGTCTCCCCATGTGATGGAGGACGAATCAAGGCCACTGGTTCCTAAAGTGCCTGTTCTCTTTCACACCATCTCTGCTGCCTAAGCTAGAGCCTCACCAGTATTGACCCATGCTCACCTTGGGGTAAAGGATGCACATATGTTAAGGGATTCCCACAAAGGAGTAAAAGCATTTCTGTTTTCCCACAATCAGGAACTTGTTTCAAGTGCCTTTGTCATCAGAATAGTTTGGTATTCTCCAGCCACCAAAGAGTTATTAAGTGCCAGGCCTGTGGCACACCTTAGCCATACATAAACAGCCCAGACCCGGGTCCTATCCTTAAGGGGCTTATATTCAGCTTGGAGACTAGCGAAGCATGTTGACAGGCATCATTGAGGGCCCTGTTGATATTTATGGTTACTCGAAATCTTTTAAACGCTTTCCAATTCCTGATAGATTCCCATTCTTTTTTTCTAATCTTTCAAATACTAAAAGAAAAGAAGGTGCCCCTTGTTCACCTGTGTGCTAGGCCAGGGCCCACCACCAGACATACAGGTGTGACCTTGGGAGCCAGGTGTGCCAGGAGGTGGGGTCGTGTACCTGCTTGCATGCTGTGGACCACGGGAGCGGTCCTGGGACCTGAAGCCGTGAGAACCACCCAGGATTTGAAGTTCTCGGGTTCTGCTGGAGGCGGCAGCTTCTGTGGTGGCCAGCTCTGTGGTCCTGGCAGCTTGGGATCCACGGCTGTAGCCTTTGCAAAGATCCTGTGAGTGGCTTGCAAATTCTTCCTGTATAATTGAAGGAGCATTTGCAGTAAAAACTTAAGCCAACAAAAGAGTGATAAGATCTCTGAGGGCTAGTCATCACTGCAGTGTTTGCAGAGCACTCAGTCTCTGTTGGGGTCTAAGGACTCTGTGTGTATTGTCACTCGTTTACTCTTCCTGGGTCCATGAGCCAGGGACGGTAGTTTCCCCTCCTTTACAGGAGGGGTAGCAGGTTCAGAGAGCTTAGTCGCTTCCCAGGGTCCTGTGACCCATGCGTGGCAGAGCTGGGTTTGGGTCCAGGCTCTCCGGCTCTGCAGCACCCTCCTTCATTGTCAGGCTCCGGCCTGAGGTCTTGTGTACATTGAGGTGAACTTGGGAGCTGGGCTGGCACTGTGTCCATTTTATTACTGATATTTTACCAGTACCCACCTCCACCCCAGGTTGCAAAGCAGATCCTTGACAAAGCACCACACCCAGGCAAGTATTCTTGCCTTGAAAGCTCGTAGCCACTCTTCCGTATCACCCGACCAAGCGTGAAAGCAGGGAGCCTACAGGGCGAACACCTCACCTCCTGAAGTGGAAGAGACAGGCAGGGAACACACCCCCTAGCAGACAGCATTGTCCACGAGGCCTTCAGTGGGGTCTGCACATCAGAACCTCCCAGCAAGCTTGACAAAATGTGCTGCCCAGACCCCTCTACCAGAGACGCTGGGGGTTCTAATGCAGAATCTTCACCTGGTCCTGCACTGGTCGAGCAGGCTGTTTCTCACCAGGGCAGTCTTACCCCTGGGGCAGTTGGCAGTGTCTGGAGGCATTTTAGGTTGTTATAACCAGGGGAGGGGTGCTAGCAGCATCTAGGGGGTTGAGGCCAGACATGCCGTGAACATCCTACAGAGCACAGGACAGCCCTTCACAATGGAGAATTATCTGACTCTACAGCCCTGAGGTTTGAGAAACTCCAGATAGTCCCTCTGTGCGATCTTCACACCCGAAGAACAGAGGTAGTGGCATAGGCCACATTTCTATCTCCTTCCCATCTCTCTGGGATTTTCAAGCTAAAGGGCCATAGAAAGCCTCTTGCTCAGGGATGCGTTTTTGGATCTTCTAGCCCAGTGAGCTGAAGAAGAGTTATTTGACAATTTTTAGGAGCCACCTTAAAAAAGAAAAAGTGAAAAGAAACAAGTAAAGTTCATTTCAGGGGTCTATTTTATTTAACCCCACCTATCCAAGGCACTGGGCTTCCCCGGTGGCTCAGATGGTAAAGAATCTGCCAGCAACGACAGGAGACCCGGATTCAATCCCACTTCAGCATGTGGTTTAATGTTAGAATTACTGACGTGCTTTACATCTTTTTGGCACCAAGTCTTGGAAGTCCACTGTGTGTCTTGTGCTAGCCACACATCTTAGTTTAGACGAGCCGCATTTCACGCACTCCGCCTCAGCCTGCCGGACGCACAGCTTGATTCTCTTCGCTTGCCCTTTCACACACTTTTAGAGGATTCTGCAGCTCTTTAGAGTACTTATCCCAACTGCAATTAAGTAATTATTTGCCCAGTAATGAGTTTTGCATCTGTCCCTCCCCACGATGCAATGCGCTCTTGAGGGCAAAGGTCACATCATTCTCTGTTGTGCCCCTTTTTTCCTATCATGTCCAGCCTAGAGTCTGCTACTTAGCAGGCATCCAAAAATGTTTGTTAGAGGATTGCATTTCTCCATGCCTGGCTCTCCTGCCGGCGTGAATGTCCCCCGGCTTGTGATCCAATGCTTGGTGCAGAGCAGACAGTGAATGTCTGTAGGACAGTCCCGGGAGAGCGCTTGTCTGCCTCCTGGTGCTTTTCTCCACACAAGGCTGTTCTCCACCCCTTTACTTGCTCAGCCCAGGGCGGGCGGGTGGTAGGGCTCACGTGATGGGTAAACCTGGGCAGACCTAGACAGGCATCCAGGGTCTCAGTCTGGCTCTTTTTCCCTGGGAGTGAGCTGCCTTCTATTTTGCTCTCAAGGATCTACCCACTGCCCCCAGTCCATGGGGTGGGGGCTGTGAGAATCCAGAGCGGCCGCTGACTAGTGGGCGAATCTGCTGCTTGCCGTGGGTACAAGCCCCTGTCTCCAGCTGAGCTTTCAAAATACATATTTTTGATGTCTCCCTGCCCAATCATGTCATTTCCCAAAGGGTTCGGGGTTCAGGCAAGCTCCTAGTTTCACTGGTGAGGACCGCTCCAAGAACCAGGGAGGAGAAGGCAGAGTTACACAGTGGGGGATTGCATGGGGGCCCCCAGCTCCCAGTCTGGAGTGCGGAAGGGGGGTTAGGCAGCAGCTCATGAGAAAAAGGCATGTCTGGACTCTGGAAGCACCTCTGCAGGCAGAGACCTCCCCGAAGAATCAAAGGGGAGGGCGATCTTCACAGCGCAGTGGACGAGACCCAGGGGTTCCGTATTTAATCTCCTCGACTTTCCAGAGGGGCAGGGAGAAGGTTCAGACTGCAGGCGCGACCTCTGGATTTATGGGTTTGCGAGTGAGCTGTATCCCAGTCCCCTCTGGCGAGAGGATGCTCCTTGGAAGCTGTAGTTGAGGGGGCGGGGGCGGGATGGCTGGGATCAAGGAGGCGGGGTGGCAGCTGGGGACTGTGAGAAACAGGAAAAGTCCTTCGAGCTCCATTAAGAGCAAGCGGTTGTCTTTCCCAGCAACAGAAATTCTCCATGGGCCCCATAATTCATACCACAGAGTTGAGCCTGAAATCAGCTCCGAGAAGCTGCACTTGGTATGACAGCATCATTAGGATGTGTTGTGTGGTTGCATGTGTGTGTGCGTGTGTGTGTGTGTGTCAAAGCTGGGAGGCAGAAAGAGGCCTGTGGGAGAGCCAAGATGCTCCGTCCCTGACTCTCCATCCCCAGATCCCATCCCCACCAGCACCCAGCATAGTTCCGTGAGGGTCATCAGGATCCCCTCAGTGTCTCCCAGTGCTTCCCAGGACTTTGTTTTCACTAGCAAAGCAATATATAATAATAGTTGTTAAAATAATTGTATTTCTGTTTTTACATCTGTAAAGATTAAGTTAAACAGTATGAAGCCCATTAAAGTATTTCATGACACGCTGCTGTGAACTGCCCTTCATTCCCACTGCTACTATTATTCCAGAGTAAACTTCAGAGATCGGGCGGCTGCCATGGAGGGTTATTTATAGCGGCTCATTCATCAATAAAAAAACTTCAAAAGGAATCTGTTACTCTTCTATTGGGAAGCCAAAGAAAACTCACATAAAGACAGCCCTGTTAAGAGACAAAGCAGAGGCGACCGCAGGACGGTTTGTGAAGTGAAATCCTGATTTCTAACAAATACCATGTCGCAGAGAGAGATTGCTGGCAACGTGAATCCATTTAAGCAACTGGGTTCCCATTGGATAGTTAGAATAAGCTGTTAAACAGTTTTATTTACGTTGGCTTCAAAGGGCCCGAGTCTCCACTTTGGGTTTTAAAAGTGTAGTAGGTTTGTGATCTTGACACAGCAAAAGCAAGCTCTTTTTCATCTGAAGCAAGCCCAGGGCCAGGCTCATCCCTGAGCCTTTGAGGTATGGTTTGATCTACAGTTTTCTTGGCACTTGGTGTGAAACTGGATGGAGGATTAGAGTCTCCCACGGCAGGTGGACCATTTACTGGGCACTTGCTGTGTTCTTGGTACTGCCCCATAGAAGCAGGTGTTACTGGCTCTGTTTTACAGATGGGAAAACCATGGTGGGGGGAGGTTAAGTCCATACCCATCAGGTGTCCCATCTGTAGGACCCCGTCTTTGGTGGCATCTTAGAGTTGTTGTGACTTGGTTGGTATTGGACTTTGAAGCGTGACAAGATGCAGCCATTTGTGTGTTCACAGGCAGAACAACCAGGAAGGCCAACCTCAGAGTGTCAGTGGAGACAGACATAGGGAACCCTGGCATGTCGTTGCATTTCTGTGCCTAGACCCTAGACAGGTTCTGGGAGGCACAAGGCTGGGCTATGGAAAGGAAACTGTTGCCTGTGAAGGACTGTTGTGGAGACACCTTCTCTTCCTGGAGGCGGAGGCTGGAGGGTGGGGGACAACATAGGCCTGAGCCTCCATAATTATTGGGCAATTAGCTGTGCTGGGAACTCTGCCCAGCAAGAGAAGCACAGGCCTTCTGTCATTTATTTTTCCCAGTCTTGTGATGTAAATACCAATGACAGGTCCGTCTTTCAGATGAGGGGACTGAGACTCAGTGAACAAATCTTCTTGGGGTTACCCAGCAGGGAGGGGGATGGCGGACTGGGCTTGGACTCTGCACTGAAGGTGGCGGGGTGTCTCTCCTTCACCCCTCGGCCTCTCCTTGGCTAAGGAGAGTGGATGGCTTTGGATTCAGACAGGCTCATGGTGACAGGTCACGAAGCTGGTTCATGGCACAGAGCTGGCCGAGGGAGCCGAGCCCAGGCTGAACACCCAGCCCATGCCCCTCAGAGTGGTGGCGGCTTTGGGGTGCGGGCGGCCCGGGAACTGGCCCTATCTGGACTGGAAATCTGGCTGTGCTGCTCATTAGCAAGTTACTCAGCCTCGTGGAGCCTCGGATTTCTCATCCCTCAAGTGGGGGTGATGACATCAAGGCGGTGGTGAGGATGGAGTGGGGTGAGGTCATTTATCTGCAGCGACTGGCACAGCGTCACCATCAGCGCCGTGGGCATGCATGGCGGGTCCCTGGGCCGGACCGCCACCGACAGCCTCACATGGAGAAACTCATGCCATCCTTCCAGCTGCGCTAGGATGGGAGTGATTAGCATCCTCGTTTTATAGGCAAGCCAGCTGGGCCACAGGGTCCCCGGCAGCTTGCTCAGCACCGCACGGCTCTGTGTGGTGGAGCTGGGCGCAGGCCGGCCCTGCTTCCGTCCTCTCACTGCTCTTCCCATCCGCCTCTTTGGCAGGTCCTCTGTGGACAGGGTGGACAGGGTGCACCCCGTAGACAGCATGACACACAAGATGAGAACTGGGGCTCATTCTGGGAGCAGGAGACCACCGACGGATCTGTTTCTGTGCCTCTCCCGAGACGCCATCCTCGAGGATGCTCATTGTCAGTCGTGCTCCAGAATCGTTCCTGGTTGTGCAACATGTGCTCTGAGATGCAGCCTGAATGTGACCTGGGGATCCGGAAGCTCAGCTCCCACTCCTGGCGTCACTGCTGTGTGTCTCGACAGGTGACCCCGGGGGCCCTATGCCCTCAGCACTGTCTCCTCACCTGTAATAGAAGGAGTTCCCTAGGGCTGGTTGAGGGCTGCTCTGCTGTCACGTACCTGGGGTCTGCCTCTGAGCTCAGAGGGATCCCCCACGTATACGCTTGGCCATGTATAGGCCTCCCTCTGGAGGGACCCTCTTACAGAACACGCTCTGGGTTTTCGTCCCAAGCCTGCGGCAGGCCCATCTCAGCACAGAGCCGAGATTGCACTACTTTCTTTAGCTGAGAGCCATCTGGGTTCCCCCAAAGGGGGCTTCGGCAGTGGTGGGGAGGGAGACTTGGAGGGCATCTCTAATCGGAGGTGGGGACCTGAACTGGCAACCTGCTCCAGCGTCCTTGTCTGGAAATTCTCTGGACAGAGGAGCCTGGTGAGCTGCAGTTCATGGAGTCACAAAGATTCGGACACAACCGAGCACACACACCTGAACAGAAGGGAAATGCTGCCCTTTGCAATTTCTCTTCATTTCCTGTCATTCAGTTATCAAGAAGAGCGGGTGGCTACATGGACCAGAATCCCTTTATGGAGCCGTCTGCTGGAGCTCTCTGCTCACAGAGCTCTGGTGTGTGGAGGGGAGGCCTTTGCTCACCGGGGGAGGGGACGCTAACAGCGGCACTGCGTGGTGTCCCCAACTTGTGCAGCGGGTCCTTCTCGAGACCCGCTATTATCGCAGGATGAATTCAGCTGCATGTTGGGTTTGCCAACCATCTCGCACTGTTTTTTAAATGCTTGGGGTCTGATAAAACCGAAAAAGATATTTGCCAAGCTCCAATCCCCTTCATTTTTTAAACCCATGTGGATTTTAAGGGGAATTTAATCCATATGTTTCTGATTCATTTGCTCTTAACTCATCAAAACCTTGTTTCGAAAAAGCTATTTGATGTCCAGGGAACTTTTGGAGTTGGGTTTTAAATCTTTTAAAGTCCTCCCTTCCTGGCTTCGAAATGAGATGTTGCCGTTTGCCAAGCATAAATGAGTTCCCTAGCTGAAAAAAGTTCATGTTTGGTTCATAATTAGAGAACTGTGAATTCTCAGTGGGCTGTGAAATGGGCAAAACCTGTCCCCTTTTAAGACCCGTCAGGACCCCCTTCCCCAAATCCAGGACCAGCCGCCCACCCCCCCCCCCCCCCCCCACTGTGTCCAGTAGCTGTGCTGTTGGCTGGGTGATGGACAAGAATGATGCATCTTTTTACTTCAGCACCTGGAAGATGGTTTTGAGGACTGGGCTCCACACATTTAGGAGAATGGAACTTAGGAGGGGCTTCCAACATGCTTGTAAAGTCTGATTTATTTTAAACTCTTTATCATATAACCTTTAAAACAGATAGAAGAGTAGAGAATGTCCTCATGTCCTACTCACCAGACTTCAGCAGTTATCAGTTCCATATCAACTTTGCCTCTGAGATGAAGGCTGGATTTTCTACCATTTCATTCTTCTAGATTTCTGTCCATAGCTCTAAAACATGAGGAAAGACTCTTTAAAGGTCCACAATACCCTGATTACAAATTGGCAATAAATTCCTCAATGTCATAAAAATCCTGAGTCATTTCCCCCCATTTTCTCATAATTTTAACAAACTGGGTTCTTTGAATCAGGATCTAAACGAAGCTATACATTGGGTGACTCTTAGTCCTTTCTTTTTTTTCTTTCAGCAATTTGTTTGTTAAAGAAATGTCATTTATCATGTGGGATTTCCCAGATTTTGGATTTTTATGATTAGATTCTTATAGTTTACAAGTTTCTCTTCCCCTAAAAAATGCAATTTCTTAGGGTTTATGTATCTTCTTAAAAAGTTCATAGAGTCAATTCTAGTACAACAATTTATTTTACATTTTGATATGCTTAATATTTCCTTTTTTGTACCTTAAAATATCCCCTGTGGCCCTAAATTTAACTCCATTCTCTGAGTATTAATTCCCCCTCCCATCTTTCTCTTCCTCCCCCCACCCCACACACGCTTTTTTGCTTACTTGGCACCACAGTTACAAGATATCAAATGCTGCAGTGGCAGGACCTTGTTCCATCATGTACTAAGACCCAGAAGGAATGAGGGGGCAGGAAAAAGCAGAGATATTCTGAAAATGAACACACAACCATAATAAACATGCTTTCCCATATTTGATTTTGAGTGTTACATATCATGAGTCACCTAGTGAGAAAGTGAGAAATGTCCCTTCCCATTCTCCTCCACTCCATCCAAAGGCATCAAGGTCGGGCTGTCTTTCACTTCCTCTAACACCCGCGGATCTTCTTCTGTAAGGAAAGCAGACGAAAGCCTGGGTGTGGAGGTGGAGCCATGGGCAGGTAACATTGTCTAGCTTGGGCTGAGTAACACTGTTTTCCCTTTCTTGTATCTGCTTTTGGTTACAATCTACATATCAAAGAGGTACTGATAGTCCATTGTCAGCAATCCTGCAAAGATCACTTTTAAAAATTATTAAAGTAAAAACCAGAGTCAACCTAAAGGAAAATATTAATGAGATCATGGAGCAGTGGTCTGTGCTTTGGTAAGCCTCACACTTCCCTGCTGGCTGATGCTTTGGCAAGCAGGGGAGGAGGGAGGAGACTGGGGGAGGCAGCAAGAAAGTCTGGGTCCTTTCCCTCCTCTTCGTAATCTAAGCAGTGAGTGCAGGCAGGCACTTCACCTCCTTGAAGTCTGTCTCCCCTGTTGAGTGGGACATAATCCCTGCCCTGAACCCGCTCCTCATCTCTCAGGGTTTTGATGGAGGAGCAAAGAGATGAGGACTGTGATGCCTTGTAAACAATAATTATTACGCATAATCTAATTGTCTCTTTTGCAGCCCTCCACACACCATTTCTTCCCTCTGAGTCTTCTCCTTCTTCAACAGTCTTTACCCTTCTTGATGCCCCCACTAACTCATCATCCTTCTGTAGCTATAACAGGAGGTAACAGCAGGTGCTTGGGGAGAGACTAAAAGGAAAACCACAAATCCTTGTTGGAGGGACCAGGAAAAACTGGGGCTGGCAACCCGGGATTCCTCCAGGGGTTGCAGGTGGATCGGGCTCCACCTCTGGGCCACAGTGATTGGGCCCAGCCTCAGACACGTGATTCCTGTTGGGCCAATCAGAGTCCACCACAGGGTTCCAATCTCTGGCGCTGAGAGGGAAGTGCTGTTCTCTTGAGAAGCATGGGAGCCTGGAGATGCCTGTGGCTGTGGTTCCTGCCTTCGGTGGGTGGAGGGAGCTGACCAAAAGTCACCCAGGGAGAAGTTTCTCCCTTTCCAGTTCTCTCCCACACCATCTGATTGTATCAAGGAGGACGGTGTCAGTTTGGTGGTTTCTTTTTTCTTGGATGGAGAAGGGAATGGCGGCTCACTCCGATATTCCTGCCTGGAGAATCCCAAGGACAGAGGAGCCTGGTGGCTTCAGTCCACGGGGTCACAAAGAATCGGACACGACTGCGTGACTAACACACACTTTTTCTTGGAAGAAAAAAGAGAAGATGGGGGGTGGGGCGGGCAGAGAACAGTACTTGAGTCTCTGAGGCTCCCCCTGCTCAAGACATCTGATTAGAGGAGCTGGTCAATTCTTAAGCCAATTTACTTAAGCCAGGGTGTGCTGTGTTTCTGTCATCTTCAAACAAGAGTCCTAATGAAATACATCTGTTAAAATTACATTTAAAAGCATGTATTGGATGGTGACTGCAGCCATGAAATTAAAAGACGTTTGCTCATTGGAAGAAAAGCTATGACAAACCTAGACAGCGTATTAAAAAGTAGAGACCTCACTTTGCTAACAAAGGTCTGTATAGTCAAAGCTATTTTTCCAGTAGTCATTATGGATGTGAGTGAAAGTGAAAGTCGCTCAGTCGTGTCAGACTCTTTGTGACCTTATGGACTATATAGTCCATGGAATTCTCCAGGTCAGAAAACTGGAGCGGGTAGCCGTTCCCTTCTCCTGGGGACCTTCCCAACCCAGGGATGAAACCCAGGTCTCCCGCATTGCAAGCAGATTCTTTACCAGCTGAGCCACAAGAGAAGTCCATATGGATGTGAGTTGGACCATAAAGAAGGCTAAGCACCAAAGAATTGTTGCTTTCGAACCACGATGCTAGAGAAGCCTCTTGAGAGTCCTATGGACAGCAAGGAGATCAAACCAGTCAATCCTAAAGGAAATCAACCCTGAATATTCATTGGAAGGATTGATGCTGAAGCTGAAGCTCCTGTACTTTGGCCACCTGATGAAAAGAGTTGACTTATTGGAAAAGACCCTGATGCTGGGAAAGACTGAAGGCAGGAGAAGGAGGTGGCAGAGGATGAAATGGCTGGATAGCATCACTGACTCAATGATATAAATTTGAGCAAACTCCGGGAGATGGTGAAGGACAGAGAAGCCTGGCGTGCTGCAGTCCATGGGGTCGCAAAGAGTCAGACACGACTTAATGACTGAAGAACAACAACAACATACATAGGTATATAGGTACAACATCCATAATATTTTAGACATGTGGACACTCTCTGGGTCACCTCTGGGGTTATGATTTGGAATATTTTCATCATCAGAAAGTTCCCTTGTGCCCTTTCCCAGTCAGTACTCCCCCACCCTAGAAGTAACTGATCCTTTGACTTCTGTCATCATCGGTTAGCTTTATCTGTTCTCGATTTTTGTATAGATGGACCTACACAGCGCGTGCTCATGTCTGCCTTTTTTCCCTTGTGTTATGATGGAAGCTCACCCACGTGGTCGTGTGTGGCAGTGGCTGGTCTGTCTTCACTACCAAGTAATATTCTCCTAGGTGAAGAAACCATGACCTCTTCATTCTGTGCTGGCAGGAGCCTGAGCTGTTGGCAGTTTCTGACTATTGGGAGTACTGCTGCTATGAGTGGGCTTGCACATGCCTTCTTATAGAACAGAATCCTCCATTCGACTGGGGACACTCCAGAAAAGGAACTGCTGCTTATGGGTTGTGTGTCCTTTGAGGTTCGTCCTGCTGGACAGTATCCCAGTGAGACAGAACTCTTGTTCCTCCGTGTCTTGCTCTTTTTCAGAGGGGCTGCGTTTACACTTGCTTCCTCCTCTTCCTTTCCCAATACATGGCGAGCCCCTGGTATGCAACAGGTATTCAGCTAATTCAGCTCATTTTTGGAGAATGAATACTGATCAATCCCGGTTCCCATTACCCTGCCATCACCGTCACCGCCAGCGCCCTGATCCCCATCACAAGGGACATTCAAGCACTGCCCATCATGAACCTGATCTCTAATCTCCACGGAGCCCTGAAGGGTTGGCAGATGATGAAGCTGAGGCCCAGCGAGCTATTCACTCTGTCCCAAGGTTCCTAAGTGGGGGTGGGAGGCAGGTCTGTCCAAGGCCTGTGGGCTGTCACCACACTGTCTCCTCTGAACACCTCCTCCACCTCTGGTACCCCTGCAGCCCATCTCCCAGATGGCTCCCGTGCTTGTCTGTTCCCGTGGAATGGTTTTCAGGGCCCAGAGAATTTCTAGACAGCTCGGCTTCCCCCGGGATGTCTCTAGGGGCTACGGTCTGTTTATAAATGCCCCCTGGGCCTTTTCCTTTACTGGCCTTTATTGACAAATAAATGGCTGACTCACAAGAGTAAAAATATACTTCTGGTTTAGAGTTGTATAGAGTTATTAAAAGTTTGTTGTGTCTACTCAGATGGTACAGCCACTGCCTGAAGACAAGGCAGCTGATCTGACTGTAGGACAGACACAGATAAACGTTCCCTCTCCTGACTCAGTCACGGCCATATGTTGTCGGTCACAGTGGCAAGGCCCTTGAGGTCCCAGGGTCAGGCCCCGCTGGAGTTTGGGTGGAGTGGCAGAGTGCTGGGTCTGGAGCTGGGGACCTGGGTCGATGCCACAGCTCTGTCATTTCCCAGCTGTGTGACCCTGGCTGAGTTCCCTCCACCCCAGTTGGAAAGTGGGAATCACACAGTTTGCCTCCGGGGTTGGTAGGAGGAGTGAGCAGTTTCAAACAAGTTGCCAGAGTAACCGTTAGAGGTGCGAAGGGTGGGCCTTATATGAGCTGGGAGAGGAGGGCTGTAGCCAGGAACGCCCTCAGGCAGGGCTTGGGAGCTTGCCCTGGGAAGCTGTTGTGCATTTAGGCAGGGTGAGGGCTCAAGGGCAGGACGCAGGCGGCCTCTGCTGCTGTAGATGTGGCCCCTGGCCTGCCAGAAAGCTGCTCAACCCCAGAGGCTGGAGAAGAGCCCTGCTTAGTTCAGACACCCCACAGTCAGGTGCCCTCCTGCCACAAACTTCCACGGTGCTTCAGCTCCCTCAGTGGGCAAGCAGCTGATGCTTTGAAAGAGAGGCAGAATTTACCACGCAAGTGAAGTGAAAGTCCCTCAGTTGTATCCAACTCTTTGTGATCCCATGGACTACACAGTCCACGGAATTCTCCAGGCTAGGATAATAGAATACTGGAGTGGGTGGCCGTTCCCTTCTCCAGAGGTCTCCCCAACCCAGAGATCGAACTCAGGTCTCCCTCATTCTTTATGAGCTGAGCCACCAGGGAAGCCCTACTATGCAAGGAAAATGATAAATACTGAAGACAGGAAAAGATCGCAGATACAGTTATCCACAAGCTGGCAAATATGGGCCAACTGCTCAGGCCTTTCCACCCAGCCTGCTCCTCCCCAGCCTCTGGGCCTCCACTGGGCTCTGCAGGCTCCAAGTTGGCACAGGCAAGCTCTCCTCTCCGCCCCCCAGCCCTGGTTCCCAGAAGCTCACCCACCGGGCTGCATTCAAGCGATGGGCTTTGGCAACTGTGGTGAGACGGCATCTACATTTCCGAGACGGAAAAGGCTAAAATGATATGTTTTGGCCCCGTCTCTAACCTTTGGAAGGGTGCCCAGCTTCCGACAGTCTCTGACGCTGTTTTGGGGGAGGAAACCTTAAGTTGAGGAAAAACATATTGCTTTCCTTCAAAGCTGTTGTTTGCTCTTTTTGAAACTCTCGTTGCAGGGGCCACAGACGCTGTGTCCCATCGTGTGCCTCACCATCACACAGGGGGGCATCCCTTGGACTCCCAGGTGGTCAGAGCCTGGATATTATTTTCCAGAAAGGCTTAAGGAGGAAAAAGTCTTCTAAGATATAATTACTCCTCTGCCCCAAACACTCACGTTTCCTTCCAAGAAATTGTGCTCCCACCGAGATTGGAAAAAAAAAATCACCCAGTAAAGTCCTCTTATCAGGAAGGGATTTATCCCTCAGTGACCAACCCAGAGAAAACAGACATGCCCTGTGGTTCACAGGACGAACCCTGGCTTCCATCTCTTGGCTCTTACAGACGTTGTCATCAGCGCCCCCTTTAAAGTCCTACCAAGAATCTATGCATCTGAATCAGATGCAAAATATATGGCTTAACTTGGGAATGGAAGTGTGAAAGTGTTAGTTGAGTGGTGTCTGACTCTTTTCGACCCCATGGACTGTAGCCCATCAGGCTCCTCTGTCCATGGAATTCTCCAGGCAAGAATACTGGAGTGGGTTGCCATTCCCTCCTCCAGGAGATCTTCCCTACCCAGGGATGGAACCCATGTCTCCTGTGTTGGCAGGCGGGTTCTTTACCACTGAGCCACCTGGGAATAATAATAATGAAAAGAAACCAAGCACCGTGTTATTTAGAAGGCAGGTGGTTGAATCCATTGAAAAATCAATTCTAATAGGTTATTTACAGAAATAACTACTTATTTGTTTTTCTTTTATCATTCTTAATGGTTCTTTGTTTGTTTGTGTGGGTTTTTAATGACTTAAAATAGTTTCCTGGACTAGTGTCGTACTTGACATGAAAATAAACATTTTTGATTTGGACTAGATGACTCAAATGAAGGGAGGGAAGGGACACTTGGCCTCATTGGGCCCTTGGATAGTCTTGAGTCACTATCTGAATCTGGGTTTCAGTTTCTGCATTTGTAACACAAGTGATTTGGGGACTTTTCTGGTGGCCCAGTGGTTAAGAATCCGCCTTGCAACGCGGGGCACCTTGGTTTGATCCCTGGTCAGGGAACTAAGATCCCACAGCCATTTGGAGCCCAGACGCCTTAGAAGTCAATGCAGACAGGCAGCTTCCATCAGTTCTAGAATAAACATTTAGCCAAGATGCAATACTACTTCAAATCTCAAAAGATGTGAGAGTGACCCGAAACCCAGGATGTGGGCATGGAGTCTACCTGGCAGAAAGGCGCCATTCCTCTCGCAGGGACCCACCTCAGCTGCAGACCAGCCGTTTCAGCTCAGGTATCGTAGTGGCTCTGGGTAGGAAGGGCCTTTCTTGGGGTCCTCTGTCGCTGGAACGACAAGGTAGTTTGGGAAGATTTTGGTCATTTGGAGGTTGAGGTCATGGGTGGAAGCAGATCGTGGGAGTCAGGGCTCTGTCCAGGCAGGTTGGGGGACAGGCCTGGGGGAGGGGTCAGCGATGGGCCAGAGTCAGGCTGAGCTCAGGCCATTTGTGGTGGGGAACCAGTGGTATCGTCAGCCTGCTTTGCACGCCAGGCACAGAGACAGGGGCAGTTGGAGGTGGAGACATGGGGAGAGACACTGGGACACACACTGACACGTGAAGAGGAAATGCCAGATGCAGACTCGGAGCGCCTGCATGTCGTCAGTCTAACCAGGAGGCCAGTAAATGGTAAGACGCTTGCTGCCTTCAAGGTGGAGGAGTAGGGGAGGAGCTGAGTAACTCTCCTGTGTACACAGGATGGGGGGCTGAGGTCCGGGGGCTTTCCTGCAAGCCCCCTGTGGGATGGAGGCCAGTGCTCCCCACGGACAAGGCAGAGCTCTCCCTAACCCCGCCACACACAGCCCTCCTCTCCTCACTCCCGCTCTGCATGGCCGCACCTCCCAGCTCACTGCCCTGACCGGAGATGCACCTGTTCTCAGGCTCCCCGACATAGGCCGTCCAGGAGAACGTTCTGCTATTACGGAAGCTTTTAGAACCTCACTGTCCCTGGTGGTGGGCACGTGTGGCTCCTAAGAGCATTGACGCGGGGCTGGAGTAACTGAGGAGCTGAATCTTCAATGTCATTGGGTTTCAATGACTTAAATGTAAACAGCCACACGTGGCTGGTGTGGGGGTCGGGGGATGGGGTGTCTGTGCTGCACGGTGGGACCTTTGCCCACAAGCCCCTGCCTTGTTCATCTATTTCTCTGAACCGAAGGGAGTGACTGGAAAATAACAAACCTGCATTGCACGAAGGTCTTGTTTTGTTTCTCTCTCCCCTGCTATTTTTTTTTGGGTCTTGGGAGATCCAAGAAGTAAGTGGAAGCCTCTCTCCTCAGCATATAGACATACAATTCATGAAGGAGCTCAACTGGCCAGGCCTGACCATGGGTCTACTCTCTGTGGAGAACCATTTTCACACCTTAAAAATGAGTAATTCTTCAAAATAATCAAATATCCAATTATTGCTCAAACCATCCCAATTGCCATATATACATATACATACATATATGACCCATATTATCTGTTATCCCCATCTAGTTACCCTATTATCTACCCATCATTTTTCTATCTATCCATTATCTATCTACTGTCTATCATCCATCCATCTGTCCATCCATCATGCACCTCTGTCTCTGTGATCTGTTTATCCATCATCTATCTGCTTCCATGCATCTGAGTCAGGGTGCATGAGGGCCCACACATGCACTTGACACGTGGATTCTCTCTCTTCCCTGCATGGCCGATTCTCTCATCACCTGATCAGTGACACAGATAGAATCGGGGGCCTCCCTCCAGGCCCAGTACTGCTTCCTACACGAGCTCACCTGGAAAGTGATGACTTCTCAGCCCCCAGCTGCATCTGGCCAGCTCCCCAGATGACGGATGTCAGGTCCGCCCTCCTATCTCCCCATCGGTCACCGAGGATGTGCTCGCTGAGTGTGGAGTGTGGAGCTGGCAGCTGCACAATCTGATATGGCTCCGTCTCGGGCAGATTTCAGCACTCTGTCATCCTCCCAGCACTGGCGCCAATGCGCGGCCCAGCCCACTGCCAAACGGAGCTGTCAGACCCCATGGTGGAGTCTCGCATGCTCGGACACGGCCAGGCCATGTCTAGACAATCCCCAGCACCCGAGCAAACACCCTGGGTCTGGTCAGACTGGATTGAGCCTGGCTTCCCAGAGGCCCACAGCTGTCAGGGTTCTGACAACCCTGGGTGCTGTTTTCAGGGCCCATGGCTCCAGAAGTCGGCCCTTTCCTGCTGAGTCTGGAAGCCTGGGGGTGGTGCTGTCACAGCTGAAACATGGATTTCCGTTGGCAGCATTCGGGTGTTATCTGAAATGTTGAAAATCGTTTTCTTTTTAATTTCTCCATTTTTCAACCTGACCCCCCAGTCATTCTCATTTCTTAACACTTATCTCATTCAAGCTGGTACAATAAAAATAACATTTATCATGCACACATAATGCCTCTTTTCATCCTCACAATGATCTTAGAAGGATCCTTATCATTCCTGTTTTACGCAGATGAAGAAAGGAGCCCAGAGAGTTTAAGTCACTTGCGCCAAGGCCACACAGCAGGGATTGGGCTTCAGCCTACATCTTTTCCAAGATTCCAAAGGTTGGAAGCAACTGATTGTCCAACAGACCTGTTTCTTCCTGGATGGCAAGGCCCTGTGATACCAGGGTCATGAGAAGGGCAGAGCCGGGGGCAGAGTCTGGTAGGACCTCCAAGGATGCTATGGGGACAAGGACTGTCTTCCACGAGGCCCATGGGCCCAGTCCCAGAGTGGTCCTCCTGTTTCACTGATTCCTCTCTCTCTCTCCCTCTCCAGAATGAACTCCAGCTACTGTAACAACAGCACTTTTTCAGGATGCTTCCTCATGCATGGCAGTCCAGGTGAATAAAAGCTGGGGGTCACTTGCCCACCAGACCACCTGGCCAAGTCTGAGTCCCATTCAAGGCCCCCAGGACACAACACCATCCCTATGTTACAGATACAAAAACTGAGGTTCGGAGAACAAAGGAATTCATCCCCGGCCCCACAGCTGTGGGGTTCAGAGCCAGGTGTTTGCGGCCCTTGACCCAAGCACATTAGGATCAGGGGCAGAGCTTTGGGAAAATATGGGATGCTTCTGGGTCCCGGAAACTCACATTCAATTCATGTGGGCTGGGTCCAAAGCTCCTCAGGTGATGACTGTGTTCAACCAGGGTATAAAACTTGATGTTCCAAGTAGGGTCCCCGGATAAGCAGTACCACCCAGGAGCTTATAAAATGCAGAGTCTCAGGCTCCACCCAGACCCCGTTGTTTTGAAAACAGTATTTTTTCCTATCACCTTGGGCACTGGAATCCCACTTAGCCACAGTCAGTGCTCCTTCCCACCTACTGCACCCCCAGTTCTGACTAAGTTGGCTGCAACCTGTGCACCAGGGTGGTAAAACCCTGCAGGCAGCTCCAAGGAGCTGAGAAGTATAGTTCAGAATCTCTGCTGAGTTAGACTTCTGAGCACAAGGTGGTTCTTAGTGTATCTCTTTGAGTGAAGGACTCCTTCAGTGTAAATAACATTTGTATTTATTGATGAGCAAATGAAAAAAGTCACAACAAAAAGGTGACTCTCCCTTCTCAGGGCTGTTGTCCTGAACTTGGTTTCATTAGCTACAGGACGTTCCTATATACCCTCTCCTCCTGGTCACCTTGACAAGAACAAGGGCTTGACCATGAGATTCAAATTTAGTGAAATGAGAGTTTATCAGTAAGAAAATGTTAACTTCGGGGAACATGCTTTATACCTCAGCCTGGCATAGCCAGAACCATGTTCTTGCTACCCCCAATATGGTCTGCTGCAAATGGTATCAGCCCATTCTTTTTCATGGCTAAGTAATATTCCATTATATATGCTACATCTTCTATATCTATTCTTCTGCCAATGGATATTTAGGTCGCTCCCAGTCTTGGCTATTGTGAATAGTGCTGCTGTGAACACAGGAGTGTATGTATCTTTTTGAATTAGACTTTTGTCCAGATGTGTGCCCAGGAGTGGGATTGCTGGATCATATGGTGGTTGTATTTTTAGTGTTTGAGGACCCTCCATCCTGTTTTCCAATGGCTGTACCAATTTACATTCCCACTGACAGTGAACTTGTTTCTTCTATTCTACTTCATTAAAGAAATACTGCTTATGAGCCATCCAATTGATTTGATAATTCATTAGCCCCAAATGTTCCGAAAATGTGTGTGTGTGTGTGTGTGTGTGTGTGTGTGTATATAATGGAATATTACTTAGCCACAAAAAAGAATGGAATAATGCTATTTGCAGCAACACAGATGGACCTAGAGATGATCAGACTAAGTGAAGTAAGTCAGAAAGAGAAAGACCAATACCACATGATATCACTTAACACATGGAATCTAAAATATGGCACAAATGAACCTATCTACAGAACAGAAACAGACTCACAGACATACAGAACAGACCTGTGCCAAGGCGGAGGGGGAGGGAGAGGGATGGATTGGGAGTTTGGGGTTAGTAGATGTAAACTGTTACACGTAGAATGGAAAACAACAAGGTCCTACTGTACAGTACAGGGAACTACATTCAACATCCTGTGATAAACCACAATGGAAAAAGAATGTGAACAAGAACACAGATGCATAACTGAATCAAATTGCTATACAGCAGAAATTAACACAACACTGTAAATCAACTATCCTTCAATTAAAAATAAAGAACAGACAAGGCTGGAATAGAATAGAAAATTTCAGACCGTAGCAGGAACATGGCTCTGGCTATGCCAGGCTGAGCTGTAAATCATGTTTCTCATCGTGCCTGGGGTACAGACAGGTGATCCCAAGAGTGAGATGTGGTTCTGCCAAGCTGTTCTGGGGCCCTGGACTGGGAGAGCGATCAGGCTAAGTCCCCTGGAGGTGAAAGGTCAGCTAGCAGATTAATCAGTGGCTGGGGAGGGAGTGGTGAGCTGACTGCAGGTCACCCCTACCACCACTACTAGGATCCCACGATTCTCCCCAAAGGGCAGTCTCCCCTCTTTGGAGGCCAGCCCATGGGTTATACTGGGGGTGCTGTGTGGTCCTCCTCTGGGGCACCGGGCACAAGCCTTGTGTGACCGCAGCCGTTGGGCAACAGGGAGTGCTGTCCCGGGCCATCTGAGGGGTCCAGGGAGAGTCAGTTACAGAGCAGGAAAATTCCAGCCCCCAGGCTGCCCTCCAAAGCCCGGGGCCGAGAGGCTGGTCTGGGCGGGAGATGTCAGAGAGCAAGCCTGCATTCCCAGGCCGAGGTCCCCAGGGTGTCCGAGGATTCTTTGATCTGAACTAGATCCTTCTGTGTCCCCAGCGGCGCCCTGCTGCGCGTCTGTCCACTCTGGGTTGGAAGCCTGATGTCTCGGCCTTGTTTAAAGGTGTGGGGCCCTTGCTCCCCATGTCTGCTGCTCACATCCGTAGATGCCGTGCTACTGGGGTTGGGGGCTGAGCGGGAGCCCCGTCCCGTGGTCCTGGGGACAGGCGCCTTCCCAGGGCCCCCGGGTCCTCTTGCCAGGGGACGTCAATTTGCTGTGACCTTGCACAAAGCATCACTTCATGTGGATAATATGTGCCTCTGGTGACATCTGAATTACTGCCTCGGGTCCAGGAGAAGCTCTGAGCATCTTTGGGGCCTGACTAGCCCTCTTGTCTCCACTCACCCACGTCCTCCCGACCACCCGTGCCCCCACCCCTTTTGCCCCAATAGATGTCGTCGAGCACACTGAGCTCAGGTGCTGTGACCCATGTGTGACGCTGATGTGCAACAGGGCCTGGCCTGACAGGTGGTGCGGGACGGGCAGACACCAGGCACCCGTGGGTCTGTGACCCTTGCAGCTGATGGGGGGTTTCCCCAGAAGCCGACTCTGGGAGAAGCATCTGAGTATACCCTTTTTCTGATCATCACTGCCTCATAACAAATAGCCCCAAATTTAGCAGCTTCAGGCAATGGTTGGGCAGGTGCCCCTGTAGTCAGCAGTCACCCCCACCTGGCGGGGACCCGGGGACATGCAGCAAGGCCACTGCAGCTCTTTAGTCTTCCTGCGACTCTGGCAAGCTGTGCTCTCATGGATTTGGAAAACACCTCTCCAATGAAGATTAGAGATTCTCAAAACAATAACTGCCAACAGACTGGGCGTCCGGGTCTTCACTTCACTGCCGATGGCTTTAATGATGGCGCTTCTGTAAAGTGGACTTCCATTGAGATAGACCACAGATCTGTGTCTTCAGTGCCAGGGGCAGGGGGCTGGCCGGGAAGGCCTGGGGGTCAGAGCCTTGTTTGACCTTTCACCTTCCACCAAACAGTACAAAGTGGAGGGTGTTTTCCTTGATAGGAACTGTGAGCAGAAGCCTTTTGCCCCTCTCTCCTCAGGCACACATCGGCTTGCAGCGGGCCCTCTGAGAGAAATGCACACTCATAGGTTCTAGAGGGGAGAGAAGCCCATGGCCTCTGGGCATGGTAGGGTTGACCGCGAGCTCAGTGTTTTCAAGGTGCATCACGGTGCCACCATGCGACCCTCCACCTCTTCCCTTATCCAGGCTTTCCAGTGATTTCTTGGATCCACTTGTGAGGACAGAACACTCGGGGATCCTGAGGAAGGAGTGGGTCCATCCCACCGTGTACAGGTGCCTTGGAGGAACGTGGAATCATTGGGTGAGACTGAGCCCCAGTGGTGTCTCTTCCCGCTAAGCATTTCCCAACTGACCCTCAGCACGTGTTATAAGAAGTCTGGCCTTTGGAGGAGGTGGTTTTCATCCCTAAGATGAAAATGCTGGTGTTTAACCCAAACAACTCTGGATCAATTATTTTTTCTTCTTCCTTACTCTCCTTTTCTGTCTTTTTGGGAAGAGGAAAGTTATTGATTAGGTAAACACAGATGTGTTTAATGTTTTAAGTCAGTTCACAGTATATGTGGAGTCAACTAAATATCTCTGGGCAATAACTAGCCCAGAGGTTGTTCATTACAGCTGTGAATGGGAGGCCGCCAATGAGAAAGATTTTTAACATTGGAATGATGGAGCTCAGTGATGTGGGACATTTGCTGACTGTTTCCACATGATCCTTTAATATCAGCGAGAGTGCAGGGCTGGCTTCTAAGCTCTCTGGTGAAAACCCAGAGACGAGCTCCATCACCAGCCTCAAACTACTGTTAGATTCCTAGTTATGTGTTATTAACTAGACTTCTTCCTGGTCCTTCTCACTTCAGTCCTTTATTTGCAAGTGCATAAACACCCACAGCACGACGGTTGTTCCGGGTTGCACTGCCCAGGATGGCCGCACCAGTCCACCGCAGCCCCTGCTCTTTGTCTGCTGGGACACTGACCCCCTCCCTCTTCTTGCGTCTGCCCAGACCCATGACTGTGGTGTGAGTCATGCTGTGTACCAGCAGAGGCTCAGACACGAAAGGTGATGCTGCGTCCACCTGGACCTCTGGGGATGCTCAGGCTTGATGCCCAGTCGTCATAACCCACCTGGAAGGACCATGTGTGGGCATCCTGTTCCCAGACCATCTGGGGTCCCCACCAGCAGGGACCACTAGCAGGTGAGCCAGAGGACCTCCAGATGATTCTAACCTTCACCTGAGCAATCCTGGTGAGAACCGCAATGCTGAGCGGAGGTGAGCCACCCCTCCTAAACCCTGCATGGTGCAGAGATTTGCAAGCAAGATAAATGTCATCACTGGGGACTTCCCTGGTGGTCTGGTGGTTCAGATTTTGAGCTTCTACTACAGGTGGCACGGCCTCAATCCCTAATTGGGGAATGAAAATCCTGCCTGCCACGTGGTTTGACCAAAAAATAATAAAAATTATATTGAAAAAAAATGTTGTTGTTTTAAGCCACTGCCTTTTGGAGTGATTCACACTGCAGCAAGAGACAACTGGCACACTGGAGGTGCAAACTCAGTGCACGGAGAGCTTTCTGCCCTTGGCTGGCTTGATATTATTTTCTTTTATCTCAATTTGAAGTCATTTTGTTGGATTATCATTTTGGTTCTGTCATGTATTTAAACACATTGAAGAAAAATGATTGTTTTTAAATCAAAGGTGAAATTCACAGAACATAAAATTAATCATTTTAAGGTGCTCAATCAGTGCCATTTAGTACTTTCACAATATTGTGCAACCACCATCTCAAGCAAGTTCCAAAACATTTTCATCACCCCAAAGGGACACTCTGTATTCACTGAGCAGTTGCCTCGCATCCTCCCCCTCCAGCCCCTGGAATCACCAACCTGTACTGTCTCTATCGGTTTACCTCTTTTGGACATTTCATACAAATGGAATCGCCCAGGGTCTCCTATGTCTGGCTTTTTCCACTGAGCATAATGTTTTCAGGGTTCATCTGTGTTGTAGCCTGCATCACAATTTCATTCTTTTCTAGGACCGCATAATATTCCATTGTATGGATGGACTGCATTTGGCTTAACCATTCATTAGTTTCTGGATGATTTTTTACTATTTTGAATTGTGAACATTCAAGTATTTGCTCAAATCTTTGGTTTTCCATTCTTTGGGAGCATATTTCTCAGAGTGAAATGGCTGGGAAGATAAGTATCTTTTAAAAACACCAACAGTGCCATCTAATGCATGCAGTAGTGAGAGGCTGAGACTCTCTCACTGAGTCATCTGAAGCATCAAGAAGTGACAGCATCCCAGGTAAAGCACCACATTTCAGGCCTATTCTTATGGTTCTTAAGAAGCCAAATGCTTGCTCCAGAAAAAAATGGAGAGCGGCAGTTTGCCACTGCTTATTATTTAGATTTATAGTTGATGAAGATGTTTTAATGACATTTGGGGAAAGAATTACCCAAGGCAGATCACACTTAGTAAAACTGCCAGTTTTTGCAAGTCCCCAACTCAACTACTGGCCACTTCCTATGGTTCCACCTAATGTCAATTAGAGTGGTCTCTGCATATCACAGAGACTTAACCAGTGTTTCGCCAGGTGAAGTCAGGCTAAGAAGCTCAATTTTCCCGGGTAACAAGGATTCCAATGATGCACAGTCCAGCACATTGCAAGTGGCCGAGGGGCTTGTTAGGGATGGGGTCTCCTCCTGGCTGACTGCCCTGGGTCCTACATATAGGCACTAAGCCTGCACTTCAGGCGCCGAGGAGGTGATAAGAGAAGAGGTGTGTGCCAAGATTTTATTTAAGATAAAACATGCACACACATAGTTTTCCTAGAAACCCACCTCTGTGGACAGACATGTGTTCACGTCTCATTGTCCAGAATGGTGTCAGGTGGCCACCTCTAACTGCAAAGGATGCTGAGTACTTCTTTATTTTGATGATGTTTTACTTGGGAGCAATTTCAGATGTTCAGAAAAGCCATTGAGGGTTCCCACATATACTACGTCCTATTTCCCCTTCTGTTACTATCTTCCATCATGAGGGCACATTTTCAGAAGACAGAAGCAGCACTGATACATTCCTGTTGACTAAACCCCAGGCTCTATTTGGATTTCACCAGTCCTTCCATGGAGGTCCTTTCATGTCCCAGAATCCCATTCAGGGTCCCATACCACACTTAGTCACCCTGTCTCCTTATCCTCTGCTGGGATGTGACCATTTCTGAGGTTTTCCTTGTTTTCATGACCTTGAGACAGTTTCAGAGAGGAATGGTCGGGTGTTTTACAGAATGTCCCCAGAGTTGAGCTAGTTTGTCAGCTGGGCTTTTCTCACACCTGGACTACAGTCACAGGCACAGAGATACTGGGGCGGGGGCAGCATAGCCCCACGACTTACCACTGTGACGTGATCGTGGTCACCTGATTAATACAGTGTTGGCCAGGCTTCTCCACTCTAAGGCCACTGTTAGTCTCTGTCCTTTGGAAGCAAGGCACCAATTCAGCTCATATTCAAGGGCGGGTGAGGCTCCACCTCCTACAACAGAGAGCATCCACGTAGATTACTTAGGATTCTCCTGGAAGGAAGAGTGATGGCCTTATGGTCGTCCTGGATAAAATCAGGGTCCTCCTGGTAAGGAAGTAGGGAAGCATGGATGTTACCAATATTTGCCTAATCTATGCAGATAACAGGATCTTTACTTTTTTTTTTTTTTTTTTTAATGCTGGAATGATGGTTGGGGTTCTTATCAGAGGTTGGCAATCTTTGACAGGTGTGTTTATTTATTTAAGACTTACATGCTGGAGATGGGACAGTCGCTGGGGGCACAATGGTGACCAGATTGTGGCAGACACAGCTACTGTCACCCTTCCCTTGGAAACAGAATCCCAGGACTTCAGCTGGGGCTGTGGCTGCCCAGGCAAGGATGACATTTCCAGCCTCCCATGCATGGTCATATGACTAACTTATGGCCAGTGAGATACGAATACAAATGATATAGCCAACATCTAAATAAAGCCATGGACCAGGTCTCCAGGATGGATATGTGATTAGAAGGCAATGACTTGTTTATGGCTCTTAGTCTTCCCTGGACTAGAAGCTTTTGGTGTGGTGGTCCCTTGGGTCAAAGCTGTGGCATCAGTGATTATGCTGCTGCTGCTGCTGCTGCTGCTGCCATCGCTTCAGTCGTGTCCGACTCTGTGAGACCCCATAGACGACAGCCCACCAGGCTCCCTTGTCCCTGGGATTCTCCAGGCAAGAACACTGGAGTGGGTTGCCATTTTCTTCTCCAATGCATGAAAGGGAAAAGTGAAAGTGAAGTCGCTCAGTCGTGTCCGACTCTTAGTGACCCCATGGACTGCAGCCCACCAGGCTCCTCCATCCATGGGAGTTTCCAGGCAAGAATACTGGAGTGGGTTGCCATCGCCTTCTCCGATCAGTGATGATAAGATACCCATAAATTCTTCACCTGTGAATGACTCAGGCAACAGTGAATTCACCAGGGAACTTTGTCCTGGGGTCTCCCCTTACTGTCTGTGTCAGCTTGGGCAAGCTGCGCCCTTCTGTGCCCATCTGGGAACTTGTTCATGAGTGTCAGTGCCTCTCACACAGACCTTTAGGAGAACCCAGGGCGCTGCGTACGTAAGACACTCAGGACTATGCTTGGCAGGTAGTGTATCACAGATGTTTACTTCTGTTTTTGTTATTGTTATGATTATTACTGGAGCTACTTAGGTGGCGACCATGGTAGAGAGCCCGCCTGCCAATGCAGGAGACGTAAGAGACTCAGGTTCAATCCGTGGGTCAGGGAGATCCCCTACAGGAGGGCATGACAACCCCCTCCAGTATTCCTGTTTGGAGAATCCCATGGACAGAGGAGTCTGGCGGGCTACAGTCCATGGGTCACACACAATGTTGGACATGACTGAGTGACTTTGCACTCATGTACGTATGATTATTACCACAATGTTTGCAGAATTAAAAATAAAAACATTTAGAATAATGGGATCAGAGATCATAACCTTCCACTGTTTCAGGGGGAGTCTGTTTATTAAACACGACTCTAAACTGCAGCCCTAACAAGGCTGGTCTCCAATGTGGATTTCCAAATTTGGGACCCATGAGCCGACTTGGGGCACAGGAATGAGTCTGCATTCCAGATCAATTAGGGAAATAGTCTGCAGCAACTACGGTATTTTGGAACACATCAAAAAAGAAGAGAGATCACTGTTGTATGTCAGAGTCAGGAAGAAAAAGTAAGGCATTTATTTCTGTGTGATTTCCAGAGCGGTTCACTCACAGAGTCCCCGCTGGAGACGCAAGAAATAGCAGGCCCGTGTCAAAACCACAGTGAACTTCTCACTGACTCAAAGACCTCCCACCCAATCCCGGGGGATGGGGTAATTCAACGGAGATTAAAGGCTCACACAGTCCTAGTAACCAGAGGAACACACGCTCTATTAGGTTACCATTCCCATTCTCCTGCCAAGCAAAAGGGCACCGTTTGCCTAGAGGAGACAGAATACTTGCTCTCAGCCAGAAAACCCCCAAGGACCAGAGTTGTTTAACCGAGATTACAAAAGGGAGAAGCTGAACTGCACTCCCTTGCCTGGACGTTACCGCCAGCCCCCACGGCGTGAGCTAAAGCCCCTGGCATTTGAGTCAAAGAGAAATGAATAATGCACTTGGTTAGACATTTCCTCCCACCACCAAAGTCCTTGGTCACCCTCATTTCTTTCCTACTTGACAGTCTCACTTCTTCCTCTGGCCAGGTACCTGTGATGAAGGCTGACACTCCGAGGACAAGCGCTTTCTCTGCGAGCTTTTGCCAACATCCTGTTAGCAGCCTTTGAAACTCAACCCCCTCTTTTTTATCCTGTATCACTTCCTTTCCTGGAACCGTTCAGTCTTTACTCAGCAATCCCATTAGACGTTTAACTTCCATTTTTTAAAAGCTGATAAAGATGTGTAGAATTTGGAACCCCATCCGGGGAGGTCAGCTTCCAAGCTTGGCAGAGAGGGGGGAGGGCGGCAGTGGGCGCTCGGGGTGCTGGACTCCCTCCTTGGGGGCCCGCCCACGCCTTCTGGGTGGGGTGGGGGCCCGTTTGGGCACACGTGTGGCCTTAGTGGCATGCTCTGGGGGTGGGGGTGTTACTGCACAGATTTTTATGTGGCTGGAAGTCCTTGTTTTCATTTTCCTGGGAAGTGGCTGAACTTTGTAAGAGAAGGGAGTGCCTTAGCAGGAAGCGGTGGGCCGAATCTCGTGGAAACTTGATAAGGTATTTAATCCCGTGGAGCTGCCCAGTGTCTCCATGCTTTCCCCTTCTATTTCACGGAGGGGAGTTGCCAGCTTTGCTGTGGGGGCAGGGGGCGCAGAGGAACCTGGAAGAGGCAGAGCGACCTTCCCCAGAGACGGAGAGGAAGGGAGGGTGTCCCCGGAGGCCTCTGCCCCCCCGGGAGAAGGGGGCTCTGTTTCTGCGGCAGGTGGTGGGCTGCCCCCAGAGCCCATCCCTGCTCCTCTCTGCAGACACCGCCTGGGGCTCTGCACCCTGGCTCTGGTGTAGCTCTGCCCCACGGGGAGCCCTGGTTGAGCCCCGAGGGTACAGCACTCTTTCCATCTCAGTGCCCTCTGTCTGAGCCTCCCCAGTGCTTCCAGCCCCATCCTCCCTGGTTCTCAGATCGGGTTCAGCCCCTGCCTTGCTCGTGCCTGGCTGGCAGTGAGTGACTCCACCTTTCTGGGCCTCAGTTTCCACATCTATGCAGTGCACCTGCTCGCACCCATCTGGCAGCAGGCCAGGACTCACCGAGCCCGTGTCGGCGGAGCGCTGCTCAGCGTCTGGCCCACGCGGGGCTGTTCTCCTCCGTGCTGGGAGCAGCAGCCCACCGGCCGCGCCATCCAAGTGCTGCTGGGATGGCCCTGTCGAAGGACAAAGCAAACGGTTAAACTGAAGATGAATATTTTGAATTCTAGCCGTTGGATGTTATTTTAGCAGTTTTTATCAGTGTCGCCACCTCCTTTCTGCGATCTAACGAGGAGCTGTGTCAGGGGAATGTTGCCCGTGGCTGTGGGGTCATTGAGTCTGTGCCCACACTCACCTCCGCAGCAGCTCCTCTAGATCTGACATGTCAGCCCCTCCTTGCTGTCTCTCAGCCAGCATCTTGGGCCCTGCTGTGTCTGGTCGGCTGTGGCAGGTGATCCTTGTCAATAGCGTCCTTACAGCAGCTCAGGTTTATTGAGTCCCCTTCTGTGCGGGTTCTCAGTAAGCCTGGTATTGGCTTCCGTCATGGATTACTCTCCGAGTTCACAGATGTGCAAACTGAGGCTCCAGCTGGCCGAGAAACTGCGCTAAGTACCCTGCGTGTGCTGCGTGCCCCCTGGACACACAGGCTTCCGGCCAGACTGGGTCAGTCCTGAGGCCGACGCCAGGAGGGAGGTGCCATCACTACACTCACATTGTGAAGGAAGAAGTCTGAGTAAAGACCTCACTGCTGGGGCCGCTGCTGAGGACAGAGAGGAACCTTGCAATCAGAGCTGGATTCAGAGAACATACTCGCAGAGGCAGCAGGTCAGCCTGAGTCCAGGCCTCCCTGGAGCAGAGCCTGGTGTGCAGCTTGTGTGCTGCTGTGCTGGGGGTGACGGAGGGGAGGGACAGAGGCAGTAAGCGTCCCTTTGCCATGGTTTTCCCGCTGTGGGCATGAGGACAGGGGCAGAGTCCTCTGAGGGCCCAGAAAGGGGGATACACCCACAGCTCCGAATCCCTGGGGTGCTCCGGGGGGCACCAGCCTGTGCCCCGTCTGACCTGTCCCGAATAGAGGTCGAAAAGTCCTCAGGAAGCCGGTGGCGTGTGTTATGCTGCCTGCCGAAGACTCTGGGTGGGCTCAGGCAAGTTCTCTGTGGCTAAGCCCCTTCCACACTTATGGTGCCCTGGGCTCATCCCAAGGAGATGCAGGACACAACAGCAGTGTACCGGGACCTGTCCTGGGAGGGTCCCCAGCCGCCAGTGAGAACCTGCCCGCACCCACAGGGTAGCAGGGCTGGAGCCCAGGTCCACTGAGGTCCCAGAGGGAAACGCTGTGTCCTGACTTCTCAGACCTCGTGCGGATGGCGGGACATCCAGAGGAAAGGTCAGGCCCGATGTCCAAGTTCCCCGGATCAGCCTCGGGGGCTTTTGCCTGAGGATGCGCTGCTCGCTTAGCAGCTACTCAGGGGCTGAGTACCCCGCTCGTCCAGGGCCTCAGCTCTGACGCTGAGTGTGCTGGGTGCAAGTCCTCGGCTGACAGGCATAGCCAGGGTCCCGGGACTCTTGGGGAAAGTTCTCTGTTAGGGCTGAGTCTCCCCTGGGGGCCTGCCCCCAGGCCAACGTGGGGCTGGAGCCGGGTACAGAGACACAGGTGGCGTGGGATCTTGGAGAAGGTCACAGTCTGTCTCGAACCAGGTTGGTCTGGCTCAGAAATCCATATGCGACCCCCACCAGGCCATGCAGCCTCAGCTTCATCTTGAGTCAGAAAAATCTAATGGAAAGAAATCATCTGGAACAGCTAATATGCACAGAGTGCTTCATTAAGTGCCAGGTGCCAGACTAAGTGCTTCCTGTGGCTTCTCCACTGAATCCCAACAGCACCCATGAAAGCAACACTATCAGGGTCTCTGTCTTGCTGAAAAGGAGAGGGAAGCTCAGAGAGGTGAGGGACTGTGCCGAGGTCACTCAGGTTGGATCCTGGAACTGGATCTGAACTCAGGCAATCGGGCTCCAAGCTCACTCTCTTGGGGAAGTGTTGACTTCTAATTACAAAACCCAAAGGACGAGCCATACCCCACTTTTACCATGAAAATGGAAAGTCTCAGGGTTCCCAGGCCTATCCTTGTCTCATCCCAGGTCCAAATGCCCACAGACTGTGCCTGCGTTCGGGGGTCAGTGCAGACCACCAGGGTGTGAGCTCGGCTCCTGACTGGCCCCCTGGGAGACACCAGCTCCTCAGGACAGAGCCATGGAACATTTTCCGAGATGCCTCCAGGTTTAGCTCATCCTCCAAAGCGTGCCTGATGGAGTAATCCCTCCGAGAGATGCTCCAGAAAAGTCCAGTTCCGGGGCCAAGCACGTTTACAGAAACGCTGAGTGCTACTCTCCCTCCAGGAGACTCAAAATTCTCCTCAGCTGGAGAGAGACTTGGAGAGGCAGTCAGGGCATGAAACCTGGGCCATAAAACGCATAAATCCGGGGAGCTAGTGTACAGCATGGGGATTACAGCTAATAACACCATATCATGTACTTGAATGTCGCTGAGAGTTGTTGTTCAGTCTCTAAGTCATGTTCGGCCCTTTGTGCCCCCATGGACGGCAGCACACCGGGTTCCTCTGTCCTCCACTGGAGTTTGCTCACACTCATGTCCGCTGAGTCGGTGATGCTGCCTAACCATCTCATCCTCTGCCGTCCCTTCTCCTTCTGCCTTCGGTCTTTCCCAGCATCAGGGTCCTTTCCAATGGGCTCTTCGCATCAGGTGGCCAAAGTGTTGGAGCTTCAGCTTCACCATCAGTCCTCCCAGGGTCGCTGAGAGGGTAGACTGCAAATGTTCCCACCACAAAAAGAAATGGTGACTGCATGCTGGGCTGGGGGCACTATTAGCTGCTGCTGAGCTGGCGATCATCTCGATACCTGAAAAGGTCTGGGCATGCTGCATACCTTAAACTTACACAGTGTTATGCATCAATTATTTCTAAATAAAGCTGGGAGGAGACTGAGGCATACTCCTCAAAGAAAAATAAATAAATAAGTAAGATGTTTCTCAAACCTATTCTTTCTCAAATGCAAGTTTGTGTGCCCCACGCACAGTGAGGGCCGAACAAACGTTGGGGTTTAGTCCGGGGTGGCGGGGTGGGGAGGGATGGTGAGGGGTGCCTCTCAGGACAGGGTCTCACGGTTGTCAGGACGCCTTTGCCCATTTTACTAGACATCTCAGGATAAATGTCATTTCAGTCTTCCCTGGTGGCTCAGCTGGCAACGAGTCCGCCTGCAATGCAAGAGACCTGGGTTCGATCCCTGGGTCAGGAAGATCCACTGGAGAAGGGATAGGCTACCCACTCCAGGATTCTTGGGCTTCCCTGGTGGCTCAGCTGGCAAAAATTTGCCTGCAATGTGGGAGACCTGGGTTCCATCCTTGGGTTGGGAAGATTGCCTAGAGAAGAGAAAGGCTACCCACTCCAGTATTCTGACCTGGAGAATTCCATGGACTGTATAGTCCATGGGGTTGCAAAGAGTCAGACACGACTGAGCAACTTTCACACTTCAGGGTAAAAGCTGTATCTGATGTAACTCTGATCTCTGACTCTCTGGGTAACGTCACACCCCCAGGGTGGCAGAGTCCCTGGGGTGTTGCGGGGGCCAGGAGAGGTGTGGGGAAGGCAGGGCCCTCACGTTGGGTCACACAAGCCATCTGTGAGTAGGTTCAGCCCGCTGGTGTAGGAGCAGAGGTTCCTTGGGAACATGCGTGGAAAGAGGGGCCTTGTATGGCGGCTCGTCACGGGGCCAGCATGGGGGAGGGAGCAGGTGGGGAAGCCGAGCCGGCCAGCCCTGCTGCTTTGGGGCCCTCTCCGGGTCTCAGTGGTGTGGGGACATCCGGCCCTGGGTGCCCTTCTGTCCCCGAAGTCCTCTGGCTTCTCTTGAGAGGAGCTCTTCTTCGCCTCGGGGTTTGAGTCTTCACGGCTTTGGGTTTCCACACACCTTGGGATGTCTAACATGAGCACTTAAACCAATCAGGCAATTCCACATGAAGAGAGCACGATCCTGCCCCTGCAGATTTGGGTCCAAGAGAAGGCTTCTAGGGTCAGGGAGCTGGGCACTCCCTGCTGCCCCCCTGTGAAGCAGCGCCCTCTGCTGACGCCTCGTGTGGGGTTTATCCTTGTCCACGTTTCTGAGACAGTCTGCGGTTGGTCCAGCCCATCTGCTGGTGTCAAGTCATTAGCTACTGGCAAGCATGGATGGGCTGCTCTGGATCTGAGGGCAGCCATGGACCAGCAGAGGGGCCAGGGAGCCCTGGGGCACAGAACGTGGCACAGTCCTGCCCATCGCTGCTGCCCTTAGGGACTCAGGTGTGCAGGGTCCAGGTCTCTAGTGCTGTCTGACCCTAGGAAGAGCACCTCCTCTCCCCGGGACTTGCTCTTCTTATAGGTCTTAAGTTATTTGCTGCCTTCAAACAAAGACAATGAGAAATTATGACTCCATAACGACTCCAATAAATCCACAATAGAGACCTTTCTCAGGAGAAACGGAAAAGTCATCAAGTGCTCACTAGCTGGAGAATTTTGAATACACCATTTTAGACCCTGAGAGCTCAGACAGACAAAAATAATATGTATATAGACAGTAACACGTAACTAAATTTGCTCTAGTACAAGCACATAGAACTTCATGCCCAACAAACAACACAGTGGTTTTTCAACCCCAGCTCCTAACACATCTTCATCCCATCCCCCATCTTCCTTTAGATCACCCCTCTGAACCCCATTGTGTTCTTTTTTTCAGACAGTGCACTCTATGATTTTAAAATGGCTTGTGCTAAGCAAGAAAAAAAATGGAGCATTGAAAGGCATTTGCAAATTACTCTCAGTTTGTGGCTTTGAAAGAAAGGTTGTGTAAAGTATTGATGGCTAAAGCACTTTCTCAGGGGGTGGGTTTGAAAAAAATGGCAGATCAAAAGCTCCTTGAGACTGTGTATGGATATGCGTTGGGAGTCTGTTCTGTCCAAAGGAAATCTCTGGCAGGTATTAATTTGAGGGAGAAAAAAGGAAGTTTTTTAAGTCAAGTCATCATTAGGAAGGGAAAAAAGGGAAAACGGAGAAAAATTACAGCATGTTTTAATTGTGACTCGGAAACTTTATAAACACAATTTACACACGTATCACTTATAATCACAGTCCTGGCCAGTGCAATAATTATGATAAATCCTTTGTCAACCCTACTTAGGAGCCCTTATGAAGTAGTCGGAAATTAGTTCACATACTAGAGAGTACTTCAATAAAAATCCGACCCAACCCAGACTCTCTGCACATGGAATTCCACATGGCTTGTAATCAGATGTTCACCAAATCACACTTTTTCATTGCCAAACGCCTTGGCAGGTTAGCATAAACAAGTCTTGAATTCATTAAGTTGCATTTTTTTAGCCTTCTAATTAGCTGAAAGTTGCATTTCAAGCACAGCACGTCAAGTACTCGGTTTCAAGGTACAATGATACGGCATAGGAACCAAAGTCCAGCCTTTTGTTGAAAACGTTGGTTGGTGATGACTCTGCTTAAGTGGCTTTGGGCTGGTTTCAGGAGATGTGTATAGAGGTATTGCCAAGGAAGCATTCTTAACACATGATCCTCCTTTCTAAAAAGTCACCCTACCTCCATCTCTACCCTTTCCATCCGAGGTTGTGGTGCTAAAAATTAGTTCCTCCCACACATTCACCTAATGCACAATTTAAAAAAAAGTTGCAGCTTTTTCCTCTCAGTGATTCACGTCGGTAAACTCAGCCACAATCCATGTCTTATCACAATCATGTTGAAACAAAAACATTTCTCTCAATAATGTTTCACACTGTCATCTGCATTCATGCAAAAATGTCAGCATTTTGATAATACTGTAGCTCATCTGTTTGAACTTACAGTTAAATGGCTTTGGACCACATACCGAAGACACGGCCTACCGATGGGAAAAGCAGATTCTGCCATGTCAGATGGTAAGGACCACCAAATCTGATTCTCTCCTGCCTTAAAAGTGAAAGCTGAAAAAAAAAATCAGGTTCAAAAACAAGAAAACAAAACAAAAAAAGTGAAAGCTGAGACCCAGAGGGGAGGAGAGTTACTCAAGTGTACGCAGTGGGTGAGCAAGCGGACTGGGAATCTATGAGGACCATCGCGTCTGTTAGCGCATCCTTCACTGTGCTGAGATGCTTCACATTCCTGATCTCACGTCACGCTCCAGGATCCCACGCCCCCATCTCACTGGCAAACTACTGGGGAGCAAGGAGGCTGAGGGTCTCGTGTAAGCACAGATAAGCAGTGAGTGCTAACCTCGACCGCATCCAGCTCTCCTGAATCTCAGGTCCTTTTCACTAGATCAGAGGGTCCTGGGGGTTTTCATAAGGGACCAGGAGTGCCCATGAGGCACTGGCTTTCAAACATCTTTCAGCACTTTCCTAGTAACCAGTCATTCTCCCTGGGTCTCTAGGGCAGTGGGGGATGCTCCCTGAGTCTCTAGGGCAGTGGGGGATGCACCCTGGCCCCTGATCTCCCTTTCCTGATTTTAGTACTAGAAGCCCCAAGTCTGGGTGGGCTCCAATGGCTTGGCTGGAAGACTGCACTTCCCGTCAGTCTCTCCCAGCAGTGGGTGTGGCTCAAGTCTAAGTTCTGGCCCGCAGGGTATGGGAGGAAGTGTGTGTCCCGCTCAGGTCGGGTCCTTAGGAGAGGATAGCACCTGCTTTCTGCCTCCTCTCCACCCTCTCTGGTGGGCGGTGTGGCATGCTGAGGGTGGGAGCCAGCCCAGGCCAGGCTACTGAGGGTCACACCCGGGGAGGTGGGCACCCAGGGAGGATACAGGCTCAGATCCTCCCACAGAGCAGCGCCCACTGCTGACCTCACCCCTGCCCACCTCTGACCGGGTACAGGACAGGGAAGCACGCTTCTACCTTGTGGAGCCAGGGTATCGTGTGTCCCTTTACTACAGCAGCACACTATAGCCCTGACGACACACTCACACACGTGCACACTCACACAAACACACACACATGCACAGCAACACAAATGCTCCAGAAACAATGGCTCTTTTTACCACGTGAAATGAGCGCTGGTCTTTTCTATTCTATTCTTCCTTGTTCCACTTTGTAGTTAGGGATTTGGGGGGAGGTCATGTACACAGCGCTATATTTAAAATGGATAACCAACAAGGACCTATTGTACAGCACATGGAACTCTGCTCAATACTATGCAGCAGCCTGGATGGGAGGGAGGTTTGGGGGAGAATGGACACATGTATATGTATGACTGAGTCCCTTTGCTGTTCACCTGAAGCTATCACAACACTGTTAATTGGCTATACCCCAAATACAAATAAAAAGTTTAAATCTGGAAAAAAATGGATATCACTCCTCCCTCTGAGCTCATGACCCATTAACAGATTATACCCGGCAAGACTAGGGCACCTGGAGATAATGCAAGACCTTTGCCCAGGGACCCTTGAGCAAGGCACTTTTCGAGAAAAGGTGGCAGGAAGGACCCCCCCGGCAGCTGGGATAGACATGCACCAATGCAAAGAGCTTGGAGGACAAGGGCGTTGTGGGCTGGTGGCTGGAGTTAGTGGATGCCGGCCCACAGGGCTCTGCAGAGGTGAGTTCCCAATAGGACACACATGAACTTTGCATCCAGTAGTGTCAAAGCATCTGAGCATCTGGGTGTGCACCCGTCCACTCTCCAGCCACGCTGGCACCTCTATAGGTTCAAGCTCACGTGTGTCGGGAATAACGAGGCCCTCCCCCTCTGGGTTCTCTGCGTTCCATTTTCTGGGAGAATTTTCATCTTCTTCAACTCTGCTCCCACCTTTCCTTTGCTCTTGGTTAACTTTACAGGCAATGGTGGCATCAAAGGAAAGAGTCCTTTGGGTTTAAATACTGGCTGCATGGCCCTGAGGAGGTTAGGGAACTCTCGTCCTCAGTCTGCTCACCTGTAAAGTGGGTTGACACTTGTCCAGAGAGAGCAGCGAAGAGAGTCAGGTGGCTCTACTATGCAGCAGGTATTAAGTCAGCCCCAGGGCCAGAGAGCGTGAAAGTGGTGCCATCTGTAGGGCGTTCATGAGGGGTCTGGCTGGTTTTGGGGGTGTGATGTTACCAGTCACGGTGTGGCTTTTATCATCATCATGGAGTCACAGGCTCCTTGAAGATCTGGAGAGTAAATGATAGAATATTGGACATTGTCCCACTTAACACAAGGGGCAGAAATATAAGCATTTTTTTTGCAGTGAAAGTAGTTACTATCTTGCAAAGGATTCTCACTGGTGGTTGCTTTTTATTATGAACATTTAACTTAAAAGAAAAACATCACAGTGACTGCTCCCAATTTCTGATACTATCACATGATGTCGAAAGGATATTAGGTTAAGATATTACAATAAGAACGCAAGGAAACACAGTGAGGGCTTTGAAATGAGTGCTGAGACCCCAGGACGTGCACTCGAGACATGGCTGGGTGACAGCCGGGCAGGCTTACACACGAGCTGCCTCTGGCGGCCCATCTGTATCACAGGGTGGCTGCGGATGATGGGGTCACTTCTGTTAAAAAACATCTTGGCACGGAGTCACCCTCCAGGAATGCAGCTCTGGGTGGTGGGAAAGCAGGTTGGGCGGGAGCTGGGGCCATCTACAGGGTTTTCAGGATGGGGGGAGGCCCCCAGTTCTCTGAGCAAGCTCAACTACAGCGGCTTTGCTTTCTGAGAAGAGCAGACTCAGTTTAAGAGGCACATTTCCCCAACTGGGCTAAAGGGAAGCCGAGACGGCCCCTCACAAGGGACTGAGGGAGCCTGGCCATGGGCGGGGGGCCTCAGCAGGGGCTCTATCCCCCTCGCTGTGAGCACCCCTGGGCTCCAGGCACCGCCACCTGTGCCATTTCACCTGTGGCCACAGGAACACCTTGAGATGCACCCTGGGGTTTGGTCTTTGGGGGAGGAGGCAGAGGCCTGGGGAGAGAAAGTGGCCTCTCGGGCCCTGAACCCTGCTGTGGGCGCCCTGGTGGTGCCCCTCACAGCTCAGGTGAAGTGAAAGCCACTCAGTCTTGTCCAACTCTTTGAAACCCCATGGATTATACAGTCCACAGAATTCTCCAGGCCAGAATACTGGAGTGGGTAGCCATTCCCTTCTCCAGGAGATCTTCCCAAGCCAGGGATGGAACCCAAGTCTCCCGCATTGCGGGCGGATTCTTTACCAGCTGAGCCACCAGGGAAGCCCAAAAATACTAGAGTGGGTTAGGTGAGATGAGACAGGGCTAAGAAGGCAGGTAGCTTTCCCTCCCATCTCTGTGGGGGGGGTGGGGGGTGGGGGTGGGGGGGGGGCTGGGAGGGAGGGCTACCTTCTTCTCTAAGGGGAAAGATCTCTCCTAGGCACTTGGTTTAGACGTGTCTCTCTCCCCTACTCCCCCTCTAAAAGGAGTCTGGCGGCGCAGAACCCGCAGGTGGAGGAGAGCACGAATCCATTTGCTCAGCCCCCCAGCGTGCGGAGGAAGGCAACAGGATTCCAGAAACATTGGTCAACAAGGCCAAGAAGGGTAGCTGGCGGGAGGCAGAGGGTGGCGAGAGGATCTTCACCTGTAGAGCTGACAACAGAATTAAACTTCCATGAGGTCAGGGCAGCCTCAGAGGGGAAACTTCCAACTCAGCAAGAAAAGGCATTCATTTCTGTCTATTTGGGTTGATGGATTTGACCATTGAAATCCATGCAAAAAAAAAAAATATATATATATATATATATATATATATTTTAAACACCATTTAGTTTATTTTGAGTTAAAATAAACCTTGGTAAATATTTTTGTGATCTCTCCTTACCCTGCCACAAATAAAATATAATGAGCTTGACGTTTAGATTATCCTCTGATTTTTCTCAGTAGACATTTTAGATAAAAGACAAAGAGTTTCTTATTTTGGGGTTCATAAAACATTCTGCATTTATGGCTTCATTTTTCTGAAATCCAGATCAAAGCCTGGCTGTGAAATTTTACTGTCCCACTGCTCACGGGTCTGTTGACTTACTGCATACTTCAAAAATCCCTTCTTCCCTCTAGACCCTCTGACCACCTCTTTTTTTTTCCTTAAAAAAAAAAAAAGAGGCATATTTGCATTTGGTACTATTCAGGACCTTGGAGATGCAGATTGCCAGAGTGGGGAGGGGGCGGCAGTGGTGGAGCTGAAACAACATTTTTCCCCGGGTTCTAATTGGAAGAATCCACTGTATTCATGGCCAGGTCCTTTCCTAGGGCCCCTACTTCCCCAAGAAGCAAGATGCTCTGGCGTTGAATGCAAGTGAAGCTGGTCATTCACAGCCTGTGATCTATAACCCCCCACCAGCCCTGTTCACTGGATGTCTTTATGATCTTTGTTTATATTAATCCCCAAAGAACTAAGCTTCATTTCATTTTATTTGGTAGAGAAACCCAGCAGCGAAAAGTTCAGGAGACCCAAATGTTTCCATAATTGCTTTGAGTTCTGAATGTATTTCAGGCTGACAGCTAAGATAAAAAGCCCCTTGCGGTCTGGTGTTCGGAATCATTTTTCAGGGCCGTGTGTGGGAAATTGAGCCGAGGCTGTAACCGGGTCGGTTCAGGGAGGCTGGAGACTGCAGACCGCAGTGAAACGGGCCCCGACTGTCACTTTAAATCAGCCCCGGGTTTTGGGGCCTGAGTATCAATCACTCCTCGGATGAGCAGCACCACGCTGGAAACAGATCTGGGGAGAGGCAAACAGGAGGGCGGCCAGGCTCTGGTTTGTCGTCGTGCTACTTAGACTGTTCACATTTTCTTTTTCCACCCACTTGGATAATTCCTGTTTTCAGCGGTGACGGAAGTGAACAGGGGCCAGGCTAGTACAGGCTATTCCCATGGTGACTGCAGCTGAGACCACAGACCAATCCAGGGGTGTGTCATGAGAAAGCCAGGCCCTGTGCGGTTGCCTAAGCTGTGGGGGCTCCTGGGGAGCTGGAAAATTGGGATCTTCCTCCCCCATAGCAGGGTGCATCCACCCAGGATCTGCTTGCTCTTCGGTATCATCTCAACTTTTACCTTTATTTTTTCCATCTGAATAATGGGTCCATTTTGTCTTGCCACTTCATATAACTCTAAAAATCTCTGCAAATGATTTCAATATGACTGTGAAATACACAGGAAATTGAGATCCTTATAGCATGAGAAGGGACCTGTAGTCACCTTTTCCCTAGAAACTCAAGTGGATCATGCCTCTATACTTCTCTAGTATCGTGGGAGCCAGTCCTGCATGGAGTTCAATGCGGGAGTGGGGACGCCTTCAGGAAGTACTTAGTTTGAGGAGTGGTTCTCAACTTTTTGGTCTCAGAACCCTTCTACAATCTTAAAAAATACCGAGAGTCTCAAAGAGTTTGGTGTCTGTGGGTTATATATATTATTATTCAGTGTATTAGAAGAAATATTTAGAACATTTAATATATTTTAAAATAGCAATAATAAAGCCATAACCTAAACAGTTTACTTTTTAATGAAAAATAACAATATGTTCCCAAACCAAAACAAAAAAAAATCAGAGGAGTAGCACTGTTTTAGCATTTTTGCAAATCTCTTCAATATCTGTTATAAGAGAAGTCAATTTTTAGTCTGCTTCTGACTTGTCTGTTGTAGTATGTTTTGACTGAAGTATAAGAAGAAAATTCACCTCATGCAGACAGTTGGAGATGGTAGGAGAATTTTGATAAGCCTTTCCACATCACTGCCTACTCTTCTTCCTTGATACTACAACAAAATTCGACAAAATTCGTAAAGGCTAGTTGCAGTGTTGAAGTTGAAGTCCTGTGAATGGACTTTTAATTCTCTGGTGCATTAAAATCCCTTGGTATGGGATTGTTTTTCTATTCCCTCTGTGAACGCTACTTAACACTGAACCTGCCCCGTCTACACACTTAATGCAATATCTCCCAGCTGCAACTGTGCAGAAGATACAGCCCAGACACCCTGCCATTGTCCGGCCCACTGGGAAGGGAAGCCGAGCTCCTAGCACACTCGGGTGCAGAGTGGATCTGAGCCACTAGACGGGCAGCTCCACGGACAGGATGCCTGAGAAAAGAGACAATTTCTTGCTCGTACTTCTTGAAGAACATGTTTGGAAATGTGATTTTACTAATTTGCTTGCACATATTCATTGGGTCTCTACCATGTTCTTAGCACCCTGACTTATTCTAGAGAAGTTTAAGACCCCAGTCCTTGAATCCTACTCTGAATTTATTTAATCAGAGTTTCTTTGCTGCCAGGATTTCCATAGATTTTTTTTTTTTAAAGAAAGCCAGAGAGCTGATTCATTACCATGACACCTGAGCCTGCTTTCTATCAAATCATCTGTGTTTCCTAATCTACAAAAAGATGTGTGTTAATTCTTTTCTTTCTCAGAAAGTGTTTGTGAACTTTCAAGGGGAAAATAAAAAAGAACGAACATGGAAAAATGAAGAGCAGTTTCAGGAATTTCCAGAGTAAATGAGGCTTTGAGCAGAGCCTATGATCAGTGTGCATAATTCATTAAAAACAAATCACTCTGCAAAATTGGGTAAACCAACATCCGAAGACTATTTCTGTGTGCCTTGTGGCCACCATTTAGTCCACAGTTGTTGCTAATGAAGCTTGTCATATAAATTTGAGAGTAAACGTTATTTGCTAGGAAAGCAACAGCTAGCACTCCTGCCTGAATCACACAGGCCCTTAAAATGTGGTTTGGAGAAAATTATCTTCCTAGAGGCACGCGTGTGCATCTGTGTTGCGCATGCCCTTGTGTGCATCAAGTAGAATTATTTGCATTATTATAAAGCTATGGAGACAGAGACTATGTTTTAAATAACTAATCTCTTTCAATAGGGGATAAATGAAGAAGACAAGAGTAGTTGCAGAATTGAGCTTATGCTGTAAGAACAGATGTTAACATGGTGACCACTTCTCTATGCCTCGTCTCTCATCACCTCCCCAGCAACGCTGAGAGATGCTATAGCCCCGGCTGAGCGAGGGGAAGGGATTTGCATTTTATACACAATGCATCTGTAAGTAGCCAGCTGGAGACTGAAGAAACTCAAGGTTTTGTGTCCAAAGTATATGCTCTTCATCACAGCCCTTTATTCATAAGTCTGGAAGGCTCTTTGGAAGAAAATGAAACTGAGAATGCATCTCCTATTTACCAATTTGAATGTAAAAGGCTAGTTTTGGACCCATGTGTTCCAGATTAGACGTGGGCCATGCTCACAGTTGCCTCCAAATCTTGGGTCCTCCAATCTGTCTTTTGTAGACAGGCAAGGTATTTGACATTTCTTGTTGTTTGTGTTTCTGTTTGTTTCGTTTCATTTATAAATTATCCTAATAGGAGACAATCAATTTAAATTCAGAATTACGACTCAAAATATCCTGGTGAGCCTAGCTCTGGGTTGCCAATGGAGTTCTGAAGGAAGGAAAACCCCAGTGTTTTATCTGCACAATGGTTCTCGTCTGTCGTTGGACGGAGTTCTGGAATGGTTTCACCACTGATGTGAAAATGTCCTTTAGTGTAGGACATTTAAAATATCTTATGGTGAGGTCTGTGGAAAGCAACAGCAGCAATGAAGTTTCACCCTAAGAGCATGTGTCTCTGCCTGTAGGTTAATTAGAGAAGCAACCCGGAGCTAAATGCTTCTGGAGGCAGAGCAAAGGATCTGTGTCACGTGGTCACCAAGACAGCGCTTGGAAAAGTTTTTCTAACTTGTTTTGCAACCTGGGATCCTGTTATTCCTTTGTTGACTTAGCTGCTTTCACTAGATTTCAAAGTGGCCGTTTTTTTGGCGGCTCCTCTGGTTCCACTCAGTGTGGAAGCCAAGCTCAGATACGAAGGTGTCCCTTCCTCTGTAGGCACTAGTGCTACGCTAGGTTCATGGAGAGACTCGTGGCTCGCAAGGGTGAGCCATGACAGCTTGTCATTTTTCTCCCTGTGGTCTGGATTCCTGAGGAAAACTGACTTTTCTGATGCTTTTCCACCTTATTTACTTGAGGAAAAAGTACAGAATGCACAAATATTCTGAATGCTTTCCAGAGGGATTACACTTGCTGACGAGCGACCCTCTCACCTTTCTGCCACATGGAGCACCATGCTGCCCCCCCTGCCAAGGCCTTCTTGGGGGAAGTGAGGAAGGAAACTAAGAGACTATGTAAGTTTCAACACAGCGAATTCGAGTCCAGCGAGAGAGGCGCCAAGGACCTCCTGACCTGCCATGTTTGCCTCTTTATTTTTCTGAACCGTCTTGGAGTCTGCCTGGCGGAGTTTCTGTTCTCTGCTGCTTGTGGGCTGGTTGGCGCTGGCCCTGGTGAGGAGGAGAACAGAAAAATCCTCAGGGAAAGTACAGGATGTGACAGAAAACTGAGCTGGTGAATCAGGGGTGGGCTGGTCTCCATTGTGTCAAAAGTGCAAGAGCTCTAGAAGGTTGTGGGCAGGAAATGGCACTGCTGAGTCAGAGGAGAGGTCCTTGCCCCATGAGTCAGGACCGAGACAGACACACCTTGGGGCACAGACGCAGAGGAAGCCCTGGACAAGGCTGCAGCGGGGTTTGTGGAAGAGAGGGTTTGTGAGTTTGGAGAGTATTATTGAGTCCCAAACCTCAGTGCCTTCTGGGGAAAAGGTATCTTGAGATGTGGTCTGGGCGGGTTCGAGAAGCAGGCCCTGAGGCAAGTGTGTGTATGAAAGGAGTTGATTAGGGAAGTTCTCAGGAAAGACAGGTAGAGGAGGAGGGAGGAAGCAGGAGTGCGAAAGGAAGGAAGCCAGGCCGGGGTGAGCTTCGGGCAAGGCCTCACCCACCAGGGTCAGCTGCTGGGAAGGCAGCACTGCCCACAGGCGGTCAGGAGGTCAGAGGGCACGTGGGGGAGATGCTGGGACAGCTGGCACTGCATCAGAAGAACCAACTGTGTGCTTCCCCATGCTAAGCTGAGTGACAACCACGTGGGAGTATTTACACCACAGGGATTGGCAGACGCTACGATTCAGGACATCCTTCTGGAGAACCTGTGGTTAACCATTTACCAGTCCTGGGGGACCTCTGACAATGTCTCATACAGACACGCCCTGCAGACGGGTCTGAGGGTCTCCTATGTGGCAGGCGCAATTCTAAGCATCTCTGTGCACATCAGCTCAGGCAGTCCTCATGACAATCCCGTGGAGAGAATAGTATGTGTAATATCATCCCTGCTTACTAAAGAGGAGATGGCAGGTGATCTGTTAAGGACAGGTCAGCCTGCTCATGAAGGGGGAGCCACAGCCAAAGCAGAGAAGCCCAGAGTCCATGCTCCACCATAGGCAATGTTCAGCTAAGCCCAGAGTCCATGCTCCACCATAGGCAATGTTCAGCTATGCAAAAACACACAGGCTTGCGCTGCACGGAAAATAGTTCCCTTGACAATGAGAAGGCATACATGTGGAGGTCACTGCAACATGATTTGCCGTTGCAAAACATTGGAAATACCAAAATGCCCACACCTAGGAGATCTGGTTGGATGAACTGGCCCATCCACACAGTGGAGGCTGACATGGTGGTAAAAAGAAGTGGCAAGGTCTGGTCGGGAGTGACGTGGGATTATATTCAGGAAGCAACACTGGGGGAAGAAACTGAGTGCAAAACCAAATGTACAATGTGCTTTATTTTTGCGTATAACGTATATTTATTTCTCATGTGTCTCTCTTATCTATACCACGTGTGTGTGTTAAACATTTTCCCTCTCAAAGATATGCAGGATGGATAGGCCAACAATTACTAAGGAAACTGATTAACTATAGAGAGTGAGAATGGGTGAAGGATTAGGGGAGGGAGCGGAACTTCCAAGTTTGAAGAGTTTTGATTTTTGGAACGAAATTAATGCTAATATTTTCCCTATTTAAAAAGTTAAATCCATGAGGATGGGGGAGATGACTGGAAGGCAGTGTGCACGCTTGCTCATGTGGGCTCCACCACAGTGGCCACTTTGGCACAAGAAAGTGAATGTCGCTCAGTCGTGTTCGACTCTTTGCAACCCCCGTGGACCCATGGAATTTTCCAGGCCAGAATACTTGAAGTGGGTAGCCTTTCCCTTCTCCAGGGGATCTTCCCAAACCAGAGAGCAGACCCAGGTCTCCTACATTGCACGAGGGATCGTCACAACTCACGCACACATGTGGTTGGCGTCACTCTGAGGGGAGCCCCAGCACAGAGGTTCTGACACGGTCTCTGGTTGCTAAGGGCATGGGTTGCTGCAGCGGAGGCCAGCGGTGTGTTCCTGGGGTGGCCACGTGCCATGAAAGATTCCCAGCACTCAGATGTGAGGGTGCTTGGGAACAACGGGAAACCATCCAGGGCATGGCCGCTTCACCAGACACTCTCCCCGGGCTGCCAGAGACGGCTCCTTCAGGACCCCCGGCAGCTATGTTCCTCAGCAAAGAGTCTGTTCGTGGGCCCCAGAAGAGGGGTCAGGAGGTCACGGTGATGGGCTCCTGGTAAAGACCCTGGAGCTCAGCTTTTGTTCAGTCCCGGGTTTGCGGTCTCCCTTTTCCCGCCGGATCCTCTCTCAAGGGGCAAAAGGCTCTCTGGAGACGGGGCTGAGCGAGTCAAGAGATAAGAGAACGTGAGCTTCCCTTCCCACTCTGAGCAGCCCAACCAGACTGTGGATTCCATGAGAACGGCACTCTCTTGAGGTTTGTGCTAATTCCTTTTCCCAGCTGGGCTGGGAATGCCATGAGACAGCTGCACTGGTGTGGCCCAAGGTGTCTGCATCCGTCCTGATGGCCGCTGGAGAGCGTGTGAGTCCGAGGACCCAGGAAGGACACGTCAGGAACCTGCGGCTGTGTGAAATCAGAAGGGTTGCATTGCTGGGTGTTCCAGCTCATTCTCGGGACTGGTTCTGATTTCATGTCCCTGGTCACAGGGGATAAGAGTTACCTTCTCATCTGATGTCGAGAAAAGAGCATTGGTCAGAACAGACCAGCCCTGCATACATGTCCAGGTTTCTTCTCTTCCAAGCTGTGTGAGCTTGGAGGGGTCCCTTTCCTTCTCTGAACCCCAGATGATACAACGGAAATACTGCTATCCGCCTGTATCCAGGGCTAGACCAGGCTGTCTTCTGAGAGCTCACTTAACCCTCTGATAAACAGCAGCTCTGAGAAATGAACCCAGTCTTGTCTATTCAGAGCCATCAGAGGTGATGTGGTCCAGGAGGTAAGTGGTTAAAGATACAGGATCCACCTTATTTTGCCTTTTACTGAGCACAGGATTCAGTCTCTCCTGCCCTCAGTCCTTTCCATGGGCCGTATCTCATGGGCGGCTGATGAAAGACCAAATGTGCTGAAGTCTTGGAACGCTGGCTGTTGTTGCCAAGGTGCCTCCAGACACACACACGTGTGTGTTGAGTTCTTCCCTCCTTCAGCCCAAGCTCTAAGTTGGGCATGGTGTATCCAGGCACACACTCCACCACATCCACAGCAGACATCACCTGTCAACAGCCTCTCCCTTCTCCATGGCCTGGGGGAGCCTCAGATACCCCAGGCAGGCACGGCAAGTTGATGACGGCTGACGCGTGAGCATCACTGTTGTCCATTAGTGGAGGCACGCGCTGTAGGACGACCTGCCTTGCATGGAAACTGAGGCCTCCTCTGCAGTCTGGAAAGTACCCAGGTGCCTCCCCAAATGTAGGGAGCCTCTGTGCCATCCGGAAGGAAAGGGTCAGATGTGCTCCTGCTGTCTGGGGTCAGGGAGAGGCCCCTGCAGGGAAGGCAGGTGTGTCGGTGTGCACAATGGACGAGAGGATTTAGGGAGGCAAGCCTGCTGTGTGTGTTGCACAGCCGGTTAGCGCAGGGCCAGGTGCCTCGCCCCTCCGCCCCAACGCCAGTCTCCTTACCCCTGGGCAGCTGCGGCACTTCCCCTGGCTCTTACAGCTGTTTAGAGTCTGTAAACCCGCTAATCCCTGGCCATGTGTCATTCCCAGCCAGTTAATGGGCCTTGCTTCAGCTCACAGCAGAGAGGCTGGGCTCCCCCCTCTGCACACTTAGTGTCCAGACTTCTGATTTAGTGGGAGAAGCCCAGTACAGCCCCCTCAGGGTCTCCCTGGCCAGAGCCAGCATGGAAGGCCCCCGAGGCAGCGGGCCTCAGAACGCGATTTCAGATGGGAGGAGAGGAAATCTGTCCAGCTTGTCTGGGGAAGATCTCAGAGAGGGTTTGTCTCTGCCCTCCTGCCAGCTCCTGGGGCAGTGCTGACAGTCATCAGGTAAACCTGGAATCCCAAAGATAAGACACAGCCCGCGACAGGCACTCCTGCTAGCCAGAAGGTTGTTTGGTCACTAAGTCATGTCCGACTCTTCGCGACCCCATGGACTGCAGCATGCCAGGCCTCCCTGTCCCTCACCATCTCCCAGAGTTTGCTCAAATTCATGTCCATTGAGTTGGTGATGCCATCCAGCCATCTCATCTTCTGCTGCCCATTTCTCCTCCTGCCCTCAATCTTTCCCAGCATCAGGGTCTTTTCAAATGAGTCAGCTCTTTGCACCAGGTGACCAAAGTATTAGAGCTTCAGCTTCAGCATCAGTCCTTCCAATGATTACTCAGGGTTCATTTCCTTTAGGATTGACTGGTTTGATCTTCTTTCAGCCCAAGGGACCCTGAAGAATCTTCTCTAGCACAACAGTTTGAAAGCATCAATTATTCGGCACTCAGCCTTCTTTATGGTCCAACCCTCATACCCATACGCGACTACTGGAAAAACCATAGCTTTGACTAGATGGATCTTTGTTGGCCAGAAGTTGCTGATAGGAAAACAATTTGGGCTTCTTCAAGTTAAGCAAGTGGCTTATCTTTGGGTCTTCAACTCTGCAGAAAGTTCGGGATAGAAATGAGGTCGTTCCCCAAAAAAGTCTGGTTTATGGTGACCATGGTAGATGCTGGGAACGTGAGCTGAGTGGCCATGTCTGTGCTTTGCTGGCACCCACACAAGATCTCCAAACTGCCTTCCATGTAAGGGGGTGACTGGGATGAAGAGCTACTGGGCTGGACTCAGTCAGGCCTGGGCTAGAATCCCAGCTGGGCCCGTATCAGGACTCAGGCCACCTCTGTCACACGTGATCTCAGACCCGCAACGTCAGTCATCCCAACCAGAATCTTTCGAAGGTGAGGGGTTTCATCAAAGGCATCAGACATGAGTGAGGACCCTCTCCCAGCAAATGAGGGCCGTTTGGGAATCAGCTCCTGGGATGCACTCCAGGAATGTCACCCGGGTCCTGCACCCCCGGCCCCAAGCCCTGGTCCTTCCGGGCACCCACTCACAGCTCTGAGGTTTGTTCCTGTGACAAATGGCGCAGAGAGGTGGTGGTGGGGAGGTTGCTATCATTTCTGAAAACACAGGTGAGTCACCCTGGGATAGAGGAACATCCCACTTTACGTCCGCGTTGCAGATGTGATGCTGCGTGCTCCCTCTGGTGATGCTGAGGGGGAGCCGCTGCTGTCAGAGGCATCGGTGGGGGGTGTTTCCAGGACACCCCAGCCCCCAGCCCTGCCCACCACCCTCACCTGCGGGCCCTGGGCCCCGGGAACCGCTGCCAAGCGGGACGGCTCGCTGACGGCTGTCTCCCTTCAGGCTCCTTCCTGACGTTTCTCCAATCGACATCTCTGAAGCCACCCGTCCTTTTCAGGAAAAAGAAAAAAACACAGTAGTCCGACGTTCCAAGAAACCCCAGAATGAGGAATGCAGAAAATCAAACAGGCTGGTCCCCGTCCAGCGGCTCCTCCGGGGAGAGGAGTGATTTCGCACGCTAATGGCCCGGCCTCCGACGCTGACATTTTCTTACAATGTACTTAAGTCCGGTTTGTTTTGCTTTCTGTCTCCACAACAATTACCAAGATTTATTTTTTACTGCTTTGGTTCACTCTGCCAGGACCACACTTCCTTTTTCTCTTTAAAGGAACAGCCGTACCGAGCCGAGGGGCCTAGGAAGTGAGCATTTTCAATCACAAAAATGAAAATAGACAAGGCTGCACGCCTCTTCTGGCGTGAGCACCCGCTCCCCCCGCGCCCAGCGTCGGAAGGGGCTCTGGCTCTTCTCTGCTTGACACACGGGCTCACCCCGCTGCTTGGCCGAGCCCCCCGCCAGCCAGCTTGTCACAGAGAGACTGTCCTCCCCAGGGACTCCTCGGAAGAACCCCGGGAGCTTGAAAGGCACTTGGTTCTCAAGAGCAACTGACTGGCTTTCTTGCAGGGCAACGGGGGTGAGGTTGGGGTGCGTCTTTCTCGGAGGTGAGGTGGTTTCCCAAGGTGACCCCTGGGAGCGTCCAGGGTTTCTTCAAGGGGCTTGTCCGTGTCTCTCCTGGGAGGCCCTTTGCTGTGAAGGTGACGGGTCCTGGGGATTCTACATGGTCATGGGGGGCCATCAGCAACAGGGCAGGTGGACGGGGGGTCCGGCGCCAGGGGTGCATCTAGGACCTAGGGGTGTGAGCTGGGAAATTCACCCTCTCTGAGCCCCAGTTTAATCACTGGAAGCAGCTCCTCCCTGGCTGGCTGTGAGGACCCGGAGACCAAGGATGGCTAGGTCGGCTGGATAACGGCCCCACCTTGAGACGGGAGAGGATGCTGGGTTATCCAGCTGGGTCCCAGGTAGCAACAGGAAGGGCCTTAGAAGAGGGAGGCAGGAGTCAGAGTCAGAGGAGGAGATGCGATGACGGAAGGGGAGATGGCAGGGGTGCGTGGCTCCGAGCCACAGGACACAGGCGCTTCTAGGAGCTGGAAAGTGAAGGAAGGACTCTCCCCTGGGGCCTCCAGAGGGACCCAGTGGCCCTGAGACACCCGGAGTTGACCCCGTGAGACCCACATCAGGCTTCTGACCTCCAGACTCTGAGAGAACCATGTGTGCTGTTTGAAGCCACTAAGTTTGTGGTCATTCGAAGCAGCAGCCCCAGAAGTGGACACAGTGCTGGACGCTGCAGTTACATTACTAATGGGGGTGATGAGCCTCCTCCCTGGGCTGTGTCTCAAGTTCCACGTGGGCCTCCAGTGCTCGGAGGCTGCACCATCTGTCTGTCCATCCATCCATCCAATCATTCCTGAGCCACCAGAACCTGCTGAGGCTCTGCTGGGGCCATCAGCTCAGGCGTCCCCGCCCTTGCTCACTCCCCACTCAGGGTCTGCTCCTAATCTGGGGCCAGAGTTATCCCTCAAAACCAGCTCTTGCCAACCCCCTGCCTAACCCCCTGACCCCATGTTCCCATGCTTCCTTGGCCGTGTGGCGCTCAGCAGCCCCTCACCCCCACCACACTGCCCTCCCCCTGGCTCTGTCTCCTGTCCCAGGTCCAAGGTGCTGGGCACCACCCCTCAGGGCAGTACCTTCCCCAGGGGGCCACCTACCCCACTGGCTCCCTTCTTTAGGTCTTCTTGGCGAGACCCTCCCTGACCACCCTCTCCCCTCTCCTGCCCTACCTCCATCACCTTTCTCTTTCTTACATGGACGTTTCTCGTCTCCTCTGCTGGAAATAAGCTCCCTCAAGGCAGAGGTTTCCACTGACTTGTTCCTCATCATGTCTACAGCACCTGCACACAGCAGGGGCTCAATAAACAGCTGTGGAATAAACGGGTGAGTATCGGGGTCTTTCAAGCTGTGGTCCCTGCAGCTCCCCAGTTTCGTCTGGAGCCTCACGACCTTGCCTTCTCCTCTCACTGACCGCCAGAAACACAGCTCTCATGCATGTCTCTGCTTTTGCACAGGTGAACCTTCTCTCTGCCTGGTGAGCTCCTGTTCTTCCTTCAAAACCCATCTCCTTTGCAGATGTTCCTCTAAATCTTCCATCCCAGGCTATTTGTCTCTCCCTCTTGTGTGCTTATAAAGCACCCTGTGCTTCCTTTTATTGGAGAACTTATCGTATTGTTTAGAGTTTTCTTTTTTTAAACACACCTGTTTTCCTGATCAGATTGTTACAGTAACGCTTCCTTTTTAGTTTCCCACACTGTCTAGCAGATCTCCTGACAGATAGCAGATGAGCAGAAACAGGGAATGGATGGATGAATGGATGGATGGACAGAAGGTTGGAAGGGGACAGGGACCTTGTCTCATTTGACTCTGCGTCTCAATCACCAAGTGCGATCTCTGCACACAGTAGGTGTTCAGGGAAATCTCCGGTCCGTAAGGACAGGGATCTGTGTCTGGTCCTAGGGCAGCATCTCTCTTGTAGCAGCTCAGTGATGCTTGATGAGTGAACAAACATGGGGCCCTGCTTCCCTCAGCTCTCTCCCAAAGGCCAGTGGTGGGCTCTGGGAAAGGAAGGGGCCTCTAGCTGCCCCGAGGTCTCCCCCTCCAGCCTCACACACGTGTCCACGCGAATCAGTATGTGCTTGACTTGGAGAGAGCAGGAGAGCTCCATGTCCAAACCCCTCCATTTAACAAGGTAGTAGTCCCAGGGGATTAGAACCCACCCTAAAGACCATGTCAGCTAATTACGTCTGCAACAAGCCCATTTCCAAATACCGTCACCTCCAAGGCACTGGGGGTTAGGACTTCACCACACAAATTTGAGGGAGACACAATTCAACCCATAACACCCTCCCTCACGTGGACACCCCTCCTCCTATCACCACCATCACTGATGACCCCTTCCTCTGAACTTCCTGAGCGTGTTTTACATTCCCCTTTGTCTGCATCTGCCATGAATTTAAACTCCATGAGAACAGGGGGTTTCGTCTTATTTGTGGACTGCCATGTCCCAGCACCCTCTAAATAAGCACCTAGCACATAGCAGCGTGTTTGCCAATTGAAGGAACAAGAGACGGGTCTCCAGCAGTCTCTGTTAGACTGTGCGCCCGCCCAGGGCAGGAACGCAGCAGCTTTATCAGGGCAAACACTCAGTGAATGCTTGGGAAATGGGATCACTTTTTGGGCCAGCAGCAAAATTTCCTGTGACTCAGTAAATCACTTTAACTAATGAAGGAATAACAATCCCAGAGGAACAGAAGTTTCAACTATGCAGATTATTTCTGAGTTTTTAAAAAGTGTCTCTTCAAAGAAATAAGTCCCCAGGGGCTGCTGGCTCTCCATAAAGCCTGACTTTCCACTCTCTTAAGTAGCTCATTTTGGCCCTGTGACAAGATCCAGTTGGTGGTTTTTAATAAATAATGTTTTTTTGTGTTACAAAAGTAAAATTGAGAAAATTTACAGAAGTAGCAGGAATTAAAAAAAAAAAAACTATCAGCCCCAGACAACCAGACTGTTAATATGTCATTGTATTTCTTTCTGGTCTCTTTTTGTATGTCTATTTTTATGTGGTGATAAACAAATTTCAGTGAAATTGGGTTGCTGTTTCAGTTAAACAAAAATCCATCTTGAAAATATCCTCCAGTTTTCATACAATTTGAAAACCCCAGGGGCACGGGTCTGGATGGGGCTGGAGGGCGGGGGCAGGAGGGACAGGGCACAGCTGTCCTGGGCAAGGCTGTTCCTGGAATCCCAGGACGCGAATGCCCACGTGGCCCGCACTACTGGGGTGGGTGTAAGACAAGGACAAACACAGCGCCATGAAAACCCGTTTCCTGGCCCGGGCTCCCGGTTCATCTGCAACTTGCACTTTTCCAATTATAAGGCCCTTCTGGAGCATGGGTGGGAAAGCGAGGCCGCTTCCCACCGAGGGAGCGGCTCCAAGTCGGCTGGGATCCGGACAACGCCGATGGTATTTTGGAGGGGAAATGATACATCCCCACGGCCGAGAGCAACGGGGCCGACTCGGGCTTTGTGGTGGCCGCTGATGTCATTTCAGAGAAAGAGCTAAAAAGCTGTTTTGTTTTTGACTGTGTCTCTGAAATTGTCTTCTTTAAAAAAAAAAAAATTCTGATTTTATCCCAATGTGGATGTCCAAACCCCAAACCTCTAATCCAAGCCTATTGAAGGCCCCTGCCCTGGGCTGGTGCTGGCGCCGCCAGGGGCACTCGGAGGTCGCCCGGTTCAGTCATTTGCTGCTGGCCCCGCTGGGGGGGCCTGGGAGTGGGTGGAGGGCAGGGAGGCCGGGGAGGGGGGCCGGTCAGGAGGCAGACGTTGGGGGCATCTGTGCTCTGGCGGACCGCCGTGGGTATCCAAGATGCCAGTGAGCGCCTTCCAGAGTCCCATCTTCTGGGAGTGCGGGGGAGGCTCGCCCTTGGCTGACTCCCTGGGAACATGGTCCGGGGCTGGTGCTCAAATCCAGGCAAACACAGAGCAAGACGGGAGGGCCCGAGGAAAGGCCCCGCCTGCTCGGCTGGGGGCTGGGAAGGGTGAAAGCGGACCTCCTGTCTGTCCAGAGCCCCTCCTTGACCCGCTCTGGTCGGCCCCATCTCCCACGCAGGAAAAGCCAGCACGGCCCCTTCTCACAGGCCCGGAATGGGACGTTGCTGTCTGGCGGGTGGAGTATGGTTGACCACTAACTGCCAGGTCAGAACTGTGCTGGGCTGCCCAGTATCAAGGCCACACTGTGTGGTCAAGGACAGCGGCAAGGGCTGGCCTATGTGCCATCCGAGGCCGTCCTCATGGCAATGCTGTGGGTGATACAGATGGAGAGACAGAGGCTCAGAGAGGCGCGGGCCACCCCGCCAGAAACGGCAGAGCTGAGACGCATGCCTGAGCCGACAGCATCTCCCTATTTCCTGCACCGCGCTGCCCTGAGGTGAAGCGTGCCACGGGGGCTGATGTGCCCAAAGTCATGCCCACGTCCTGTCTCTGGTACCACTGACCAGGATCTTACTTGGAAGAAGGGTCTTTGCAGATGTAATCAGGGATCTTTAGATAGCAGGTGTCCTTATAAGAGACCGAAGGGGAAGTGACACGGGCCCAGGGAAGGAGGCCGTGCAGAGACGCAGGCAGGGATCTGGTTCTCCCAGGGAGAAGGCTCAGAGGCTGCCTTCCAACTCTCACTCTCCAGATGGAAAACTCTGAGGCCCTCAGAAACTCAGAGGCTCATGTCAGCCATGACCTGTAAGCCACTACAGACTTAGCTGTGTGCCAAGCCGCCCCCAGCAGCAATAGAAGAGCTCAGCACCTATTCTGTCTGTGTCCTCACAGACCTCGGCCAGCAGCTCAGGCAGGGTCTCTCATACGGGTGCACGTGGACGGGAGCTGGTCGGGGGCTCCCACCTCCCCGTGCATCTCCCCCAGCCCTGGCTGCCCCTGACCCTCTGCCATCTACCTGTTGGCTATAGGGTGACTGGACATCTGAGCGGCTTACGTGTCCGTCAAAGATCCCTGGAGACAGTGTCCCAAGACAGATCAGCAGAGGCTGTCTGGTCTGGGGCCGGGGGGACGGGTCACACAGAGCCACGTCTGTCACATGCTATTCAGGATGTGGCCCCCTCGACACAGACCATCAGGGAAGCCGGCAGGTTTCACATCCTCCCCGACCTGACCACCATCCCGGCCCCTCCAGCTCTCCCACACAGAACCCTCTCCCCCGGGGTCTCCCTCCCTCCGCTCGCTCGCCAGGCATCTGGCCACAGGGTTCACATCCTGCCCTGAGGATGCCAGTGACGACGTTCCCACTGGGGAGCGGGGCAGCTGCTTTGGCTTTGGAGGCCCCGGCTGCACGGCGGTCTGGTGCCCCCACCCCTGCCCCGCAGTTCTCCTCGGCCACATGAGCACAACTGCACCCCAGAGAAAGACCTGTGACGGTTTTCAGACAAACACCCGTGACCTGAGCTCTTCTTGGATGCGGCCACAGAACCGTCAAGCTCCCAAGGTGAGGCTTTTATAGCTGAAGTGTATTTTGGGTGCTGGGAATGTCAACCCCAGCGCTCCAACAGGTGTGGCCATGGACGCGTCCCTAATGGGACAAACTGCACCGTCTGTGGACTTGGACCACAGGTTTATATTTGTAATATTTACAACCAATAAACATTAGCTCCAACATCAACATAAGAAAAGAAAGACCATAAATCCTTCCTTTCCAGTAGTAAAGGGAACCGAGCCCCAGACCATAATGCTCGCTGTCATATTTTAATAACAACTGCTCACGGAAGGCTTGCCCCGTGCGAGTCTGTGCTAAGCTCTTCACATTCATCATCTCATTGGGTCCTTAAACAACCGCATTATTATTATTCCCATTTTAGAGAGAGGGAAACTGAGGCTTAAGGATGGTCAGTCGCTTGTGGTCATGAGTTAGCAAAGGGCAGAGTCAGAGAATGATACCCCTGTTACTGAAGGGACACTGTGCTCACACCCCTGTCATTCAGGCTGTTGTGTGAGGGGCCAGAGTATTTCAAAATCCACACATGAGTTTTTACTGAAGTATCTGACTGGAGTGCTCCACCTTTGAACAAATTTTCACGTGAAACTTGGAGGCACTGGGGCTGAGGGGCTTGAGAAAATGGGGAGCTGGTAGACAACTCTGCCCTGGAGCCCAGCCCCAAACCAGGAACAGGTGAGGTGCTGTCTGAGGGGCTCCTGAACCACAGGGAAAGTAGGAAAAGGGAGGACCCCTCTAGGGGAGGGAGATTCCAAACAGGGAATGACAGAGAAGACCAATGACCCCCAAAACTGGTTCCTTGAGAAGATCAATAAAAATGATAAACATCAGATAAACAACAAGGTCCTACTGTAAAGCACAGGGAACTATATTCAACATCCTGTGCTAAACCATAATGGAAAAGAATATGAAAAAGAATATATGTATATGTATAACTGAGTCACTTTGCTGTACAGCAGAAATGAACGCAACATTGTCAATCAACCATGCTTCAATAAAAATTTAAAGAGCAGTGTCAAATTAAAAACACAAAACTCAAATACAAAAAAAATCATAAGCATCTGGATCAGGAAAAGGAGAAAAGACACGAATTACCAGTATCAGAAATGAGAGCACTGACGCCACTACAGATCTCACAGACAACTTGGAAAAGTGGATAAATTGCTTGAAAAACACAAACTTACCAAAGCTGATTTGGAAAGAAACAGACAATTAGATAGGCAAGAGCACTCTCTATTATCAATAATAAAATTATATTTGTAGTTAGAAACCTTCCACAAAGAATACTCTAGGCCCATATGGCTTCACTAGTGAATTCTTTTCAAACATTTAAGGAGAATAATTATTCCAATTTTACCCACATTTTATGACTTCCCTGGTGACTCAGATGGTAAAGAATTTGCCTGGAATACAGGAGACCCAGGTTTGATTCCTGGGTCAGGAAGATCCCCTGGAGAAGGCAATGGCAACCCACTCCAATATTCTTGTCTGGGAAATCCCATGGACAGAGGAGCCTGGCGGGCTACAGGCCATGGGGCTGCAAGAGTTGGACACAACTTAGCGACTGACACTTTCACTTTTCTAAAACATTGAAAAGGACTCATTTAATGAATCAGCATTACCTTTGTGCCAAATCCAGACAAATAAATTGTAAGAAAAGAGAACTACAGACCAGTATTCCTCAAGAACATAGAAGCAAAGAAGCTAAACAAAGCCTCAGGCATCAGATCTAGTGATACATGAAAAGGAGAGTGCATCATGACTAAGTGAGGTTTGCCCCACTCAGAAAGGCAAGATTAATTGATTAGTTAATGTAATTTGTCACATTAACAAACTAAAAAAGAAAATCATATAATCGTTTCAATAAAGATAGGAAAAACATTTTAAAAAATCTAATACCTATTCCTGATTAAAAAAAAAACTCTCAGAAAACAATGAATAGAAGGAAACCTCCTTCCCTTGAAAAATACAAATTGTCACCACCTCATCACATATTTAGTTAACTCAAAATGGGTCATAGATCTAAATGTAAAACCAAAAACTATAAAAGGATCAAACATTTGTGACCATGTGTTAGGCAAAGATTTCTTCGGTTTGTCATAATCTTTTGTATACGCATGATCTACACATCAACAGTTTGAAATTTTGAATTGCATCAAAATTCAAAACTTCTGCTTTCAAAAGACAGTTAAGAGAATTAAAAGACAAGCTCTATAATGAGAGAAAATATTTGAAAATCATATATCTGATAACTTTGATTCAGAATATGCAAAGAACTCTCAACACTCATTCATAGGGACTTCACTGGTGATCCAGTGGTTAAGACTCCACGCTCCCCATGCAGGGGCCCACCTTCAGACTAGGGAACTCAGACCCACGTGCCATGTCTAAGAGTTCCCGTACCTCAACTAAATATCCTGTACAAGGAAACAAAGATCCTGTGTGCTGCAACTAAGACTTGGTATGGCCAAAAAACAAAGAAACATAACAAAACACTCAATCATAAGAAAATGAACCACCTGGTAGAAACAGGGGCAAAAGACTGGGACAGGAACGTCACCCAAGAAGATTCTGTGGATGGCAAGCAACTACATGAAAAGACGTTTCACATCATTAATCATTTGGGAAATGCACACACAAACCACAGTGAGATACCACCACACACCTAGGAGGGCAGTCAGAAATAAAAGATAAACCACACCTGTGTAGGGGTCTTTCTCAGCCACTTTCTGTCAAAACCTGGTGAGCCGTGAGCCTGTGGACATGCCCTGAGCCTGCAGGCCTGGGCATTTCTCATGCTCACGCCAGTCTACACTCAGCCTCCAGCAAGTTGTCATTTAAGAAAAATGCTCCAGATTATGGCTCTAGCAGCTCCTGCTCGAAGGAAGTTGATCTTACTTGTGACCTTCCGATGGTTTGCCCTTAGATCCCAATTCTCTGATGTGTCCAGGGAGAGTAGTCAGTCTTCGGGTTGTTCAGCACTTTTCTTGTGGTGAGAATGGGTGTGATCCCAAGCTTTTTACACGTCAGAGCTGAAACTGAAAGTCAAGACAAGCACTTTGGAAAACAGTTTGGCAGTGTCTTAAAGAGTTAAACATATAATTGTCATATGATCTGGCCAGTCCATTCCTAGGTATTTACCCAAGACAAATGGAAGGCAAATGTTGGTAGCAGTTTTGTTTATAATAACCTCAAACAGGAAACAACTGAAATGTCTGTTAGCACATGAACGGATGGACAAAGTTGTGCTATATCCATATAATGAATTTTAGTCACAAAACAGAACAAACTATTGATCAGTGCCACTGTATATCAGCTGTACCTCAATAACTTTTAAAAAATGATTGAAACATGCTATAACATAGATGCATCTCGAAAGAACTGCCAAATGAAAGAAGCTACACAAGAAAGAGTACAAAGTTTATGACCATATACGTGAAATTCGACTTTCATATACGTGAAGCAGATGGATCCCTGCCAGGGGCCAAGGGCATTGCTGGGTGGGAGGAGGAGGGAGGGATCATATGGGAGTATGGGGAACACTCAGGGGATGAGATGCACATTCCTTGAATATGGTGAGGGCTGCACATGCCACGCACATATGCCAAGACTTATCCAGTGGAACACTGTTCAGTCGCTAGCTTAGTTCAGTTCAGTTGCTCAGTCGTGCCTGACTCTTTGCGACCCCACGGACTGCAGCACATCAGGCCTCCCTGCCCATCACTAACTCCTGGAGTTTACTCAAACTCATGTCCACTGTGTCGGTGATGCCATCCAGCCATCTCATTCTCTGTCGTCTCCTTCTCCTCCCACCTTCAATCTTTCCCAGCATCAGGGTCTTTTCAAATGAGTCAGTTCTTTGCATCAGGTGGCCAAAGTATTGGAGTTTCAGCTTCAACATCAGTCCTTCCAATGAACACTCAGGACCGATCTCCTTTAGGATGGACTGGTTGGATCTCCTTGCAGTCCAAGGGACTCTCAAAAGTCTTCTCCAGCACCACAGGTAAAAAGCATCAATTCTTCGGTGCTCAGCTTTCTTCACAGTCCAACTCGCACATCCATACATGACTACTGGAAAAACCATAGCCTTGACTAGACGGACCTTTGTTGGCAAAGTAATGTCTCTGCTTTTTAATATGCTGTCTAGGTTGGTGATAACTTTTCTTCCAAGGAGTAAGTGTCTTTTAATTTCAAGGCTGCAGTCACCATCTGTAGTGATTTTGGAGCCTAGAAAAATAAAGTCAGCCACTGTTTCCACTGTTTCTCCATCTATTTGCCATGAAGTGATGGGACCAGATGCCATGATCTTAGTTTTCTGAATGTTAAGCTTTAAGCCAACTTTTTCACTCTCCTCTTTCACTTTCATCAAGAGGCTCTTCAGTTCTTCACTTTCTGCCATAAGGGTGGTGTCATCTACATATCTGAGGTTATTGATATTTCTCCCAGCAATCTTGATTCCAGCTTGTGCTTCGTCCAGCCCAGCATTTCCCGTGATGTACTCTGCATATAAGTTAAATAAGCAGGGTGACAATATACAGCCTTGACGTACTCCTTTTCCTATTTGGAACCAGTCTGTTGTTCCATGTCCAGTTCTAAGTATTGCTTCCTGACCTGCATACAGATTTCTCAAGAGGCAGGCCAGGTGGTCTGGTATTCCCATCTCTTTCAGAATTTTCCACAGTTTATTGTGATCCACACAGTCAAAGGCTTTGGCGTAGTCAATAAAGCAGAAATAGATGTTTTTCTGGAACTCTCTTGCTTTTTCTATGATCCAACGGATGTTGGCAATTTGATCTCTGGTTCCTCTGCCTTTTCTAAAACCAGCTTGAACATCTGGAAGTTCATGGTTCACATATTGTTGAAGCCTGGCTTGGAGAATTTTGAGCATTACTTTACTAGCGTGTGAGATGAGTGCAATTGTGCAGTAAGCCGTGTCCAACTCTGCACTGATGAACTTTCAAAGCTGATTTGAGCGGTCTACTTTTAATACAGCAGATTAACCCCACATGAGCACTGCGTGTGATTGTAACTTTGTTTTGAACATGACCAAGAGAAGCGGGTCTTTAAGAACACTGTAGAAAGAACACAGCACTCTCATCCACATGTATGTCCTTCTGGTTTGCACCCGTCCAGTCCTGGCAGCTCCTATGAGCATCTCCCGTGTTACCTGTTCCCTTCTTCCCCTGTGATGCCCAGGACCTCGGCAGGGACCTCAGCGGGCCAGTAAGCCGCAGTCGGGAAGGCGTTCAGAGACCATTAGTACAGGAAGCACGGCAAAATCCAAAGAAACCATGAAACGGTGAGTTGGAAAACACTCCATGAAAGGCCTTTTCAGCCTGCTTCTTTCAGGAGGAGTTTGTTTTTGGATTAAAGGAGTTTATTCAGGTATTCACAAATACCCAGGCTCCGCACCAGCTGGAGAGTGGAAGCCCGTCCGTCAGGATCAATTGCCGTGCAGGGGACTGGCATGTTCCGACTGGGGAATACACGGATGAAAGCGGCGTAATTAGGTGACACGCCTTCAAAGGAGATGAAAGACTCAAAACATCCTCAAAAATGTAGGCAAAAATACACCCAGAAATCACTACTTTATTTTGGAAGTAGCAGTTCCAATAAAAGGCTAGGTGTCAACGGCATGGAATGTAGCAGTCTTGCACTGGGGCTCTTTCTTTCTTTCTCCTTTTTTCCTTCCTCGCTCGCTCGGGGAAGAAAAATGATGGAAATGTCATTCCTGTGTTTCCTCCACTCCTCTGGCAAGTGGTGTAAATGCCTCCCTCCTTAAAGGGACTCTAGACTAAGCTGACGCTTTCATGGCTGTCCCCTCGGGGCGGAGAGGGGACAAGAAGATGGGGGGGAGTTGGCTGATGGCACAAGTGTTTGACACCCGCCCCTCATCAGATTTTTCTCCGAGTTTTCTGAATGGCTTATTTGTATTCTCAACTCCTTTGGTTAAAAAACGGCCTTTTCTCTGCTTACATTGCTAAGAAAACACACAAAGTTCCATAATCTTCTTGCAAGCTCCGTTTCCCTGGATAATTCGATTCTCCAATTTCGTTAAATTCAGGAGATTGGCAGGCCTGAGGATGGGGGGTTCTGTAGCTGGGGATTCATCCATCTATTCCCCTGCGCCGTTCATTTTCAGATGAGAAAACGGAGCCCCAGTGAGGCTGCGTGGTCTTACTCTAAGCAGTAGGACTGGAGCCAAAACTGATTTTGATCCCTACCTGACTGTGTTCCCCACTGTTCGCTGTTGCTTCCCCATTTTCCTTTATCTGTAATCCTTTAATGGACATACTCGGACTCTGTTCACAGCACTCATTAACACATATTTAAATAATTATGGAAAAATCCGCATTTTATGCATCCTTAAGCACTCTGACCTCTGGGTTTCTGCAGCCAGATGTGAGGGAGTGCTGGCTATTTGGCACATTTTAATTGGGGCCCTGACAGCGGCCTCGTTCGCCCCTACGGTCTTGAAGCAGCCCGCAGCACACCTGCCTCATTGAGCTCCGAGGCTTCAAGATGCTGACACAAACACTCAGCATTTTCTTTTTCTTCTCTCCCTGCCCTCTTCCCTTTCCTGGCTGAACTCGAGGGTGCAGAGTGAATGTGTTATTGAAAGACCACTTTGACGGAACCACTGAGTAACGATTCCTCATGGCTGGCAGGGTTTTTCCAGTTTAGATCAGGGCTGCACAGAAGGGGATGGGCGGGTATTCATTGCCAAGACAGTGGTTATAGCTTGAAGTAGAAAGCATATATATATATACATCTTGAGGTAGATGACATAAGTGTATAGATATATATATATAGATACATAAATACATGTTTTCCTTGTCTATGTATGTATGAGTGTCTGTGCATTATATATATAATATACATATATATATTTATCCAAACATAGAGTCACGCTGTCATGTGCTTTTGCAGCAGAACATTATTTTATGCTCATTTTCCTTGTCAGTACACCTAAAGTTAATGGCGTAATATTTCATCATACGTCACATGGATAGATCATCAGTTTTAAAAAGCAAGTGTCTGCTGCTGGACAAACAGACATTTAATTTGTTTATTTAATTTTGCTGCTATTGACAGCATTTGATAAGACACCTTTGCACACAACACCTTTTCAGTCTAGTCTGAATCCTTACTTGGGACAAATTCCTACGATGTTGTCCTACAAACGTCTGCACCTCTTAAATGCTGACACATATTGTTCTTACAAGAAAGGTGGGCTGTTGCTATTGCTGTTCAGTAGTGCAGTTGTGTTTGACTCTTTGCAACCCCTTGGACTATAGCCCGCCTGGCTCCTCTGTCCATGGGATTCTCCAGGCAAGAATGCCGGAGTGGGTTGTCATTTTCTCCTCCAGGGGATCTTCCCGACCCAAGGATAGAACCTGCTTCTCCTGAATGGCATGTGGATTCTTTACCACTGCGCCACCTGGGAAGCCCTAAGAAAGGTGGAGACAATTGAGAATTCCATTGCCTGTGTTAGAGAGGCCCCCTCCCCCGCCCCCTACTATCACCAGCACTGTGTATGTCATTAAAAGCAGTCTTTGCCCTTGATATTTTGAAATGTCCCATTGACTGAGGAGGTTTGATGGGAAGGGTGAGTGGGTACTGGGCTGGAAGTGTGGGCAGGGGCACTTGTGGGCAAACTGGGGTTCTTGTGCACCACAGTGGGGAGGGTGCAGCCACTGTGGAAAGCAGCATGGTGATTCCTCAAAGAATTAACAAAATTACCACGTGATCCAGCAGTCCCACTTCTGGAATACACCCAGAGGAACGAAAGCAGGGACTCTGATGCACCCACATTCATAGCAGCATTATCACAACAGCCAAAAGGTGGAAGTAAGCCAAGTGTCCATTGAAAGATGGTGAATAAACACCATCTCTGGTCTCCATCCATACAGTGGAATATTACTCAGCCTTAAAAAGGGATGGGGCCCCGACACCTGCTACAACACAGATGAACCATGAGGACACTGTGCTCAGTGATACAAGCCCATCACAGAAAGGTAAACATCACATGATTTCACTGATAGGAGGTACTAAACTAGTTAGATTCATAAAGACAGATGGTCAAACAGCGGTACTAGAGGCCAGGGGAGAGGTTACAGGGAGTTAGTGTGTAATGGGGACAGAGACTCTCTTTGGGGAGATGGAAAAGTTCTTAAGACAGATGGTGGTGAAGGTTGCAAAATAATGTGAACAACACTGAACTGTACACATAAAAAGGGTTAAATGATAAATTTGATGTTTGTTTTACCATAATTGGGCTTCCCTGGAGGCTCAGATGGTAAAGAATCCACCTGTAATGCAGGAGACCCAGGTTTGATCCCTGGGTTGGGAGGATGCCCTGCAGAAGGGAATGGCTATCCGCTCTAGTATTCTTGCCTGGAGAAGTCCATGGACAGAGGGGCCTGGTGGGCTATAGTCCATAGGGTCACAGAGTCGGACTGTGCAGTTTACCACAATTAAAGGCAACATCTGACAGCAGTAGCAGCCATGAGGGGCGCCTCCCTCACCACTTGGGGGCCCCAGAGTGAGAAGATTGGGAGATCCCCCGCAGGACCAGTGATGAAAGGGGCCCCTAGAGTCAACCAGAGGTGTGGAGAACTGTGCCTGGGGCACCCAGTACAGGGGAGGCCCCGCCCAGCTCCCATCCATTGAGGCCCAGGTGCCATGAGGTCACCCAGGGGACATGCTCCTGCAGAGAGGCCACCGAGCTGCCAACGTGTCAACGCGTCTCCACTCAGAGGCGCTGATGGAGATAAGAATGCAGAAGAGGTGTAACCCAAGTGTCATCTGAAAGCTACCAGAGGCTCAGCCGCACTTCAAAGCAGACACGGGGCGGGGCCCAGAGACTGGGGTGCAGACAACGTGCTGGGGCCAGTGATTGCCACTTATCATATTCCACCTGGCTGGCGTGTGAAAAGGCAACAGGACCTCCCCGGGGATGGTGACTGGTAACTGGCAAATCCCAGGAAAGTTGAGAGGGCTCAGACGGGAAGGCACGCCTCGTCCCCAGCAGTGGCCAAAGCCCTGGGCCCCGGTTAACCGACTAACCAGCTAGACGCTGCAGGAACGGCCTGGCCAGGAACATGAGGGCCCGATGGCAGCCCAGGCAGCCCCAGGCAGGAGGCGCATAGTATGGCCACGGAATCTGACTGTCGTTCCAGGAAGACGAATGAAGATGGAGAATCAACTCCCCCAAGTCTGGGGTGCTTGAGTCCAAAGAAGAAAAATAAACGTATCTGAAAGCACCCTGTGTGAGCAAACTTGATGCCTTCTCTGCAAACGTGGTGGTCTCTTCCTTTAAGGAGGGCTCTTTTCCTTTAAGAAAAGAGCACCTCTGCTGGTCTCTGTCAGGGGTCAGTGTCAGGAGAGGGGGCCAGCAGGGGCCGAAGGTGAGGGGACCTGGGTGTGGGAGGGAAGCTCGCCCCCTCCCTGAAACGGGAGCACGGGGAGGGCGGTGGAGGGGGATGGGAAGGGAGCTCCAGCAGCCTTGAAGGCCCTGCAGTTACCCCGGTTTGTCTGGGTCTCTGCTCGAGGACCACGAGAAGCCCCAGGATGGCTAAGAAGAGGCGGTGGTTCCACAGCTTAGGGTCATGTCTCAGGTGGTGCAGTGGGTGTGGAGTGGGTGGGGCAAGGAGGTGGCTGCTGGGGCGTCTGGGCGAGGTGGCGCGGCTCAGGCTGGGGACTGGCTGTGAGGGTGCAGAGGCGGACGGAGCTGCGTGAGGCTGAACAAGGCTCTTAATGAGCGCTCCCTAGAGTGCTTCATCAGAATGTGTGCAGGAGTGGGACAGCCTCTGCATTCTGTCTGAGAGAAGAGGTGACATAATTTGTTGTGGGGGGGGTTGTGGGGCACGGTTTGTGGAAGGAGAAAGGGGTCTCACACAGAAGCCGGAAAACCAAAGTCATGGCTGGAGTCTGTCTCTCCTGCCAGAGCCGTCTGGGGCTGGAGGGGACTCTCAGTGACCACGTTACCTCCCCTCTAGGGCAGAGAAGAGCAGAGAGCCGGACCGCGGAGGCATCTGAGCCCACTTTGCGGCTGGCGAGCCTGGCCTGAGCCTCCCGGACGTGGCCTGCCAGCTGCAGACACTGACCCCCTGCCCCCGATGGACATCTCCACTGCTCACGTGATAATGCAGAGCTCCAGCTCTTACTCAGTGCAGTCCACGAGTGCCCAGCCAGCCAACCGGATGAGCCCCCCCCAGGATGGCAGAAGGCCAGCATGTGCCGCCTGTTCTGCTTGATTGGCAGAGCAAGCTGACATCCCAAAATGGAAATGTGGGGATGGAGAGGCAGGGGTCTCTGGGGGGGGGGGCGTGCCTCACCTTGGTGACTCCGATCAGCAGGGGTTCGAAAGTGGCCATGCATTGGGGTGGGTCGCAGGCTCCAGGAGGCATTCCGGGGACACAGCTCTGGAGGAGTGGTCGGGGTCTCAGGTGAAGCCCGTCACCCATCTGATCTCAGTGCCCCCTGAGTAGGACGAGTGGGTGGTCCTTCCACGGTGCAGGTCAGGCTCATTTTGAAACCCGCCGAGTCTGCAGGAACAGGAGCATCTAAGGAGGCCTGTCAGACGTCCAGAGGGAGAAGGGGGCAAGAACGAGCTGCGCTGGAGACGCAGGTGCAGACCCATCCTAAGTTCTGGCTGGAGGCCGGGCGGCTGGTGGGGTCATAGCCGCCTCCAGACCCCCCCTCTGCCCCTGCTGCTGTGAGGCTGGAAGCCACTGGCTCCCCCTCCTGTGCCTCAGTGTCTTCACCTGTGCAGGAAGGACAGTTAATGACCACCTGCTCCCGAGTTCTGGGAGGTCAGGGAGCTGCACGCGGACCCAGCGCTGCGGGTTCATGGTCTCCCCTCCCTGCTCAGCATTTCGCTGTGTACTCTGGAATCAAGAGATACCCGCATGTAGAATAAATTATGAGATCTGCACGGCCCAGGTCAAACTTGCCTAGACTGCTTAAAAACGCCTCTGATTTAACTCTGCTGAACGCTGAGTGGTTTAACCTTTCGGGTTCTTTAAATAAACTCTCTTTGCTCTGAATGCCATTCTAGCTTGGACTGGAACCAGCAGAGCGGCTGGCTCCTCCCCGTTTCCCCGTGCTCGATGGATGCGCCTTCTTACCAGGTGGGTGCGGTGCTGCCTGCAGTCACATGGCCCATGTCTGCCACGAGCGCACGTCAGCTGTGAGCGAGGACCTCGGAGAGTCAGCTGCAAACATCCTTGGATTGAGGCAGACATTGCCTTTTGGGTTACTCTGCTACCAGAATGTTCTGCCTCCTGCCAAAGACAGTCAAGTCAGGGCACTTCTCCCCAGTGCAGAGAAAACATCAGTTTTATAGGAAACCCTGACACAGCCTTTCACGTGCTTGCACGAGGGCTCCCTTCCCTCCAGCACATCTGGGGACCCAGGAGATGCATGGAAAGATTTGTGATTAAAATGCCCCTTCTTCATGTGCAGGAGCATCCTGGAAAGAGTGGACCTGAAACAACCCAATTCCAGAGGGGAGGCTCCCCAATGGTAGGTCACTCCTGCCAAGTCTGGGACTGAAGCCCCCGCGAGATTATGGTGCTGACTCCAGTCAGACTAGGGGAGACTCTGCTCCAACCTCCATGACCTTGGGCATCTTGTTACCCATCTCTGCGTCTGTGATGCTGTTGTGAACATCACATCAGACCATGCCTTCAAAAAGCAGGCATGTGGTGAATGCCGGGTAAATCACTACAATTCACTGAGTGTTTGTACTGTAACAGCTTTTTATGCTATCGGTTCTTTTAAAGCCAAAGAACAAAAACCCTGTGAGATGCTTATCATTGTCATCATCTCACAGACAGAGTCTGAAGCCCAGGAAGTTTGAGTAACATGCGAAAGCTCACCCAGCTGGGCAGTTCTGTCTCCCACTGCTTGCAGCACGCTGCCATTCATGTCAGCTTTCCTTCTTCTTCTTCTTCTTCTTCTTCTTCTTCTATGACTCTTCTTCCTATTTCTGATCCCCTCCCTTTACCACACCCCTGCCACCTGACAGCCCAGCTCATTGATGACCATGTCCCGGTTTCTTTTCCTTCCTGGTGCTTGCTGCATGAATGACATGCCTGAACTTGACTCTCCCAGATGAACTTGAGTTCATCTTTCAGGTCCGGGGCTCAAGCATAAACTCCTCTCTGAAATTTCCCATGATCCCTGTAGTCAAGGTCATGGCTATCTCAGAGTGCCTGGTGTCTGTTCTTTCCACTGCGTCTGAGAAGTGGTCACTCATTCTTCCCTCCCACTGAGACAGCAGTTTGTTTCTCCACCCTGGAACCAGGGCTTGGCCATGTGACACACTGTGGCCATCGGGACATTAGCAGACATTCTGGGAGTGTTTGGGCACGGGGCTCCACCCCTGGTTGCTCTTGGGACGCTGAGAACTCATGTGAACGAGCCTGGGCCAGCTGCTGGAGACTGAGGGCCACAGGAGACCGAGACGTGAATGAAGACTTGTTGCTTCATCTAGCTCCCAGCTGACCACAAAGCAGAAGAGAGCCAGCAGATATCAAGTGCCCATCCTAAGCCAGGGGAACCACCCAGCCTCCTTGCAGCATTGTGAACTAAATAAGTTTTTAGGTGGATTGTTACACAGCACTAGCCAACTGATACATTCATGTGGCTCCATTGCCTAGATCAGCGCAGGTCCTGACATAGATGTTCCAGGAGGGAATGAACCACGGCTCAGTTCAGAGTTTGACGAATGTATGGGAAGACAACGAAGTGTGACTTGGAGAGAACTTCAGCTAAGTCGGTCCTGGAAATGTTCTCTTTCCTTCCTCTCCCATTTTTAGATGGATCTCCCATCTTCAGCTGCTGTAATGAGCTCCATTAACACCCGTCAGCCTGAATCACCAGTCTGCACTCAGCAGTCACTTCTTGTCCACTGTGTTTTGATTGGCACTTAGAGCTTCCTCAGCTGCAGGACAAACACCCCAGAGTCAAGTGCTCCCCAGCACTTTTGAAGACCATGGGTTATGTATTTCATCGAAGGCTCTTCCACCTGTGTCCTTCTGAAGTGTGCTCACAATTAGCTTCCTGCCCTGCAGTCTTGGCAAGTGAACCCTGGAAGTGACGTCCTGTCCTTCTCAGAGTATCCTATGGAGGGGGGGGCAGGTACATGATGTACACGTGTCTTATTACTGGTGATGACAGTGACAGGATCTTGTGGTTAAGGTGCTGTCTGCCAGGCTTCTCTAAAGATGTTTTTTTCCTGGTCACGTTCTATTTCACTGGTCGTGTGCTTGTCCAGCTGTATCCCTGGATGGACACTGCTGGAGGACAGGGTCCATGTCTTTTTCCTCAGTGCTGTAACCCCAGAACCTGTGACCACATCTCATAGTTTTTTTGTATGTGCTCAACATCTTATTAAATAAATGAATGTCATGAAAGATACAACCAATCTTCAGGGAGCTGACATAGTGGGTTTCAGACCGATTATCTGGAACAAGAAAGGGCAAATGATTCCACCCATGCCTCCTGCACGTCCCACGTCTTTTAGTTAATCTCATACTTTACTTTGCTATCCTCTTACTCTTAACCCACAGCTGAATGAAACACGCTGAGGACCCCTGATCTGGGTCCTGTGAAATTTCAGAAGGCCAGGTAGAAACCAAACAACATTTAATTAGCAATAGAAAATCAGTATTTCTTATTAATCCATCTTCATGAAGCCCACCTTCCCCCACCAGCCATCCTGATTTCCGAGTCTCTGGGAAGGCCGTGACTGCCAGCGTCACTGCCATGTCCACAGGGAGGTTCAGCGTGATGTCTGGGCTGCAGGTGACCAGACATCTGACTAACAGCCGTATAAACAATCTGGGTAATTATCCCTGTCTAGAGAAGCACACAGTGAGCTCCAGCTTGGTTCAGCAGCTTACTGATGTTATCAAGGCCCAGGCGTGGCTGTCCTCAGCCTGTCGGCGTTGCATCTTTGGGTTACAAGACGGCAGCCCCAGACGCAGGCATCACCTTCTGTCTCATGACGGCGTCCTAAGCAGATTCGGGGAAGAGGGGTTCTTCTTGCATCTCCCAGGAGGCAGACTCTCTCTCAACTCTTCTTGGTGGGAACTGGGTCAAAAGATCCTCCCTAACTACAGGAGAGCCTCGAAAAGAGCACCTAGCATAATAGCCTCCACCATGGGAGGTGGACTTGCCAGCACACAAGGGGGAATGTCTGACTTTGCTTAGAGACTCGTACCACCTGCTATGAGAAGCTTCTAGGTGGGAGACTGGCTGGATCCCAGGGCCATCCAAGGAAGTGGAAAGGTAGGGCTGGTCTGGGGCAGACTTTCTGCTTTTCCAACAGTGTTTTATCAGGTCAAGACCAGAACTGGAATCCAGGTTTCCCATTTGCTATTTTTTTTGGTCACAAATCCCATAAAACTTACAAATACAACCACAAGGAAGCATGCATGAAGAGCAATTAAGGAAAAAACCCACCCATCCATCCATTCTCCATCCATCCACACTTTCATCCTCCCATCCTTCCACTTGCCCATCTGTCACTTTATCCTTCCTCTCTTCCTTGCTTTCATCAATTCTGCTTACCCTCACCCTCCCATTTCTCCCTCCTTCTGCCCACCCTTTCCATGTTAAGGCAGCCATTTGACCCAGTTATGGCCAATGAGACACAAGAAGTCTGCTCTTGGGGAATATTTTCAGCCCTTATGTAAGGGAGAGACATTTAAAGAGAGGTCTCTTTCTCCCTTTCTTTCTTGGGACACTATCAGGAGAGGGTAAGATGCTCGGAGCTGCCACAGCCATCTTGCAGCCACGAGAAAAGACACATGAGGATGAGATGTCCTGAGTGTCACACTGAGGGCCACAGTGAAGAAGGGGCATCTCGTAGTTTCTGGACCCAGAGTCCAGTGCAAGAGACAGAGAAATGTGTGATTACGATTGGGTGTGAACTAGCTCTGTGGAGTAAGTGCTGGGAGGGAAAACGGGGGACGGAATTGGGGAGGGGTGGTGAGGTCCACACAGAGGCTCAAGGAGGACCAGAAGGGGGCTGGAGAAGGGGGTTCTGGGCCGAGGGCAGAGCCCAGACAGATCAGCACAGAGCTGCGGTACGTTCAGGATGGAAGGTCAGGGGGTCGTCTGGGGGAGAATGCTGGGGAATCGGGTGGGAGCAAGCAGCCTTGACAAGAAAGAGTGGGACCCCCCTGCTCTGGTTCAGCCTTTCCTCTGGCAGCCCTGCCCTCGAGGTGCCGTCCACTGCCTCCTTTCTGCCAGGTTCACCCGGGGGGCACGCTCAAGGGCCAGTTTGGGCCTTGCTTCTCTCATGATGTTGAGAACCTTGTGGCCTTTGATATCTGCTCTGGATTCCTGTTTCCTGCTCTCCACGGTCTGGGGGGTGGACAGAGGAAGACAAACCCCTCCCTGGCCGCCCCTCCTCACCCCTTCCCCGATAAGGTCAGTATCAAAGGCCCGAGGAGGAAGGCAGCAGAACTCAGGGCCGTGCTGGGCCGACAGACTCCTCGCACAAGGAAAGAGCTGACGACCTGGCCCCGAGCCATCACCTCGGAACGCCCGGCTCACCCGGGGCCCTTGGCAGGCTCGGCTCCTGGGAGAAAACCTCCCCAGGGTGCACTGTGGACAACCTGCAATATAGCAAGTGGGGAGTCCCGAAAGATAGCTAGAGAGCAAAGGGAAGGGAAGTGGCCAGGCCCACAAGAGCTCTTCCTGTGCGAGGTGGGCTGGGGAGCGGTGGGGACGCACTTCCCAGGAGACGGAGGCCAGAGCAGCACAGGGCCTGCCCGCTCGGGGAGGCGCCTCCCCCAGCACGTCAGCGGCTTCCCCTGACCTTCCAGTGGGGCAGGAAGGTGGAAGCAAAGGAAATGGAAAACACAAGCTACACATCAATTTAGTTTTCTGCCGCTTGGAGCTCAATTTTTGCTAACTTTAGAAATCCCAGAAGAGAGAGGTGCTTCTGTTGAGTCATTTTAAAAAATATTTTTGAAGGGAAACAAGACAGGCTACTCACCACCAGTGGGGAAGCACGGCTCTCTGAACGCCTAGTACCCCCACTGCGCCCAGGAATTTGATTCAATGAGATGACGGGGTGCTGAGAGCATCCTCTCTCAGCCCCAGCCCTGGGCCACGAAGGCCTCGACGCAGCACAACTGGGCTCTGAAGCTTTATTTCATTTCCCCGACCACCTCCCCAAACCCCTACCAACTACCACCAGGGAGAAAGCACAGCAGGTGCTGGCCCTGCCGGCAGAGCCATCCTGTCCCCAGGGCCAGAGGGTGCCAGGGAGGTCTCCAAGCCCAGCACCTGCATCGGAGCTGGGAAGTGCAGGCTGGTGCTCATGGGAGGCCCTGCCTCCAGAGCCCAAGGTGGCTGCTTTCACCCTGCTGGTCAGGTCTGGGCCTGGGCAGCACCTACTTCTGGAGGGAGGCCTTCCCTGACCCCTAAAGTCTAAAAACAGAGCCTCCTCAGATGGATCGCCCTCCATCTCCTTACCCAGATTTGTTATGGTTATTCTTCTCTGCAGTGCTTGCCACTACTGAAAATACACTGCTCATCTCTTTACTTGTTTACTTTACTTGTTTGCCTGTTTCCTGTCTCTTGCAGTTGACTGTCACCTACATGAGGGCAGGTGACACTTCTGTATCATCAGGGGGACCCCATGCACAGAGCAGGAGCTTAATGAACATCCAGAGTGTGTGCGTGTGTGTGCGTCCACGTGCTCGAGGCTGTGTGATCTCCCTACACGGAGCCTGGCGTGTAGCACACACAGGTGCGATCAGCATCGTTCCTACATTGATTTGCTAACTAGGCATTTACTCGTTCAACGCTCAGAACAGCTCTTTAAAGTAAGCAGCAGAAATCCCAGTTTGCAGTTGGGAAACCTGAAGCTCAGAGAGGTTATGTGAACAGTCTGCCCCACAGCCATGCGGTTATGTCTGAGGCCCAGGGATTCTGGATGCCAGTGGACCCTCCCCAACTGCTTTCACTGGGGGAACTGGACCCTGTTTCCCTGCCTGCCCTGGGCACTGCTGTGTGCCCCAGGGTGCCACACGGAGCACTACCTGCGTTCCTGCCATGTTGCCCGGCAGGGCTCCCACCGTGGAGACGGGTCTTGGGGATCTTGGGGTGCCCAGCAGTTAGCCTCTCTCTGTCATAATGACGTCCTTCACTCGGCCCGTTTGCTGCTGGTCTGCGATGGGCGGTCATGCTGCACAGCCCCGGCGTCCGTGCGTGAGGGAACGCAGGAAAGGAGCTACTGTGGAGCACACGTAGGTCAGATGTCATCTCTGCAGCAAAATCCCTGCCCGTTTCTCACACACACACACACTTACCCCTGCCCATTCACACACACACACACCTGCTCATTTCACACACACACCTGCCCATTTCTCACACACATGCACACACCTGCCCATTTCACACACACACCTGCCCATTTCACACACACATACTTGCCCATTCATACATGCACACACCTGCCCATTGCACACTCACCTGCCCATTTCACATATACACACACCTTCCCATTTCACACATACACACACACCCCTGCCCATTTCACACACATACACACCTACCCATTTCTCTCTCTCACACACACATACACACACACACACACACACATACCTACCCATTCACACACACACAGACACAGACACACACACACACACCTGCCAGGTCACTGAAGCGGGAACCTTCTTGCATCCACTGTGGTTGTTAGCTCTTGCCATTGGTGGCTGGACCAGCAGCCACAGGCCGACAGAAAGACCCCAGGGCTGAGGACGCTGGCACCCTCCAGCCCCCAGGAGGGTGGGCTGTGGCCCTGGCCAGGGTCTCCTTGACTTGGGGGGCAGATGACCTTCCAGTGGACAGTGACAGGTCCTGAAGCCAGGAGGAAGCACTCTGGTATTCTGTGTCCAATGGGATGATTCAGTGCTGATTAAAATGTTGTGGACAGAATGACTGCTGAGCAGCGATGGAACATGCCCGTGCCCAGGGGCCAGACCGGAGAGAGGAACCCTGAGGCTGGGGCAGCTGGGGCCTGTGGTCACTCCAGGTTTCACAGTGTGAGGAACTGCTGAGCAGTTTTCCAAAGTTGGTCCCATTTTACATTCCCAAGAGGTTCTCTTTGGTGATGATTTTTTCCTCTTCTGTTTATTCCTACCTCAGAAGTTGTTGGCAGTGCTCATCTGCTGTGAAAAAAAAGGGAAAGTGACAGCCGCTCAGTTGCATATGACTCTTTGTGACCTCATGGACTGTAGCCTGCTAGACTCTTCTATCCATGTAATTCTCCAGGCAAGAATCCTGGAGTGGGTTGCCATTTCCTACTCCAGGGGATCTTCCCAATTGAACCCATGTCTCTCTCCTGCATTGCAAGTGAATTCCTCACTGTCTGCGCCACCAGGGAAGCCCTGCTTTCAGTTTTTTTTTTTTTCCCCTGAAGATAAATAAATACCTAGGGTTTCCTAGGTAGCACAGTGATAAAGAATCCATCTATTAATGCAAGAGACGTAAGAGGCTTGGGTTTGATCCCTGGATTGCGAAGATCCCTTAGAGAAGGAAATGGCAACCCATCCTAGCATTCTTGCCTGGGAAATCCCACGCACAGAGGAGCTTGGTGAGCTACAGTCCATGGGGTCACAAAGAATTGGACACAACTCAGCACACACCACATTACCTAGCACTGCCTAGCACTGGAAGGTGGTATGAAGATGGGCCATAGCTGACTGTACCATCTGGGATGCTCCTGGACTCCAGAAGTGGCCACACACTCTGAGGTGGTCGGGATGTCTTGGGGGAGGGATGTCGTAAAGGACAGAGGTTCTATGAAGAAATGGGGGTTGGGGTGTGAAGGCCTACTCTGGAGGTCAGCTCACAGGGCTCACGGGGGTTTGTGTAGACTGCAAGGCCCCAACTCCAGCAGAGGCTCTGCAGCCAGCTGGCATCACCGCTGTGGGAGTGAGGTACACCCCATTTAACAGTGAGAAGGGGTCCCTGTCCCCCTCATCTCTGCCTCTGGAGTCCTACCTCCTGGCCCTTGGGAGCCTGGAATGGAGGTTGTTCCAGGCCACACGGGATGTTGCCACTAACCACATCAACATCTCTAAAATTAATAACATAAACTCCATAGTGAAGGGGCCTGGGCCGGAAAGGAAGGGCTGCTGGCTGCTTCCTGGGTCCTACGCTGCAGTAGGGGGCAGGACACCCGGGGACAGGGGGTACCCTGGGTGGATACCATCCTGTTGGAATGTAAGACCTTAAGGTCTTGGCCGTGACTGGAGTCAGATCCATCCAGGTGGATCAGGAGAGGAGGTGCAGGGCTCTCGTTTAGACACACACACTGTCATACACTTATGACTTACATAGAAAATAGGCTCTTTCTGCTTGGAGAAGGAAGTGGCAACCCACTCCAGTATTCTTGCCTGGGAAACCCATGGACAGAGGAGCAAGGTGGGCTACAGTCCATGGGGTCGCAAAGAGTTGGACACAACCGGGGACTGAGCAACAGCAGCTCCCCAGTGCACCTCTCCCGTGGGTTTGGTTTAAAAGGGTCCAGTGCTTTTACTGAAGGGATGGTCTATGATTCTGGTTTTTAAGAAGTCAGAATTCTTGCACTCTGTAGCTTCAGAAGGTCATCCAGTTCAGACCAGCTCCTCCCTCTCTCCAAACGGATCGCTCCACCGACCTTAAGATCAAGAAGGGTCCTCTGGGTGGGCCCCAAGAGCTCTTTCTCTAAGCTTCCTTACCAGCAAGTTGGGCAGAACAATGGGTCCATCTCAGAAGGCTGTTGGGAGTACTGAATAAGATACCCATGTAATGTTCTTAGCATTGTGCCCGGCACACTGCGAATGTCCCATAAAGGACTGTACCGTCACCAGCACACAGTATCTTCTTTGTGTCCATACCTCTCCTTCTGCATCAATCAAGCCTGCAGTTGGCTCGAATGAAAGCTCCCTTCCCGGCTCAGTTATGGTTACGACACAGCGGGCAGAGCGCTTAAGACCGGCAGGCACTAGTTCTTACCTTCTCCAGGGCTGAGGCCAGAACACACACGACAGCCCAGGTGGGGCAGCGGGCGTCTACGATGCCCGCCCTCTAGTGGAGGGACATGGCTCCTGAACTCAGGTGTTCATGGAGGCAGGTGACCAGGAACACGGCAAAACCAGGTTAATTTTCACATCATCTGAATCCAGTTCTCCTGAAACACAGACAGCAAAAAAGGCAATCAGAGTTACAGGCAAAGCAGACAGAAACGTATATAGAAGCATTTACGCATGTGATGTCTCTCTCTTGGGCTTTGTGTTTTAAATCTATACTCGGAGCCAGAGAGCAGGATAAAGGGAGGGGCTGTGAAAGGGGAGGGGGCTTCCTTTTGAGCCAATAAGACATGTTCTAAAATCAACTGTGCTGATGGTTGTTCAACTCTGTGAAGATACCAAACACCACTGAAATTCACACTTGAAGTGGGCGAACTGGTGTGTTAGGCAAATTATATCCCTATAAAGTGATTTTTTAAAGTTGACTTTTTAAAAAGGTTTTATTGTTTTTAGATATTTCCCCCGAAATTCATTTACTATGAAAACAGAAAACACACATAAAAATGCATTTTTCTCAAAGTATTTATTTGCATTCTTTGAGGTCCAGATGTGTTTGCCATCAGAGGAGAGGTCTCGCTGAGGTTAGCAGTGAGACCCCGGCGCATGTCAGTTGCTGTGGAGACGGGACATGTCCAAGCCCAGACGTGAACTTAAGTCTCTTGTCCAGTTGTGGAGACTAGACCTTAGGAGCAACTGGACAACAAGAGAGAAGACAGCTCAAACTCAGGGTCTGTGCTATTTGCTGAGTGAGTTGAAAGAAGGATATTACTGAAGGTTGAAGTAATCCAGGAGGGCTTCGTGAAGGAGGGACTTGAGTTAGAACGTGACAGGTTTAATAGAAAGAACAAGTAAACTATCATAGAAGCAAGTAAACTAAATTAACACAGAGTTAGGACAGCCCTCAGCCTTCCCTCCTGGGGCCCTCCCGTGGACTGGCGCTCTGCTCCCCACATACCATGGACACACTCCAGAGGACGAGCGCGTCACCCAGGAGGAGAGGTCTCACTGACTCCCCCTCCAGTCTCCAGCTGTCGCTGACACTGGCCGACCCCAGCCAGAAGCCAGAGGGCGGGGGCCGCTGACACAGACCACGAGACCAGTGCCCAGGGTAAGAGGGAGGAAAAGACAGAAGGAGGGGGGCGGGGAGGGCGGCGTGGAGGCGTCCAGCACCTCAGTGCGGGCTGCAGGGGGTTAGGCAAGACCCAGCAGCATCACCCAGGAGGGGGTTTTCCCAGGCCGGCTGACAGAGGAGGTGACAGGGCCCTGAGTTGCCCCAGATCTCAGTAGCAAGGGGGTGGTGGTGCCACTTTTATCATTAGCAGGTGATGGGCTCTGAGTCAGGGTCTCTTCATTCATTTCCTGTAGATCCTCGCTACCCCACGTAGTCCCCAGACATTACCTGGGAGCTGGTTGGAAACCCAGGATCTCGGCCCCACCCACACATACTGCCCTAGCACCTGCATCTCAGCCACACGCCCGGTGACCTGTGACTTGGGTGCAGGCTGCTCTCAGAGAGGCTCAGCTTTGTATCACCCCAGAGAGGCTGGGCCAGGGAAGGGGTGGGTAGGAGCAAGCCAGTGGGAGGTCCCTCTGCTGCAGTTATCAGGAGTCGGGAGTAGGAAACCATGGCTGCTGGCCTGTCTGGACCCCAGGGTGGACCCTGCTGGTCCACCACCTCACTCTTCCTGCAGACACCAGGGCCGGCCCCACGTTTCTCTCCACACAACCTACTTGCATACACTTCCTGTCCATCAGCACTGATGAGCCAGTTGAAATTTAGCTGCTGACTATCTATACGTCATATCACCTGTTCATAACTCTTGGCAGATGTATAAAATCCACTGATTATCAGAAAATGAACGCCATGTCTGGCATGCACACTCGTTACCCCTGTAGACCCACCCGGTCCGTGGCCAGCAAGCGAGAAGCTCTGAGTCCAGCGAGGAGGCAGGGAGATGACATCGTGTACAGTGATGGGGAGAAGGGGACGACAGAGGATGAGATGATTGGATGGCATCACTGACACGATGGACATGAGTTTGAGTAAGCTCTGGGAGTTGGTGATGGACAGGAAAGCCTGGCGTGCTGCAGTCTGTGGGGTCACAAAGAGTTGGACACGACTGAGTGACTGAACTGAACTGAAGAGTGTGGAGCGGGGGTCCGTGGGGGGTTGCTGCAGCTGTATCACAAAACGTGCTCCATGTTAAAGAAACACGGGGTGGGGCAGCCAGGCTCGGAAGCGTTTCACCTATGACGACTGTCTATGATCCATGAAGCATTGGGATCTGTGTGCTCACGCGTGTGCACACTCCATCTCTCTGTGTGTCATATCATCAGCACGAAAAATGCTCTGCACTTAGACGCTTTCCAACCCATCACGTGTGGGGGCTGGGGGCTGTTCCTGGGCTGCTGCCGATGCCACAGAGGTGGGAGAGGTGGCTTTGATGATTCCATCCATGACACTTCCAGCAGGTCCGGGAGAACCTGGTCACGGGGCCAGTGTCCAGATGCCACCTCTCCAGGACTTCAGGCTTCAGTGGTGGCTCATCCCCCCTCACCTCCACCAAGCCTCTCCCCCAATCCCTGCTCTTGAATCAGCTGTCTGCTTTCTCCACCCACAGAACCTCTTTTTTTTTTTCCTTGACATGATTTTCAACAAATGGAAGAAGAGCACAGAATTCTTAAGATACCCTTGCCTGAGAGTCTACAAACGTGAATGTTCACCTTATTTGCTGTGTCCTCTCTCTCTCTCTCACACACACACACACAGAGGAAGCTGTGGACAAGACTTGCCTTTCCACCAAATACTATCTCGTATGTTTCCTAAACAAGAGGGATCCTCTTCTATAACCACAGTACAATGATCAAAATTAGGAAACTAAAATTGACACAACTCTCAGCCAATCTACAGATCTTATTCAGACTCTCTAGTTGTTACAAGAACGCTCTTGCTTTGCTGAAAGTGACAGACCTACAGGCTGCAGAAGACACGTGCCATCTCCAGCCGGCTCCTGCCCTCCTCTGCCTCTCTGTCCCTACTACCCCTGCCTGTGTCATTTTTCCTTTTTGCTTGCTTCTAGTGATGTCTTACGTCAGAACCAGTAGTCATGCTGATGACAGGAACGGTTTTGCACAGGCTTCTCTTTCTGTAATAAATCTCTGTTTCAAACAACACTGCACTGAGTACCCAGCAGGCCACATGTTTCAGAGCCATGAATTATCACTGAGGGCTGCTTCTGTTTAGTGAAAACTTACAAAACTAATTGTGTGTGTGTGTTTTGTGGGAAACATGTGTATGTGTGTGTGTGAACAGAGAATAATACGGAGGCAGTTGAGTTAGGGTATCTGGGTGGCGGTCTTGAATTTATACAGCCCTCCTGGTTGACTCTGGGCAAGTCAATTCAGTCCTCTGGAGCCTCACCCATCACCTGCCGACTTTCAGCAAGACTGCCTTGTTATTTAAAGGGGTGTGTTTTAACATTCTGAGTCTACTGATATACTGAGTGTGCCACGTGTCTGAGAGCCTGTGAACGTGTGTGTCTGTGCGCATGTGCACGTGCGTGCTAGGGACGGGTGTACGGATCTAGTTCCACCTCTCTGCCTTCCCCTGGCCTGGGCTCTGTCCTTATGCATGCTCCTGGTGGAGGCAAGATGGTTGTCAGTGGCAACTGGGACAGCCAGCTTCCCCACTGGTTCCTGGGGGAGGCAGTGTCACCCCTACCTGCGGTCAGTCCTCCCTCTGCCTGGCTGGAACACTCTGGTAGGAGCCCCCCCCAACCCTAGCAACAGTTGCCAGGGGACTGCCAGGAGCTGATTGCCAGAAGCTTGGGTCTCAAATCAATCACTGGCCGGGGAGGGGGGCTTGCTGTGCCCACCTATCTAATCCTGCCCATCCCTGAGATGCAGGAGTTCTCAGCATGTGCTGATTACCTGGGAGGAGTAAAATGTTGAAAATATTCAAGACTTTTTCAGCATCCAGGAAGGTAGTGTGGATGCTGGACAACCAGTGGCGTCCACCACAAGTCCCCTTTTACAGATGGACAAAGTGAAGCTTGGGAGGATTAAATTGCCCAAAGCTGTAGGCACTTGAAACTCAGTATATTTTGGCTTCAAAGCCCATGAATTTTCCATTATACCTTGATACCTCCTTTCAGGTTGAGGTCAGTTGTGCCAAGTAATTTAGTGGACTACCAATTATTCAGCCAGCCTAGAGACACCTATTTTGAAGGTTGTTTATAGCAAGGATGGGCTTCCCTTGTAGCTCAGTTGGTAAAGAATCTGCCTGCAATGCGGGAGACCCAGGTTTGATCTCTGGGTCGGGAAGATCCCCTGGAGAAGGAAATGGCAACCTACTCCAGTATTCTTGCCTGGAGAATCCCATGGACAGAGGAGCCTGGCAGGCCACAGTCCATGGGGTCGCAAGAGTCAGACACGACTTAGCGACTAAACCACCACCACTATAGCAAGGATGGCCATAGCAGCACTACTCACAACAGCCAAGAGGTGGAAGCAACCCAAGTGTCCATCAGTGTCTGATTGCATAAACAAAATATGACCCATTCACACAGCAGAATATTATTCAGCCTTAAAAAGGAATCATGTCATACTGACATGTATGACATGGATAAACCTTGAAGACAGTAAGTGAAGTCAAACATGCCAGTCACAAGAAGACAAGTACTGTAGGCTTCCACGTCTACGAAGTACAAGAGGAGTCCAGTTCATAGAGATAGAAAGCAGGATGGTGGGGGCCAGGGACTGAGGGAGGGGGTGGGTCGGTGTTCACTTAGGAAGATGAAAAAGCTCTAGAGAAGTTCTGGGTGGTGATAGTTGAACAACAATGTGAATGTACTTAATGCCACAGGACTGTACACTTAAAATGGCTAAACCGGTAAATTTTATGTCATGTCTATTTTACCGCGATATTAGGAAAATAAACTTTTTTAAAAATTGCATTTTAGAGAAGTCAGCATTTTAATCCCTTGTATGGAGAAGCTTTGCAGCAGTGTTTACATCTGTCATTACTCTGGTCCCTCTGAAGCCTTCCTAAATTCATCAGCCACACCAGTGTGGCTGTCTCCGATTCTCTTGAGTGTCACCCAGAAAAGTGAGCAGCAATACAGGGACACACTTCTAAACATTCCTCCTAACAGCACCCATTGGCCTGACACTAGAAATGAGTGACTTTCCATTACGAGTTGAATCGTGTCTACACTTTGAGTGAAGCCTGGCCTGTGTGTCTTGTGCCATCACCCTGGCATCAGCACAGCCCATGTGATACATGGGGCCAAGGACCCCCCCACCCAGTGTGGTCTCGCTTCTCTCCCCAGCCAGAAAGCACGCGTGGGAAGGATGCATGGGGCCAGGGCTAAGGTGGGTTTTGTTAGCTCCACGAGTCACCATGAAGTGGGCCGTGCTTTGTAGACTTGCGTTTGGCAAGTGGTCCCGCTGTGGGCGGCAGAAATCCAGGTGGAGGAAGTCTGCTGAGCACAATGTCAGATTTTACATCTGCTGACCCCGCAAGCATGTGGGGCCATGGAGAAGTGGGCTGTTGGTCCACCAAACCTTAGTGCACCTATGTGTTTCTGGGGGCTTGTTCAGATCTAGAAGACAAAGGCACAGGGTCCACAACCCCCACCGGGCCTGGGCATGGTTAGAGCTGGGAGAAGCCTTAGCATCATTACCCAGACGGGCTCCTGGCTTCACAGACAAGAAGAAGCCCAGGAAGGTGGGCAACACTGCCCAAGATCGCAGCCTGAATCTCTGTGGGCTCAGTGCAGTGTCCTCTGGCCTCCTCACACTGCACACGGCTTTGGCAAATAGCCTCTGCTGTGCACTGCTGTGCACTTATACCCTAAGGCCGGTGCCCTGCCTCTCTGACTTCTGGTTCCTTGTGACACACAGGAGCCTCACCCGACACAGTGCTCGGTCCATAAGGGACGGATGGTGGTGAGTCACGGTGCAGGAGAGACCGGCAGAGCATGGCCTGGGTGTACATGGGGGGTCAGAGGGAGGGTGGGGGAGACTGCCAACAGAGGAGGGCTGCTTCTCCATCCTTGTTGGTCCCGGACCCCCACCCTTACTCTGTAAATACCCACCCCCACCTCACACCTTCTTCAGTTACCTCTGGGAGAGGCTGCTTTCCTGGTGGGGCTGTGATGGACACAGGGTTCGATCATCAGACCACAGGAATGCTGAAATCAAGATTCAAGGTGAGGACAACATGTAGTCTGTACAGCTTGGGAATCCTCTGGAGATCTCACACCAAAGGGACGAAGCATCTGGGAAAAGCGACCGCAGGCCTGGGCTACTTCTGCCGGCGTGGATGTCTGCAGACAGCATAGCTCATTTGGTGGGCTCTCCTCAGATGGGAGGGCGTCTGAGGTCTCAGGGCTCCTCTGAGAGTCCAGTCGGACTCCAGGCTATTATATCACTAACTAGCACCCTCCCTCCCTCCCTCCTTCCTTCCCTCCCCCACTTCCTTTCTTGAGGAAGCACAGAGCCCGAGAAGACAGAGGTAAACCCCATTCCAGAGCTTTTAACCCAGTCCAGCAGTTATACACTGTGCTCTTAGACCCCGACGTCTTTCCAGGTGGTCAAGAGGGTCTGGAATGTTACAGGATCGTGCATGGGTAGAAGACCCGTTCAACTTTCAGGACGGATCAGTGCAATTGAATATAGTAGGTATAAAAAGTTCACTGATGTGGTTTCAGGTTCCACATTGCAGCTAATCTTTAAGGAACTCCCTCTCGCCGAGTTTTGGTGTAGTATTAAAGAATAATGCCCACATATCCAAAAAGACTATTAACTTACCTCTGAATTTCCAAATGCATAATTGTGTGTGGCCAGGCTTTTTTCACATGCACCAGATTGAAGGCAGAGGCAGATAAGAGAACCCAGCTGTTTCCTATTAAGCCAGACCTTATTCAGGTTTGCAAAAATGTAAAACAATGTGAATCTTCTCACTACTATTTTGCAAAACATAATTAAAAAAAAAACACATTATTTGTGTTAACATGCAATGGGTTGTTCTCATTTAAAAGACTTAATGAATAAAATATTTTAAAATGTTATCAACTTACGATCAAATTCTGTAAATACCAGTAGATATGAGCCACAAAAGCAAAGCTCTTTGGGATTTTCAACAAGTTTTAAGAATGTGAAGCAGTCCTGAGATTTAAAAGTTTGGGAGCCCTCTGTTCTAGGAACAATATTGTCAACACTAATCTCTGTTGATGACTAAGGAAGGGCCAAATGGTGCTCAACACCCTTGCTTTCAACAAATCCCCACGGAGCTGATACCACTACTGAATTATGTGCCAGAGGTTGAGGATCTGGCCATACGGTGTCAAAGCACATATCAAAGCTATGGTTTTTTTTTCCCAGTAGTCATGTATGGATGTTAGAGTTGGATCATAAAGAAGGCTGAGCACCGAAGAATTCATGCTTTAGAACTCTGGTGCTGGAGAAGACTCTTGAGAGTCCCTTGGGCAGCAAGGAGATCCAACCAGTCCATCCTAAAGGAGATCAGTCCTGGGTTTCATTGGAAGGACTGATGCTGAAGCTGTAGCTCCAATACTTTGGCCACCTGATGTGAAGAGACGACTCATTGGAAAGGATCCTGATGCTGAGAAAGATTGAGGGCACCGGAGGGGGGGACAGAGGATGAGATGGTTGGATGGTGTCACTGACTCAATGGACATGAGTTTGAGCAAATTCCGGGAGAGAGTGAAGGACAGGGAATCCTGGAGTGCGGCAGGAAACAGGGTTGCAAAGAATCAGACACAACTTAGCAACTCAACAACAACATACAGTGTCAGAGTACCCTGGAGGTTAGGGTTTGGTTCCACCAGCTGGAGAGCTGTGCAACCCTGGGCACATTCATTTCCTTCTCTGAGCCTCATCTGGAAATGGGACAGGAGTGTGGTGGGGACTGAGCGGTGGTGGAGATGAGGAAGGTGGGCATGCACGGTTGGCTGCGAGCGCCGGCACTGCGCTCTGCGTCTCAGGGCCAAGCCTCCACCCCAAGTCCTCGTGCAGCCCCTAACCCCGCACTGCCGTCCCTTCAGGTCGCTTGGAGGGTGAGACTGTGCTGTCCATCAGAGACTGGAAGCCGCGAGTCTCCTCAGTGTGTTTCTGTTGCTAAGAGGAAAGACTCTCGCGAAGGTCCTTTTCTGAAGGTTAAGGGTGCCCTCTGGGCAGCAGGGAGGCTCACACCCATAGGAGGACAGCACACATCTGGGGAAGGAGGCCACTAATCTCCGTAAAAAATGCTTCCCGGCCTCAGGCCAGTGGGCTGTTTAGAAACCTGCAGGAGGCAAGGAGACCAGCCCTTCCTGGATCCTTGAGAAACAGGTATTTCACGCTGCGCTGGCACACAGGGGTGGCCAGCACCCCCTGCGCTTGTCTGCCTGGCTGCTGGGTAATTTTACACATTGGCTTTTACTGGCAAGGGAGGTGGGCGGATGTGGGCAGTGGAATATTCCGCTAGGTCAGGGGTTCAGGTCTGGCCTGGCTGGTGGAGACTTCTGGGGTAATCTGCTCTCTGAGAAGCTGTCTGTCTGTTCTGGGGACCGGGGTCCATGCCTACAGCCAGCAAGTAGCTATGAGCACCTACCAGGTTTTAGGCTCTGTGCTAAGGGCTGAAGCCACAGTGGTGGGCAAGGCTGATAGAGTTCATGTCTCCCTGGAAGATCATGTTCACAGGTTCTGGGGATCAGGATGGGGGCTTATTCTGCCTGCTTCACGAGGGGCAGGGCTGTGTCTCTGGGCCACCCCCATCGAGGTATGGACGTGGGGCTGATGATTCAGTCGATGGCTGAGCTCACCCTGCTGCCCCACACGCAGCAGCAGAGTGGGTCTCCCCTCTTCCAGGGCCACGTGGGGTTTCCCACCAGTGTCTGCCTTCTGTTTTCCAGCGCAGAGTCCTTGACTTGATCATGCACCCAGTGGCCCGGGGCCTTACTGAAGGGCTGGAGCGGGGGACTGGTGTCTGTATTTCTATCCTGTTCCCGGGGGACTCTGCTGCTGGTGGTGTGAACCAGGCATGGGAGGGCATGGCTCGGGTTTCTCTCAGTGTGGACCTCCATGGCCTAGAACGTGGGTCAGCACACAGTAGGTGCTTAATAACTACCCAGAGAATGGATGGATTCCCTGCGGTCCCTTCCCTGCCTCTCTCTCACCCTCAGGCTCTCTGCAAGCTCCAGGCACCTCGTGGAGGGAAGGAGCCCAGAAGGCACCAGCTGGCGTGACGAGTAACAGCCCGGACAGGCGGACACCAGCCCCTTCCCTCCGTAATGCTCTACCTCTACCACCTGTATACGATTTCACTTGCTACGAGCAACCCCGCACCAACCCCACCATACCTCCAGAATGAGGGCCGGTCGAGCTGCAGTGGCCTCTGCCCCCTCCCCAGCACACACACGCACTCGCTAGCTACTGTTATGTCCCCCCGAGCTTAGCTCCCCTCCTGCCCAGCACCACGGGCCAGCCCACAACTCAGTGTGGGTTCTGTTTATTATTCTAAAGAGGTCATTTTCAAGGGGCTGAAATACTTGTTAAAATTAAGGCAAAGAATGTAAACCACAGCCAGGCCGGCTCACCTTGTGCTTCAAAGGCCTCTTGTTTCTCCGGGCACCGCTTCTTGTAAGCTGCCTGCAGGCTTCCAGGAGCTCCGATGAAAAGGAAGGCAGCTGCCCAGTGGACGGGCAGAGCAGGCCAGGGAGTGCAGCCAGTCTCCAGGCCTGCACAGCTGTCCCTGGGCTGGAGGCACCTGCTGGGCTCGGTTGGACAATGGCTCGGAAGGTTGGAGACAACCAGTCAAGTGGACCTGACAAGTGATGGGCAGAGACAGGAGTCTGCAGAGCCCACGGGCGTCTGAGGGACTAGCCGTGCCTGTGGAGCCAACTGTCTCCCAGTGGCACGTTCCTCCAGGCCAAGTCCTGGCATCCCAGAGCACGGCTTCCGTGGAAGGTGAGGGTGAGGGTGAAGGGCACTGACCACGTGAATGCCAAAGGCCGGGCCCTTCAGGGAAAACCACCTCAGGCAGCTTCCCGCGCAGATCGCTGCCTTTTGTTTCAAGAACTGCCGCTTCCAAATGGTTTTTATTTTCTGTAGACATCTCCCTTAAAGAATAACAACGTGGGAAGGAGGGTTATTTGAAAGCCCCTCCTGCAGTTGGAGGGGGGCCACGAGAGGAGGGGCCTGGAAGGCTGGGTGAGCATGTGGCTCCTACACTGAGCTGGAGGAAGCCTCGATCTCTCATTGGGTCCAGATTGGATGGTCCAGGTCCTCTGGAGATTAGATAGGCAAATAGGGAGGATGACTGGTTAAAATGAAACAGATGGATCTGAGCTTTTGCTCTGAACAGCTACATCTCTGAGGCTCTTGGAGCCTGCACGGCAACCTTGACTCACGTCTGAGACGGTTCACTGTTTCTGGACAAGGGATTTTAGGACCTGGGTTCAAACCCAGCTCCTCCACCGTTTGGGAGCGAAGTGATGCTGTGCGTGCCCGCCCATCGTTAGAGTGTCTTCCTGTTCTTCATTCACGGTGGTGCGAGGACCCTGCAGACCCTGACGTGCAGGTGCCCTGCGGCAGTGGGCGAGATGGTTAGAGCCTCAGGTCGGGCCTCTGCAGCCAGGCAGGAGGGGTCCGAGCCCCCTGCCCATTAACTACAGATGGACCCGGCCACGTGTGGAACCTCCCTGCGCCCAAGCCCCCCTCGTACTGGCGTGAATGTGAGAGTACCTGCGGGGAATGCAGGCCTCAAGGCGCTGCTTCTGTTCATGTCTCTGGCATCACCCATGGACCACAAATTAGAAACAAGACAACACATCCAACAAGTGACAACTTAAGACTACAAAACGCGCCCATTTGGCCTTGTCAGTGGCCAGATACACGCTCAGTGAAGGCGGGGGAGAGCGGGCTGTGGTGTCAGCCCCCATCTGAATCTGAAAGCCCGAGAAGCAGAAACTCTGATATCAGGAAGCAGGAGGGCATGGGTGTCCTGACTCAGCAGAGAGAGCAGACTTGCCCTCTGTCAACCTTCTGTTCTAGCCAGACGCTCAGTTGACTGGTGATGCCTGCATGTGGGGAGCCACCTGTTCTCAGAGGGTCACATCTCAGCACTCATCTCACCCAGGGATACCCTCCTGAACGGGGACCCCCTTCCCAGTCGGAGACAACCTCCCGGACAGAAATACCCTCCTGGACAGAGTGTTTGCCCACTGTCTGCGCACCCCTGAACACAGTCAAGTTGACCATCACGTCTGCATACCAGCCAGCAACTGCCCGTTGAACTGCAGGGTCCCTAGCGGCAGTGGTATACCATGTCCAGGTGCAGAACACTGATTCAGGCATCTGCAGGTTTGGGGCTGTTGCATGCGAGGCTTCAGGGGACCCCTTGGCACCTTTCTCTGGGGCACCGATGCTTGCTTTGCCACAGGAACTTGAGTGAGATTCCTGGAGCAGAAGATGTGGCATCAGTCATTCACCGTGTGACCGGAGCCCTGTGGGTCAGCTTTGAGTGTGTGTCCAGGGTGGACCAGAGACCTGCTAATACATAATACGTGAAGTTCCTCATGGGAGGGCTGGACACCGGGCTCAGCAAGTGGAGGGTAATTTAGGATGGTGGGTGGTCCTGTCATTACCAGGCAATTAGATATGAGGGAGGCCCCTATCCACCAGAGGACAGCCTGCATCTACTCAGCTGCCATGTGAGCTTCACACCCTGCCCACCCAGCCCTCCCAATGGCAGTGGGGAGCTCAGGAAAGCATCCCAGGCAGGCCATAGTCCATAGGGTCACAAAGAGTCAGACACGACTGGGAGTAACTCAGAACACAACATTCGTGTATTCAACAAAATGCCTGGATAGCCTACTCTGTGCCCGGCACATCTCTATTTGAGGACAGCCTTCCAGGCTCCTGTGGACGAACAACAGTCTTACATCTAGACCAAGTAGAAGTGAGAATCCCATCACTGGAGGTTCACTGGGTCTCTTTAGACCACAAGGAAGCTTTAGAAAGCCTTGTGGCTCAGTTGGTAAAGAATCTGCCTGCAGTGCAGGAGACCTGGGTTCAATCCCTGGGTTGGGAAGATCCTTGGAGAAGGAAAAGGCTACCCACTCCAGTATTCTGGCCTGGAGAATTCCATGGACTACAGTCCAAGGGGTCGCAAAGAGTCAGACACGAATGAGTAACTGTCACTTTTCACTTCACTTTCCTGGAAGAAGTTACAGTAACTGCCATAAACATGCGCCTTCCACCACACCTTACTCTTCGTCTAAGATATAAATCTGTCAAAAGGACAAAGAGGAGGAGTCAGCAACACAGTTGTAAGAGGGTCTGTCAGCTTTTAGAAGACCAGGTGACAGAAAAGTGCTAGTAGTTGGACTTACTGGATATGGTTGTATTCCATACGACAAAAGTTGTATTGAAAAGGGAAACAAACGCCAGGCTGGTGTCAGCCCAGACGCTGCTTCTTCTTCCTGCATCTCAGGGGCTGGAACTTCATGGAACCTTGGCCTCCTTGGAGAGTAACTCCAGCCCAGTGCTGGGTCCTGCCTGCTTGCAGGGACCCTGCAGCCCCGCTCCCAGATCCCTGCTGCCAGCTCCAGGGCTGCCCTCCCCAGGGAGTCATGCCAACACTGCAAGGGCCCTTGCAGTCTGGGGACCCTAAACCAGCCCCTGTCATGCCCCCGTTGTCATCACCCTGCCAAGTGTGCCTTAGATTCTCCCAGGCCACTTCCTGCTTACATGCTGGGAGGAGGTAGGACGCTAAGCTCTGGACTGCCCTGTAAGGAGCTGCAGCCCAGTCAACCAGCCTTGACCCACAAGTCTGAGAACTCACAGCTGGAGCATCTTAGGGAGAAAACGAGAAGGGCCTTTCCTGAGTCTGCTGTCTTCAGAACACCCCTCTGGATTCTGGCTTCAGCCTTCTTGAGACTGTAAATATCTTGGGGTGGGGGGGGAGGGGTGTGAGGAGAAAAGAGCTGCACCTGACCCTGATGTGCCCGCAGGACCCTGTGGGTACCTGGACAAGGGGTGGAGAGCGACCAGCTATCCTAGTCCGATAAGGTCCCCGAAACCCTGAACCAAGGGGCAGATTTAGCCTTCCCAACCCATGCCACATCCTAGCATCTGTGACAAATGGTACAAATAAAACGGTCTTGGTCGTACATCGGAAGGACGTCATTAGAGGCAGTTGACATGGGAAACCTCACGGCAAAGGCTGAGAAGGCTTCCCATCTGGCTGCACACACTCCGCAGGGTAACGCTGGCTGCACGTCCAGCTTCGGAAGACTTGCTCCTTTAATGGAGGCTAAATTTGTCCCTGAGTGCCCACTGCCTTGTGGAAAACCTGGGCTGACTTCAAATATGACTTAAGTCTTGGTGAAAATACAGACACGCATTCATGAGAGTAACAGACGTGTCAGTGTGTGCCTGCCACATGTGCTGCCCACGGAGAGGAGGAGGCCAGGGCTTCGCTGCTCTTGCAGGACCTGCCTCGGGTCCCATTGCCCAGGACAGGCCTCGGAGGGTCAGTCCTCCATCCTTGCTCTGTCCCCAGCACCATAAGTGATTCCATAAGCTCGGGTCTAAATGCGCCAGAGGTGGCTCCTCCCCCAGAGGAGCGCCTCCCCGACAAATGGAAGAAAAGGGCCCCGAAATTCCCACCTGGAAAGGGCCAGGATGTGAGGCGGCCATGGAACATGCACAGCGACAGGGCCATGGGGATGGGGACTGTCCGCCGTTTTCAGGAAATGCTTTTGCTCCCTTTTCACCTCCCCCTTTCTCAGTTCAGGCTAGGGATCCAGAATATGCTCTGGGACAGACAAGAGCCCTGCCTTCCCTTGTCGCAGACCGTGAGATCCAGCCCCACCAACCCGGGGGAAGCCTGCTGAGGGATCCTTGTTTTGTTTGGGTTGAGCTGGTTAATTGCATGGCTGCTTTTGTGGCTTATTTAAGGAGTGGTTTAACGCATTCCTTCCTGGTCTCCTGGCCACGCCCCAGACATAAGGTCCTGGAGAGAAGGGGCCTGAGCTGTCATTCTCACGGAAGTGTCTTGGCGCCTGGACTCCAGTAAGTGGTGGCTGACATGGGGAAGGGTGCCCACGAGACTGTGGGGAGCAGCCACGGTGAGGACTCGGGCTTTAACTGTGGCTTTTGTCCATGAGATGTTCCCTCCCTCTGCGTTCTATCCTGAGAGAAGCAGCAGCGGGTGGTGAGGACCTCGCTTCTCCTGTCGCCTTGGAAGCCGAAGCCACAGCATCTCACGGGGGCGAGGGGGCAGTGCCTGAACTCAGCCTTCCAGCCCCAGATGGATGGGGGGCTGCTGGGAACCTCCAGCTTGCTGCCCCGAGGACATCACTGTCACCATGAGCAGGGTGAGCTGACAAACGCAGCGTTCTCATACGGCTGCCTGCTGCGAACTTCGCCAAAGCATGAGGCAAATCGCAGGTCAGCACCGCTTCCACAACACAAAATCACACGACAGAAAAAACCCTGCTGCCAAGGTCGGCTGCTGAGGCTCTCCCTGTGTAAAATGCAGTGAAAGGCAGCACAGTAAAAGCAGCTGTGGGGGGCAGAGAGAGGGCAGGTCAAGCCCAGGACTGAAAGAAATCTGCTTGGAGCTGCCACCGCGGGTGCGAGCTAAGGCTGCGCCGTGGAGTGGCTGCCGGACGTGAGGAGGCAGAAGTCCGTTTCCCATGAGTTCCAGAGCTTTGCCTTTGCCCGCTCAGGGTCTGAAGTCCTGGGAATGGACCCGGAGCCCAGGCCCACAGGACGCGCGTCCACCCTCACAGCTCATCCCAACGCAGGGTGGCTCCATCTTGACAGACAAGCCCGACAAACGGCCTATGAATCCTGCAGCAGCCCCGCTTCTATTCACAGCGGCCGCAGAGTGGCCGCCAGAAGTGGTTTTGAACTGCTTCCTGTGGTTCCCCTACTGCGCTGGGGGCGGGGGCTTCTATTTTTAGACACTGGTGGTAGACGCCACATGGGTGACCGGGGCAGGCCGGGGGGCTCTCCATTCAGACGGTATATAAGAGTTCCTTCCGAGAGACACCCAGTGGAGAAGGCTACCACTTCCTCCTGAGGGTGAGAGTGTGTTGTGTGTCAGGCCGATAGATGCTAGGACGCTTGGCCGTATGACGCGTCATCATGTTTGGTGACATTCCGGTATGAGGCTGCGTGGCTGGTGTCCACAAGACACCAGAGTGCTCCTTCGCCTGTATCCTGTATCGCCTTCTCTGACTATGATCGTAGTTGTGGATTTCTGTTCAGAAAGGCTCATTTTCAAATATTCCATTCTCTTTTGGTCAGTTGGTCCTGTCTTAGTTTTGGCTTCCCCAGGTTAGCAAATCCCCACACGAGGACTCATGTGCATTGTTCATGTGGGAGGTGGGTCCGGCCAGCACCCTTGGGTGGGGCAAGTGAGGCGGCAACAGGACACAGCTAAGACCACCGGCGAGTCGACGATTCTCAGAACGCGCTGTGAGGCCAACTGGTCCATTTCTCTGCCTCTCCGAGGCTGCAGGTTCTTCTAAAGGTGAGGGACCGCTTTGTGACCAAGATGTGGCTGGAAATGAAAAGTAAGCCTCCACACCCGGGGCCAGGATGCGAGGGAGCAGAGTGGGGAAAGGGTTGACAGGGGGTGCTGGCGGTGAGGGCCCTGGGCCCTGTTGGTTCTCTTGCCCCCTTGGCTGTTTCTCCTCACAGCTCTCACTCACTTCATCACAGAGGAGACTGTCAGGACTCAAGATCTGCACAGCACTCCTCCTGGCTATGAAGCTTGACCTCAATGTCGCAGATTTCTGTTTCTTTTTCTCTCTCTGGTTACTCTGCATCTTATTTTTGTACACTCATTTTATGCAAATCACACCCACAGTGAAATATCCCCGTGCGGCCACAAGGACAACTAAGGTGGAAAAGAGAGATGATTTCAAATCCTGGCAAAACACATGAGCAGCGAGAACTGTCACATGTTGTAAGGAAAACAGGATGGCCTATCTTATAAAGTTAAGTACAGGATTTTCCTGGTGGTCCAGGGGTTAAGACTCCACCTTGCAATGCAGGGGACTCAGGTTTGCTCCCTGGTTGGGGAAACTAAGACCCCCACATGCCTCCGATCATCTGAGCTTTCATGCTCTGGAACCCTCACACCACAACGAAAGATCCCTGGGCCTTAACTAAAACCTGATGTAGCCAAACAATTATATAGATATGTTTTTTAAAAAAGTTAAATAGAGGCTCACCATATGGACCAGGACTACCCATCTGTAGAGGTTACCCCAAGAGAGTCCTGTGTGTGGATGAGCAAAGCAGCACTTTTCTTAGCAGCCTTGAGCTATCTGGAGCAAGCTGCTGGGGTTCAAGTCCCATCTCTGCATGTTAGAATGCTGTGTGATCTTGGGTTAGGAACTTAGCCTTTCCGAGCCTCTCTTCCTCAGTTGTCTAACAGAAGTAACAGCAGCAACATCAGGCTACTGTGAGTACTGACTGAAAATCTATGAGAGCTCCATAGTGTCCTTCAAAAAGATGTGCTCAAGCCCTGGGACCTGGGACTTTATTTGGGAACAGGGTCCTGGCAGACCTCCCCACCTAGGGCTGAGGTGAAATGCTGCTGGGACTGCTTCCTACCAGAGGTGGGTGACAAGAGTGTGGCTTGGCTCACCTGTACCCCACCTGGGCCATCTTAATGGGTAGCTCACCCCTTGGGGCTGCCCCCCAGAATTCCTCTCCTCCCTCCAAGCACGTGTTCGGGCACCAGCTGGCGGCTGGGCACGCTCACACACACAGGCTTGAGTGGAGATGCGTATCAGAGCCCCTGAGACATGGGTTTTCTTCCAGATCAGATACGGCTGAGCCTCATGGCACCAGCAGAGGGGAGGAGAGGCACTGCATCTGAGTTACATTAGCCAAACCAGCCCACTTTATTTTTCCATGCCTGAGAATCATGATACATTTTTAGCCTTGGGAGATGCTGCACTTTGGGGAAAAGGCACGGAGACTCCAGTAACCCTGACTGCGGTTGTGGCAGGACCCTCCCGTGGGCTCCTCCCCACCTTCCCAGGACTCCCACCCCCATGTCCTGCATCTGGTCTGTCCCATCCCATCCTGCTCTTGCCCCCAACACCCCTCTGCTGCTTCAACACGCTACTTCAAAGAAGAAGGTTTGGGTTGGTTGCTGGTAAAGCATTGTCTAGATGGGGATAAAATTTCATGCAAGAGAAAATTTCATGCAAAGATGGGCACAATAAAGGACAGAAATGGTATGGACCTAACAGAAGCAGAAGATATTAAGAAAAGGTGGTAAGAATACACAGAAGAACTATACAAAGAAGATCTTCATGACCCAGATAATCATGATGGTGTGACCACTCACCTAGAGCCAGACATCCTGGAATGCGAAGTCAAATGGGTCTTAGAAAGCATCACTATGAACAAAGCTAGTGGAGGTGATGGAATTCCAGTTGAACTATTTCAAATCCTAAAAGATGATGCTGTGAAAGTGCTACACTCAACATGCCAGCAAATTTGGAAAACTCAGCAGTGACCACGGGACTGGAAAAGGTCAGTTTTCATTCCAATCCCAAAGAAAGGCAATGCCAAAGAATGTTCAAACTGCCTCATAATTTCACTCATCTCACACGCTAGTAAAGTGATGCTCAAAATTCTACAAGCCAGGCTTCAACAGTACATGAACCATGAGTTTCCAGATGTTCAAGCTGAATTTAGAAAAGGCAGAGGAACCAGAGATCAAATTGTCAACATCTACTGGATCATCAAAAAAGCAAGAGAGTTCCAAAAAAACATCCACTTCTGCTTTATTGACCACACCAAAGCCTTTGACTGTGTGGATCATAACAAACTGTGGAAAATTCTGAAAGAGATGGGAATACCAGACCACCTTACCTGCCTCCTGAGAAATCCGTATGCAGATCAAGAAGCAACAATTAGAACTGGACATGGAACAACAGATTGGTTCCAAATCGGGAAAAGAGTACGTCAAGGCTGTATATTATCACCCTGCTTATTTAACTTGAGCTTCCCTGGTGGCTCAGACGGTAAAAGCATCTACTTGCAAGCAGGAGACCCAGGTTCAGTCCCTGGGTTGGGACGATCCCCTGGAGAAGGAAATGGCAATCCACTCCAGTACTCTTGCCTGGAAAATTCCATAGATGGAGGAACCTCGTAGGCTACAGTCCATGGCGTCACAAAGAGTCAGACACAACTGAGCAATTTCACTTTCACTTTTTCTATTTAACTTATATGCAGAGTACATCATGCAAAATGCTGGGCTGAATGAAGCACAAGCTGGAATCAAGACTGCCAGGAGAAATATCAATAACTTAAGATATGCAGATTACACCACCCTTATGGCAGAAAGTGAAGAAGAACTAAAGAGCCTCTTGATGAAAGTGAAAGAGGAGAGTGAAAAAGTTGGCTTAAAACTCAACATTCAGAAAACTAAGATCATTGGCCTCTGGTCCCATCACTTCATGGCAAATAGATGGGGAAACAGTGGAAACAATGAGAGACCTTATTTGGGGGGACTCCAAAAGCACTGCAGATGGTGACTGGAGCCATGAAATTAAAAGATGCTTGCTCCTTGAAAGAAAAGCTATGACCAACCTAGACACCATATTAAAAAGCAGAGACATTACTTTACCAACAAAGGTCCATCTAGTCAAAGCTATGGTTTTTCCAGTAGTCATGTATGGATGTGTGAGTTGGACTATAAAGAAAGCTGCGAGCTGAAGAATTGATGCTTTTGAACTGTGGTGTTGGAGAAGACTCTTGAGAGTCCCTTGGACTGCAAGGAGATCCAACCAGTCCATCCTAAAGGAAATCAGTCCTGAATATTCATTGGATGGACTGATGCTGAAGCTGAAACTCCAACACTTTGGTCACCTGATCTGAAGAATTGACTCTTTGGAAAAGACCCTGATGCTGGGAACGATTGAAAGCAGGAGGAGAAGGGGACAACAGAGGATGAGATGGGTGGATGGCATCACCAACTCGATGGATATGAGTTGCAGTAGGCTCCGGGAGTTGGTGATGGACTGGGAGGCCTGGCCTGCTGCAGTCCATGGGGTCACAAAGAGTCGGACACGACTGAGTGACTAATCTGAACTGAGATGTGGAGATGCAGGTGTGGTTTAGGGGTGATCTGAGAAACAGAGAAACCCGAGGACACATGGAGCCCCAAGCCCATGGACCAGTGCGGCCCCAAACTGGCTACTTTCTAGCCAAGCAAGCATGGAGAGAAAAGGAGACACTGGGCAGGTTTCAGCTCAGATCACAGTCGTGATGAGCTCCATGCTGGTTCTCAGCTAATGTCTGAGAGGAGGAAAGTCTATGCTTCTGTCCTACACCAACTTCTGTTTATGCTTTTTCTCCTTTGTTTTAATGCAACTCCCTCTCCTTTTTGACACACCTTTAACCCTCTATGACCTCAGCAACCCCACCCTACCGGACTTGTTCCAAAAAACAGTGTCAGTCATTTACAAATTAGTATGAATAAGCCAAGGAAGGTCTCCTTTTCTGGGCTGGAAGTGGCATTTAAGCCCCTGTTGTTCAGCGCTAGAGCTGGCAGGTGGGCTGGGACTGGCTCTGTCTGTAGCTTAAGCTGCTCCCGCCTGAGGTGGATGCAAATGTGTTTCTAGCGACATACTCATCACTTGGGCACACGTGTGTGGGCATGTAAGTGTATAGGTGCACACACACACTCTTCCAGGATTCCAGGGTGGAATTTAAGCCACATTTTCCACAGATCTTTATGGGCATTCCATCACTGAGAAATGCTGTTGTGGTTGCCCTCAGAGAAGGAAGGAGTGAGTGTTCCCATGCTGGAACAAGCTGACCATGTCTGCCCCCAGCAGGGGAGGGAGTCAGGCCCCTAGGGATGCTGACGACTCTGGCTGTGGGGTGTATGGGGCTCCGCACTTATTACATGCTTACTCTATAAACAGGGCTTTTTTTCTCTAATGGTAGTGGGCACCAGCTCAAAGATGTCTGCTGAAAAAACTCTGTGTTCTTCTCTCTGCTGACTCATTTGGTGGGAATTACAGAACCAAATGCCAGCGTGTGGCTGACCCACACGACCCTCCACTGAAAAATAAAGATAGGGTAGTTTCGGTTCTTGCGAACAAACAGTGGAGACTTGGCCAGATCTTCTTCCTCTATTTGTTTTTTCATTTGTATCAACCGACCGTCACCCGACCGTCAGTGTGACCCCCCTCACCAACCCTGGTCGTGGCTCCGGATTTGAGAAGAGAGGGGAATGGGTCACAAATTGACACTTCTTGCTTTTTAACTTTTTAACAGGTGAAAAGAAACCTTGGTAGGTTTTAGAGGAAGGAGGTGTCTGATTTTTTGGCCAAGTCCTAGAAGTAGTGGCCTGGTATATAAGCTGCAGCAGGGCTGGTCTAGGAGGAGCAAGCCCTGGACTCCAGTGGCCCTGCCCCTAACCAGCTCTGTCACCCAGGACTGCCGCTTTTCCTCTGGGACCCCAGGGTTTTCATTGGCAAGGTGAGGGTGCTGGTCTTGGCCAGAGTGGCAGTGCCCTGGAACACACCTCAGGCCAGCACCCAGGCCAGGCATGGCTTACTGGTCAGCTGGCTGCTTGGCAGACCTCTGGACCCTTCTTAGCCCCGCTGACTATGAGCCATTAGCCCCCGGTCAGAAGCGGAGTCGCTGCGTGTGGTTGTCACACCCACATATACTGTGTTTGCCAATTATTTCCAGGAGTCTCCTGTCAAGGATGCTGGTAGGATTGCACTGCCTGCCCCTGTGGGTGACGAGTTCAGGCCAGTGAGTCATGAGCCGGTGAGAAATGGGTCACTTCTGGGCTGGGGTGGCTCACTGCTGCCACAAGACCCTCACAGGACAACTGGAACGATCAAGATGGCACGACTTCCTGACTCTGAGTCACCAAGCAGGGGCCCCTGCCAACTTACAATGGACCTCCCACATGAAGAGAAATAAGCCTTTATTTAAAAAAATAAATAAATAAAAGCACAAACCTCAGAATTCGGGGGTTGTTTGTTACTTCAGCCCGGCTTGGCCCTTCCTGACTGCTGCATCAACCATGGCCCTTCTGACCCTGAGATTCTACAAGTCTGAGTCTGGTGACTTGGCCATTCCGCCCGATTCAGAGTGGTCCCTTGGGACACTGACACCAGACCAAAAGCTCACGGCAAGGACTCCCATGATATTAGCGCTCAGACCTGTTTATGGTTCCTCAGGGACAGTTTTCCCAGCTAGTCAAGATGCAGCAGAGCCAACGTCCAAACACTCACCGCACCCTTCCGGTGTCGGGATGTCCTAGGAAGCGATACGACAGCCAGCAGTTCTGTGTTCACCTCTCTTTATTTGTATGACGTTTTCTAGCTTGAAAAACAAATTCTCGCACCAGTTTTTCTTTAAAAAACGGTGGGTCTGGGGCTGTCCCAGGTTCTGTGTTTTACTCCTAAACTTTTCCTCTAGACCAGCAGGGACCACGACACAAGCATATGTGAACACAGAGGGCAGGACCACCCCATGTGATGCCGATCGACCGGAATCTTACTCACCAAAGAGGCAGCTTCCTCCAGGGGGGACGTGGAAATCACGGGCCCTACGTGTGGGTGGGGTGAGTAAGTGCAGAGATGCAGAGCAATGGTCCCTTCCCTCAGGGCACCGCCGACCAGGGTGGGAGTGTGGGGTGGCAGGAGGTGTGTCTGTTGGGCTTAAGCCTCCCTGTGAGAAAGCCAGAGTCCCAAGGTGAGTCTTTCAGACACAGCCTACGTCATGTGTCGCTCAGGCTTCTGGAGCCTGCAGACCTGTCTTCAAAACCAGCTTGCCCCCTTTACCACTAATTCACTGTAAACTCAGGCGAGTTATTGACCTGAACAAGCTGAAACATCGCCTGTGAACCAGGCAGCAACATCTGTCATCACGAAATTTCACACCAGTCATGGAGCCCGGGCTTCGTGGCCTGGCCCGGTGCCTCATGTCTGCTGGGGACTCCCTGACCGCTGGCTACTGTCACCCACCTCCCGCAGGAAAAGGACACCCCAACACCCCAGGGCACCCACATGTTTTGTCCCTGCCTCCCTGTGCTCAAGAAATCTCAGACTCACTCCCTGCAAGAAACAGCGGGCAAATGAGGAGGCTCCCAGGAGCCCGACAAGCCTCCAAAGGCACCAGCAGCCCCATTCCTGAAACCTGAAATCTCCAGAAACATTCACAACAGGAACAGAAAGCTTGCGTGAAATGTGCTCAGAGTTGTCTAAGAGAATAAGAATAGAGAATGCCTGTTCTCTCTCTTTTTTTTTATGCTATTTATAAAAATTTTTATTCAAAATCAATAGACTATAAGACTAATTTTCAAAATTTGTTTGTAATAATGAACTTATTCAACTATACAGAAGAGCTCAATGAGTCCTCACTTTGTACAACAGTGTGTTAACCCCGCTCGCGCATAAACCCACAGGCACATTTGTCCGTGAACTTGGAGCCACTGAAGCCAGGACTCCTAATGAAGTGATGTGTAAACACTTCTCCTCCCCCTCACGGGTCTGACAAGATTTTTAACACAGGAATGGGATTTCTGGCAATTTCTGTTCCATCCTTTGTACTTCTCTGTGTTTTTGCCCCTGGAGTCTGTATGTGGAACATGCATTCCTTCTGGAATCATATTTTACAGTTAAAATCATATTTTACAGTTCACCTCTGCTCTTGAGACATCTACATTCGATAGCTTGTTTCATTTCCATCCCTGGCTTGTGAGACACTTGAGACAGCTGAGGACACAGGCTCAGAGAAGTGCTATGAGCTGCCCAGGGTCACACAGCTCCTAAGGGTACCAGCTGGAGAGTGAATGGGTGTTTTTTCATGTAGAACAGCGCTTATCATTGAAACAGAGCCACCTCCTCGGATGGTGAAAAGTTCTTGGGAAAAATATTATTGCTGAGATGATACATCTTTGAAACGAAGGCACACAGCCCAGGTTGAAAGAAGTGTTCCTCTTGAGGAGCCCAGGGGTAGGAACTTGCTCTCCTGAGACAGGACCCTGAAAACCAGCCAGCAGCCCTTTTCTCCTTTCTCCCCCAGCTGAAGAGTAAATATATTGGGGCTGTGTTTAAGTTACAAGAACGTAAAGAGAGAGAAGTATACCAGTGGTGGGTAATCTATACAATCTGTAACTACAAAATCATTTCTATTTATTTATTCTGAAGGGTCTAACCTGGTATTCTTTTTAAAACAACCCATGTGTTGGCTGCAGAGAGGAAAAACGACCCCTGGCAACAGTGGTGGGGGAAAACAGAGAGCTCACAGCAGATGGCAGGCATCGGAGCTGGGTGGGGCTCAGGGACTGTCTGAAGCAGCGCCTCCTGAACTACAGTTGGGAGCAGTCTTCCTGGGGCTCTTGTTCGAAGGCAGACACTCATCTGAAGGTCTAGTGTGGGGCTCAGGACTCTGCATTTCCAACCTGAAGTCTTGTCTCAAGTGCCCTGGGTCTGGTCTCTCAGCTGAGAAGCCCTTGAGAAGCACCTGATGCTTTGAAGATTCTGTTGCCTGAGCTGAACAGCAGACCCACTAAATCAGGCGCCCTGGGGCAGGACCCAGGTGACTCCAGTGTGTGCGAACCAGACTTCAGGATTCATGCTTGGAGCAAGCAGTCCTCAAACCATTCATCCTAGGAGCGCTTGACACACTTGACATGATTCAGGGTCTTCTTCTATTTAAGGTTTTATTGGGGGTGGAGTTGATTTACACTGTTGTGTTAGTTTCAGGTGTACAGCACAACAAAGTGATTCAGTTATACACATACACATGTTCATTCTTTTTCAGATTATCTCCCATATACGCCATCACAGAGCACTGAGTAGAGTCCCCTGAGCTATACAGTAGGTCTTTTGAGTCAGGAACTTGAAGAGCTTTTCTTATCATACATATCACACTGGCTTCCCTGGTGGCTCAGAGGGTAAAGCATCTGCCCGCAGTGCGGGAGACCCGGGTTCAATCTCTAGGTCGGGAAGATCCCCTGGAGAAGGCAATGGCAACCCACTTCAGTACTCTTGCCTGGAAAATCCCACGGACGGAGAAGCCTGGTAGGCTACAGTCCATGGGATTGCAAAGAGTTGGACACAACTGAGTGACTTCACTTTTATCACATTGCAAAAAACAACCAGGTAATATAAAAATCATTTATTGATTCATTTTAAAATTATACATCCATTTCATGTTAACATGAAAACGTGTTTTATGAAAAATAACCATCTCACGAAACACTGTTCCACGTCTGCACCTCGAGCATCTGTGTGACAAGGATGTGGCGGGGCCTCCCCGCTGCCCCTGTATCTGACCAGTGCTCATCATCTCGTTTCATCCCCAGCGACGCTGACCAGACGTGGAACTCATAGAATAAGAGGAAGCAGAGGTCCGAGGGTGGAAAGGTGGGCACCGCCCAAAGCCACAACCGTGAGCACCAGGGCCTCGGCTGACTGACTCTAAAAGCCAGCACTCTCGACCTCTAGGCTAGATTCCCATGTAGATGGATGAGATAGGGCCTGGGTCTCATGCTCCTTAAGATCTCCTATGAACGCTTCCTGGAAGATGCTCGGTGAGCCCCCAGCGTCCCTCCATCTGATGCCTGCAGCCCGCGTGATCATGTGTCCTGTTTCTCACTGTGCGGTCTTCAGTGTTTGTAACTGATTCTGTGAGATCCCACAAATTCATGCAGCACTTCCTGGGGCAGGCACTCCTCTGGGCATTCTATAAATGCCAACCCTTTTAATCTTCACAGGAATGCTGTGCTGTTGGTACAGTGTTGCTCCCATTTTACAGATGAGGAAACTGAGGCCATACGAGGCTGTGATGTAGACCTCTGCTCTGGCTCCAGCTGAAGCTTGGTACTCTGCTGCCTCCAGTGACAAAGGGACTTGCTCTGGTCTAGGAGGAGGCCACCCTGAGGTGGTGAGGGCCTCCACCTGAATTACTGGAGTAGCTTTCCCTCCAGTTCAGAGTGTAAACCCTGGCACTGGTCTCTGGAGCCATCCACTGGCCCTGCCACTGCTCAACAGTGGTTACCTCTGTCAGCCTGCAGCTCTGCCTCTTAAGATGGGCATAAATGACAGCACCTGTCTACTCACAACAGCCTCTCCTCTGTATCTTGCTGGGCATGACTGTGGTTGGGGTATACTTCTCTGCCTCCTTAGTGATGGCTCTGTCCCAGGAAATGTGGGCAGGGGTGACTGTGTATGATTTCTGAACCAAGACCTGGAGACCCACAGAGGATTCCCCTTCACCCTCTAGCGTTTCTGCCAACATCACGGGAAAAGCATGCTCATGCAGCTGCTGGTCACAGAACAGGAAACATGTGCAGCAGATCTAAGCCTGGCCCACAGAAGAGCCACCAGCTTATAGATCTGAGAGAGGGAAACATATACTTGCTATTGGAAGCCTCCATGATCCTGGGGCTGGGGCTCTTTTTTATGCAGCATTACCACAGCATTAACTGACTCATACATCATTGCAATAACAGGGGTAGAGATAATGTGTGGAATGCTCTTAGTGTGGTGTCTGGCTCAGGGCAGCCCCCATGAACATGACCGCTCTGAAACCTATTTTAGATACAGTTTCTAGGGAGCCCCTCCTCTTTTCCCTTCCTTCCTCCCCTGGGGCTCTGCAGCCTGCTCACCCTCCCCACCCAACAGCACAAGGTGCTCACACTACAACTTAGCAACAGGTTTGAGAGTCTGGGCCAGGGACGTGGAAAATGGCAAAAAGTCTGTGGCTCAGTGAATGGGCTTTTTCAACCTTATCTCAAATCCTCTTGGTACAGCTGGGGGGTTTGTGCCCGACAGGGCTTTCTGAAAGGGTCTTTGTGGTATAAGCGTGGAAGAAAAATGAGGACTGGGAAGGAAACAGGCTTGACTTTGTTATGGAGTGTTCCAGGTTTCAAAGGAAACTTGAGGGTGAGTCCAGGGCACGGGCCTGGCTGTGGGTTTAACAGCAGGTCCCAGGACTCTGGGAGAGAACCTGCCGCTCTGAAGGTGTCCTGGACACCTTTCTGAGCCCGCTGGTGCTGTGCCTGATTTCTCACGTTGACCTTGCACACAGACACATGACTTCAGCTATTTCCTGGCCCGGGAGAGTAGCTCTCAATCCTCTTCTGGAGCAAGATCTGCTGCCAGGGGCTTGCTCCTCCCAGAGTTGTGCTACCCAAGCTCTCTGAGCCTTGGTTACTCAAGCTCTCTGAGCTTTGGCTTCCATATCTGTGACATGTCAATGCTGTCATGCCAACCTCACAAGGTTGTGGTGAACACACTGCAAGAGCAAGTGTGTCCAAGCCGCCAGCCCCTTAACTAGGGCACAACGTTGGCTGTTAGGACTGTGGTCCTCACCTTTCGGCTTCAGTGGACACCAGGTTCCCCACTTGTCTCTCAGCTCTGACTCACAGTGGCCACTGCTAAACTGAAATGCCCTCTGTTTGTTGACATTTCTCATCTGGAATTAACATGTAATGAGTGCCCTGGATGGATGAACAAAGAAGAACCTTTTCCTTCCAAGGAAAATGGGAGCTTACTTACTCTGTGGTACTGGGCAGCATGGTGAAGACGAATGGAATGAATGAGGCAAAGGAAACTCAAGCTGGGTATCAAGAAGTTCTGCACATAACAGCTATTAGGGGAAATGGCGACAGGGCCACGTGGCAAGCCAGGCGGAACCAGGCGGAGAAAATACTGGCGATTGGCAATTTCACAGCCAGACAGTGGGAGACGTCGCGGGCAGAGAAGGGAGCATGGGGGCAGGACACCGCCTGCAGAGCAGCAGGTGTCGGTCAGACATGGGCTGTTGTTACAACCACTGTGGGTCACTGGAACCAAGCTGGCCGTCTCAGCCTGCTATATCTCAGCACAATGATGAGGATAGTCTACCCTCAAAGAGACCCTGATGTGGGAAAGATTGAGGGCAGGAGGAGAAGGTGGCAACAGAGGATGAGATGGTTGGATGGCATCACCGACTCAATGGACATGAATCTGAGCAAACTCTGGGAGATGGTGATGGACAGAGAAGCCTGGTGTGCTGCAGTTCATGGGGTCGCAAAGAGTCAGACACGACTGTGCGACCGAACAATAACAACAAGGTAGCCTGGAATCAGGCACTGTGAAAGGATGTATTCACTTAAAGGAGGAGCTTAAAAATAAGTAATCTACCCTGAAGGAGGGCATGGCAACCCACTCCAGTATTTTTGCCTGGAGAATCCCCATGGACAGAGGAGCCTGGTGGACTTTATGGGGTCACAAAGAGTCAGACATGACTGAGAGACTAAGCACAGCACAATAAATAATCTATTATAAGCAAATAATGAGCAATATCTATAAATAATACATAATAAGCTATAACAATAGAAGGTTCCCCACCTTCTTTACTTTTCGCATCCACTAAGAATGCATTTTCCAGAACATCCTCCAATCCCCAATTCTCTTTTCCTAGACAAAATCAGGTGCAAACCTCTAGTGGTGCTGAAACCATGCCTCTGTCCAAGGCTTGCATGTGGACCCCTCCTGTCTTCTTTGACTTGTTCTTCCTCCTCATTCATCATTACTTGAATGTTCTGGAGGTTTTGCATTCTGGAATCTTCTTTGGCCTTCTCGTTTCTTCTCAATGAGATAAGACATTTGGAGTCTGTTTTGGGAGTAGTGAGGGGTGAGTGTCAGTAAAAGAGAAAAGCCAAAAAAAAAAGGGGGGGGGCAAAAGTGTCTTCCTTTCAACACTTGCGGACTCTTAGTCCATAAATGGCTTCTTTACTCCACTCCTGCTTTGGAAACGATCATAGCAAATCCCCACCGCTGCCTTCTACTGACCTGCAGCGTTTCTCTGCAGCTTGGAGTCACTGTTTTAGGACAAGGACATGGGGAGAGAAGAGCCACTTGGCTGACACAGCAGCTTGAAGGCAGCCCCAGCCTGCCCCCACCCCATGGAGACAAAGCTGGAAGGGAGACTAGGTGGATGCACTCATGGCAGCAAATGGGACCTGTGTTTCCTGAGGGAGCACTCTGCAGACAAAGGGAAACTGAGTCAAGGAATGTTAATTGCTCCTGGTATGTCCCGTTTAGCCATGGATTAGCCCTTATCAGCAAGTGGCTGCTTAAATCTAATTCTGTCCCAGAAAGGAGGCTTGGCTGTGCCGAGCTGAAGTCGGCCCTCATTTCCCAGGATTACCCGGTCAGTGGGGTCCCGCGGTAATCCCCACCTCATTGTAGTTAATTTCAAACTCCTGTACAGACCCTTACCCTAAAGCTACCAGCAAGAGACAAAAAAAAAAGTCGGGCTTTGTTTCATCCTCCTGTCATTGCCCAGATTTTCAGAGACAAAGAGGAGCCCTGAGAGGCCCCCACCAGACCCCGGAGCCTCAGGGAGGGGACAGAGTTCTCCTGGGAAAGACCCATGTCCTCCCCCTTTCTCCCAGGCCATGCAGAGGGGCCATCCACGCCTGTTGCTGGGCCTTTGACACAAGCACCTGGGTGGGCGAGTGATGGGACGCGGGGCAGGGACATGCGGCGTTTGGGTCTCGCCGTTCCCTGATCAGGCATTTTCTGAGTCTGGCTGGTTTGGGGAGACCAGGGCTACGCTGTGGGCCTGAGGACCTCGCAGCCCCGCCCGGCGTCCTGTGTGGGGCAGACACTTAGTCATGTTTACACCTCAGGGAGGCGGGTTGTTCCAGGGCTCTTTTGGGTGTCCCACTCGAGACTGCACCTATTTTTCTCTCCCAAACTTGCATGGTGACCAGATTCTGCAGGAACAACCAGGACGGGATGTGAGCCTGTGTCCCCCCTTGCTGGGGATCAGCCGCCGTGGTGGGGTGATCACCCTGAGTCTGCCCTCAGTGAGGACTAATGGGGAGGGGCCGGCGTCGGGGCCGCATGAGCTCACAGAGGACTGGGGGCCTGAAGGAGCAGTGTGCCTGGGGAAAGATTATGCCCCCCAAGATTGACTCCTAGTGGCTGAGCTGAGGAACTTCAGCCAGAACTGGGGGACCTGCAGGGACAGCAGAGGCCCCCCCCACGCATGGGTGAGAGGCTGCACTTTTCTCCCGCTGGGTTTTTATTAATACAGTGCTCTCTATTTGGATTTCCTCCTGTAAGCAAGTGAACAAGACAAAAATTCAAAACACCTGGTAGTTCGAAACTTACTCATTAAAAAAAAAAAACCCTGCTAATAAAGATGATAGCAGAAAAGATGAAGTCCAGATGAACCACAGCTGCCGGTTCAAGTGACAAATTCGCATCCCTTTCTTCTCTGCGAGTGGGGAAAGGGGCAGGTATCAGGGTTTAAAGTCGTTTAATGCAGATTTCCATCACCGTTATCCTAAGTGGAATCATTGTTATCGTTGTAATAACATTTACCCTGCGTCCCTGTGCTGGGTGCCTTGCATATGGCGACCACATTGTCTCACAGAAGTCTGCAGCTTCTTAGCCTGAAGGGGGTGCGGTGGGGGGGCGGGAAGGGGCGGTGCTTCCCAGGCCTGGGGAGGGGCCCTGCCGGCAGACGGGCAGGTCTCCTGATTCTGTTTGGCGGCGTTTCTCAGAAGCTCTTAGACTGTTTGAGCGGAATCCTAAACGCCTGTCACATCGAATGGAAGGGACTCCGCATTTGTTTAAACAAATGCTGCAGATTACTCTTAAGCACATGAAAATCTGAGTTTCCCCATCTATAAAAACAGATGGACGCTAATGCCTCCCTCACAGAACTATTGGTGGGATGTTCAAAGAAGATGATGCGGGCAAGTGCTGGGACAAGGGCACTGATTGCTAATATTGTAAAATCCAGCAATTATTATTATTGGGGTTGTTGCTATAATGACTATTATTGACAAGCAAACCCAGCCCCAGAGAGAAGAAGCGACTGGCCCACGTTTACACGGTGACAAAGGGACAGTGTCCCCTGTGAGCTGCTTTGGGGTTCTCCCCAGGCTCCTAGTGCCCTGTTATCACTTCCTCATCATGTGGACCGACTCCAGGGCCAAGGCAATGGGTGCCGAACGCTGAGTCCCTTCCCCACCTGGATCCCCTGCTGACTCTCCCCCCAGAAGAGACCATTTCAGGGTCCTCTCTGTTCAAGGCATGACGACCCTCTAGATGTCTTAGTTCCCATCAGCTGGAACTCCAAACGGGGTTGACACGAACCATTGCAAGTCAGGAGTCTCCGTCAGAATGTCCGCATGGCCATTTTCTTAGGAAAAGCAAACGTTGATTCTTGATTCCCATGCACTCCAGTGGGATGGGGATGCCAGTTCATCTGCACAATTTTGTCAGCATTGAGTTTTTCTTGCTCATCCCATAGCCCTTCAGGATTCTGAGCCCATATGTGTTGGGCTGTAGCTGGAAGCCCAGGGCTGTCATCATAGCCTTCGGGCCTGTCTCTGTGACACAGGCAATTTTGGGGTCAGCTGAACAGAAGTGTACTGCAAGTTCACAAGAAGGCCAAGCTGTGTGAACACCAAGCCTGTGAGATTTCTGAGTTCACATCTCGTCTTGAGATGGTCCCACAAGTACCCCCCTCCCCCGCCAGCAGTGGCCGGCTGGGCAGTACCTCTGTCACTGGGAAAAATGAGGAAGGCCAGCCAGTCGGCGTGTGAGGCCGGCACAGAGCATGTATGTATCATCGACAGATTATAGGGTTGAATGGTTCAAAAATGTGACACTTCGTGTTCTGTACCAGCAGTGGGCAGAAAGATGTGGGTAAGATGAGAAGCAGCTTGAATCTGTTCCACAGAAGATTCCAGGAGGGGTGGGCGATCTCTAATTCCCATTGCATTTCTGCCCTGCAGATTTGATCAGGTACTGGGGGCCTACCTCCACACTACCTCCCCCATCCACGGGTTTTCCATCCAGGATAAAATAGGAAACAATGGGAAATTGGCAAGAAATCCCTGAGCATGTGTTTCAGACCAGCAGAGCCTATGTGGCTTCCCTGTCTGGAACCTCCGAATAGCTGAGGTTGAAGCCTCCATCGGGTGAAGAGTTTGGAGGCTAATACCTGCTCTCTGGCCAGCTGCACCTAAGGGCTCATCCAGGAAAGGCTAGTTACAGTGGACTCCCTCTGGTTGCCTCTGCTTGACTCTGGGCAGTTAGTGTCTCTGCAGTCATGGTCCATTTGGCATTGGCATCTCAGGAGTGTGAGCTCTGGAGCCAGGCTGCTCCTCCCAACCCTGCTGTGTGTCCTTCCTCCAGACTACCTTGACCTCTTCCTCTGGTTTTATTTCTTAGGTGTTTATTTCCCAGTGCTTAAATTCTGCTGCTCCGCAGCTGTATTTTCAGCTTGTTTTACTGGGCATACCTCGTGCCCTGTGTAGGTGCTAAGTTTTCTCGAAGGTTTCCAAATGTTCAGGAAACAGGACACAAATTCCAAACACAGACATGTTCTTGGGTTTCTTCCGACCCTTAGGGTCATGGCAGAATATTCTAAAATTGCCCAATCCCACCTTTCTTTCCCCAAAGGAAAGTCTCCGCTGTATGAGCAACCGGGTCTCTAGCACAATACTGGGCTGAGGGGCTGGAGGGAAGGGGAAGTGGCTGAGGGCTCAGAAGGGAGTTTGGGAAGGGGTTTCGGTGTGAACAGCTCTGAAGCAGGGTCTGGCCTCACAGGGAAAAGATGACGGGGACAGTCTCCCCAGGAGTGCTGTGAGGGACGGCGGGCCCCGTCCCTTTGTGGTTTTGGAAAACGTAAGTAAAGGACTGGAGTTATGCTGAAGTTACTTTGATTGGTAAACTGTGTATTTTGATTGCAGTGGATTTCCGAGACTGAATTACATAGATGCTGGGCTTATAAGGACTCAGTTGTGTTTGCCAGGGGGCAAGAAAATGCACATGCCGAAGGTAGCCAGTAAATGCTTGTTGAATGAGTTAGAGGACAGAAGTATTTATGAACCTTCACAGCTGGAATACAGCTTAGAGACTCTAGTCTAGGTGTGTGAAGCTCGAATGCCTCCGTAAGAATTCTAGATAAGATGCTCAGTGAAATGTCAGACTAAAAAAAAGTGTACTTCTTAAAGTATAAGTGTTAGGAGAAACTGACTGAAACTGCCCACCTTGGCCAGGCAAGAAAGTAGCCACTCCCATGAGTTATCTTACAACAGGAGGTCCGAGTAAGGAATACAAAACCAACAAGCTACCACCAACCGGAAGAACTCAGGCAAGGACAGAGGAGAGAGGAGACACCAGTCCATATATCCTACCAACCTCCCTGAATCCTTCTCACTGGCATCCCTCTTGGCTGAGAGATGCACACGCCACCAGAAAGGACCCCAAGTCAGAATGATTGGTCAGAGACAACCCGGAAACTAACCCCATCACCATATTACCTGAGACTGCAATCCACCCAGGCACCCCTTCCCAATAAATCTCTTGCTTTGTCAGCATATGTGTCTCCTATGATAATTCATTTCTGAGTGTTAGATAGAGTCCACTCTCGAACCCTGGGAGGGGGTCCCCCATTCCAGCAACAGAATCAGTGTTAGTTCTTCTGTGACTGACCCATGAAAATGTCCAGCTAAGCCAAGGTCTGTCCTGGTCCTCAGTGGTTATAATGCTGTGAAAGCAGAGTCCCCTGGCTCTGGGTGCACTTTTCAAGTTTTGTCCACCAGCTTGGTTGTGTCCACCCAGTTACTGTGGGACAGTGTCTCAGCCACGCTGGAAGCCCCAGAGGATCTCTCGGAAAGAACAGCTGCAGTTGGTTGCTCCTGGTCGCCCCCTGGTTGGGGGACTGGTTCACTGAGGCTCATCTGAATAAGTGCATCTAAAATGCAGCCCTTTCCCTGCAGGGAGGGGGTGAGGGCAGCCTGAGATGGGGAGTTTCTTCTCCACCCTGCACTTGGGAAGGAGCTGGACCTGGCTTTTAGACACTTAGAGCGTTGCACCTCTCGGGTCCCAGTTTGCTCATCTACAAAATGCCGAGGTTAGGTGTCCACAGTTCTGGGGTTTTGAGACTGAAGCAAGGTGATGCCTGCAAGACACACATGAACGGGATAGACAGTCACACCTGCGGTGCTGGACCCACGCCGTGTGATATAGGAAGTTTGCTGTTATTGACAGTGTACTTTTTTTTTTTTTTGCAGGGGCTGTAATTCACTGCTTCTCAGAATCTGTGATCCCTCTTCCTTGCCTGCCTGCCTGTGAGGAACCTGAACCTCCTAGTCAGGTGTTCGTGCAGGCCCCAGGTGGGACAAGCGCATACTCCACCTGCTTTGACACTGCTGTGGATTCAAGGAGGGGCTGAAACATAAACCTGTCCGATCAGAGCAAGTTTCAGGACTTGAGTTAGGTGAGGTGGGGAAGACACCCTGACTCTTCTGTAGGTGGAGAAGGAAATATCCACCTGGTGCATTTGGCAGCCACCCAACCACCTCAAGAGAAGTCATTCTGAAACCCAGCTCTGGTGACCCCATCCACTGCTGGAACAAATTGAGCCTGAATCTCACCCTATCTCAGGATTTTCCAGCTATATGGGTGCAGAAATTCACATTAATGCTCAGATCAGTTTGGATTTGTGCTACTTGCACTCTAATCCATTGAAATGCTTTTTCGAGGTGAGGCAGTATCAGAGTGAAAGAAAGTGAAAGTGTTAATTGCTCAGTTGTGTTTGACTCTTTGTGACCCCGTGGACTGTAGCTCACTAGGCTTCTCTGACCATGAATACTGACAAGAATACTGGCAGGTGTAGACATTCCCTTCTCCAGGGGATCTTCCTGACCCAGGGATGGAACCCTGGTCTCCTGCATTGCAGGCAGATTCTTTATCTTCTGAGCCACCGAGGAAGTTAAACAAGATGGTGTACAGTGAGTCAGTGACCGTGGAAAGCATCTCATACAGCACTGAACACTCATAGTGCTCCACTGAAAATTCACAGTTTTTCCTTCCTGCCGTCCCTTTTGTATTCATAGCAATGTCAACTGCACTATCTAAAGTTAGATTTCCAGACTGCTCACAGAGAAACAGGCTCATTAGCCTGGTCTGTTTGGGGCTTTTTCAAGTAATTGCATGCCTTGGGAAATATTAATACAATGCCTTTATTTCTCCCTTGAGACGGAGTATGTGACACACTAACCCATCTGGAATGCAGCGGAGCACTTGAGCCCTGGCTGCAGGGCTGAGTGTAAACTGGGAACTGGTTGTATTGAGACGTTCAGAGCTTCTCCCCCATTCCGCTGCAGCTTGGGACTCAGAAGCTAAGCCCGGGAGGCCAGCCGGAGGGCCTCTCCCCCCTCCCTCCCCCTCCCCCTCCACAGCGTGACTCATGGACCCAGGCCCCTCCTGCTCTACGACCTCACCTCCTGCTGCAGGGGTTCGAGACCTGCACCTGGGGAACCACAGGGGACCTAGGAGGTCCGAGAGCTGGGATGGGAAAGCATTCTACCGCTCCTGGCACTAACTTCTCGCTAAGTCGCAGCCTTTGCTTCCGCAGCACGCAACAGCAATGCCACAGCACCTGGGAAGCTCCTGCCCTGCAGAAATCGGGTGTTTTCCCGTCACACTGCAGTCGTCAAGGACACCTTGAAATTCTGTCTATCCTCGTTCCGAACGACAGCTGACATCTTGTTATTGAATGTGTCTGTCAAGAAACGCTCACATTACCGTATCACTGTTGTGATGCTCTTCGGTGACCCGAATATGCTGGTTGTTGCTACATTAGTAGGTAATCATTATGTCTCCAAATATTGAATGTCCCTGTCATTCTCTCCAGGGAGACTGCGAGCTCCTGGATGAAAAGGGCCGTGTCTGACCTGTTTTTGTTTCTAGTGCTGAGCACAGGGTTGAGAATCCAGTAGGAGACGAGCAAATACTGGACTGAGGGAATAAGAACCATGTAGTTACTCTGTGACACTGTCATAAGCAAGGTGAGAGGACTTCTTATGGGACATGCTGGCCATGCTCTTAAACGTGGACCCCGTCTAAAACCCTGCTTCCAAGAGAGGTTTGCCTGCTTGGTAACACTTGTTGAAAACAACCCCACAGACACACACACATGAACACACATGTACTTGCACACACAGGTACACACACACACATCAGCCAGAAGCTGCCTCCTTCCTTCTCCAACTCCACCCTGCCTCCAACAAGAATATTTATGATTTTTAATAAATCGGGAGCACGGCTCATTAGGCTCCTCACCCACGCCCCCAAGGCCCTGCGATGCTATGACGGTTGACTTTTCACATTTCTGAGCCCAGGGGGGCCTTGCATGCCGCACTGATGAACTCACTGGGGACCGGCTCCATCCCCGCCGCCCAGGAGAGGGCTCGTCTTTCAAATCAGATTAAAAGAAAACAAGAGTGAGGGCCATCCCCAGCCTGAGGAGCATGGGCAGTGCACTTAAGCAAAGGAGGAATGTGGCCCATTAATTACTATTTGTAGCCAATTAATTACTATTTGAAATATGGCCCCAGCTGTGATGAGCAGGGGGAGTGACGGTCGTGTGCTAATGAGCTGGTGTAACTCGTCCTGGGTGGGAGCTGGGGGGAACGCAGAGAGGCCCACAGAGGTTGGGGCGCTCCTGTCAGGAGAGGAAAGATCCAGCAACATGTTTCCCGAACTCCTGAGCGACACTCACAAGTGAGGGGCTTGGGCCTTTTGGGGCCCAGGCCCGTGAACCCCACGCAGTTTAGGGGCAGAGAGTTGGCACAGTTTTCTGGGGGTGGTAAGTGAACACTCTTGGCCATTGATGCCAAGGGTGGCCTTGACATGGGGGCTGGTGGGGGTCAGGGGCCTCAGTCAAGGGACATCCACAGGCTAGATGCTCACTCACACAAGAGAGGAAGAAGCCAGGTTGTGGGAAAGAAAGAAAGAAAGAGCAGTTGCTCAGTCATGTCCGACCATTTGTGATACCATGTACTGTAGCCTACCAGGCTCCTCCATCCATGGAATTTTTCAGACAAGAGTACTGGAGTGGGTTGCCATTTCCTTCTCCAGGAGATCTTCCCGACTCAGGGATCGAACCCAAGTCTTCCACATTGCAGGCAGACACTTTACCGTCTGAGCCACTAGGGAATCCCAGGTGGCGGGGGGCATGACTTTATTCCCGGGTCACCCCCCCCACCTCTTCCGCTCACACCAGCCCAGGGGCCTGGCCAGGGACTTAGGTTAGTCAGTGGACTCAGGGCCAGCTGGTCCCGAAGCTCGATGTGGGGCTAACTGTCCAGCAGCACCGGTGTTCCAACTCTGGGGGAACCTTTGAGTGAAGGAGAACAGACGCAGGGCAAAGGGCACAAATCTTAAGTCTGACAAATTCTGCAAACCAGAGATGCCTGTGTGAGAGCCAGATCCCCACCAGACCGCAAGGCGGTTCTGTGCCCCACCCTGGTGTCCCCCCACCCACTGAGGAGGCCCCCTGTTCTGATCGCTCCCACAGGAGAGGGTCTGGCTGTGTCTGAGCCTCTGAACGGGCTCCAACGGCGTCTCTCTCTCTCAGTAACACGGCTGTGATGCCGTCCAGCCCACAGAGCACAGCCCAGACCTTCCTACTGTAAACAGCACTTCTAAAAGTCTTTGGCTTCAGCACAACTTCACTGTATTTATATCTATGAATATTTACTGAATTTTAACAAAACAGAGAAATTTAGGAACGTTTATTTATGAGCTTGGGCTTCTCTGGTGGCTCAGACAATAAAGGATCCTCCTGCCAATGCAGGAGACCGGGGTTTGATCCCTGGTGTGGGAAGATTTCCCTGGAGGAGGAAATGGCAAACCACCCCAGTATTCTGGCCTGGAGAATCCCATGGACAGAGGAGCCTGGCGGGCTACAGTCTACCGGGTCACAGAGTCAGATAGAACAGAGCGACCAGCACCATTTATGAGCTCATTTGGAAAAGTAATAAATTCATTACATGTTACTATAAATAACATGTTTTAATAAAAAGACTATATTTTGAAAACATGCATTGAGTGGAGTGCCTTCCTTTGCCTTTTGGAGGAATCTCTCTGTGTCTCACTCGACAAGGAGAGCTGGGCTCTCGCGTTGCCCCTGCATCTTGCCTGCTGTGATGTCTCATCAGCTGCTTCTGGAGTTCTCCTCCACACGGTCTTGCGATGGGAGTAAGAAAGCAGATGAGAGCGTGGTGACATGAAAAAGCTCTGTCAGCTCTGCTGATAAAAGGGGTCTCGGGGATTCCCATGGTCCCTGGGCTCCACTCTGAGACCCTCTGCTGGACACTGTTCCAGGGTGTCACGACTTTTTTCTCCATCCTTGTGTTGATGGACGTTTGTGCTGTTCCCAGCTTGGGGCCACTATGGATGAATCTACTATGGATGTTTCTGCATGTGTCTTTTGATAGAAACTGTGCCCCTCCTCCCCCTGAAGACACTGGGCACATAGTTAGGAGTGGGATTATGGCATCCTAGGAGAGCCCATATAAGGTCCAGCAGCTCTACCCAAACTGTTTCTCAAACATGTTGTTGCAGGCGGTAGCCCCAAACTGGCAGCATCTGAGGGAGCCAGCTCACTTTACTTTAATGTAAGTAACTGATCTCATCACAGCATAGTGATAGTTGATGGAGGGGAAGAAAACTTGTGAACCGGGTACATTTTTAAAATCTTCCATTTGGAAGTAACTAGGTTTTCAGAGTCGCAAGATTAGTACAAAGTTTCTGAATACAGTCCACTGTCTAAAGTCAACTTCTCACCCTATCTGAGGACCTTGGTCAGGACAGAGAAACCAGCACCACTACAGCACTAACTAAGGCATGACCTCACTGGGATCCCCACTTCCCGCTGGGGCCCTCTTCCTGCTCCAGGATCCCATCCGGGGGACCGTGTCACATCCAGCTGTCATGTCTCCTTAGGCTACCCCACCTGTGACAGTTTCCCAGATGTCCCTTCTCTTTAGTAACCATGGTGCTCTGAAGAGTCTGTGTCAGATCTTCTGCAGAATGTTCCTTAAATTGGGTTTGTCTAATGTTTGCTCATGACTAGACTCTAGGTGATGGATTTAGGGGAAGACTATCACACAACGGATGTACCCTTCTCACCCCGCCCATCAGGAGGCATGTGCTGTCTGCACAGCTTATCATGGGCGATGTTGACCTTGATCACTTTGGGGGATGCCTGCCAGCTTCCTCCACTGAAATTCCTCCCCCCACCCATTCACCCCTCCCATACTCCATCTGGTTAAGAGAGAGTCACCAAGTCCAGTCCACATTTAGCCGAACTTCTTAGAGGGCAAAGTATCAGAGAATTGGTGGACGTATGCACGTATGGTACAACCATAACAGTGATCAATAAGTCTTTGAGGGGAGACGCTACGAGGCTCTGCAGCTATTCTGCTTCTTATTAAAGTTCTACCGATTAACTTTAGAACCATCAGTGTGTCTTGCCATAGCGCTTCTTACTGACAAGGATCTCTTATTCCCCCACTTCTTGTATGTCTACTATTTGGAGTTCTTCTGCAGGACGGACTTGTCCCTGCTCTTCCATTTGTTCATTTATCCAAGCACCTACTTATACCAGGACGGGCTCATGGACATTTGTTTATTTGTTTGGGTAATAACCCAATACTCTGCTATTTATCTTGTTATTCAAATTGTTCCACTCTGGCCACTGGAGGATCTTTTGGACTGACTCCTGAGTCCTTCTGACATTGCCCATCTTTTTTTAAAACACACACACACACACACACACACACACACAGTTAATTTCTGGCACTACAAGATGCCCCACATTCATCTTGTGTTTTCCCAGCCCAGCCTTTGAATCAGATCTTCAAGGAGCTTTGAACCAGGTTCCTTTCAACCTTCTCTGAAGTTATGCTGATTAGTTACACATGGAGAATGTTGTATAGGATATTTTTATTTCCAAAGGATAAAAATGAAATGTTTTGTGTCATCACTGGTTGAATGCATATTTTATGCTCTATCTTTAAAATGCAATCCAGTCTCTGTTTTCCTGGTAAATTTCTTTCACAGTAACAATGCTCATTTATAAAGCAGGTAAGGACTGCTGCATGGTGGGGGCACCCTGTGGTTGTGGGTATGTAATGCTGGGGTCAGCAAGTGGCTAGTGGGGCTGTGGGCGGTCGTGGCTGAGTGCACAGACACTTCAGGTTTCTCTGTGATTGATGCGACGTGTGTTGACCAGGTCACTTTACCCAGTGTTTGGCCATTAGTGCATCAGAAAGCAATGCAATCACCCAGGGTGACTGCGCTGGCAGATGGAACTCTCAACTATAACCCCTAGGAATTCTGCCCATTAGACCGTTCTTCATACCCTCTCAACACGGGTGATGCACTGAGCGGGTAATTATACAACTTAGTGATGATGATTTAGACCCACGATGCTACTCTAAACACATGGGAAAATGCAGCCAGTATTGATAATGGGGCTGAGAACTCACAGCGTGGCCATGGCTCTTTCCTGCGGAAGTGTAAGACTTCTATCTCACTCTTGACCAGTGGTCACTGAATTCAGGTGGCCATAATTGTGGTTCCCTCCTGAGCCCCCAAATGTCAATGCTCTCTGACACTCCTCCCTCGCGGTGAGCGATGTGACCTGGGCGTGCAGGCCACCTCTCCATTCAGGTAGGAGGTCGCAACCTGCACACACATCTGCTCTCATCCCCCGCCCCACCCCACCCCACCCCACCTCCAGAGGAAGGTGCTGACATCTGAGGCACAGGATGGCATTTCCATGTTGGCTGCTACGGTGTTTTGGCAGGAAAGGGACTAGAAAGGGTCCCCCTCTGGAGAAGGGTATCTGTCTTCTGATATAATTAGCCCATGTGAATCTCACCTCCTGTGGTTCCCTGGCCCACGAGCTGAGCATCTGTCAAAGGGCTGTGATAGGACCCCCCACCTTGCAAGGGCAACACGGGGCTGAGGAATTCGAATCACCAGGGGCCCACCCTGGGGGCTCTTCGTTCCTGATTCATGACCTAAGCTGCCCACCAGACGCCTGCTCTGAGCAGCTTCATTCAACCGGAGCTGAAGCTGTTGGAAACGAGAGCTTACAGAGACTCAAAAATCACCATCAAAATTTTCTTTCTTTCAAAGGCTGGGTCCCAGTGAAAGCCTTTCAGTTATTTTAGTGAGTCCTACTGAAGAATAATTTGGGGCAAAAGGGTCCGTCAAAGCACTTAAGGAAAATGAATGTAGTAATGCAGAGTCTTCTAGGCAGAAAGGGCTCTTGTATTTTAGCTTTTCTCAAGCTAAAGTTAAAAAATAAGCCTATTATTTATTGAGTGCTTTCCAAGTGCTGGCATTCGGCTAAGCTCTTTATATATTTGAACCATATGAAACTGCCAGTTTTGTGAATCAAAACAGGTTGAAAGTCACTACTCTTTTACAATTCAGACTATGTCCTTGTCTCCATTCTTGCACGTCTGTGAGACAGTTGGTAACATTCCCACTTTATGGATGAATAAAGCAGAGGCTCAGAGAGGTTACATAACTAATAACAATGGCAGAACCAGTATTTAAGTCCATGTCTACACGACTTGAAATTCCCTCTTGAAATTACCTGATACAGTGCTCATAACACACAGATCAATTCTTGTGATGTGCTCAGACACAAGGTAACTTGACACAGGGTAATTGCTACAAAAGCAGGGCTCGCTAAGAATCAATTATGAAAGCATTTTGCATTCATTCCATTAATTACTATGTTAAATCCTAGTCAGCTATTTTGCATAAAATCCTCTGAACGTGGCCCCAGACGTTGCCACCTCATCCATCGGGGCATGTGGTCCACCAGATGTTTGCAGTAGAATTTGCCCACAGACCCCACTCAGATTATAAATCTGTTTTTCTTTCTGAAAGTATGGAAGCCATTGCATGGGTTACTTTTTTTCTCTAGAGGATTCTAGAAACTTAGAAATTGAAAATTCCATGGAGAGCATCTAGCCTGTTAGAGCATCTTCCAGGAACAGAGGTTGCTGACAAAAGGCCTGGATGTTAATCCCATTTGTGCTCCAAACCAGCTGTGTGGCCTCAGAAGCACCTCCAACTTCTCTGAATCTCTGTGATGTGGGGGTTGGGCCAGATCTTTAACATTCTTTTTTAGACCCAAAGCTCTATATGATTATAGACCTCATCATGAAACAGTAAATCCTTGTGAAATGCCATGTTTCCATAGAGTAGGACCTCATGAGAGGTCGTCATTGGCTTCTACCTAAAAATATTTTGTTGTCTATGCCTTAGTACCAAAACTGGACAGAGATACCACCAAAAAAGAAAATCACAGGCCAATGTCTTTGATGAATGTAGATGCAAAAGTTCTCAACAAAATATTAGCAAATACATAAAAATGATCACACCATGACCAAATGGGATTCATACCAAGTTCACAAAGACAGTTCAACATATGCAAATCAATGTACACACCACATCAATATATACAGCACATAAACAAAAGCCCAAAGCCAAATAACCATCTTCAATAGATGCACAAAGAGCATTTGATAAAATTCAAAATCCATTCATAATAAAAATAGTTACTGAAGTGGGTATAGAGGGAATGTATCTCAACATAGTAAGATCCATCTATGACAAACCCACAGCCAACATAATACTCAACAGTGAAAGCCTTCCCACTAAAATCTGGAATAAGACAAAGATTCCCACCTTCATTACTTCTTTTCAACATAGTATTGGAAGTCCAAGCCACAGCAATCAGACAAGAAAAAGAAATAAAATTCCAAATTGGAAGGGAAGAGGTAAAATTGCCATTATATGCAAATGATATGATAATATATATAAAAAACCCTAAAGACCACATAAAAACTACCAGAACAGTTAAATGAATTCAGCAAGGTAGCAGGATGCAAGATCAATATACAGAAATTGTTGTCTATTTACATGTATTCCAAATGGCTACTGCATGTACTCAAGGTACAAGCGTTTTCAGAGCAGGTACAAAAGGGTTTTCGGTGAAAACAACTCCACAGCCACCACTTTCTCCAGTCACCAAGCCTGCGCTGGAGGAGGTGAGCACAGCCATCACTCCCTCGAGGGTCTTTCCAGAGGGAGTCCCCACATATGAAACCAAGCCCCCTCAGTGCACAGGGTGCGTCCAGCCCACTTCATGTTCACCCGGCCATCTGCATCTCACCTGACCCCTGGGGCTCCTGCCTGTGCTGAGACAGACATCTCTGCCATCGTCTCTCTTTCTTTCTTTGCTTTCGAACATGAGTCCAGCTCCTGGGACCCAGACTGATGGAGGATCCAGACCCTATTTGACCTCCCTACGTCCAGAGGAGAAGCTGGGGCTGTTTACTTCTAACTAGATGCTTTGAAACCTCAAAGCTTGAAATGAGTGGATTTCAGGTGTGATGAAGGATTAGCAAGAGAAGATATTTTGGAGTTAACACAACACTGACACCTAATAACAGGGGGCTCTCAGGACTGTGGGTGCTATCTGTGTAGCACACTGCACCACGTGAGCACTGTGGTCGGGGGCCTGGCTAGGGTCTCTGACAAGATGGATGTCTTAGAGCAGCAGGCTCGGCCAATAGGAGAGAGTCTACCTCAGGAAGAAGGACTTCCAGGGGAGAAGGGACTCACCCAGTGCAAGACCTTGTGAGTTGGTCCAGGGAGCAGGCTCACCTGGGATGTCAGGGCCCCAAGGGAGCTGTGTGGTTGACCCCCAAGAAAGGAGTGTTTCCACACAGCCCTGCCTCCTCTCCAAGCCCCTTTGCCCCAAATGTGACATCAGATCTTCCCACCTGCTATGGCCCCTGCCTCCCCTCCTGCCTCCTGGAGACAAGGACAAGGCAGCCCAGGTCTGGAAGCAGCAGATTCCTCAGAAACGGCCTCACACTTTCCTTTTCCAGGCAGAGGAGAAAGACGTGCTGAGTCACAGCTCGGCCTGCCCTGACCAGGCTGGCCAGAGGCCCTCCCCTGTGCCAAGAGCCAAGGAGGCAGCCTCAGACGTTCCTGCCACATCACCGGCCCCCATGTCTGTCCTGTGTCCGCAACTGCTGGAGGCTGCCAGCTGGTGAGGGCACAGTCCGCGTTTCCCCATCCATTCCTCGGGGCAGCCCCGTAAGATGTGGCCGCTGCCCTGATCCCATTTTACAGATGCTGCTGCTGCTGCTGCTAAGTCACTTCAGTCGTGTCCGACTCTGTGTGACCCCATAGACGGCAGCCCACCAGGCTCTGCCGTCCCTGAGATTCTCCAGGCAAGAATACTGGAGTGGGTTGCCATTTCCTTCTCCAGTGCATAAAAGGGAAAAGTGAAAGTGAAGTTGCTCAGTCGTGTCCAACTCTTCTCGACCCCATGGACTGTAGCCTACCAGGCTCCTCTGTCCATGGGATTTTCCAGGCAAGAGTACTGGAGTGGGGTGATGAGGAAACTGTAAATAGATGTGGAAAATAAACCTTCCCGGAGACCTCGACTAGGGAGCTGTGGAGCCAGACCTTAACCCCGCACTCAAGCATTGACCAGGCCGCCCTCTTTGGGCTCGGCCAGCATCAGTTCCACCTCTGGGGGCAGCACATTCAGGAAGGGCTTGGCTGGGTTGCTCTCGACTGGATGTCGAGTGGACATCAGAGATGGTGTGCACCTGGGGCATGCTGGCAGCTGGTGCTGGGCGTCCCTGGCACTTGCACGTGACCCCACCCTGTGGCTCGGACTTATCACTGCAGGGTACTGGGGGTCACCAGAGGGAGCCTCCCAAGGGGGAGTGACTGGAGAGACCTAGGAGGAAGGAAGCCGCCAGTCCTGTGGCTCACTCCTGTGAGTCCCAGGTCACTTCTGCAGCCTTCTGCCGGTCAGATGGGTCACCAGGGCCAGCCTGGCTCAGAAGGAGGGGTCTGGAGCCTGGCTCCTGGTGGAGAAGAAGCAAAGTTACCTTGTGTGTGTGTGGGGTGGACCTATCCTGGCTGAAAAAGGAGAGATATGTCCACATGCCCACCTCTCAGGGGACTTTGCATCTTCAGCCTGACCTCTCAGGTAAAACTAGTTTCTTCCAAAATAATGCCTGGTCCCCCATTCCCCTACTTCATACTGTGGTTTCCCAACTATTCCTTCCTTCCGGTCGTGTGAGGGGAGGTGGCGATGGAGCGAGGACTGGCAGCACAGTCTCTCCGTCTCCTTTTCTCACCAGAGTGACAGTATCCTTCAGAAACTAGCATGATGAACAACAATCATGATGATAATACCTAACATTTATTGAGAACCGTTTTATGGAAATGGCCAGGGGCGGTGAACTTTACACCCTTCTTCGCATTTAGTTCTCCCTGAAGTGATTATTCCCATTCAGGAGGGGAAAGGATGGGCCCAAAGCGATCTGATTAATAAGCACATGAACCAGTATGAAGATGTGGGCTTTCAAGGGGTTACTGCAAGGAACCAGGAACTGGCTTACACGACTGTGGGGGTGGCTGATGGGTTTGAAGTTCATGGGGCAGGTGGGTGGGAAGGGAAGGGCTTGAGCTGGGACTCCACTGGCCAGCTGTGTTACCCACTGATGGGACGGTCTCTCTCTCTCTGCCTAAGCCGTCTTTGAAATCATACATAATACATAGCGGGTACTCAGTGAAGGTTTATTTAAGTCAATTTGAGGACCTCCTTGGTGGTCCAGTGCATAAGACTCTGTACTCCCAATGCAGGGGACAACAAACGTTCTTGTGTCATCAGCGGCAGCGCTCAGAAGGTCACGTGACTCCTCAAATCTTTCTAGTTCCCAAGAAAGTAGATTCTCTAAGCCACAAATATCGAGATGAGGAGTTGAAAAATATTACAAGACTTCTGTTTATCCATGAACTTCAAGGAAATTACAGCCGTGGACAAATTCAGCCAGGGATGTCCCCAACCCCACTTTTAATGCTGAGCCTAGTTCTAACCCTGGAGTTCCCATTCAGCTTGCGCTCTTGAGCCTCAGGCCGCTTTGCCCAGGCGGATGGCACGGTGAGACGCTGGCTCCAGGAGACGGCGTCACCCCACGTCCCCCCCCCCCCCCCCCCCCCCACCGCGCGAGGATGCCAGTAATTTCAGTGCACGATTTCCAGAAAAGAACTTGACTCAGACCCAGCGGTTTGGAATTAACCTGCTCAGTTCACCCAGCTCGGGAACAAATCAGATTCCACACTCGCGGGCAGTGTCTGGGCCAGAGGCACCCCAGAGAGTGGATGAGCCTGGATGGAACTTCTTAGTAAACAAAGGACAGCGCTGGGCAGCCTGAGCCCTGCCAGTGTTCTCTAAAACGCCGTTTTATTGCTACATAATGCAATTTCATGACAAATCCCGGGCTGCCCTCCCACGCCTCTTATTAAGTTATTTCCTTTTATTTTGCTGGTTTTATTGATGATGTCATGACATGGCCCATCAACCTTTAATTAAAACCATGGCCACAATGTTAGGCTTCCTTTAAACCGTGAAAGCCAGGGCTTTGCAGAGGTCCCTGTGGAGACCCAGGATGCTCGGCAGCAAACAGTCGCCGTGGATTTTGGGAGGCACCCAGAGGTCCCCAGAGGGGCTGGGGTGAGGAGGGACTGCTGGGTGTCTTGGGCTGAATTGTGTCCCAACGCCTGGGACTTCAGAATGTGACCTCTTTGGAAAGAGTCATCGCAGATGTAATTAGAGATGAGGTCACGCTGGAGTAGGGCAGGCCCTAACCTAATACGGCTGGTGTCCTTATGAGAAGATAGAGGCACAAAGCATCAAGGAAGGACCCCTACAGGCTGCAGAGGAAGCGGGGCCGGCCAACACCTTGATTCCAGAATTTCAGAACAGCCAGACAAAGAGTTTAAGACATGCAGTTTGCGGTTCTTTGTTGTGAGGCCCCACAAACAAAGACATAGGGTTTGGCTGGATCTCCTCGGGTTCCACTGCGCGAAGGAAATGGCGGGCGGACAGCAATTCCCCGTCCCCTACATCTGAACCCTGGTCCGATCTTCCCCAGCAGCAGCCCTGCCTGCACATCAAAGGCATCCCGTGCCTGGCTCTGCTCTGTGGCAGGCTGGGTCGGACTCAGCCCTGGACTCAGTTATGGTCCAAGACTGTGTATTTGGAGGAATCAATACACCAGGTAATTGACGATAGGAAGGCGGCTAGGGGTGCTCTGAGAGTTCCTGGGGTTTGATCTTGTCTGGGGTTCCTCTGGAAAACCAAGACGGCTCCAACATGACAGCTCCCTTTTCCTTCAGGCAGCACAAAGTTTGGGATCCCTGGACCTGAAGAAGGGGCATTTTCACTGCATCCTGGGGAAACTTGGTCTCCGTTTGCAGGAGAAGCAACTGCCGGGCCCTGGTCACCCTGGGATGTTGGCACCACAATGAGTGTGCTGGTTACAGATGTGGCGTGTGTGTGTGTGGTGGGGGTGGTGAGTACACATGTGTGCCTGTGTGTAAGACAGGTGCATATAATTATGTCCCACAAGGAAGGTGAGAGACCCACGCTCTTGCTCCTCTGACATGATGCTTTCTCTTATCTCCCTGAGGTTATCTATGGTCATTTTTCATTCAAAAATTTCTTCTCAGTGAATAGCCTCCCTTTCCTTCCCACTGCTGTTTGTGTTACTGTGGTAAAATACACATAACAAAATTATCCTTCTAACCACTGAAGGGTGTACAGTTCAGACATGTCTAGTATGTTCACAAAGGTGAGCACCCTTCACATTGGTCCAGTGCCCAAGCAATTTCATCACCTGAAAGGACCCTGGGCTCGTTGGCTGTCACTGCCCACCCCCCAGCCCTGACATACCTCTGCTCCTCCCAGCGCATAGCTCATGTCCCTCGGCTGAGAGGCTGGGTGCAGGGGGAGATGGAGGAGAGAAGGGGTCTTTCTTCCATGCCACCCTCCACCATGGCTCATCGTGTATGCAGCCCAGCGTATCTGGGCGGATCAGGGTCAGGTTCACACCAAGGTGTCCAGCACCTGCTCTGGAAGAAGTCATGCTTCAGATGCTTACTCTAGCTCAGACCGCAGGGCAGTCCGGGGTGGGGGGATGGTGAATCCACCTCGGCCCACAGTTTTGCTCACCGTGTCGGAGGCCAGAGGGCATGGCATGGGATTTCAACCAATCACCAGCTCGCAATTCTACGGACCATTATCCATGACGCGGGTTAAAAGGCCAGCAAGGACAGAACCTTGTCAACACATGTGTCCTCCTGTCAGGGCTCACTTCTTACAAAAGCAGAAACAAATACAATAAAAAGCCTGTGTCAGGACTTGGGTAAAATTAGGATGACTTTGCTTAGCAATATGGACGCAGTAAGAACAGCTTTCAAAAGTATGGGGACACCTGGTGATTTTAAAATAAACTGATCTGGGTTAGGGAAGAAAGAAAATAGGATGTTTCAAACACCAAAACCCCTAAATTCTTATCCCAGGAAGTCAGTGACCCCGTGGATGGGCAGTTGGAACACGGGGTCACTCTGAAGGAGAACTCAAGACCGTCTCTGTTACAAAGAAAGCATGGGCGTAAGGGAATACCAATTGGTAACAATTAGAGCTGGATCAGATAGGTGGGGGGAAGTTCAGACCCTCTCTGGGGTGTATTTATATATCCTCTCCGGAGCACAGGGCTCGTTAACCTGTGACGGGCTATCGGCTTCCCCCATCGGTGACCTGATCCAGTCTCCCGGCAAAGAATTCCGACTGGAGATGACTTGCTTCCACACAATGTGTGAACACATCACAGAGGATGTGATTCTCCTGCTGTCTGAAACATCGCAAACCCTATGGCCTACAGAGACTAGGCAGGCAGTGTGTCCCAGTGAAGCGGATGGGGCAGGTGATGAGGAGCAATGGGGACTGGGGCGAACTGAGAGCCCAGAGCTCGCCCGAAGTGGACGCCCCAGTGGGGCTCTGGGCTCCTGTTCTGGAGGGGAACACCAGCCTGATGTGGCTGTGTCTTCTGAGTTCATCGGGAGCACCAGGCGATATGGATTTAACATGTGAGATGTCTCACAACAGTTGAAGACTCTCAGACTAAAGTCACAGGAAATGACAGTGACTTCTCTGTATGCCGTGACCATGAAGGGGTAGCCTCTGGTGTCAGGCAAAATACAGGCCTGCAGTCCTGGGCCAGGGAGCACCTTGTTCCTGACCTTTCTCAGTCAGTGCCTCATACCCAGAGGCTCTTCTTGCCCCTCTCTAAGCACAAGTGGGAATGAAAGCACAAGGTGGGTTTTTTAAGAGTGTGAAGTCTTCTGACCGTGTGGATGCTTTCAGCTCTATGGTTGGGTGGTCCATCCACCCTGGACCAGTACTTGGTCCCTCTCCAAGGTAGCTTTATTCATCTTCACCCATCGAATTTACTAGATGCCTTCCTTCGGGGTCTGGACTCTGTGCTCTATGGTGGCCTTGACTGAAAACAGGACTCTCGGCACTGGCTCTGCCTCCAGTTCACTGGGCGAAGCTGATGCAAGTCTGATGCATGAATGGATGAGTGCATGCGAATCTCTGGTGGGGTCTCAGCACCTGGATATTTATAAAGCTCCCAGTGATATCAATGGTCCTTTAAGCCTGAGCACTTCTGTGAAACCTTCTTATTCAATGAGCATCTCTCCCTCAAAATGTCCCAGACTTGTTTCTGCTCATTTGATACTCAGAACTTAGAGATGACTCTTAAGGTCAGGGACCACATTTCAGCACCTCTGACAGCATGTTGCCCAAGGAAGGGCTATGGCCGATGTCCCCACTTCCAAACTGACCATGTTTATCAGAGTGAAGCTCTCCTTATGAGAAAATCATCAGTCACCTGGTTTAAAAAGCTAACAGCATATCCCTTTAGAGAGGCTCAAACTTTGAAACCTACATGAACTTAAAAGATGCAGAACCATGGCAGGGTCCGATCGCCCTAGAAGATGGGGCAAGCTCCCTGGAGCCGTTATCTCTGCCCTAGGAGGGAAGCATGTCCCCCTGGGTTGGGTACTACAACTCCTCGTGCTGCAGGGGGTGTGATACAATTCACATGAGTAGACAAAGCAGCCTGGGTAACAGGACCGGCTGCAGCCGCATGTTCAGATGCTAATCCACCTAAGCTTCCACAGCTGATAACCATGACATTCTGGAAACCAGACACCGGGGCTCATTACAGAGCAGTGGCTTGTGCCCTGAACTCTCCCCAGTCCCAAGGTTCAAATCCCAGAGGCTGACTTTTGTTCCAGATTTTTTTCTCTTTATGGTAAGACACAGCTTAACCTCCACTTCACCTTGGGCCAGGGTCACCTTTCAGCAAAATTGAGGCCCACCTGCATGTGGTCAGTGTTTATTTTTCAGTTGTCACCTCCAGTTTACCTTGCAGAACTTGATCTTTAAGTGAGTAACACACAGCTACTGAAATCTGTCCAGGACTTTTTTGTTTTGCAGGCAGAACAGCTGTAAACCAACGCCAATAAGAAAGACCAGGGAGTCCACTGAAGAGGAACAAGCTTTTAAAGGCAAAATCACCCTCCTCCTTGGGCACACAACATGAAAACATGCACTGACTGGCAAACAAACGAAGCTGGAACAACACTTCCCCATCTCTTTGGCTGCAGAAGTAGCATGTCTGTATGGATGGTGTTCCAGGAGCCCCTCACAGTTCTTTTGCTGGTCTCCTTGGCCTTATCTTTTCCCTGCCAACTTCAAAAGCTGGAGCGAAACCTCTCCCAGAGGGTAAAGTTGCCAAGGTGACAGATGTGAAGAGCAAATCGACTTGAGGTCAAAGGCAAGAAGAAAACAGTCTCTCATCTGATTAATGGTTTGAATTTAATTAGTGGGGAAAAGCTCAAATCAGACAGTTTGTGACTTGGTCAAGCCCTATGTCCCTTCTTGCAAAATTGCTACAAAGAAAAGGGTCAGTTGAGCTGAAGGCTGACATTTTGGAGATGCCTGCTGGCTGGTTTAATATGGGTTAAAGGTGAGTAGGTGGGGTGGTCATGTTCTAAGCCAATGGTGAAATAGTGGGGTTTTTTGTGTGTGTGTGTTTATATTTTTTTATTTTTATTATTTTTTTTATAAATTAGTTTATTTAACTATTTTTTAACTTTACAATATTGTATTTGTTTTGCCATACATTGACATGAATCCACCATGGGTGTACATGATGGGTTGTAAATATTCAGGTTTTTGCAAATGAAATAAAAATTTAAAAATACGGCTGCAGCACAGTCCCATGTTCTAACCCTACCACCCTGTGAAACGTGAGTTCCTAAGAAGTCTAGAGCCACAAAGGATTAAAGCAGGTGGAGATTGAGCTTGCTTGTGTCAAATGACCCTTGCATCTGCTCACGTGTTCACTCCACAAGTGTCTGTTGCTACTGGGCTGGCAGTGGGCAGTGGGCAGCAGACCAGGGATGGGGATTTAGACAGTCCTCCCGAGAAGGAATTGGGGGCCACAGAGCCAAAGGACTTGGCTAGGACCACACAGCAAACCCAGGCAGTGTCTTCAGGACCCAGACACCAGCCTCACCATCACACGGGGGCTCCCCAGTGGCACCCCACTTATGAAGACCAAAGATATCAGCACTCCTAGGAAATGTGCCAATGCATAATCGGATTTAAAAAGAGCTTGGACAGCGCTTCTACCCTGGCTGCACCTTAGAATTAACCTGGAAATGTTTGCAGGAAGTAAAAGAAGGAAAGAGTCTCTGGCTCCTCACAGACAGGCCCAATCAGCATGGCTTAGAGAGGGCACTTGGGCACCAGGCCTTCTCCGAACCCCCACGGAGCCCGGGTGAACAGCCCACCTATGGCTCAGGAAGCTTCAATGAGGGGCTGTTGAGGGCCTCCTGCAGACACCCTGGGAGTCCATCCGTGGTCTCCAGGCACTGTATTCAGCGGCCTCTTCCCTGGAGGAGAGTGTGGACTCTTGTGGTCCAGGTCTGCAAGTAGAGACCTGAGTCACCCACCCCCAGTCCTTTCATTTGGACCTCCTAGTCCTGTCTTCACTCTCTTCTTGCCCTCCTCACCAGCCCTCGCCCCAGAGCTGAGGGTCCCTGCATCCAGGACAATGCCTCTCCCTCGCCTCCCCAAACTTCTTTCTGACCTGCCCCTACCCCACTACCTGGGCTTCCAGGCTTGAGTGACAATGATTCTTCCGAGATCAGTCTTGTTGTATTTCCACTTGTCTTACTTCTAACTGACCCCAATGTCCCCTTGGGTCCCCCCAGTTTGGGTTTCCAATTCCTGATTATTTTTATTCCTAGGACTTTTCCTCCAATGTAAAATGGTTAGCATGAGGCATAACAGCTCCAGCTTGGGGATTCCAAGTCTGATGCTGGAGAAACAGAGTTTTGGTCGTTTATCCTTGTGAAGTACTCACAGAGAGATCAACACCTTCCTGTGCACGCTAGATGTGGTTCTATGTGCACACTTCCTAGCCTTAATCATGCTTTCAAACAAAATGGTGAAGCAAAATGGCACCCCACTCCAGTGCTCTTGCCTGGAAAATCCCATGGACGGAGGAGCCTGGTAGGCTACAGTCCATGGGGTCGCTAAGAGTCGGACACGACTGAGCGACTTCACTTTCACTTTTCACTTTCATGCATTGGAGAAGGAAATGGCAACCCACTCCAGTGTTCTTGCCTGGAGAATCCCAGGGACGGGGGAGCCTGGTGGGCTGCCGTCTATGGGGTCGCACAGAGTCGGACACGACTAAAGCGACTTAGCAGCAGTAGCAGCAGCAGCAGCAGCAGCAAAATGCTAAAAAAGTCCTCAGTCCTTATGTTTTCAAACAAAATGGTACAGCAAAGGCTCAAAAAAAAAAAAATCCTCAATAAGTATCCGATAAGTGGATGAATGACTGAATTGCAGAATCCAGATTTTGAGGGCAGATGGACCTGGATTCCAATCCTGGTTCAGCCACTTATTAACTGGGGACCTCAAGCAAGTTACTTAATAACTCTGAGTCTCATAGAAGGAAGTACAGCCACAGAGGGTGGTGTGGGTGTGTGTGCTCAGTTGAGTCCAACCCTTTGAGACCCTGTGGACTGTAGTAGCCCGTCAGGCTCCTCCGCCCATGGGATTTCCCGGGCAAGAATACCAGAGTGGGTTGCCATTCCTTCCCCAGGGGATCTTCCCGACCCAGGGATCTAACCTGCATCTCCTGCACTGGCAGACGGATTCTTTACCACTGAGCCACCAGGGAAGCCCCATGAGGGTGGTAGTGAAGATTAAATTAGAGAATCTTTATAAAGACACAACAGAGTTTGTGCAGTGAGGAAACAACTAGATGAGCTGAAAAGAACAGCAAGGATAATGCTGTACAGTCAGACAGAGGTGAAGACACCAAGCAGTGCTTGTTCAACTGGTGGGTTAAACAAGGCTTTTATTTTTTAAAAAAGTTAAAAGACCCTCCCTAACCTGGCTTTGTTTCTGCAGTGAAAACTGCTTTTTAAGAACTGAGAGTCGCTTCACGGTTTGGTATGAATGTGGTTTAAATAATAATACCGTCATCTTTATGCCTTAAAAGGATCATATTTCACATTAAATACTACAACTTCCTTTTCTCTTTAACTGGATATTTCATTCACAATATATTATTCACAGCACATCAATTTACAAAGATATCTCATTTTTAGAAGTTTCCATAATACTTCACCACATGAGCATTCCACAATGTTCTTTCTCATCCCCTATTAATGCACTTTGGACTATTTCTATTTTTTTTTATATAATTCTAAGTTCAATGAATATCCTTGGACATAGATCTTCATTCTCTTTCTTAAGGGGTCAGTTGCTGGGAATGGAATTTCTAGATAAATTTGACAAATGGATAAATAACAGTTTGATACAAAGGGCTTAATTGCCTTCTCCAAAATGCATACCAGCCGTGTTTGAGAGGACTTTCTTCCTGGCATTCTGACCAACTTGGAACATTTTGGTTCTTTTAAAGTCTTAGACAATCCAACAGACAAAAATAAGGTCTCATTTTAAAAATGTGTGCCTGTACTTGATGGCTAATAATGTTGGGCATATTTTACATGTAAATTGGCCAAAGACAACATACGGTACTTTTGAGAAATGTCTGTTTCTGTCCTGTCCTTTGCCCATTTTTCTATTTCAGTGGTGTATACGTTACATACCAGTACATAGATATGATTTTATAGTATGAATCTTAATCATGTGTCTGCCCTGTGTGTTGCAAACTTCCAGGTAATTGTCTACCTTTCAATCTTTTATTACAAATTTCTGTAAGACATATTGTATATCATCCTGTCTTATTTCACAGAAACCACTGCACATAATTTAACTTCTTCTAGGTGACCATAACTTGGCCCTTCTTCAAATGCTCCTCAAGTTTGTACAACTCTTTGCCCTCTCATTAAATGGCCTCAAATTGCCATACTTACGAGTACTTTTCTCTATTTTGTTATTTTGGTTTCCCCCTTAGTGATCCACTGTCCACATGTACTCCTTGTTATTAATGTATTAAAAATTATAATATTCTTCCCCAATTTCCTTAATGTACTTTTCTCTAGCAGCTCCAGCAGGGGGATCACACATGCAAGTCTGCTAGAACTGTGTCTGAAGTAGGAGCTATTAGGTCATAAAGGAGAACCCTGGGTGCTCTCCTCCTCACAAAATTCATGAACTCTACAGCATCACGTCAGGGTTCTCAGAGCCATTTTGTATTTTCTTGTCATCTTTGGTTATTTTTTAGAAACAGGTTAAGAGTGCCTGATCCTTGAAACCCCGGGTAACTGAGGTGTTCCTGTGTGCCAGAAGCCAGTAACGGCACCATCCTTTCTGCCTGATCAAGTCTCAGACCTGAGATTTAATCTAGTCTACCTCTACCCTCCCCAGAGTTTTAAAATCTTCAACATCCTCAACCAAGTGGTCCTCTAAACTTTCTGAGCAATTCCTATGGTGGACAGACTGATTCTTTAATCAAGGTATTCCATTCTGGATGGCTCTCATCATTACAAACTGTATCAACATATGGAACCTAATTCCCCAGGACTTCCACTCTATAGTCTGACGTTGGCCTCTGGTTGGCTGAACTCTACATCGTGTCTTTGCACAATAAGACCAATGGTTGCTCTGCGGTCTGCAGAGCTCTCCCTGGGTGGGCCTGGACCCCTGCACCAAAACCAACCTTTTCCTTCCCGGGATGGGCACTGGGCTTTCCAAGTCCCACAGCGGGTGTGGAGTCATACAGATGGAGCTGCTCTGAGCTCAGTGATGGCGCCAGATCCTAAGATTGCCAACGCCAATGAGGTCAGTGCTATTCCAATCCACTTAGCCTTCCCCAAACACTGCAAGGAACCTGCCCACCAGGCAAGTCGCATGTTAAATGTCAGCTGAGAAGGGCTCTAAATCAAGGCGGGTGAGGTATTTGAGCTTCTTAAATCTTGGCTGCTGCTTTGGACGCTGGCATTGGCTCTCGATTCTTTCAGAGGGCTTCTGATTGTTTTGGCAACATCTCTGACTGTGTCTCCGACATCAATTCTTCCTGAACACCTCCCCCCCCACAAAAAAAGGAAAGAAATACACACAAAGCAGGCATTTGTTTTTGTCCAATGATCAGGTTGCTCAGAAATGAGAACTTGGGCCTGTAAGCCCAGAGGTTCCTCTTGAGGAGGGGCGCACTCCACCCCACCACAGCAACTCCCCAGTGGCCATGGAGGTGCCACTGGAGCTGGGTCCTTGATCAAAGAGGAGGCAGAAGGTTTGGCCCACAAAATGCTCTGGCAAAGCACAGCTCTGTGCAGGTGTGTTGAGCTCCAATTCTGTGCAGAATGCCTCAGGGGAGGATGAAGACCACATCACTAAAGAGCTCATTTGTTTGGCCAAACCTAAGGACCACCCTTCTGATAGTTTAAAAAAAGTGCTAAGTACCTATAGCCTTGGGTAGGAATACAAACATTAACACATGGAGCTTTCCTTCTGGGCTTTGGGTATTTTCTCTTCTGTAAAAGGGGTGGATTGGATCAGAAGATCCTGAAAGTTCCTAGTAAATCTAATCTCTCATCAGCAAGTTGGTGACTTGGAGGAAGGGTCACCAAACCATGCCCACTGCCCCCACATCAGTCAGCACTGATGGTGCTGGGGTGTCCAGTGGACCCCCAGGTGGCCATTGCTGTCATCATGGTTGTAGTCATCATCACTATCACCACCACCTAGCATTCTGGGACCCTTAGCTGGAACTAACATTCAGGAGTTGGTGCTCCTTCTAGAGACAGCACGCTGTCTCTCATCCAGTGAATGTAAAGTTGTGCTTTCTGTTGCCTGAAATAAGGATGTTCCATCTTGACAACATCCCTTTGCATCAAATTCCTCGTCCCTTCTCCATTAGCACATGAGTGCATGCATAGGGTTTACAGATGATGTGGGAAGTGTGATAGTCAAGGTGACAATCTGATCCTGGAATGGGGTGCTTCTGTAAGCAAGACGCAGTCGATGAGCAGCGAAATCCAGCCAAGGAGGCAGACAAGCTGCGGCAAGGTGCCGAGGTGCTGGAGACCTTCCTGCACACTGGGGGCCGGGTTGGGGGCAGGAAGACTGGGACCTCTCCCTTTATTTTCTAAGCCAATATGATACACTTTGACAGAATCACGTATATAACGTCTTTGATCTCACTCCACTTCTTGCTCCTCTACCCAAAGACGTTTCAGACCATCATGTAGCACAAGGAAAGGATGAAGGAAGAATCTTCATCATGTATGCATACACCAAATGTCAGGTTATGTATGCCCCTCGAATACACACAATTTTGACATGTCAATGATCTCTCAATAAAGCTATTAAGAGTGGGGTGTAAGAGAGAAGCTTGGTGGCAAAGGGAGAGCCACTCAGAGCATCACGTGCCCACTCCCTTCTACTGAAATCAGAGCAAAAGCATTTTGAAAGAGCACTAAAAATACGTCCACAGGGTCATTGAGTAAAATCAAAGTCTTGGGCACTGGCTGCGCTAGAGGTGCCCCAGTGCTCAGGGGACCGCATGACTGATTGTCTAAACCAGGGCCCATTTGAATGAAAGGAGATATTAGAACACATTCGTGGACATTACATAATTAACAGTCGCTTCAGATTAACTGTCCCAGCCCAACAGGGACTTATGGTCACCCTACAAATGTCGGACCTTGAGCTTGGCTGATCTACAACAGACTTTTTTACCAAGGGATAGTGAGAAAAATCAGGGCAACATAAGTGTGTAGAAATGCGTCTACCAACACCAACTACCCTTTCACGAGAATGCCCACCTTTCATCTAGGATCCTGTTCTCCCCACTTTGGGTGTGTGTTTAAAATAATCTTTTTAAAATAAATTAATTGGTTGTAAAGGCAGCTAATATGGTTATGTTATTTTTGCTGATCCGTTTGTTTGCTTGTTATTTTTCAAGTACTTAATTGACACCGTAAAAGTGGGTGAGCCTATGTCACTCACCTGATAGTTTTTAAATTTCCCAAATTGTCTAAATCCCCCAATATGGCCCTACTTATGTGGCCCTCTCCAGCTGACCAGGGAAAGAAAGACTCCTGGCTTCCGCTTGCTGGCTGCCTCACACCCAAACCATCACAGACACACCCACTCCTCCAGTTGTGCGGCCTGATTATTTCCTAAATATTATTGCCTATTAATCATTTTGGGGCTTCCCTTGTGGCTCAGCTGGTAAAGAATCCGCATGCAATGCAGAAGATCTGGGTTTGATTCCTGGGTTTGATCCCTGGGTTGGGAAGATCCCCTGGAGAAGGGAAAGGCTGCCCACTCCAGTATTCTGGCCTGGAGAATTCCATGGACTGTGTAGTCTGTGGGGTCTCAAAAAGTCTGACACGACTGAGTGACTTTCACTTTCATTATTCATTTTTAAGTTGGATCCCCCTCCCCGCATATCATTAGAGAAAATCAGTTCCCTTGAGTCCCACAAGGGCAACGCCCTCCATCCCAACCTTTGCCCACTCCCTGCCCCTCCTCTGCCCCAGGCAGCCCTGCTCCCCCACTGTCACAGAGACTGGAATTTGTCTCAGAACCATCTGGCCTGCTTGCTATGCAAACGACAACCCCACTGAGGGAGCCCATAGCCAGATTGCTATCTCAAGACCCCATGTTGGTTTGTTGTTATTTTTAAAGACAGCTCATTCAGCCACGGCAGGGAACTAATTTCTTTTCAACAGGGCTACAGCCCTGCCACTGCAGCACCCATCCTGAAGTCAGGGGTGGAGGGGGTTGGGGGGTCTGGGGGCTGTGGGGGTGTGTGTGGGGGTTGTGGGGGAGTGGGGGGGAGGTGCACCAGACAGAGATGGAGGAGCTGGGGGTGGGGGAAGGCATATTAGCACAATTTCTAGGATCAAAGCCCTTTTTGACCTGAAAGATCTCAGGCTGTTAGATTATAAATTGGGGTTTAATTAGAGCCTTGTCAGTCAACCTTTATCCCTGCCTTGGTCTGGGCAAATGGTTCCTACTTTGGCAAGTCATTAATTAAGAGTTTTGGAGACACAAGCTCATGTTTTCATGTCAAGCAGAGAACCAGATGTGGGTGGTTTTTCACTCTTACGGGAGTTTTTTTCTCCTCCTTTTGGAGAGAAGTGATGCAGTCCATTTGCTTCAGAAAAATAACCAGAGGTGTGGAGGTTTAAAAGTCTTGAAGCATCTGTAGCTTGTTAACTCAGGAGCAAAGATGAAGGCAGAGCTTTGTCTAGAGGCTGAAGTCTGAGCTTGGTGTTAACCACCTCACTCTAAGTCCTAACTCTGGGACCAACAGCCTCAGGCAAGCTATTGCTATTTAGCTCCTGAGCTTCACTCCTCCCATCTCCAAGGTGAGAGCAGTGAAAGTATCTAACTTGTCATTAATAATACTCTTTCATTCAACTATTTAATACTATTTGTCAGTCACCTACTAGGTCACTCACAGGCACTGGGCTAGGTCCTGGGAATCCCAGTGTCAATACAGCTAATGAGGCCCTTGTGGAGACTCCATTCTGAGCAGGGGAGGGAGGGAAAAAGGAAACAGCATACCAACAAAGATATGATGCAATGCACCTTATAGCTAAGTGCCAAGAAAAAAAATGGAACAGAGTGTAGGGAGAAAAATAAGAGGGAGGTGCACATTGAGGGCTTAGCATGGTGCCTGGCGCATAGTAGGCGGGTCAAATTAAGTTAGTGATGTGATGACAACGATGATGACAGTAATGATGGTGGTGGTAATGATGGTGGTGGTGATGATGATGATGGTGATGGTGATGATGACGGTGGTGGTGAGAAAATTGGTGACAGCGATGATGAAGATGGTGATAGTGGCATCAGGGATGATGGTGGTGATTTCTGAAACCCTGTTGCCACACCAGGTCCCTGCCTTCATCTGCTTCCATCCTTGGAAATAACACTTCAAGCATCCTAACTGGAGTGAAGGGATGCCTAAGCCATGTCCACTTTTTCTTTTTTCAAGTTCAACACTTTTCCTTAGATTTGGCTAAAGGTTTTGGAGCCAGTGTTCAGCTTGACCTTCGTTAAAAAGCAACACACATGCACAGTCCAAAAAAAGCATCCAGACTGGGAAAGAAAAGAGTTCCTTGTATTTTCTACTTGGCAACCAGCTCGTCTTAAATCAGAACAGGACTGATTCCACGTAGATAGGAACTCTTGGAACCCACTCTCCTGCTGCCCTAAGCCACACATGGCTGAGTGCCCCTCAGCCACACCTGTGCCTTTCATTAAATGCTGAGAGGAAACACTCTTTGGTCAGGCTCTTCCATTACTAATTTAGCACTGCAAAAGCAAAACAGCACAAGGAATGACCTTCACATGGCCCCCTACCCTTCACGGTTAGTGACCATCCCCCAGCAAAATAAAAACGACAGTCATTTCCCTGGGAGCCTGTGACAGTGACAGAATAGCCCTGTTCCAAGGGCGTTGCTGGCTTCATCCCAAATATGAGGCCATCATGTTCATCTAGTTTTGGACAAAATCCATGTATTTGCCATTGAGGCTGGAGCCAGGCTAAGCTGGAGAATGAATCATTCCCATCCATCTCCCTCTCCCTGTCTCCATGAGTGAAGACGAGAAGATAGAAGGAGATGAAAAATCACACCAAGGGAATGCCAAGCATTGCTGTCCCTGCTCATCCAGACACATTAAGAGGGAAAGGATTTTGTTGTATTTGGGGCCATTCAAACAATCCTGTTAACTAGGGTTATACTACCAGGAAGGAAGAAAACAAAGCTCCATTACTTGGGGATTTGTCACTGCCATGAGAACATTTCTAACTCAAGAGAAAAAGGAATCCTGGGCTGCTCTGGGATTGAACAGGAGAGTCCCAGAACTGGGTCTCGGAGTGGTCGTGAAGCTGGACAGCTCTAGGGCCCTGGGGGCAGTCTGTCAGAATGAGTGAACGCCACCCATTCTAGCCTCTGGGTCAGCGGGCACCAGCCCAGGTGGTGGATGGATGGGTGTTTAAGGTGGATTTGCTGATGGACTGGGAGGGGGTCAGGTGGGCAGGGGATCCAGAGTTCAGGCTCAAACATGCTGCTGCTGCTGCTGCTGCTGCTAAGTCGCTTCAGTCGTGTCTGACTCCGTGCGACCCCATAGATGGCAGCCATCAGGCTCCGCCGTTCCTGGGATTCTCTAGGCAAGAACACTGGAGTGGGTTGCCATTTCCTTCTCCAGTGCATGAAAGGGAAAAGTGAAAGTGAAGTCGCTCATTCATGTCCGAGAAGTTGCTCATTCATGTCCGACTCTTAGCGACCCCATGGACTGTAGCCTACCAGGCTCCTCCATCCATGGGATTTTCCAGGCAAGAGTACTGGAGTGGGGTGCCATTGCCTTCTCCGGGCTAGAACATGAGAAATCTCCAAATCCAAGGATCTGAAGGAGGAAGTCAGCTGGCACAGGGAGTGTGCTGAGTGTGGTGCCTGGCACCTGGGGAATACTCAGGAATAGTAACCGTTTGGTGGCTTCCTGCACACCTCACAGTGGGAGGGGACCCCATATCTCTGAGCCATTGTTGGCCTCCTTGCACTCACCTCCCCCTGAAGGTCCAGGAAATATGAGCTGTGGCTCGACGTGGGCCATCCAGGGTGACAGGGGGGAAGATCAATGTCCTGTTTGAAGGGTGAGCTCCCCGGGGTTCACACGCCCACGCATCCTGAAACCTGACCGCTGCCGTGTCCTTCATGAAGATGGAATCCTTGACAGGTGATTATTTTCGCTGCCCATTCCATATCAAACGCACTGAAGATTAGTCATTTGTTAAGGGCCAGCTGCTGACAAGGAAGGAGGAAGGCGGCAGGCAGAGAAAGAAGCCTGCTGCTCCGGCCAGAATCTGATTACGTGAGCTTGGGCCTGGGATTCTGGAATTCGGGCAAAGACCCTGTGGTCGGCTGGCCTCTTGGCTTGAGGAGACCCTACTGACCTTTGAGGTCTCAACCGAGATCTCCCTTCCTCCAGGAAGCCTTCCTGCCCCAGCCCGAGGAGCCCCCGCTCTGCTCTCATGGAACACCTGCCCTTCTCCCTCCAACACTTGGCATCTGTGTTGATTTTATTAAGCCTCTCTTGTGACATGTTCAGCACTCATCTCCCACATGACTGAGTGCCCTGGGGAGGCAGGCCCCAAACTTTGGATTCGTTAACTCCATCCCAGAGCCTTGTACCTCATAGGAGATGGAACAGTATTTATTAACTGGCTGTCAGCAGCATCCATGCAGAACGGAATGGAAAAATCTGGGTTTATGAGTAAATAAGTACACACATCACTCTGTGCCATTTTGACCCAAGAGATTAAAAACAAGAACAGAAAACCCAAGATGATATGTATTCACCTGTAAATCTAAAACCACTGAGTCCAGTCTGTGGGCTACAGGTGTCAGAAAGCAGAGGGGATAACATTGCTCTAAGGGACAACAATGTGAATTCATACTGGGCCAAGTCAGTCAGTCAGTTCAGTTGCTCAGTCATGTCTGACTCTTTGTGACCCCACGGACTACAGCACGCCATGCTTCCCTGTCCATCACCAACTATTCCTGGGGTTTGCTCAAACTCATGTCCATCAAGTTAGTGATGCCGTCCAACCATCTCATCCTCTGTTGCCCCCTTCTCCTCCCACTTTCAATCTTTCTCAGCATCAGGGTCTTTTCCAATAAGTCAGTTTTTCCCATCACGTGGCCAAAGTATGGAGTTTCAGCTTCAGCATCAGTCCTTTCAATGAATATTCAGGACTGATTTCCTTTAGGATGGACTGGTTGGATCTCCTTGTAGTCCAAGGGACTCTCAAGAGTCTTCTCCAACACCACAGGTCAAAAGCATCAATTCTTTAGTGCTCAGCTTTCTTTATGGTCCAACTCTCACATCTGTACATGACTACTGGAAAAACTATAGCTTTGACTAGATGGACCTTTGTTGGCAAAATCATGTCTCCACTTTTTAATATACTGTCCAGGTTGGTCATAGCTTTTCTTCCAAGGAGCAAGCATCTTTTAATTTCATGGCTGCAGTCACCAGCTGCAGTGATTTTTGAAGCCCCCCAAAATAGTCTGTCACTGTTTCCATTGTTTCCCCACCTATTTGCCATGAAGTGATGGGATCAGATGCCATGATCTTAGTTTCTTGAATGATGAGTTTTAAGCCAGCTTTTTCACTCTCCTCTTTCACCTTTATCAAGAGGCTCTTCAGTTCCTCTTCACTTTCTGCCATAAGGATGGTGTCATCTGCGTATCTGAGGTTATTGATATTTCTCCTGCCAATCTTGATTACAGCTTGTGTTTCATCCAGCCCAGCATTTCACATGATGTACTCTGCATATAAGTTAAATAAGTAGGGTAACAATATACAGCCTTGACATACTCCTTTCCCAATTTGGAACCAGTCTGTTGTTCCATGTCCAGTTCTCACTATTGCTTCTTGACCTGCATACAGATTTCTCAGGAGGCAGGTAAGGTGGTCTTGTATTCCCATCTCTTTAAGAATTTTTCAGTTTGTTTGATCCACACAGTCAAAGGCTTTGGCGTAGTAAATAAAGCAGAAGTAGATTTTTTCTGGAACTCTCTTGCTTTTTCTATGATCCAACATGAACACCATGAACAGTATGAAAAGGCAAAAAGCTCTGACACTGAAAGATTAACTCCCAAGGTTGGTAGGTGCTCAATATGCTACTGGAGAAGAGAGAAGAGATAAATCCAGAAAGAATGAAGAGATGGAGGCAAAGTGAAAACAACACCCAGTTGTGGATGTGACTGGTGATGGAAGTGAAGTCTGATGCTGTAAAGAACAATATTGCGTAGGAACCTGGAATGTAGGTCCATGAATCAAGGTAAATTGGAAGTGGTCAAACAGGAGATGGCAAGAGTGAACATCAACACTTTAGGAATCAGTGAATTAAAAGGAACTGGAATGGGTGAATTTAATTCAGATGACCATTATATCTACTACTGTGGGCAAGAATTCCTTAGAAGAAGTAGAGTAGCCCTCATAGTCAACAAAAGAGTCTGAAATGCAGTACTTGGGTGCAATCTCAAAAATGACAGAATGATCTCTGTTCGTTTCCAAGGCAAACCATTCAATATCACAGTAATCCAAATCTATGCCCCAACCACTAACACCAAAGAAGCTAAAGTTGAACAGTTCTATGGTGACCTACAAGACCTTCTAGAACTAACACCAAAAAAGGATGTCCTTTTCATCATAGGGGACTGGAGGGCAAAAGTAGGAAGTCAAGAGATACCTGGAGTAACAGGCAAGCTTGGCCTTGGAGTACAAAATGAAGCAGGGTAAAGACTAACAGAGTTTTGCTAAGAGAATGCACTGGTCATAGTAAACATCCTCTTCCAACAACACAAGAGACAACTCTATACATGGACATCACCAGATGGTCAATACCAAAATCAGATGAGTTATATTCTTTGCAGCCAAAGATGGAGAAGCTCTATACAGTCAGCAAAAACAAGACCAGGAGCAGACTGTGGCTCAGATCATGAGCTCCTTATTGCCAAATTCAGACTGAAATTGAAGAAAGAAGGGAAAACCACTAGACCATTCAGGTCTGACCTAGATCAAATCCCTTACGATTATACAGTGGAAGTGACAAATAGATTCAAGGGATTAGATCTGCTAGACAGAGTGCCTGAAGAACTATGGACAGAGGGTTGTGACATTGTACAGGAGGCAGTGATCAAGACCATCCCCAAGAAAAAGAAATGCAAAAAGGCCAAGTGGTTGTCTGAGGAGGCCTTACAATAGCTGTGAGAAGAAGAGAAGTGAAAGACAAAGGAGAAGAGGAAAGATATACCCATTCCAATACAGAGTTCCAAAGAACAGCAAGGAGAGACAAGAAAGCCTTCCTCAGTGATTAGTGCAAAGAAACAGAGGAAAACAATAAAATGGGAAAGACTAGAGATCTCTTCAAGACAATTAGAGATACCAAGGGAATATTTCATGCAAAGATGGGCTCAATAAGGGACAGAAATGGGATGGACCTAACAGAAGCAGAAGATACTAAGAACAGGTGGCAAAAATATACAGAAGAACTCTACAAAAAAGATCTTCATGACCCAGATAACCAAGATGACGTGATCACTCACCTAGAGCCAGACCTCCTGGAGTCCAAAGTCAAGTGGGCCTTAGAAAGCATCACTATGAACAAAGCTAGTGGAGGTGACGGAATTCCAGCTGAACCATTTCAAGTCCTAAAAGATGACACTGTGAAAGTGCTGCACTCAATATGCCAGCAAATTTGGAAAACTCAGAAGTGGCCACAGGACTGGAAAAGGTCAGTTGTCATTCCAATCCCAAAGAAAGACAATGCCAAAGAATGTTCAAACTGCCACAGAATTGTACTCATCTCACATGCTAGCAAAGTAATGCTCAAAATTCTCCAAGCAAGGCTTTGACAGTACATGAACCAAGAACTTCCAGATGTTCAAGCTGGAATTAGAAAAGGCAGAGGAATCAGAGATCAAATTGAGAGATCAAACCAGACATTCTGGCCTAGAGAATTCATTGGATTGTATAGTCCAAGGGGTTTCAAAGAGTCTGACATGACTGAATGACTTTCACTTTCACTGTTCATGGAGTTCACAAGGCAAGAATACTGAAGTGCTTTGCCATTCCCTTCTCCAGTGGGACCACGTTTTGTCAGACCACTGGTTCCAGTCTGTGGGCTACAGGTGATTAGAATGTGGAGGGGACAACATTGCTCTAAGGGACAACAATGTGAATTCATACTGGACCAAGTAGTATCTTTATTTAAAAGTTTTATCATGAAAATCTAAATGTGCAAATAGGTGAAAGTCTAACAAGCTCCCACATACCTACCATCTATCTTATCAGTGTAAGGCTTTGCCATGTTCCCCAGCGTTCATGCCATTTCTTTCTTTTCTTTCCCCACTTAAATGTGCATCTTTTAAAAAATACAGACTTTTTTATAATAATAGCAAAAGCCTCTTGAGAGAAAATACTGTCTGCCCATATGAATTGGATTGTAATTTTTAAAGTGCATGTTATTGCAATGATCTATTTTCTAAAATTGAGTGTTGATGCTTTCAAACTGTGGTGCTGGAGAAGACTCTTGAGAGTCTCTTGGACAGCAAGGAGATCAAACCAGTCAATCCTAAAGGAAATCAACCCTGAATAGTCATTAGAAGGACTGTTGCTGAAGCTGAAGCTCCAATACTATGGCCACCTGATGTGAAGATCTGACTCAATGGAAAAGGCCCTGATGCTGAGAAAGACTGAAGGCAAGAGGAAGGGGACAACAGAGATAAGACGGTTGGATGGCATCACCAACTCGAGCAAACTCTGCGAGACTGTGAAGGACAGGGAAGCCTGGTGTTCATGGGGTTGCAGAGTCAGACACAACTTAGCGACTGAACAACAACAACAAAGGGTATTACAAATTCACAGAAGGCATTGTTGTTAGGATATATATTGTCTAACTCACAGATATTACAAGTAACAACGACTATCCTGAGGAGTCTGACTTCAAATGTGAAAAGGATGAGAAGCTATGATTTAAAACTTAATTGTAGCCATGACTGGGATTTCTCCCCAGGCCCTCTCCTGATGGAAATGGCAAAAGGAACAGCTCAGAGAGCCGAGGGGGTCTTTTTCCTTGCGTGGTTTCTGTCCTCCCCACACTGAGCTGCTCCAGGAGAGGTGGCCTGAGGTGGCCCAGAGTGAGCCTGGGGTGTGGCTAGTCTGGAGGGAACTCTGGTTTCTATGTCACTTAGGGAGATGGGTTCAAACGTCCTGTGCGCCAGATACTTAACAGACAACTTTGTTCTTGGCCTCATCTGCTGTTTGCTGATCGTGTGACATTGCTGGACCCTCTTCACATCGAGGTTTGGTTCTGCTCCTTTGAAAAATGAGTATAAGAATTCTGACCTCCCTGTCCCCTTCCTCAGGGTGAAAGACCCAAATGAGAGTCTAGAGAAGTGTTTGCAAGCTGTTGAGGGCTGCACACATTTCCAAGAGCACGATGTCCACCTTTGCTCTGGCCTTTGTGAGGGTTCCTGTTTGTTGGCAGGGTGGTGGTGGGGCATCTGCAAAGCTTCGCTGCACATCCCAGCTGCTCCGCCCTCTCACTCTTTGTCTTCGTCTCAGTGGAGGCTGCCCCCACCCAAGAAAGCTGGGACATCTGGACCCAACGCAAAGACACCCAATCAATCTTTGCCTACGACACTCCAGACAACTGACCAGCGGGCCCTTTCCTCGCTCAAAAGGCCAAATGGCCATCACACGGTTGAGCCCAACCCCCGCCCCAGCGCACACCCCGGAGCTCCTTGGCAGCAGGTGGCAACAGCATCTTCCACAGGGAGCAGGTGGTCACGGGGTCTGCTGGGGGTCTGATGCGGCAGTCTCGACCCTGGCCCCTCTCATCCCAGAACCACTAGGTGGTTTCAGAAAGGACCCTCACTCAGGCCTCAGCACGGAGATGCCAGGCTGGACCCTCCGGGATTGGGGTGCGGGCACTGGCATGTGCTGACAGCGCCCGCTCACACTAACGTGCAGCCAGGGTGGAGAACCAGCTGGCTGACCCATCACTCTGGTCACCAACTTGCCGGTTCCAGCTGCTGAGAAACAAATCAACCAAATCACTTGTTTGATGAAAACCATCTTCAAATCAAACAAAATAATAAAAAAGTTTCTCCTGAGCCACATGGAGATGGATCCACAAACAGAGCCGCCTCTGGCTTCCAAGCCTCAGTGGAGAGGGTCCCGCAAGGCGCTTGCCTGGGGAAGCTGGCGCTGGCGCAGGGACCGGAGGTGAGCTTGTCCCCAGGCCACTACAGCGCACCCCCCCACACACCGCCCCTGAGGGTTGGCTGTTTCTCCGACGTGTTCTGCCAGGACCAGCGCCATTCATTCCGTCATCTTTCTGACGGTCGCTGAGGCTTTCTTACACATTGACTGTGCCAGGTCACCAGGATTGGACGGTCCAAACCAGGCTGCACATTTCTCTGTCCCCAAATCTGCCCCTCCCAGTGCTTCCCATGCCAGGAAAAGTCAGTCCCAAGTCTTCGGATGAGAGTGCGGGGTTGGGTTTGACTCCTTTTCACCTCCACATCCAGCAAACGGCAAATTCCGTCAACCCCACCTTTGAAATAAGTCACCAGATCATTTACAAAAGTCGTTTCTAGACAGTTAAAGACCTACAAAAGGATAAAAAACAGAGTTTAAAAACCTCTAGAAGAAAATGTAGACAACTATCTTGATGATATTAAGATAGATAAGGGCTTTTCTAAACAGGATGGAAAATTCACAAATCATGAAGAACTGTATTGTTAAATACCACGCTGGTAAACATTACTATGAGCTAAATAAAGTGAAGAGATAATCCGTATTCTGGAAATATATTTGCAACATATACATGTGGCAAAGAATTGGTATCCAAACTATATTTATTAAGAATACCTATGAATCAATAAGAAATGTAAAACTATATAACAGAGAAAAAGGAGCAAGGTTATGAGCAAGTGATGCACAAAAGAGGAAACCTTACTGACCAGTAATAGGGAAATGCCAGTTAAAGCCAAACTGAGGTACCATTTGTTCCCCACTTATGGGTTTGGAGGAAGGAAATTGTGGAGGTGTTGACACTGTGAGACTGAGAAGCAGCAGCACCACTGACTACTCTGAGAACAACACTGTCTCTACTGAAATCCAGTCTGTGCAGCCCTCCACCATCATGGCACGTCTGTGTGTACATCCGAGAGGAACTTCCATTTACATATGGGATGGCCCTTTGCTGCTAAGTTGCAGTCAAAACTCTGAAATAACACAGACATTCATCCACAGTAGACCTGATAACAAAATTGGGGGAGATGCATTCAATAGCATGGCCTTCCGCCTGCCTATGCAGGAGATGCAAGAGATGTGGATTTGATCCCTGTGTTGGGAAGATCTCCTGAAGGAGGAAAAGGCAACCCACTCTAGTATTCTTGCCTGGGAAATCCCATGGACAGAGGAGCCTGGCGGGCTACAGTCTGTGAGATCACAAAGAGCCAGACACGAGTGAGCCACTGACCACACACACACACACACACATTCAACAGCACACTCTCAAGCAGCAGAATAGAGGGACAGAGCCATGGTGTCACCACAGGTGAACCTGCAAGCACTGTGCAAAGTCAGCAAAGCTATCTGCAGGATGAAATATGCAGTAGGAAAACATTTACAGGAAACCATTTTGACATAAAAACATGCTAACCAACTCTTCACATTGATTATGGACGAACCCACATGTGGCCAGAATATAAAGATATTCACGGGAATGATGGACATCGAGATCAGGATAGTGGTCCACCCTGGACAAGGAAGGAGGGACGGCAGGGCCAGGGAGGGTGCAGGGCGGAGTCTCAACACCTCTGTAGGGTTTCCTTTCAAAGATGACATTCAAATAAACAGGGGAAATGTTAACATTGGTAAGTCTGGTGGAAGTGGATGGTTACTTTATCCTCTGTACTCATCTGTATGCTTGACACATTTCAAATTTTTAAAGGGACAGACATTTCTTTCTTATTGAGCTGGACTTGAGATTCTAGATCATTTGGGTTTTAAATCTAAGCTAAGGATTTTACATATTGTTGAATGTCATCACTTTGAGCCCTTCATTTCAACTTGCTAAAGTTCACTTAGTTCATAAACATTTATGAAAGTACCTTCTAAATGACAGGGCCTAAGTCGTGAGGTTTAAGTTGTTTAGAGAGACAGTGGGCATAACTGTCTACTGTCTTGAATCACTACTTTCTCACTTGTCTCACGAGAATTACTTCAGAGCTCTGGAAATTCTGCTGTTGGATGAAATGGCTTTTCTTTCAGCCAATTATTTATGAAAATAGTGATTACATCTGCTCCCAAACAAGGTACATACACTTAGCACTACTGTACTGTACACTTAAAAATAGTGCAAATGGTATACTTTATGGTATGTACTTTTTACAACCTAAACCCCCCCCCCCAAAATAGTAAGTAGGACGATGTTAAATGCAGAGCCCTGTGGCAGGTTCCTATAGACTTCTCTGACATTAACTTTACATCCTAATCAACCCCGTGCATATGCATGCACCTGTGCACATCTGCACACACTACATTTCACCTACAAAAACACAGCCCAAGTTTTCCACGGTCAATTCAGGAAGAGAAGTATCCTGAAGCATTTGTAAATGATTTGCTCATTTAGTAGACAGAAAAGATTTCTTTGGGCATGGATCTTTTCCTGTCTGTTTGTGAAACCTAAGTGACACTGCTATAGGAGAAACAGTGACCCTGCGATGACCTCCTGCTGGGGAGAGTCTCCCCGCTTTACTTTTCACCCCTTGCAGGGGAGACCCTACAGTGAGCTTCGCCTCTCTTCCCACCCAACGAGCAGACCTCCCCACTACAGCCCTTCCCTGAGCTGCCTCCTCCCACCTCTTCCGGATTTTCGTTACCTTTTACCACTCTTCTTTTCCCGTGTGCTGATTTCTTCTTCCTTGTTATGCTGCTCCATCAATATTTAGTTTCTAAATATTTAGTTTCTAAATTGCTGTTCTTGTTCTGTTTAGCCACTCGTTTGGCACAGAGCTGCCAGAAGAACCACCTGGGGACCTTCCAAGAGACGTCCCGGCCCTCCCCCCCAGGCCAGTTAGGTTGGAATTTCAGGGCGCAGAAGTTCGAGAAAGCTTTAGATGACAATGCTGTGTAGCCAGGGTTGAGAGATGCTGACTCCACAGCTATCAGCTAAATCCTTCTGTGCACCAAGATGGGGGGTGATAAGGAGGCCTTCCTGGAAGAGGTGACAGGTAAGTGTGGTTGGTTGTATTTCCCAGGGCACAACAAACTTCCTCTCTCTAGAGATGTGCCAGCTGCCACAATGGGGTAAGCTCAGGCCACACGAGAAGCCAAAGGTGGACATTGACCCCCTGGGGCCAGCACAGCTCAGCCTTCAGTTGGGCAGCTCCAGTCGAGTTCTGAGTTCTGACTGTGATCGCTGAGGTCAGCATGGAGGCCACCCTGGACAGCTCCTGCTCCACACCACCGAGCTAAGCCGTGAGCGGAGAGCAGCGGATAACTGGACTGTCAGTGGGGACGCTGGGACAGGTGAGGGGTGTCCTGATCAAGGGGAGAAGAGGCAGTCCCAGGCTCAGGAGTGGGCTGGCTCCTCCGTGGGCTGCTTCCCAGGCATGCAGCCCTCAATAGCACCACCCATAGGCCTCTGGCCACGACCTTGGCTGCTGCTGGCAGCTCAGGTGGGAGCATTGTGGTCATCTTCTACCCTTTGTGGTATGTGGACATGCTTGGCTCAGGCACTTGGGGGACCATGTGAGTTGCTGGGAGCTTCTGTGCTTCCACTGCTTCCATTCCCATCTTCCAAGTTTTTGTTGGGGACGCTTCTCCACCCTAAATGAAAGAGGGATGACCCCACCCTGGATCCTAGTCCCAGCAACTTGGGTCTGACCCATCAAAGTGTCACCCACTCCTGCCTGAGTGAGGGTTCTTGGTATGAGGCCCAGAGAGGCCAACTGGTGCCCCTGACTCAGTTCCAGGACGTCTGTGGACAGGTCCTGGTATCTGGCCCAGCTTCTGCTCCCGGGCATGCGTCCTGGGATAGGAGGTTCCTGCTGATACAAGGGCAGAAGGGGTAGCTTGGTCTAGAAGGTTCTCGCCTGGCGCATTCTCATGGTTAAGTGACCCCTGCCCTCCGTCTCTGCATTTTGGCTGTAAAAAGAGAGGGGTCGGCTTCGCTTCCCTCCAACCAGAAGGCTCTGGGAATCCAGGAAATCCCAATTTAGATATGCGGCTCTGGAAACTGGCAGCAGACAGAGAAAGGAATCCGGAAGGCCCTGGTCATTGTGAGCGCTGTGTCTAGACACGGGAGAGGTGGCCACTGAGGCAGGAAGAAGTGAAAGTCCCCTTCTGGGTGCTGCACCTTCCAGGAAGCAATAGCCCCACGGGTCTCAGCAGAGCTCCCGAGGCTGCGGTCTGGTCACCCTGGGGCTCAGCCAAGGCCACTGTTATTGTCCTCTCTTGGGTCACGTCCAAACACTCACACCCAACCTAGTGCTTCCTCCGTGATAACACCAGTAGCGGGAACTTCCCCCGTGTCATCCTGGACAAACAGGTGATGTTTATTTACAGCATGTAAAAGAGACTATCTGAACAGCCGATGCCAGCTGAGAGCCACGGAGGCTGATAAAGGCGGCTTATCACAAAGGATTAGCAAATGTTATTTTCTCTTTGTTTGTTTGAAGTCCGGTGTTTGGACAATCACTGAGAGGCCCGGCGTGGTCAGGGCCAAGTTGAACAGTGACCACAGAGATGGCAGTGATTGCTCGGTGAAGATGAAACTAAGTGAAATGAGGCAGCTGACTGGCATTGTGTGCCAGGGAGAGACACGGCAGGGGCTAGGAGGCTGGTCTGATGGCGAGAGACAGTGAGGCTTGGTGAATTGGCTCAGCTCTGGATAGAATAACCAACCACATGAAGCAAAACTTCTATGTGCAGAGGACCTGGGCTTCTCAACCATGATGTACATCATAAATCCTCAGGCTACCTGCTCATACCTGATGCACCCAAGCAAGGGAATCTGACTCTGGGGGTGCAACCTGGGCGTCAGTAACTCAGCCAAGCGTGAGAACTGCACTCTAGGTTAATGCTTCTCCAACTCTCACGTGCAATACGACCATGGGGATCTGGTTAAAGTGCAGACTCCAACTGAGTAAGTCTTGGGCAGGGCCCAAGGCTCTGCATTTCTGACATATTCCTGAGGATGCCAATGAGGCTGGTCCGCTGACCACACAGAGGGTAATGAGCCAAGCAGACTGTTGTTCAAATGTCTCCGGCATCGCCCCCACCACTCCTTGATGCTGACAGCAGTGAGGTGGGGAGGGCTTCTTCTCTGAGGACAAGGGATGCTCAAGCTGCTGCCAACCTGGGAGAGAAGAGCTCGGAGCCTGGGGCCCTGCTGCAGCTGGGGTGGGGTGGCTGTGTGCCCCCCCAGGCAGGTGTCCCAGGCTGAACGGGGCTCAGTCTTGTGGGTAAGCACCAAAGGTGAGTCACGGATAAAATTTCATGATGAGATTCTTTCTCAAACATCTTTATTGAGATATAATTCACATAGTATAACATTCACCCACTTATTGTGCACCACCAATGGTTTTTAGCACCTTCCTAGAGTCTGTAGGCATCACTGCTACCTGTGGTGAGAACATTTCATCACCCCGGAGGCTGCTGTTTCAGCCCACCTTCATGTCAAGGAGAGGGCCACCTGCAGGAAGATCAGGTCCTGAAGACTGTATGCAAATACTAGAGGGAGTTGAACCCTTGGTTGAAAGCACGGAGCATTAGCCCATCCATCAGGTGACGAGGTCGAAGACATCGATTATCACCGACTCCAGGATGCCCTCTAAGCCTTCCGCACCCATTAACCTCCCCAACCGGGCTGGGGAACCCCTGAGGGTAGGGCCTGTTTTTTTCATCTCTGCAGCCCCATGCCCGGCCCTGAGCCAGACGGCAGTGGGGTATAGAGAGTGTGTGTGCCCAGAGCTTGCACCCAGACCCCACTTTTCAGTGGTGCCAGCGTCTGGGGAATGGGAGGGGTGTGGTTTTGAACTTGTCCTCTAAAATCTAAAATTTTAGATTCTACTAAATAGAACGAACGCTGAGTTACCACCCAGATGGCTTCATCTCAAGTTCATAGCTGGCACCTCAGGGTCCTCTGGTGTAAGACAGAGAGGAGCCCCTCCCAGGCCCAGAGCTGCCCCAGGGGTCTTCAATCCTGGAGCTCTGAGGACAATAGTGGCAGTAGCAAGTGAGTCAAAGGCATGAGAACTCTAGTTGAATATAAAGCAACAGAGGGGTCCCTGAGGCTGCAGACGCCTTCAGGGAGGGAGCCCCCAACCCTGGACATATTTTAGGCAAACACTTTCCCAAGACATCATACAGGAGGCATAGGTGACCTTGAAGGTCCTCTGTGAAAGGGTGCCTTCCAGCAAAAGACAGAGTCTTACTAAATGTTGAGCACGTGCTTGCTCGTGATTTATGTCCTGCTATCAGCCAGTATGGATGAGCTCAGCTGCAGTAACAAAGCTTGGGGGTTCAGACACAAAGCCTTGTTTCTGTCACACAATATTCTGATCAGCCACGTGCTGGCTGGGGTCTCTCTTATGCTTACTTCACCACCAGGTATGTGTGACCTTGCCAAGGCTCAGGCTAGGGTTTCAGGAAAGGAGGTATGTTACCTCTGCATGCCTTTACCTGGCCTCACCTCGAGGGCACAGGGAGATGCAGGTCCACACAGGCTGGAAGCTGGAGGTCAGCCCCGCTGGTCACCCCACAGTTATTCTCATTGTGGGGGCTGTCCACGGGCACATGGGCGGTGGTATTCTCCAGGCTGCATTGTTATTATTTTATAATAACGGTCATAGTTACGGTAACACGTTCAGTCATTAGGTGCAGAATACTGCTCACACCACATGCTTCCAAGAACTCATTCTTTCACTCACACTAGTTGCAGATGGAGCACCTACTATGTGCTGGGCATTGTGCAAAGCAATCTGCAGTTATTATCTCATTTAATCTTTAGGACAACCCCATGTGATAGCACTTGAGTCAAGGCTTATCGAGCTTACACAGAAAGGGAACGTTTAGGAATTTCTGTGCCAGACTCTCTGGGCCAGAGTCAGGCCAGACAGGAGGCATTGCCACCAGGAGTGCCACTCAGCCTACAGCCAAGGCCCCTGGGAGGGGACGCACAGCTTCACAGCCACCACTGGACAAGGCCTTCCCGCCGCCGGCCTTCCTGCGAGGAGGGTGGGAAATGGCTTAGGGAAGCAGGAAAAAGGGGAGCCCTGTCTCAGGGTTGCTGAGAAGACACAACATGGCAAAGGCTCACGACAGGCGGCGGGTCCCGTGGACAACTAAACTGAACCTCTGGGAGGCTTAAAATAAACCCCCACCGCCCAGGCCCCAGCTGGACGGAGGCACAGCCCGGACAGGCCTGTCCACTCACTGCCCCCTGATGAGCTGCAGGGCCCAGGGTCTCATGCGGGAGCACGTTCCAGGGGTATCTTCACAGCCAGGGAGGCTGACGTATGTCCAGACACACCACTTCCACTCCTGCCGCTGGTCATTCCAGGCTCTCACATCCATGAGAGAAGCCTTCCCAGCTTCTTCTCAGCCAGCTGGCCCTGGGCACTGGCCACAGGGCGGTGGTTAGGCAAGGGAGGAGTGACGGGGAGGGGGAGAGGCAGGACTCACTTGTATTTATGCCATCAGTCCAGCCTCTCTGCTCTGAGAGTGTCTGGGGCAGACCCTTCACCCGCGAGTCTCGACGTCCCCCTGAGAATGGGAACAAGGGAACACGTGTCGCAGGGCTGTGACTGTTGTTGTGAAGCAGGGATGCTGAGCACAGCAGCTAGTTCCAAGCTGAGAAGGGCTTTCTGCCAATCCACTGGTTTTGGTCCCCGCTCCCCCCCCAACCGAATGAATGTGTTTTTGTTTTGCCGTGGACGTCCGTGGATCATCTCCTGGCCGGACAGTTACATCTTCATTAGTGATGCCACGGCCTGAAGGCTCTAATGCTAGCTTTTTCCCGACAAAGCCACACGCAGGAGCCGAGACCTGCTCGCCCGAGCACCCCCCTGGTTCCCGGGCCCCCGGCTCTGGGCAGTGGGTGTGGGAATGCGGCGGCGGCGGGGCTCACACAGCACTGCGGGCCGGTGGCTGGTTTGGTCCTTTCCTGTGTCTTCTACGAAAGAAGCAGGGAAAAACAGTCCTCCTTCCGAAACAAACCCCACTACAAATAGCACTCCAGGACGCATTTTTACAGGATCAGAACCAGACGTTCTTTTGGCTGTGAGAGCGTTCTCTGCATTGGACACAAAGCTGCTGACACAGCAGGGTGGTCTGCCCCGCGCCCACCCCAGTCTCCTCCCCCACCACTGCCAGGGACATGCCCACCTGGAAGAAGGTCCACCTGAGAGGACTCCGGGTGGCACGTTCGGGGCCACTGGAAACCCCCTGGAGATGCTCCTCTGGGTACCCTGACGGCATGGGGAGGAAGCTCCCGGCCATGGAGCTGTCTCCCTGCCTCTCACACCTAGCAGGTGCCCCCCTTCAACAGGCTGCAAGGGGCTGCAGCTTGAAGCCTTTGACACACCCTGGCGCCCAGCTAGAGATTAATGACAGCCTTGTGGTTTATTGCATTTATCTTTACGTTACCTTCTAATGGTGAGGAGAAATAACCCTTTCCACCAGCGGCCACAGTGCAAACTTCTTGCAAAATAAAATCAAATGAAAATACAACAAGACCTGACTTAAAGAAGCACTATGAGGTGCGCGACAGCGGTGCAAGTGGAACAGAAGATGGCTGAAGTTTCACAGACGCGGTTTTCATTCAGCCAGGCTGGACGAAGCGGGATGAGATGGTGTACACAGGGCGGGGTCCGATATTTTCATCAAACAGCGAGACTTTAATTTTCGTTTTCAGTACTCTCCTACTGCATGAGTTTCAAACCATTACAGTGGCTGCATTTGGGGACGAGAGTAGGATCTTGCGGTCCAGGCGGACTGTCACCCTTCAATAGCAAAGTAGAGACGGAGCGGCTCTTGGAAAACACACATTCTTACCCCATGATGCCGGGGTCACCGTGCCCTGGGGGTGCCGTCCTCTACCGGAAGCACCTCTGAACTACCCCCACCCCGCCCCCAGTTTCTCCTCTGCTGGGCCGGTTTGGCACTTCATCTTGGCCTGGGTTGTTTGAAAGAACTAACACTAAAACAAGCCTCTTTTTCTTTTTTTAAAGGAAACGTTAGAAATCATAGTCACGGCTGCCAAGCAAGGCACTTTCTCATAAATGTTCTCCCAGCGCTACCTCCTCACCATACACTCTGACAGGACGGCTCGCCTCGCCTTTCTCAGACGTGCCGGGGCTCCCCTGACACCGCGGAGCAAATGGCAGAGCCTGGGTTTAGACCCAGGTCTGCCCAGCCTCCCCCTTGTGGCTCAGCTGATAAAGGATCTGCCTGCAATGCGGGAGACCTGGGTCCGATCCCTGGGTTGGAAAGACCCCTGGAGAAGGGAACAGCTACCCACTCCAGTATTCTATTATTCTGGCCTGGAGAATTCCATGGGCTGTATAGTCCGTGGGGTCACAAAGAGTCGGACACGACTGAGCAACTTTCACTCACTGCCCAGTCTCAGGGAGGCTGAGTCATTAACCTTCCTGAGAAAAATAAAAAAATTAAAAACAAAAAACGATGGATGCAAAGAATATCCAAAAAGCCAAAGAGAGAGAACAAGGAGCAAGCACAGAACAGCAAGAGAAGGATGGAAATTAGAAGAAACAAAGGGTGGGGGAAAAGATGAAATCGTAAAAACTGATGAAATGTGTGGGAGGAGCCGTTCTGTTGAACTTGGGCTTTTGAAATCTCAGGGGCAGGCTCAGGTCCCTTTTCTTTGCGCTAATGAGATTCCTCTATGCTCAGCGTGTGACAAATCGGTTTGGAATTACAATATTTTGACAGCCTCCTAATTGGCCCTTCAGCCTCCACTCCCACCCCCTCCAGATCATGCTCCGCTGCCGGGGACATCTTTCCAACATGCGCATGTGACCCGCCACCTCCCCACTTGGCTGTGCATTTTTCAGGGGCACCCTTTGGGCTGGGTCTAGTCCAGCTGACCCAGGTGACCTTTGCAGCCTCCTGCCTCCTTGCCTCCCTACGAGCAGCCCCCACCACCTCTGCTGGCGTGGGATCTATTCCCCCATTGCCCACTGCAGATCTGCTTGCCCTGGCTCCTCTCTCCACCCAGCACGTTCTGGGGCTCCTTGGAGGGGTCCCTGCAATGTGGACACTGTGCCTATGGCTGTGTCCCTCTCCGTGGCTGGTTGTGTATAAATCTGACTTCTCTTTACCTCCAGAGCCCCATGAGGGCAGGGCCCATGTTCTGTTCACCTGTTTCCAGAGTTTCACCAGGAAAGGAATGGCTGAAGCCAAAACAGATGAAGTGACAGGACAGTTGGTCAGCTGTCTCTCAGAGAAGTCCAGATCCAGTGGAAGCAAACAAAAGGGGTTGTCAGCCAAGTGTGGGGGATGGGTAAATTGGGCAAGGTTTCCTGGAGGAGGTGACGGGCTGCAGGATGAGCTGGAATCTGTCAGAAGAGGCAGGGGGTGAGGGTCTGCAGGGGCCTCTTTGAGCAGCATTGGGAGGGTGGTGAGAGACTGAGCCATCTTGTTAGCAGGTCAGGGCCTGGATTCCTCAGTACAAAGTTTAGGCTTCAGGGCAAGAGCAGTGTGGATGCCTAGTGGCCTTTTGTAAGCAGGAAGTAGTGTGATTGGTTTCTATCTCAGAAAGGTCACTCCAACCACAAAAGGGAGGACAGGTTGGGAAGAGAAGGGCAAGAGTGCTGTGTCAGGTTGTACAGGTTGGGCACTGCACAACTCCAGGGGTGCTACTGTTCCCTCTGTGGTGGCTGTGGCACTTGAAAAAGGCTGACCTCATCTGACGACAGGGAACAGGGGTTCCTGTTAGACAGTGGTCAGGGCAAGTTAGTAACAGGAGTTGAGATGTGAACCGGTGGCCTGGCTGTGACTGCAAAGGGAAGGGATGAAGCAGGTCCAAGAGACTCAGATGTGGATCAAGCAGGCTTTGACCCTGTGACTTGGAATCGGGCCTGGGGCACAACCCATTTGCCAGTCGGGTCCCTGAGTGCGTGCCTCAGGGGATCCAGGGCCACACAGAGGTGGATTCATCATGATGCTGCTGCAGCTTAAGCTTTGGAGCCTGAACGTGCACTGGACTCTGCCAATGAGTCCCCAAGACCATGATGGGTTAGGGGAAAATTTGTAGAAGCAAGATATTCTCATTGCAATTGGCGAGGACTTCTGTCTCCCTCCCTCCGGCTTGCCCTCTCGCTCTCACTGCTGCTGGGTGGCGTCTGCAGTCTCGGAGTGGCTCAGGGCAGCTGGCTCGTGGAGGATGGACAGCTGTGGAGCAGTCACTCTGGCACAGTCAGGATGCTCAGCTGCTCTGTTCGGGGCACTGCTTCCGGTGCTGACCGTCCCGTGTCACGTTGTGAAGGTGCAGAGGGATGAAAATGGCCTGTGATGCCTGCAGGAGAACTGTGAGGTCGGGAGGCGCAGAGCCAGCCTCTGGTCTGTGGAAAATTCCTCCAAACTGCATGCAGTTGTAAAAGGCGGATTCGATTCTCTTGGACTCAATGTCAAAATGGCAATCCACTTCCGTGAGGAGCAGCGCATGTAGTGACATACATGCTGTCACCTTTTAAACCATTTTTGGAGGCAATGGCATATTTGATAGAGTTTGAGTATACCATCATAATTGGAATTTAGAAAGGCGCTTTGGAATACTCCAAGGAAACAAGTGAGAAATTATGGATGTATCTGAAAGGTATCTTCTTTTGTCACCTTTAAATTTCATTATTAAAGAATCAAGAGACAAATTGTGAGAAGATACTAACAGAATGTGCAACAAAAGAGATAAACATTCTGACTTGGGAGGTGAATTGTAACTGAAAATGTCCAGATCATAATAAAATACTAATTAATTAAGAAGGGGTCAATTTCAGATACAAGCAATAAAGAAGCACTTGGATGGTTTAAAAACCTAAGGAATGTGGAGAAGTGAATCATGTAAACACATTGGAAAAAGATTTAAATTTCTGGCTAGTTTGACACAAAACAATTGACATTGAGGAAGACAGCATGAAATTCACAAATAAAAGCAGTGCTAATTTTCCAAGAAAACTTGAAATGGTGAAAACTTACAAGTCCTATCTGAAAGAAATTCAATAGAATTTCCCCCCAAATTTGACCACAGGCTGAAAAATTTTCCACACACAATTGTTGCAATTGGTATCTATGGGCCAGGTAGAAGCATAATTATGTGTTGTGAAACTGAAAGACTTTTTCCTGAGCTACCAACAAGCACACGCACACAAAAGCAAATTACAGTCAAAGACGTCAAAGGGAATACTAAACTATCTTTCTGTTCTCTCTATAGAAATTGAGGCAGCCAAATTCGTATCATTTGAAAAGGAGACCAAAGTATGTGCAGCCCCTCCCCTCCCCCAAAAAAAGGCAGGGAAAGAAAGTATTATAGATGTGGTTCAGGCAGCTAATTATTAAAAGTATTATGTTAATTTGTGTATTTAGTGGTGTCTGTCCATTTTCCAGGTTTTTTAAATCTGCTGTTTTATTCTTTTCTGAATACTATTGTAACTGCCCTTGTCTTCAGATTTTGAAGTAATTTTCTTAGAGAAGGACCCCTAAACTGTATACTGTTGGAGCCCAGGAAACCTGTAACTTCAGACCAACCAGAGGTCACCGGGGGTCAGACTGAGATGCGATGCTCCTGCCGCCGAGCTCGGGCTCGGAGCCTGTCAGGAACTCCAGCTGAACTAACAAGGCTCTGACGGTGGAATGGCAGTTCTGGGGGCCTCTGCAGCCCGTCTGCTCATTAATATTCCCCGGCTCAAATCTATGAAGTCGACGCCTCCCACCCGGAGCTCTGTCCTGGAGCCAAAATAACATGCTCTAAGCTCGGATACAGTTGAAAGTGAAACCGCATGTTTTCTAAAGGTTTAAAGGCTCTTTTGAAGAAGGGCAGAGGGTCAGGAAAGAAGGAGCTACATTTACGGAGACTTGGCAACCCTTTCGCGAGGAAGAGTCCCACTTAGAACGTGTGCTTCGCCCTTTGCGCTGCTCTGGGCCGGATGGACAGGCCGGCTCGCCTTGGTGACCACAGTGGTGACAAGTGCTCGGCCTCGCAGGTCAGTTCCTGGGAGCGAGGCATTCCCAGGTGCTTCAGAGATGGGGTGAGGGCTCAGCAAGGGGGTAGGGGTAGAGTGGGGGAGAGCTCGGGGCTGCAGGCTCAGTTATTACAGATATCACAGCTGGCCGGGAGCTCAAGAATGATCTACTCCCAACACTTCTCAAGTGTTGGGATGCACCAAAGCCCAGGAGCTTAAGCATCTTGCCCAACGTCACTATGGAATCTGGGGGCAACGTGCTGATTAGAAACCTGCTTTTCCACAGGAGCCTTGAGAATCTGATTCATCAGATGGACACGTAGCTGGCGTCCAGATTTTCCCATCTGAACTCATAGCCAGGGTACCTGAAGGTTGTCTGGAGATGTCCCCAGTCACCGTTACGTTCATGTTTTAAGGAGCCACTTTGGGGGCCCTTTTACCATCATTAACAATGGCAACGACATTGGTAATACTGATGGGTCCTTCCCTCTGTGCCCTGCAGCTTGTGAATGCCTTTCCTTGGCATCCTTTCACACAGTTCTCACAAGAAGACCCTCAGGTAGGCGAGGATGGGGCTGCCACCCAGAGGGCCTACATGGGGACATCGAGCCACACTGATGTCCCCTCCTTGAGCATTACTGTTCTGCTCCACACTGGACAAGGGCAGTCACATGTGGTGGTTTGGAGTCTACTTTCTGTCTTTTCTGGCTGCAGACACCAGGACAAAAGATGAGACATCACAGAGCCTCAGCTTCCCAGTCTGTAAATTGGGTCCCATAGCTGTGCCCCACCCTCTGGGTGCTCTGGATACTACATGTGAACCTGAAGATACAACCCAGGGCCGGCCCCAGAGAAAGTGTTCGGGAAACGCAGCCAAGGGACAAGATAGGATGTCAAGTGCTACAGAGCCCTTAGATGCCCCGGGGGCCCACTCCCCGGGGTGGCTGGTTCTACGTGGGCTCAGGCATGCCCAGGGGGCTATAACACATTGAGTCAGCACTTGACTCATGGACTGAATGAAGAGGCCAGCTTCACCAAGGCAGGGGCACCTTTCACCTGGTGAGGCCAGAGCAGAACAGAAACAGGGCAGAGGGCGAGTTCCATCTCTCCGCTCGACCTGTGACGTCCACTTCTCCTGCCCTCAGACATCTGACACTCCCTATTCTCGGGCTTTTGGACTCAGGTGGTGAAATACACCATCAGCCTCCATCCCAGAAATCCCTAATTCTCAGGCCTTCAGACTCGGACTGAATCACACCCCTGGATTTCCTGGGTCCCCAGCTGGCAGGCAGCAGCAGACCAGAGGACCTCTCAGCCTCCATAACCAATTCCTAGGATTAACATACATAGGTGTACACGTATATATTTTACATAAACTCTCCTACCGGTTCTGTTTCTCTGGAGAATGTGCCACTTCACCACAACTGTTAACTGATTCATGCGGTGAGCAAGCGTGGCCCCACCACTGCTTGTTGAATGAGTGAGTGGGTAGCTGGGTGTGGGGCCAGCAATCCGAGGAGCCCGGCTTGGTTGTTCCTGCTCTTCTTACAAGCACTTTCAAGGGTGGTGATTTGGCACATTGTCAGCATGAATGCCTTCGGAGGCAGGCAGGGGGCCCAGAGGAAAGAAACAGGAGGGACTCCGTTGTCACTCTGTTCCCCACCAAGGACATAGAGAAGACTGGATATTTAAAGTCACTGAGTAAAATACACCAGCAGGTCTTCCCAGAGGCCACCAGCCTGTGGCCTCCGACATGTCTCCTGGGGACACCAGCCTGCTGGCGACAATTCTAAATGAGATGATTTCAGGTCCCCAGCCCCTGATTTGGAAACCTGGGAAAGCTGCATGTAGGACTCAGCACCTTTATGGGTCTTAGGAAGGTTAATAGGGTGACTGCACCCTACACCCTGTTATCTTCCCACAGGTTTGGGGCTGCCCTGTATCTTCAAACGATTCTGCAGTGAATGACTGAGCTTTCACTTAAGGGCAGATTCTGTCACCAGTGGAGTTTTTTCAAATTCAGGCTGTTTGGTTTTAGCATTGGAATTGCAGAGGAGGTGTCCACGCAGAGGATCTGTGTGGCAGGGTTTTCAGTCTCTTGGGCGGATCCCAGGAAACGTGCTACCTCAAGTTGGTCTCCCTCGCACAGCCGCGGCCGAGCCCCCGGCGTCTCTCCAGGACCAGGCGCCTCCTCTGGTCTTCTTCTTTCATCTCTGACCTTTCCATCCAGGCTTCTGAGAGCCGTGGACGGCTTTCCCTGTCTGTGTATCTTGCAGCATCCAGAGCACGAAGGCCATGCAGCTTTTGACTCAGAGTACCAGCGTCAGCTGAGCAAACTGGAGCAGGTGGGCAAAGGCGGCCGGCCCATGGGCTCACCCAGCCAGCTGGGGAGAGCCACGGCTGGAATCCCACCCCCTACCTCCTGCCTCTCGGTGGTCCTGTCTAAGGAAGGGAACCACCCGGGGTATCAGGCAGAGGACAGGACTGGAGGCCGGTGGTCCCGGGCCACATCCATCTAGAAGCCTCTTGCCCTTGGCAATCGTTCCTCCTGAAAGTGAAAATCCCTTTTGTCTGTGGGAAAAAACCTCATAAAAAAAAAAAAAAAAGCCCAACCGAAAAGCACGTTGGTTTCTATTTATAATTGGGGGGAAGGAATTTCACACAGATTCAGCTCATATATGAAAAAAGAACCAATTACTCAGAGGCGGATGTGTTTCCCATTTCCTATGAGTGCTAATTTTTTAGGTCACCGCTCAGCTATTTGGAGATTGCTTCATTGGAAGATGATTTCCTTATCGAGAACGTTGGAAGAATCTCGGCCCGCTAGACTTGGAGCGAGCCTGTTCTCGGGGCCCCTCTCTGCTCACATGTACAAGGACAGTTGCCACTCACCCACCAGCAGCCAAACAGCCACCTGCCGCATCCACTCTCAGGAAACCTACGTTCCCTCACAGGCAGCGCCCAACCTCAGAGTGAAGGGGATGGCTGGAAGCAGTGACTGTTTTCATTTCTTGCTCACAGATAGGAGGAGAGGAGAGAAAGAGAAGACGAGGGACCCATTTCCAGAGAGGCAGGAGTGGGAGGGCGGAGCTGGAATTTCCAGCCACTCTTTCTGCCTTGCCTCTCTGCAGCTGGCAAGTTATATGGAAAATGAAGATGCCTTTGAATGGATTTCATTCTGTGGTAAAATCCAATCTCAAGGCTGGAGGAATTCAGAGAGATTTGAAACTTTTGGCCCCTTGGCTAGATCGCCTATCTGTTCAGCTAGTGCCCGTGAGTAGGTCAGTTCAGGCTCCCAGTCTGCCAGTTGAAATCCAAGGACAGCCTGAGCGCATCGATGGGGCTTGCCACCATCATCCATTGAGACCCCCAGAGCTGAATTAGCAGGATGGGTCAGCCTTTCCGCTCTAGTCTCTGTTAACCAGGGGGACCTGGTCTGTGCTTCATGAAACAGAAAGACAGCTACAAAACCCAACCCAGAGGCAGTGAGCATGCTAACGGTGAGCCTTTGCAGATACTGCAGGAAAGAACTTTCTTTACCTGAATTTTCTCAGTCAATTCACGGTTGAACTGAGTCTGCAAATATGTTGGAGACTTTGCCCCTCACCATCAATGACCATGACCTTATTTGGAAAGAGGGTCTTTGTGGATGATCAAGTTCAAATGGGGTTGCTAGATGGGCCCCAGTCCAACCTGGCAGGGGTCCTTGTAAAAAAAAGGGGGAATTTGGACTCATAGGCATGCAAGGGGGAGATGTTGTGTAGGCAGGTTGACCACCACCACAAGACAGGAAAGAGGCCTGGAACACACTCTCCCTCTTGACCCCAAAGGGACTGGCCCTGCCAACACCTGGGTCTCAGACTGTGGTCTCCAGAGCTGGGGAGGGTGCCAAGGCTGAGCACCACCACTATTTCTGTTTTACAAATGCTGGGCTGGAGAGAAGCTTTGTGGTTGCAGAAACTAAAGAAGTTAAGTGGCTTCCCCAAGTTCAAATAGCAAGTGAACGACACAGTCATGATGTGACCTCAACTTTCTCCGTGAAGCCCCAAGGGTGACAAGGAGGCCCAAAGATGTCCCAAAACAGGTGCAAGGTCACTTGGTCCAATAGCAGCCAAGTGCATGTGAGGACCAGGTCACTGCCAGGGCTTAGTCTCCAAGCCAGGCTGAACACCACTTTGAACAAGGCGATGAGTGCATTGGGGTCTGGAGTTGGGGTCATGCCAACAGAAGGTAGAGCGGGGTGCAGGGGCTGCACAGGGGACGTGTGTGCCCAAGTGCCTGCCACACCTGCCACTCTCACTTTGGACCACATGGACAGATGGGGGGACAGGAGCTGTTGCAAATATTATTTTTATATTAAGGTAATAATCATAACTGATCTTCTCAGTTAAAATTGTGTGCAGCTGCTGGCAATAAAGCCTTGAAATGAAAGTGACTTAAGTAGACAGAGGTTCTTTCTTTACAAGAAGGAAGCCCAGGGGGTGTCCAGTGGTTCTATGATACCAACATCCAGGCTTCTGAGCAGGAAGGTAGAGCTGGAACGTGTGCGCACTCGTGCTGGCAGAGGTGGGTGGGGATGGAAGGAGGGCTCTGGGGAGTGGGGACCTGTGGGCCAGAGTGGGGACCAGGGAGTGTCCTGCTGGGCTGGAGACAAGAGACCAAGGGTGTCATGCAGGATATTAGACTGAAGGGTGGGTTGAGGGTCCACCCCGGATGATGGCTGCCTAGAGGAGTGTCCCCGGGGAATGGAGCACAGGCAGGCGCTCTGCACACCCACACTCTCTTTTACAATCAGTGACAGAGAGAATCCAGGGTGGTCACCACCCTCACCCGAGAGCTGCCCCCCCCACCCATCACCCAAGAAGAGGGCTTCTGCACTAAGCCGGCCTCACCCCCAAAGAGGACCCCGACTTCCCAGACTGCCACTTCAGTCACAAGAGCAAAGAGCGGCGGGTCTTGTCTCTGTTTTAGGAGAGAATCAGGGAGCGGCAGCAACGTGAGGGGACAGGAGGGAACAGCAAAAGGAGGTGTAAGAATCGAGTGAGTAGGTCCAGGGACGCCCTTCTTGTGGTTGATAAGTGAGAGTTAGAACCTTGGGTTACTTGTAAATTTGCTCTAGTTGCTGGACTCAGCTTCTCTGATGATTGCCTGTCCTGAGACTGGACCATGTACGTGACAGCTTTGTAGACAGCATGCCTGTGGGTCAATGCGTAGCACAGGCTCACTTCTAAATCCAGTGGTTTAGGTGAAACCGCAGTGGTCAGCAGGGCCCTCCAGGGTCATTTAACTCCCCCTGGGATGGCAGGACCCAAGCCTTAGGGAGCTCAAAAATCTCGGCAGTAACTTCGTTGGTTTGTCTGAGTTTTTGGCCACCGATTCCCTCTCCCTGGGGCTCATCTAGTTAAAACAGGAGGGAAGGAATTTAAAACAGGATTTCTTTTCAAGCACATCTAATCAAATTCTGGTCCAAGATCTGTCTGCCAGTGTGTGCACATGTGACTCCCCTGGATGTCCTTCACGAAGGAGGGTCACTCCTCCCTGCAGGGGGTGCCCCCTTGCCCCCTTCCCCACCCCAGACCCTCTGTCCAGGAGCCAAGAGCGCCTTTTTCTTGCCTGCTCCATCAGACAGATGCACTTTTAAGAAGCCAGACCCTCCATGCATTCCAGCCTTGGGGCCTGGCGACTACTCCATGCCATTCGTCTTTCTAAAGCGGGAACATCAAGGAGGCAAGAAAAGGAAAAGCCAGTGAGCAGCCAGCCAGGAGCGGGCCGCCAGGGGAGGCTGGGCCCCGACGGCAGGACTGCTGCTTGGAGGCTGGGCGGGGACCAGGCGGCAGGCACCCTCCGAGGGGTGGACGCGAACCTCACAAACGGCCCTTTGTCGCCCCGCCGGGATCTGGGGCGTCCCGTGAGCTGCAGTGCACACACGCCCACTGGATTAAGAGCCGTCAGACTGGTTCCCAAAGCAAACACTGAGTTAATTTTTCCAGCATATTCCTTTCATGTCTGGGCTGCTTCAGGCTTCGCTGGGTCACTGGGCTCTTTGTTGCCGGCTTCGCTGAAGCCCCCTGGCCCCTCCGCCTCCCTGGCTCCTGGAGTCCTCGCCCCTCTACGCCCAAGCCCTCATACAGTATTCCATTTCACTTGGGCAAGAGGAGCCCCCGAAGAGATCAGCCTTTGAAATGTGCGGGCAGGGAGCGGCAGCTCCTGGAAGTCCCAGATCGCATTTCTCTGGACCCCTGGCACGTGCTGGCCTGCAGAAACCATGTCCTCATTTTAGGATGTGGCCTAGAGTCCACAGGGGCGTGTGAGTCCCACACCTCCCCTCCTAGGGATGGTCTCCACACACCACACCACCCTAATCCTTTCTAAAGAGCACCAGGGGCCCCTGCCGCCCCCAGTCACAGCCACGCCCCTCCACGTGGTTCACAAGGCCCTGGGGATCCAGCCCAGCCTCACCCCTCACCCCTGGTAGATCTGAACTTATTCCAGTTCCTTGGATGTCCCCGTCCTCTGTACTTCCAGGACACAAGAGGAAATAGATCTGCCATCAGGGTCACTTAGGGTCCAAGCAGGAGAGAAGCAGCAGCTCTGAATACCGAAGACAGAGAGAATTTAATACAGGGGATTGTCTGCACAAGTGAAGGGACTCATAGGAAGTCAACCAGGGAATGGTGAGGCCACCACAGATGAACAAGAGCAGGAGCCTCCAGCGTCACAAGGCTAGGGACGGAGGGACGGGGCACCCAGCAGAAGCCGGGACGGTGAAGGAGGGAGAGGAGCCACCACCCAAGGCAGGGAGGGAGGAGCCAACTCCCCCTGGCTTCCCCTTCCCTGTCTCTGATTGTCTCCCAGGGCCATTGTTGGCTGAGCCAGCTGGGAGTCAGCCTGCAGATGCTGGCCAGCCCGTAAGACAAGGCAGCAGAGACAGAGGAGGGCAGGGGATGAGCCCAAGGGCCACCAGACAGAAGATGGACGAGGCGTTCTACTCAGGAACCCTTCACTCTGTTTCTGTACGTCTGTGCTTCTCATAAGCTGAGTCTAGTTTTCAAAGTTCTATCGATCGCAAGTGGCAGAAACTTACCTAAAAAGCAAAGGAGCATCGGTTTGCCTAACAGCAAACTCCAGTTCTGAGATTCAGGTAGGGCTGGATCCAGGGACACAAACACAGGAAGCAGGCTCCCACTCAGACTTTATCAGCTCTCAGCTCTGCTTTCCTCTGTGTGGGTTCCATTTTCAGGGTGAGCTAGATGGTGGCTGCAGGCCCAAGACTCTTCTTCTCAGACACTTTGGTGGAAGAGGAGCCTCTGTCAACAGCTCTAACTGAAGCCCTGGAACTGGGTCTCACTGGTCTGCTTGGACCTCTGGCCAGTATCTGCACCAATGACTACAGCCCAAGTAGCAGAACGTTTTGATTGACCAGGCCTGGAGCCAGGAGGTGGGGATCAACACACCCAAAGTCACAGACTGAAAGGGGAAGCAGAGGCAACACCAGTACAAGAGGTAACCATTGCTGGGGAGACAGAGGGTCCTTTGCTTATTTATGGCATGGCCACCCAACCAAAAGAATGGGGCAACTGGTTGTTTATCTCTCTGGTTACATCATCTGTATCTCCCCTCAGAGGTGAAGTTTATCCTTGAGGGGCCACACATCCTAGGAGCATTTTATTCTAGTTCTCTTCTTGTGGGTCTGCTCCTCACACAGCCTGGCTCATCTACAGTTTTCCAAGCCTTCCACATGAGTTGTCTCATTTGTTCATCCTAGTTACTCTGAGGACTAACCAGAAGGGAAGTTTATCTCACCCCACAGCAGGGGAGAATGAGGACTAGTGGGGATGGGAGAGGTGCCCAGGCTTCTTGCATCCTAATTCCTCTGGGCTGCTGGCCAGAGGGGCAGGCACTATTATCCACTGTTCCAATGAAGAAATCAAGGCTCAGAGAAATTATGGCATTGTCTGAGATCACACAGGTGGTAGTGATGGTGCCGGGATTTCATATCAGGAGCTCAGGCTCTGTAAAATGCAGGCTTTATGCCTCCCCTAGCTCATCTTTGCCATCTTTGCCTAAGCATCCCCAGTTCCTTCAGCTCCATCTGGTGGGTCCTGCTCGCCCTGGACAGCTCTGGTTCACACCCACGTCCCAGCGGAGTCATCACGAGCTCCTCTTCAGTCTGGACAATACATCACACTGTCATTCCAGCCGCAGTCAAAACCACAACTCCCTTCATTGTGCCGGTCCCCACCCACTCCTGCACCTCCTCCCAGAGGATGGGGGCGCTGCCGTGTGCACCACCCAGCACCCCTGCTCCGGGACTCAGGGTCCAGGAGTGGAGGAGACTGGCAAGGCTCGGCTCAGCTGTTCCACCCCCAGCCACTCCTGAGAGCTCCACACCCAAGATGCTCCCGTTTCTTCTTTCATGTCTGGCTTTTCCCATCAGACGTGCCAAACACAAGAGGGAGGCCCTGGTTTTAATTTCCGAAACATGGTTGAATAAACCATTTCTCTTCAGGGACTGGTGACCTGGGGTGCTCTCTCTCTTGGCTGGAGTCTGGGGAGGTGACTGATGGAATGCGCCCTGGCGGGAAGTGCCAGCACCTTGCTCTGCGGAGTCCTGGACTTGGCCCAGGACATGCGGGGACTGGGCTCGGCAAGAGCACAACACAGGCAGGGAGGCCAGGCGTCAGAGGGAGCCAGGGGGTCTGCAGGTGTCCTTCCTGTCCTTCTCCATGGGCTCACTGGTTCGGCAGGAGACAACTTTCTCAAGTCAGGGCTAGACTGGTCTTCAGATTTTCTGCCCAACTTCACTTTGTAGGCGCAGCAGTGAGAAGGGACCCAGGGATGACCAGCAGAGGCTGGTCCAGGGGCCCCTCTCCCAGCAAGCAGCCCATTTCCCACCCTGCCTTCCTGCTCCTGGAAGGAGACGGACACTGGGGCTCTGGCAGGAATCCTGGCACCAAAAGCACATAGGAAGAAATGAGAATCCATGCTTTTTAAAGGAGCGCAGACTCAAAGGGCTGTGCCTCCCACTGGGATGCAAGAGAACACCTCCCACCACGTGGCAGCATGGGGCTGATAGCCAAACCTCCTTCTCTGATTGGGAGACAATGAATTACAGCCCGATGCTCCAAAGGCAGCTCACTTCTAATCTCCATGCTCCTCAGCTGACCTCGTTTCTCGTCCTCCGTCCTCCCTCCACGCCGGTCTGCTCAGGTTTTCCTGATGGCTCTGTGCGGCCTCAGGAGCTGACACTGCAGACTGTCCCGTCCACCAGAGTGAGCATGCTGACCTTCTCCCTCACCATGTATCAGGACCTGGCTTAGAGTCGATCCTCTTTGGAAGTTTCCATGCCCTGCTCCAACTTCAGCGAAAAGGATCCTCTGCTTTCTGGTCTGTAGCACCTGCACATCCTCTGTCATAGCTCCTGCTTGTGACGCATGCCTGTGATGTACGTCTGTGACGTACGTCTGTCCCCTCCGGTGGGCTGCGAGCTGCTTGAGACCAGACAGATATGCCTTTTTCTTTCGTTCCCACTGCCTCTGACACAGCATTTGGAAGACACCGGGCACTTGGTAATTGTTGAACGAAAGCACTCTATGGGCGCTCAGCAGACCCTAACGTGGAGATGCAAACTGGTTGCCTGCTCTGTGCTAAGGAGCCAGGGTGAGGGTTCTAAGCCCTGGCTGCACCTGGAGGAGGGCAGCTTGCCAGGACCCCACACCAGACTGCAGTATCGTCAGGGTTCCTCCAAAAACTAAAAATAGAACTACCAGGTGACCCAGCAATTCCACTCCTAGGTGGAATTTATCTGAAGAAAAAAAAAACACTAACTCAAAAAGATATGTGCACCCCAATGCATGTATTCACAGCGGCACTGTTTATAATAAAAATTAAAGGAAACCTAAGTGTGGCCCTATCGACAGATGAAGGGTAAATAAGACGTGCTACATATACACAACAAAGTACCGCTCAGTCATAAAAAAGAAAGGATGCCATTTGCAGCAACATGGATGCAACTAGAGATGATCACACGAAATAAGTCAGAAAGAAAAACACATACCATTTGCTACCACTTGTATGTGAAATCTCAGAAAATAAAACAAATTAGTGAATATAACAAAAATGAAACAAACTCTCATGTGGAGTCCTGCCCCAAGCCACAGACACAGAGCCCAGAACCAAGGTCACCGAAGCTGACTGAGCCCCTGTGTAACCATTGCCAAAGCCCCCTTGAGCATCACCAGCAGATTTCTTGACCCTAAGTTGGGCAAAAAAGCCCATTCCAGTAGTCACCCTATAGTGCCCTAACCAATCACCTAATGCCAGCCTTCCAGCAGGACTTTTCTTTGTCTTGAGGCTATAAAAAGTGGCTGCTAATCCACAAAAAGCACTGACTCTCCCTGGTCTGTCAGGAGGTTGGCCCACTGTGTTTGCAGCGCCTTCATTATCTCTGCTCCTTGCTCTTAATCAACTCACTCCCCTCTGAAATGCTCTGTGTCTGAAAATTCTTTTCCATCTCAGACTTGGATGGCCACGACATCGTGGATATAGAGAACAAACAAGTGGTCACAAGTGGGGAGAGGTAAAGGAGAGGGGCAAGATAGGGGGCGCGGACTAAGAGATAGACATGCCTACGTACAAAATAAATATGCTACAGGACATGTTGTACAGCACAGGGAATACAGCCAAGTTTTACAGCTGTAAGTGGAGTATATTCATAAGTATTGTGAATCACTATGTTGTACAGTCTGAAACTCTGTAATATTGTACATCAAACGCATCTCAGTAAAAAGAAAAGGAACATCACTGGAACGTTCCAAAAGATCTCCAGGTGCATTTAATTAGCCAAGCGTGAGCCTGCTGTGCTGGTGAATAAAAGATGAGCAAGGCTTGGTTTCCTCTCCTTAGACCACTGACGTGACCAAGCTGAGTTTTTTTTTTTCCCCCAAGACAGGAAAAGACTAGTTCTCAAAGTGGAGTCCCAGGAGCAGCAGCAGGGCCTTGCCAGGGAGCTTGGAGGAGCGGATTCCGGAGCTCTGCGTGAACCGTGCATCAGAAGCTGCAGGGAGGGTCTGGCAGCCTGGGCTCTAACATGACCTTCCTCAGGGATCCTGAGGGGTGGGAGTCTGAGAACTACTGCTCTGGAACTTGTCTCCCACACGGTGACTCACTCACAGTCACATCAGAAAGGCCAGGTGTTGTGAACGGACTCCTGACCCTTTTCAGTGCAAATGACTAGGAGTCTTGGCGGGAGGTGGTCACCTGCACAGACAGTTGGGAGATGGACACACTATAAACAGTTTCCCAGGTGCTTCTCAAGCTCACAGAGGTGTGGTAACTGGTGCCCTGATACGACGGCAGTTCAGATAAATGCCATCTGTCCTACCTCCCTCCCCTCTCAAAGCTTGGGCTTGGAGAGTCAGGGGACATCAGGAAGTTGGGTCTGGCTGCTTTCTGCGTGTGCATCTTCCCATCTTCTCTTGGAGCTCCAGGACTTAGGGCGACCTGGAAGGTTGCCCACGACCCTGCTTTGAAGTCTCTGGTTTGGTCAACGCCTGGCTCCACCTACCCTTGGGCGTAGGGGGAGCTTGAGCGCCACCCCCACTGGCTCCTTGCCAATATCTCCTCTGCACCCTCCTGCCTCGGATGAGGACCTCTTCCTCCAGGCAGACGGGCAACACCACTGAAGGACAAGGACAAGCGTGGAGCCCACCACTTGGGACTCTGAGTCAACTTCTAGCTCCACGCCTGAGACCAGAGAGCTGCCAAACCTTCCACCAACGCACATTTAATAATCATAAAACCCCTGATCATGAGCCGAGATTTCATTTTGTGCACATGTAAGCAAACCCGTGAGCTTCTCAGCTGCTAGCGTGGCCAGTGTAATTACATCCCGCGTTCCATTTTGATTCCACTGGTGAAGCCGAGCCAGACCTGGAGGGAAGTGGGGACCTGTCCCACCCAGGACAGCAGGGGCCCCGGCTCCGTTTCCTGTTGATGCTTTCACGGTGAACACCGAGCCAAGCTGCCTCTCTGGACGCACCAGCAGAAAGAACTCACCAGGCTCCGAGCGGCTGCCCGCTCTGCTGTGCACAGCGCCTGCAGGGGCTTGTTAATCGGGAGAATTTTAGGCCTCAGTCTTCGTGGGTGGGCAAGAATGTGTCTGTTGGGGAGACCAGCCATTTCCAGATTTAAGAAAGAAAACATCTTGCTGTCAAAGCACCTGGTGAGCCCCACCGGGTACAGTGCATGCTGAATTCATCCATTTCTCACCACCTCAGGACCACAAAGGGTGACCAAAGTCATATAAATAACCACATGGCCCACTGGGAGGACCCACAAGAGAGTGGCTAGGGCAGTGGTTTTCAAACTGGGTTCCAGGGAACCCTGAGGTGTCTCAAGGAGCCCATGAGAAGAAGCTGCAGTGTCTACTGATGGTTGGTTGGACAACCTTGAGCAAAGAATTCCCTTCTCTGACCTTCATTTTCCTCTTCTATTAAGTGGAGGTAACAGTGTCCCTTTGCTGCTTTGTCAAGTTATTTTAAGGATTGAATAAAGCGCTGTCTAGGCATGATGACAGCTAGATGCTCTTGTTCCTCCTTTAACCCTGGAGTGTGATCTGGCAGAGAGGGCAAAGGGCATTTCAGAAGAAATAATGGCCAGGTGGCAGGTGTGGGCACGTCATGTCCTGGGTAAGATGCATCAACCCGATTGGATGGGGGGCCCCACGGCTTCCGAGCCCTGGGATATCTCACGGCTCCCAGGGCCCCACCTCCTTTCTGGAACAACCAGACTAGTCCTTTCATTTGCTTCCTGGACCGCACTGATCAGGGTCAGGCAATGGGTTTCTCTTTAGCATCTTCCTCGATTTAAGGTGAGGACACACCCTAGAAAAAGAAATTATCTGACTGCCAGAAACATTCAGACTGCAGATGAAGTTGCTTTGTTATCCATAATAGTGATAGTAAGTCATAGTGATAATAAGATATCATCACCACCATCACCATCTGATCATCGGATCTTCCCAGCACATCTGTGCTAGGAACTTCTACTGCTTGGCAGACAGAGAATCTCTGAAGCCCTGAGAGTAACCTATCCTGAGTTCTGCCTCCTGGCTGTGTTGGGATCGGAAGCAGACTCCACAGCCGCCACTCTCAGCTGTGGGTACATCTACACTGGTTCCAGAGCTACATTAGCATCACCCACTCTCCATCAGCCCCGAAGACTCAATGTTAGTGGAGGGGAGGGGTGGTGGTACTCGATCCCAAGGTGGTGAGGGGAAGCTGGATACAGTGGTCTTTTAGCTGGGCATCTTGAGACTTCTCAGGAAGAAAGCAGGGAGGTAGTTGGGAGTTAGGAAGCCTTGGATATACAGAACAGGACTTTGGTTTGCCCTATTGTCATTATGACCCTGCCTTCCCCACTGAAGGCCTTCATAAGCTGGGACCACAGCCCCACAGTCCCTCTGGGGACCATGATATTAAAGCGTGTATCTGGAGGGAAACCCAGGCATAAGAGAAGAGAGGCTGGGTCTTTTATGAAGGCAAGAAAAATCTCAGTCTTGTAGTTCGCTCCAAGACTGTGGCCTGAGTTCTTTGTCATCATTCATGTGACACCTCTCAAAGCTCGGGTAAGACTAGTGGTGTGGGAAAGACAATTTCCACTCATTAGAACTCCTGGGGGGACCCATTCTATCTCGAAACTCCCCCAGCGACATGGATCCTCCAAGATATTTCCTCGAAGGAAATTCTCCAATATGACCTCGTTGAGAGAATACAGTTCACGTCACTTGAGAGAACATTCAATGAGCCAAGTTCACAGTTTCGGAACCCACCAGATGCACCAAGGAAACTCCATTCTCAAGCCTCCTAGAGAGTCTTTCCAAGTAGATTGTAAAGCAGGGCCAGTGTGGTTCATCAGCTGGAGACATGGTTGCACCCAGCTGTGTTCTTCCCTCTGCAGGTCCCAGACTCCACGTCCCTGTCCTGTTGCCTCCAGGACACACAGCGCTCCATGCCTGCCTTACTAGGTTGCCATGGAGTCGGGTCCAGAGACTGTGCCAAAGGTGTAGCCAGAAAAGACAGGCATTCCAGCCTGGTCATCGCTGAGCCCGGCGGGGAGGAAAACGCCACGAGAGCAACTCAGACCCCAGGCACATGCTCATCACCCACTCCCCCCACCCCAGTCTCCTTATCAGGGATGCAGACAGCAAACATGATGGGAAACACTTCCCTTAGTGCCCTGGTGTCCACGGCTGTGCCTCCATTAGCAGGCGGCTCATCAGAAGGGGCTCCCATGGTCACAAGAGTGAATGCGAGAAAAACCACTCATCTCTTCCTAGAAATACAGGCTGGCTTCCCCGCCTGGCTGTTCTCTCCACATGCAGGGAGCCGGCCAGGGGACATTGTGGGTGGACACATCCCCTGAGGGAATACTACCCTTTGGCCTAGGTCATTCTTTCACTGATTCTATAAATATACTGAGCATCTTCTACACACCAGGCACTATCCAGGCAAGGCAGTGTGGCAGGGAACCAGGCAGACTAAGGCCCTGCCCTCGCAAAGCTCACATCCAACAGCAAAGTGGAGTGTTGCCCATGCCCTCTGGGGAGGGCATCCCCTTGGCTAGGAGCTGTGAGCAGGGCACATGTAGGAACCTCAAGGCCTGTCCGTGCATACAATGTCACCATCTTTACCACCAGAGAGAAGTGAGTCTGTTTTATGATTCCAAACAGTAGTTCTCCTAGATGGATTTAATGAGCAGGGTTCAGAGTGCTGACCACCAAAACGGTTAAATCCTCCTATGTTCATGATGCAGAAATGTGGTGCATTCTAATCAGCCCCTGACTTTCACTATGGGGCCAGTGGGAGCCAAGGGATTAAGTATGAAATGAAAAGACCTGGTGTTATTTTTATTACAACATCTCTAGGGATGACAGATCAATTTCATCTCACCAGCTTCCAGCAATTGGTACTGAATCCCAGACATTCCTGTGTCAAGAAGAAATGAGATGCAGATTTTTTTGTGAGAGTGTCACTGAGGCCTGCCCTGGGCCCAGGAAGAAGGGCAGCCCATGTGTTCGGTGTGTGATCTGGCCCAGGTCTAGACAGACAGCCCCAACCCTGATGCTGAACCCCCTGCAGATGTCAAAGTATTAGCAGACTTGTCAAAAAAAAAATCTGTCTGTACAATTAACTAAAGTGTGTTGATTAAACAGTACACATCACATAGGCCTGCAGGGAGAGGAAGAGATAGGCTGGTGTCAGGTGCTAAAAATATCCCACAGACCCTCCTAATGCATCACCATTTTCCAAAGGGTGGAGCCCTGAGCTGATTAGCAACAGGAAGGGGAGTTGGGGTCGCATGTGTGCATGTCCCATTTCTAGAATCCAGAAGTCAGTTTCCTTGTTTGGGGGAAAGAGTGTTTAAAAAGATAAATCACAAGGGAAAAAGGAAAGAGTTCAATTAATGCTGTCAAGGTTACAAGGCTCATGGAATTAACACTACAGCGCTTTGATGTGGAGACGTTCCATGTGCTTTGGGCAGCCTGTCTGCAGTTTCTGACTGGTGCCACCATCACTGTCATCACCATTGTCACCATCACAGTCACCACCATCAACCCCACCATCATCACCACCACCACAGTCATCTCCTCACCGCTGCCATCACCATTAACAGCATCAGCCCACCCTAGTCACCATCACTGCAGTCATCCCACCACTGCCATCATCATTATCATCATCACCACCACCATGAGCGCCATCATTACCACTGTGGTGACCACCGTCAACAAGCAGCCCAGAGTAACTATGAGATACCAGAGCTGCCTGAGCCAGGTCGGTGGGGGCAGACACTCTGGGGGGGTGGGTGGCAGGTAGCCTCCTGAGTGGCGCCATCCTCTCTGGCTCCTCTATACACAGTTACAGGTAACCAGGAGTCCAGCATTTTATGCACCAGCTGTAGCGTCACCTCTGTCCCCGAGTTCTACCCAGGGCCTGACCTCAACAGTCAATTACAGCTGTTTTCATTGTGCTCATCGGCTTCCAGCATCCACCGGGCCCTGCTTTCAACAAAGGGTGGATTCCCATGAACTTGCGTCTTTATTGCCAGCTGGTTCCGATTAGAGATGAACCAGTAAGACGAGGGGTAATACAGTCGCAGCGTGTTCCTAAATGTAGCACTTTTCCATGTGTTTTGATTTACCGGGTGACCAATAAAACCCAGCCCTTCAACAAGGTGGATTCCATAACTCACATGTTTTGCTTATTTTGGTAAATGCAGCTTTTCAGAGATTGAAAAAAGGTGGGGGGGGTGACTTAGGTTGATAATATCTCTTGGAGTGTGTGCATGTGTGTGTGTATAACAGCTTGGATAAGTGTGTGAGTGTGGGAGTGTGTGTGTGAGTATGTGTGTGCTTGTGTGTGAGTGTGCATGATGGACTAGCCAGAAGCTGGGTCTGTCTGGCAGGGTATTAGGCATTGATTTCAGAACATCTAATATTTCTATGCAATATTGTCGGCACCCTTGGTGAAATGGACTACGAATCTAAGAAATAAATAACAGGGATGTTTCTTCCCTGATTTTGTTAACAGGGCTCTTTCTTCCAAAACATCTACCTTTTGCCTGCTTGTCAGCCCCCTCTGAAGGCAGCTGTGACTCAGCAATTTTCCTTGCCCTCATGGTGGATGGAACTGTGGACTGTGGAGGCAGCCTGATTTTATCTGAAGCAGAGAAAGCCCCACATAGTAGTTTCTGGCCTGGGAGATGCTCTGTAGGGCTCCAATTGGAATGAAGGATAGTGTCTTAAACACAGAGATGGCTTGGGGGAATGAGCGCCAGGATGCTTTGGGTACCACTCACAAGACCCTCCCTCGGTCTAGAACAGGAGCCAGTGACAGGAGGGAAGTCCTAACCCACACTGCTCTGAGAGGCCCTCACTCTCTGCCCCTGTGCTCTGTTCCACTGGGGCAGCCTGTGTGTTGAGACGACACTGTTCGCGAAGACCCTACAGCCCAGCATGGCATGCAGTGGCGCTCCATATATGTCTGAGCACCAGATGCAGGATCAGAGAGGGTGATGGAGCGGCCTGGGAGAGGTTATTTGAGGGAGGTAGATGTGAGTCTAGTACTGTGGATTCTGTTCAGAAGGAGGGAAAAAAGAGGTCTTAAATGAGACCTGGGACCTGAATGTTGGGATCACAAAACCAGAAGGGGACTTAGAGACTACCCATCCTGGTCTCCTGCGATGCATGGAGCACTGTGCCTTTAAGAGTGGGAGCATTTTACACTATAACCTACCATTTCATTCATTCAGAAAAAAAACTACAATGATAAATCCCTGCCCTCATGGGGTTTACACTCCAGGTGGGAAAACAGAAAATCAACAGATAAACAAGCAGGAAAAACAGGTGATGAAACAGAGTGCCACACAGGGCGATCGGGGAAGGTGTCTCCAGAAGTTCCTGATGAAGTCAAACCTCAGGGAAGAGACAGGATGAGCGTTCTGGCAACAGTGAGGGCACTCATGATGCACAGGTGCACCCAGGTGGGCGCCACTACCCAGGGAATGGGGAACATTCAACATGTCAGCCCTAGGAGTCGGCTTATCTGAAACCTGTACCCACCCCAAAGTGTGCTCGGGCCTCTAGGTGTGAAGATAGTCGTGGCCACGGCAGACGTGGGTTTTGGTTGGTTTGACCAAAGACCCACCATTATCCATTAAAACTTAATAATGCGGGGTTTTTTTCCCCTTCTATTTCCCTTAAACTTAGCAAGTTTTTCTGGCATTCAAAGAAGGAAAAACAATCCAGGACAAATATTCCTTACTTGTATCTTTGCAAAAGACAATGTGCAGAGGAAATGTCCAGTTGCTTCCTCTTCCGGGGGTCACCGCAGAGGCTGAAATCCATCTCTCATCCGATCACAGCGTCCCTGGCTCATGAGGCTGTGTCGTCACTCTCAGGAGGAGAGTGGAAATAAGGTCAGTCTTCCCATTGGGCCAACCTGTGTGAAGAGGGCACTTTATTATTTTCAAGTAGTTCAAAGGTGGTAGAAAAAAATCCCTATAAAAACAGGCAGGAGTTTATTAAAACTCTAATGAGCGTAAAGTTGCAGACACAGCGATTCAGTAATGGGCATGGGTTCCTGAGTTAATATTTTTCTGTTCCCACATGGAGAGATGTTGCCGGGTGGAAGCACCAAGCTGAAAGAGCCAGCCCAAGTTCTCCTGTGCAAGCCCTGTCTTACACACCCCACCAAAGGGGACCACATTCTGGAGGAGGTCTCTGTGTTTGTCTACCATAGGAGTGGTTCAGTTTCCACCATCACTAGTAGGATCATCTTTATACAAAGAGGTGGGGGTGGGGCTGGTCAGCTTCCTGCTCGGTAGTCAATATTTAACACCAGCCCGCCATCGACAGGCTGGAGAAGATTCTCCCTGGAGAGAGTCATGCTAGGGGAGCAGGAAACCATCTCTGGGGAAGGTGGCACCTGAGTTGGTGCCTTGTCACTGGTACTGTTCCACTTTTTATTGCAAAAGTTGAGCTATTTCAAATCCTAAAAGATGATGCCGTGAAAGTGCTGCACTCAATATGCCAGCAAATTTGGAAAACTCAGCAGTAGTCACAGGACTAGAAAACGTCAGTTTTCATTCCAACCCCAAAGAAAGGCAATACCAAAGAATGTTCAAACTACCCCACAATTGCACTCATCTCACATGCTAGCAAAGTAATGTTCCAGATTCTCCAAGCTAGGCTTCAACAGTATGTGAACTAAGAAATTCCAGATGTTCAAGCTGGATTTAGAAAAGGCAGAGGAACCAGAGACCAAATTGCCAACATCCATTGGATCATAGAAAAAGCAAGAAAATTCCAGAAAAACATCTTCTTCTGCTTCACTGACTACACTAAAGCCTTTGACTGTGTGGATTACAACAAACTGTGGAAAATTCTTCGAGAGGTGGGAATACCAGACCACCTGACCTGCCTCCTGAGAAACCTGTATGCAGGTCAAGAAGCAAGTTAGAAACAGACATGGAACAATGGACTGGTTCCTAATTGGGAAAGGAGTATGTCAAGGCTGTATATTTCCACCCTGCTTATTTAACTTCTAAGAAGAGTATATATATCATATGAAATGCCTGGCTGGATGAAGCACAAGCTGTAATCAAGATTGCTGGAAGACACATCAATAACCTCAGCTATGCAGATGATACTACCCTTACGGAAGAAAGCAAAGAAGAACTAAAGAGCCTCTTGAAGAAAGTGAAAGAGGAGAGTGAAAAAGCTGGCTTAAAACTCAACATTCAAAAAATGAACATCATGGCCCATCACTTCATGGCAAATACATGGGGAAACAATGGAAACAGTGACAGACTTTATTTTCTTGGGCTCCAAAATCACTGCAGATGGTGACTGCAGCCATGAAATTAAAAGACACTTGCTCCTTGGAAGAAAAGCTATGACAAACCTAGTTAGCATATTAAAAAGCAGAGACATTACTTTGCCGACAAAGGTCTGTCCAATCAAAGCTATGGTTTTCCAGTAGTCGTGCACAGATATGAGAGTTGGACCAAAAAGAAAGCTGAGTGCCAAAGGATTAATGCTTTTGAACTGTGGTGTTGGAGAAGACTCTTGAGAGTACCTTGGACTGCAAGGAGATCAAACCAATCAATCCTAAAGGAACTCAATCCTGAATTGGAAGGACTGATGCTGAAACTGAAGTTCCAATACTTTGACCACCTGATACAAAGAGGTGACTTGTTAGAAAAGCTCCTGATGCTGGGAAAGACTGAAGGCAGGAGGAGAAGGGGATGAAAGAAGATGAGATGGTTGAGGGGTATCACTGACTCAATGGACATGAGTTTGAGCAAGCTCCCGGAGATGGTGAAGGACAGGGAAGCCTGGCGTGCTGCAGTCCATGGGGTTGCAAAGAATTGGACATGACAGAGTGACTGAACAACAACAACAAAAGTTTCCTTTTGAAAGCTTAGAAAATAAAGATGAGCAAGAAGAAGATCAGAAACCACTAGAATGACAGTGATCACATACTTCATAATTGGGGCATTGCGGATAATGACACTGGGAAACCAGGCACAAACTAGGGACCTTCTGGCAGCCTACTTCTAAAGCTGCTCCCATGGGTGACCCCTGCTAACATTCTGGAGTATGGGGTGACCCTGCTAACATTCTGGAGTATGTGCTTCTGCAGCCCTGGCAATGGTGGCTCAAGAAGAAGCATTCTGCCAATTTGTGAATTCTTGAGAACTACCCAGTCAAGCAACTGCCTTTATGTTGCCTTCCTCACAGTAGTACCAGTACAGAGAATATTCAGAAAGGAGTCAAGTGCATGGGTATATGAAGTGTGTGGACATGAATGCCTGTGCCTCACTGGAGTGATAGTCAGAAAAACTGCAATGTACTCATATTTCAGGTCTATGCTCAGCAGTTGAGCTTGCATCCCACTGGATGAGCACTGTCTAATACTAACCAGAGGATGGTTTCCTGACGCTTGTTTTCATTGCTTTCATCATATGAGGTTTGTAACTACCGATAATGATGATGGTGATGGGGATGATGGTGATAATGTTTTGATGGTTATGATGGTGGGGATGATGGTGAAGATGGTGACAGTGATGGTGATGAGGTGATATGATGATGATATAATGATGGTGGTGGTGATGGTGATGACTAACACTTATATGGATGTCACAGGTGCCATGCCCTGGTCTAAGCCCTCTGCATACATTAACCTCTATAGTTCTCATAATTATGCTGTGAATGAGGAATTATAATTACCTCCATTTCACAGATGAGGAAACTGAGACCTAAAGAGTGAAGTTCCTTGTTCAATCCCAAGAGTGATATTTTAGAAAAACTCATTGAGAATAGTGGCACAGAGGAGTTAAAAGAGTTTTGTTTCTTTGGATGCATTAAATATAACTATAAAAACTTGTTTTTTAGCTCATTTGGAAACTGAAGGTTAGCAGGGTCTCTTTGCTCTTTCTTTTCTTTCTTCCCTTTTTAGGTATTTATTTTTAAACATATGAGCCTCTGTTTCACTGACAGTCTGTGAAAAATATTTGTCCCTTTTGAGGTGTTTATTCGCCCTGGAAAACTGGCTGCCATCCAAATACTTTGTTTTCCAGCTATCAGTGTAAACTAAGGATTCACATTCTCAGAACAGTTAGGTATTGTTCACTTGTTGAAAACACTTTAAACCTCATGCTGTTTACTTCATTGCTTTTACCTTGTTTATTGTACCAAAACACAGCACAAACACAAAATGGAAAACAGACCAGACAGACGGAGTGTGTTTAGGATATTTCATAGGTCCTCGGCAGCTTCCACTGATGTGGAAGGAAAGGGGAGATGGTGAAGAAAGGACCCATTGCAGTCAGCACACAGCACAGGGTGTCTAAGAAATCAGGGTGTCACCAGGGGATGCAGGTGCCCACTTGGAGCAGCGGCCATGTGTCTTGATTAGATCCTTCTCAAACCTTCACGGACCTTCCAGGTTGGGGGGGGGCATGCTAGGTGTCCAGGGTAAAACTAGGGGGAGGCTGAAAGCCAGGGACCAGAGGAACTTCAGTCTCAGGCAGGGAATGAGCAGACAATAACTCAGCAGTTACACATCATGGGGAACATTCTATGATGGGCAACGGCAGAGATCATTCTATTGTATTAATATTTTCCTTTTCCTGAGCAACAAGAGGGGTTTGTATGTTTCTCTCTCCCCCTGCCAGGTAGACTGAGCCCAGGTGGTTAGTTCTGGCCAGTGGACCATGAGCAGTGATCTCTGGCACCCTGGGTCAGGACTGAGTTCCCAACACTCTCCTGGTTGAGCCCAGGGTGTAGGTGCCATCCTCCTGGGGCCCTAACTGGCGATCTAGACAGGGCCCCAAGGAACTTCTCTTAATGCCAGTGAGAGGTAAACCTTCATTGTGTGACATCATCAAGGTTCTGGGGTTAAGGTGTCACTGACCCATCTTGCTGATACAGAGGGGAGACCCTGCAGTGCCCTGCTGATACAGAGGGATGATACCACAGTGCCCTGGGGTGTGAGGGCGTCCTGCTGATACAGAGGGGAGGCCCCGCAGTGCCCTGGGGTGTAGGGGGAGTCCTTCTCATATACAGGCACAACCCTGCATTGCCCTGGGGCATGGGGGAGGGTGGTGGGCAGAGATGGGGTCAGTAGGCCGTCCTCAGGTGCCTGAGGGGTAAACTGAGCCCAGAAGAAGTTGGATGACAGATGGAGGGAGAGCATCCTGGCAGAGGGAGCAGCCTGTGGAAACGCCAACAGGAGAGAACTTGGTGCATCCAGGGAAACGCGGACAGTCCAGCAGGAAGGGAGAGGAGGCACAGGTGTGTCTCACGGTGGGCTGGGGGGGGGGGGCTGCAACCTTGAAGACCATCCTGAGGTCATGGTCTTGGCTCAGGCTGCCATGACCAAGGACTGCAGACTGAGGGCTTCTCACGGTTCTGGAGGTCGGGTCCTGGGGAGGTCTGTCTTCCTGGCCTCCCCTGTGTCTGCTTCTTCCTCTCTCGGGTCACTGATCCCATTGTGAAGGCCTTGCCCTCTTACCTTGGAATTACTGCCAAATCCCACCCCCACGGGGGTCAAGGCTTCAACAGTTGGAGGTGTGTGGGACGGGACGGGGGACACAACACCAAGGGGCTGTGAAGATGGCAAGGGTCACAAGGATGCTCTGGGCAGAGGGGCACAGTCACACCGCATGGCAGCTCGTGTGGCCTGGGCCCTGGGGAGGGACAGACCGGAGGGAGGGGAGGCCCCGTGAGTGCCTTCTCTCACCCACTCCCACATCGCTCCGTGGATACGCACTGAGGACCCATCCCATGCCAGGCACCATTCTGGGCACTGAGGAAGGACACTGCAGGGAGCAGACAGACACAGAGCCCTGTCCGTATGGAGCTCACATGCAGAGACGCACGTGGGGATGGGGACATGGGTGGGGGGTCTGGGTTCTCTTCTGCGTGTGTGTTGTGTGTCCACAAAGTGCTCAGCACACTCAGGCAGTCTGTATTCCAGACGAAGGTCTGGCAGTGCCCCCAGGGCGGTTCCCCTGGGGGGTGGGGGTGGGGGGGCAGAATAGGACCATCACCAACCCTCTGACATATTAACTGGCTTGTCCTTGTAATAATACATTTTAAGAAAAAAATTACATAACCAACACCAATAATTATATTGTTTACGATGAAGGTGAGTAAAAGGGTAAAGAGGAAGGTGTCAATTCAAAGTCAATTCCAAGAAATGTTCATCAAAAGAGTGATGGAAGGGACTTCCCTTGTGGTTCAGTGGTTAAGAATCCACCTGCCAATGCAGGGAACACAGGTTCAATCCTTGGTCCAGGAAGATCACACATGCCGTGGAGCGGCTAAGCCTGTGCACCCTAGAGCCTGTGCTCCGCAAGAGGAGCCACCACAAGAAGAAGCCCACACACCACAACTAGAGAGTAGCCCCCGCTCACCGCAACCAGAGTAGAGCCTGTGCAGCTAAAAAGACCCCAAAAAAGACACAAAAATAAATAAGTAAATAAATAAAATTATTAAAAAATAGAGATAAATCAGCTGACTTCTGCTCTGACATCTCCAGTCATCAGTTTCATGAAGATAAAGCATGATTTAATTAAAAAAAAAAAAGAATCCTGGAAGACGTGGCAGGAGGGTTAGTCGGGAGGGAGGTGGCACCAGGCATGTAGGAGGGAAGGGCTACTGCTGGCTCCCTGGTGCCAACCTTCCTAGTTCCCTCAAAACTAGGACAAAGCTTCTCAATCACCAGGTGACCCTATGCACTCAGTGGCACAGTGACTGCTTATCATCCAGACCAAAGTCAATTTCAAAACTCATCCTGCAGAGCATCTGAGTGAGAAAAAAAGAAAAGAAAAAGAAAATGGGGAGATGCAGGCTGCCCTGTGGTCTGGTTTTCAGACAAGCAGACAGAAGCAGGTGATGGGCATCCCCCGAGAACTTGGAGGCCTTGGTGACAGGCGTGTAGTCTGCCCTGGGCACCAAGAACCAAGGTGCCAAGGGAGGGCAGTTTCTACCCTAGACAGCCATGGCTTCCAGTGGAACCCACTTCTCGCTACTGTGGGGACCCGCCAGTGCCCTGTGTGCGGGGTGTGGACATGGACCCTTCCCCTGCTTGCACCCCATGTGGGCACCATGCCCGCGGATGGCATGGAGGTCATCAACACTCAGCGTTTATTTTTGGCTTTTTCCACTGCACATGCAGTCAGCTATCGGGCCAGACATGTTTTGCTTTGTTAATTTGTCCTGGTCTGTGACTACAGCCTTGAGATGGGATCTAAGGGTGGGCTCTATCTGCATTGACACAGGAGTGCCAACTGTGTCTCTTTGATGACAAGATAAAAGCAGTTTGCAAAAAAAGGGGAGAGCAAAGTGCATGAAAAGCAGAAATGGAGCCCCCCACCACGGAAGGTCCCAGGGGGGCGGCCACTGAGCCACGTTTCGGGGAGATGGAAGGACGTCTCGTTTTCCCTCTCTCCACGATATGTGTGGTGGGCGGCGAATGGTTGAGTCCCTGGTGTGTGGACTGGAGAAGCGCAGCTCCCTGGAGGCCCACAGCACACTCAGCAGGCAGCCCACCGTCCTGGAGGGCTCCTACCTCGTCAGCCACATCAGCCCAGTGACACTCACTCAGCAGAGGCTGCTGCCACCTTGCACATGCTCATGTGTTCTGGGGAAATAACAGTGGACAAGGTGAACCCACCCTGTCCCCACAGGGTGGCCCACAGATGGTCTCGGAGCAAGAGTGGTCTTGTCTGTCCCCCATACTATCCTGGTTCCCTCCCTGCCCTCCAGCTTCCCTCCTGGGCTGATGTGTCCACACTTGACCCTGAAATAGTAGGGTTCCCCAGGGCCGGGCTGGCCCACTTCCAGTGAGGCCTCCTCATCAATCCCAGGATCCCCGCAAGCATCTGTCTGACTGCTTCCCAACAGGGCTCAGCCCTCTCCCCGATCTCCCTCCAGTCGTGTCCCCTGGGATCCATGCTGCCCACTTGTCCAGCGCTGGGCAGCCTTGCATGGAGTGGGGGATACTGTCTCCACCTACAAATCCAAGCTGACCCTCAGCCCAGGCCATGGTGACTGCTGGGCTGGAACCACCTGGCCCACCGGGCCCCCTGACCCCCCTTCCTCTGTCTGAGTCCAGCAATAGGAGTGGTCCTTGCAAACCCCAAGTAGATCTGGATGCAAGAATTCCAGCCTTCTTGACCTATGAGCCTCCAGAGCCGCTGCCTCCCCTGCACCTCTGGTCTGCAGCTCACACTTTTTTGGGCTCCAAAATCACTGCAGATGGTGACTGTAGCCATGAAATTAAAAGACGCTTACTCCTTGGAAGAAAAGTTATGACCAACCTAGACATCAGAAATGACTGAGCAACTTCACTTTCACTTTTCACTTTCATGCATTGGAGAAGGAAATGGCAACCCACTCCAGTATTCTTGCCTGGAGAATCCCAGGGCCGGCGGAGCCTGGTGGGCTGCCGTCTATGGGGTCGCACAGAGTCAGACATGACTGAAGCTATTTAGCAGCAGCAGATGGCATATTAAAAAGCAGAGACATAACTTTGCCAACAAAGGTCCGTCTAGTCAAGGCTATGGTTTTTCCAGTAGTCATGTATAGATGTGAGAGTTGGACTATAAAGAAAGCTGAGCACCAAAGAACTGATGCTTTTGAACTGTGGTGTTGGAGAAGACTTGAGGGTCCCTTGGACAGCAAGAGGATCCAACCAATTCATTCTAAAGGAAATCAGTCCTTAATATTCATTGGAAGGACTGATGCTGAAGCTGAAACTCCAATACTTTGGCCACCTGATGTGAAGAACTGACTCATTGGAAAAGACCCTGATGCTGGGAAATATTGAAGGCAGGAGGAGAAGGGGACGACAGAGGATGAGATGGTTGGATGGCATCACCGACTCAATGGACATGAGTTTGAGGAAACTCTGGGAGTTGGTGATGGACAGGGAAGCCTGGTGTGCTGCAGTCCATGGGGGCAAAGAGTCGGACACAACTGAGTGACTGAACTGAACTGTTCTCTTTCAGAGAGAATAAGACTCTGCTGCTGTTAGGCAGCATGAATTCCAGGAGAGATGGCTGAGCGACAGAAGATGAATGTGGGATGTGGGGAGAGCAGGCTGCCATCTGTATGAGAGGGAAGCAGGACGCCCCCCCACCCCATCATGTCCTGTGTCCCATGGATCTGGGGGCCACGCTGCCTCCTGAGGGGACCGCCTAGCCGGGAGTGGGCTTCATCCTAACAGCGAGGTAGACTTGCAATCCTGTTTTACTCGGAGGCCTCACTGCTCTGAAACTACTTCCATCTCCCAGTTGAAGCTCACACTGCTTCTCCTTACAATAATGAATAAATGGATGGCCGTGAGCAACTGGACACAAGGCCTCCCGTTCCCAGAGGGTATGCTCCAGTTTTCAAGATGCTCTGAAGCAGAGAGAAGCCATTTCACGCTGAGGCATGGCTAGTGTCCACGTTAGCCTCCGAGCCCTTCTTCCCACTTCCCTCAAAGATTTGCAAGTTGTATGGAAGAAATGAGTGACAGTATTCACGGCGCATGGTAATCTGTTTGCTCCTCACATCCTCATGGTTTAACCGGCATTTACACTTGCTTGAGATGCTCTGCTTACTCCCCCATCTAAACGCCTGATGAGAGGTAAACTTTATTCAAAGCTGAGAACTTCAAAGAATGAATCGTCATGAGTGAGGTTTTGAACACCCCCCAAAAGACTAACATTCTTAGCATGGCATGGCCTCAAGGCCCAGCACACAAGTCCTGGAGGCGAGGCCTTGCTCTTACACACACACACACCCTCACACACACACTAACCCCCTTACACACGCTCACCCCCTTACAGCCAGACTCTCACACACTCACACTTACACTTGCATGCTCACAAACGCAGACAACAAAGGCTACTGTCTCTCCCTGTGATGGGTTTTCCCCTAATTCCCTAGAACATTCCCATTTATTTCCTGTCCTTGGGAAAGGGAAATTTCTAAATCCTTTTGGGGTTTCTCATTAAGTCCTGACAAATGAGGGCGCGAGAAGAACTTGAAGCCCACCATATCACCAAATATGGGATAAAAATGTGCCCCTTCCCTTCCCTAGGCTCCCCAAGGCATGACCACAGGCTACCTTCACTCGGGAGGGCTGTTCCTCCCTCCTGTTTTTTCCAGCTCCCAGCAAATGCTAAACTGGCCGGGTGGCCACACAGCCGGTGAAACCCAGGACGCAAAAGGTTGCCCTTCAAAAACAATATGGGGCTTTCTCTAAAGCCGCCTGACCCGTCCCTGTGCCTCGGCTTCTGTCCTGATTGATGGGGCCCCTGGGACCCGTGGGGTGAGGCCCCTGTCGGGCTGTGGCCTTTTCTGGGGGTTAGAGGCCCCCAGCAGATTGTCAGCATGGTCCCGTGGGGACTCATCTTTCAGGTTCTCCTGTCAAGGGTTCCTGCCTCCTACTTGGATGCAGCAGAGGGGCCTATGGACGAGGGGGGCTTGTCCATCGTGTGGCCCCCTCTGTCCTTCCATTGAGCACACGGACCACCCCCAGGAATGCCCTCGTCTTCATCCCCGGGTTCCCAGCAGTGGGGACATGCTGCGAGCCGTGGGTGGGACGTTGGCTATAGCTCCCGACCCTGAGCCGTGACTGTCATCACAGATCTCCGTGAAAAATGAGCCCACAATTGTAGCCTCAAATTTCCCCGCAGCTGTTCCCCTTTCTGGACAGGCGCCCCCTGAGTGACCTGAAGGCACGGGCTCAGCGCACGGCAGGGGAGTCTCCGTGGAGCTCCCCACTGGGCACCACTGTCAGGCTGGGAGGGGCTTTTAGTGCCATCCTCCATGTGGGGACACCGAGGCCCCTGAGAATCCCCATTGCCCCTAGAGACAATTAATCGTGGCTGTAGAGGAACTAAAGAGCCTCTAGATGAGGGAGAAAGAGGAGTGTGAAAAAGTTGGCTTAAAACTCAACTTTAAAAAAACAAAGATCATGGCATCTGGTCCCATCACTTCATGGCAAATAGATGGGAAAAGTAGAAACAGTGACAGATTTTTATTTTCTTGGGCTCCAAAATCACCGTGGACAGTGACTGCAGCCATGAAATTAAAAGATGCTTGCTCCTTCAAAGAAAAGCTATGACAAACCTAGACAACATATTTAAAAGCAGAGACATCACTTTGCCGACAAAGGTCCGTATAGTCAGAGCTATGGTTTTTCCAGTAGTCATGTACAGATGTGACAGTTGGACCATAAAGAAGGCTGAGCATTGAAGAATTGATGCTTTTGAACTGTGGTGCTGGAGAAGACTCTCGAGAGTCCCCTGGACAGCAAGGAGATCATACTAGTCAATCCTAAAGGATATCAACCTTGAATATTCTTTGGAAGGACTGATGCTGAAGTTGAAGCTCCAATACTTTGTCCACCTGATGTGAAGAGCTGACCCTGATACTGGGAAAGGACCCTGATACTGGGAAAGATTGAGGGTAGGAGGAGAAGGAGGCGAAGAGGATGAGATGGTTGGATGGCATCACTGACTCAGTGGACTTGAGTTTGAGCAAAGTCCAGGAGATGGTCATGGACAGGGAAGCCTGGCGTGCTGCAGTCCATGGGGTCACAGAGTTGGATGTGACTGAGCGACTGAACAACAATAACAGAGTTGGACACACCCATGAGAAGGTCGGAAAGCTACAAACTCAGAGGCACTCTCTTCCATCCCCACTCCAGGCCCACTGGCCTTCTCCTCATCCTCAGACACATGAGACCTGCCTGCCACAGCACCTCTGCACATGCTGGGCCACCTCTTAAGACTGTGGGGGGTGACTCATCCTGTTCACCCAGGTCCCTGCCAAGTGTCACTGCTCAGAGAGGCCTTCCCTGTCTACCCTGCCCGCTGTCCCACCCTGTCTCCTCACTCACTGGATCTCCCTAGAGCACTTGCCCAGCCAACATTAATGAACAGATCTGTTTACGGGTCTATGGAGCCCTTCCTCTGCTAGGTTGTAGGCTTATGGGAGGTAGGACTGGAATGTCCATGTATTTTGTCCAGGCCCTAGAGCAGTGCCCCACACACGGCAGGAACTCAGTAAGAATCGGACCAAAGAGTGGACCAAGGAGGGGGACGAGTGACCTGAGGGTGAGCTTTTCCCACTCATGGCCACTCCCTGTGACTGCCCTGTCACCCCGGTGCCCCCAACCCTGCCTCTGAAACATCTATACAGCGTGCCGACCCCCAAGTCAATGGACCTGAATTTGAGCAAATGCCAGGAGATAGTGGAGGACAGGGAAGCCTGGCGTGCTGCAGCCCATGGGGTCTCAAAGAGCATACTTAGAGACTGAACAACAGTATGTACACTGTCATGAAAATGCCCCCAGAATCAGAGGAGAGAGTCAGTGAAACAAACACACGGGAGAAGTGGGGGCCTCTGTGCTGGGTGTGCTTTACCACAACAGGAGCAGCACCAAGGCCTGTCCAGGCTCCGGGGAGGCTTCCTGGGGGTGACTGCACCTTCTCCTGAAGCTCCTTTGTTTTGTCTTTTGACAAATCTTTTAGGAGCTGGCTTGGACCCTGAGCAACACTTTCAGGACTTTACCTAAAGGAAAATGTTTAAGGAAGGCCCCCGGGGCGTCCCCCATGTGTCCTGGTCAGATGTCAAGGCCAAAGGGGACATTCTGCCAAGCGACTGTGGGCTTTAGGCTAAACCAGATCCCGAGGTGCCCGGGAAACATCCCTGAGGTCACCCCAATGTGACTGGAACCCCTAGATCCATGCCCAAAGTGGAAGCTCGAAGTACAAGAACTAGTTAACAACAAACAGCTATTTGGTTACTCTTTACGGACATTTGGACTGCGTTTTAGGCAGTTTTATGGGCAAATGCTATTCCGAGTGATCCCAAATTCCCAAACTGCTCAGGAAACATCTGCAGGGTGGACACCTGGAGTTTTACATGCAGCCCTTTGGTCTTTTCTCAAACATAAGCCTGAACTTGAACAGAATCTGGATCTGAACCTGAGAGTCCACAAGATGGGGCCCATGGAAGGGGTGGCCAATGGCATGGAGGTGGGAGTCATGGGTCTTCTGTGCTCATCGGAGACTCCAGCCTTCTGTGGGGCTGGCGGAGGCCACGCCTGGCTCTCTCCCTCCCTAATTTGGGCCTGTTTGTCCCAGGGGGGCCCAGGTGGACAGACCACCATCACCTCCCTCCAGGTCTGCAGCCCCTGCAAGGCACAGCAGGAAAGTTGTTCTCAGACCCGCCTATGGCTTTTCAGGGACTGCAGCTGTGGAGTGGGGTGATCGGGCTCATCAGCAGGACTCCCCAGGCTGACCCCTGCCCACCTGCCCCCATCACACCTGCTCACGTGTTCCTAGGTCAGAAATGGAATAGTAGACAGTTCACTGTTTGTGAGTAGACAGTTTTACATAAATTCACAAACAGCTGAGTGAACGAATGATGGTATCTGTCTGGGGCAGTGGATGAATGTGCTAAAGTGAAAGCCGGCTGGCCACAGGCCAGCACCCTGGCCTTCTGTACTGGTGGCTCAGGACACGTCTGCAGACACCGACTGAGACAGGTCCCCATCACCCCCATCTTCACTCCCTTTCCATTGACGCATCTCTTTTCAGCCTTCTCTCTTCTGTACACACACTATTTATGATTGCAGCTGAACATGTGTTTTTCTGCCTTTTTACATTAATATTCCATCATTTACATGTTCCCAAGTTTCTACAGGCTCTTCATTTAGTTGTTAAATAGCCTATTGTATTCTATTGTTTCAGAATCGGATAACCATGTTCTTTACCACAGAAGCTGCTACCTGACTTTGTAAATCAAGTTTCCTTGGAACGCAGTCACACTCGCTCGTCTACGTGTGGCCTGTGGCCATTTTTGTGCCACCCTGGCAGAACTGAGGAGCTATGACAGACACCGTAAGCGTGTGGCCTGCAGAGTCAAAAATATTCACTATCTGGCCCTTTAAGAAAAAGCCCCTCAGCCCCTGTTCTAGGACATTTAGATATTTTCCATATATTGGTACTTAGATAACCTAGCAGACAACATCCTTGAACATTTGAGTTTAAAATTCTGATGCTACTTCCCTGTGGTATAAAATCTTACCGATGGAATTGGTAGACTGGAGGGAATGAACATTCCTTGTAATGCTTGGTATTTCCCTGAATTTACCATCATGTCGTGCAAAAGTCAGTGAACACTTTAGTTTCACTGCAATCAAATAAGCACTGAATGTCAGTGTGTAGAATGTCAGGGGTTAACGTGGGAAGCACAGAACTGATACTTGAGGGCTTCTTTAATTTCATTACCGTGAATATTTAGTGACCAGATTTATATTTTGGTGATGTTTTTACTTTCCCACAAGTCCAATGATGAAGTTATGCTTTAACGAGATCCCCGAACACCTTGGCTTACTGTGAAAATCCTCTTCTAGGGAAAAGGGATTCCTGGGAAGAGGAAAGGGGTTATTGTTCTAAGGGAACTGAATTTCCGTGGGGATCTCAGTGTCAGAGGGGAGGTTCTCCCTGGAGTGGGTTAGCTTGTGGGGGAAAACTGCCGAGATTAGCGTCTAGGAGCCAGCTGCTTTGGAAGTGTGGGGTTTCCCCCTTGCCTGTTGATTGTAACCCCCAGGGAAACTCATAAAGAAATTAATGCAGCTCTGACCAAACCCCACCCCTGCCCTGCTGCAGACTTCAGGTTGGGGCCCAGGGTTCCCAGAGAGCTCCTCTGGTCGGCCAGGTGGCCGAGGGGTGGGCTGCTCCGTGCGGCTGGCTCCAGTGGGAGAAGGCTCTGGGCTGGAGCTGTATGTGCCTTCTGTGTTCCCATGGCCTCTGAGAGCAGATAGACACTTTCTAAGAGGCTGACAATTCCGTGGCAGCCTACCAAGAGTCCCGAGGCGGAGGAGAAGCTAAGTTTCATGGTTTGTTTATGCTGCTTCTCAAGTTGACCAGGAAGACATTGTCGGGTGTCACTCAGCCCCCGGCCCTCCACCCTGCCTGGACCCTGTGTGGCAGCCCCCTGCTTCCAGCCTGGATATAGGACAATGGAAATTCCCTGGGAGTAGAGTTGTAAACAAAAGCATATCTCAGGACAGACTAAGTCAGGAACCCTCATAACCGTGGCCACTGCAGCCCTTCATGATCTACCCCAGTGGATCTTCCCCCAGCCACATGTTAGAACCCCCTTGGGGACTTTTGAAAAAACACTGACATTTATTTGGGAGTCCCACCCCCACATATTGTAAGTTAATTGATCTGGGGTGGGACTGTATTACCTATATTTCTCAAGGCTCCCCACAGACTTTATGAGCAGAGCAGAGACCATGGCATCTGTGTAACTTTCCACCTCCTCCCCTTGGCCCCTCCCTGCCCACCACACCCCCTCTTCCAGCCACGCTGGTGTTCTCACCACCCCTCCCCATCTGACCACCTCTCACTCACTCTTGAGGACACACATCCAGTCAGATAACGGATGTGAGTGTGGCCTGGATTTCAGGGCCTGACACATCTGCATTCAGATCCTGACCCTAGCATTCAATGATCGCCTGATTTGGGGCAAACTTCTGCATGTTTTCAATCTGTTTCCTTATCTGTATGCTGTTGTGAGCACTGTGGGTGATCACATAAGTCATGATAGACTAAATATGAATAATGCACTCTCAATAAATCGTGGTTTTAAAAATACCTTTGATTATTATTATTACTAAAGTGTTGGCCCTTAAGAGAGAATCTAACCACTCGGATGGCTCTGTGAGTCCTCAGTGTACTTCTACAAAGAGTCTTTGAACACTGCCAGCTTGTTGCCTCTTTAAAAATATTTATATGTGAACTCTATCCTTGATCATCTTTAGGGATACCAAATCTTTATTTTTAGAAGTTGGTTTGAATGTTAGAATAGCCAAAAATCTTTCAGAATCAGTTCTGAAAGAACTGAATCAGTGATTCACTGATTTAACGAGCATGGGTTGCATTCCAAGTGAAGAAACAAATCCACTTTCGCAATTGGATTCTGCAATACCTGGGTGGAGCAGAGTCTCAGGTGTCAAGGACGAATCTAATGTTGATGCTGCCTTTGCAGACTAGGGATGTGCACCTGTTGGTTTGTTTATTTAACAAGTGTCTCCCAGTTTTTTGCAGAAGGTGGCTGGGGAGAGAAGGAAAGAGAAAGGGAGGAGGTGGGGATAGACACATATATAACAGAAAAAAATTTGATCTTATAAGGAACAAAGGACAATCAAAGGCATCATGAGAAGACTAACGATAGTTAGCCTTAGGAAGCAAAATGTGTTAAGAGCCACTGTTTAGGACAGCAACCCTCAGTTAAATAACCAAAGCTTTGAGCAGAGACTAGAGGAGATAGCTGACAACTGGCCCTCTCAGGTAAACCAAATAGTGAATCATCAGTGGGTGGACAGACTTAAGTGAGGACACAAACATGTAGATAGAGCTGGTTATCCCAGAACCAATGTTAACCACCAGCATCTAACAATCATAGGTCAAAGGACCATTTTATGTATATTTCCTGGACTTTCTGCCTCAAGCCATGGGTCTCCTTCAAAGTTAGAGCATTAACCTTGCCGTCAGATGAGCCTGTGATAAGTCTGACCCATCAAAGTCTGGCTGTGTGGTCTGGGGCAAGACCCTTGAGCTCATCATGTGACCTGATGGGAGAATCCCTGGCTTCAGTCCCAGCTCCCCATCCAGCATTCTTTCTTTTACACAGTAACTGCCCCTCTGTTTCTGCCTGTTGTCTGGTCTCTGCCCCATTTCAAACAACTGCTAACTATGCTTGCATAAAGGCCAAGCAAGTGGGCCAGTTGTCCAGCTGTCATCTTAACTCAGCCAGGCATGGCAGTCATTCCAACTCTGTGTGCCTGGGTCATTGTGATTGTCCTGCTGAGCAGGGCCTGTACAGCTCCCCCAAGTCGGGGAAGGAAGAGACATGGCTCCATGGACAGCATTAGCCAGAACATCAAAGTCGGAAGGCCCTCTCAAGTCCAGTTGTGTGACCTTGAATGAGCCACATAACCTCTCTGAGTATCAATTTATCCTTAACTATACGGATGTGACAGTGTCTGCCCCAACCAGGGGACAGGTGCCTCTGAAGGTCAGATGACACCTGCTGTTCTCCGATGTCAGTGCTAGAACAGTGTACTCTTCTGCCTGTCAGATGGTAAGGAGGAGGGATGGGCTCCTTGAGGCAGAAAACATGTCCTGCCCATCTTCACACCCCCATTCATTTGGGAGGCCTGGGTCCAGAGTCTCTCCTGTTTCTTAACTTTCCTAAACCTCTTCTATTTTCATCAGAAAAGAGGGACAAAAATGGTTCTAGGAGAATTAACCAAATCTGTATGTATTATACTAGTATGGCACTCAGAGGTGTCAAGTATTCAGTGTACATTAATGGAATCATCATCATCATCACCATTATAACCATCATAATTACCATCATCATTACCCTTATCATCACCACTATCATCATCATCATCACCATTATCACTACCATCATCACAATCAGCATCATCTTCACTATCACCACCAGCACCATGATCATCACCATTATCAACATCACCATCATCGCCACCGTCACCTTCTCTAAATTCCACTATATATTTTCCATGTGCCAAGAACTGAACTAAGAGATTTTGTAAATAAACCCACTTAGCCTCCCAACCCATATTGTGGGTACTATGATCATTATTCCCTTTGTTCAGTGGAGCAAACTGGGGCACAGAGCGAGTAACACTTGAGGCTGATCCAGGCAGGAAGTGACAGAGGCAAGATTTGAACCAAGCATCTGGCCCCAGAGTCTGCATTCCAAACTCTCTCAACTAGGTTGAAAAGCTATTTAAAGCTAGTTGAAAACATGCCGTTGAATGCACTTAGGCATAAAAACTTTATTTATATGCCTGAATAAAATTAGAAGATTTCACACTTAATTTAGCAATTGGACCATTATGTTGGGTAACCCAAATCAGCTATTCTATTTGATCTTGCTTGAAATTGGTTGATGCTGTTATTACTATGACTAAAAATGAAGAGGAAACACTTCCTGTGTTGTCTTGTAGCCAGATCAGCTGACAGTTTTCTAATACCTATAATTATTAACTGGAAAATTAGTCCTAATCTCTGCAAAAGAAAGTTTCCAAGTAAGATCTTTATCAGCAAATACATTGTGGATATGGAGATAAACAGCCCAGTTCACCCCAGATGCCTTTTGTGTTGTTTGCTTTTTAAGAACACTCATGATTTCCTTTGAAGTAGGGCATATTTGGTGGCTGGCGCTCTTGGTTTTCTGTTTTCCCTTTCCACGGGTCAGCTTGCTTCCATGGGAGAGGACGTGGGATTCAGAGCCACTGGGACATTTGGGGCCATGCTCTACCTACGAGGAGACTGGTTTCTTTAGGCCTTGAGACCAGGCTCCTAGCGAAGATTCCAGAACAGTGACCACAATGTTGACTCATCTGTGGCCAGGTGCTTCCCCAATAGGGTCTCCATCCTAAAGCCTTAAGTCGGAAATGGTCTGGGGAGAGGTGTCTTTTGCTCCCCTGTTGCGGGGTGGCAACCACAAATGCCAATGGTAGTGATATAGAATAGAAAGGATCGCTCTATCTTGCAATGTTAAAAAATTATGAGTGAAAAGTTTTTTATACAGAACTTGAAAATACAGAGTGAGAAGACACTTTAGGTCCATGGAGTTGGAGATGGGATTGTGATTATTAATGAGAACACAGTCTCACAGGCCTTTGGGGGAGTGGGCACAGGAATCAGACCATGAGTGGGGCATGTTTCTCCAAAGGTGACATTCATCTAAGAAGGTGGAGAAACTCTGCTGTGGAGACCAAGTCAGAGAGTTAGTGGAGAAGAAGAAAAACAGTTACTTTGCATTTATTCAATAAGTTATGTATTTCTGCAAAGTATACAAACATCACACCATGATGGTATGATCACTCACCAAGAGTCAGACATCCTAGAGTGTGAAGTCAAGTGGGCTTTAGGAAGCAACACTAAGAACAAAGCTAGTGGAAGTGATGGAATTCCACCTGAGCTATTTCAAATCCTGAAAGATGATGCTATTAAAGTGCTGTACTCAATATGCCAGCAAATTTGGAAAACTCAGCAGTAGCCACAGGACTAGAAAAGGTCAGCTTTCATTCCAATCCCAAAGAAGGGCAATGCCAAAGAATGCTCAAATTACTGCACAATTTCACTCATTTCACGTGCTAGCAAGATAATGCTCAAAATCCTTCACACTAGGCTTCAAGAGTACATGAACCGAGAACTTCCAGATATACAAGCCAGATTTAGAAAAGGCAGAGGAACCAGAGACCAAATTGCCAATATCTGCTGGATCATAGGAAAACCAAGAGAATTCCAAAATTCTATCTGCCTCATTGACTATGTTAAAGCCTTTGACTGTATGGATCACAACAAACTGTGGAAAATTCTTAAAGAGATGGGAATACCAGACAACTTTACCTGCCTCCTGCAAAACCTGTATGCAGGTCAAGAAGCAACGGTTAGAACCAGACATGGAACAATGGACTGGTTCAAAATTGGGAAAGAAGTACGTCAAGGCTGTATATTGTCACCCTGTTTATTTAACTTATATGCAGAATACATCACACAAAATGCCAGAATGAATGAAGCACAAGCTGGAATCAAGATTCCTGAGAGAAAAATCAATAACCTCAGCTATGTAGATGATACCAACCTTATGGCAGAAAGTGAAGAGGAACTAAAGATCTTCTTGATGAAGGTGAAAGAAGAGAGTGAAAAAGCTGGCTTAAAACTCAATTCAAAAAACTAAGATCATAGCATCCAGTCCCATCACTTCATGGCAAATAGATGGAGAAACAATGGAAACAGTGACAGACTTTGTTCTCTTGGGCTCCAAAATCATAGCAGATGGTAGCTGCAGCCATGAAATTAAAAGACGCTTACCCCTTGGAAGGAAAGCTATGACAAACCTAGATAGTATATTAAAAAGCAGAGACATTGCTGACAAAGGTCCGTATAGTCAAAGCTATGGTTTTTCCAGTAGTCATATATGGATGTGAGAGCTGGACAATAAAAACTGCTGAGCGCCAAAGAATTGATGCCTTCGAACTGTGGTGTTGGAGAAGACTCTTGAGAGTTGCTTGGACGGCAAGGAGATTAAACCAGTCAATCCTAAAGGAAAATTAACCCTGAATATTCATTGGAAGGACTGATGCTGAAGCTGAAGCTCCGGTACTTTGCCACCTGATGCGAAGATCTGACTCATTGGAAAGGACCCTGATGCTGGGAAAGACTGAAGGCAGGAGGAGAAGGGGACAACAGAGGACGAGAAGTTACTTTGAATGGCATCACCAACTTAATGGACACAAGTTTGAGCAAACTCCGGGAAATAGTGAAGGACAGGGAAGCCTGGCATGCTGCAGTCCATGGTGTTGCAAAGAGTTGGACACGACTGAGTGAACAGCAATAACAAATATGAACATTGCACCTGCTGGTTGCTCAGTGCTGAGCATGAACTTGTCTGAACTCGGGGAACGACAGCTCTGATTTAGGAGGTGAGGTGAGATCCTAGAAAGACATGGCTGGGGTGGTGGCCCATCCTAGCCAAGACCCACAGCTGCCCACGGGGGCCTGATCTTCCTTGAGACCGACGGTCCCATCACAAAGAGCTGTCAGCATCTGATTTTCTGAGAAAGATCACAGCTGCTGATAAACCCCTGATGGACAAGATACTTCTCAGAAGCAGCATTTCATCGCCTGTTTCCTCTGCTGTTGCACACATTCCTGCAGCATGCCAGCCATCCTTGTTTATGGTGTGTCCTTTGCGAGGCTTTCCCCTCCAGTGATGGAGCATCTATTTATAGTCTTCCACAGAGTTAGAGGGAAGGGAGCAATCTCCTGGGTTCCACCACTTGGGAGACATTCTCTCCGTTACTGTTCTCTGAGGCACATAGCAGTGAGGGGCACATCCAAGGTCACACGGTAGGTTCACACACACAGCTTCTGCGACTAGATGCTGTGGATGGACACTGTGCCCTAGCATGCCATGTGGAATTTGGGCCCAGTGTTGCCAAATGTACTAATTTTTTAAAAGGTGAAGTATTTATTTTTTGATAATGGAAAACTCTCCCATTTCTAAAACCCTTATGTGTGTTTAGTCACTCAGCTGTGTCCAACTCTGTGACCCCATGGGTTTGACTGTAGCCCGCCAGGCTCCTCTGTCCATGGGATTTCCCAGGCAAGAACACTGGAGTGGGTTGTCACACCCTCCTCCAGAGGATCTTCTCAACCCAGGGACTGAACCCAGGTCTCCCACATTGCAGGCAGATTCTTTACCGTCTGAGCCACCAGGGAAGCCCTTCTAAAACCCTTGGGTTTCCCAAAATGCATAAGCTCAGTTGAATTCCGTCTAACAGACGTGAGTAGAGGAGTAGAATACCAAAGGGCAGGTCTGCACAATGGTGAAGAAAGGCAAAGGCTGAAGCACACGCCAGACTAAAGGAGACTCCTAAGACCTGACCCTGAACACACTGTGTGGTTCCAGGTTAGAGACTGGACTGGAAGGTGGAAGCTGCCATAAAGCACAGTTCGGGGACAAAGATCGAGATCTGAAGGCTCCGTGACCACATGGGTGTGTAGGATAATGTCCCTGTTCCTAAGGGCCAGTGATGTGGCACTCAGGGGCAAAAAGGGACACAACCTACACAAGTTACTTTCAAAGAGTTCAGCAAAAATAAACGAGTAACAATCATGATATTGACTGTAAGAGAAGCAGTGAAACAGCAAATATGCTAAATATCAACAGTGGGTGAAGGGCATATGGAAGTTCATTGTAATATCTGGCAATTTTTCTATGGCTGGCCCCAACGATTTTTTTCAAAATAAAGCCTTCAGTAGAAATAAAGAGAAGAGGAAACACGAGGCTGAGTGAGCCACACCAAGCTCTCTCACGGTCCGCTCTTCATCATGGACACCCAGACAGAGGACCCCCCAGCAATAAAACACCCACTGCGACGAGGGGCTCAGGTCATTCAAGACTGCAGAGGGCCAGCCACACCACGGGAGGAACAAGGTCCCTGCCCTCATGGGGTTTGTGTCCTGGATGCGTTCAGGTAACAACCTGCGTAAAATGAGAGACTGTGCTAACGTTGTGAAGAAAGCAAAGTGGCAGCCACATGACAAGATGCTGTGCCTGAGCATGACCCTGGAGGGGATGCCAGCTTTGGACAGGGAGGTCGGGGAGCTGGGGAGAAGCCCAGCCCTGAGGGAGCTTGGGAAGGGCGTTCCAGGCAGCAGGATGGACAATGGGTGTGAGACAGTCCTGAGGTGGTGGTCAGTGCGACATGGGGAGGAAGCCACGGCCCACATGCCCAGGCCAGTGAGCAGGATGAGGCCTGGGGGCCAGGTGGGCTGTATTCTAAGAGTGACTGGGGACCACTGAAGTGTGCAACGTGCCTGACCCTGACCCTCTCTCCTTCCATGGAGGTTTTGGGAGCCCATGGCTGACGATCAGAGTAGGAACAGGATCCCTTACATCTCATTGCTGTGTCAACACTGCTCTCAGCACTCTGCATCTCTCCACCTCATCAACTTAATCCTCACATGGGCCCAATGAAGAAGGTGGGACTATTATCCCCATTTTACAGATGAGAAAACTGAGACATCAAAGCAAAAAGGGCCCCTGTAGAGACTAGCTCTGTTCTGGGTTGAACTGTGTAAGGTACATTCATGTCCTGACCCCCAGAAGCAGTGAGCATGACTTTATCTGGAAATTGGGCCAGTGGCTGGTGTCCTGAAAAGGGGGGCCATTTGGACGGAGACTCACGGGGAAGATGCACATGTGAAGCAGAGGCAGAGAGAGACTGGAGCGATACAGGCACGAGCCAAGGAGCCTGAGGGCACCGGTTGCACAGAAGGCAGAGAGAGGGTCCACCTCTGGAGCCCTCAGAGGGGGCGCAGCCTGCCGACACCTTGATCCTGGGCTTCTGGCCTCCAGACCAAGAGACTAAACCTCTGCCGTGTGAAGCCGGAGGCATGGGGCACTTATTTAGGGCAGCAACCTTACACCAGCCTGTAGGAAGAGTTAGACTCTGCATGGATGCACACCAGACAGGAGGCTGGTAGCACTGAGGGTGCGACTGACCTCATTTCGGAAGTGATTGCACATTATCTGTGAGGCTTCCCAGTACTCGTCATCCCCACCAGCCCCCAGAGCTGTCAGACGGATGTCCTCCGGACCCTCCTGTCCCACGGTGAGAAGGAACAGAGGCCCTGCGGTCACCAGGCCCTCCCTTCCTTCCTCTCCTTGGAGGAATAACTGTATGAATTCCAAGCTGGGAGCCACATCTGAGTTCTCCCAGCCGGACCTGTTCTGATAGCAGCAAGCCATGGCAGAGCTGCCTTGCAGGGCCTGCGGGTCTGGGGCAGGGGGCAGCACCAGCCTCCCTGGGGTGAGGGCCACAGCCCTGTCCCAGATCAGCACTTCAGTCGTCCAAATCTTAGTCCTGAAACCCGATGACCCACCGGGGCGTCGAGAGTCCAGGAGAATTCCCGGCCTCATGAAACACACCTGGGAGAACCAAAGGCGACTTTCTCTGTGAAGGCCCGGCGCCTCCCTGGAGGAAGGGGCGAGGGGATGGAGGAGAAGGAAGATGGCCTCTGAGGCTGTATGGGAGACCGTGGACCCACGCCTTCTGCGAAGTTCCCGTCCCCTGCTGGAGGACTCCACTTCCAGAACCTGGGACTTCCAATGGGGAGCACATCTTCATAAACAGACCTGTGGACCCTTGCGCTTCTCTGCATGACCAGCTGGCCCCTTGGGACCCTGAGCTTCATGGTTTCCACTTTGGAGTAAACGAGCCCTTTGATTTCCCTCACGAGGTGTGCCAGGAGGAGATATTTTAGTCTGTCATCCAAGCCAGGGGATGGCCTGCTTTTTGTATAACAGTAGTGGCTGTTTAGAGAATGGAGCAGTAGTTCAACTTTCAAGTCTCAGCCAGAAATTACACATAAACAAACTGTCGTGACGGCACCAATGAGTCCCAGATGCAGCCAGGTAGAGGGTGGGGGTTCCTTCAGGCCGCCCGGGGAACAGGGAACAGGGAACGGTAGACCAAGCCGTGGAGCAAGCAGTGGGCACTCTGTCAACACAGGTCTGTGTGTGGACATCGGAGTCTCGGGATCTGAACCCAGGCCAGAGCCCTGCTCTGTGGGTGCGTGGGGTGGCAGAGGGCTTCTGCAGTGAATATGGAAGCCACGTTGCTCATGGACTAAGCAGCAGACTAAATACGCCGTGGTCTGAGGTCTGCGGCCATCACTGGTGTGAAGGATGCATCCAGCCTGGATTCTGAGTCAGATGGAGACACAGAGAGCAAAGCCAGTTACGATGAGAGGACAGGATGATGCGGATCTGGCAGAAGGATGTGGCTCGTCCCCCCACAGCCCAGCGTCAGCCTACGGAGTGGCTGTAACAACCGTCAGCCTCGGCGGCGTGGTCCACGTGCCAGGGCCTAACCAACTGCATCCAGCTTTCTAGTTACTTCTCCCAGGGGCCCTGCTGTTGTTCCTGTTCTACTTCCGTGCTAGCTGAGGCAGAGTGACGTTCAGTAACTGACAGAGTCCCACAGACGGAAGCAGAGGGACAGGGAGCAGGCCTGACTCTCGGACGGCTTGTCCTCTGTGCTGAACGCTGATCTCTCTTAGCGGCCCTGTGCTTCCAATAACCAGTCTGCTCAGAGATTTCACTAAGCATCACAAAGTTATGCATTGATCCACTGGAGTATTTATTGAGTAGCTACTATCTGTTGGGTCTTCCCTGCTGGCTCAGTGGTTAAGAACCTGCCTACCAATGCAGAGGACACAGGTTTGATCCCTGGTCTGGGAAGACCCCACGTGCTGTGGGGCAACTAAACCCGTGAGCCACAACAAGAGAAGCCCCTGCAGCGAGAAGCCCACACACTGCAAGGAAGAGCAGCCCCTGCCCCCGACTACTAGAGGAAGCCCGCAGAAGGAAGACCCGGTGCAGCCAAAAATTAATAAATTTTTAAAAATAAATATTAGCACACTAGGAAAAAAACAGAACAGGATGGGAGTTCAGAGGTCTGGGAGAGAGCATGCCTGTGGGTCTATCACGTGCCTGCTCTTTGCCTGAAGTTGAGGGTTAACATGTGAACAATGTGAGGGTCGTGCAGACAAAAAGTCATGGCTCTGCACGGGACCAGCACGGCACCCACAGTCATGAGGGGAGAGCTGTGATGGAGGTGAGAACAGGGATGTGGCACCAGGGGCGTGTCCAGGTCGGCTCCCAGGCAGTCTCGGGGGCTCAGAGTGGGGCAGCCCTGGGGGTAGGGGGGTGAAGCATAGAGATCACACCTGGTACATCCCCTCCAGGCACACCGCTCCTGCTGCCATCACCATGTCTCTGTCGTCTCCAGGGCTCACCCTGGGCCAGCCCCTGCTCAAGGCCTCATGGGCTTAGCTCCTTGGATGGTCAGGACACCTCCAAGATGAAGAAACAGAGGCTCAGAGAGGTCCAACCCCCTGCCTCAGGTCCCACGGGAAGTAAATGTCTGATGCTAGGTTCCTGCCCCATCCAATCCCCTGTCCAAGACACTCCTAAAGGAGGGAACTACTGCTTTTCTGCTGTAGACCTAGCATAGCTCTGTACACAGATCAGATGCTCACAAAATATGTGATGAGTAACTGGATAGGTTAGTGCATTTTACAGTTGCATGCTCTGTGCTTGTGTCCCACATCCCTTTTCTCTCTGTGTGTTTTCTCTGCCCTGTGTCTTCCCCTCCTCCGTCTACATGCTGAGAGACTGAAACATTTAGAGACACGCCGAGGTGGCAGATGTATGGCTGGCTCAACTTCTGCTGAAGGACAAGCTGCCTTTCCTCCCAGCCACGTCCCTTGCCCTGCCTGACATGAGGGTGTTTGCAGCAACATGGCACCTGGGCTTCCTTCTTCTCCAGCCCCAAGCCACCTGCCCTTGGGATGCAAGCAGCTGGATCATCCACAGGCCCAAAGCCTTGGCTGGGCGGACGGTCAGGTCTCTTGCCAGCCCCAGGCCAGGTGGCCTCACTGTGCAATCCTCAGAGGCAGCAGGAAGACACCCAAACTCAAATCCAATTAGTGGCAGATTGCAAGTCCCTTCAGACAGGGAAGGCATGGAAAGGTGTGATCTTCACTAGAGGCTCTGAGGCCTGGCCTTCCCTGGGGGCAGTCATCCAGGCTGAGCCAGCTCTGAGTCCAGGGTGTCAGCAGGCTATCTGATGCTTCTCCTGACCCCTCACACAGGAGAAGGCACACTCCATCTCCCAGTTTTCCAGAGAGACTGGCACCCTGCCCTCCATCCTGCCCAGAACTGCCGGAGCCAGCATCTTTGCCTCCACAGCCCAGGCCTTCTCAGCTGCACACAGAGTCCCATTGACTTCAAGAGCAGAGAGGCCAGAGCAGAGAGGACGAGGGGCCCACTGACGTGGAGGCTGCCTGGGTGTGAGGCCAGCACTTGCAGCCCAACCCTAACAATAGGGCCAAGCATCCATCTCAGCTGGAGGTGGGGGAGGTGGAAGGGAGGGGACCCCTTGAAAATGAAAATCCGGTCGGGCTACCCTCGTGTGAAGGTGGGCTCCCAAAGTGCAGGGGAACCTCGAGTGGGGCCTCTTGGGTTCAGGAATTGTCTTCAGAGCCAGGATGCCCTGAGGGCTGAGGGGTGGCGGGACCACCCAGGACTGTCGAAGTCTAAGGAAACTGAGAGGACACCACACATCCCTGTGAGGATGAGCCCCTCTGCAGCAGCTGCTGTGGGGCAGCGAGTGCAGCCAGAGTGGACCGGACCCCAGAACTTGGGCCAGGGCTGCAAAGGGCTGGTTCCCTGCCTGGTGGCCTGAATATGGCGGAACCAGGGCTAGAAGGGGCGGCTTCTCTCCTTGTCCTTCCATGAGCTACTTCCCGGGTAGGACCTAGCCATAGAATCTCTCACTTACTCACATGCTCAGCAAATGTGCCAAGGCCTCCTCGGTGGCCAGCCCTGAGTCCACCAGCAAGACAGAGGACAAGACAGGATTTACAGTCTGACGGGGGATATGGACTGGCAAACCAACAATCACGAGGTAAGAACTGCAAACTAACAACCCAAGGCACACGCCCGCGTTTAAGAAGCTCCCCAGATGATCTAAAGTGAAGGCAGGTGTGAGACCACCTGACCCTGGTGAATCGTACTCCCGCTCTGGCTCCCCAGTAAACGTCATCCCCACGAATGCAGAACGGGGCTGTGACCCGCACAGAAGACGTCATCCGTCTTCTGACCCTCATCTCCACGTTAAGTCCCCACACTTGGGATGGCTTTATCGAGACATACTTCCAGAACCTGAATCTACCTTCTGCCCTTGCTCCCAGCACTATGGTCATGACCACGCCTATGCTCGTTCTCCAATCCACCCTCCCGCCCCCCACGGCACTGAGGGGCAGATGCGCTGATGTCACGTGTGCTCCACCAGGTCCTGCTTGACTCACCACAGAGCAGCCGATCCTTGTGAGCGGCCACTTTGAATTAAATGGTGACTTCACGCCACCTGAAGAGGGTGAGGTCTTTTCATGTAAATTCAACTGAGGTTTCTAAAGGAAGCCCGATGGGGTGCCCATGCTGGATCTTGGCTGACACCCTGAGCGTCACACACCCCCTCCCCCCCACCAGCCTGAGCTCGATGCCATCTACGCCGCTTAACGTCAGCACCAGGTTTCTTCCTCCTGCAGAAACTCTGAGCATCACTTAGGACTCCTCAGCCTCCTCCTGGCTTTCCAAACCAGCACAGCTCAGCAAACACACTCAGCCCTTAGACGGCTTCCTTTCGGCCCTATGGTAAATGTACTTTACATCCATCTCCCCATGCCCTTTCTCTCAGCAGACCGGCTAATCTCCTCCTTCACAGAGAAGATCCCAGGGCATTAACCTGCCCACTTAACCACCTCTTCCCCCTCCTCCCTCCCTCTTGCCTCCTTCCTTCCCTTTTCTTTCTCTTTATTCTTCTTTCTCCCTTTATTCTCAACACAAGAAGCCAGATGGTTCCCCAGAATAAGGGCTCATTTTTGGAAGACTGTGGCCCTTGCAGGCTCCTCTGAGCACTCAGTGCTGGCTCACAGTGGGCTGCAGGCAACGCCTGGGGACTGGGGGTGAAATACCAGACGGTTCTGAGTCCAAGGCTGGGATTTGTGTGAGCAAGGGTTCTTTCCCATCAGCCACCTGTGACTCATAGGGTCTGTGTGGGGGTTTCCTGGTCCAGCTATTTATTATACAACCACCCAGCACTCCAGACTCAGGGATGAGCTGGAATTTTGCCACATCAAGGGACCTCCTATTTACTGTGGTGCTGACTGCTATTTTATCAGGGTCAGTGCTGGACAGTAAGTCCTTTACATCCTTCAGCATGAAGTCTTCCAGGATTAGTGTTGTTATCCCCACTTGACAGATAGAGACTGGACACCAGAGAGGGCTCCTCAGGGATCGCCTGCCCCCAACGCTCTTGCTTTGCAAACCGAGACCAGAAAGGTGTGGTGACTTGTTCTGAGTCCTGGGTGTCAGCAGACCTGGAAGCCCTCAAGTCAGTCCTTCTTCCATCATTTTGCATCGGATTCAACCTTCCCACGCTGGGAAGGAGACGGGGGATGTGAAACACCAAACTCTAGGGTACAGAGGAGGGACTGAGTACTGGATGGACCAAGTACTGGTAGGGCTCCTGCGGTGGCTCTGCCAGCCCTCCCATGACACGAGCATCACATAGACCTGCAACCCCGAGCTGGGTCAGCAGAGCCCAGGCACAAACCACAATGCCTGACTGCTGGTCAGGAGTCCTTTCTTCATTTCTTATACCCTCGCAACCCATCTCTTTTCACCTCTCGAGGATGCGTAAAAGATAAAATGAGAGACCCTGACACAGGATCACAGGTTCAAATGCCTACAGCAGCCAAGCATGTGCTTTAAATGACCAGAGTTTGGACTGGGCACAAGACACCAGGGGGCGGTGGGGGCTGGGGCACGTGGACCAGCACAGCCTCGTTCACAGGGGACACACAGTCCCCCAAACCCAGGCAATCGCTGCCATACCCAACTAGAGCTGGGTTTTCCAAATTGTCAAGAAAAGCCAGAGAGTTAGGTTTTCAAATAAGATATTCTGTTTTTAAGCATTTATGCAGCAGTTTTAAAAGATTTAAATATGTCTACTGATTCAGCCCTCAAGCTACTGCTTACACACTCTGCTTCAGAATATTAAAATCCCTCTGCAGGGGTGTCACTGTGCCCCTGAGCCATGTGCCAGGCCCATGAGGCCCGCTCTGTCGTGGCCAAGAACAGCAGAAGGGGCCTCTGGCCGAAATGACAACCAACATCAACTGCTCGAAACGAGGCATGTCTGTGCAACCTGCCGCCCGCCTTCACGTCCACGCTCTGCAGGGCTATTAGCAGCTGGGCTTCAAAGCATGATGAGGACAGCAGGCAGAGGCCTGCACAGTGTCGCCGTTTTCATCCTGTCATTAATGAGAGTCGGTTTACATGAGCACCAAGTGCTGATAAGGGTGTCTGAGGCCCATCACTGTAACTGCTCCATAGAGCAGACAATTTATTGGACAGCCCAGTCCAGCCCATTAGTCATGGACTATTAGAAGATGTTTCAGATGTTGTTTTGAAACCATCTTCTGAACCCCGTCAGACATGAACTTCACGCAGGTAATATCAGGGCGAGTGGGACCTGAGGGTTGCCTGGCAGCCACTGCAACCATTTCCATCCACACACCTGCATGGGTTTTTTGAGGCTTGGTGCCTGGGGTCCGGAGACCTGTGGGTGCATTCAGGAGAATGTCTAACCAGCTGCAGAAGCTTGAGGAATTCCAGGGCACCTCCAGGCTTCAGCACGTTTCTCTGTAGACAGGCGCATCGCCCAGGGAACTGTGACAGCGAGGCTGAGGTGACCTGCATCCGTGCGTGCTTGGGACTCTCCTGGTCTCGTCACTGAAAGGCCCATGTCTTGGGAAACCTCGCGGTCCCAGGCACACCCAGTGCTCAGCCACCTCACTTGCAGCTCTGACTTTTAAACGCCCACCAAACCAAGGGATATGAGGGCCCCTCTCATTGTCACAGCTCAGCAGTAAACACACTTCAGGAGAGGCATGGTCCTAACAGGTTGGTGATGCTGGGTGTGGGGCCAGTATTTTGTCTTCAAATTTGTCCTTCAGTGACATAGTCAACTGAACACAGATTTCTGGGTTCAAATCCCAGCTCCACCAACTAGTTCTGTGGCCCTGGGCAAGGGCTGAGCCCCGCCCCCAACCCCGGGCCTGTTTCCCCTCTGTGATATGGGGGTGGCACTGCCCACCCTAGGGTGGAGGGTCTGGGGAAGGGCTGAGGGAGCTAAGGGGCCTAGGAACTAGGGGGGAGCTGCAAGGACCCATGGCCAGGACAAACGTGGGTGGTTCAGACCTCTCCTCAACACCCACTCAGGTACAGCAGGCACTCCCCCAACACACACACACAGATACACACACACTATATCAAGCTCAACTGGCCCCCAGTCCTGTCTGAGAGGTGGGTGTCATTGTAGGGCCTTGTCCCCTCCTTGCTTCTGTCTGTCCCTCCACCCCCCTCCCCCACCAGAGGGAGCAGGTGGTGAAGGAGCTGCAAGGGCAGGGGATGGTGTGGGAGAAGTAACTTCTTCGTGAGCCCAGAGCCTCGGCTACCAGCCTCCCCCCATGCAGGTCAGCCCCAGGCTCGGGCTCCACGGGCAGCATCCCCCGACACAGACGGGCAGGGCAGGCCGCAGGTAAGCCCGAGGGGTCACCCCCATGACTCAGTGGTTTCTTAGGACACCCCTGCGGGCCCCTCCCCGTAACATCACAGCGAGCCTTTGTGCAGAAGGAAAAACAAAACCAGGGGCTTGATTTGGCTCTGGGTATGCACACAGGTTGAGATTTTCTAAATGACAGCACCTGTTAATTGTCTGGTTAGGTATGACCTATTAAACATTTACCACCCATTTCCTGTACACGTCTGGTGAGGCCGGCAGGAAATTTAGAACAAATTAAACAGCAGCTGCGATCCCTCATGCTTTAATGATCCCTCCACGACTCTGTGCGGTATTGTAAAATATTAGGGGCAGGTCTATTAGGGACAGGAGGGTTTCATCAAGGAAGCCTCCACCTCCTCATCCTCCTGCCAGCCAGGCCCCATAAAGTTAAATTGGCCAGGGCGCATCTCCGCCCCACCCCCCGGGCCTCCCCCCACCACCGAACATTTCAGGGGAGGCTTTTTCATCTGCACGCCCCACTTGCCTGCCTCTCGGTCCCCCACCCCCTCCCAACCGTTCCCACACGGTTTCACATGTGGTCCGAGAGGGGCACTTCCTGCCGTTATAAAAAGCAAAACCAAGACCCCAGCAAAACAGGCTGTGCACAGAACACCCAAGTTGACAGTGTGAGAGAGAAGGCCTAATCCATTCCATATGACAAACAGCAGTGGCCCGCAGGGGAGGCCCAGCCCTGCGGAGAATTCACAACAGCCCCTCCTCCGCCCCTGCCTGCCTTCCCAACCCCAGTCCCCCACTCCCTCCTCAAGTGGACCCTTCAAAACAGGAGAAAAATATTCGTCGAAGCACACCCCTAACTTTAAACTGATCGTGTTTGGGTTTAATAGCCTACTATGCATTGTTCTTTCTTCACTTGGAAAATAAACTTTAGGAAGCATTAATGCAAATACAATATAAACACGCTCATTCCTAAATTTTCGCATCTCCCCAGTGTGTTTGGGCTTGCGCCTTAAGATCAAGGCTTAGCCTGATGTAAGAACCAGATGGATCTTTAAAGTGGAAGCTTTGCAACTCTCACCGTGTAAATAGACAGCTGTCCAGAGGATGCGAGGGGTGAAAGTGTCTCCAAGAATACAGGCATTAGTAACCACTTCCAATGTCCTTCTGGGAACAGCGGAATGGAAAGGGTCTGTGCAAGTCCTCTCTGGTCGTTCGGCTGAAAAAGGACAGACATAGCCTCAGTTGTGGGAGAAGGTGTCATTACAGAGTTTTGGGTTTTAGCCTTAATTATAAGAACAGGTTTCTGTGCCAGCCATACTTTTCTCAATGCCTTCACATTTCTGTAGACAACCTTTGATGCTGGGTGGCGGACAAACTCAGTCTCACCACAGCAGCTCACCCAGTGTACCAAGCCTTAACCTGCTTATCAGCAGCCAAATAGAACATTTCTACTTCCTGTTTCCTACTTCCTGCTTCCTGCCCCTCAGTTCCATAAACGATTCTCCTTCAGAGGCGGTAAAAAAGGAAAGGATGAGATGAAAGGGTCCGTCAAAAGATTTACGCCGGCCCATAAAAGTCTCCTCAGTGTTCTGTAGACTAAACTGTCAGTCCTGCTTTCACAGAAACTTTTATTGAGTAGTCAATCTGAATTTTGTCTATAATTCCATTAAAACCTACAAGGCCGTTTGTGGTTTGGTTGTTCTGGATGACTTGACAAATTAGTCTAGTAAATTTTGGGTGTCTTAAGTACTAAATTAGGTCATTTGTTTAATGAGCCAATCCACTGCCCAGAGTTTGACCCCGGCCCACGAGGGGGAGTTCACGTGGAGTTCCAAGGCGGGAGCGCAGGTCCCTCATTTGTCTTCTACTTCTAGAGAAAGTGCTCCCAAGTCAGGGCTGGACAAGGAATTCCAACGATTAGTGAAGAAAACTCCTTTGCTCTGGCCCCTCTCCCTCCCACCCTCCTTCCCTAGGATTGCTGTCACTGCTGCCGTCACCACCTGCAACATCTCACCTGGCCCTCCCAATGACCCCACAATGGAGAGCTGGTGCCATCTCTGTCTCCTCTTTCAAATGAGAAAGGAAATCTTGGAAATGCTAATTTCCCCAAGGGCACATTGAATCTCTCACCCTCGATCATTCCTTGAGTCTTCCAATAAGCACTAAGCATCCACTAGGTGGGGCTTCCCCAGTGGCTCAGCAATGAAGAACCCACCTGCAATATAGGAGTTGCAGGAGATGCAGGTTCGGCCCCTGGGTTGGGAAGATCTCCTGGAGAAGGGCATGGCAACCCACTCCAGTATTCTCGTGGAGAATCCCATGGACAGAGGAACCTGGTGGGCTACTGTCCTTGGGGTCACAAAGAGTCGGACACAACTGAAGTGACTTAGCACACATGCACACATCTACTAGGTGACAGGCCTGGGGTTGCAGAACTGACTAAGCGATGGTCACGGCTTTCAAGAGCTTCTTCATTTGGTTGAATAGTCATGCATATCAATAAATGTAATATAATTCTAGAACTTATGGCTACCAGGGGAGAAGGATGGTGGGAAGGGATAGATTGGGAGTTTGATACTGACATGTACACACTGTTTTATTTAAAATGGATAACCAACAAGGCCCTACTGTATAGTATGGGAAACTCTGCTCAATGTTATGTGGCAGCCTGGGTGGGAGGGGAGTTCGGGGGAGAATGGATGCATGTACATGTATGGCTGAGTCCCTTTGCTGTGTCCACCTGAAACCATGACAACATTGTCAATCAGCTATATTCCAATATAAAATCAAAAGTTAAAAAATCAAATAAATAAATTCAATATAATTCTATAGTTTCCATAACTCAGGTGGACCGAAGGTGCACATGGGGCACAGAGGGATAAGCCACTGCCTTTGTCTCTAAGACGTTTCCTGAATTATGCACATGAATTCCAGCCTCTTCAGTGGCATCCACCCACCAGCATGGCATCCGCTCATGAGTTCACGTGTGTGAACTCATCACCTTCCGGCCACCAGGAGCTCCCTTAGCTGGTTCTGTGTGTATATAGTATGAAGGAACTAGTGTCCACAGTCATGACTCAGAAGAATATCCGAGCCCAGCATCCAAACTGCTGCGTCAGCTGGCCACTGCGCCTTTCTGGGTAGGAGGACTGCATCACTGAGACATTTTAATACAACCCAGAGCAGTTGAGCTATTTCAAATCCTGAAAAATGATGCTGTGAAAGTGCAGCACTCAATATGCCAGCAAATTTGGAAAACTCACCAGTGGCCACAGGACTGGAAAATGGCAGTTTTCATTCCAACCCCAAAGAAAGGCAATCCCAAAGAATGCTCGAACTACCGCACAGTTGCACTCATCTCATATCCTAGTAAAGTAATGCTCAAAATTCTCCAAGCCAGGCTTCAGAAATACGTGAACCGTGAACTTCCAGATGTTCAAGCTGGTTTTAGAAAAGGCAGAGGAACCAGAGATCAAATTGCCAACATCTGCTGGATCATCGAAAAAGCAAGAGAGTTCCAGAAAAACATCTATTTCTGCATCTATTTCTGCTTTATTGACTATGCCAAAGCCTTTGACTGTGTGGATCACAATAAACTGTGGAAAATTCTGAAAGAGATGGGAATACCAGACCATCTGACCTGTCTCTTGAGAAATCCGTATGCAGGTCAGGAAGCAACAGTTAGAACTGGACATGGAACAACAGACTGGTTCCAAATAGGAAAAGGAGTACGTCAAGGCTGTATATTGTCACCCTGCTTATTTAACTTATATGCAGAGTACATCATGAGAAACGCTGGGCTGGAGGAAGCACAAGCTGGAATCAAGATTGCCGGGAGAAATATCAGTAACCTCAGATATGCAGATGACACCACCCTGATGGCAGATAGCGAAGAACTAAAGAGTCTTTTGATGAAAGTGAAAGAGGAGAGTGAAAAAGTTGGCTTAAAGCTCAACTTTCAGAAAACTAAGATCACGGCATCTGGTCCCATCACTTCATGGGAAATAGATAAGGAAACAGTGGAAACAGTGTCAGACTTTATTTTTTTGGGCTCTAAAATCACTTCGGATGGTGCTTGCAGCCATAAAATTAAGATGCTTACTCCTTGGAAGGAAAGTTATGACCAACCTAGATAGCATATTGAATAGCAGAGACATTACTTTGCCAACAAAGGTCCATCTAGTCAAAGCTATGGTTTTTCCAGTAGTCATGTATGGATGTGAGAGTTGGATGGTGAAGAAAGCTGAGTGCCGAAGAATTGATGCTTTTGAACTGTGGTGTTGGAGAAGACTCTTGAGAGTCCCTTGGACTGCAAGGAGATCCAATCAATCCATCCTAAAGGAGATCGGTCCTGGGTGTTCATTGGAAGGACTGATGTTGAAGCTGAAACTCCAATACTTTGGCCACCTCATGAGAAGAGTTGACTCATTGGAAAAGACCCTAATGCTGGGAAGGATTGGGGGCAGAAGGAGAAGGGGATGACAGAGGATGAGATGGTTAGATGGCATCACTGACTCGATGGGCATGGGTTTGGGTAGACTCCGGGAGTTGGTGATGGACAGGGAGGCCTGGCGTGCTGCGATTCATGGGGTCGCAAAGAGTCGGACATGACTGAGCGATTGAACTGAACTGAGAGCTCCTTCAGGGCACAACTGGGACATTTTCATTCATGACCAACAATGCTAAACACAACACAGAATGTAGCAGGTTCTCGCTAAATGTGGATTTGAAAAGCTTTGATTTAACTGAGTTCTCTCAACATTAGTTATCAGTGTGTGTTCTATGCAGTAACCTTGTCAACCAAACCATTTGATTTAGTAGAGTCATTTTTTCTTGTAGCCCAAACGGGATGACGTGAGCTTGCTGTAGAGTTCTCCAATGATGACCATCTTCCCTCAAGAATCAACCTTAGGTTTAGACACACATAGAACTTTCATTTAGCAAGACAAGAGTATGGAGGCTACCTTCTGTTTTTATTTTATCCAATATTCTCCCACACTTGACAGCTTTCCATTTCTTGTCTGCCTTGCTCTGAGCAGTTAAGGACTGGTCATCCTGGGTCTACCGAGTAATCAACCCACCACCCACACTTCTCTGTGGCAATATTTTATTATTTTCCAAAGGGCTCCTGAGATAGCTAACTGGGAAGAAGGGCTTCTGGGGGGGGGGGGTAGTGTGCTCAGAACCCTTATGAAGGGTTGTCACGTGTGTGACAACTGCAGTGTGGCTGTCAAAGTGACAGCACCCCGTGGCTACCTTCACAAACCCTCACCCCAGGCCAGGTGGGAGTTCCCTCTTCTGCCCTCTGCCTAAATATACACGGACAGTGTCAGAGGCCAAACTGGAGGTTAGGTGTTTAGGATAAACAAGAACCAGTGAATAATTGCCTCTTGTCCTCAGATCACGGGTGGTAACAACACCAGTGAAATAGTTGGGTTAAACTTTTTGTATTTGGTGCAAGTACATAAAAGTTCAAATCAGACACACACATAAAGAGAGATTCACGTGTGTGTGCATACACATGGACATGAGCCTGGAAAATAACACATGAAGGAGAGACAACCCTCAACCAGGGTCTGAAAGAGACTCTGAAGTTGTCTAACTCCGGCTTCAATGTCACCGTTCTGCCCCAGCCCAGTTGCTACAGAGGCATCTCTTCTCTGCATTCCCTGGAGAGAACGGTCGCCCAAACCGGGCTGTAAGTGGGCTGAGGACAAGGCCTGTGCTTTTTCCTGAATTTTAACTCAAGTGTTAAAAATATACAGTAAAGTGTGCAACAGCTGAATGAATTTTTAAATAGGTAAACCCTCGTGTAGCTACCATCCAGATCAAGATACGGAGTATTTCCATAGCAGAAGGCTCTCCCGTGCTGCTTCCCCACCAACATCTCCAATGGCACCCCATTCACCATGGAGACTGTCAGCGCTGCTTGATCTGCAGGCTCAGGGGAGCGGAGCCCCACAGGGTGTACTCTTGTGGTAGGACTTCCTTCCCTGGTTGCTGGCTCGTGAGATTGCTCACGTGTGTGGACTTTTGTTCTTTCCTATTGCTGTGGAATCACTTCTGTGGATGTGCTTTAGTTTATTAATCCGTTCTGCAACTGAGGCACATTTGGTTTTTTCTCACTCGCAGTTCTTCTGAATAAAGTTGCTCTGAGCATTCTTGTCCTGCATGTGTCTTTGGTAGGTGCACAGATTCATTTCTCCTGGGAGTATGCGTTAGGTCATAGAATAGGCGGATGCTTAGTTTTAAAGGTACTGCCGCCTGGTTTTCCAAGGTATCTGATGACAATGCATCCACAGCTGGTTTTAACCCTTTAGCTCCTTAGGTTTTAAGCCACATCTTCTTTCTTTTCAAAGGCTCCTTGATGCCTATTTGTAAACATTTGCTGAACATCCCAGGTGACTTCTGTGTGAGCCTCCCTCTCTCTGCCAGCCGCCCCCTGAAACGAGCAGAACACAATGCTCTGGGCACGTGGCTCCCTTCACGGCGGGGTGATATTTCAGATGCTCCGCTTCCCCCTAAACCCTGCCTCTGTAAAGGGCAGCAACCACCATGTCCTCTGCCCTCCAATGTTGTCTTAGGATAAAACACAGTGATATCCATATGGCAAGCAGCCCAGTAAATGCCCCATACAAGCCAGTGATGATGTCGGCGTTGGCATGAAAACACCAGTAAAGCAGGTATTGCCAGCTTGATCGCTTTCTGGCGTGGCGGGTGCTCCATAATGCTTACTACCCACCCCCTGAATTCTGGGCTCCATGTTGCTGCCCGGAATCTCTTATTCTCATCCAGCTCTGTGGAAGCCAAGAGTTAGTGAGAACACTGCTCCTGTCCATCATGGGCCCTGTCACTCCTCTCCAAGGGCTTCAGTGGTCCCTGCAAAGCCCAAGAGGAGCTCTGGGGAGCAGACCAGGCCCAGAGCCCCCACCCCCACCCCGATGCTGCCGGCTCAAATCTCAAGCCTGATTCTGAGGGCTGAGTTGAGTGCACAGAGGAGGATGTTTTCCTTGCAGGCCTCTGCTCTGCTCCTCGGTTTCGGCAGAGGAAGGCCCCTCACCATCACCTCTTCTCACCCCCTGAACAAAAGCACCGTTCTCCACGCTGCACTCTGCCCCTGCGCAGGGGGGGCCTGGCTTCCTTTGCCACGAAGCCTGTCAGGTTTCCATTAGGCCAGGGAAACACCACAGGAAATGAGTCAAAGAAAGGAAGGCTGTGATTTTTTTTTTTTTTAATTTCAAATACCAGATTTTTTTTTTTTTTTTTTAATGACGGTGTCCTGGCCGTGCCAGGTCGAGGAGGAATGTGGAAAATGTGCAGCTCGAAGTGTCTGAAGGGCCGCTGGATCCTCCAATTGTTTCTAATAAAAACCCGTGGGAAGCTCTCCGTGGCCCCTGGGAAGACTGCACCCGCTGGAGGCCTTGGGCTCCGGGGGCCCGGGCAAGGTTTGGGCTTCTCCAACCTCCGTCTCCTGGCCGGGCCACGAGGTGCCACGTGATGGGCCAGCCACCCTCCCTGCCTCTGAAGGGCTGTCGTGACCACTTAAATGCACTGACTTTTGCGAGCCTGTTTCCTCTTTTTGCAGAAAGCGCAGAATATACAGGTCGTTCAGACCCTTCCACACACAACTGCCATCAGAACCACCTGTGGGTGGAGGCTGTGTGAGCAGGGCTGGGGCCACGGATGCCGCGTCCCACGCTGGCCCTGCCTTTCTGCGCTGCTGTGCCCTGGGTGGCTGATAGAACTTTCCCGGGCTCCGTTTCTTCCTCAGCACAGCATACGTTGCTAGTTACACCTGCTCTATGCCAGCCAGTGTCACTGCCATCCACGAGGTGACTTAGCGCCTGTCTGAGGAGGCGGGCCCTCTTATCAGCCCCACATTACAGCTGAGGAAACTGAGGCAGAGAGCCTAGACAACATGCCCTAGAGATCATAGCCATGATGGGACTATATCTGTCTGTACCACATCAGAGAAACAGGACCAAAGGGAGACAGATAAGACACTTAGCTCAAGAACTGGCTCAGCGATGGTTGGACTGGCTGGACAAGTCCAGAAGCCCAGGGACGACCACCAGGAAGGGCAGCTGGGAGCTGGAATCATACAGGACATATCCTTTTCAGATGGGCTCCTGTCCCTTAGCAGTATGCTAAGTGCTGTTCCATGCCTCAGCCCTGACGGCCCCTCTATGTCATTATAGGCCTGGACAGCTCATTTTTATTCAGTGCTGAATAATATTCCATCGTCTGGATGTGCCACTGTTTTACCCACTCACCTATGTGAGGGCATCTTGGCTGCTTCCAAGTTTTTTGGCGATTGTGAAGAAAGTTGCTGCCAACATCTACGTGCAGATTTTTGTGTGAACACAAGTTTTCGATCCTTTGGAGAAATACCAAGGAGCATGATTGCTGGATCATGTGGTAAGAGTATACTCAGCCTTGGAAGGAACTGCCAGGCTGTCCTCCAAACATCTGCACCATTTGCCTCTCCACCGTCATTACTGTTAGTAATACCTCCTTCCAGGAAGGGCATGGCATGGGGTGGGTATACAGGTGGCACTCCACACAGGTGAGCTACGATCATCCCTGCCCTACACAGGGGCCCTTCTGTGGGAGTCTGTCTGCACATCATTCCTGCCTGGGGGTGGGGGCTAGGGGGAGCAGTCAACCTAACCCCGATCTCTGCTCTCTCCAGCTGCACAGGCTGGCTGAGACGCTCCTGGAGTAGATGGCGCTCTATGCCTCTGGGCAGCTGCCCCGACAGACCCTCTTGCGACTTCAGCCCAGGTCACGGCCAGTTCAGCGATTTGAGCCGTTTCAGGCATCCGTATCCTGCCGGCCTCCCGGTGGGGGCAGGGGTTGGTGGGGTGCATGAGAAGGCACTGAGGAAGAAATCATGCTGCTCTGGCCTGGGCGAGTGTTTCTTATTTTTCATTTGCAAATGAAAACAATCGGGCCATCTGAGGCCAGCAGACAGGGCCGCCTCCCGGCTGCTTGGATGGGCTGGCCCCTCCTGCACTGTACACTGTGACCCTAGTGTAAGCAGGCCCCCTTGGGCCCAGGACACAGGGGCACCTGCAAATCCCAGGTTTTCAGCTGGCCAGGCCCACGGGAGACCTGCTGTTTAGGGTCCAGGGAAGGCCTGCCCTTGAGGGCCCAGGAGGTACTTTCCAGGTGGGGACAGGGAGAGGAGAAATACAACAGAGCAGCAGTGATGGTGGTCCTCGCCACCATCGGGGCAAATGTGTATTGAGTGCTTATGGCATGCCTCGCCTGGCCTCCAAGCTGCCCTGTGACCCACGTGCTGTTACAGACACGGAACCTGAGGCTGGGAGGGATCCTGTGACCTGCCTGGAATCGCGGGCTGTGAAGGCTATCCTAGGGGTTCAGACCTAGGTTTCTTTGACACTAGGGCTCACAACACACTGGAGTCCATGAACAACTATTGAGTGCCTACTGCATACCGTACATTTATGTATCTTCTTGCATTTAGACTTAAAACCTTGTAAGGCAGATGTCATTAACCTGATGTAAGGAGGCAGCAAATGAAGCCAGGGCACTTGAATTGTTGTTGTTTAGTCGCTCAGTTGTGTCCAACTCTTTTGCGGCCCCATGGACTGTAGCCCACCAGGCTCCTCTGTCCATGGGATTCTCCAGGCAAGAAAACTGGAGTGGGTTGCCATTTCTTCCTCCAGGGGATCTTCCTGACCCAGGGATCCAAACTGTGTGTCCTGCATTGACAGGCGGATGCTTTATGGCTGAGTCACCTGGGAAGTGGGGCACTTGAATAAGACCTGGTTATTAGCAGCCAGAATTGTTTTTACCTGGGAACGTGTATTTGGCACCAGTTGAGCTCCTGCTCCAGGACCCCCTGCCCCCATCTTCATTTCGCTGGTGAGTTAGTGACTTAGCGCTCTCATCAGCAGGCCAGCCCAGGCCCAGGCACAGAGAGCCCAGAATATTAGAGTGGACAGAGGCCAGTTCCTCCGGTGGGACCCTCCTCAGTGGGAAGTGAGCTTTGAGGGGGCTGCCCTTTGCATGACCCCCCATGAGAATCCCTTTTCGCCCTCCTCTACTGAACATCAAACAGCTGTCAGCTGCCCAGTCCCAGAGCCAGGAGCCAGGTACCGGCCGAGGAAGAGTGAGCAGCACCGGAAGAACCCATCCTTGTCCTCCATCTGGACGGAACCAGTGGGACGTGCTGGGCAAGGAAGACACTCAGCACATTGAGAGCTTCCAGTTCCCTGGGGGGTTCTGTTTCTCGTGAACATGGCTTAACTTTTAACCAGGTCATTAAAAGCACTGGCCCAGTGTCTTGGGCCCAGACTCCCTCCCAACTCGCTGGACGGCAATTTTCCCGTGTCCCTGAGAGGTGCTGAGCTCCTTTTTAAAGAGGTTCCAAACGGTCCCCTCCTCGCATCTTTCTTCCCTGAGACTTGGGCAATTTGGGTGTCATGGGGGCCTTTGTAGAGACGTCAATGGATTACTTCACGGGAAGAACCCCCCCCCCTTTACACCCCAACGTGGCTTCTGCTGTGGAGATGAAAGAGCCAGGGGGGCAGGTTGGAAAACAGATAATTCACGGGACTGTCAGAGCACGATTTGAATTTCATTCACACCAGGCCCAGGGCGGGGTGGGGGCGCGGATCCTGCCTGCCCGGGGGTTTTCGCTCCAGGGGGAAGCAGGCTGAGCTCTCAAGTGCTGAGGTGATAATCCAGCCCTCGGGGCCTGGACAAAGCTGGACATTTTGTCCTCACTGTCAGAACGCCACAAGCTCAGGAGCAGATGGAGTGGTGTCGGCAGTCGTAAAACGCCCCCGCCCCAACCGGGAACAGGCAGGTTAACAGAAGGGATTGGCGCCATGCACGTCATAAAAGCCCTGCAGACCTGTCATGTTCCGATAAATCTTGACTGTGTAACGGAATAGCGCTGCGGTTCCCAGCCTTGGGTTTCACAGGTGAGCCGTGGGCTGATGGATGGTTTGGGAGCTAGTGGGGGAAGGGGGCAGAGGGAGCTTACCCGCCCACCCCCTCTCGGCTCCCCAGCGCCAGGCAGGAAATCCAGCCTTCGAGGGGCCAGGGCGGCATTTGTTCTCCCCCTCCACGCTGGAATGCTGGAAGGCAACCAGCTCATCCTCATCCCCTGGCCCTCGTGCTGGTATCACACTGTAGGAGCTTAATAAGTGCTGTTGTCTTTTCTCAGCTGGGCCCCTGGGCTTGCCTACCCATTAGGGAGGGGCTGCTGAGGTGGGGGTGCTGCTCTGCACACACAAGCTCTGCTCGCCCTGCCCTGCACCCTGCGTCTGCCCTCCAGGGAGGGCACACTTTTTCAGAATCCATCTGCCCAGAGGGGGCACCTTGGAACCATCTGTCCATTTATATTTTGCACAAAGGTACTATCGTGCTGGCAGGTTCTCTAACATATTTCAGTGTTATAAAAGTGTTAGTCGCTCAGTTGTGTCTGACTCTTTGCAACCCCATGGATTGTCGCCCACCAGGCTCCTCTGTCCATGGGATTCTCCAGATAAGAATACTGGAGTGGGTAGCCATTCCCTTCTCCAGGGGATCTTCCCAACTCAGGGATCAAACCCAGGTCTCCTCCATTGCAGGCAGATTCTTTACCATCTGAGCCACCAGGGAAGCCCTAACACATTTAACCAGGTGTTAAATGTCTGCTCTAAACACTTTCAAATGAAGGACAGAGCTCTGGAATTCTGAGCTCTCTGAGCCGGGGAGGTGACACAGCTGAGTACGGCAGGCCAGTGGGGAGAAAAGGCACCCTTGGCCTGGAGTAAGGGGCAAGAGGGAGGGTCGTGGGGACATGCCCACCACAGGGACACACTCCAGTGGTTGCCCCGGAGGGACTCAGCTCATTGAGAAGGAAGACAAATCTGGACTTCTCCTGATTTAGTAAGTATCAGGAAGTCATTGGAATGGATGAAGACTCGTAGGATTTATCGAGAGCATCAGGCAGGCCGCTCTTCCCTGACAGCTCTGCAGTAGGACCTAAGAGCCCAGAGAAGCATGTTCTGTAACTGAGGGGCTCACAGGAAGCCCCTTCCCCTCTGAGCCCCAGGCCTCCCATTTCCGGTCTTGCCTCCAGGCCGCCTGCCTGCTTTCCTGCCCTCCTCCCACCCCAACCCCAGTCCTCCTGGGCTTCACGCTGAGTTCCCTGCAGTTACCAGAGGGACTCTGTTCTCTGACCTCAGCCATTTCCCCTCCCGACCCCCTGCCCCCTCCACCCTTCGCATGGACCCCAACTCCCACTTAACCTCAGGTTTCAGCTCAAACGTATGTTGTGTGCCTGTGGTCTGCCCGCTTCCTCACTGCCCGTGGGCCCACGTCGCCCCTGTCCTCCCCACCCGCACTGAACCTTAAGCTCCCTGAGGGCCTCTGCCCCTTCTGTCAGTTATCCCAGGGTTCCATCTGCCATGCCATTAGTGCCAGCCAGAATGCCAGCAGGAGTGGCCCCCAGGGCTCAGACCCACGCCCCACCTGGGCTAGCCAAGCACCCCAAGGGGCTTTGGCAGGAGTAGTGACTCAGAACTACTACCCCGACCCGGGGGCACATGAGGGTGGCAGCTGGGGTCTAGTCCACAGCTGTCTATTAACTGGATGGAAACGGAGCAACTTGAGGGTTGTAGGACTCAGGAAGGAGGGGCCTGGGGTGAAGGGTGGAGGGATGATTTTAGGTGATGCAACTGTCCTGAAATTTACTGGGGGAGGCTGCACGCATCTGCAAATATTTGAAAAACCACAGAATTATACACTTCACACGGGTGACTTGTAACGCCGTGAATTATACCCCCATGAAGCTGTTTTTTTTAAAAAAAGTCTTGAAGACAGAAACCCACAACCTGTCGGGATGGACACAGAGGAGGGCAGGACAGCCAGGTGCCCTGCTCGCTGATGGGGACCTGTCCCTCTCACCTCCCTGGACCCCCGTTTCCTTGTTCAGGAAGGGTGATGAGCCGTACGCTCCTTAGAGCATGCTGAGACAATCAAAACATGAGGGGAAGGAGGGAAGTACTTGACACAGGACCCTGGGGAATTTTCAAGATTGAATAAGAAAACCAACAATTAGAGAGTGACTGTCTTTGTCCCGGCATGCATCTGGACCAGCTGCCCCGCGCATCAGCACTTGTTCCTGCACCGATCGAGCATGCTGAGCCATTCCATCAGCACCTGGCTCCCGGGGAGGGGTGGGCTTCCTTCCTGGAGGGGTGGTGATGGGGGAGCCGAGGGCACAGCCACTGCCCTTCCGTCGAGGCAGCTCTGGGCTCTCTCCCAGAGATAAGCGCCGCCTGCCCGGCAGCGTCCTAATCTGCAGGACTCAGGGCTCGCAGGCCGCTGCTCCTGGCTGTCAGGAGGACTGAGGGCCGGGGGATGATTAATGAAAGAGAAGGAAATGTAATAATGCACGCCTGGCCCGCCAGCAGCATAAATCTCTCTGGGGACTGCAGAAAGGATGGATTCCTCCCTCGCTGGGCCTTGAGAAAGGGCATCCTCCAGGTTCACTGGAGTCTGAGAAATCACCGCGAACGTTAAATCAAAGCTTACCTGCACTTGAGCCACACAGGAACCCGCTGGCTCAAATGTGGGCCTGAAACAAGGGCAAAAGGGCCCTGGGTTAGTGATATGCTGGGCTAGAGGCCTGGCTGCAGTCAGCGAGGGGTGAAGACCAGCCAGCGTGGGCTTGGGCTTGGGCTTGGGCTTGGGTTGGAATCCAGCTCTGAGACATTGGGCGAGGCCCTCAGTTTCTCTGCTTCAGTTGCTTTATCTGGACCACCTCTCCAACCCCACCCCCAGCATGGTATTCTTGGGGTTGCGTGGGCCACCTGGACAAAGCTCTTTGCTGGGAGCCCAGCTGCTACAAATGCATGTGGCCATGCATTTGACCAGCAACATCTCAGATGGTCACTGTAGACTCTCAAGAAAGAGGAATTACTATAGTCCCATTTTACAGATGTGAAAACAGAGGCCCAGAGCACAGCCTCACTCCTCCAATGCTCCCCAGTGGGGACCACCCACCCCTCACCACACTGCCTTCTGGCAGCCTGAACAGGGAATTGGAAATCCTGTGGCCTGTCTCTGCCTTCTTAAGAGCGGGTCCTAGGAACTCCCCCTCGGACTTCATGCTACCATTTGTTAGGACTAACTTCAGCCCTCAGCGGCGGGAACAAAGGTCCCCTCACCCTTCCATGGCCCCCACAGCCTCACGTTCCAGGGGCCTCATGTTTATCTCCGCAGGGGACTGTCCTCCCTTGTTCCTCTCCCCATCTGTCCCTCTGGCCCACTGTCCCTCTTCATTTTACTCTCAAAATGTCCATTTCACCCCACTGAGGTCTGCACAGTGTATAGGCTGCTCCGAGGTCAGAAACCCGAGCCGGGCACAAGAAGGGACGGACCCCTTGATGGTTCTAGCAGATGCGGAGGGAGGGAGGGGGCCCCAGGCAGCCCCCAGCTGCCCACCCGGAGATAACCCCTGACCCCTTGCCTGTCTCATGGGCCATCAGCAAGTCTGAGTCCTGGGAAGGCCCATAAATCCTCAGTGTTGCCCTCTCAGGATTCTGGCCTCTGCCTGGGAGAAGGCATTTTCTATGCCTTCAGGAGGCCACCTGGGCACTTGTGGAGCTGAGGGCACTGGCTTCTTTGCATGTTCTGGGACCCCTGTGCTGCAGAATTCCATCCTATACCACAGCTAGGCAGTGCCACCCATGGGTGGGGTGGGAATGAGCATGCATTAACACCCCTCACCAGAGTTCACTCTCATGGCCCGAAAATGCACCCCTCATGTACCTCTGTGAGAGATCAAGAGCCCTTGGGCACAAAGGGGAATTGCTTATTATTCAAGAGACCACCCAAGTTTAGAGGACAGGATGGGGCTAATTTTTTTTCTTTCTTTTTAAGGTCAGATAGTCACATGGTCAAAAATTCAAGATATAAGCAAGTATCTCCCTCCTAACATTTCCCACAGTCACCTTTCCAGGGCTACTAGTATCTAGAGATCTTTCAGGAATATAAAAATATAATTATGTGCATGTAAGCATATGAATACATACACTTACACATGTAGGTACACACACACTCACATAAAATCGAGTGGCTTTTCATTCAACTACTTTGGTGATCATTCCACATCATTACGTAAAGAGCCTTGCATTCCTTTTGATGGCTGCATACTATTCCATCAGGTGGCCTATTCATTGTCTGTTTATTTAACTAGCCCCCTACTGATAGGGCCTTAATGATAAACGTCACATTTCCCATGGACTCAGGTATTAGGCAGCTCCCCCACTGTGGCCAGCTGGGACTTCCGGGCACTCTCAGTCTGGTCTTCCTTTTTCTTCCTCACAATCTCTGCAGCCACCTTAGTGGGGTCCATCTCCAGCTTGAGGCTATGTTCATGGCTGGGTGAGACTCAGGGTCCTTCTGCATCGTTAGATGCACTCTTCTTGCTGATTTTGACCTCCTTTCACACAGCATAGCTTTCTCTTACATCTATGACAGGAGCATGGTAGGTGCAGGATCGTCCTCATTTAAAGGAGGGCAGGAAAGATAAGTCCTGGTGGAGCGACTCCCTCTCCACCTGCCCCACAGGTCATAAAAGAGCAACTGGTTTTGTAAGAAGGCACTGCACGTGGTGGGAGGGGGGGTGCCAGTGGAGCAATAGAGGATTTTGGATATAAAGGTTGTGAGTGGGCACCCCAGTCACCCCATTTATAAACCTGGGCCACCCTCAGCCATCCCCACCTGTTCAACAGAACCCACATGGTACATTCACATGGCAGGAACATTTAGCTGTTCAGCCCTGGGCTCTGAAGTCAGCTCCTACTAGTCCAAATTCTACCTCTGCTTCTTGCAGACCAGGGGACCTTGGGCAGGTACCTTCCATCTCTGAGCCTCAGTTTGGACAATTACAACAGGACCCTCTAGTGGGCTTAGAGGCTTATGTGATGATTCAAGAGATGAAGTGCAAGCATTTAGCCACTCCACATAACCCAGCAAATGGCCAGTGCTCAAGACATTTTCGCTTCTGTTGTTGTCATTGATGTTCCGTGGTTGTTGCCCTAGTGGTGGTGGCTGATCTCCGGACGCACTGCGCTCTTCCCCACCAATGTCCCCCCACAGGTCTCAGTGCAGTTGTTCAAACCCCAAGGCACTGGCAGGGCTAGCAGACTCGGACAGCTGGCGGGGATTACCACGTCATCATTGCTCACAGGTGCTCACAGGCCTGTTTCCTCCCCAAGCCCCCACTTGCGGCCTTGCATGCTGGAACACACACGATGACTTTGCTGGGAGAGTCCTGCCTGCAGGCAGGGGAGTGAACCAAATGACCTTTTGACCTCACTCCCCACCCTGACTTCAGGGTTCAGGATCACCCAGCATGCACAGGGGCCAATGAAATGAGCCACTCTTTCCGGAAATGGGAGGTTATGCAGCTTGAGCAGCGTTCCACAGCTCCCAGGGGCTTTCAGATAAGCCTTGCTCCAGGCTCTTTTCTCCCCAGGACTTGTGGAAATCTCTGGGTCTGTTTGACATCAACTTGTGTCCTCCTGATCCCACCAATGACCTTCCATTGACCTTTGGATGCTGGCGAGAAAACGTCATTTTTCCCCTAACCCACTGAACTCTCAGAAATGACAGGGTGGCGGAGGCCGGCCTGGCTGTCCCCGGCGTCGCCGTGGCATAGAGAAGGCGCCCACGCCCAGCCGAAGCCCCTCACACCAAAAATGAAGTGAGGTCTTCCTGAGAGGGTTTCTCCTGCGGGGCACGGGAAGAGCGAGCAGGAAGGCCACGGGGCGGCCGATAGGACACCTAGAGGAAGAGGAGGAAATGGCCAGCGGAGTCTAGACGCGTTATCTTGCCCCCCGTGCGGGCACCGGCCCACGCTCGTCCATCGTTCCTGGAGCCGACTTCCTGCTGCAGGATTTACGCCAATGACTTCACCCTCTTGCTATCTCGGCAGTCCCGCTGCTGCCCGCTCCGGGCTCTCAGGAATTAGGGGCCAGATAACAAGTCTAGACAGCTCAGAAGTTTTAAATGGATTATTCTCCAGGGGGCGGAGGATGGCCAGTGACCGCTCTGGGGACCGGACCGTTCTCTGACTCCCTCTGCCTGCTCCCCCACCCCCACTGCCCGGAGGATGAAAGCAGGCACCGAAGAGCGAAGAGCCGCAGGCTGCAGGGTCGGCTCTGACCGGCGGTCAGAGGGAGCTCCACACCCCACACCCTGGTCCCAGTTCAGGGTGGACCCTCGGGGCTGCCTCAGCAGAGATGGATGAAGCCCAAGGGCACTCGAGTTCAAAACCCAAGGGCAGTGGTGAAGCCACACGATGCAATGGATGGAGCCCATTCATTCTGACCTCAAGTGTCTCAGAAGAAGCGCTTGTGCCCTGCCTGGAGGGTGACCTCGGCACACACCTCCACCTGCCTGGGGGCTCCGCTGATCTGAATCAGATCCTCTCGCATGCCGTGTGGCAGCCCCCTTTGCCATCTTCTCCCACCCTTTGCGTGCTGAACTGTGTCTTCCCCAAGTCCCCATGAGCGAGTCCCAACACACAGCACCTCAGAATGTGCCCTTATTTGGAAATATGGTGTTAGTCAAGATGAAGTCACACTGGCGAGGGTGGGTCTCCAACTGACTACCACAGTGTCTGGATAAAAGGGGGACTGTGGGCACAGACGGCGCATGGGGCGGAGATGGTGGGACATGTCTACAGGGAGCAGGGGTGGCCAGGGAACCCCGGAGCGGAGGAGGCTTCGAGCAGGTCCTGCTCGCAGCCTCAGGTGGAGCTGCCCCACCCACACCTTGGTCTCTGACGTGGGGCCTCCTGACCCAAGGAGACATTTCTGCTGTCGAAGCCCCCAGTGAATAGAGCTTTGTTTTCTGCAACCCCAGCAAACTAATACACAGCCGCCTTCCTGAAGGACAGGGCCAGGCGCAGGAGTGCCTGGGGACCTCGGGAAAGAGGTCACCCCTAAATTATAAGCAGCCCCTCAGGCTCCCAGCAGCAGAGCTTCCGTGGAGTCATCCAAGGCACGAAGCTGTCACATCACAGCTGGTGGAGGTGGGGTGGGGGGAGTGACACCATGGAGACCAGGGGTTCGTCAGCTCAGGACACGGCTGCAGCATCACTGCTGGTGCCCAGCCTCGGCACGCGTCGTCCCGGACACAGCCATGGCTTCCTCTGGCGCCTGCAGCCTCTCACGGGAGCATTTTCTGCTACAGGCACAAGCAGGGCCTGAGCACAGACAGGCCAGAGCTGCCGGGAACCACTGTCCTTGGGAGCGGTTCTCAACCAGGGAGAGTTGGTGGGCAACATCCCAGCGCCCTGGCTGAGCAGCTGAGAAACTTCGAGGAGTGATCCGCGGTCCACTCGAGCTGCCACCATGGTCACAGGGCCAAGAGAGCACCAGGCACTGGCCCCCTCTCTTCTTGCTCTCCTTTCCTGATGTCCCCTGAGGTCGCCTCTCAAACAGACCCCTCACACCCAACCTTGACCTTGGTCTGCCTGGGGTAGGGGTTTGCGGATTCAAACCAAGACAATAGGAGGGTACAACTCGCAGCACAGAAAGACAGGAGGAGGAGACACATCTTAGCAGAACACTGAAGGGCTGACCCTGTGGTTGCTGACTTCTCTGGGCAGCTCAGATAGAACCTCCACCTCCAGATTAAAACCAGCCTGATGGGCGGGTATCAAGGAGAGGTTGCTATTAATAGTGCTCACCAATATCCATTCACCTCTCAGGTGATAATACTAACTGTAACTAGGCATGACTGTCCTTCCCAAAGACCCACCACCCTGGACTCTGTTCTTACTAACGGCACAGGGTCTCAGGCAGGTGTGAACCCACATCTAGATTCCCGCCAGTGGGATGGGGGCACAGTGATGTCCTGCCCCAGACAGGTGCCCATGGGTGCCCTCCCCCCACTGTGTGGGTGAAGATGGGAGCGAGCCTCTTCCCACCTTCGCTTCCCCATCCTCCTCATCTCATACCAACATGGGGTGAAGGTTAAAAAACACTGCAGAGACTCTTATCGGTTTTCTTCCGTCAAAATCCACTTTGAAGCTTCTGATCCTAGCAAACCTTCCATCCATTTTAGCAAGCAAAGGCAGACTTCATTTACATTAATCCAAAAATAATAAAGTGAGATAAATAAATAAAGGTTGAGAAAGAATACTGGTGAATTTGGGAACCTGCGAATCCAGGAAGTATTGGGAGAGCCGGGATCCTTCCAGGAAAGACCAGCTTGTTCTGATGAATTCTGGAAAGTGTGCCTCCCCAGGAGGTGAGGGGTGACCGGACACATGGCATGAGGGTCACCGTGAGGCCCCTCTGCCCAAACCCACAGGAGCCCCCTTGGGAAGAATTTCCTAAAATGACAATTAGCAGGAACAATGGGTGAGTCAGGTCTTGGCCAGAATTGATCCTGATTTTCGTAGCAATGCTGAAGCATTTAAAGGGTCTGTGCTACATGGAGATAAACTGTGACGACCAGAGGCTGAGGAGCAGCCCAGACCAGTCAGGATGGGTGTCCTGCATCGTCCTTCCCGGAGAAGTGAGCAAGTGGATTCGTATCTAAGATCGCTGTGGGCCCAGCCCTGCCCTGCTTGGGGGGCACAACAGCCAGTTTGGGGGTCCTGGCTGGTCCACCTGCATCCCTGGGGCTAGAGGGAGGAGCTTGGAGTCTGCTGGGACCACTGTGCTGATCATGCCCCGCTTCCTAGGGACGAGAGCCTGGTTCTGCTGCTTCCCGCTGTGTGCCCTTAGACAAGACACTCAGCCTCTCTGAGCTGCACTCGACACATCTCTCAAGTGACGTCCACACACCTCTCTTACTGGGTACCTGGGAAGGCTGGGTGAAGTCTTGTGATTGTCAGGCTACTGTCGGAGTCCCTCGGGATGCTATCACAAACGGCACAGACTGAGCAGCTGATAGACAACAGAAGTCCCTTTCTCACAGACCTGGAGGCTGGAAGTTCGGTTGAGTGAGAGCCTCCTTCCAGGTCACAGACTCTCGCAGGCAGAGGGACTGCAGGGTCTCTTTTACGAGGGCACTAACCCCTTCACGAGTCTCCAGCCCTGTGACCTCTCACCTCCCAGAGTCCCCACCTTCCAACACCACCATCCTGGACATTAGGATTTCAGCATGTGACTCTAAGGGAGATGCAGCAGGTAACGTCTAAATTTATCATGGATTTCCCGTGCAATCTCCTCCTCTATCATTTCCCTCCAAGAGACGTGGACAGAGAACATGGGCTGATGTGGGCTTGGGGCAGAGGGAAGCCCGTGTGGAGACGACATGCTGTGCTGTGTGGATGAGGCGGGGCTGCATGGGGTGCCCTGTGGTGTGTAAGGTGTGAGCGGCAGGAGAGCCCAGAGCTCTGCGGGGGGTGGGGGTGGGGGTTGAGTTTTACAGTCGGCACTGTCACTGTGGAGAGGAGTGCACATTTCCTGTGGGAGCGTGCGGGTACGCAGTGGACACGGGATGAGGGACCCCACTTCCTGTGGGAGTGGTGCAGGACAGAGTGAACACATGAGGAGGGACCCCACTTCCTGCAGGAATGGAGTGGGTACACAGTGGACACATGAGGAACCCACTTCCTGCAGGAGTGGAGTGGGTACAGAGTGGATGCAGGAGGAGGGACCCACTTCCCACAGGGGAGGGATGAGGGGGGAGGGTGGCTTTTGGCTGCTTTTAAATGCACAACATGGACATGAGGACTGACCCTGAGAGGCAGTTTACCCAAAAGCCAGTAAGTGTCCAGACAGAAATCCGTCGTGACTAACCACCCCTGCACCACTCCACAACACCAGGTGCGTGGACACGGAGCTGGGGGCAGAGGGTCAGGTGGCACCCCCAAATGGAGAGCTGCTTGGCAGCCTCCAGTACAGCGATCCCAGCCTGGGTGCCTGCCCCCAATGCTGCACAGACACGGGCACTGGGAAGGGCAGAGCAAGTTTAGCCCGGGCAGCCTGCAAAGGCAACGGGGAGGTTAAGTTGTAACCTGAGGACTTTGGGGAGCTCTGAGGATCATCACAGGTGGATTTACTCTGGGTCACAGGTTATCAGAGACTGCTTAGAGTCAGGGGAACAAGGAAGCGGAGTTTTATGCAGTTTCTGTAAGCAAAGACAGGAAACGGCAGAGACTTTCTCAGACCAGGGAGGAGGGCGCGGGAACCACCCCCAAAGAGACGCGAACTTGGCAAATGTCTGAGTTCAGCTCCACACATGCCTGAGGACCATTTCAGCACAAAAACTCAGAGAAAAGAAGCTGCCAGCCAGTTCCCTATTCCAGGTTTACCAAAGTGTGTGCCTCAGAACAGCAGGCCCGGGCTATGTCCCTGCACCACACACATACATGCACAAACATGTGCTTATATACACACATGCACACAAATGTGTACACACACACAGACACATGCACACATGTGCACTCATACACACACCCATGCATACAATGTTGATATACACATGTGTACACACATGTGCAGCTGCACCCATGCAGACACACACATACATCCATGCACAGGCATAAGCACATTCATGTGTTTACACACATTCATGTGATTGCACACACAAGTGCACATACTGTGCATGCACACACATGCGCAGACACATGTATACACACGCTGATGCACACATGTGTGCACACATGTGCAGGTGTATGCACACAGACACACACCCATGCACAAACAGGTATATACATGTGTTTATACACATACATGTGCTCGGATACACACATGCACACAAATGTGCTGATATACACACGTGTACACACACTCAGGTACACAATGCATCCATGCACAAACATGGGCACATACGTGTGTTTATACACACATGTTTGTGCACACGTACATGTGCACACATATGCAACAGACGCACATGTGGCCACACACACACATATCTATGGACACACACAGGTCAGTAGGCTGGGAGTTTGGGAAGGATTGCCGGCACCATCCTCTTGGGAAGTCTCACTGGACAAAAGTACTTGGTCTTAGGAACACCCACCCCTCCATCTTTTCAACACTTTGTTGAGACATCATTCATAGACCAGACCATCCACCCATTTAAACTATACAATTCAATGGGTTTTAGTCTATTCACAGAGTTGGGCAACCATCACCACAATTGATTTTATAACATTTTTGTCACCCCCAAAGAAACTGAGTACCCATTAGCCACCGTCCCTGAACCCCCATCTCCCCAAGCTCTCAGCCACCACTAGTCTGCTTTCTGCTCTGCAGATGGGCCTGCTATGGGCGTGTCCCGACAAGTGGATTCGTACAACACGTGGTCTTTGGCATCTGACTTTCTTCACTCACCATAGTGTTTCCAAGGTCCATCCATGTGGTAATGGCGGTGTCAGCACTTCACTCCTTTCTTGGTGAGTAATACTGCACTGTGTGGATGGACCCTGTTTTATTCATCTTGTGCTGTTTTCTCATTGGTGCACCGATTCTAGTCTTGAGGTGAGGGTATGGTCTTGAGCTTCAGGTATTCTGAGTGTTTTCACTTGGTGTGCTGCCCAGTCGGGTTCCAGAAGTTGACTTGTCTGAGAACTAGTGAAAGGGCACCACACTTACCTACACTAACGATATTTTCCACATGGAGGCCCCAGCTGCCAATAACACCATAGGTAGGCAGAGTAAGGTGCCCGTCCCCCAGTGTCCAGATGATGAGGGCCCTGCCTGATGCCGCTGCAGTGCTAGCCACTCTCCCTCTGTGGACCCTGACAGCTCCCCTGTCAGTTCAGAGGTCATCCCTCTGCAGCGTCCCGGGTGCCTGGCCATTTCCTCACTGCAATGTTCTTGGCACAGAGTCCAGGCTTGTGGTTCTGATGGATCCAATCTGAGCTCAGGTCCATTTCACAGCCTTCCTCTCCTGACACAGAACTTCCCACCCCCACTTTCAGCACCCCAGAGCATCACAGACACCAGAGTGGCTTCCACACCCCAGTTTCCCTAGACTACATGGTGTGGCTATGGCAGACTCTGACTTCACTCAACTCCCGGACTCAAGTCGGTGCTCCAGCCTCATTGCGCCCAACGTGGGCACAAAAGAGCCTTGTCACTTTGGGGACACAGTCATCCTCTTATCACTTATGCCTTCAAAGCAACCATATTTGGGAGCTAGATATTTTTCATAAATAAATAGGGTCAAAAGCTGATAAAAATCAATACATCTGAATCAACGCATGGTTCCTGGTACGGCGTTCCAGCGGATATCTTGTGGCCCGGCGGGTCCCTTTGAAATGTTCACAACAACAGAAAGGCTTGTTTTTCCAACCAAAGCAAATGGAAATACTCGCAGGAGGGCAAAAACAAATACTGTGCAGGGGCTGGAGCATTTCAGACAGCCCAATGGAACGTTGGGACCCAGGAGATTCACAGCTCTCTGCAGTGTCCATTTTCCCAAGGGGTGTGAGGGGGTCCCCTCTGAGCAAGGAAAGACATGAGACTGTCTTGGGGCTGGAAAAGTGTGTGAGAAAGAACTCAGAGCATGCAGAGAGGGGTTTCAGAGCCAGGCGAACCTGGGTCCCATTCCTGGTGCCCCCACTTATCCAGATTCCTTCCCTCTTAGAGCCTCAGTTTACCTGTTGGCCAAACAGGACAACAAGGGCTAACTTGGAGGGGTGTGGAGAAGGTAAAATGAGTTACATGCACAGTTAGGTCAGTCCTCCAGTTGTCCACGTTATAAATGTATCTGTACCACAAACTAATGGACTACAAGTTCTTCTCAAATAGCTCATTTTCCATCTGCACCATAAAATCCAGCATGGATCCATTACACTGCTGTTTCATGTCATTTTCAGAACCAGTAAGCAGTAACCAAGTACCTTCCAAGGGTTAGGCCCTGTGGGGGAGCCTTGTCTCTCCAACTGCTTATAAGGCCAGGGGCAGGGGCCTTGCTGGTCTCTCCTCCTAGGGGATCATGTGAAGAGGGGACAGCTCACGGTCACAGTTATGATGAGCAGTCCTACTGCCAGTACTGCCTGCGTCACAGCTCACTTCATCCTCGTGACAACTCCATCACCCCTGCTTTATAGGCTGAGACGGAGGCTCAGGAAGGCTGTGACTGCCCCAGCAGCATCCAACTTGCATGCAGCGGGCCAGGATTCCAACCAAGACAAGCTGCCCCTCGGTGTCCACATGGGGAAGGGAAGCAGGAGCGGGGCAGGGAGGACGGCCAGAGGACAACTAGGGTCACTGGCCGGGGCGACACGCTTCGTAGAAACCAGGAGAGAAATACACACCAAAGGAATGTAACACAGAGCAGCCAGAGCGGACAATGGTCTGCCAACTCCTCAGAAAGTTAACATGGAATTAGCATACGACCTGGCATTCCCACTCCGAGGTATGGCCCCTACAGCGGAGAGCAGGTGTTCAACGACATGTACACCCATGTTCTTGGCTGCACCATTCACAGAACCCACGAAGGTGGAAATGACCCAAATGCCCATCGATGGTGGATAAACACAGGTGTGGCCTCTCCATACAATGGAACACCGCTGAACCACTAAAAGGGGTGAAGTCCTGATACACGTTACAGCATGGAAGGACCTTGAGAGCACCACACTGAGTGAACAAAGCCCATCAGAGAAGACCACATATTTATGAGTCCGTCTGTATGAAATGTCCAGAACCTGTACATCCACAGAGACAGAGAAAAAATGGTGGTTTCCAGGGGTAGAGGAGGGCAGGAGGAGGTGATGTCACCATGGGTACCAGGGCTTCTTTTAGGTGACTAGAACATTTGGACCCAGTTAGAGGTGGTGATTGTACAGCACGCTAAATGCACTAAACGCCACAGAACTGTCTGCTTTACAGTTAATTTTATATTATGTGAACTTCGTGTCAACACACAGAAAGAAAGAAAAGGCTGCTACACAGAAAAAGCTACAGAGATGCCAAGGTCTATGTACCATAGCACAGAGGAGGGCCCCAGGTAGGAATAGGCAATGTCCATCCTGAGCAGGGACGTCCACTCAGGTCAGCTCAGAGGCAGAGTCACTATGCTGCTGAGGAGCAAAGGGGAGGGTCCAGGCTTGTCCTTGCCAGCGTGCCTGATATGTGGGTGTGGACCACACGGCCCTGTCCAAAGGGGCAGGCACTGAAAGGCAATGGCACGAGAGTGCTGCCCGCTTTGCCAACAATGAGAGTCTTTCATTCACTCATCCATGAGACAGCACTAACTGAGCACCTGTCATATCCATGTGGGACCATTTAGTGGGCAAGGAAGACCCAATTCTTTCTCTTGTAGAAGCTGTGCTCTAGAAAGACACACAGATGATTAGCAATTGTGATGAGTGACCTGAAAATGGAGTAGGTGCCCCAGTGAATTTCAAAGACCCTTGACCTGGCCAGTGAGTCAGGGAAGGCTTCCTGGAGGAAGTGATATTAACCAAGGAAAGAGAGGAAAGGAAGAGCGTCCCATGAAGAGAGGGTGGCGTGAGCCAGAGCCTCAGAGGGAGCACGGCAAGCCTGAGGGATGGACGGAGAGCAGGTTTGATGGGGGCTCAGAGAGGGAGGGGGTCCAGCAGGTGGTGACAGCAACAGCTAACGCTTACTGGATGTTCACCATGTGCTAGGCAGGAGGAGAAGGGGACGACAGAGGATGAGATGGCTGGAGGGCATCACCAACTCAATGGACACGAGTTTGAGTAAACTCCAGGAGTTGGTGATGGACAGGGAGGCCTGGCGTGCTGCAGTCCATGGGGTCACAGAGAGTCGGACACGACTGAGTGACTGAACTGAACTGAACTGAGGCATGGAGCTCAGAGCAGTACACACATGCAATTGTGCCATCCCCATGGCAGTCTGGGAGGTGGGTGCTATTCCTGTTTGTATTTTCCAGGCGGGGATGCTCAAGCAGAGAGAGAGAGAAAGGAATTCACAGCCCTTGGCCTGGGAGTGAGGAGCAGGCTTGCACCCAGCCAAGGGGTGACAGAGTCTGGGCTCTGAATGGCACACCCGACACTCTCAAGGGTGGTGGCAGGGTCAGGCTTGCGTCGTGAAGGGAACATGAGAAGCTCATTCTCATGAGCTGCCAGGCACGAGCGGCTGAGCAGGAAGACCAATGAGAAGATGGGGTTCACATAAAATTTCACTGAAAGTCATGAAAATTTTCATGTTTAATGAAGATTTATGTTCACATAAAAACTTGTGAATGCGGTTTTATTCAAAGCAGAGAAAAGCTGACACAAGCCCAGTGTCTTTCCCAAGGTAAGCATCACACAGAGAATGGTGCAAGGCCACGGGGAAAACTACACAGTGATGGAAAGTCGCAGACACATCAGACAACATGGATGAAGCGCAAGAAAATGACACTGAGCAAAAAAAGCCTGCCCCGAAAGGTTACACATGGTGTGATTCCATCTGTATAACACTGTTGACGTCACAAAATGACAGAGGTGGAGAACAGGCTGGCGTCTGCTGGGGAGTGGAGGGGAGAGACGGAGGCTACAGAATGGGGTACGAGGGATCCTTGGGGTGCGATGGAGCTGTCCTGTGTACTGACTGGACGAGTGGACCAGTGTCACAAAACTGCACAGGACAAAGCACACACACACGAATGAGTGAACTCCGGTGAAATCTGAACAGGGCGGAGGGATCATGGCAGGGTGGGTTTCCTGTCTATGTTGCCACCCTGTGGGGATGCAGGGGCTGCTATGGGGGACCTGGATGAGGGTATCGGGGGTCGCTCTGTATTATTTCTTACAACTGCATGTGAATCTATGGTTACCTCGAAGTTAAAAGTTTTGTTTTGTTTTATTTTAAATAAAACTGAATTGAATGTCATAAAATATAAAAATAAATAAAATAAGAGGAGGTCACCAAGTGGGAGTTGGGGGCCCCCTGGGTGTGGGCGGCAGAAGAAGAGGGGGTCACCAAGTGGGAGATGGGGATGCCCTGGGTGGGGCAGCAGCAGGAGGACTGGAAGCCCGGGCAGTGATGACGCAGACGCACCCCTGATCACGCACAGCTCTGAACTGCTGCGACCTCCTCGTTCTCCCACCCAAGGGCAGGGCTGGCTGACTCAGGGCTTCTCAATCTGGCCGCCCATTAGCGCCATCGGGGATGAAGACTGAATGGGCCTCAGGTGGGGCTCCGGCACTGGCATGTTTTTAAGCTTCCCCAAATGTTGGGAATGTGGGCAGCCGGGGTGAGAGGAGCCCACATCGCCAGGAGGCCCCCGCTCTTTAAGGTGGAAAAGGGGCTCTTTATCAAACCAAAGGAATTCAAGGCCCGGGAGAATTCCACACCCGCAGAGACGTGGTGAGGGCTGGTGCGGGCCGTTCTGGAGATTCTTTTTATTCTGCCTGTTCCCCCATCATTTTCTCAAGGGAAAAATAAATACCAACATCCCCTTTCATGTCAAAGTGACGGGTGTGTATACCATCAGCGTGAAAAGTTATGCCCTGAAGACCAGCTAGACGACCAAACGAAACCTCCCTGTCAGTGAGTGGATGTGTCCAATATTTCAAGCAAGACGGTTGAAAGCTATTTTTGTAATGTGACTCTAAGTGGATAATGTAAGGCTATGGCGAAGCCCGGGGAATGAATACATTCTTGTTTGCAGTTCAGAAATCAACAGCAGACTCTAGGGCCTTCGAATGTTCCTGCACAAGACGCTTGGTGTCCCCGGAGCCGGGCTGGGCAGTGGCTCGTGGTGGCCTGAGGTGGCCAGAGCAGCGACAGACCCCCAGCTTCCCCACCCAGTGCCAGTCTGGGGAGCAGAGGGCTGGCCTTGCCACCCAGCGTCACTGACGACCACTCACGTGCGTGCCAGTGTCGTCCCCAGGTTCCAAAGCTCTTTCCAAATCTAAGCTGCAACCTGCAATGAAGGTCCTGCCTGTGTCCCTGCTCGCCCCGCCCCCACTGGCCCCGCATGCTGAGAAAGGCCTCTGCTCTCTCGGGCTCTCCCTGGAGCGGGTAGCAGCTCGTCCTCAGCATCAAGGCTTGAGCACTCAGCTCCAACGTCCTCAGAACGTCCTGCCTGAGTTGTTAGAAAACACGTCCAAGCTGAGTGACCATTGGGCCCACATCTGCTCTGTGCGCCTGTGAGCCCACCTGCATGCAGGAGTCCACTCTCCTGCCACCAAAATCCATCAGCTTCACCGGATTCTACAGGAATCCCGAAGCCTGACTGCACTCCCCTGAGCTGGCCTGACTCCATGGCCCCCATCCACCAGCACAAGGCTCTGTGTCACACCACTCTTAAGCTCTCCAAATGTCTTTTTTCTTTATTGCAAAAGCCATGTGTCCACCTTCCAGAAAGATGAGAAAGTCCAGACAACATTGTGATGTCTGGATTCCAGATTCTAAAGCTAAAACTCGGGTGTAAGTCTGTCTATTGCCTCACACCCCAAACACCCACGGCGCCCAGCACTCCAGGGTGGAGCTCGGGTCCGGGGCCTCCGTGAGCCTCCAAGCCCCTCGCTCCCCATCCAGCTTTGGACACCTCTGAGCTGCTGTAGGAAAGTCTGCACAACAAGTACATGGGTGTTTCCAGGCCAGCATCCAGCACTGTAGAGACACCAGTGCTGTCTTGATTGGGTGCCCCCCGCCAGGCACATGTGGGGACAATGAGCTGTTTTGGAGGTGTATGCAGGAAATGCCTGGAGGGTACGGGAGGAAGGAACCAGCCTGGGGGCATAATGAGAAAGGGGGGGTGCTGGCCTGCTGGGGAGCTTGGGCAGCCGTGGAAGACACCTTGGAATCAATGCCCTGAGGGCTGGGCGTTTGCCCACCTTTTCCCACTTCTTATACGGGAAGGGTGCACTGGGGGCACTGAGCCCCTGCACGGCCCTACTCCACCTCCATGCCAAGAGAGCACTCAGAGAAGAGAAGCAGGTGCTTACAGAGGGGAGGTCGCGATGATGCACTAGGGTGTGAGGCGACCTCTGGAGGGGCCAACAGAAGGACCTGGTCACTAACCGAGCGGCCACTCTGTGCCAAACTCACCTGCACGCATTGCCCATTTTCTCACTAATCCCGAACGCAGCATGCGGTGAGGAGCCCCCACGCTTACCCTGTCAGTAAGAGATGCCAGAGTCCAGGGAAGCAGAGGCACTTGCCCGTGGTTGCCCGAGAAGCTGGTAAAAGGAACATTCAAACCTGTTCTGCGGACTCCAGGTCCCATGACCTTGAGTACCACGCTGGGCGCCTCCCTGAGGCAGAGAGCTGTATTCCTCCTCCTCAAGAGACGGGCGGGGAAGGTGGTAGCCGCAGAGGAAACGCTGAGTCACAGCACCTGAAATTCTGCTGATCTGATGTGTCCCAACACTTTCAGGAAAAACAATACACCCTCTTTGATCTGTGTCCAGGTCCACGGAGGGCTCAGGTTCAAAATCAACACATTCCCGAAGTGTGGAAGCCCTTGGGTTCTGGGAAAGCAGGGAGAATGGGGTTTCTTCTTCCTGGAGTTTGGTCAAGGTCTTCCCTCCCCATGCTGCATGAGCACCCGGGACGGGCGGCGCTGCCACTGACACCTGGGCACTGATGCTGCAGCCCCGCTCAGCCTGGGCCGGGCGGGAGCCTCTACAAGAAGTCTTGACGAGACGCGGGCCTGTCTCCCTGGACATCAGCACCAAGACGGGCTGCAGTCACGGGCCAGCAAGAGGGAGAAAGCACCCCGAGGCCCCCAGAGCCACCTCACCTCTGCCATCACCATGTGGGAAGGCGTGTCATAGTCGGTGAAGCGCTGAGTCTCGCGGGACCCAGACGTGGAATACGCATCTGAGTGTGACCTGGAGGACTTCGAAGCGTGAGATACAGAGGAGACACATAAAGGGACATGTGTCCCATCCTTGCTGAGGCTTGTCGGTGATCTCTGACCACAGTGATGCCCCCTGATCAGCACTCAGAACCTCAGAGCCAACGGCCTCACTCTAGAGCCCTGCTTCCCGCCACGAGGCAACTCTGCCCTTTCTCGGTTTTCTTCTCGGGAGGAGAGTCTGGGGGTCCAGAGAGGACCTTGGAGGCCTGCCATGCAATACCCTCCCCTGTTCTCAGGCCACCTGACAATGGGGAAACTGAGGCACAGAACAGGTAGGCAAAGTTTCTGAATCCAGTGGGTGATGTGAAGTGAAAGTCGCTCAGTCATGTCCGATTCTTTGCGACCTCATGGACTATACAGTCCATGGAATTCTCCAGGCCAGAATACTGGAGTGGGTAGCCTTTCTCTTCTCCAGGGGATGTTCCCAACCCAGGGATTGAACCCAGGTCTCCCACATTGCAGGCAGATTCTTTACCAGCTGAGCCACCAGGGAAACCCAAGAATACTGGAGTGGGTAGCCTATCCCATCTCCAGTGGATATTCCCGACCCAGGAATCGAACAAGGTTCTCCTGCATTGCAGGCAGATTCTTTACCAACTGAGCTACCATGAGAACCCTCTAAACCAGGGGTGCTTAGGTCCCCTCCTTGGGGAGCTGAAAGCCTCTCAGATTCTCTTTGGACCTATAGCAGAAAGAAAGGCCCATGCAGGGGAGCAACCGTGATTGGCTCCATTCTTGATGAAGAGGATGTCATGTAGGCGGTGGGGAGGTGAGGGCGGGCTCAATCAGCACGCCGGCACTCTCTCCCAGGAGGCAAGGGGCCAGCTCTAATGAGAATACATTTCCTGAGAACGTTCCACTCCCTCCGAAGCACTTCTAATTATGTCTGGAGTCTTTCCTTCCTATCCCACAGGATGAGCTGGGCTTTGCACTCAGGACTCTTATCTCTCGAGCGGCAGCCTGGAGTCGAGCCAGGAGCCCCAGAGTCGGAGCAGGAGGGCAATCTCAGCCCCTCAGCGGTGACCCTGGAGCGTGGCCCACCTGAGCTGCCTTTTCTCACCTGCAGTGTGCAGGTGTCATAGGACAGGCTCTACAGCAGGGTGGTGGAAGCCCTCCGGCTTGCCGGTGGCCCCCTGCCCCGAGCACTGACTCTTCCCGCCACGGTTCTGAGGGTAGAAGGCAAACGGCAGCTCCCCTCCCATTTTCTCTACTGCCTTCTCGTTCTTAAGACCAAATGCTTCTTCAAGAACAGATGGGCAGCTGGGCCAGCACATCCCTACTCCGTGTCACAACCCACTGGGGGGTCCCCAACCATCTTACAAGGCATTTTGCAGTTCGCACACCAAAAGAGAACTCAATTATCTTTACATCAGTGATATTATAATAAATCATAAACCTATCAGCCAGTGGGCTTCCCAGGTGGCATAGTGGTAAAGAACCCGCCTGCCAATGCAGGAAATGCAAGAGATGTGAATTTGATCCCTGGGTCAGGAAGATCCCGGGAGGATGGCATGGCAACCCACTCCAGTATTCTTGCCTGGAGAACCCTAGTGGGCTACAGTTCATGGGGTTGCAAAGAGTCAGACACGACTGAGGTGACTTAGCATGCACGCACGCACGATGCCTGTGTTTTCCACATAAAATGAAGAGGTGATGCTGGAGTTGGGGACAACAGGTGACTGTGCACAAGGACCCAAGGGCAGTAAAGCCCCTGAGCCTTGTGCCCAAGCTGCAGGGTAGGCCTCAGGGTTCTTGAGTTATTGCCTTGGCCCTACCTTTCAGACCTGACCTTTCTGAGCCTGTTTCTAGACCTGTCAGAGGAGGGAAGGCCTCCACCCCGATGCAGCTAACTTGTTCTGAAGCTTCCTGGGCACTGGTTCGCTCACACCTCCTATGACTCTAGGAGCAGTTATCTGTCAGTACCTTGGTACAAATGAAAGCGAGGAAACCGAGGCTGGGAGGGTGCAGTCTCCTGTCCAAAGTCCCGGGAGAGAAGGTTCTGGCATCCTGAGTCCCTAGAGCCCACATTACACAGGTCTGTGCAAACGCCTCCCGGGCTGGCAGTCAGGACTCCGTGTTTCTCTGTCTGCACCTTCCAATTCAGCAAATGCATCTCCCAACACACCCATGCTGGTGTCTCTTCCTCCACTCTTCCCTGCTGGCCCCTGGCTCTGTTCATCTCCCAGCCACCCTCTGATACGGTGTGAGGAGACGCTGGGGGAAGGGCTGCCTCCCCCCTCTCTCCGCCCAAGATGCCAGTGTGGGCTCTCCACTCTTGGTGGTGTTGGTGCCCGGAATCTGACAGCCCTGGTGGCCTTGACGGGATGGTAGTCTGCTCCTTAGCAAGTCTCATTTCACTGGCCAGGACCACACGTTCCAGGTCTCACTTGCCTGCACCTTGCTGACCACAGCATCCGTAGGCTTTAGCAGCGCACCTGCCGTGGGGCCAGCACGTGGGACAGGTGCACATGGACTGTGGCATCATACAGATCTGCTACTTCTGGACCTGGTCACCTGTCAGTGGTGTGACCACAGGCAGCTTACTTCACTCCTCTGAGCCTCAGTTTCTTCACCTGGGTCACTGGGCTCTGAGGAGGATTAAATGGAATGTATATGGCACTTAGCATAGTGCTGGGCTGACAGCAAACACTCCAAAAATGACAGTTATCACCACCACCACCAATACCAACATCACCACTACCACCACCACTGTCACCATCACCACTACCATCATCTCCATCATCATCACCATCAACACCATCATCAATTTCTCTGTGGACACTTTGCTGAGACAGATGTTTATCTCACATCAGATTCTGCAGCTCAGCTTAGAGCCAGTTGGGAAGCAACATGAAACACATCTGAAATCTGGCTTTCCCCAGTTCCCCAGCATGTTTGGCTTAGCTAGCCCACTTTGTCAGTAGCATGACCAAGGCAGGAGGCCCAGAGAAGGGCCAGTACCTCACATGCTCTGATTCCTGTGGGTCCTGCCATGCAATCTGGAGCAGGTGGGCAGATTTCCATGACACCATTGCCCCATCTCTGCAACAGAGATCTCCACTGGCTGGTCGGCCAGGGTGTGGTGAGAATTACTCATTCTGTGGCCTCCCTTAGGATCTGCCCAGGAAGTGAAGAAGTCACTTTGGAGGCCCCCATCCAGAAATGGAACATTTTCTTCCCACTTGTGAGCTCAGTGTGTACTCAACCAGCATGAGAAGTCACACCAACAAGCTGTGCCAGGGTGTCAGGAACGCTCGGATCCCTGGGTGGGGAAATGAGAAGCAGGGCTATGCCCGCATTTCCAGTGACCAGTGGCCATTGGTGAATGTCTCCATTAGCTAATGGTTTTCTAATCCCTGAGGAATGTGGGTGATGGGGGAGATGCCCTCAACCTGTTTACCTCCCTCCAAAAGCCACCTTCAGCATAGAGCTTATGTCATTCCTGGCAGAGGACATGGCGAGATTTTATGAGCAATTCCTTCCCAAGAAAGTGGTTGTCATACCTGCTTCTTTGAAAAGGGATCCAAGCCCAGATATGCCAGGGCCATGCTGAGAGTTGGACAATGTTTTCAGGCCTTGATCCGATCTCTGCTTGAACCCAGTGTTCTGAATTATGTGCTTGCTGACGTTTATTGAGGGTATGCTGATGGCTTCATGTATGTTATCATGTTTGCTCTCCATAACAACTCAATACGCTAAAAACTGTCAACGTCTCCTGTTTGTGGATGAGGAAATCAAGGCCAAAAGATGTTATAATATAACTCATTCAAGGTCACTCGGGTTCGATGCCTGGGTTGGGAAGATCCCCTGGAGTAAGGCATGGCAACCTATTGCATTATTCTTGCCTGGAAAATCCCATTGTCAGAGGATCCTGGAGGGCTACAGTCCATGGGGTCATGAAGAGTTGGACAAGACTGAAGCCACTTAGCATAGCAAGGTCACTCAGCTAAGAAGTGGGGAGCTGGGGTTCAAGGCCAGGAAATCTCTTCCCAGAACCCCATCACCTGTCACGTGGAACTTCAGTCTGTACTGGTTGGGATGGTCCCCTCCCACTTCTCCCTACTCTGGTGCAGAGAACTACATTTCCCAGGCTCCCTTGCTCTCAGACTCCTGAGTAAGTTCAGTCAATGGGAGGCAACAGTGCAGCCATGCAGGTAAAAACCTGGAGTATTTCTCCTTTCTCTCTCTGCTCTTCCCCTGTGGGAATGTCCCTCCTTCCTTGGTCCCTGTTCCCAGCAACCTTCACCAGGTGGCCCCAGCTCCTGGGTTCCATTACACCATCCGCTTCTCCAGCGCGGGAAGTGCTGGTAGCTTTCTGCTCTTGCTAATCCAGGTAAGCACCTCACTGTTCCTACTTGATGTCTCCACTCAACCACCATGCCCCTGGATTAAATCCTCTCTGTAAAACACCTGGAGAGGCTGCTGTTTGTGGAAGGGACGTGGTGCTCACGAGAAGAACAGGCAGGAGGGAGGGCAGATGTGCAGTGCATACAGACCATCTCCGTGGCATCACACTATGCACCTAACGGGTGCCGGCTCACTTCGCCCTCACAGGAAAACTCCAGAAGTGGATGCCTTTATTAGCCCCATTTTACAAGGAGGGAAGTCAAGCACGTAAGGTTAAGCGACTTGCTGGTCTGACAGACAGAGATGTGATCCACACCTTCTCTTCTGGACACCAGACCCCAGTGCTGCCCCCAGTCCCGGCCCCACCCACCTCCCATTCCTGCCTTGCAGGAAGAGCTCGCGTACCTGATGAAGGCCAGCCTCAACTACCCACCCCCACCCCCACGTGGGGAATGTCACTCATGCCACCTTCTGTCCCTTGGACTCTGATTGCTTCTGAGTCCTTGGGCCTCCTGTGGCCACACTGTGTGGCCTGGGCTGGTCGTCCTGGGCCTGGAGCCGCTGTGGCAGGCTCAGATTTATGGCTTTGTTATTACCGTGTTTTGGAGTTTTTACAGCCCCGCACTCCCTGGAGAACCCCAGTGCTTTCTCTAGGACGTATCAGTCAGACGGCGGAGGAAACATCCAAAATGCTGGGAACATCCTGTGTCACGGTGTCTCCCCGGCCCCCAGGTACCAGCGGCCTTTTGTTTGCAGCCAGGGGGAGGAGGAAACTGATAAAGGGCGGGGGCTGGGGGGCGGCGTGGGCCGCAGCCGGCACCTCTGTGCTCCGGCTTGTCCTCCCCTACGACAATGTCCCCAGCTTCCTGACCAAAACAGTCATCACCCTGGGCCCTCTGATGTGCGGCCAGCGCTCACGCAGGAGCGAGCCCTCTTAATTAGCCTCTCACTCACTCCCGGGGGCAGAATGCTGACTCCGCAAGGAGCCAATGCACTCGCCAGTGGGGTCCGGCGGGGTTTCGGGCCAGCACGGAAAACAAGGCACCATTGTCCTGTGGCCACCCCTCCCCCACTGCCGCCTCCCTCTCCCGGCATCCTCTTGGCCAAAGGCTCGCGCTCGGGAAATTCAGTGAAATTCTGAGGAGGGGCCAGGGCGGGAGAGGGGAGACGGGCCTGGGAACAGGCGGAAGGATGAGAAAGGGAGAGCCCCAGTCAGGATTACAGTTCGTGCCTATTTAAGAAACACACACGACTAGTGAAAGAAATAATAATCAAAATACATAAAGGTCTGGAACCGTAAATACTAAATGGTGAAAGAGGGGTGTTTCTAGATTGATGGCAACAGTTTGGTTTTCTTTTCCCCCCCTTTCAGACTGTTCTGTACTATTTTAAAAATGTTTAATGAGCATCTACCACTTTTTTATGACAAAACTGCTTTGATCTAAGAAGTGTAACACTCCCTGATGATTGCCTCTAAGTCTCCTGCCAGTGAAGCCAGGAGCAGAGGGGCCTTGGGGAGGAGTGGGTATGCAGACCTGGCCGACCTGTCTCCCTGGCGTGTGGGTGGGACGGCTTCTGAGTCCCTCCCTGTCCACAGGTTCTAGATGCTTCCTTACCCTACTGGGAGGAGGAATAGCTCTTACGGGCCCCCCTGCCCTGGGGCTGTCTCCCCTTTGGCAGTCACAGCCCTCAAGGAGCCCCCAGACCAGGGGTGGCAAACGCAAGACCAGAGAGGCCTCTGGTGCCCAGTAAGGGCCCAGGTGCTCTCAGGACGCCAGGGCCAGGCCTCAGGGAGAGCCCGAGCCTCGTTCGCCAGCAGCTGCGTCCACAAGCTGACCTCCCGGGCTTCGCAGTCACTGAGCAGGCCCCGGGTGGGCAGTGGTTGGACGGGGGCACAGACACCAGGACCACAGTTCAGCCTCCCACCTCCAAAAGACAGGCCACCCAGAGACTGGGCCTGGTGTCCCACCCTGAGAAATAAATGTGACCAGTCCTCTGACCTCCAGCTCACTCTGACCTGCCCCCAAACCCAGGCCCCCGTGTCCCTGTCCAGGCAGCTGCAAGGCCATGCCTGTGCTTTCAAGCTCAGGTTTTCAGCTTCCCCGGTGCAAGCTGCCACTAAAAATACAGCGTTATTGACGGGCACCATGTGGAGGGCTGTTTTCAGTGTCGGCAAAGCACACTAGAGCCATTCATAATTCTGGTGTTAGGGGCAAAAGAAATGCCCACGTCTGGTGACATGCCCCACATCCAGATTCCAGTCTGACCAGGCCTCTCAGTTGGCACATGGCATCACTGGTGATGAGCTGTGTGCAGAATGAGGTCCCTCTGTGTGTAACTCCCCTCAGGAGCAGCCTCTCAGAGCCCTGGGAAGGTGTGCATTTGTGGTGGGGGAGCTCCCCAATCCTTGCGTGGGGCCTTCCCTACACTTCACCTGCTTCATATCCCACATTCACCCAACAGCATCACCCACAAGGAATTACTATTTCCATTTCAGAGCTGGGAAACTGAAGTGACACTTCCCAGCTTAGAGGTTTTGCAGCTGCCATTCCTTCTGCCCAGAATTCTTTTCCATGTGATCATCACACAGTGGGCCAGTGAGTCAGGCATGTGAAGCACTTAGGAGTCTGGCTGCCCTCAGGGACCACCCTGGAGGGACCATGTAGGGAGAAGGGTGGCCAGGTAGCTCCAGGTACTAGGAGGAGAGAAGCCTTTGAGATGAGTCCAGGACCAGCTCCCTGCCTCTGGGTAAGAAAGCCTGAGTGAGAACCACCTGGAGAGCCCAGGCACCCCTAGACTCGTGAGCCACGGCTTTGGGACAGTTTGTTATGCAGCATCAGCTGATTATAGCAGACCTGCAAGGCCAAGCCCCACTGTGCCTTTCGGGGAGGGGGCATCTGATGCCGACAAGCCACCATGAGGAGCTCCTACCCTAGCTGAGTCTCTCTTAGCAAGAGCCTGGGCTGCATCTCAGGAAAGTGCCGAGGCCGGGGCTGTGGGGAGGGTGATCACACTGACTGGGGGTCATGTGATTTTGCAGACAGAGACAACGAGGGAGGGAAATGGCAGCCCACCTCTCCACCCAAATCCACAAAAGCTTCTAAGAAGGAAACCAAGCAAGGAGGCCAGGAAGTTATGCCTGAGTTCTGCGGGTGTTGGGAATTTTCACATGGGTTTCCTTTCCATCCTCCCCACTGTCTTGTGATTTAGGTGACATCAATGGCCCTCTAGAGAGGAGATCAGAGACAGAGAGTGAAGTGTCCACAGGCACAGCTACAACCACCAGAGCTCGGATTCAGACCCGATTTGTCTGATTCCAACTTTCTCCATCAGTAAGCAAAGCGCGTGAGAGGAAGGAGAGGGGAGATTGTCCTCCCTGCTGGGACCCACAAGCACAGAACTACCCAAGGTAAACACAACAGAGATTAGAATCCTGGGGTTTGCTCTCATGGGGCTCAATATCTGTTCTTCCATGGAAGAGAGGACCTTGTTCACAGCTGTGTCCCCGAGACCTGGAACAAGACCTGGCCCTGAGCAGATGTGCAACCAGTATCTGCCGAATGAAGGAACGCATAGGCCACAGGCCCAGCAGTTGATCTTGAGTTCTAAAGGAAGGGGCTGGGCCAGATAATGCCCATCCCCGCCTCTGCACTGAGGGCCTTCCTGACCAGTGACATCACCCTGCTCCCCCCCCCCACCAGCCTCTGCCTCCCCAACACTGTCTTAGGAAGGCCTGCCAGGCTCCGCTGCAGAACGTCACTGAGATCAGGGTGCTATCTGCATGCGATGGAAAGCCCTGCATCTAGGGATGCTAACCCCAGGCCCAGGATGAGAAGTCGCATCTGGATGCGAGGTGTGACAGGCAGACGGACTTTCCCCAGGGGTGTGGGTATCCATCTTTAAACACTTAATGCACCATATATTCATTGTAAAACAGCAAACACAGACTAAAGTAACAAAGTTGGGAGACCATGGGGGTAAGGGAGCAGGCGAATTCCATGGAATCCCAACACCCAGAAATGACACACATTTTCAACATGCTGGTATGATTTCAAATGTTTTGGGCGACAAACGCTTTTTGAACACAGGGAAAAACTCACCCTCGTAAGTGTACACTGACTCAATGGACATGAGTCTGAGAAAACTCTGGGAGGTGGTGAAGGACAGGGAAGCCTGGCGTGCTGCTGTCCATGGAGTCACAGAGTCGGACACGACTGAGCGACTGAACAACAACGCAAGTGTACAGCTCAGTGACTTTTTGCCACCTATGCAGGCGTGTGACAACGTCCAGGGGAGTCTTAACACAGAAGGTAGAGTGAGCTAGTCCTGTTCTGTTTGTCCCACCTTCTCATGAACGTACTTTCCTTCTGTCCCCCCCAAAAGCCTGCTCCTGTTCACATCAGCCCACTTCCTTCACAGGGCAACCCCCCAACCAGAAGAGCCCAGGAGCATCGCAGGCAGTCAAGATTTTCCATGGTGTGCAAGACAAGTGTGTGTTTCCCAGCTGCACTGCACCCCCCCAGAGCAGGACCCCCAGGGCAGGCCCCCCAGGGAAGGACCCCCCAGAACAGACCCCCCTCCATGTCCAGCTCTGCTCTGCAGCCCCAGCCCCAGCCCTGGGGTCCCACCCTGGAGCTTCGAGGCTCCTCCCAAGAGATTCTAGACAGGGAACACAGCTCTCCTGAGACCACAGGGGCCCCAGCACCCCACCTCTCAGCTCCCCTACGGGCTCCAGGAGAAAACAGGAGCTGCCCCCAGCCTGCTCGCTACCACCAAGACTTCCCGGAGGCCCAGAGGCCAGGATGTAGAGAAGATTTATCAGCCCTTCGGCCCTGTAAAAAGCATTCTGTCAAAAAATTTAAAAAGCACGTCTCATATTGAGTGTTTGGAGAAGGAGCAGGGAGGTAGAACACGTTGGTCCCTCAGTGGCTGTCCAGAAGCTGGGCATTGGGTCCTGATGGACAATCAGGGAGGCCTGCAGAGGCCCAGGGACCGGGTGGAGAGAAGCTCCTGCCTGCCCAGCATGGAGTGCCTGGACAGGAGGCCACACAGCCTGGAGGGAACCAGGGATGAATAGAGAGGAGAGGGAGAAGAAACCAAGAGGAATAGGTCTGAGACTGCTGCTGACAGAGCACCTGGCCAGGTGGTCACACGCAGAGAAGGTCACTGTGACTGGGGGAAGGGCACCACCGTAATGACAGACAACAGGTACAGGCCATCGCCTGGGTGCTGAGCGCTGTGCTAGGCCAAAATCTCACTTTATCCTTCATGAGATGGGTCCTCTAATGATCGTTTTTCAAAAAAGGAAAGTGGAAAATCAGACAGGGTAAGTAAACTAGCCAAGGTCACACAGCTGCTAGCTATAATGACTATTTGGAACTCAAATCATTCCACACCCAGACTCCTGTGATATGAGTGACAAAATATTCCTTTTTGCCGGGGAGGGGGCTACACCAAGATGCTAAAAGCTGGACACACATTTTCTCTGTGAACCTCATAACAGCCCCATTGGCAGGCCCTACGATGGGCTCCTTCTTACAGCAAGGTAACTGAGGCTTGGAGGAGTCAGTGACGTCCTCAGCGCCACTTGGAGTCAGTGCGCGGCAGAGCCCGGTTCAAACCCAGGCCTCACCCCAGGCTCTTATTTCCTCAGCTGTGTCCTTCTTTGTCCCCTTCCCCCAACATAGATGGAGAAACTGGGACTCAGAGAGGACAAAGGACACGTCCAAGCATCCGAGACACCAGTGGTGAGCCATCGGGACTCAACCAGGCCCTGTTCCCCTGTCCATCTGCTCTGCCCAGCACAGGACATGGGGTTCTATCCCAGGGTTTCATGGGACACTCCCCCCGGTATGTCACAGTCACAGCTGGGAAGAGACTGGGGTCACCCTCCCTTTCCTGATATTCCCCAGAGGGTTAACGAGGAGCAGCTCCCAGCCCTTCCGTCAGAGCCCATGGCCCGCTCTTTCCACAGGGCCCCCAGCATGGCAAATGACCACAGCCTGCCAACCACCCTGGCCCCAGGGAGACGACACTGCTTCAGTGACACGTCTGGAACCCTCCCTGCCGTCCTCGGCCAGAATCACGGGATGGCCAGGCCCCAGGAATCTGCCTGCTTGAAGGAATCAAACCCACCGCTGTGCTGCCCACGCGCAGGACCCAGAGGGTCTACCTCACGGATTAAAGCACAACTGAAGCACATGCAGATTTCTGAGCATCTTCTGGGGCAGGTATGAGTTTCCTGGGGCTGTTGCAAGAAGTTGCCTCAACAGAAATTGATTGTTTCGCAGTCCTGGAGGCCAGAAGTCTGAAGTCAGGGTGTGGGCAGGGTCGCAGTCTCTCTGGAGGGCCTCTGGAAGGGTCCTTCCTGCCTCTTCCAGCTCCTGTGGCTCCAGGCGCCCTTGGCTTGTGGCCGCGTTCTTCCAACCTCTGCCCCCGTCTTTACACGGCCTCTCTCTGTGTGCTTCTCTCTTCTGTTGTCTCACGTAAGAAATCTGTCATTGGATTCCACACCTGACCAGGCAATCCGGGCTGACCTCACAAGGCTCAATCTAATCATGTCTGCTGCTGCTGCTGCTGCTAAGTCGCTTCAGTCGTGTCCGACTCTGTGCGACCCCATAGACGGCAGCCCACCAGGCTCCCCCGTCCCTGGGATTCTCCAGGCAAGAACACTGGAGTGGGTTGCCATTTCCTTCTCCAATGCATGAAAGTGAAAAATGAAAGTGGAGTCTCTCAGTCATGTCTGACTCTTAGCAACCCCATGGACTGCAGCCATCCAGGCCCCTCCGTCCATGGGATTTTCCAAGCAAAAGCACTGGAGTGGGGTGCCATTGCCTTCTCCGAATCATGTCTGCAGAGATGCCATTTCTAAATAAGGTCACATCCACAAGCTCTGAGGATTAGGACATGACCATATCTTCTGGGGGAGCAGGGGCCACTGTTCACCCCACTACAGTAAATTTTCTTCTTTCTTTGGAGCAAGTGTACAAAGGCCCATCACCTCCCAGAGCTGTTCCTGAGAAGAACCGAGCTGGCGGGTGGCGGGGGACCCGTGTTGTGGCCTCAGCTCTGTACCCTCGGGGGACCCTGGTCCTCCACTCTCCCTATGCTCAGAGTTGAGCACTCAGTACAGACCACAACCAACCAATACCCGGCCTACTTTGAGCTTCAGACCGGTGGAGGAGATAGACTGTAAACAAACATGAGAATAAATGGATAAATAAACACATCATATGGTGATTAAAAACTACCAAAAAAATAAAAAATACACCAGAGTGAAGATGGAGAATGAAGGAACAAGAGGGCCTCTTTAGACAGAGGCTCACTGGAGGCCTTGATGACTGACAACCGAGCTACAGAAGTGAGAAGGAAGTCCTGAGAATGGCCGGGGGCTTTGCAGGCAGAGGGCAGCGCCGTGCAAGGACGCTGCAGGAGACCTGGAGTCAGTAGAGCTGTGGGGAGGCCCAGGGGTGAGGGGTCGACCAAGCAGAGGCTGTGGAGCCCTGGGAGGGGTTGTGAAATTTTCCCTAACTGTGCACAGAAGCTGCTGGAAGGTTTCCAGCAACAAGTGATAGAGGCAGATTTGCCTTCAGCCGGGTCACTCTGGATGGTGAGCGAATGGCAGGGTCCAAGGAGGAATAAGCGGGTGCTCAGGGGGGAGGCTCTGAGCAGGTGGGAGGCATGGCTTGTGGTTCCGCTATGGGCGAAACTCGCATCCTGCCTCTGGCCCCGGCACCCCATCTGGGCAGTGAGGACGGGGAGGGGCCACAGACCACACTCAGTCACTTGGGAATCACATGGAATCGTACACGCCCGTCCCCGTGCCCACAAGGAGCAGCACAGCCCCTGAAACAACCAGTGAACAGCCCCATCTCAGAGCATCTTATGGGAAGTCGGGCCAAGAACAGGGCTTCCCCACCTCGGCACCGTTGGCATTTGGGGCCGGATGATTCTTTGTGGGGGGTTGTCCTGTGCACTGTGGGATGCTAAGCAGCACCCCTGGACCCCACACTAAGCACCAGTAGCACCCCTCCCCCAGTTATAACAACCACACTGTTTGCAGGCATTGCCAGGTCCCCCGTAGGGTACAGTCACCTGTGGGAACCCCTGTTCTGGAGGATGGCCAGCATGGCCCAGTTCTAATCCTCCCAAGCTGGCCCTCAGACCTTGGTGGGGATGACAGTGCCTCCCTGGGCTCAGACAGAGGGAGAAGGAGGCCACTTGCCCACAGCCTGGCACCCATCAAAGCCTGGATGCTCCTAGAGACCCCTAGTACCACCACAGGGCCCCAGGGGCCGGAGCACTCATCCTAGTCTGTTACCACCCAGCCCTGCTGCCTCAGTGGACAGCCTGCCCTCCAACGCGCAGCCTTTGGGACCAGTGACAGAAGGAGCTGCTGTGTGGACAGGCACCTCCCACCCTGGGCTCTCCATCCCGGAGCCTCACGTGCCCTCAGCTCTATCGCCAACACCCCCTCGGTGTCTGCAGCTGCTCTCTCAGAACGCTCAACACTCCTTCTGTGTCCAGCAGCCATGGATGGTGGGTGCTAGGGAGCAGGAGGACTGTGTCTGGGCCATGTGACCAGCTGCACACCAGGACGGGTTCCCGGAACACCCACTCCCTGGTGGGTGACAGGCTTTGATGGCCTGCCAGGAATGACAGCCAGGCCCTGTTTGCATCTCTTATCTGAGAGCTTTGCACCAATATTGCCTCCTGTCCCCTGTGCCCTATGGTAGTTATCAGCAGGCGGCCACAGCATCTGTTGGGAGGTGAGGCCCGTGGCGACCTTTCCCACGCCCACCTGTCTGCACCTAAGATCAAGGCCCTTCCCTTCACCTGGACCTTCCAGAGGGTCACTCCAAAAAGACCTGTCCTCTGCTAGAATTTAGCGCTGTTCCCAGAGTGCTCCAGAACCCTGTTACTTCCAAGAAAGAGCCCCAGGGATATGAACATTCGCGAGGGAGGAGGAACCCCGCTGCTTTCTGTTTCCAATAAGCCAGCACATTGGAACCACCTGGTGAGTGTGTCCCGGGGCGGCCCGGACAAAGGGCCACACGCCGGGCAGCCTGAACAACAGAAACGTCCTCTCCCGCAGTCTGGAGGCCCAGAGTCTGAGATCAGGGCCACTTCCTTCTGGGTCTGTGAGGACACCCTGCCAGTCCTGTCCCCAGCGTCACCCCGATCTCAGGCCTCATTCTTGCACGGCGGTGTCTCCCTGTGAGTGTCCCTTTCATAAGGACACCTGTAAGCCATAGAGGATTCAGCCCACTCTGACCTTAACTCAGTCTTAACTGGATCTTCATCTGCTGATGAAGACACTGTTTGCATTAAGGTCACCTTCACAGGTACTGACGGGGCGGGACTTCAGCACTGTTTGCCGGGACACAATTCAACCCCTAATTTAAACTAACACATCAAAGCCCTGCCACACCTGGATCAAGGAAAGCAGGATGTATAAGGGGAGGCGGGGGATAGCAGGGCCAGACTCATGAACTGCTGCCCTGGCCTGTCGCACATGGGGAAGCTGAGGCTCCAAAGCAGGAGAGAGAGGCCCACGATCACCTGCGAGTGCAGGCAGCCTACGGCTGAGGTCTGCTCCTCGTGGTTCATGCCCTGCCCTCAGGAACAGACTCTCTCTGCAAAGCTGGGTCGGGACCACTGCACTCCAGTCTGCACCGGGGAGGATGAGCACCCACCGCAGGGTCCACAGCTGAGCTCTGAGACCAGTTTTCCAAACTAGTACTCTGTGCTTTTAGGTTTTCGCCTCACGACCCTGAATGGTGTGTGCGAGTATGGTCTAAGATTCAGAGAGGCAGCTTCACTTACTCAGTGTCGCCAAGCTAAGCAGGGGAGGGGGATGGGGGAAGATTCAAACCTAGGCTTGGTCAGCTCCACAGAGGCTCAGGTTCCCCAGACGACGCTGCCTGGGAAAGCCAGAGCTGCCAGTGTTGGTCTCTCACAGGCAGTTATGGGACATGCTTGACCGAATGACAACAACCTTCCTGGGGAAGATTCAAGAACAGCTCAGGATGAGACAGAATCATGCTCTCGACCCAGCTCTGCCACTTACTAGCTATGTGGCGTGGGGCAAGTCCCTTAACTTCTCTGTGCCACAGTTCCTTCACATGTAAAACAGGCATGAGAGCAGCACCTACCGCTGAGGGTGCGGGGGGGTTAAACACATGAATGTGAACAACACGCTTCTCATGGCGCCCCGAGCCACGTCGGCTCTTGTCATTTCCAAGGGCAGCTCGAGGCTCTGCAGACCTGGGCCAGCTGTCCCCCAGCGGCTTCCCCCAAATTTATGTTTCAGATCAGCTCCTGCCCCATCCCCGCTCGCATCCCCCATGGACCATGACATCTCACTCCAAGGCCTGTCAGAGCCACTATTAAGGAGACAAATCTCCCGCTGGCCCTTGTCCGCCCTCCCTCCACTCTCCACATGGAGACTGTGCTGTTATAAATGTGTCCAGCCTGTGAAACCTGACCTGCCGTGCCTTGTGAAGGGGGTGCCTTATCTGATTGGAAGCCAATGCCTGTGCCACCATCCCCCCCCAACCCTGGGCTCCAGGAGATAGTCTGACAATGAGGGGCTTTGCTGCTGATTCTAATCTAGGTGCCCCACCCCCAGGGTGGGCAAGATTCCACAGAGGGTGGGCAGGTGCAAGCTACGTTAACCACAGGAGTTAGCCAAGTCAGGGGCAAAGAGGTGAGTGAGCCCCAACCCCACATCTGGGCCCCAGCCCATGCTCTGAGATCTGTCCTGCCATGTTTTGAGCAATGACAACATTCTTATCTGTTCTTCTGCAAAAGAAACTTACTGGCTTATATATCAGAGCAGCCCAAGAGTAGTTTAGGAGTTTCAGGCAAGGCTTGCTCCAGGGTTCAAACAACATCTCCAGAAACGGATCACCTCTCTATTTTGAGACTGTACTATAAGTTCTAGGGACTTGGTGCAATGTCTTTTTTAGGAGGAGGGGCATTTTTTCCATTTTTTCTGTATATTACATGTACACATACAGAGTGCAAAAAGTGCTTTGCCATTGGTGCAAATAAAGTGGCTACTATTGCTAAGGACAAAAATTAATATTTGATTTTGGCCCTCTGGTTTATGAAGCCCTGTGCCTTCAAAAAAGTTTATTTAACAAATAAGTACTATATATGAAGTACTTACTATTGTGATCTACTTTAAGGTTCTTACCTCCTCTCCAAGAGGAAAAGCATCTACAAACCCATTTTACTGATGAGAAAAACTAAGCGAGTTATTTAATTTTGCCAAAGGTGGAGTAGAGATTAAGCTGAATGCCATCTGACTCCAGAACCTGTGTCCTTTTCAGTACACTCTCCTGTTTCCTTTGTCTGAAAATCCATCATTGAAAGATGAAGTAATTTCAGTGTATCAATAATCTGAGAACATGCTAGTCCTTTCCTGCATTCATTGACTCAACAAATATTAAGGCATTTTTCCAGGTAGGCAGACACGGTAGTCATATAGAAAAGGAAAAACATTTTTCTATGCCCTCAAGAAACTTAAAATCTGATGATAAAATACGACTGCTGCAACCCATATAATCCACATGAAAATCCTACAGGGGACAGAGAATAAGGTCTGCTCTGCTGGTGATGAGGACACTAAGGGTCAAAGAGGCGTCTGCGCAATGAACAGCTGAGCCAGGGTTTGCCATCCCATACCTTCGGTTCAGGTCAGTTCAGTCGCTCAGTCGTGTCTGACTCTGTGACCCCATGGACTGCAGCACGCCAGGCCTCCCTGTCCATCACCAACTCCCGGAACTTGCTCAAACTCATGTCCATCGAGTCAGATGGACAAGTCCCATATCTTGTCCCCTTTCAATGACTGGAAGCTATGTTCTTCTGTTAAAATGCTATGAATTATTTTTACAATTTTATTCATTTATTTATTTTTGGCTGTTCTGGGTTTTTGTTGCTGCGTGGGCTTTTCTCAGGTACATCAGAGCCTTCGCAAGGGGCCTAGGTGCTCTGCTCTACCAGCTCTCCTGCTGACGGCTGGACAGTGAGACTGAGAGCAGCAGCTCACAAACCCAGCTGAGTTTATTTGAAAGAATGGCATCTTACGGAGACATGGAGAACAGATTTATGGACATGGGCAGGGATCGGGGGAGGAAGGCGAGGGTGGGAGGAATGGAGAGAGTAGCATGGGAACATATACACTACCATGTGTAAAACAGAGAGCCTGTGAGAATTTGCTGTTTGATTCAGAGAACTCAAACCGGTGCTCTGTGACAACCTAGAGGATGTGGGAAGGGGTGGGAGGTGGAGGGAGGTTCAAGAGGGAGGGGACATATGTAGAGGGTGCTTAGTCACTCAGCCAACTCTTTGCAACCCCATGGACTGCCAGGCTCCTCTGTCCATGGGATTTCCCAGGCAAGAATACTGGAGTGGGTTGCCATGCCCTCTTCCAGGGGATCTTCCGACACAGGGATGGAACCCGCATCTCCTGCATTGCAGGCAGATTTGTGTTGATGTATGGCAGAAACCAACACAATATTGTTATTGTAAAGTAATTATCCTTCAATTAAAAACAATTGAAAAACAAAACAAAACAGTGTCTTAGTCTGCTTGGGCTGCTGCAGCAAAACACCAGAGACCAGCACTTTAAACAGCAGACATTTATATGATGATTCTAGAGGGAAAGCCAAAACCAGGGTGGCTCTTCCAGTGAGAGCCCTGCTCCTGGCTCCTGAATGGCTAGTTTCTCACTGGGTTTCTTCCTCTTCCTACAAGGACACACTAATCCCATCAAGAGAGCCCTACCCTCATGACCTTTCTAAGTCCTTCCCAAAGGCCCCATCCCCAAACACCACCATGTTGGAGGTGATGGCTTCAATATAAGAATCTGGGGAGGAGACATCAGAAACTGTGCTAGGACAAGGGATGAGAAGTGAATATTCTGCTATTTAACAAAATCAACTTTACAATGATGATGATGGTACAGGGGCAACAGGCATGGAAACTAAATATGCCTTAGGACACCTTCTCTGTTAGAGGGACTTGCTAAGAAGTCCTCTGAGGAGCCCACTACATGGCTGACCCCATTGCAAATTGTTTTTCCACTTGGTACTCAGCGGGGGAAAGAGCCAGACCTGGTAAATTACTTGGAGCCTCAAGATGGCCCAGTTGCAGTTGCCCTGTGTGAGCCCACCGGCAGCCTGGTGATTGACGGCTAGACACGTGGTACAATCCATCACAAGGGCCTGACTCAGGAAAGACAGATCAGTGGTGGAGCAGAAACAGATGTCTGGGAGGGAGGGGTGCCAAAGGAGCCTGGACAGCCAACCTGAGGGCCTGGCTGCGTGGCCACGCCAGGCACTGGGACACCGTGTACCTCGGCAGAAGCAGTTCTTCTCAGTGGCCACAATCTCAGGTGTTGCTCTCTTTAGAATAAGTGATTAAAAACTTAAATATTTAAGTATAACTCTCTGACATCCAGAGAGAGCTATAATAAACAAACTCTGTCCTTTTCATCATGGGGGACTGGAATGTAAAAGTAGGAAGTCAAGAGACACCTGGAGTAACTGGCAAGTTTGGCATTGGAGTACAAAATGAGGCAGGACAAAGGTTAACAGAGTTTTGCCAAGAGAATGCCCTGGTCATAGCAAACACTCTCTTCCAGCAATACAAGAGACAACTCTACACATGAACATCACCAGGTGGTCAATACTGAAATCAGATGAATTATATTCTTTGCAGCCAAAGATGGAGAAGCTCTATACTGTCAGCAAAACAAGACCAGGAGCTGACTGTGGCTCAGATCATGAACTCCTTATTGCAAAATTCAGACTTCAATTGAAGAAAGTAGGGAAAACCACTAGACCATTCAAGTATGACCTAAATGAAATCCCTTACAATTATACAGTGGAAGTGACAAACAGATTCAAGGGATTAGATCTGATAGAGTGCCTGAAGAACTATGGATGGAAGTTCATGAAATTGTACAAGGGGCAGTGATCAAGATCACCCCCAAGAAAAAGAAATGCAAAAAGGCAAAATGGCTGTCTGAGAAGGCCTTACAAATAGCTGAGAAAAGAAGAGAAGCTAAAGGCAAAGGAGAAAAGGAAAGATATACCCATCTGAATGCAGAGTTCCAAAGAATAGCAAGGAGAGATAAGAAAGCCTTCTTCAGCGATCAATGCAAGGAAATAGAGGAAAACAATAGAATGGGAAAGACTAGAGATCTCTTCAAGAAAATTAGAGATACAAAGGAAACATGTCATGCAAGTTCAATTCAGTCGCTCAGTTGTGTCCAACTCTTTGTGACCCCATGGACTGCAGAGATGGGCACAATAAAGGACAGAAATGGTATGGACCTAACAGAAGCAGAAGATGTTAAGAGGAGGTGCCAAGAATACACAGAACTATACAAAAAAAAAATCTTCATGATCCAGATAATCACGATGGTGTGATCACTCACCTGGAGCCAGACATCCTGGAATGCAAAGTCACGTGGGCCTTAGGAAGCACCACTATGAACAAAGCTAGTGGAGGTGATGGAATTCCAGTTGAGCTATTTCAAATCCTATTTGAATTAAAATCCTATTGAATCCTAATTCAAATCCTATTGAATAGTTGAGCTATTTCAAAGCCTAAAAGATGATGCTGTTAATATGCCACTCAATATGCTAGCAAATTTGGAAAACTCAGCAGTGGCCACAGGACTGGAAAAGGTCAGTTTTCATTCCAGTCCCAAAGAAAGGCAATGCCAAAGAATGTTCAAACTACCCCACAATTGCACTTATCTTACACACTAGCAAAGTAATGCTCAAAATTCTCCAAGCGAGGCTTCAATAGTACGTGAACCGTGAACTTCCAGATGTTCAAGCTGAACTTAGAAAGGGCAGAGGAACCAGAGATCAAATTGCCAACATCTGCTGGATCATAGAGAAAGCAAAGATTTCAGAAAAACATCTACTTCTGCGTTATTGACTACACCAAATCCTTTGACTGTGTGGATCACAACAAACTGTGGAAAATCTGTAAGAGATGGGAATACCAGACCACCTTACCTGCCTCCTAAGAAACCTGCATGCAGGTCAAGAAGCAACAGTTAGAACCAGTCATGGAACAATGGACTGGTTCCAAATTGGGAAAGGGGTACGTCAAGGCTGTATATTGTCACCCTGATTATTTAACTTATATACAGAGTACATCATGTGAAATGCCAGGCTGGATAAAGGACAAGCTAGAATCAAGATGGCCAGGAGAAATATCAATAACCTCAGATATGTAGATGACATCACCCTTATGGCAGAAAGCGAAGAACTAAAGAGCCTCTATATAAAAGTGAAAGAGGAGAGTGAAAAAGCCAGCTTAAAACTCAACATTCAAAAACTAAGATCATGGCATCTGGTCTTACCACTTCATGGCAAATAGATGGGGAAACAATGGAAACAGTGACAGACTTTATTTTGGGGGGCTCCAAAATCACTGCAGATGGTAACTGCAGCCCTGAAATTAAAGGACGCTTGCTCCTTGGAAGAAAAGCTATGACAACTAGATAGTATATTAAAAAGCAGAGACATTACTTTGCCAACAAAGGTCTGTCTAGTCAAAGCTACAATTTTTCCAGTAGTCATGTGTGGATGTGACAGTTGGACAATAAAGAAAGCTGAGCACCAAAGAATTGATGCTTTTGAACTGTGGTGCTGGAGAAGACTCTAGAGTCCCTTGGACTGCAAGGAAATCAACCAATCAATCCTAAAGAAAATCAGTTCTGAATATTCATTGGAAGGACTGATGCTCAAGCTGAAACTCCAAAACTTTGGCCACCTGATGCGAAGAACTGACTCATTGGAAAAGATCCTGATGCTGGGAAAGAATGAAGGCAGGAGGAGAAGGGAATGAGAGAGGATGAGATTGTTGGATGGTATCACCGACTCGATGGACATGTGTTTGAGCAAGTTTTGGGAGTTGGTGATGGACTGGGAAGTCTGGCGTGCTGCAGTCCATGGGGTTGCCAAGAGTCAGAACTGAGTGACTGAACTGACTGACAGAATTTGTAGAAAAATTAAAAATATACTTTTTCATTATTAGCATATTTGGGGTCAATTACTATCATTTTGCTGTAGGGCCCAAAGCTGTCATACTTCAGGGAGCTTTAGTGACCTCACTTGTACACCCTATGAAGGGTCCTTCGCCACAGAGAAGACCTCAGCCAAAGACATTGCATAAATACCAGCACAGTAGTCACATTGTTTTAAGAAACGTGTCTAACGTCTTGCCAATGGTTTCCATCTAAAACTGACTGAAATTTAAAGCAAGTTTTGACTTTCTGGTTACATTAAAAATTCTTTGACGTTGTGCTGGATGTGTGTGTTTCCTACTGAAATTCCAGCGTTTCTCTAAAGATTCTGAATTCAGGATACTGGACGGTCTGGATCCAGTTTCCAGGCTTGGGACTTACACCAACTGCCTGGTCTGGTGTGAGAGGTGCATGCCACGGAATTCCAGGGTCTGAGCTTGAAAAGATTCCAGGAGGAGACCTGCACCGGAAGTTCTCCAACAATGGTCCTTAGACTGGATTCTCTGTAGTCGCCTGGGAGATTCTCGCTCTTCCGGGGTGTACGATCAGCCCCACTCCTCCTGGAGCTCCAGGGCTTCCTGACTCAGTAGATCTGGAGTATGAAGGGTCAGGCATTTGTATTTTTCAAATGCTCTCAGAGGACTAGGATGGACCAGGGACATAGCCCTGAACCTGACCCAACGTCCTCATCTTAGAGACAGGGAGTGTGAGCGCTCACAAAGAGGGAGCTGATGGTCACAATGGATCAGGATGACCTTTAAACCCATTATGACAGGTGTCCTCACAAGAAGAGGCAGTGAAGCAGCCACAAACCAAGGATACCTGGGGCACCTGGAGACAGGGGGTTCCTCCCTGAGAGCCTCCAGCGGGACACGGCCCTGACGCCTCGAGTCCAGACTCCGGCCTCCAGGACTGTGGGACAGTAAGTGTGTGTGGCTTCAAGCCCCCAGTGTGTGCAGCCCAGGACATTGCAGAACAAGTGACTTAGGGTCATCTGCACAGATGGGCCCACCCAGCCCTGAGGAGAGGGACGGGTCAATCTGGTGACTGGAGCCTGGCATACAGCTGCCTCTTCAGAAACATCTGTGTTAGACGTCCTTCATCCAGACACAAAACTGAGCAGAGATGATGGCAGGGGAGGCCCCTGACTTGCCGGGGACGAGGGATATTTGTGCGGGAGGCCTGGCTCTGAGGGGGCCTTTTCTGGGAGGGCCGGGCAGGCACAGAACACACCTGCCAAGCGCAGTCCTCTCTGCATCAACCTTTCCATCTCCGCAGCAGCCCCGTTGCCTGGGCAGGGACGCACTTCCTCTGTAGCCAAGAGCCGACCATGAGGGGCAGAAGGAGGAGGCCCGTCTAGTCCAGCAGCACCGCAGCGCCACCCCCCACCCCCGCTGCCACACATCCACTCCAGCGCCGGCTATGCTGAGGAGCCCGGCTCCAGGTGGACTCGCTGCCCTCAGCAGGAGGCAAGGATTCATCAGGCCTGGCACCCCTGAAACATGGGCCATCGTGGGCTGGGCTCAAGGCCCCACCAAGAGGCAGAGGCAACATGGCACAATGGCCAAGGGCTCATCAAGGTGGCCCCGTTGCACTGGAGTGTGACCTCTGCCACTGACCAGGGGTGAGCTTGGGAAACTTACCTAACTCCTCAGAGCTAAACCTCCCCATCTTCAAGATGAGGGTGGTAATCTCATTTATTGCTAGTGGATGATGCTGGGAATAACAGCCACAATCTTAGCACAAGAGACATGTTTGGTGAATATGGCCGTGGCTTCTGGCTTGATCCTGGCTCTGGCTGTCAGCAGCCACATCCCAGCTGTTTGGCAGCCTCTGGGCAGTTTGGACTGAGGACAGAAGGCCTTTGGAAGCCCAGCGGAAGCAGGAAGCAGGCGAAAACGAGAGGCCTCGGAAGGGGGCCCTGGGCATGTGCGCTGTGTGGACAAGCCCAGCCAAGGAGGCAGGAACACCTGTAGCAACATCTGCTTCTGAGACGGAGGTGGGGGCGGGCAGGGAGCCGAGGTCAGGGAGCTCCACTGGAGCAGGTCACAGCACCCGCCACTGCCTTCTCCATGCGTTTCTGTCTTGTTTGTAAGAACAGCCAGTGTCAGTCTGAGCCCCACTCAGTGCTCTAGGTCTGGCCTCCACTTACTCAATACCACTAGTCATCAGGGAAATACAAATCAAAACCACAATGAGAGACCACCCGGCCTGTCAGAATGGCTATTATCAAAAAGACAAGAAACAATAAGTGTTGGTGGAGAAAAGGGACCCTTGTGCACTGTTGGTGGGAGTGTAACTTGGTGCAGTCACTATGGAAAAGAGTGGAATTTCCTCAAAAAGCTAAAAACAGAACTACTGTACGATCCAACAATTCCACTTCTGGGTATTTATCTGAAGGATATAAAAACAGATGATAGCACTCTAATGGCAGAAAGTGAAGAGGAACTAAAGAGCTCTTGATGATGGTGAAAGAGGAGAGTGAAAAAGCTGGTTTAAAACTCAGTATTCAAAAAACTAAGATCATGGCATCTGGTTCCATCACTTCATGGTAACTAGTAAGGGAAAAAGTGGGAACAGTGACAGACTTCATTTTCTTTTGCTCCAAAATCACTGTGGACGTTGACTATAGCCATGAAATTAAAAGACACCTGCTCCATGGGAGGAAAGCTATGACAAACCTAGACAGTGTATTAAAAAGAAAAGATATCACTTTGCTGACAAAGGTCTGTATAGTCAAAGCTATGGTTTTTCCAGTAGTCATGTATGGATGTGAGAGTTGGACCATAAGGAAGGCTAAGCTCCGAAGAATTGATGCTTTTGAATTGTATGCTAGAGAAGACTCTTGAGAGTCCCTTGGAAAGCAAGGAAATCAAACCAGTCAATCCTAAAGGAAATCAACCCTGAATATTCTTTGGAAAGATTGATGCTGAAGCTGAAGCTCTAGTACTTTGGCCACCTGATGTGAAAAGCCGACTCATTGGAAAAGACCTGATGGTGGGAAAGATTGAAGGCAAAAGGAGAAGAGGGTGACAGAGGATGAGATAGCAGGATGCCATCACCGACTCAGTGGACATGAGTTTGAGCAAACTCCAAGAGATGGTGAAGAACAGGGAAGCCTGGTGAGCTGCAGTTCATGGGGTCACAAAGAGTCAGGCACAACTTAGTGACTGAACAACAATGAACAACAATTCAAAAAGATACATGCACATCAATGTTCATTTCAGCATTCTTTACAATAGCCAAGATATAGAAAGAAGCTAAGTGTCCACTGAAAATGAGTGGGTAAGAACATGTGATATAGATAGATAGATTGCTCTTGTTGTATAAAGAGACAACCAGTGAAATAGTATGCAGCCATAAAAAAGAACAAAACCTTGCCTTTTGCAACAACATGGATGGACCTGGAGGTTATTATGAGAAGTGAAATAAGTCAGATAGTGAAAGGCAAATACTGTATGTTTTCACTTGTATATGAAATCTAAAAAATAAAATAAATGAGCAAATATAAAAAAAATAGAAAGGGCAGGTAAGAGAAGAAACTACTGGTTGCCAGACAGGAGGGAAGTGGGGGGATGAGCAAAATAAGTGGATGGAGTTAGGAGGTACAAACTATCAGTTATAAAACAAGTAAATCACAGGGATGTAATGTATCACAGGTGATATATAATCAATAATACTGTAATTACATTTTATGGTGTATAATGTACAAAAAACACAGACACAACAGCGTACACTTGAAGCTAAAGTAATATTTTAAGTCAAGTATGCTTCAACTTAAAAAGGAAGAAAATGGAAAGCTGAGGAGGAACACATGAAATTTGGGGGCCAGGAGAGTTGAAAATCCTATAGAGTGGACTGAGAAGAGCTTTCTGATAAGATGATCTTTGTGTATAAACCTAAAAGCAGTGAGGGAGTGAGTCACATAGATGACTGTGTGGGAGATAGGAAGGAAGGATGAATGGATGGATGGATGGACTGAGTGAATAAACGAATGAACGCATGAATAGTCCTGATATATGCAGATGATTTAATTTATCTGCATCACTATTGCTGTTCTTTCTCATGCCTGGCTATCTGTATCCCACCTGTCCTCCAGTGTCAAAGTCAGAAGCCTCCTGTGGCTAGACTGCACCCATATTTTCCTGCACAGGATCCTTAAGAGTCTGTGGCCCCAGTTCGGGTGGACTCTGCACCCCCTCTTTCCTGGTGTGAAATCAAGCAAGAGAGCCTCAAGTCTGACTCATGAAAAAGTTACCTGCAAGACTAATTTTTCTACAGTGAATTCCATTTTTGCCTTGTTCATTTTCATCAGTTTAAATACTAACTCTTGTGAGGGAGAAGGGAGATAGTTTCAGGGTATTAAAGGTTAAGAACACCGAAAACATTAGGCAGATCAGTTAATACCATGTTCTATTACCTTCATGCTGTTTGGCTGTTAATTGCAATCTTACAGGAACAATTTTCCCAAATAAATCCAAAAAAAAAAAGAAAGAAAGATGACAAGTCTTGGCTTGCTCCCAGTGGTTTAGGTGCTTTCCCTTAATCATAAGGAGATTCTCTTTATGTGGGATCTGAGGAGAATATCAAAAGGAGCCCTGCGCACAGCCTCCCAGAGTGTGGTTTATCTCTTTATGTGCTCACATGAGGCTGCTCAGGGTCACACAGCTACTGGCTCACTGAGCCAAAATCTGATCCCGGGTGTGTGAGCTAAAAATATTTTTTTCTCCTACAAAAGGGCTGTGTCCTTAGAGAGTGACCCCCTTCATGAGAGGAAGTTGTGAGTTTAAGATACGATCAAGGCTTTCAGAGTGAGAGTGACCCGGGTCTCCCCTTTGAGTGGGGCCAGTGAGTCTGTCCCAGCGTATCGAGGTGGTTAAAAGTTCAGCCCCGGAGTCTGGGATCTGACGGCCTGAGAGGGAACCACCCTGCTCCTTGACTTACAAAAGTGAACCTGGGCCATGGCTGTCACCAGCCTGTGCCCCAGGGTCCTCGCGTGTAAACGACACCCAGTGACACATGAAACCCTTCTCAGGGTTGGCAGGAGGATTCAGAGCAGTAACATGTTCTAGTGATGCAGACCGTGTGCCCTACGCCACAATTCTACTCCGGGGTGCACCCCGGCCAGACACGGCCCACATGTCCCAAACGTGCCCCGGCTGGACCCCTCGATGCGCCTCCATGGTGGAGGCGGCAAGTCAGTCCCATGGGGCTCACGTAACAGACTCTATAGCAAGAATGTTCACAGCAGCATTAGTCACAATAGCCAAGACACAGAAGCAACCTAAATGTCCGTCGACAGAGGAATGGATAAAGAAAGTGTGATACATATGGACAATGGAATACCACTCAGTCATAAAAAATATGGAAATAATGCCATTTGCAGCAACATGGAGGGACCTAGAGATTATTATACTAAGTGAAGTAAGCTGGAGAAAGATAAATATTATATGCTATCACTTGTATATGGAGTCTTCTTTAAAAGACACAAATGAACTTATTTCTAAAACAGAAATAGACCTACAGATATAGAAAATAAATTTATGGTTACCACATAACCAACGAGGACCTATTGTACAGCACAGGGAATTAAACTCAGTATTTTGTAATAACCTACAAGGGGAAAGAGTCTGGAAATAAGTGTGTGTGTTTAACTGAATCATTGTGCTGTATACCTGACACTAACACAACATTATAAATCAACTACACTTCAATAAAATATATGTTGAAGAGAGCAGAGGAGAAGCAGGGGAGAGAGAGAGGGAAGGGAGAGGAAAGGACCAGCATGGCTTGCGCAGTGTGGAATCACACAGCAGTTTCCCCTCTGTGGAAGGGGGCTATATCAGCTGGAGCAGGTGGGAGGTGGGGGGCGCCTGCTGGGGGCTGGAAATGTTCTGGATGTTGGTCTGGGTGGTGGTTATGTGGTGTTCACGTGCCAAGGAAAAATGCACCGAGGGGTACACTTAAATGTGTTCCCAGTACTGAATACACGTCAACCGCAACAAGAAGTAAGACGGCTCTATCCTACGATGCATACTGGAGGACAATGGCTTTAAAGGACGGTTATAACGTCTAGAGGAAATTCATTTACGTGGCCCCGAATATAAAAGATTGACATTGGGAAGCTTTACCCTATCCTTATTTGCAGCCACCTCCCTCCCTTGCTCCCTGCAAGGCCTGCCACGTTCCAGATGCCTCCCGTGTGTGTGGACCCTGCATGTTCTCCATCTAATGGATAACAAGGAAGAACGACTGAGAGCCTGCATCACATACCCCTCTCACAGACATTCTGTCTCTCATGCCCCTTCTGCTCGCAGGGGCACTGAGACCCAGACGCAGTAAATAGCTTGCTCCAGGCCACGGAGCTGCTGGTGAGCTGTACCCTCACCCCTGGGTCGCACGGTACTGGACGTACAGCCGGGGACCTTGACCATAAAACAGCCGTGAATTATCTGGCGGCAGACCGATGGGGATACTGTTGGGAAGCAAAATCCATCTCTTTTACAACTGTCCTCCTGACGTGTTTATGGATCCACGTATCCGATGGGCGGGGGTGGGGAGAGGAGAGGCGGCTCAAAGCATTCTGGGCTCCCCCCACCCGCTCTCTGTGCAAACCACTGCAGGAAAATGAGGGAAACCAACCATTCTAAACGATTTCTACAAAAGCAGGCTCCAGAGTTGATGTCTGCCACATGTACCACCCAGGCCCTGGCTGTCTTCAAAACATGGCCAGAAAACAGAGCAGGGCCAGCTGGGGATAAGGCAGCTTCATCCCCACATCTCGACAGCCAGACCTGGCTCCGGCCTCCCCGCTGCAGCTTCCAATGGCCCTCCTCCCACTCAGCACACAGGCAGTCAGGGAACGCGCCAGAAGGCTGACTGCCACCCCGAGTCACCTCCAGAGACAGGGGAGGTGTGGGGGACGCTGGCTGTCCCTGCTTTTTCCTCTGGGGGATAATTCTCCAACAGGACATCTTTGTGGGGTCGGCTGCGGACCAAGGGACACTGTCCAGAGTCAGGCACCGTGGTTTCTGTTCCCTCCGAGTACACTTTACGACTCCCCCTTCTCCTAGCTCCAGAGAAAACACCCCAAAGGCAGCTGGAAAGGCAAACTGCTGATGGCTGGGGAGCCAGAATTCAGGTGTGCCCCGTGCAGGAGGAGAGGGAGGAGAAGACGGCACTGGTGTGTGGCCCCTGGTGTGGGCCCCAGGGAATGGCAGAGCTGTCCATCTCTGCGTCGGCGCCCAGACTGGGTGAGCTATTTATAGAACTGGAGGCCCGCTGGGTGGCTGCATCTGGAACCAATTGAGGAGGGCTGGAGTTGCTGTCAGAGCCTGGCACCCACTCGATGATCCCCCAGGCAGGACTTCACCCGAAAGTGTCAGAGAGACCGGGGACAGAGCCGCTTGCTTCCTCCCTCCGAGGGCCTCCCGAGTAGTTGAGCTAATTGGAAAAGACATTCTGAGCTGGTCAGTGGATGCTCGTGGTGTCAAGAGGCAATTATCTGCAATTATTATGCAAGCGTCTAATCACTGCCCACTGGCTAATTAGTTACAAATTGCTCAGCAATAAATGCCTTGGGCAGAAAGACCTCCTTCCTCTGGAATGTAAGCGGGTTCCTGAGGGGTGAGCCTGGGAGGCAGCCTGGCTGGCCCATGGAGGCGATTGGTCACTCCAAGCCCCGAAGGCTTTCTGGAAAATCTCTAAAACCTCAGCCCACAGGACACACAGGCACCTCAGAGGGGCACACACGCTGCTTCAGGGTGTGGAGAAACAGGGTCTCCATGATCCCAGGTCTTGTGCTCAGACCAGACTTCAGGAAACCTCCTCGAAGCCAGCTTGCCCTTGCCACCCTGGGGAGGACCTCCCTGTAGACCAAGGTCGGGGGCGGGGGTGCTGTAGGCATGGTCTGTGCACCAGCAGTACTGACAGCAGGGGGAAATGCAGACCCCCCATCCCGGCCACAGAAGGATGACCTGCGTCTTAATTAGACAAGCCCCAGGGATGCCCGTAAAGGACTAGGCTCCCCTCTAAGAACACCTCCTGGGGCCCTACTCCAGTGCTCTGCATGGGGCACCCCCACAATGAGATCTCTGCCCCCAGTGGAAGTAACAGGATCAGTCATTAAATCACAAGCTCCACAGGGCAGGGTTCACTGGCTGTTGACTGTTGTATCCCCAGGTTCTAGAACCATGGTGGGTACACAGTAGGTGCTCAATCGATGGTGAACAAGCACGTGCACTGACAGAGCTGCCCTGTTTCATTCTAAAGCCCTGAAGTGCGGCCCTGTTAAGTGTGCTCAGAGGGAACGGCAGACAGGCATGGTGAGCCAAGGTTACTTTTGGAATTTCACAAACAGAAAAGATCCTCGTGCCATTTCAGTGGCTAACATTTTGTGGAATGGCAGGAGGAGAATCGTCCTGATAGCCACCCCTGCTCGAGCCTTCTCTGAAAAAAAGGCAGTGTCTGTTGTTGTCAGAATCGGGGGGTGGGGTGGGGGTCGGCCACAGCGGCTGCAGGGCCGCCTCTGTTTTGCCTTCTGGAGAGTGGCAGGCTTGAACTTTTGAACCTGAACTTTGCTGAGAAAGGCTCACGTTCCCAGGTTTTGGCCTGAGATACCCCCACCCCCAGGCTGGCTGGGCCTTCCCTTCTCTTTCTTGCCCTTCCTCCTGCCCACCCAGGGCCTTGTCATTTTGTTGGCTGCTGACGTCTCCAGGAACTTCAGTTCCAGGGGTCAAACCACCAGAAGGCTCCACTGTGGGGCCTGTGAGACATGAGCAGGCTGAGAGCAGGGCCCTGGGAACCTGACGGGTCTAAAGCGTCACTTTGGCCTGATGACTGCTTTACCAGTCTAAACCTCAGTTTCCTCCTCTGGGAAGTGGGAATAAAATAGTATAGAAGAAAGGCATGTGGGGGTGGAATGGTGCGCCCCCAAATTCATGTGCTTCTGGAACCTCATAGCATGACCTTATTTGGAACTAGGGTCTGTGAGCTATAACTAGTTAGGATGAGGTCACACTGGATAAGGGCAGCTCTAAACACAGGGACTGCATCCTTACAGGATGAGGGGACACAGAGAGACACGGGGAAGCAGGCCATGGGAACACGGGGGCCGAGCTTGGAGTGATGTGGCCACAAGTCAAGGGACGCCTGGAACCACCGGAAGCTGGAGGGGCAGGAAGGATCCTGCCCAGAGCCTCCGGAGGGCCCGCGGCCCCGCCCTCCTCTTGGCCTCCGGACCTGGGAGAGGACACCTCTGCTGTTGCGAGCGCCTGGCATGTACACTGGCTGCCTCGGCCCCAGGACCCTGCACCGCACCTGAGCAGACTGCTGGGGAAGGCTCTGACTTATGCCGTCTCGACCCGTCAGCATCATGGTGCCTGTCACCTACCTGGTGGCCTTCCCCCACCCCCGGGAGAGGCAGCACAGAGGTAGGCCTGTACCACCTTGGTGAGACACCTGCAGCGCCAAGCGAAAGGGCAGGGAGAGAGCCCCATGGTATGGGGCCGTCTTCCCTGCCCCTCATCCCAGGGCTTCCAGGCAGGGGCTCTGAGTGGAGTGCCCCAGCCAGCAGAGCAGGCTGTGGTACCAGGTCAACCACTGCATCTGTCTGGCTGTTCAGGGAGCAGAACCTCACTCACCCACCTTGAACCCAAATCCAGGTGTGTAGGGGTCAGAGGCCGGGCTAATTAGCTTAGGAACGCCTCGTACCCTCGACCAGACCCCTGAAGGTCCTCAGGACCAAGATGGCCCCCTGCTACTTTCAAGATGGCCCTTGAGGGCCATGTGACTGGACCACGACTTCAGCGTGGCGCAGGATGGCTGGGGGCAAAGCAGACAGTGGAGAAGGAGGGAGCTTGCGGGTGGGTGTCCAGAGAATGCCCACCCAGGCCTGTCTGAAGGCTGCAGGGCTGAGCATCAGCTGTGATCTCGTACTCATCCTCTCTCGCTTACTCCTCACTGCAGCCCTGTGGATGGGGCCATGCTGGCCCACCTCAGAACTGGGGAAACAGAGGTAGAGTGTGAAGAGGGGGCTCTATACGAGGAGCTTCCGGACCCCTGGGCATAGGAGACTAATATCTGAGAATATATGGGGGCTCTGATGCCTGTGGAGTGGAAAAATACACATTTTGATGCACGATTATGGAATCCACTACAGCAGCGGGGAGTGTTGGCTTCTCCAAAGAGGAGTTTCCAGGGCAGGTGGCTGAAGGGTAAAGAAGGGCCCCGGGTCCAAACCCCACTCCATCACTTCCACTGTGATCCCAAGACAGGTGGCTTACGCACACCGGCTGTCTGGACTGTGAAATGGAGATTCCGTCCCCAACGGTGGGGAGAATGGGGACCACGGTGACGGACCCAGCACGGCTCCTGGACCTGCCACACTCCTGACGGTGCACGTGACACCCTGCACCCCAGCCTGGCGCCGGGGTGCCCAGCAACAAAGGCAGAGGGCCGGCCTGCCGCCAGGGCCTCACGAGGGTGTCCCAGAGACGGACGGCCCACATGGCCACAGCCGGGCAGCGAGCGGGACGGGAAGGCATAGGCAGGGCCAGCCGGGTTAGCTCCGATGCTGCCACACATCCGCACGGGGCCTGCAGCGGGGCTGTCGGCCGGGCCGCTGAGTGCAGGAAGACGGGCGTTTAATGGAGCTCTGATTACAAGGAGATAGGGCTCTGATGGCTTCCAGGGGCCCCCTTTGTGGGATTAGTATTTATTACGCCCTGAATTCGCTGGCAAGAGGGTCGGCTTCTGTGGAGACGTTCAGCAGAGCCTCGGAGCATAACGTTCCTTTTATTGCTCCATAAACAGAGCCCTGCTCTCTCCCTCTTCTTCCTCCCACTCCCCCCTCCCACGCCTGTCTTTTTAAACCCTCTAAACCTTTAATCAGAGGACTCATTGGGCAGAATAATCACAAATCCCTTTCAGCTCTGCTCTTCCAGAGCCCTGGCTTGGAGGTAACCGAGGTGGGGAGACCCAGAGAAGCCCCGTGGCGCCAAGTAGCCCTACAACCTCTCATGTGTGCGATGAAATACAGACCTGCTCACAGCTCAGCTGAGAAAGTAGGACGAGGCTGTTAGCACTGCAGCTTATGTGTTGTACACTTCCAGGGCTAGCCACTTCAACCTCACCTCTCTGAATGGAGCTGTGCAGTGCACACCCTGTGCAACCGCACATAGCATCCTATTACTACAGGTACCAGGTAAAACTTAAAGCAGGCACACACTCAGTGTCAGCAGTGGCATATCAAGAAAAGTGACTTTTCTTGTGTGCTTCCTCTGCATTTTCTAATTGCTCTTCTGTAGCGGTGCTGCTGCTGTTGCTGCTAAGTCGCTTTAGTCGTGTCCAACTCTGTGTGACCCCATAGACGGCGGCCCACCAGGCTCCCCCGTCCCTGGGATTCTCCAGGCAAGAACACTGGAGTGGGTTTCCATTTCCTTCTCCAATGCATGAAAGTGAAAAGTGAAAGTGAAGTTGCTCAGTCATGTCCGACTCTTAGCAACCCCATGGACTGCAGCCTACCAGGCTCCTCCATCCATGGGATTTTCCAGGCAAGAGTACTGGAGTGGGTTGCCATTGCTTTCTCCGCTGTAGTGGTGAGGCTGGCAGAAAACACGCCAGGCCCACTTCCAAAGGCTTGGTGTGTCCATTAATTCCGAACTGGCCACTCCTGGCTCGGGGCTCCCCATCACCAACGCGGAACTGCCTCCTATTTTTCCATCCCCAAATGAATAAACTACATTTACTCTAACTGACCCAAGCAGATCCCACCTGCAGCCCTCGGGGGCCGGCCCACCCCCCATGCAGCCCCCTGCCATTCCCCCACTCGAACCCTCTGCTCCCCATCGCATGGCCTTCTGGCCAGATTTTTCTTTATCGGGCATTTATACTCCAGCAAGAATTTTCAACAATGCATTTTCTCTCCTGGGGACCGAATTTCTCATTGAACAGTGAGATTCTTGAGAGATCTCAGCGAGTAAGCAGAGAGAATCTGGAATGGAAACAAGGAAGTATGCTAATAACTCAGAAATCAAACTGGTTAGGGACTGCTGAACAGAGTCATGGCATTGTAACTTTTAGGAACAGAAAGGATGTTAGAGGTCAAGCCCACAGTTTCAGGTATGGAGAAAAAGCCCCCAGAAAGGAAAGTGGTTTATGCAAGACACATAGCAAGTCAACCTATGACCAAAACCTTGAGTCTAATTCAAATATGATCATCCATGAGAGAAGAGGAAATACAAGCACTTGAGCAAGAAACTCCTGCCCCAGAACGACTCGAGCCCCATGACATGAAAGCACATACATGTGCTGTGGTGTGAGAGGTGAAGAATCACAGGGGCACACATCTAACTCTCCCACTCTACAGGTGGGAAAGCTGAGGCCAGGGGAGAGCTCGTGGTGCTGCTGTCACCCACTGAAGACCTGTGAGTTGCCAGGCACAGTGCTAACTGTGCACTTCATCACGATCCCCAGCGTTACCACCCCACAAGGCTGGTAGAGGTTTGGGAAGTGCTGGCTTAAGGAAATTGATACAGGTTTCCGTGCAGGACTTTTCAGAGCCTTGAATATGCTTATGTGCATTGTGCATCTCCAGGAAAATAGAGGAGATCTGGGTTTCCCCAGTTATTTGGGCAAGGAAACATCTTTTTGTGAAGCATCTCCTGGGACACATTTCGGTTCTAGATTTGAACCACACACGGCATTCCAAGGGCTCTGCCAAGACAACACGTGTTTAAATGCCCAGTAAGTGGTTCCAGCTGTGTGGGCCCTGAATTCCAGAGACAGGGAGAGGTCACCTTGCAGTTATGCACCACTGCATAAACGGGTTGAGGGCGCCTTCTAGTGCAGGGCCATGAGCTTTTTGCTGGAGTGGGGAGCAGGTGAGAGACAGGAGGTGGGTGTGCTAGACACCATAGGTTTTCACAGGAAAACTGCACTCCTCGGCCCTCCCACCACTGGGCAGGGCAGCCTGTGCCTGGTTCTGGCAGGTCCGTGAGCTGCAGTGACGTGGGTGATTCCCAGGCCACATCAGTAAAGAGCGGGGTGGGAGGGGGTCCTTACCCAACTGCCGTGTGCCCACTTTCCCTCCGCGGCAGATGGAAAGCCCCCGTTGGAAGGATGGGGCAATGTGGGGCAATAAGATGGAATTGGCCTGGATCGCTGAGTCACTGCGTGGAGGGCAGTTACCCAGGAAGGTGCACTGGGCTTGGCAGGAGTGGGAGGTGGGTCTTCACTAAGCTACATCACTGAGATCCGGGAGCTATTTGTTACTGCAGCATGGCAGAGCAGGTAGAGGACTGACAAAGTAGACATGAGTGCTTCCCCGGACCACATGCAGCTTAGCAGGGAGACCAGATGTGTGTGCGAGTAACCATAACGGGCAAGCTGAGCACCTTAAGGGCTGCAAATACCATTCTGTGGCAGCTCTGTGCTTTGCCAGATCTCAGTCGGCCTCAGAGAGGCCATGGTAGCCAAGTGGAGACTGGAAGGAAAGTTTGAGCTGGGAGATTAAATAGGAACATCATAAACAAAGGATCCTAAGTGAGAGATTAAGGAGTGTGAAGCAAAGCCAGTTTTGTCAGAGTTAAGGAACGTCAGAAGGAGGTGATGGAAATTCAAGCTAGAAGAGACCACTGGCCCCATGAACATGAAGGGTTTTGGATTTGGTTCTTCTAATGACACTTCTCCCAGAAAACTCTGCCCATCCCGTGAGCTGCAGCTGTGAGAGCTCTGTAATCAGGAAACTGCGGGAGAGCTTAATCGCCTGCCTCCTTCTTAACAAATCCCAGGCTCGTGAATAGGACCGAGGCTCTGAGAATTCCTACAGTAGAGAATCCAGTCCACACTTGCTTAACACAGCATTTCTCAGCCTTGTTGGGTCGAGCACTGCTATGAAGGGGGGACCAGCAGATTTATGAGCAGGAGAGGACCTGACCAGAGCCCCGAGGTGATCAGCCCACGGGAGGAACTCCACACCTGTGCTCTCAGCCCCTCCTCTGATGGCCCACGCCGGGTGGAGCATCCACTCAGCCCCTCCTCTGATGGCCCACGCCGGGTAGAGCATCCACATAGCCCCTTCCTGCTGACCACATCGTGCCTCAGAGGCCGGAGGGCCTCACTCTGACACGGAGGCTGCGGAGGGGATTCATCCAACCTCCCTGGGCTCTGTCTGGGAGTTAGGAGTTGACCAACGAGGTAAGGGGACCAATGAATAAATACTCCTGCCCTCATCTGGGGGACAGACAGCTCTAGGAGGTGTTCTGTGAGCGCCTTGGGATGTCCTGACGTCTTAGGAGCCCCTGCTGCCCCCAGGGACCTCAACCTGACACCCTCCCCTCCCCCCCTCCATCACTCCTGCACCCTACATCACCTCCCAAATCAACCACCAGATCCCAAGGGTGCAGCTTGGGGGACACCCAAGATAAGGCCAGGAACATATGAAAGGAGCCCAGAGGAGGGAAAGGCTAGAAAGATCCGGGGGAAAGATCTCTGAAGGGCTTTGCAACAGACCCAGGAAATAAAACCTCTGAGCGAATGTTGCTCCACAGAGAAATAGCAGCCATAGCAGCTCATGATGAAAGCCGAGTGTGACCAGGTTTCCTCAGGGCCACGACCTACCTAAGGCTCTTCCCCGCTATTTCCAAGCCCTGCAGACACTTCTACTACTGCCTGACTTCATGGGTCTGGAAACTGAGGGTCAGAGAGGCACACTTCCTCCGAACTGGGCGACTTCCCATCCTCACAATGTTCTGGTGGAAGAAGCTGCAGGACTGGATGACTGTTGGGTATTGGGCAAAGAGGAGAGGAAAGCTGACTCTGAGGTCAGCATGCACCAAGAAGGCTTCCTGGAGGAGGCGGGTCCATCTCCAAACTCGGACCCTTTATCACAATCCAATGCAAATAGGCAACATCGTTATCATTAGTAGTAGTAGTATGACTACCCACCACCCCAGCGGAAAGCCTTGTGTCTAGTAGGTGTCTGTGCTGCTGCTGCTGCTAAGTCGCGTCAGTCGTGTCCGACTCTCTGCGACCCCGTAGATGGCAGCCCACCTGGCTCCCCCGTCCCTGGGATTCTCCAGGCAAGAACACTGGAGTGGGTTGCCATTTCCTTCTCCGAGGTGTCTGTGAGCCCTAGTCAATTTCTGGCTCACCTGGAGTCTTTAAGTGCTCATTTACCAAGGCGGGAGGATCCGCGAGTCAGGTGCGTTGTCAAGTAGCCATCTTGTGTAGACCACAGCTCAGGCACCAGCTAGAAGAAGGTGAGTAGCCCCAAACAGGGAAGTGGCTGATGTCTGATCTTTACGCACCACAGACATCTAACCTGGACAAGCGTCCCCCCCCTGGGGCATTTGCACACAACGACTCATGAGTCTCTCACAGAACAAGCCGGTGAGCAGCAGTGTCACTCGAGCCTTGTTGGGGTGGGGTGGGGGGCGGGGGCTGGGGGGGAGAACCATGTCCTGGCCCAGGTTCCAGCAGCTAGTCTGCCCCCGGCAGGGCTATGTAGACAAGGCAGGCTGGATGTCAGCTTTGAGCTGTCAGGCTCCATGTGCCCTTGCCCTGCTCATCCCGCGGCCCTCACGAGCCCAGGGATGGATCATCAGAGATCGTTTTACTCCCAAGAGGACTTATAAATCAGTCCTTTTATGGGGATGGTTCCCACAGAATGTCTGCCTCACTGTCAGAGTGAAAAAGGAAAGAAACAAGGAGGGGAGACAGAGGCCTGGGCTCCAAGTGGAGAAGCAAGATGACAATATTTGTTCAGCAGGGCCAGAACGGAGGCCCCAAAAGAGCCCCGCATCTGGAGAGCCAGGCCTTTGAACTGTCCCACCTTTGTTATCCTAAAAGGCTTGACGATAAGCCCACCCAGCACAAAGATACTCTCAGTTCCAGGCATATGGACCCCATTAATCTGCCCTCACACCTTTTAAGAACTTTGCAGCTCCTGCCGCCCCTGAGCTGAAAGCAGGGCGAGAGCCGAGGGTTAATTTTCTTAAATGGATTTTAGTCAGGCCAAGCCTGGCCCCTCTGGAGTGCACAAGGCTGACAGCTGGACCGCCGGCCGTGATTTGTCCTGGGGTAATGACCACCCCGTGCTGACGTCCATGGCAGATGCAGTGAGCACGGAACTCACCGGTCATCCAGCCGAGATGTCCTGCTCGGCCCAGGTCCAAATCCCACCAGCCAGCTGTGTGACCCTGGGCAGCCTCCTCAGCATTGCTGGCCCTCAGTGTCCCCCTCGGCAAAGAGGCCGAGATCGTGACTGCCCGCAGCACTGCCAGCTGTGCGACAGGAGCTCAAACGTGGAAGCCACATGATACACGCTGCACAAACAGCAGCCCGAGGAGGGAGGCAAGGGACACAGCAAGGCTGAAAGCACAGTTGGCACAGCACTGAGGGCCTCAGAGGCAGGGTCTCCAGTGCCCCCACCCAGCCTCGGGGCCTCAGACTCTCCTTCAGGTGAGTGGCCCCGTCCAGAGGCTGTGAGTCTACACTGGCCTCCGCCCGCACGCAGCTCTCATGGGAGATGCTGGATTCCAGACCTCGAAGTCGGGTGTGCCGTTGGCTTGCCTGCAGGAATCTTCAGAGCCTCGAGGATGCTCATGGACAGCTCTCTAAAGCTGCGTGGCCTTGATCAGGTCACTGAGCACTCTGACTTCAGTTTACCCATCTCTGCAGGGGGAGGATCAAACAGCAGCCTCCTTGGGCTGCATGGTTGTTGAGAGGGTCCCGTGAGATGGGGAGGGCCCAGAGGAAACGCTCACAGACAGCAGTCGTGCACCTTCGGCTCCATGGAGAAGACACTGGCGCCCAACTTGGGGACAAACAGCATGGATTAGAGAAATGGCGAGCTTCCATCATGTCCCCCCCCTCCACAGCCTCAGGCCGGCCTGTCCTGAGTCTGCACCATCAGCAGTTCCAGGCTGACCCCTCCTCATGCTCCAGGTGAACCTTTGGATTCTGTGCTGCTCACTCATCGGCCTCTCTGGACACGGCCCCCTCACTCCTAGAATTTAAGGGGCAGCTCAGGCCACACGCTTCTAATTCGCCTTATTTGTATTTTCATCTGCTTGCTCACGTTCATTTAGAAAAAAAATGATATAGCCCTTAAAATACACTGTAAGGAGTCCAGTCCTGATGCCACTGTCTGCAGTGAATTGCACAGAAAGTATCGATATCTCCCCTGGACTGCAAATGAGACTGATCAAAGCAACTCTCCACAAGCACGCAGACCCCAACAGAACCCGCTGTAGGCAGAGGGATGAAACCTCCAGGGGAAGTCGCCAGAAAGGAGAGGTCCCAGATCTGGCCAGAATCACCCACTGTCTGTTCTCTGGAGAGAACCAGCGTGGCAGACCAGGGTCCATAGGAAAATGGCTTCATATTTGACACTAAATTACTGACCTGGAATTCACTAGGTATTTCTGAATTCTGTTTTTCAATTGTCTCCTTTCTTTTTTTTAAATAAAAGCATATAAGAAACATGTAGGCAATTTCCCCAGGCAGACTGTTGCTTGACAAAGAACATGCTTAAGACTTAGCAGCACTTAAGTCTCTTTTTTCATTTAATTTATAAATGTGACTCTTAGATGGCTTGTGTATAACAACCGGCCTAGATGAATTTTATCCAGTTGTTCCCTGGGGGTTGGAAAAGCATTAACATGTAAAATGAACCCACCATATACACTCAAAGGAAATGAAATCAGGATCCCAGTGTGATACTGCACCCCATGTTCATAGCAGCCCAATTCACAATAGCCAAGACATGGAAACAGCCTAAGGGTCCACGGGCGGAGGACTGGATAAAGAAGATGTGGCACATATACACACGATGGAATACTACTCAGCCACAAAAAAGAATGAAATGATGTCCTTTGCAGCAACATGGAGCGTATTCTGCTAAGTGAAATAAGAAAGACAAATACTGTATAATATCACACATACATGGAATCTGAAAAAGTCAAATTCAGAGAAGCAAACAATGGAACGTGGTGTCAGGGGCTGGGGGGGGGTGGAGGAAATGGGGAGATGCTGGTCAAAGGGTACAAACTTCAGTTGGAAGGAGGTGAGTTCCGGGGTCCAATGCACAGCACGGTACCTACAGTTGACAACACTGCATGATATCCTCGAAAGCAGCTGAGAGAGTGAAACTTGAACGTTCTTACCATAGGAAGGAAGTTGGTAACCATGTGAGGTGTTGGAGGTGCTAACTAACCTTTATTGTGGTGATCATTGTGCAATACACGCATACATCAAATCACCACATTGTACACCTGGAGCTCACCCAATGTTACGTGTCTATCAAGTGTGCAAAGCCAGAAAGCATGTAACAGAAGCACCCACTGATGAAGCCGTCAGCACAGGGGCTCTGAAGGAGGGGTCCAAACACGCTCTGTACTCTCCACCGACTTTCTATAAACCTAAAAAATAATAATTTTTTTCTCAAAAAAATAATAGTTCACTAAGAACGAATGTATTTTTTTTTAAAAAAAGATGAACCCCAGGTGTTTGGGTCTCACATTTAAGGCTGATGTTGGGCATGGGTGAGAGGAGACGGGTGTCCTGGTCTGATGCTCTGCATTTCCAGAGAAGGCCTCGATGCTGTAACCACCCACCCCGACAGTGTGACGGCCCTGCCGCTGGAGGCCACAGTCCTGTGAGGTGGGGGTCCCGGTTAGGTCACCAGGGGCTGTGGCCTTAACTCTGGACCTGTGCAGAAGTGGCTAGGGGACCCAAATCCACACCTTCTGACCGACCCTGGACTCAAGGGGCAGGCAGGTGTCCTTCCACCTGATGGGGAATCGGCTTCTGTCATCAGCCCTCGCACAAAAACCTCTTTATTCCTCAGACACCAAAGGAGTCCTTTTCCACAGCCCCACCCCCTCCCCAAAGTGACATGTCGTCAGCGCCAGCGGGCTCCTTCCCAGTCCAGCCCTGTAACCACCTGAACACCCCCACCCACGCCACCAGGCCCCGACCCAGCAGGAGGGCGTTTGGCACTGGCCTAGCCCACACTGAGGGCCTGTGTGCCTGACGAGTCTGCTTCTCACCGCCCAGCTGCACTGGCTCTGGTTTCAGCCAGCCACCAGCTTCCTCTCCCCACAAATGGGCCTCAGAAAGTGCCCAGGCCAAGAACACTCCACCTTAGCTAGCGCTTACGCTTTCCTGGCAGCTCCTCCCAGTGGCCAATGGGGTCCAGCTGGGCACTGACTTGCAGGCCCAGGAGAGGCAAAAAAGAGACCCCTGGTGGGTCAGAAATCAGCTTCTCTTCCTTTTGGGGGCAACGCAACCACCTGATGAGAGGGTGGTGACACACACGTGAAGGCTCTCATGCCCAGATGGGAACTGCACCCCCTCTTCTTGGTGGTGGCTGAGCACCGGCAGGTGCCCGGCACACACTATGGGCCCCACTCAGGGCTTCCAGCAGGCCTGGTTGTGAACTCTCCCGCCGGCTCAGGGTGGAGCTAGCCTGCACACGGCTCTCCCTCCCTGGAAGCCTCTCATGCCCCTTCAGCTGCTGCCTAGAATGAGAGGGACCCCTGAACACCTGTCCCCACCTGGGCATCCATAAGGCAAGGGCAGGCCAGGCCTTGGGTGTCACAGATGTGCACATCCTTATCACATTATTAGAAACTGCCGGCTCTACTTTCTCTGCCTCTGGAAAGAAGCCAGACCAGGCCCAAGCTTGCCCCATGTCCTCTCTCGATTCCTGATGCTTGAGGCCCCCTGAGAAGCAACTAAGCTGGCACTGCTGTTCTTCACATGAGACCCCTGGCAGAGCCCTCTGGGGTCCTTCTCCACCTACTCTTGCCCAGAACAACTGCCTTGAGAGGCTCTGGGGGTGAAGCCTCTCACTTTTCATTAGCTGAGGGTCCCAGTGTCAGGACTCATCCTAAAAGGTCTATCCCTATCACCTCCCCCAGAAACCCATGTAGCTCCCTCCGTCACCCTCTTCGCATCCTACCTTAAGATGCATGGTCTCCAGAGGCCTTCCTGACTACCCTACTGGAAACTGCAATTTCAGGGAAGTGAAGGTCTAAAAATAATTTGTTTCCCTTCCATTAACAAATGTTTGTTTAACATCCACCACACGCCAAACCCTGCCTGAGGCCCAGGGATATGAGCAGAGGGCGCCTCTTCACCTGCTGGCAAAAGTGGGCCCTGAGTGAGGCTCTGGGCATGAATCGACTCTCCTGAGGCAACTGGAGTTTTGCGTGAGAGTCAGGACCCTGCGCGGGGCCGAAGGAGGCCTGTGGCCAGGGCAGGAGGAGGCTGCAAGCCTTCCTTTAGGGAAAAAGGCCAAGCCAGTGATTTATCGCGGAGCGGTATCTCAGGAGACGCGAGCCAGAACGCAGTCAGGCAGGCAGTGATGGCTTTCGCAGCAGACAACCAGCCTCTGTTTGGACGGAAAGGTACCCAGACAGCTATAATTTAATTGAGTTTATGTGTTGCCACGTAATCCATTTTAAATATGGGCGGACGGGGGTGCTGGACATATCAGGAGTGAAATCTGAAATGAAAAGTACTCAGGGAAGAGTGGGCCACCCTGCAGTCACCGGGGTGGGCTCATGACTGTCAGGAAGGCAGGGGCCTCGGACACGTCCTCTGTCTCAGTTTCTTCACGTACAGAGTGAGACGTAGTGAGATGACAGCATTCTAAATCAGCAGTGATCTCGACCTGCTCTAAGTCCACCTGTGAGTCCACAGGGTGATGAAAGCAGCCCACAGGCGCCAAGGGGTGGTTGTGTGCCAGGCACCGCTGTGCCTGGAGGGGCGGGAGGCTGGAACACAGAGAGGTAAGCAGCTTTCCTAAGGTCACACAGCCAGCAAATGATCATGCCAGGATGCACACTCAGCCACTCCACCAGCCTCCTGAGGGTGGCAGGGGGTGCAGCCAGCAACCTCTGTGTGAATATTAAGCTGCAGGAGGAGGAGCAAATGACCAGGGGGAGACTGAGTGGTCACACCTCTCTGAGGTGCAACAGCAAATTTCCAGGGGTGCGCCATCAAGAGGAAAGGAAATAAAAAGCATCCTGATTGGAAGAAAGGAGTAAAATTAACTTTACTAATAGATGACAAGAATAAAATACTGAGGAATAATTTTTTTTTAAGTACAAGACTTGGAGAGTGAAAGTAATAAAACTACAGAATGAAGTGAGAGAAGACCTAAATAGAGAGTCCAGGTTCACAGGTTAGGAGACTCACCACTGTTAAAATGACTGTTTTCAAACTGATCTATCGAGTCAATGCAATTCCGTCAAAATGCCAGGGTTTGTTTTTGTTTTGTTTTTTAACAGACATTGACGAACAGATTCTAAAATGTTTATGAAGGTACAAAAATGTCTAAATGTTGTGAATTCACCATTTAGTGTTCTAAATGTTCACCATTGGTGATGGCTGTGCCACATTTTTTAGTGAAGTTACTAAAACCACTGAATCATACATCTGAAATGCTTGAATGGTATGTAAAATGGGTAACTGTAAAGTTTTAAAGATTCTCAGGATGCCTGAGTTTAATAAGACTCAGGGTCTCCATCCTCAACTCCATGAGCAACACTCTTCACAACCTTTCCTGCAGGGTCAGACCCAGAGAAGCTGACAAACTCTGTTCTCTCCGGCAAGGAGGTGACAGGATGGTCGGAGGTCAGAGAGCCTGATAAGGGATCTTTTGAGTGTCATTTAATCCCAAGAGCTCATCTTACACTCAGATCCCCCTTGCCGCCCTGTAAGCTCTGTGACCTTAAGCAAGACACTTGCCCTCTCTGAGCCTCAATTATTTCAGCAATTAATTGGAAGTAACCGGTGCATGGAATTCAGTGCCAGAGTGTTGACTCAGAGCTCCTGACTTCCAGTCGAGTGTCTTTTCCATTATGATCTGCATTCTGCACCCCTTTAGTCATCACAGATTCCGTGAGTGTCTGTAGCAAAGCTAACCTGAGTCAGCAAATGAAATGCTGGTTCCACCAGAGAAAGAAGGACTCGGCCGCCTGATTCCTGCCATCCTCATACCCAGGGACTCCTGACCTCTACTCCTGGGTGGACGCAACCACCACACCTCTGTCAACATGCCCCCAACCCCTCAGCCACCCCATATCCCCATGACACCACGTCCTACAGCTCCTCACTCCTCAGATTCCCCCCATCTCAGTGACCCACCTCCAGGGCCTCACTGCCCAGCCCGGCCCTGCGGCCTCCCCTCAGCAGAGCACCTAAAGCTGTCAGACTGTGAGACTCCAGCTGGAAATGCTGTTGGCTCTTGTTTCCTGGACTGTGGGCTTTCTCTCTCCATCTCCTCGGGAGAAAGGGTCACCGTGGCTTATATTTCTTATTTTACATGACACGTCCGAGCTCCTGTGTGTCGGGATCGTGGTGGGTGGCTCGGCAGAGACAGCAGTCTGTGAACTGGCCAGCCAGAGGAGAAGCTGACCTCTCAGTCGGCCAGAAGCAGCATTCCGCTTGGCAGGGGAGGCACGACGCAGAAGACTCCCAGAAGGGAGAGCGTGAGAGAGGAAAGTCCAGGAGGGCGCCAGGAACCCAGCCACTCCCCTCAGTCACCCCCCAGTGGCAGGTGGGAGCAGGTAAACCGAGGCAGCAGCTCTGGGCAGCTGGCAGGGACACCGGGAGGGCTGGGACAAGCACGTCCCTGATCCAGGCTGGGTCCTCTCCCCCAGTGACAGTAGTCACAGCCTCCCTCCCTAACATTTCATCCAAAGTGGGGAGAGAGGAGGAGTCCCCAGCCTGCTGAGCTGGGGCTGGAGGCCCAGAGCCCATGGGGCCTGGGAGAGGCTGGGATGAGCCTGTCCATTCCCCCCCAGGTGGGTGCTGACCTGCCCACACAGGCCAGTCTCCCAGGCCCTGCAGGCCAGTGGAGAGCAGAGGCGCTCAGGGGTGGAACGGAGTAGCGACAGCTCTCCTGGCGTTTCCCCCATATTCCTGTCAGACAAAACCGCACACATCACATACGAGAACAACTAAGTGGAGCTGAGAGAACCTTCCAGGCAGCTCTGCAGCGTCCTCAGCAGGCGGAGGGGGCATGAATCCCGCTCTGGGTGTGTTCCTCCTGGACTTCTCCTCCTGCTCCTCCCCACCAACCTTCTCTCCCGCTCTCTTCCTCCCAGCCAGCCCCCAGGGCTAACACTGTCTCAGCAAGACAGGACCAGAGAGGCTGACCCGCCGCCCCTTCCTGGCCACAGGCAGTAGACCAGGGCCAGCAGGCTTTTTCTAGAAAGCACCAGAGAGTAAACAGCTTAGACTCTGAGGGCCGTGGTCTCCGCCATTGCAGTGCAAAACCAACCACAGACACCGGATGAATGAATGGGTGCAGCTGGTCTCCAATAAAGCTTTATTCACAAAAGCAGGTGGGGGCTTGCATGTGGCCCACAGGCACTGGCTTGCTGGCCCCCTGGCAGAGAGTGCCAAGTGGCTTCATGGATTTGAAGGGTGTCTGAGGTCCTCCCTGGAAAAGGAAATGGCAACCCACTCCAATATTCTTGCCTGGAGAATCCCAAGGACAGGAGCCTGGCGGGCTACAGTCCATGGGATCACAAGAGTGGGACACAATTGAGCAACTAAACCACCACCACCTGAGGTCCTCAGCGAACAGGAAAGAGTAATAACTGCAGTAATGATGAGGGTGATGATAAATCTGAGGGCCAGTGTTCTGTTACAGCAGCCTCCTGACTACTGAACTCTTACTGAGTGGCAGAACAGTGATGTGTGAGACAGAGGGGTACCGGTCCCCCAGAGTGGGGAGTCTGATGGAGAGTCCCGCACACCACACAAGGCAGGGGCCATGTGCATCCGCATCTGACAGATGAGGAACCTGAAGTCTGGGGAGGTGACATGATGCACCCAGGGGGCATACGTGATGAATCCCAGTGGTTCCTGACTACTGTTTGACACACAGGTGGCCTCACAAGCTGTGTGGCCCAAGGGAGGGACAGTCCCCTGCCCTGAGCTCCCTCCAGGGGACGCCTCAAGGGGAGGCAAAGAGCAGAGCATGGGGGCCACCTCCCTGGGCCACCATGTGGGGCGGCGAGCTTGCATTTCTCAAATGACACACGATGCTGCACAACACCAGCTCCAAAGCTCCTTTTAAACAAAGACTCTATTCTCTTGCCAGTGTCCTCAGCTCAGGTGGGAAGAAGCTTTGATCTATCACTTACGTTCCTGGGCTGTCAGGTGACAAGCGACCCCATCCCGACACCACGGGTGACGGACGTGCCTTTGACTACCAGGGTGTAAGAAACAAGGCCCCGCGGGCCAGCCGGCGCCCAGCAGGGGGGACAGGTTGCGGGCTGCGCGGTGAGGCAGCGAGTCCCGGCCTGCCCAGCGTGGGACCCTGCAGCAGCCCACCCGGAGGAGAACCGGGCACGACCATGGTGAGGTCCTGCAAAGTCTAATTTACTTAACGCATCCCGCCAGTGACCCCGACATACTACATGGGCCGCAGAACCACCGGGCACGCACAGAATAGTGAGAAACACAAGGTCGTTGTTTAAAGCCACTAATCTGGGATGGCTCGTTAGGCAGCAGTGGGCAATCAACTGACGCCCACCACTCCCTGCAGCCCCGGGCGCCTGCCTCTTTATCTACCTCTGCATAGAGAATCGTGACAGCCTGGCTGCAGATGCCATCAGTAGTACACTGATGCAGTGTACTGCTCCTGGCTGATTCCTTCAGAAAGGAATGAGGGAGTGAGGACGGCCAGATTCCAGCCACCTTCTGGACAATCAGCCACCAAGAACTGACACCGTTGATGGCTATTTGAGCTGCTAGAGCTCAACAGCCCTGTGGTCACTCCTTGTTTTCTATGCCCACATCATCGGTGGCAGATCTCTGTCCAAGCTGCCCAGCCTGGGAGCTGCAATGTCAGGACCCGGGGGGGCAGTTAATGACCAACCCAAAGTCAACAACCCACACAAGCCACTCTTTCATGGGAGGAGTCACAGCAGCCGCTCCCCGGTGGCATCTGAGCAGTAAGAATGCCGTTTTGTGTGGCCCTTCCCTGCTGACAAGCCCCAGGTAGAGGATAGAGTAATCCAGTGGACGGAGGTGGATCCTGGGTGGGTCAAGAACCTGGCGGGGCTCATCCCCATTAGGAAGGGGCTGCTGGACATCTGCGGAGAAGGCAATGGCACCCCACTCCAGTACTCTTGCCTGGAAAATCCCATGGATGGAGGAGCCTGGTAGGCTGCAGTCCATGGGGTCACTAAGAGTTGGACACGACTGAGCAGCTTCACTTTCACTTTTCACTTTCATGCATTGGAGAAGGAAATGGCAACCCACTCCAGTGTTCTTGCCTGGAGAATCCCAGGGATGGGGGAGCCTGGTGGGCTGCCATCTCTGGGGTCGCACAGAGTCGGACACGACTGAAGTGATTTAGCAGCAGCAGCAGCAGCAGCCAGACATCTGTGAGTGTCTGCAGAATGCCGGACACTGTGCTAGGACGTTTACGGACAGACAGCATGTTTTAAAAGGTCCTCCCACCTTTCTAAAGGGGATGTTTAAGGAGGTGAAGCTGTCTGTATGACACTGTAAGTGGATAACCCGCAGAACATCCAGCAACAACAGTGAACCCAATGGACTTCTGTTAGTCATAACCTATCAGGGTTACTTCATCACCCGTTACAAATAGTCATGCAAATGCAAGATGTTAATGGTAGGGAAAACTGCGTATGAGAATTCCCTGTACTACTCAACTTTCTGCAGACTTAAAACTACACTAAAAATAAAACTCTGTTCATTTAAAAGGAAGGAATGGGTCCTGGGTGGGAGGGAGGAAAGGAGAGAGACAGAGACAGCCACGCCACTGAGAAGGCTGGGAACTTTGCAGGGTGGAGCAGACCCATCTGGTCACTGTTGGCGTCTCCTAGGTGTGAGGACTACGGGGTCTGATCCAGCAGGACCCAGCTGCTGGGGAAAGGGCAGGGCTGGGCGTGGAGGGGCAGGCAGGAGGCCAGGAGGCTGTGACCAGGAGTCGGGTGTGAGGTGTTGGCACACACCAGGGGCAGCCCTGGGGGTAAAGCCAGTGTTACCAGGGACTGCGGCAGGAACGCAAGGAGAGGGGAGGTGCCGCCACCCTGTCCTGTCCTAACTGTGAGCTCTAGGGTGAGTCGTTCTTGCAAATTACATAAATATTAGTAAGTTTATATGTGTTCAAGTCTCATGAGTGGTGCTCCAAGAAATAACAATTTATGGAAGCAAAATAAGGCCTTAACTTGGTAACTCTGACATGATTCTGTGCAGAGCTGCTAACATTTCTAGACGAGCTGGATTTGGCATTATTTCTGGTGCATGGGTTTTAGTGGCAGGGCACCTATCTTTGTAAACACTTCAACAAAAAGAGGCAAGCAGAAGTGGGGGAATCAAACTGCAGACACTCTAAGTGAAATCAGAATGCACTAAAGCCCATTGCAACAGCAAAACCACAATCAGGCCAGCAGATATAATTTTTTCAATATTAAAAAAGGGAATCCAATTTATATAAAGAAGCATGCACTTAAGGCCCAGACTGAAAATGCTTTTGGATGCAGTCTTAGCCATTCAACCAACATAGCTGCCAGATCAAGGAAAACTTTCTAAGTCTGGATTATCTGTTAAAAAACAAACATCACAATCTTCAGATAGGGCCATTAGTAGACTGTGTTTTTAAAATTTCAACATCAAGACCAATAAGTTTTAATTACTAAATATGTGTGGTACCACAATTGTCTAAAGATTTTATTTGACATTTTATTTTGTGTTAATATGTCTTTCTTTTAATATTTTCTATTATCAGACATCTGAATCAGGTGCAAATTAATGTGAAATCCTATTACTGAACACATGATATTGGCAAAATATATTGATTTAAAACAGTAATAACCTATGCTTTACCATTGCATTTTTTTAATTTAAAAAAACTTTGAATGAAACTTCTCATATAATCCAACCCCAGAAAATAATTTACCATTTACTATTATGGTCTTTCGTTGTTATTCAAGACACTATAAGCGCCGTAGAATGTAATTTACAATTTCAGAAATTCTTGTATTTTCCCAGGAACTTTGATATGTTGTTCCTGAATCCCAAAGATTAATATCTGCTGAGGATCTGGAAGTCCTAGCCTAAACTGAGTAGCAGGAGCCAATATGGGTGATAGAAGTGGACAGGATGAAGACTCGGAGCAAAGCAGAGATGCATCTTGCAGACAGTGGCCAATGCCAGCAGCCGAGGTATCTGGTATTTGCACGGGGGATTGGGGCATTTAATAGAACAGAGACAGAGCAGGTATTTGGGCTGGAAGATGCACATCTCCCTCAATCTGCCCTCCACTGAGAGTTCATACGTCTCTGCGGGAGGCAGCACCACACCAGCCGCTGAGTGGGGACACGGTCTGCTAGGACCACTCAGGCCTCACAAGAGGCCGCCCTCCACACAGACATGGGAGCTACACCAGTGCACTCCCCCACACACACGGGCCACGGAGGTTGGGGAGTGGGTGGGCTGGTTCTCCATCCCCCCGCACCCCGGTCCAAGTTGGCCCCAGTCGGTTGGGCAGCAGGTTCCCAAGCCTTGTGGGCAGGGCCTCCAACCAGGCTGGATGTGAGGCTCTGGGTACACACACAGTGTTTTTCTTTGAGGCTTATGAGCGCTTATCCGTGTCATAAATTGTCACCTACTTCCCCTGAGGGATTCCAGGCCGGCGATCCAGGGAGGTCTTGGCTTCCCCAGGAGTAGGGAAGCAAGGCTTCCTGATTAGCTCATGGGGAGGTAAGAGTGACTCCCACCACGAGGATCCACAGCGATGACTCCTGGCCCTGGTTCATTCACGCCTTCATCCACTTACCCTTCAGCAACACTTGGCAAGTGCCCTCTGGGCCAAGCCTGTGCTCCAGGTCTCAGATGAGAAAAGAACACACGGTGCAGAGGGGAAGACAAACACCCAGAAATGCAGTTGCCTTTCAGAGACACTGAAATATTTACTGATGATATGATAGGATGTCTGGGCTTTGCTTCAAAAGGGACCAAGAGAGAGGGAAGTGGTTGGATGTGTGTGAGGGGCAGGACTGGCTGTGGGAGGAGGGTTTCTGGGGCTTGGGTCGGGGGGAGCATGATAAACATTTATTATCCTGTTCTTTCTGCCTTTGAGTAGACGTTTCATAAGGAATCATGACACCAAATGATAACAGCGTCAGTGAAGATGCACAGTGTGAGAATCAGCAGGATGAGGGCTCAGAGCCCGGCTCTGCCACTTTCCAAGGGGCGTGGCCCTGGGCAGGTGTCCTAAGCTTTCTGCTGCTCCGTGTGCTCATCCGTGAGGTGTGGACAATACCAGCACGGCCTCCCCATGCCATGGGATTAATGAGCCATCGTTGTCTGCAAGAGCTCAGGTGGGTCCCTGCTAGGCAAGCTCTCCCTACCTGGTGTGATGCTCTTCTTTTTCCAGGTGAAGACACTGAGGGTCAGAATGGCAGAGACACTTGCTTGAGGCCACATAGCTCAGAAAATGGTAAAGCCATGGCTGGAAACCAAACCTGTGGGGCTCCAGAGTCCCTCACATTCCAGTATGGGACTGGGTGGGTGGACATGGTGCAGCAGGGCAGGAACCCTCATCTGCCAGCTGCAGGGAGCACCCGAAAGCCTGATGCCTTGCCAGGGAGAGACCTCCCTCCGTGGGGATGCCAAGACCTCCCCGGAGTGGGTCCTGCAGGGGACTGAAAGTGGTCAGACTCAGGTATGCTTGGCACTGGAGAGAGAGGCTTGAGCAACCCAGAGGTCAGGGACAAATCTCTAGGGCTGGGTGCTGCTGCCACCCCGTAGCAGCACTTTCCATAGTAACCAAAATGACAGAAACAGCACGAATGTCCACCAATGGATGAACAAATAAGCAAACTGTAGTCACAATACCACGGAATATTATTCATCCATAAATAAAAGAATCGAGTGTGATATGTAGTACAAGGCAGAGAACCCCAGAAACAGGCTAAATGAAAGAAGCCAGACACCAAAGGCCACGTATTGCAGGACCCCACTTACATGAAGTGGGGAGGGGGATGGGGAGTGACAGCTGATGGGCACAGGGCCTCCTTTTGGGGTGACGGAAATATTTTAGAACGAAATAGAGGTGCTGATTGCACTAAACACACTAAATTGCCACTGAATTGTTCACTTCAGAGGAGTTCATGTTATGTGAATAAGCGCAAGGCTGGCAACTCTTGACATACAGGGGCAGGGAGGCGGTGGGAGGCAGCTGCGCTGGCCAGGAACACAGGGTGCGGCTTGAAACGCTCGCGGTTTAAAGTAACAGGAAGCCTGAGCGGCACCGTAAATCAGGATTTTCTGACTGGGCTGCTTGTACTGAGCAGAACAAAATGGATTGAATGTCCTGAGTAGGTGTGAGTCCCCATTGCCAGGCCCTGCCAGGGGTGTGGGGGAGGCCTCTAATTTGACACTGGCCTCAAACTGAAAATCGCTCAGCGAAAAGTGAGGTTTCAACATTTTAAGGAAAATCGAGCTGGAACCAGCATTAAACATGAGCCAGAGGATTTCAGTAACTGCAAGGAAAACACAGACGGACAACCGTCTCGCGTGGCTGAAGCAGCTGGGGGAATGTTTCCTCTTCAGGGGCCCATTTAGGAGCTCAGCACTGTGGCTGCAGGTGACGAGGCCAGGCCTGGGCCAGGCTGTGTCTGCCTGCTCATACCAGCTCCTCAAGCCTTATTATCCATGCCCTCCCCCGCCCCCCATCATCCCATGCTGGACTCTGTGGCTTTGGGGTGCTGGCACTCAAAGACTGGACCCCAGTACTTCTGGATCTGGGCTGGCTGGAAACAGACACATGGGATTTGGGTAAAGCCCCAGAGTTTCCTTCCTGAGCCTCTGAGGGTGTGCAGCGCTGCCTGGGCTGGTGGGCAGCCTCTCTCGGAGACACGGTCTTCCCCTCTGCATAATGAGGAACTGACACCACCGCACCATCTGTTCTGAGAATCAGACTGGGGTTTGCGCTCTGGTCTGTCTGCCTGGCATGCTCCTCCTTCCCTTCTCTCATGGCCAACTCCATCATCCTGTGAGTCTTACCTTGAACCTGACTCTCAGGGCTGCTTGTCTGAGCCCTAGACTGGGTTAATCTCCTTGTTAGACCCTCTCCCCGTGTCCCTTGCTATCAATCCTGTGCTCCCTGGAATTATTTATACACGGCCCCCCCACTCCCAGTTAATCCAGGGTGCTCTGCCATCTCAAGGTCCTTAACTTAATCACATCTGCAAAGACCCTTCTGCCACGTCAGGTCGCAGATCCACAGGTGCAGGGATTAGCACACGGACATCGTGGAGGCCATAATCCTGTCCACCACCAGTGGGAAAGCTGCTCTTTCATCTTCGTCCAAAACAGACGCAATTTATGGCCCGACACGATGGAACTGGCAGCTTGGCAGGGGAGAAAGATAATAACACAATTGCATGAATAATTGCTCTAAGGGTGCCTAACCTTTCTATCTCAGTGATGACAATGACAAAAATATATATTTATATAGCATTTACTGTATGCCAGGCTTTCTGTTAAATACTCATAGACATTGCCACATTTCAAACAATTATGTTAGAGGGTGAGTCTTATTAGTTCCACTTCACAGAAGTGAAAACTGGGGCTTGGGGAGGTTATGATGGGCCCGTGGATTCATAACCTTATGTAGACCCAAAGCTCGGTCCAAAGTCATTGAATTGCAATGAGTTGAAATTCACTACTTATATTTAACTCTGCAAGTTTATAATCATTTTTTAAAAATTCAAATTGATGACTTTTTGAGAATTGCAAGCAATCTATTTATCAACTTGAGAACTAGGTAAACAAAATGAAAGATTAAATCATGTATCCTCTTTCCTGTGTGAACCACATCACTGGGTAACCAAATGGTAGACAAGTGGAAGCATCTCTGTATAAACTTACACCAGCTAATAAATGAAAACAAAATAACAAGAATCAGAACATCATTATTGTGCAGCCCCTCATGAATTACTGGAAAGGCATTAGGCACCAATGTTTGCTAAGATCAAAACAGAGTGGCAACAGAGAGAGAACCTAAGGAGAAAAAAATCAGAAGTCTCTCCAGTGGTCAGGGAAAGGCCAGTTGTGGAAACACACAACAGTAATTTTAGTCCCAACAAGAATACATATGTGTGTGTATGTTTACACACACCTGGATAGGTATAAACAGTATGTGGGTACTTGATTGAGATAAATTAATTTTTCTCATGCTTTGGAAGCAGAACATTTCAATAAGCAAAAAGGAAATGAAAACCCTAACTTTAATCTAAAAATCTCTTCTTTTTTTTTTCATAATAGACCCATCGAGCATGGACTGCCAAGTTGCATTTAATACAGGCATTTCGTTGCCAGGGAAGTTCCATTGTCCTTTATATCTATTTTTGGTTTTGATCCTTGAGGCAACTAATATTCATTTTCAGGAAACAAACCTATGAAAATTATACTGGCTTTTGTGCAACATGCAAAGTGAGTGCATGCGGGTTCAGCATTTCCAGGCAGAGAAGGGTACTCTGTATGGCTCACCCTGAATTCCCAACATCTGTGGGTCGGCAGGAGAACTAATTCTTCAGGAAAGAGCCCCTACCCTAATTAGATTTCACTTGGCTTATTTGTAAATCTCATTCACTGACTTAATGAGAAACAAAAGTCATGTGATAAAAGAGTCACGAGCAATAAAATGTTAACTAAATTTATACAGCAGAGGGCTTGAAATTTTCCCCCCATATCAGCAAAACTGAAATCCACAGTGGAAACAGGAATTGCTATAAATGGCTCAGACCTAGGCATGGGGACCTTTTTATATTCAGGATGTAGCTTAGAGAGAACACACACCATTTAGGCATTTAAAGTGCTAGACATGTCCAAATCTTTACTAATTGGGGGCAGTAATAAGAGCTAAGAAGTATTGCTTACTTCCTATGTGCTAATCTATTCTAGTAGCTTTAAATGCATTAACTCATTTAATTTCATGAAGGCAAGCTATTATTATTCCCATTTTATAGATGGGAAAACTGAGGCTCAAAATGTATAGAGACTTATCCAAAGCTGCTCAGAAAATAATTGCCAATGATGAAGTCTAATCTCCAAGCCAAGAGAGTCAGATGCCAACACTTCCATTATTCTAACACTTGAAAGTTGAGGGAGGGCCTCTCTGGTAGTCCGGAGGTTAACAATCTGTCTGCCAATGCAGGGGACATGGGGTCAATCTCTGGTCTGGGAAGATCCCACAGACCACAAAGCAACTAAGCCTATGCACCACAACTACTGAGTCCATGCTCTAGAGCCTGAGGGCTGTAACTACTGAGACCGCGTGCTGTGACTACTGAAGCCCAAGTGCCCTAGAGGCAGAGCTCTGCAACAAGAGAAGCCACTGCAGTGAGAGAAGTAGCCCCTGCTCGCCACAACCAGGGAAAGCCCACACGCAGCAACAAAGACTCAGCACAGCCGAGAATAGATAAATAATTTTTTTTTAATTGAGAGAAGTATGTTTTCTTGTTTTTTTTAGTCAAAAATTAGCTTTTCGAATTATTATAGAACAATTCAAGAAGATGATTGCATGTTGGGATTCCCACGGATGTTAGTTGCAGCTTGACTACAAAGACTCCTTCAGCCATATTTTTGGTTGGTTTTATCAGAGTATCTGAATTTCAGTTAATGTCACAGGAGAGACAGGTCTTCACGTTTGTCACAGGGGAGCCTGGGCTTCAGCACATCTTCCCTGACACGGCCTTGCAGCCACTGTGAGGACAAGAGGAGGGACGCTCCCAAGGGGCACGACTGTAGTTTGGGTGGAAACAGGTACTTTCGAGGACTAGGCTTATGCCCCAGTTAACGGCTTTACTGAGCCCTGGTCTCACACAGTCACCCCAGGAGCCCCAAGAGGGTGGCACCTACAGTTGGAAATGCCCGCAGTGGAAGGACACCCACGGCTAAGGTGGACTAGGAACCTCTGACCCCCAGCCCTGCATTCCTTCCGCTGCAGGGTAGCCCCTCTGCTGGGCCTTTGAGCAAAAGCTTTCAAGGGTATTCAAGTCCAGACAGAGAGAAAATGTCTCTCGTGTTGTCTGCTGCTGTGTCTCAGGCTGCGCAGGCACCTGGACATGTGGTGCCTAGCCTCCTCTTCACCCTAGGACACCTCTCCCCTGGGGCCGGAGGTCCCTGGGGACCTGTCCACCCAGCTCCCCAGCCCCAGATTGGACCACTCAGGTGATATCTTCCTGGAATTCTGTGTGGGAGTGGATATCACTGGAGCCAGCACACGCTGTGAATGGAAGAGATTCTGAGATAAATTGGAGCCCAAGGACAGATGGAGTGCTCAAGGAGCTCCAGCAAAGACTGTCTGTGGGATCTTGGAGAGCTTGCGTGGAACCAAGGATGACCTCCCAGGCACCATGAAGGATGGCTTTGGCCCCGCCAGGCATCTTGCGAAGGCCCACCTACCCTCCAGGCTGGAGGGCTTGCAGTGGGTGAGCAGCGGGGAGATGGTCCAGAAAGAGCAGTGCATCCAGGTGACGGTCACCCCAGAGGGGCGGGAAGAGAGCCCTGCAGAGCCAAGGAGCTGGATCCAGCCACTAAGCCAGATCTTCCCTGGGGAGGGCCTGACTCCACACCTTTCAGGCAGAAAGAAGACACTTGTGTCCCCAGGGAGGACACCAGCCCAGCCTGGGGGGCCCAAGAAGGCTCCAGTTGGGAGCCTCTGGCCAAAGGGGTGGACACTCATGGCATGAGTATGACTTCCCAGGCACGAGGGTAGGTGTTCAAGGGCCACATGGGTCCACTATGCCCACCCACCCACCTGCTAGCCCCCCTGGCCTACCCTCCACCACCTGAACTGGGACCCCTTCCAGTCGGGCAGTCTTTGCTGTCTGCACACCACAACCACACGCACAGGAATACGTCTTGTTTCCTTTGTTAAGAAACTCACTTTTTAAACCTTAATGTGAGTTTGATCTGTGAGAAATGTTTTTACAATGCAAAAGCATGTGTCAGCCACATTAGAGCCCAAGGCAAAAAGGAAAAATCAGTAATACTGCTCCTGCCTTCGTTTTGTTCATTGTGCATTATTTTTTGCATTTTTATTTTTCAAGTGCTGCATTCAAGTTGTATTTATCTTGATGACTGGCTTGCTTGGGGCCTCCTTAAATTTTGCACCCATGGCTCGTGCCTCATTTGCCTCCCCCAGCCCCTTCTCGGCATCATCATTTAAACAAAGCTTTAAGATCTGCAGGCGTGTATCACCTAAGCTCCCCTCCATCCTGCACAGTCGGAAACACTCACTTCACCTGCCTAAAATAGAACCAGTGACACAGATGAGCTTTTGTGAGTCTGCTGGTCCAAATCTCTTGTTTCCAAGTCCAGGGCCCACAGCCATCTGAAGGCAACACCAGCCAGGGCCCAGGTCTGCCGGGCACCACCCTCTACTCGGCCCCTCCACGCCTGATGAATCGGGGACGAAAAAGGAAGTCAGGGCTGTGGCCTCAGCTTTCTGCCAGCTTTACTTCATTTCTGGAGGAGCCAACCATCTCTGGCCAAGGAGGGAATCATAAATTCCACTGGGAAGGAGCCTGGAGCTCCTGAGCCATGGCCAGGGCGACCCCTGGGGAGCGCGAGCCTGGCAGAGAGAAGTCACAGCAAGTGCCCCTTCCGCCTCCCCACGCCTGCGCCCAGCATTTTTAGGCAGTGACATCACAGCACAGAGACCACCCCTGAAAGGAAAAACAAGTCACAAAGAGGGCAGGGGGTAGTGCGAGGGGAGGAGCCAGCCCTCCTTTGCCTTGGTGAACACAGTCAGCTTAAGAAGGAAGAATTCTCCAGGTTGTAAGGGTATCGCTTTAAGCTCAGGCCTGGCGCCAGGCCCAGGTTGACCGTGAGACTCATCGCCTCATTTAAGCCCTCTGAGGAAGGCGCTATTTCATTCCCATTTTATACACAAGGAGACTGAGGCTAATTGCCAAAAGTCTCTCCCTCAACAGAAAATGGAATCAGGATTCAGGCCCAGGTGGCAGCATATACAGACCCTCTGTGAACAGACTGGCAAGAAGCCCAGCTGAAGAAGTGCCACCCTCTCTGCCTGTCGGAAGCCCCCAGTAATCTGGGCCAGAGGTCAGATGCGTGTTCCCCAAACCCCTGGCTCCAAGAGTCCTAACACCCCAAACCCCCATTCCTCCAAGTGGAGGCCCCTTCCCTCCACAGGCCTCTTGCTCCCCACCTCCCACCCACCGTCAGGCTCCCAGACCCCCACTCCTTCCCAGACTTTCTCTTTTACCAGATCACTTGAAATATCTGTGTGGCTCGGTCCGTGCCCCAAGCTTGCACCCCTTGTGCCAGAAAGAAGTTGGCCCTGAGCGGATGAAACCCAAGATAGATCTGTCCACCCACGTGTGAGATTCCTGCAGAATTATGTGCATTTTTTGGTGGGGAGAGGGGGGCTTAAATATTTCTGATGGGACCAGACTAGGGCTGGCAGGAACCCTTCTCTGAATGGGCCCTCCACCCAGACGCTCCTTCTCACAACTTACCAATTAACTGTCAATGAAGAACCCACATTCCTGCTCAGCCAAGAGATGTACCACCCCCAGAATGCATACAGTACTCCTTTCCAAAAGTAGGAAAAGAAGCTTTCCTACTGCAAAGCCCATTTCCTGCTCAGACCAGGTGGAAAATCTGCTAACCTCAAAAGGTCAAACCTAGTTTAATTTTATACCCTTTCGTTAAGAATATTCCCTTAAAAAAAAAAAAAAACTCATGTTTCTTTCTAACTTTTCAAAAGTCAATTCATGTGGAAGAAAAAAAAGATTAGGATAAAATTTCAAATATTAAATTCAAATGCAGGATTAATGACTTTTATTTCTAAGCCCAAGAGGTTGTCTGGAATTTAGGACATTTTTGGAGTAGTGGAGACCAGACATAACCAGATGCGGTTGTGTTTTGGACCAAGTCAGCACAAATTTCATACCTTGAAAGATTATATCCACGTCCGTCTTAATACAAGCAGTCCCCCCCTTTCCCGAAACTCTCCATCCAAAATGAACCCAGAGCCATCAGCTTAAAGACAAAGACTAAACACTTTCTAAATGTAAGTGAAAGTAGCTGACGACTGCCAACCCATATTAAATACCCGCTACCCGGCGCAATTTAACTGTTCTTCTGCATCTCCCCTCATACCCTCCTAAAATGCACAGGCACCTAAACACAGGCCAGTGGGATGGGGAAACAGCTAATCTGAATGAAGAAAAAAACAGCCTTTCCACAGCGTACAATTTCCCTGAGTTACTAAATACTGTGATAACATGGCTGGTAAGGTATTTCAAGAGTCTGAAGGTACTGAACATCCTCACATGTGGGCCCTTGGCTAATTTTCCAGCCAAAGCAGTTTGGATTACTTAGGATCAAGTCTAAACTGAGGTTGACATGATTGAGTCCAGTTCACGGATGAGCCTCATAAAACAGTATCGGGACCTGAGTGCACACAGAATGGACAGGGAGCGGTGGGAAGGTGCTGGCTGGTTGCAGGAAGAGTGTGGTCTGAGAAACATGAACACTCCTTGAAAAAGAGCTCCGTGATCTAATGCGTTTGGAAAACACTTCACACTCTAAGACGGAAGCCAGCAAACTACAGCTCAAGGGCCGTCTGACCTGCGACTTGTTTTTATAAATAAAGTTTTATGGGCACAGGGCCATGCTCGTTCATTTCCATATCATCTATGGTGCTCTTAGGTGACAACAGCAGACCTGAATAGGTACAACAGAGACCATGTGACCTGCGAAGCCAAAAATATTTACCAGCCGGTACTTTAGAGCTATGATTTGCTGACCCTGCTCTAAAGCCATCTCAAAGATTCACAAATCACATCAGCACACTAGAGATTCCAGGAAATTCAGCAGCAAGGAAATCTATTCCACTTTGCTTAGCATAATATTTCACAAGCATATTTGATTAAAATAAAAACATTTTCCCCCCATGAGATATGCATCAATTCCTCTCATAGAATGTGCTTCACACGCATTTTGGCAAATACTGGGGTGTGTGCGTGTGTGCGTCTGTGTGTGTGCGTGCATGCACCAGAAGGAGACATGTTAACACAATCTTCTCTTCACAGGGGAAACGCTACACATGTTTTCAGACACTTGGTGGTCAAACAGTCAGTGACACAAGAACATTGTCAAAGTGGTTCTACAACCAGCTCTGGAGATGGATTTAATCACACCACAGCCACACACCCAAATAGAATGGCTCAATTTGTTTGGAGGGAGAGGAAAGATCTGATCTCAAACGATTTGACTGTTTCCAACACAGACATCTCCTTGTTATTAAAACATCAGATAAGTAGCTTCATGGCAGGTCCCCGTGGGGAGGAGGAACAAAGAGGAAGCAGATGATGGACTGTGTGCTCCCCAAATTCCTGTGCAGCAGTCCTAACCCCAGCACTTCCAAATGTGGCTGGATTTGGAGACAGGTCTTTAGAGAGGCGATGGAGTCAAAATGCAGTCACTGGGGTGGGGCCTAATCCAATAGGACTGCCGTCCTCGTAAGAAGTGGAGATTGGGGCACAGGCACGCACAGCCCAAGTGAGGACACAGGGAGAAGATGACCCTGACACTCCAAGGAGAGAGGTCTCAGGAGGTACCACCCTGCCGACACGTGATCTCAGTCTTCCCTGCCTCCAGAATTCAGAGAACGTAAATGTCCTCTGAGCCACCCAGACTGTGGTGCTTTGTTGCGGTGGCTCAATCAGACCCGATACAGCCAACAAGGCTTTTGAGCAGAGAGCTTATGAAAGGCACCTGATAGTTCATAGCTACCTGCTATGAGAAGTGCTCCATAGCTAATCTTCACTCAGTCAGCCTACAGTGAGAGCTGAGTTTCAGTCAATGGACTTACTAGCTGTGAGAGTTTAGGCAAGCTGCTTACCCTCTCTGATTCTATGCCTCTTACTCAGTCACACGGGAGCAACGTCTTCCTCACCTATGCACCTTCCCCAGCTGTTTGTGAAGGTGAAGTGAGACTGTGCCCAGGGAACCAGCACCAGAGGAAGCACTCGGTGAGCAGCAGCTCTCATGAGCACCGTACTGCTTCCATCCTGAGGTCACATCGATTGGGGTCCAACACCAACTTACGACGGGCTTTCACGGGAGGAAAGAGACCCTAGAATATATGTAATCATCAGTGATGAGATGTACGCTGACTAGAGAAACACTCCGACAGGAGGGAAAACAGACAGTGTTTCTGGGCTTTGAGAAAAGGTGATATTCCTCTTAGTTGTGTATCTATGGGAGGCGCTCACATCTCTGACTGTAGAAGTGAGAGTAACACATCTATGCCAGGCTCTGCTGAATGGCCTTGGATGTTGCACCCCAAGTCCTGGTCTAAGACATTACCCAGAAGCAGGTAACTGATTCAGCAGTAATTCCTGTGCGACTGCACTGCTCCAGGATGGAGTTCAGTTCAGTTCAGTTCAGTCGCTCAGTCGTGTCCGACTCTTTGTGACCCCATGAACCGCAGCACGCCAGGCCTCCCTGTCCATCACCAACTCCCGGAGTCCACCCAAACCCGTGCCCATCGAGTCGGTGATGCCATCCAGCCATCTCATCCTCTGTCGTCCCCTTCTCCTCCTGCCCTCAATCTTTCCCAGCATCAGGGTCTTTTCCAATGGGTCAGCTCTTCACATGAGGTGGCCAAAGTATTGGAGTTTCAGCTTCAACATCAGTCCTTCCAGTGAACACCCAGGACTGATCTCCTTTAGGATGGACTGGTTGGATCTCCTTGCAGTCCAAGGGACTTTCAAGAGTCTTCTCCAACACCACATTTCAAAAGCATCAATTCTTCGGTGCTCAGCTTTCTTTATAGTCCAACTCTCACATCCATACACGACTACTGGAAAAACCATAGCCTTGACTAGATGGACCTTTGTTGGCAAAGTAATGTCTCTGCTTTTTAATATGCTATCTAGGTTGGTTATAACTTTCCTTCCAAGGAGTAAGCGTCTTAATTTCATGGCTGCAGTCACCATCTGCAGTGATTTTGGAGCCCAGAAAAATAAAGTCAGCCACTGTTGCCACTGTTTCCCCATCTATCTGCCATGAAGTGATGGGACTGGATGCCATGATCTTAGTTTTCTGAATGTTAAGCTTTAAGCCGACTTTTTCACTCTCAAACTTTCACTTTGATCAAGAGGCTCTTAAGTTCTTCTTCACTTTCTGCCATAAGGGTGGTGTCATCTGCATATCTGAGGTTACTGATATTTCTCCCGGCAGTCTTGATTCCAGCTTGTGCTTCATCCAGCCCAGCATTTTTTATGATGTACTCTGCATATAAGTTAAATAAGCAGGATGACAATATACAGCCTTGACGTACTCTTTTTCCTATTTGGAACCAGTCTGTTGTTCCATGTCCAGTTCTAACTGTTGCTTTCTGACCTGCTTACAGGTTTCTCAAGAGGCAGGTCAGGTGGTCTGGTATTCCCATCTCTTTCAGAATTTTCCACAGTTTATTGTGATCCACACAGTCAAAGGCTTTGGCATAGTCAATGAAGTTCAATGGGAGGTAATTAAATTATTGCATTATGTAATTTAAATTATATCAATATAATTATGATATAGTATGATATATAATAATTAAAAGAGCTATAGACACAGGAACACCACAGGCTCTACTCCAGGCACAAACTGGGGACTCTTCTTAGGCCGAAACAGGCAAAAATCATGTCTTTATGCACTGATTTATTAACCATTAAACAAATATGAAGTACCCACATGTTAACAGGCAGTGATTCATCAGTTGGGCAGCCATGGTCCTTGCCTTCCAGGGGCTTAAAACCCATGAGTGTGTCCAGTACAGCGAAATACAAAACAGGTGATTGGACCCTATTCTGCGTGTCAGGGAAGGTGTCCCCGAGGAAGGGGTGTTATGAGGAGATCCAAAGGATGAGCTCCAGAGGCAGGGTGGGCGAGGGAGGAGGGTGTGCTGAGCAGACAGAAAGTGCAAAGAACCTGAGGCAGGACAGAGCAGTCATCTGGCCAGGGTCTAAGAGGAAGGCCCTGCCATCAGAGAACAAGCTGGGAGAGGCGGGCTGAGATGCTAGAGGGTAACCCCTGCTCCCCTTTCTTGACTTTCTGATAGGATCCACAAAGCCAAACATCACAGCCTCTCCAGCTGGGCGAGAGTCTCGAGCTCCTCCTCCCTTTGGCCCAGGGGCTGGGCAGAGTCCACCCTGGGACAGGCTAGGTGCTATACCCGCTAGAGTCGTGGCTCAGCAGACCCACTTCCTTGCTCACATCCGAGCCCAGTGTAGCAGGAGGAGAGCTCTGCTCCTCAGTCACCGGGCACTTCCCTCTGTGTCTGGGACCTATTCAGTGCATCACTGGTGCTTGTAGGTCAGTCCACAGTCACAGCCAACCCCAAGGGAGGCTGAGCTGTGGTGGTGGCGGTGTCTCCAGGCAGAAGAGCAGGGCTCTCTCCGCCTCTGAGATGGGAGGTGGGAAGGGCCTGCAGCTCACCTCTCTGCTGCGGAGGAAGCTCTGGTCATAGAATGGCCAGCTCCAGGGAAGAGGTTTTTGGGTGGGGGTCGCCCCACCAATCACACCACAGAGGTCTCAGGGGGCCTCTTCCCACTCACAGGGAGCCCATCTCCAGGCTGGCCGACCCTCTATGGGGGAGGGCGAGGGAGCTGAGAGACCTCTTGGGTTTGACTCCTGAACACATCAAAAGTATCTACAAACACAGCTCTGCACAAATGAGGTCACCTCCCGTGAAACAGGCACCATAAAGTGCTGAGCACAGCACCCACACAGAACAGTGCTGGATAAGCTTCAGATACATTATGAGGTGGTTGGATGGCATCACTGACTCAATGGACTGGACTTGGGCAAACTCCAGAGATAGTGAGGGACAGGGAGGAGGCCTGGTGTGCTGCAGTCCAAGGGGTCACAAAGAGTCGGACACAACTTAGCGACTGAACAACACATTATGTAGTAGAATATAAATCCATAAATGTCATCTGATGGTCTTACTAGAGGATTGCTTTTTTAGTTATTTTACTTGCTTTTTCTTAAACCTAGAGGTTGGTCTCTGGGGTTTTTACCATCTCATCCGTTGGTTCCAGGAAACTCCCTGGAGAATCTGCCCCTTTCCTCTTGGAGCACCAGCCTCTAGTGATAAGATCCATGTGTTCTTGCCCCAAATACTGCTTAAGTGCCATGCACGTAGTAAAGGTTACTGGTTAAAGGCATGAACTCCAGAAGAAGACTGACAAAGTAAAACTCGAGCTCTAGACATTAAACAGCTGTATCACCTTAGGCAAGTCATTCAACCCCTCTGAACCTCATTTCCTCATATACAAAATAGGGATGACTGAAGTACCTACTTCATAGGGTTGTTGTTAGGATTTAAAGACTCACTCTACTAGGTTATTGGAACAGGCACTTAGCTAGCATGCTATGTTTTCTCATACTATTATTATATGGAGTTTCTAGAGAACTTGCCCAGATAATACACATATTACATATTATATACAGACGGAGGCCCAGGAGTAAGCACTAGTGTCATGTTTATTATAGTCACAAGTGCCCCATTACCTGAACTGATCAGTTTCTGAGTTTGAACAGTGAGAGTGTCGATGGTGGATGCGAGTGTAGTGACCAGTCTGTTTCATGGCCCCTCTGATGAGAAAGCAGCAGCAGCCATCCTTCCAAGTGGACCAGTGAGGGGCCAGGAGCCAGGACACCCGCCCCGGAGGCTCTCTCCTATCTTGGGTGCTGCAGGGAGAGGTGGGCCCCCATGTGGCTCAGCCAGGCAGAGGCCACACCCCATCCGGATGGCGTGCTCCCTGGGGGCCCACGAGGCCCAGCAGGCCCTCAGGGCAAGAGGAACAGACCTGGGCTCCAGCAGGCCCGACATTCCCACAGGTGCCGCTGGCAGGACAGCCGGTGAGTGGGAGCCAGGGGGCCTGGAGTCAGGCCCGGCTGGGACAGGGGAAGTCTGCGACATGCCCATTTGTTCCCCTGCCTCGGGGTCACAGGAGCTGGAACAGGCTAGCTTGCCTCGAGCCATAGGCCCTCAATCTGTCATGACATCCCAGGAAAAAATACAGCAAAATACTGTTTTTTCATCCCATTTATTACCCTAACAAGACTTAACCCGGAAGCACCGCTGGCACTGGGTGGCGAGGTGCTGCCATGCCCGTGGCACCCGGCGTGTCCGTGGCACGAGAGCTTTGACCGCGGGGCCCCCGGTCCTGCTGGCCCGGCCACAGGGGGATCTCTGCACTGCAGTCTCTATGGCCCTGCCCCCTCCCCACAAAGGCTGCCATCACAGTGACGTCAAGGGACTCCCTGCCATGGCGTCACCATGCTGGGTGGGGCCACCCGCTCGGGAACCCAGAACCAGAAGTCAGCTGCTTCTGGGTCGGTCCTCGGACTGATGTGTTCAGGGGACTGATTCAAGGGGGAACCGTCCAAAAGCTGTGCCCTTCTCCCACCGAGAGCTGGGGTCTGCACGCCGCTGTGGTGGGAGCCCTGGACTGAGGATGCAGTGAGCAAACAGTCCATGAAGTCAGCAACTGCCCTCTGAGTGTCTGTGGGCCCTGCCACTTCCTGGGTCCTCCAGGATCAGGTCAGAAGTGTTCCAGAGATCCCAGTAAGTGCACCATGGGGCCCACGCCCAAAAGGTGCTCTTGTGTTGCTTTTTTCCCTGTCCGCGGGCCACGGCTCTTAGGAGAAACAGCATGGAGTGCCTTCCCACTCGGAAGGCTGCATCACCCGGGGTACTATTTTCCCCATAGCTGAAGATCCTTGGGCTGGAATAGGGAAAAAAGGAAACTTAAGAGGATGCATGGCTCACGTTATCTCCACCATGGGGGAGCAGGATGAGGGGCGCAGTGGCCAGGAGTCATTCCCCAAATCACACCAGACAGCAGGGACGGGGGCACCCCGGCGGCTGTGCCCCTCCATGAGAGCCTGCACTGCGCTACAAGCTGGCTTTGCTGCACTAAACAGAAACCAGGACATCAGTATCTGAGATGAACCGTTTGTAGAATTTGGTTTTCTCCCACAAAGGGCTGAGTTCCACTCTCTGAAACCACCGGGCTCCCCTCTCTGCCATAAAGCATGGGGTTCGTCCTCTTGAGTTGTCCTGGTGTATGCACCGAGTGTATGCTCCAAGCCATGGGGACGACACAGAGAGGGTGGGGGACGTGGCCCCTCCCCATAGGGACAGACACCAGAGGCTGTGTGTGCGTCCCTCAGAGAATCCCGGATCCTGGGTGTCATGGTTTACAGGAGAACAGGAGTCAGCTGTCACCGTGCCCCTCTTGGGGCTGGGTGTTCTTGGCAAGCATGGTGTTGGGGAACACCCCGTCCTTCTCAAGAGCACTTCCCAAGGGCCCTCTGTGCCCTGAAGGGATACAGAGAGGCTCAGCCTGGCTTCTGTCTCTGATTCCTACCCCCACCCCTCAGCACTGTACTACCTAGGAGTAAATACACTAGGCAGTTCATCTGTCTCTAACATAATGTTTTTCAAGCACTCTCCATGTGCTAGGCACTGTTCTAAGGACTTTACAAGCATTAACTCTGTTAATAACAACCTTAGAGGTAAGTACTCTTACTTATTGCATCTTACAGAAGAGAAAACTGAGGCCCAGAGATGTCAAGGGACATGCCTGAAATAACACAGTGACTTAATGGTAGAGCCTAGATTCAAACTCAGATATCTTGGCTCTGGAGCCTTCGCTGGTAGTTGCATCACACAGGCTGATTGATTATGATATGAGGACCACGTTGGAAATATGGGAAGGTGGGAAGTAACACATAGGTCACTAGCTCCTGCTAAGCCAGCACATTTTTAAAAAGATTTCCAACAGATTCCAATCCACTTGGCCTGGGGTGGGGCCCAGGAATCAATACTCTTTAAGACTTCCCAGGTGACCCCACCATGCCACCAGGTTGGAGAACCTCAGCTCTTGGAAGAGGCTCACCACACACGTGCTATGCAACCCTGGGCTATGCGCTTAGCCTCTCAGCCTTAGCCACCACATCTGGGGAATGGGAACACTGGCTTTGGTGACTGCAAGGAGCCTCACGTGCGTACAGCCAGCAGGGGCCTGCCACACACTGCCGGCTCCTATCACAAAGCACAGGAGCTGTTGGCACCCAGGCAGAGGTGGGCGTAACAGTCTGCTCGGGCAGCCGTAACAAAGCACCACAGAATGGGGCTTAACAACGAATTGATTCTCTAACAGTTCAGAGGCTAGAAGACTGAGATCAAGGAGCCTCAAGGCTGGTATCTCCTGAGGCCTCCCTGGCGTGTAGATGGACATCTTCGCCCTATGTCCTCATACGATCGTCCCTTTGTGGGTCTGTGTCCCCTCTTCTTATGAGGACACTAGTCACAGTGGATCAGAGCTCATTTTAACTCAGTACCTCTGCAGAGGGCCAGTCTCCAAATACAGTCAATCCTGAGGTCCCAGAGCTAGGACTCCAGTACATGAACTTTGTAGGGGGGGCGGTTTACAATTCAGCCCAGAACATGGACAGAACCTGTCCTGAGGTGCTTTCTTGGGCACAAGGCTGAGAATCCAGAATCTCACACTGCGAGGTGGGTGGTTCTCACTTAAGAGAGTCTTTGACAATCTCTGAGCCTGGGTTCCTGATCTGGGCTTTGCCCCTGCCAGCCCTCTGAGGGTTAATCCAAAGGTCTCTGGTGTTGGGGGGATTTACTGCCCCCGGACCTTTATCATCTCACCCTGACGTTGAGGGCTCACATTTCCCACTTAATTACTTGTCCTGCAATCAGAAGAGATAGCTGGCTCTGTGCTGAGTTGGCTGCAGCTGTGAACTGTTTATTTACTTTTCCTCAGCCCGAGAATGGCTATAATTTAAAGGTTCAGATCTCAGCTACCCTGCCTGGTGCAAACCCCGCTTAAACACTTCCATATTGCTCGGGTGGAATGCGCTGGAAGCTGCCCCCACTCCCTCCCTGGATGGAGAGCACTGAGGAGGCAGGTGTTCCTGGTTATGGAGGCCGCAGGGCTGGGGAGGGAGGAGGCTGCCCACCGTGACTGCCAATTCAACCGTCCACCCCAAGAGCTCACAGGAAAACCTAGAAGCCAGAGTCGGCGTGAGGACCGCAAGATGGCAGAACGGACTGGCCCCAGACCACTCCACTCCCACCACAGTGGTCCCGGCCACAGTGGAAGCCACCACTCTCACTAATTCCTGCGCCAAATGGTGTAATTACCACTGAAGTTGTCAAATGGCATCCAGATGGTCTCGCCTTTCACACCAGCGGTTTAATAAGCTTTTAGGCGTGACCTTGGCAGCTTGTGCTCCACCTGCACACCCCCCGGTTTGTGAAATCTGAGCGCACAATTAGATCAGATAATGAGTGCCCAGGCCACCAGCCTTGAACTCTGCAAGCCCTCTTCAAGGGGCGACCAGAGAGTCACCCCATGCCACTGACAAATGGCATGTGTCCCACCACAAACGGAGGGCCCCTGTGCACGGCCCCCAGAGGCCTGCTGGGGAGATCACAGAGACCCTGAGGGGCCCATCAGCACATGTGAGGGGCCAGGAAGCTCCTCGGCAAGCTGTTTCAAGAGCTGAGTTCAGGAAAACCAGAGGCTTGAGCCTGGCCATCTCCTCGAAAGCCCCAGGCAGCCCACCAGGGAGGAACTGCTTCTAACGCTGCCACCCCATCAAGGGGGAACCCCAGCATGGGAGCCACCTGCTGCCACAACGCTGCCCCTTCGAATACCTCGAGCCTGAGTATCTCCAGAGTGAAGCTTCCAGCGACCGTGCACTGAAGAGTCACATTTCACTGTCGTTTTGAAAAGTCAGTTATTCCTCCCCAGCATGGGGCACACTGCTCTGGTGTGCACACAGCTAACAGGCCTACAACCAGCGCCAACCCCGGGGCTTCTCGCACAGTGACTCATCTAATCCTCAAACGACCTAGGTGCTGCTTTTATCCTCCATTTACAGATTAGAAAACTACACAGAAGGTAAGTAACCTGCCCAAGGTCACACAATTAGGGAGTGGCAGGAACCGGATCTGAACCCAGGTAAGGAAGCAAGACATCACGAACGCACACAACTACGATCCCATTTGCGTAAACAAATAATAGTTATCATTTCATTGTTAAGCCTGTAGGAAAACAAGCTACATATTTTAAAGTTTAAGGATTTGTGCAGAGGTTTGGAAAATGACAAATAGCTCAAGAAGAGCCCCCATAATGATAATCTCAGTGCCCTGCTAAACCCGAGAAAACGGGTAGATTCAAAGAAAAGAGTAAATCAGAAGCTTTCGCTGTGATGGGTTGGCACAGAGGGCAACTGGAGAAGAGCCAGACACTTGAGCTCTTGGCCAGGGAGAGAGGTTTCTGTGGGACAAATTTGTCCCCAACTTTTCCCAGGTCTGGTTCCTGCAGACCTCAGAGAACTAGGGGAGGCCAAAGCCCAAAGGGAAAATGCAAAATGTCCTTGTTCCGACTCCCTCATTGCATTTGACTCTTTCTAGGGCATCAACCAGAGAAGGCAATGGCACCCCACTCCAGTACTCTTGCCTGGAAAATCCCATGGACGGAGGAGCCTGGTAGGCTACAGTCCATGGGGTCGCTAAGAGTCAGACACGACTGAGCGACTTCACTTTCACTTTTCCCTTTCATGCACTGAAGAAGGAAATGGCAACCCACTCCAGTATTCCTGCCTGGAGAATCCCAGGGATGGCGGCCTGGTGACTGCCATCTATGGGGTCACACAGAGTCAGGACATGACTGAAGTGACTTAGTAGTAGCAGCAGCAGTAGCAGTAGGGCATCAACATTCCCCTCACAGGCATCCCGGGTTTTAATGGTCCCATCTCAAGTTGGCATCGAAAACCTACTCTATAGACTGTACCACCATTGTCACTAAGATACGAATGACTGACATTTAGGAAAATGAGATTGCAGTTCAGGTTAACACCTTAAGGTCAATTTGGCTTTTCAAATAAAGACACCTTGAGAAGATTCAAGACAAACATGATGCATGGAAAAGTCATCATTTTTGCTAAAATAATGGGAGGGACACAATGGCTTTTTTAAATGTCTCTGCAAACAGCACAGAATGTAGAGCAAAGATGACGTGACTTGGGGTGAGCAGACACCCAAGGACCATGCCTGGCCAGGCTGTGCTCTTGGTCCACACTACTGGGAAGAGGAGTCTCTTCTGTTCAGATTCTGGGACAGAAAATTTTGAGGAAGCCTACATTATGTAAGTGTTTCTTTCCAGGGGTGACATCACCTGGCAGGTCACAAACTCACTCCAGAGTGAGCTGGGGGGTTCCTGGCCATAGCGTTAGGACTCAGAAGCCACCGCTATGAGACATATGCAAAAGGCCAATCTGTCTCAGAACCCTCCTGGCCCAACTAGGCGTTCACAAATGGGACATCAGTGGTGGACCCACCTCACCATGCAGGGTGTGTCTGCATGTGTGTGTGCCCCTGCGTGTATGCATGCCGGTATGTACAGGTGTGCGTGTGCATGGATATTTGTGTGTTATGTGTCTAAGTATGTGGATATGATTGGATATGTGTACGTGCATGTGAGTGTATGTGTTCCTCTTCAAGAGAAAAAAAGTCTCAGGAAGACAGCATGAGACCATTTGGTCAGCCACCATATTTCACGTTTTATTGCACCCCTGCTTTGGGAAAACATAAGCCAATAAATGTGAAACCAGCTCAGAGCCTGCAGCTTCCTGCTTTGGTCAACAGAAACCCTAGGATGTGAGATGACTGGGAGATTCTGACAACAAAGCTGAAAGTTCATAAAAGACAAGGACCCAAACTCTGAGGACTTCACTGGGCTCCCCTTCCTGCTGACTTTCAGAAAAGGGCATAGGAGCTGGACAGACAGGGAGCGAGCCTGTCTGAGGTGCACCCGCCCCCCCATCGCCTAAGAACCTGCTGACTCTGCCAGTCAGGCCACCGGCTCTGGCCTCTGCCGCCGTCTCCATGCCTGTCTTTTCACAGACTGGATGGCGGTGCAGATCTCCCAAAGGCCCAAATTCATATCCCAGCCCCACCACGCATCACGAGGTCCTGGTGCAAGGGAGGAATCCCTCCTGGCCCCTGCAGCTTTTCTATCTGCAGAAAAGCCGGACCACCACCACTGTCACCGCCCCTGGTTCCGCCTGCGGGCCTCTGCATCAGACTGCACTTGCTCCTCGGGGACTGGTGACGTCAGGACTAGTGCCTCGCCTCACACAGGAGGCCCCGGGCATGGGAGAATGCGGTGGGACCGCGCGGTGCTGCGTCAGCACTAGAAGGCCAGCGGCCTCAGAAGGCTCTCCCAGGCACTTCCTCTGCTGCCACCCACGTTCCCAGGAGGCGCTCGTTGCCCCCATCTGAGGGGAGTGCCTCTGACGGGTCTTGCAGGATTTCTTCCTCACTGCTGTAAGGTTTCCTCATGGGAAGCACGAGCATTTGCTTGGTCTTTTCTGAGTTGGACACGACTGAGTGTGACACTTCACTCACACTTGACTCACTTTGTTAACTTGCTGTGTCCTAAGAGGGGCCAGTCTCTCTCTGGCCCTGACGCATCAGCTCTGAGAATCCCAAGCTCACTCCACGTTTCTCGATTCAGGGTCCCAGAGGACAGCAAGGACTTCAGTCCCTTGTATTACTATCAACATTTGGAAATTCCCAATGCAAAGAACTCTGGCTTCTAAAACGAGGCCTCAGAAGGTGCTCAAAACAGCCCGTCTCAGCTTTGACTCTAGCCCTCTGAGCTCAGCATGGTCTGCCCCATGTTTATGGTTATCAGAAGCTTTGTGAGGAAGGTTCTGTCGCTGAACATCACTATGGGCAGTGGGAATTAATCCTTTCCTGAACACACTGTCTGTGCTGGCTGTGTGCAGAGCACCCTAGGATGTCTCCTGGCTGCCCTGTAAGGCTGATAACATCATCCGCAGTCAGTGGAGGAGACAGGTTCTGAGAGGCTCCAAGACTCAGGATGACAAGGAGGGGTAGTGGTGGAGATGAATCTCAGCCTGTCTGACTCCAGAGCCTGCCCAGGCTGCCAGGTCAGCCTTTCCCCACCTGTTCCAGGTCAGAAGAATTGCCCGGGGCCTGGTGTAAACTGTGTATGGTGGATCCCAGCCCACTTGAATGAGTCTGATTCTGAAACCTGCGGTCTGAGGTTCTGCATCTTCAAACAAACTGTACTGCCCACCTCCATCACAGAGCTAGATTAATTACTGCTTCCATGCACGTTCTGTGGCTTGATAAGAGCATCTCTCAGATGTTAGCACTGATGGGAAGTGGGAAGATGGAAACCTAGCCCAGGCCAGGCAGGCAGGCCCTCGCCCAGCCCTGCACAGCGCCCCCAAGGGCCGTGCGGGGCACTGCGACCCCCAGCCCCCTCGGCAGGGAACCCACTTGCTGCCCCTACAGAAAGAATGGGCGGAAACGGCCGCAGGCAGGAACTCACCCCTGCCATTTCACAGCGCTCCGCTGGGGAGGGCCTGCAGAGGAGCTGAAAAGGCCAGGGACGTGAGCCGGCCGAGCGCGGTGGCCTGGCAAACAAAACACAGCCCCCCCAAAGCAATCGCCCGCCAAAATCTGCAAGCTCATCACGGTGCCTGGAAACCTCGGTGGGGACACAATACAGGACGCATCCTGCTCGGCAGAGATAAGAGAATTCCCAGGTTCTCACTGCCCAGCCTCTCCCTTGGGACAAAAGAGCTGGCAGGGAGCTTGGAGGAACGTGAGAAAGATGCCCGAGGAGAACAATGCCAGAAGCTCCACACGGCACTCTGCACCCTGCACCTCTCACCTCTCACCCTGTTCTTCTCATCTCTAACCTGTCACCCTGCACCTCTCATCTCTCACCTCTCACCCCTCACCTCTCACCTTGCATCTCTCACCCTTTGCTCATCCCTGAAGTCAGCCTTCAGACTGACTAATCTTCAAGCATACCCTACCCTGGCTGGTTGTGGGGCACTAGGCAAGTGGCTTTGCCTAGAGGAGCATAGATGCTCCTCAGTTTCCCCACCTGCAAAGTGGGGCTGTAGGTGGGACCTACAGCCGTTCCCTCCTCCAGGTTTTGGGGTGATCAATGGTGTGTTTACATCCTCAGCACTTTCCTGTGTCACCTGGTCCAGCCCTCGGCCAATCACAGCTCAGTTTAATCCAAATGCTGAGTATTTGCTTGCGGAAATAAATGATTTGCAAAAAAAAAAAAAAAGATTAAAAAAAAAAAATCCCCACAAGCTGATGCCCAAGAGTGCCTGCCACACATGCCCCAGGGCACTTGAGCTCTGAGAACTTCCAGGAGCCCCATGAGTTGCATATCCTCTCTTGTTCCCAAGTCTAGAAGGTACTGGAACCCATTAAAGCCAACTCCAAAGCCCAGAGCCTTCTCCACAATTCCAGGGGGAGATTTTACGTCTCTGTTTAGAGCTCTGAGAGTTCCTGTGAACCACATCCCACTGGAAAGTTTAGAAGCCCTGCCCTGGAAGCCACCACTTCCTCCTTCCTGGTGCCCCCCCTGGGAGGAGCTGCTGAAATAAACAGGAGCGTGGGAAGGGGGCTGTGGCAGACCTTGTGGGTGTGCTTCCCACAGTCTCTGATGCCCACCTTCTCCCGACTGTGTACCTTACCAGCCTCCCTTGCAGCTAGACTCAGTCAGTGACCCACTTCTGACCCATGAGATGTCAAAAGAATCTGTTTGGACACTCCTGGGAAACCTTTTGCTTTCCTGATAAAAAGACAAAGACCCTGCTGATGCAGTCCTGGAAACCTGCTCCACCCCTCCTCTCTCAAACATAGATGTGATGTCTGCAGATACAGCAGTCATCTTGAGACCATAACAGGACAGGTAATGGAAATGTGGCAGACAGAATGATACCGACCCTCCCCAGCCTCCCACCAGAAATACTCACATCCTAATCCCCAGAACCTGCCAAAATGTTGGGCAATATGGCAAAGGGGAATTAAGGTTTCTAATCAGCTGATTTTGAAATGGGGAGGACATCCTGGATTCCCCCACGTGAGCCCAGTGTGATAACAGGATCCTTGAGAGAGTGAAATGGAGGAAGAAAAAGTCAGAGAAGAGCTGTGATGAAGAAAGAAAGGTGGAGATGCAGTACAGCTGGTCAAGAAGATGGAGGAAGAAGCCAGGAGCCAAGGGGTGCAGGAATAGGCCAGGAAGTGGGCTCCAGGAGGAATAGAGCCCCATGAGACCCACGTCAGATATCTGCCCCCTAGAACTCTGAGAGAAAACATCTGTGTTGGTTTAAGTGGCCAAGTCTGTGGTCATTTGTCACAGCAGCCCCAGGACCCTGACACAAGCCATATGAGATGCTGGCTTGCCTTTGTCGAGCAAATGAACCAAGGCCAGCAGCTGCCTTCCTCCACATGTCTTGCTGTGTGAGGAGAATGACTCCAGGCTGGCTTAAGGCACTTCAAGGTGTACTATTTGTGGTGTGAAGCTTAACACATTTCTAACTGGCATTTGTGTCAGCTAGGGAATCTTTCATCTCAAAATTCCTTTTATGAGAAGGAAACAGCATTGCCAGCTAACAATGTGATTTGAACCCCAGGACAGCACCCCGAGATCTGACAATGAACGCTGGGCAGCCCTGGGACCTTTCCAGAGAAAGGAAGGTATAGTGAGATCAGAGTTCCCTGAGCAACTCTCTTCAGAAAATTTTCCCTCCATATAATGTCCTAAAGCCCTCAACATCCTAAAATGAGAAATGGAATGTTAATTAAATGTTTGTTGAACTATAAAGTGGACCTAAGACGAAAGAGCTGACTGCAATAAATAGAAGAGTGACCTTGTCTGGGCGTTGTGGCCACTCCATGGCAGCATCCCCGTATTCATAGTGGCCCCCCTGAGAGGACTGCATGCAACTTCTCCAATTTAATGGCTGCTCAGGACAGGGTTCCTTGTGTCTTACTTCTATGGTAGACTGTTCATCATTGATGTGACTTCACTTACAGAGAGCCCTTTTCAGAAATACAACTTTACTGTAATGTAATTTCTGAATTGCATTTTCCTAACCTGTTTTATCACTCACTTTACAACTGGGTTTTGAGGAGTGGGCTGTGGGAAGATGCCTTTGCTTATTCGTGACACACAAAGAGCCTGTGAGTTGGGAAGGGACATTTGTCGGGGACCTGCCCCCTCTGTGCTGAGTGCAGGGGAGCCAGGACTCAGGAGAGGGTCGCTCGGCACCAGAGTGGGCAGACATTTGATACTCACTGCTCCCGCCCAGTGTGGCCTGACCCAGTTATGGATGAAAGAGACGTCCAGTGAAAGGTCTAGCAGAGGCCCGGCAGGTGACCAGCACTCAGCAAACGTTAACTATTGAAATGCCTTTCTCTCCAGCACTCCTGGCAGCTCTTGAGGTTAAGTCTGGGGAGCATTCCCACACTCCAGGCCAGGAATCCGAGGCTAAGCAGGGTTCCATGATAGCAGGGGAGTGACTGCTCTCCGCCCCTACCAGATGCAACCCCCACCGCGGTACCCACCTTCCTCGTTGCCCCTCATGACAGCCCTGCGAAGGGCCTTGCACTGCCCACCATTCTGAGATGCGTGGAGACAGGTGTGAATGCAGACAGCCCGATGGCACTTTCTGGGCTCTGACCTGTGACCTCACAGCCCCACCAGCCACAGCAGAGCCTTCCCTGGCCTCAGAGTGCAGCGAGGTTGAGCAGGCTGTCAGCCAGAAGCAGAGAGAGACCCCTCCCAGGGCCCAGCTCTGAGTTCAGGGGCCTGACTCACAGATAATCCCAGACTGACCAGGAGCCCAAGAGAGGTGTGGGGGCAGAGAAAGGAAGCAGTGGACACCCCAAGACCCACCCCAAGAGCCTCCCAGGCTGTGACCACAGAGGCCAGGCTGCCCTCCCCCAAAGCTGGCCCACACACCACCTCCGCCCACCCTGGGGAGACCTTTCCAAAGCCCCGAGCCACGGGCTGGGGTCCTGGCACCCAGGGAGAGTCTTGCAGGTTGGACCCCTCTCTAGTTCTGACACTGTGTGTCTCTGGGCAAACCCCAAACCTCTCCGTGCCTCGATTTCCTTCCCTGTGAATTGAAAGTCATAAAAGAAGCCCCCTGCTTTTAAGGGAAGCCTTGGCCCCAAAAAACAAACCTTTATTGTCCCGACTGGTAGAGACATATTAATTCACTTTATTTTGAAAGAGGCCATGAGTGAGATATCCAGAATGTGAAGAGATAAACATCTCATCAGAAGGGTTTCTGTACAGAAAAGTGTCTCTTTCCGCTTCGCATCAGGAGAGCGTCACGTAATCGTCAGATGTGACCCGCGCCACCTCGGCCCTCTGCTGGTCACCCAACCGCATCTGTTCCCCACCCCATTCCTCCCTGTTGACAGGATTCTGGTTTTGTTTGGCTTGGCAAGGGACCCGACTAAAAATATGCAGTTTCCCAGACTCCTTTGCAGTGAGTGGTCAGGTGACACGGTCCCAGCCAGGCGACGGAGGTGAGCTGCCCAGAAGGGGCCCCTTTCAGAGGACAAGACAGAGCAGCATCTCGCTCGTCCTTTATCCTTCTTGGAATGCCATGAGTCTCAGAGGTGTGCCATTCACCTCAGACCTGAGCCCACAGGTCCAGAGCCCCAAAGATGGAGAGAACCAGGGTCCCTGTCCAGTCTGCCATTCCTGCCTCCCCTGCCTGGGAAAACACCCCTCTGTTATCTGAAGCTGACCCACATGCACCTGAATACTAGGACCTCATCTTTGAGAGTAAACACAATAGAGGTTAGACAGGCCATCTCCATGGAAATAACTCCCACCTCAGCCTAGAGGCCCCACCTCCCTCTTGTCTAGCAGAGAGGATTGACATCAATACCATTCAATCACAATGTTCTCTGTCTTCTTTGGGGCACTGAAAAGTAGGTGCCTCTATTCACTGACTTAAGTATTTTATTTATCTGGGCTTGTTTATCTATAATTTTCTTAGTGAAACCAGCCTTCAGGTTTCCCAACGCACAACATGACACAGACTGTGGCACCCCTGAGCTGTTGCCTCCTCCCGGGGTGGTGACAGAGGGAGCTGGCTGCTCAGGAGAGGGTCTCAGCATCTCTGTGCAGATGGCAACTGCTTGGACCTGGGAACGTGGAGCTGAGCCGAAAGCAGCTACCTGCCCTGACCTCGGTGATCTGGCCAAGGCTGTGGTCTCTGACCACGTCCCCCCTTGTCCACCCTCCGTTTCCCATTCGGTCTTCATGCTCCCTTTGCCCAGGTCAGTGCCAGGGACACCACTGCCCTGTCCCCACCGCAGGCTGAGCCCTCACATCTCCACTCAGAAGCCCATCTTAGGGCTTCCCCCAAACCCCATACCTACACACCAGTGCCTCAGCCAATGCTCCCCCAAAGACCGCAGTTGTCCATCACATGTCTGGCCTCCCCGTGGACTGTGGGCTGAGACAGGAGCCACCTTGTCTGTTGTTTACAGCTGTAAACCCAGAACCACCTAAGCATTGGGCACAGAGTCGGGCTCCATAGACACTTCCTGCCCCTGGAATGACTGCCTGCTGACCAAGACTGGGGACATAGTTATTTCACAGTGGCTGCGGTGGAGGGCCGAGGGGTACAGCAAAGCCTCAATTTACCAGGTCTGTGTTTTCTCTCCCACACACCACGTCCTTATACCTCCCAAGCTTGGGGAAAGGCTGAGGAGCATCTTATCACGTGGGCCCAGGTGTCATGATGGGAGAGGTGCTCACCCCAGGTCACCCAGACCAGCCCAAAAGGACAGGAGGGAGAAGCAAAATACCCAGAACCCCCTTCAGTTCTCCCCTGCACAGAAGCCTTGAGGCAAGGAGGTAAGTCACTCGTTGGAGAACAGGGAACCACACTAGAGGAGAGGGAAGAGTGGGTGCAAAGGCGCTGAGGCCTTTGAGGAATGAGAGTCGTGGGTGTGTCAGGGAGCACAGCGAGGAGGACTAAGTCTAGACAGTAGTGGTTGTTGGTTTTATAGCATGAGATTATCATTAACTCTGTTTATAATAATGACAATGTTTGTCCAGCACCAACTATGCTCCAGGCACTTTGTATCCACCATCTCAGTTCCTCTAACCCCCAGAATGTAGGCCCTACAATTATCCCCATCTTTAGAGGACAAACCTGAGGCCCAGAGAATCAAACTGACTTTCACAGGACACCTGACAAGAAGGAGCAGAGCTAGAATCTCAGTCTAGGCTCCTGGCTCTGCAAACATCATTCCCGAGGCCCATTTACACCACAACCCCTGCCCTTGGGCAAAGTGAAGAGAGCTGCTCAGTCACCAGGTGATATGGATCAGTTAGCACATTCTGCTGCGTAACAAAAGCACACAACCTGGGGCATTTACACCCTGCTTCTGAAGTGGTCAGCTAGGCATCCCTGCTGACACTGGCTGTGCTACTTACGCATCTGAAGTTCTGCTGGGGTGAATGAGTGTCTCCTGTCCTTCCTCAGTCCAGCAGCTCAGGTCCTGCTCACTCAGATGGCAGAGGCACCCAAGGACTAGTTGGGGCAGGTAAGTGTGCCTCCAAGCTTCTGCCTGAGTGACATCTGCTAGCACCCTATTGGCCAAAGCAAGTCACAGAGTGAAACCCAGCTTCCAGGGACAGGGAAATCTACCTGCCACTTAGTAGAAGGAGCTACAAAGCCCTCAGCAAAGGCTGAACCCCTGAGGCCACTTATGCATTCCACCTGCACAGGTAAGAAAGGCCCAGAGCAGGACCAGAGGAGGTGCTGGGGGTGGGGGGAGACAGGGGTCTCTCTGAGCCTGGGTCCTCCCCCAGGTAAAGAAAGAGTGACTTGTCAAGGGTCCAGCAGGAGGCAGTGGGGGAGCTGGAGCCTTTGTCCAAGCCCTCTGACTCCAAGACCCCTTCCCCTTGAGGTGTGAGCCTGGGTGGATCACTAGGTCCAACCAAGAAAAACAGAAACTTCACTGAGTATTTAAAACAGAGAATTCAATATGTGGAACTGGTTGCTCTGACGATGGAAAACGGAGAAGCCAACCAGTGGAGCTGGGAGATACACATCGCATGGGCAGGAAGCTGCTGGCACCCTGGGGCTGGAGTGACAGAGAGGGGCCCCAGCTGGCAAGAGCCTGTCTCTGCAGCAGCACACTGCTGAGATGGGAGCCCAGAGTAGGGGGCGGGGAGCGAGGAGGAGGGGGGGGGGTGTTCCCAGCTTCTCCCTTCTGCAGCCCTCCCTCCCAGCTCTCACCAGCACCTCTCACCAGCCAGACCCAGTGGGGAGCCTGGGGACCCAGCAGGGAGCTAGGGGAATAATCTACCCCCTCAGACCGAAGCACAGAGCCGGCCAGGAAGGGCTGACGGGTGGGCTGAGGGCCCCGGGTTCCAAGCCAGAGCACACAAGCAGAGCCCTGGTTTGGACCCAGGAGGGCTGGGTGGGGGAGAGTCTGCACGCCCAAAGCAGGCTCCTGGGGAGGCCCAGTCTCCTCCCAAGACAGCACCCGTGAGGAGCAAACGCCTGCAGGGAGATGTCCAGAGGACACTCGGTCAGTGCCTACTGCAGCTGGGCTTTCCCTTCTTCCAGCCTCTGAGGCAGGAATGGCAGCCGGAGAGAAAATCAACGCCAGTAATTTGAGAGACTCACCGGGGTCACCTGTTCCCAGGCGGCCCCTCTCTCTGCCGGTTTGCTCCTGGGCTCCGGGAACTGGCCCACAGACGGCCGTGACCCAGTCCTCCATCCTGCACACGGGAGGGGTCCAGCCTTCTCATTCACAGACTCAGATCCTCAGGACCTGGAAAAGAAAGATCACCAGCTCCATTTTATGTAGGAGGAAACCTAGACTCCGGAAACTTAAACACTTCACCAAGAGTCCCCAGGGAAGGAGAGCCCTGTGGGAACCCAAACCTGCCTCAGCCCTGCCTCTCAGACTCAGCTGCTGTCATCCTACAGTACTGAACTCACAGGGCCCGTGGGGTCCTGCTTTGGAAGGTGGGGACTGTGATCCCCCCGCCTGGATTCAGATCTTACTCCTGTCCAGCCCTGTGCACAGGCTGGGCCTCCTGGGAGCCCCACTCAGTTTCCTCGATTGTCAAGAAGGGACAAGGACATTCCCGATCGCATCATCACATCATCCAGTTATCCTATGCGACTCCAGCATGTTCCAACTTTGGATAGATACACAGCGATCATGCCGTTTAGATTCTGGTGGGGAGACACAACTCACAAATCATCAAAACTAGGAATCTGTCATCTGACTGCGTGTCCAAGGTTAGAATTCCAAGAAAGCATGTGCGATGAAATGAAGAGCAGCACCGAAACACTATCCGAGAAGCTGTCCAGCCCCGTGGGACTGGGTGCCCAGGAGGCCGCCTGCTTTGTGGACTGGTCTTAGCTCTCCCAGACGGGAGCGTGTCCCATCTCCTCACCAAGCCAGCCTCCACTGCGGGCTGGGAACAGACAGGGGAGAGCAGCCTGGAATGTTTGGGGCCTCCCGTCACTCCTGCCTGGACACCTCTGTGCAGAGGCGGCGATGCAAGGCCACTGAAGAGTGGCCTCCAACCTCATTTCTCCAAACCACACAGAAGATGCTGGGCAAGTTTGTTTCTGAGAAGACAGGCAGGGATTTGAGTTTCTGGCGCTTGTTTGCACAAAGGATTTCGGCCGTCTTTCTCCTGACACGCAGCTTAAACACGTTAGCTGACCCTTAAATGGAATCCCCATGATGCCCTGGCTCCCTCCAAGAAAATTTCAGGGCAGGGGGTGGGAGAGGGGATAAAATGCATTGTGTCCTGCGGGCTTATTCCTGCCACTGCCAGTTTAGGGTTGACGACTCCACGCTAACTGTGTCTCCTGGTTTATTTGGGTGTCATTTTCTCTTCTCCTTTATCTTTTAACTAAAACACAAAATAAGCATTTTGATTGCCTTCAGCTGTGAAGAGGGAAGTACATCTCATCCTCCCCCCCTCCCCGTTTGCTGGCAGAGATCAAACATGAATTTCTCAAAAAACAAAAAGTGGAAAGTTTACAAATACAGGACTCAGAATCTGCAACAGTGCGCCATCACTCCAAGTCAGGGATGTGTGTAACCCGACATGCTTGCCGGCAACCAGGCCTCCCGTGCTCTTTCTGTAAACCCACATGCAAAGATAGTACCAGGGCCGCTTTCTGCCCGTCTGCCAGAAAACAACAAAAAAGAAAGCCCAGAAGAGGCAATAATCTTTGCATCAGCTGAGGCCCTATCAGCCTGGCTGGCAAACTGAAACATAATATTTTAGGCTGAAGTTGATCACATAGGTTTGCTGAATTCATTTTCTTAAAGTCTTGCCCCGTACAAGTTTATTCATTTTCACGAAGTCTGAAAGTGCTTTTTCTTGTTGGGTGTCTGAAACCTGAAATATTTTCAACTAAATGAGAAAATGTTCGCTGTTGAATGGCCTATTAGAGCTGTCACAAACGTGATTTCTGGAAATAAACAAGATCGTAAGAAGGTTGGCCGGAGCAGAAACGTAAGTCAGCGTTAATAGGTGGTGTAATTAAATTATCCCTTAAGCCAAGGTGCCAAGTGACACAGCTTTTTGTGTGTGAATTCTAATACAGTCACCTCCCTGGGCCTGCACAAATCTGAATGGACTTCTCTCCAGAATCACTAATTTTATTTTCTTCGGTTTCTACATATCAAATAGCTCTCTCTGTTCTGCTAGCTAACCAAAGTTCTTGAGACAGACAAGCCCATATTTTCTCGTATCATTTTACAGTTCACTTGATACAAACCTGGCTCCATAAACAATGTTTATTTTTTATGGTTTAGTATCTTGCTCAAAAAAATTAGAACTAAGTTTCATGAAGATTTATTTTCATTTTAACTATATTGTTCGCTGGCCACTGCCACTCAATACTTAAATGACTTTCTCCCCAAAGGGCAACATCTTTAAAGCGGAACAGAGTTTATTTAAACAGCTGGTTTTTTGCACAATCATTTTATTAATACATAGATTGAAGTCATGAATAGTCGGTAACTTGCTCAGTTTGTAAATACATACAGGTATAAAAGCTGGCATATCAATTAAATTCTTAAAGAGCAACATATGATTAATTGCTACCAGTAGGATGAAGTCATTGTACTCTGCTGCATTTACATATTTCTATGTCTTTAAATAGCATTTCACACTTGGAGTGAAATGAATTCCTGCCTATCTCCCTGCCAAGGACAAATGATAACATCATTTTTAGGAAAATAAATAAATCTTTTTGTTGCTATTGTTGAATTCCAATTTGTTTAAAATAATTGTCAACATGCACCCTATTTCTTTTTAAATTAAGATATGGCAAATTATTATATAAAACAAATTAAGGAATCATGTTGTCCCATGAAGAATCAAAACACTGAAATTTCCCAAAAATATTTTAAAGTCATTTTAACGTTAAATATGTTAAAGGACATGCTCATCGTTATTGAGACTCTCTCTAGTAAAGAAGTGGGGAGAGAAAAATGTTTGCTTGTTTTTGGAATAAAGTAGAAACTTTTCCAGTGGGAGAAGAGGAGTTTCATTCATGGGAGATAGAGGTTTAAAAGCTTTAAGAAGCTGGTGATACCATTTAGCAGGTGCTGATATAATGAAATACGATGTCCAGGGTGGGAGTCCCACGTGCATTCATCACTTTCAAAAGGAAGAGACTTTCTCGAGAAGGTGAGACTCCGGTATCGCTATCTGTACATGCCCGATTTTAACTGGTCGTTTGTACACACATAAGATTCTATGCAATACTGTAACAAGTGCATTCTTCATGAACATTACAGGAGAACCATGAAGGGATCTTCTACTTGATAAAACATAGATGGGCAACAGATAAAATATTGAAATAGCTGCTAACCGTCTTCCATTTTCATTCTGAACATTTCCAGGTGTTTTTGCTCTAGCTGGGTGCTGCCTCAGACCATTTCGGGAAGGTGAGACACTTGGTAATTAAGAGTTGCCTTAACACTTTAATACTCTCGGATGGCTTGGCACATTTCAGGCGAGGCCACAACAAAGTTGTTCTTCTTGCTTTTAGAGATCACTGGATGGGCTCCGGAGAGGAGAAGGGGTTCCTGACACAACTGGGACTAAATCTCAGTCTCTATCTTCCCCACCCCCACCCCGTGGGTCACTCTAGAAGTAACATCGCCATCTGCTGGACCCCAAAGGAACCTCCCTAAGAGGGGGAAGGTTTCTGTTTGGGCAATCCACATTAGACTTACAAAATGTATTTCACATGTACAAGGCCACCACTTCGGAGACAGGACAGCAAGAACAAAATAATCAAAAGTGCAGGAAAGTGGCAATATCCATTTTGCACAAACTGGTCTGTAGCAGTTTTGAAAACTGGTTCTCCTCGATCCCCCTTTCCCAGGCAACAACCCCCAGAGAAGGTGAAAAAAGTAAGACAATTGCCATTTTTAATTTCTAAGAGTTATGAATTTCTGGAATGAAAGTTTTTTTGTTTGGTTGGTTTTTTGGTCACCAGTCAGCGCCCACCTTTTTCTCTCCACACTTTCTCAGGGCTGGAACTGTGGGGGGAGATGAGCACGCATGCGCAAGTGTGTGCTTTTACACACACACACACACACACACACTATTCCTTTGGAGTTCTTTAATCTAACAAGGCTTTGGGAACACAAGAGTACAAAACTTGGATAACCCAAATATTATTCTAACTCTTTTTTCAGGCACTTAAGCAAAACAACTACCATTTTTGAAGTTTATATAACTTTTCCTTATAAATACAATCACATTCCGATTATACATCTGCATGATGTCGATTTCTGGATTTCCTTATGCAAGTAACAGTCTTGCTTCCCCCCTTCTTCCTGCTCCTAACTGATCACTGGATTGGCCTTGAAATTTGAGCATTAATTGCTTTCTCTTGGTAATTAAAGTCAGGGTATTCTTTTCATGAGAGAACGACATTGTTTTACAATTTCCCATACTCCTTGGAATAGTTTCATAGAAAGGAAAGAAGTCAGTTGTGACCTAGAATATTAACACATGTTTTCTTTACAATCCTCCCAACATTTGACAAGATGTTCAGGAAAATAAAGTTTTAATAGATTACTTATGTTAAATGAAAATTACAATTAAATTTGTTAAGTATCACAATTCACCCATTCTAAAAGAGAAACATTTTTACTGAATTTTATTTTCCTTTATTACGCATCATAAAAAATTTTAAGTGTCCTAGGAGCCTTAAAGTCAGGCTTGCTATTGCATTACAGTCACAAATTACTTCATTTCACATATATATATATATTCATTTCATATATATATATATATACACCAAGGTATTTACATTTGTAACTTAATTTCTCACTCAATAGAGTTTGAAAGATCTGGATATTATAAAGGTGAACTCATTTTCTGCTGGAATGAAATGAGAAAATGAAAATTGTAAAAATTCGTTTTATTAGGTAAGTTCAGCAGGGACTCCCTGTTAGCCCCTGAAATAAACCAGCCTGCTTCTGTTTACTTTCTCCATCTTTTGGAGCCTCAAAATGAAAATTGAAGTCACTGCCTTCGGTAAGCACACTCCCCCTCCCCTTCCTATCCGATGTTTGTGTAGAAATTGTAGAGTCTCTTTTCCTAAAAGTTGAGAATGGTGCTGAGGGCCGACAGAGCCGGTTCAGACGGGGAGCCCCGTAGAAAGTTAACCGCTAGAGAAAGAAAGGGGAGGCCTGACGGGAGGGGACGATCAGGGCCAGAGCCGCAGGACAGACTGGAGTACTCACAGTTCCCAGTGTTCGCTCCTCTGTCTGGGTCCCGGTGCTGGTTCCAGAAGGAAATGTGGCTCTTTGTGCAGAACCAGAGTGAACATCCAGGAAGCTGGCAAAGTCACTAGCTAAACAATCAACAGAAGAAACACAACAAATTAAAGTACCAAATTTGGGTTTTTTCTCCAATAAAGGAAAAGAAAGTGAGCAGTAGAGGGGAAGGTGGGGGAAAAGGACATATTTAAATTTTTTTTTTCCTGTGACCTGAGCTGGGCCCCAGGTTAATCTCAGTGTGAATCTGGATATTGCTCTCCTGACCCGCGTAATATAAAGCATTATTTGACTGCCTGTAAAGGACACAGGCTTATCGCAAACCCTGAAATTCGCCGTGTGAAACGGCCCGAGTTCCTGCCGCAGACCTGAAATGAGTTTTCCTATGAAAATACACTTTAAAACTCAGCGACCCCCACCCCTAACGAAAGCCTTCGGTGACAGGAAATGTTAACCATTTTAAGCACTTTTTATTTGCATTTGCTCAGAAGCTGAGGGAGTGAGGGGAGAAATGTACTTCTAATGACTGGTGGTGAAAATCAGAAATCAGAGGGTGGAGTGAGCGTGGACCTGCGTGTTTCTGAGCCGGTGAGTGGTGAGGGGTGTGGAGCGTGCTGGGCCCTGAATTTGCCCAGACAAGAGTGACCTCTCCTGAGTTCCCACAGAAGCTGGAAAGGGTTTGCATGGAGCAGTCGCGCCGCATTTCAAATTCTCTTGCTGTGTTGATAAGTTAAAGGCAGTCCCTTTCCACTCTTTAGCTGAGCCATCTACAGAAAACGGCCCATCTTGCAATGTTTGTGGCGCTGAGATGTGTTTGTGTGTGTTTTCTCCCTGGGATCAAAGGGAAAAAAATTTCCCCCGAAATCAACTAAACACTGAAACTCAGAAACACACAGAATGTGTATAACATTGTCCTTCAGAAATCCATCTTGAATTAAAAAAAAAAAAAAAGACTCTCTTTGATCAAAAGCCGACAGAGAATTACATTTTTCTCCATTCTGTTGCATTTAACGCAGACTAACACAGGGTGAGTTTAAACAAACAGATGGCCTGGGTATGAATGCTCCTTTCAGTTTGAGTAGCTTGAGGTGGGTTGGATCCATGAGGGGGGTGGGGGTAGGCAGCAGTTGGGAGGATTAGTTGGAGGGGAGGAAAGCTGCAAAGTTTAGGGGGAAGCCAAGACAAGAATAAACCCATGATGAAAAAAATTTTAAACTACCTCTATGCTTTGAGCCTGTGACCCTCCAGCAAGTGTGCAGTGTAACTGTTGAAATTCTTCTGCCTAAAAGATAAATGGCCTACTTGATTCAAGAGTGTCAAGTAGGAAAAACAAAACAAAACAAAAACCCTTCAAAGTATATTTTCAGAAGATAATCTAATGCACAATGAGCGCCCGGTAAGAGGGGCGTGGAGGGGGGAGAAGGCCAGCTCCTCATGGGAAATCTTGCTTCAGAGCCGTGTTCCAGCCGCCTCGGGGTGGGTTGGGGGCCAACTGAGAAAGGCCAGTCCTGGGCTGAGGGTCTTCACGGGGCATGAACTGGACTCGCCCCCCAAGCTCCATCAGAACGGGCTGCTCACGGCCTCCCTCCCCTGTGTGGCCCCTAAGCCACCAACCCAGGAGCCCGTGAGATTCTTCAGCCCATGGGGAATACGCGGGTGTGCAAGGCTGGGTGATCCCTGCTGAGAGCCAGGTGATCTGCACTGTGTCTTCCCCACGTGGAGGGAGGGGGGTGCTGGCCAGTGCCACTCACCCATGGGTGAGCCAGCCATGGATGCCCGCCCCTAACCCCGGCCCGGCCTCAGAGACCTTCCCGAATCCTCCTCCTCCATGGAAAGAGCCTGCAGACAAGGGACCGTCGTCCTCACCCCTGCCCCACAGCCTGGGAGCCTCTCACCTCTGCACATCCCAGGCACTGAAAGAAGTCCCCCACCCCAGCCAGCTCTGTGGATAGGCCAGTGCCCTGGCTTTGGGCCGTGGTGATAGAATGCCGGGAGCCCCGGGAGCCCTCTGAGGCTGCTCTCCAGCTCCCTCCCACCGCCAGCAGAGCAAACTGAGCTCCCCTCCACACTCCTTCCTCCATGCTCAGGAAGCCATGGGAAGGAAGGAAAGGGAGAAAAAGCCACGGGTCATGCGGAGTCACTTCTTAGCATCCGTGCACGCCCTGCTAGAGTGCTTAGTTAAAAGCAGGGTGATATCTGGAGGCTCAGTCCAGAGAGGAGGAACCCAGACCCAGCCAGGCTGCTTTGTGAAATTTTGGGGTCCTCTGGTCCCGGGGACCCCACAACCCAGCCACCGCCCCACTCTCTCAACCTTCACAGGGTCTCTCGGGTTCCCGGGCCCTGAGGTGATGCATGTACCTTGAGTTCCTGTCGCCCAGATTCTAGCTTCCCCTCCATGTTGAGGGCAGACGCCGCCCAAGCCTGGAGCTCACAGGGTCCCAACAACTTGGCAAAGGCAAAAGAGCTGCAGGGGGAGGAAAGGTAAGAATGTTCTAGAAGGAGACAGAGCCACACGCTGGGTCCAGGAGGCAAGCAACATACACTTTTCCCCCTCACTGTTCTTTCTCTGAAACACCAAAACACAAACCAGGGCCGCATAAATGTATGTGTATAAAGAATTTAGTCAGTGCATGCACACACTCACACACACGCACATGTTTTATTTTTAATTTATTTATTTTAAACACCAGACTATTTCTTCTCACCAAAGGCCTTTTCTCACGCTGTTTTATCCCCAGCTTTCACAGAACTTCCCTACTTCATGTAGAGGAAGGCATTTCCCACAGCCCTCTGGCTGGAATGTGGTAAAATGCTAGCATCGACACATTTCTATTTCATTTTATTGCAGAAACGTTGTTTTATGGCGCGGGGTGTGTGGTGTGTGTGAAGAACGGGCAGAGGAGGGGGTGTTCTGCTGTGGAGGGGCGCTGCCCCGTGGTGCTGTTGGCCTCGTATAAATCCTGAAAAGTGACAGTTGAGCTGGTAGGAGAATTTGGGAAACCAACAGACAAAATATACAGAGCAGCCTGTAGGCCTCACCTTTACGAGGCAGAGAGCTCCTGGAATGGATGGGCCGGGACCTCCGAGGCCACTCATTAGGCACTTGATGAATTGGACATGGGGCCCACTGCCCTCCTGGGGCAGGGAAACGCTCGAAAACCAAGTTTTATTAACCTAATAAAATGAAAGGGAAAAAAAAAATCAAGAAAATTTCAGCTGGAAGAATAAACGCAAGGAGCATAGCAAGTTAACCTACTTCTCATGTATTTAGAACCATTTTGGCAGCTGAGGGCAGTTCCCCAAAAGACCCCGCATTCCTAACGTCAGATTTCAGCCAACTGGCTATCCACTAGCCACAGTGGCCTAGGAAACCCAGGGATGCGTTGTCTCCACGGTCCTGAGCACCAAGAAGCCAGGAGTTTTTCATCACGTTTAACGACAAAGCCCGGGAAGGAGAGAGGGGAAAATGGCAAAGAAACGTCTTTGGGGGCAATAAAGGGTTTCAGAGAAAGAAAGGGAAGTTGGCTGAGGTCTCAGGAATGCCGTCGCACCCAAGGGCAGGGCTGCAGCCTCACAGGGGAGAGTTCCTGCAACAAACTGCAGAAGGTCAAGTGCAGGCAGACGTGACGGGGCCTATTTTATCCACAAATGCCTCCAGGGACCCTCAACTTGGACACAGGAGTGTAAGGGTTCCTTCTTGGACAGAGACCAGCGCAAGCCCAGGCTTCTGGTGCTTCTGGGGCTGCCTGGGCCATCTCAGTGGACCCGAGAGCCTGCTCTATTCAGGGGCCTGGCCAAGCCGCTTCTCACTCCCAGGAAGCAAGGGGGCTTTACTACCCTGGGTCTCAGAGCCCCGGCTGCAGCCAGCCTGTGTTCACCAGGCGCTCCTGCAGAGGGAGGATATGTTTCAGCAGGAGATGCTTCAGCAGGACAGGGCAGAGGGGGAAAAGCCACCTCCTCCCGATTCCCCATTAGGCTCCGAGCCAGCCTTGTGAACGGGCAATGTGTCCATCGGCCAGAATCAACAAGCCCCTGCCCAAAACCCCATCTTCTGGTCCTGCTCAGCGGGCCAACCCCCGCCTCCCCACGGCCCTTCCTCTTGTCTTAATAACACACGTACACACACTACCACCACTATACATGTGCACAAATACTGTCCACTCCTCGCTGGTTTAGTCCCAGCCTCTGGGCCAGCCTCTAACACACACACACACACACACACATCTGGGCCAGCCTCTAACACACACACACACACACACACATCCCGGCCCTGTGTGCAGATAACAGGATCTCATTTACACATGCTCCCACTATCCAACTCCTATGGTATTTGTGCAACTCTGAAAGTTAGGATCTCTGGGTTTTTTTTTTTAAGTTGCTTTAAAATTTCATTACTTCAGGGGATTTCTAGGGCAGTTGAACTCTTCTGGATGATAGTGTAATGGTGGATACATAACATCACCATTTACGAAAATCCATAGAATGTACAGCATCAACTACAGATTTAATGATACATCGATACTGCCCCGTCAACTGTACCAAATGCACAGCATCCATGCCAGACATTAGCAACAGGGGAAACTGAGGTGGGGTGCAGGAGGGAGATGGGGACTGGTCTTCCTGCTTCGTTTTTCTGTAAACCTAAACCTGCTCTAAAAAATAAAGTCTACTAATTAAAGAAACCTCATTGCTAAAGTGACATTAGGAATTTTCCTTTGCTGTTCTCGTCCCCGTGTGGTATTTCCTGGGAAAGGATGTTCAGAAAGTAGAAAAGTTCAAAATAGAACAGAAACCCTACCAGCGCACAGCTCTTCCATCCACCCCATTCAAGGCCATCCTATGCTTGGTCTAGTCTCGGAGGACGTTTTCCAAGACTGGTTTCCGCAGACAGAGGTGGCCTGCTGCCTCTGCGGTAGTGACAGCGATAAAAGCCCCGTTACTTGAACAGTATTCTCATTTATTTTTTGTTTTTATTCTAATGTCCATGGTGCTGAGCGCAGTGACACGATCACTGTTAAATAAACTGGAATCTTGCTTTCATTTAGCAGCTGGTTCCATCCAATTTACAGTCAAATGTCAGCCCATCAACTAGGATTACCAGGGTCATTCTGCCCCTGTCCTTTGAGGCCAAAGAGAAGGGTTCTGAGCCTGCCTGTGAACCCACCCCACAAGCCTGGCACGGGTTATGCAGGAGAAGCCGCCTTGGGGTGTAGACTCCCAGAAGGAAAGTTGACCTGGGGAGCTTCCGGCCCCAGTGGGGCCTCACTGCAGGGAAAGATGGGCCCTGTCCCTCCTGAAGAGAGACAGAGAAGAGGAGAAAGAGACAGTGAGACAGAGAGGGAGCAGTGAGGGGAGGGAGCAGAGAGACAGACAGACTGGGACAGAAAGAAACAGAGACAGAGAGAACCAGGGGGGTCTGTTAACCAGAAACTGCCTCCACCCCTCCTCCTCTCCGGGAGCTGACGTCCACAGCCCTGACCACTGTGAGCCTGGACGCGGGCAGTGCTGCATTTACACACTTACACGGGGCCTGCACCCCCAGGTTGTCCGCCCAAATCCTCAGGCCCCCTGCAGAGGTGGCTCCATCCTGCAGCCACCGTGGCGCCACCAGGTGGCGAAAGCACAGACTTGAATTCCTGCCCTCGGGTCTGCTCCGAGCTGGTCTGCTCTGGACTCGTGGGTGGGCCCGTGAGTTCACACACTGTGTGTGCACACACAGAGGGGAACACCCGAACCACCACTGGTTCCATTCGGCCTGGAGCTGACTCTAGTGCAGCATGACCCCAGCGCACGGCCTAAATCCAGCTGCCGGAAGCACCAGGAGCAAACCTGATGTCTGGGGTCCTCAAAGGAGGACGGCAACAAGGAGTCCCGAGCTCTGGGCTTGGGGGCGTCAGCCCCAGCAGTGGGACCGCAGCCTCTCTTCTGCCCTTGGTGGGCTCAGAGCCCGTTTGCAAGCCTCTAAACCTGGCTTAAAATTATACCTGCTTCACAGGGTTGGGAGGGTGGGGAAAATAGAGGATATCTAGCAGGACATACACTCCGGGAAAGAAGAGCCTCTTTAGCGTTCAGCGAGGCTGTGGGCACTAGGGGAGAGAACCAGGCAAAGGCGGGAAGGGGAATGCCAAGGCGTGCCTCACCCCCTCTCCTCCATTGCCATCCTTCCTCAGCATTCCTCTTTAGACCAACCCACAGATGTTTTCGTGGCACTTCTTAACTGGTGGTTGGCATTGAAAATAAACTTCAGCAAGCACTACTCATAAACAAGCAGTAATTGTCAGAGCTGACATTTATAGGGTGTCTCTAACAGGCCAAGCTCGGAACCTGATGCCTGTTGACAGGCTCCACCAGGCCCTTCTGTGGAGGTGCCGCCGGCACACCCATTCTGCAGACCAGAAAGCAGAGTCACAGGAGCCGTGTCACCACCAAGTGGCTGAGCTGGCTCCAGAGCCCACAGCCAGGCCCTGTCTCTCCTGCCTGTGTCAACCCAGGTGACATGAGGGGCTGCCTGCACTGAGGCTCGTTATGAAAACTGGGAGGGAAGGGAACAGATTTCACCCCATTTGCTTTTCCACAGGAGCTGTTTTAGGAAACAGAAAGCCCAAGGAGAAGTGCTAGAACCAGAGGAGACTCTGATGAAAAGGGACTCAGCTGGGCCAACAGTCCTGTGCAGGCCACCAGGCGGGATGAGGACAAGCCGGCTCCTAGATGCACTTGCCTTGGGAGCCGTTTCCTGGCATCGGCCATCCTGAGGAGCCTGGAACTGGCAGTCCCGGGAGGTTGTCACCCCTCCATGTGCATAATTCACCAGAGAATGGACAACTTTCCAGCAAACCAACGAGAAGTTGTACAAAATAAGGCAGGGGTGAGCACACAGAACTTGGGTCAGAAGTGCCTGGTTTGGGTGTCTGAGCTCTTCCCCTTGCTTGGGGGTGAAGTGCTTGGCCTTGCAGAGCCTCAACTCTCTCACCTGCAAAATGGGGATCATCACACCTGGTCTGTGGGTCCTCGTGTGCCATCCAGCATCAGGTGTGCAGCAAGGCCAGGTCACCAGCTCGCAGTTCCCTTCACATGGCCTTAGCAATGAGCACCCACCCTGGGGTCTTGGCAACACCTCCCCTCCACAAGGTCCTACTGACCCATAGGGCTTTTATCCTGACTACTCAGCAGCCTGCAATGGACCATTCATATAATAAAACGCTGGCTGCACAAAACAAATGCAAAATTTTGTAAAATATACAAATGCTCAGACAAAGGCCAAGACACCAAAATGTTACTAATAACTCTTTTTCAATCCATAATGTTTAATGTTTTAACTACTTGGGTAATTAATAAAGGAAATTAAGAAAAGACAAAGAAATACAGCTTAGAGGAAAATAGATACCTTTTTCTCCTGAACGACACTCATTTCCCACGTGGTCGGTGATGATCGAGGCCCCACAGCCATGTACCAGTACAGAGCTCAGATCTCCCAGGGGCCATCATCCTGCCCCTGGGAGAGCTGAGGCAGGGGTCTGGGTTAGGAGGAGGATTCTCCACAGCCTCAGGCTGGTAGCCTCCATCTGCCCCAACCAGACCCAGTCCATACTTCCCTTGCCATGAAACATTCACGCTTCGCCAAGTCTTTTCTTTCTCCCTTCTTTGCAGTTATAGACAACAACACAGCCACTCTATTTGTGCACAAAGTGTCCTAGAGTTTTGGGTGAACGCGTGGGGGATAATATTCAAGCTGTACACCAGGACCTCTGTGAGCCACAGCCAGAGCTGGGGCGGGTCTGGGACCTCCATGTTGCATGGCTTTGTTTAAGCTTCTATGACTGTGAGGGTGGAGACCAGCATGCGCTGGCAGGCCTGGCTTCATGTTCTGTCCCTCACATGGCAGAGTCCCTGTTAGAATCATGGGACTAAAAATAACCACCACCAACAAACAGAAAGCAAAACAAAAAAAAAAAGCATCGAAAGCAAATTCATAGACGGAAAACCCGAGGCCCCAAATTGAGGATGAGACACAATCGATCAACTCCAAACTGCTTGGGGTAGGGGGGCTGAACTGGGAGACACCAGCCCCTGGTCTGAGCTTGGACTGTGCCTCTTGAATGATGGGGCGCCCAGACCGCCCACGCCTGCTGACTCTGTGGGAGGAGGTCCCTGACTGCTCTGAGCCCAGAGGCTTTGAGGGGACAAAATCAACCCTCCTAGGGCCTCAGTCCTGCAGGACTAGGGGCAGACAACAGAGAATCAAATTTTCTTTTCCCTTCAAATTATCAGCCAAATGAATGTGATCAGCAATAAAACAAGTTCACTGGACTGTAACCTGGATTCTTTTCCGTCTTTTATAGGAATAAGCATTTCCTTGCCTCTCCCCCAACCTGTAGTACTTCCTTCTGTCTCTTCACTGATCCCACCTCCAGCCCCACTTCCTCTGACACTACCCACCCACCCAGGTCTTGTGTTCCTTGTTTCAAAGGACTCAACAGCAGGCCACCAGGTCACTGAACCACCCATACGCATGCTGCCTCGGTTCAGGTGGGGCTGCTCATGCAGCCCGTGTCAGGTCAGGGTTGGGATGTGCTTGTCCCTCCATGACCATGCCCCTCAGTGATAAAGACCCTGTCATCCCAGCACTTGGCCCCTGCTAGGACTGGGGTAACAACCCCCCACCAGAGTCAGCACACCTGCGTACCTCAGACACTCCAAGTAGGGCCCCAGGGTCCCATCGTATGTGTGGTCCAAATTTCCAGGATGATCCCAGGTGTCCCACTTTCCCCAGCCTGCTGCCTCTGCAGAAGCATGGTGACCTGACGGTGACCCTCCCCACAGGACAGCAGCAGGGGAGTCACCCATCTTTGTGACTTTACATCGGAATCATCCCCAATGCACATCTTTCTCACAGCTGAGCCCAGAGGAAGCACATGTTGCTCCTTGGACTAACTGTGGTCCCAGTTCCCTTTCAGGTCGCATGTGGAGGAACCCAGTGGCCATCACGGGGCTCCTGGATAGGACCTTATGTTGATCTGCATGTGTTTAGCTGTTTTCCACACCCTTCATTCCACAGGGACTTAAAGCAATTGGACTCATCTTCTGAGGCCCTTTCATCTGCCTCCAAACCCACAAGTCCAGCCATGCGTTGGCTCTGGCCACACCTGGGTCATTTGTCCTCAATAAAACCATTGCAGGTAATAGGACAGTAAGGGGCGAAACCCACCCACCACACACACAAGGGAGATATGACCTGTGAATAAAGGTACGTGTGCACACATAGAGGAAAAATAATAAACTATGCCGTAAGTTAGTACTTATGTAACTTAGGACTCCCCAAGATATGAATGTTATGCCTTAAATAAAATGCTTCTTACTTAGTTAAATTTGGGAAATGCTTCCTCCAACACTCGCAGGGATTCACGATGGCAAGGGCTCTGAGATGTCTCCCTGTGGAAGCATCTCCAGGCAGCACCCCTGGCTTTTGGGCTCCTGGTTGGTGCTCTCGTGTCGCTGTACTACTCCATACACCCATGTGCAAAAGCAGACCCATCACCCAACCTCCTGGAGCTCTGTCCAGTGACAGACAGCCATCAGCCAAACCAGCACACAGAATAATGAACCTTAGGAAGTCAAGTGGCTGGGGTGTTGTGAGCCTGCAGTAGAAATCCAGGGTGGCTCTCCAACTGGGAAGTGATGCTAGCCAAGCAAGTGATGTCAAAGGGGCAAATCAAAAGAGGAGATGGCAACTGTTCAACCTGTAAAGCGTGTTAGAGCAAGGAGCCCACGAGAGCTCAGAAGGCAGGAGGAAGGGAACACGGCAGGTTTGAGGACCAAAGAAACCAGGGTGACAGAAGTAAAGGAAGTCATCACAAGGGTAGCTGGCGATGTGGCTGGAATTATATCATTAAAAAATAAAAGTGAAGTGTTAGTTGCTCAGTAGTATCCAACTCTTTGCAATCCATGGTCTACAGCCCACCAGACTCCTCTGTCCATGGGATTCTCCAGGCAAGAATACTGGAGTGGGTAGCCATTCCCTTTTTCAGGGAATCTTCCTGACCCAGGGATCGAACCAAGGTCTCCTGCATTTCAGGCAGATTCTTTACGGTCAGAGCCACTATTACCCATTTTGTGCCTTATCATATTACAGCCCCCAGTCCATGCTCACTAGACACATGGTTGCAGGCAACCAAGTTGGGTTTATTAGCTCACTGAGCAAGTAAGGAACCACAGCATCTCCAATGGCGAACTGAGGAAAGGGCACGTTAGGTCCAAAAATTGTCTAACTGGATACAGTTATGTCAAGGTCATTGGTGACTTTGGCAAAAGCTGTTTGATGAGAACAATGGAAGTAGAAGCCAGATAATAATTGATAGAAGATTAGAGAATGAAAACAGTAAGTACGGACCACACTCCTGAGAAACAAGAGAAGAAAGGAGAGGACAGTAAGCAAGTGGCAGATGGAGGACCATGTGGGGCTGATGTGTGTTTGTCTTTTCTTAATGAGAGAGACAGGGTCATGTATAGACATATTTTGTAAAAATTCAGTAGTTACTCTGGGGTTTGTAAAATATATCTTTATTGGATCTGAGTTTACCTTGAAATAATACTACATGGATTCACATGTGGTACACTCCCAATTCCTCCCTCATATTGTGCTTCCTCTTATTATGCATGTTAGTCTTATTTACGCTATAAACACACAGTACATAGTGACTGTGGAGTGGAGCGGGAGGAAAAGATATGCTCTCACCTTAGTTTTCCTGATTGGTTTAAGAAACATAAAGACCCAGTGGAATTAAGTTTTTACATGTAGTTTTTGAAGTAGGAGATACCTACCCCTATGCAGTCACCAAGGTAACTTTTTCTGTCTCATAACAGAGAGCAAGTTGGCCAGGTTAGTCTCAGGGCAAATGGACATTGGGAAATTCAGAGAGCTGAGGATTCTGTCCACACTTGCATCTGACCTGCCCCAGTTTGGGTCTTGCTAGAAGGTTCCAAAGGCTGCTTTGGAACATTTTTCTTATAGCCAAATGCACTCTGTGCTCACTCAGTCCATGTCCTTTATGTTTTGGGGTGCTGTGGTACCCAAGAGAAATTCATGCCAGGGTTCAATTCATTTCATTTAAATCTCTAGGCTCTTCAAGTCCTCCCCTTTGAGCCAGGACGTATTCTATGGATTGCATCCCCAGTCCAAGTTCTAAAGGCTGGGATTCTGCTGAGAGCCCTGGAGCCTGGCCAGGTTCTGTGGGTTCAGCTGCTGGAAGAGGGTACTGAGCTCCTTTCCGGAGGACTGAGACACTCTTCCTCTTTGTACCAGTGCAAATGCTTCTGGCCAAGGGCTCAGTCAGTCTTTAATTTAGATAAAGGGAAAACTCTGTTTTTCAAGGAGAGCAAATGGTCATGTCAAGAGCTGTGGAAGTCTGTATAACTCAGCAATGACTGGTCTCACAGGCCCACTCTGGGACCGAGCCAGGCAAGTGAGAAGTGGCTAAGCCATCACTTGTGGTCAGATACTGTGATCAGAAAGGAAGACCTTATTATGCCCATAAGCTTGTGTATAACTGTCCCAGAAAACTGCCCCTTAGGAGGCCAGCACATACAAGCCTCCGAAAGAACATGTGTTTGCTCCCGTGGGCATGACCTGCATTTGACTTCAGAGCTCCTGATTCAGCTCAGCTATAATGAAGGCTCCCGGGGCCAACACAGACCAAAACACAAGGGACTGCAGCCAACATGGAACAGTCAAACTCCCCTGATTCCTCTCAAATAATCAAATTTCCTCCCCTTCCCTGGATTGGGAAGGAGAGTCCACCAGTCTTCCCCACCCACTAAAACCACCATCCAGACCTTACTCAGGCATTATCAAGTGCCCTGCCCTCTAATATCTGAAAGCCAGTCAAGGGATCATCTCAAAATTCACATCTCTTCCTGATCAAAGCCTTCTTAAATGAACAATGCAAAGAAATAGAAGGAAACAATAGAATGGGAAGGACTAGAGATCTCTTCAAGAAAACTGGAGATACCAAGGGAACATTTCATACAAAGATGGGCACAATAAAGGACAGACATGGCAAGGAGGACCTAACAGAGGCAGAAGAGATTAAGAAGAGGTGCCAAGAATACACAAAGAATTATACAAAAAAGGTCTTAATGACCCGGATAACCACAATGGTGTGGGCCCTCGCCTAGAGCCAGACATCCTGGAGTGTGAAGTCAAGTGGGCCTTAGGAAGCATCACCAGGAACAAAGCTAGTGGCGGTGATGGAATTCCAGGTGAGCCATTTCAAATCCTAAAAGATGATGCTATGAAAGTGCTGCACTCAATATGTCAGCAAATTTGGAAAACTCAGCAGTGGCCACAGGACTGGAAAAGGTCAGTATTCATTCCATTCCCAAAGAAAGGCAATGCCAAAGAATGCTCAATCTACCGCACAAATGTGCTTAGTTCACCTGCTAGCAAGTTAATGCTCAAAATCCTTCAAGCTAGGCTTCAGTAATATGTGAACTGAGAACTTCCAGATATTCAAGTTGGATTTAGAGAAGGCAGAGAAACCAGAGATCAAATTGTCAACATTCGTTGGATCATAGAAAAAGCAAGGGAATTTCAGAAAAACATCTACTTCTGCTTTATTGATTACACCAAAGCCTTTGACTGTGCACATCACAACAAACTGTGGAAAATTCTTCAAGAGATGGGAATACCAGACTAACTTATCTGTCTCCTGAGAAAGCTGTATGCAGGTCAAGAAGCAACAGTTAGAACCGGACATGGAACAACAGACTGGTTCCAAATTGGGAAAGGAGTACGTCAAGGCTGTATACTGTCACTCTGCTTATTTAACTTATATGCAGAGTACATCATGCGAAACGCCAGGCTGGATGAATCCTAAGCTGGTATCAAGATTTCCAGGAGAAATATCAACAATTTTAGATATGCCCATGATACCACCCTAATGGCAGAAAGTGAAGAGGAACTAAAGAACCTCTTGATGAGGGTGAAAGAAGAGAGTGAAAAAGCTGGCTTAAAACTCAACATTCAAAAAACTAAGATCATGGCATCTTGTCCCATCACTTCATGGAAAATAGATGGGGAAACAGTGGAAAAAGTGACAGATTTTACTTTCTTGGGCTCAAAAATCACTGCAGATGGTGACTGCAGCCATGAAATTAAAAAACGCTTGCTCCTTGGAAGAAAAGCTATGACAAATCTAGACGGCATATATAAAAGCAGAGACATCACTTTGCCAAAAATGGTCCATCTAGTCAAAGCTATGGTTTTTCCAGTAGTCATATACAGATGCAAGATTTGAACCATAAAGAAGGCTGAGCACTGATGAATTGATGCTTTCAAACTGTGGTGCTGGAGAAGACTCTTGAGAGTCCCTTGAACAGCAAGGAGATCAAACCAGTCAATCCTAAAGGAAATCGATCACAAGTATTCATTGGAAGGAAGATGCTGAAGCTGAAGTTCCAGTATTTTGGCCTCCTGATGTGAAGAACTGACTCATTGGAAAAGATCCTGATGCTGAGAAAGATTGAGGGCAGGGAGAGAAGGGGATGACAGAGGATGAGATGGTTGGATGGCATCGCTGACTCAATGGACATGAGTTTGAGCAAACTCTGGGAGATGGTGAAGGACAGGGAAGCCTGGTGTGCTACAGTCTATGGACTTGCAAAGAGTTGGACATGACTTAGTGACTGAATAACAACACAGCTGATCCTGACTAGATTCAGTTTCCCAGGACTACTATCCCGTAAAGGTGAGAAAACAGGAGTTACAACAGATCCCTAAAGATGACATCAATTAGCTACAGAATAAGTCAAGCACAGGATATGCCACGCCCACAATTCCTAGGCAACCAAGTTCTTAATCATGCAGTCCTCTTGGTCATAACTTGACAATCTGCACATCAAATGCATTTTGAAGCAGGGAGCCATTTACCACTATCATGTGCCTAACTAGTCCTCCAACAAGGTAACCTAGTAGAGCAACTCGTTCAGGCTCTGGGAGCAAGTCAGAATGTTATGAGAATGGGAAGTCAGTATACATGTGGAAAACTAGAAAGGGCCAGGTGCTGCTGTTAAATAGGTGAGGTGAATGGCTTGTTAGGCTAAGAATGGATTTGAGTAAAGTTGGCATGAAATTGGCTTTCTTGGTTTGCATACTGATGTCTAATCCTCATGACTTTCTGAAATGAGGGAATATCCTTTTCCTTTTTGCAGAAGAAGAAATCGACTCTCAGTTATGGGACTTGTTCAAAGTTTCACAGGCTGGTGGCGAGTGATACAGTTGGGATTCAAACCCAAAGAGCTTTCGGATCAAGACTGTTCCCATCAAAAGGCTATAGTCATTTAGAATGAGTATATTTTTATTAAAATGCTTGATAAACAATAATTAAGCCTAACATGTGACCAAGGTGGATTCTAAGAACATGAGAACTTAGAAGGGAAAGGAACTTGAGTCATTATTTAATTTTGCAAAGTTAATTCAATTTTTACAAAACCAATCCATTTTCAAGAATAATTCTATTTCCCAAATTTTTCATCAACTCATTTTTCATCTATCCCTCTTCTTTAAGAATAGGTTATCGGTTAGATGTAATTGGTACAAATCATCTATAGAGCCATAGAGAAATGTGTATCAAGAACCTCAAAAGGATTCATGCCATTCGAATAAGGTGACCTTATAATTTATCATCCAAATCAGGACATTTGAGAGTAAAAGCAAGCACTGTTACTAACCATATCAGAAGAAAACAGGGACTAAGTGGGCCAACCAGAGATATGGACCATCTACTTCAGACAAAATAAGTCTATGTCCAAGACCCATCCTAAATAAATCTACTCATTCATCCATCATTAATTAATTCATAAATATTGAGCACTTAATATATTCCAAATACAACAATTGCATTAAAGGACCATCATAACAGTGTTGATTTGATGAACAATAATTGGGAAACCAGCCACAGGTCCATCATTAGTTAATCATATTCTGGAAGATCCAGGTGATGGGAGACTGTATAGACACTAAAAATCAAGTTTTCCCATAATGAATTAATAGAAAATACAAGAAAAAATATTAAATAAGTATGAAACAACTGTATATTTAGCATGATCACAATTTTATAAGGATATATAAGCATGTGTTTATGCTTCAAAGTAGACAAAAATAGCCATATATCAGAGGGGCAATGGTAGATATCTCTGGATGGTAGCAGGATGAAAGGTTTCTATTTTATTCCATGTGGGGTTTTTTTTCTGTACTTTAATGTTTTCCACAGGAGCATATGTTAGTGTAGCAGGGGAAACAGGACACGAAATATCACTGGGAGAGCCAGGAGAGCTACATTTTTGGGTGCTAGGTGCAGACACTCCACTTAGGAGTGGGGCCACAGGCAAGGGCTGGCCCTCTGAGTACAGACAGGAACAGTGCCCGTGACTGCTCTTGGATCTGCGGGAAGAATGAATAAGCAGGACGAGTCACCTCCCTTCCCCAGACTGTCCTCCCCCAGGGCCCCTATCTTGGTCCCTGGTTTTCTCAGACCCAGGCTTTTCATCTCAGAGAATAGCTGGTGTCTGTGGGTCTGTAGCACAACAACTACAAGACCTTCCCATTGTCCCAAAGGTGATAGCTTCTTGCCAGTATCACTGGGCTGTGGGAGCCCCAATCCTGGACCTTGCCAGGCATTCAGTGTCCTCAACAACAGTCACACACCAACAGATCTTTGCTGTGTGGACTTCCGGTTCAAATCCCAGCTGTGCAAATCATAGGCTCTGGGACCTCAGAAGGGCTGTTTACCTTTCTGTGCCTTGGGTTCCTTCTGAGCAGTTTCATGGGATAAAACTCTGTGTGTGTGTGTGTGTGTGTGTGTGTGTGTGTGTGTGTGTGTAAACATGTAGCCCGTACCTGGCCTGTAGCACCTGTGTAATTAGGGTTCACTCTCCATGATGAGTGCTTCCTCTGCTCACTTGGGGTGCCCCCAACACCCTCCTTTTAAGTCTGAGGAATGCAGCTGCCTGCAGAGATACCAATAGCAACCAAGTCCAAACCATGCACCTGTGAGTGGGAAATGCTCTTTTTCAGTCCCCACTGTGATTAAAGTTGTTCCTTTTCAATTGTCTTCAGTTTCATAAAATACACATGAAAATTGATCACTAGCATAATTTAGTACAACTACGTCGCCACTATCTAATCATATCAGGTAATGATTACTTCATTACCTGAAAGGAAACTATAACTGTTGCAATCACCCCAATTCTTCTTCCCAGCTCCTGGCAACCACTTATCTGCTTTCTGTGTGTAAGGTAAGGGTGCACCTATTCTGGACATTTCCTATAAATGGAATGTAACAGTAAAGGCCTTTGGTGACTGGCTTTTTAAAATTCAGCACAATGTTTTCAAAGCTCAGCCACACTGTAGCATGCATCAGTGCATCCTTCCTTTTGAAGGCTGAATAATATTCCTGTATGAATAGGCCATATTTGCTTACCCATTCATCTGTCAGTAAATATTTGGCTTGTTTCCACCTTTTGCCCATTGTGAACAATGCTGCTACGAACGTTTGTGTACAAGTGTTTGTTTGAACACCCATTTTCATTCTCTTGGGTATAAATCCAGGAGTGGAATTGCTGGATCATAGGGTAGCTCTATGTTGAAGCTACTGAATGCACGGCAGCTACACCCTTTGACATTTCCACCAGCGATGTGTGAGCGCTCTGACTTCTCCATGTCCACATCAGGAATGTCTCTTGACCAGCTACTCGCTTCAAGTTAGGCTTTTGCCAGGCACAGGGTTAAGCCAGGCTCCTTCCAAAATGTCTGCTCTCCAGGGAGGCCCCCTGCCTTGGAGTGTGGCCAGCACCACGTAGAAGGGCCAGGGAACAGTGCGCACTGTGTCTGCGTGAGGCTCTGCTCTGGCCTGCCTGGCGCTGCACGTGTGAGGAAAGCGGCAAACCCCACCGGCACACAGGATGGCAGAGTCCCCAGCACCTGGGCCCCCAGGGGCAGCAGACACACAAATGGCCCAGGCACTTTGGAGACAGTCCCTGAGAACACATGTGGTTCCGATCAGGCCTGCCCTGTGCAGCATCCTGTCTGTGGACAGCTTATTATTACTGACAAAGTATCCTCCCTCCCATTCTCAGGGAATGCTCATTTTTCCCGCCTATTAAACCTGATTGAAAAGTTGGGTTTGATTGGACTCGGCCGGGGGCCCTGTCATAAGCCGCAGCAGCTCTGTTTTGTGGTGAAATGCTTGAGGTGTGTGGAAATAGTGTCTCTCTCAGGGCCCTGGATTCCCCAGTGTTAGAAGTGGGTTTTGCCAAATGAGAGTAGATGGTGGTGCCACCAGCTGGGGGTGCAAGAAATGAGGAGATATTGGTCAAAGGGCACAGACTTCCATTTGGAAGATGAGCAAGTTCTGGGGGCTAATGCACAACACTGAACTGTGTACTTGAAAGCTGCTGACAGTAGACCTTAAAAGTTCTCACCAGATGTACAAAAAAAAAAGGTAACTATGTGAAGTGGTGGAGGCGCTGACTAACTTTACCATAGTGATCATTTCACTGTATATGCACATATAAGATCATCATGTGGTACACCTTAAACGACATAGTGTCATCTGTCAATTACATCTCAGTGAAGCTGGGCAAAATGGAAGAAGTGGGTTCTACAACTCGCCGGTTCGCTGAGCTCCCAAGCTGCACTGTATGCACCAAGTAAAGGGCACCCAAAGCATTCCATTATGTTGATAAACAACTGCTTTAGAGTCATCTCATGGCAGGGGTCTTAGATCTTACTGCTGCAAAGCAAATTAGCTCCGAATTTAGCAGTTTACAGGGATATACCATCCTGTGTCCCCAGGATCCTCAAATGTACCCCGGACAGTTGTGAAGTTTAAAATCTTCCAGACAGTCATTAAGTTTTATTCATAATTATCTGAGTCCATCTGAGTCTATACATAAAAACAATGTTTCAATATGTTTTTAAGAATGTAACCACTTGTTCAGAATTCTCAAAAAGGAGAAGAGGAAGGCAAGCAAGATCAAGTCTGTGTAAGCTTACTCCCTTAAAACAACTATCCATATTCAAGCAATTTCTAGAAAGCCTCCATGTATTTCTGGAGAACAGGAGCTATCCTGCAACAGCCCATCATGAGTATGTGAAATTCTATCATATAACGTCTCCCTGCTCCATGGGACACAGTGGGCCAAGCCACCAGTTCAGTTCAACCCCTAGTTTGCAGAGGTCAGAGAGACCAGGCAGCTTGTGCAGGGCACAGAGCAAGTGGCTTAGTTGATCCTAGGGAAAACCCAAGTCTGTTTTCCTCGGCAAACTCAACAGAGAAATAGAAACCATTCTCCTGGTCGCAGACACCTCCAATCCTAGCTTCCACCACATCCTTCAGGTACAGCAGGGAGGCTGATGTAGGGTGCACCTTTGCCCCAAACACAGTGGAAGCTGACTTCCCCAGCAGCCCCACACCTGACTACTCAGCAGGCCTCTCTACTGAAGAAGGGCTGGGGGAGGGATTCAGTGAAGTCAAGGAGGGAAGAGCAGAGGTTGGTGCACCTGGGAGAGGGCTTCTGATGCGGACCCCAGCCCTCCCAGGTCTACATCCCTGGCAGCCTAGACCTCTCCCCTAAGGCACCTTCAAGTGTGCGGTGGGGCCTGGGAGCTCACATGCAACCTGGTGGCTGCCCTGGGGTGGGCCAGTCTCACTGCCAGACAGGGGAGCGGAGAAGACCGTCACTTGCGGGTGCTCACTGCTGAAGACACTGTGCTTGGGCTTCATCCCAAGGCCCACAACACAGGTTTTGCCTGCTCTGGGACTGCCTGGCGGTCTCAGGTTGCAGGCTGTGGCCAGGATTTCTGCCTTTCACCAGGAACCCCTTGGACACTAAACAGACATCTCTAGGGGGCTGTTTATTCTGCTGGAGAAATAACAATTATGCCACCAGCAGGACAATGGGCACTTGGAGAGACTCTGACTGCAGGATGGCAAAGAGTAAACAGAACTCTCTAGTAAACCTCACCAGAGACTGGGAGAGGGGGACGGAGAAGAAAAGAACACAGAGAAGAATTGGGTCACAGTGATTTGCAAGCTGCAAGAGTGTTTGGAGAAGGAGGAAGCCAAGAAGTGTTTCCACGCCCTCTGTTTACGAGAGGAACCTGCACATTTATAAACCTGCACATTTATAGGCCCCTGTGCGATACTTGCTGCATCTCATGGTTTGTTTTATTTTCCAGCTAAATTATAAATGTGCTTTATTTGGTGGAATATAGGGGTGCAGTTTATTTGCTGATGGGCATGGCACCCTTGGATGTGAAAGCTGGGGATTCCTAAGAGGTTTGTTCATTCCTTTTCCTCCAACCCCAGCCTGGGGAATGCTGTAACCACCTCATACTGGCATGTCACACCTACACTAATTACCAGCTATTTGTTTTCTTCCTTTTTAAAAAGATTTCATTTTGAAAAACGTCAAACCTATAGAAAAATCACAAGTGAAGTGAGAAACCATCTGCCTTTCCCTAGATATACACGCCACCCCCCCATCACACGCACACACTCACACACATTACTGTCACTGCTGACTCTTTTGATAGTAAACACATTTGAGTGTGTGTCTCCTAAAAGCCACCCCATTCTCTCACAGAACCGTGACACATCAATGAAGTTCAGGGAAGGCATCGCTGACCCCTGTTGTCTTCAGGTACAGGTGCACTACACCAGCTGCCCCTGACCCGTCTCCCTACACCCGGGACGTCCCTCATCTTTCCTCCTGACACTGGCGATTTAGGAGGTGCGGGCCAGTTGTCTTGAAGAATCTCCCTCAATTTGGGATAGCCTGATGGTTCCTCATTGTTAGATTCAGATTATGCATCTGGGGGCAGGAATACCTGAGACGTGATGCTGTGTCCTTCTGAAGGCATCATATCAGGGATCCATGACGTCATTTGTGGTGGCTCAGAGGGTAAAGCATCTGCCTGCAATGCGGGAGACCTGGGTTCGATCCCTGGATGGGGAAGATCCCCTGCAGAAGGAAATGGCAACCCACTCCAGTATTCTTGCCTGGAAAACCCCATGGATGGAGAAGCCTGGTGGGCTACAGTCCATGGAGCCGCACAGAGTCGGACACAACTGAGCAACTTCACTTTCACTTTCTAATGATGAGGTAAATTTTGATCACTTGGGTAAAGGTGGGGTCCTCCATGGTTCCCCACCATAAATTCACCTTTTCTTTCCTTCATAATTAAAATGTAATCTGTGGGGACATGGGCTGAGCAGTGCTTTAATATCCACCAATGATTTCTGCCTGAGTCACCTTGATGTTTTCTCTAAATAGACTCTAACGTTTTGCATAACTGGTTATTTGAGAGGAAAATAAAACCCATGCCATAAACAAAACACTAGTATCATTTTTTTCTTCAAAAATAAGAAAATATAAACAATGAAAAATGTTAGCTACAGTTGCCTTCTTAGGACTCTGAGCTAAGGCTTACTCTGTTAGAAAGCAGAAATTCTCACCTGTTGGAGAGCTGTTATAAGAACCCATTAGCCTCCAGCAAAGACCTTCTCCATGCTACCCTACAAGAACTAACCTTGCAAATGGCTACTTCGTAGCACCAAGAGGCAAAGGTAAGTGCACTCTGTCCTATAACACCCCCCAAAACACCATATGTGCCTATCAGTGAAGAGTGACCCCACAAACCTGTTAGGTGATGGTAGGTGATTCCTGGGCTGGAACACCCAGAAACGATTTTATAAAGATGCATGTGTGCCAGAATTCTTGCATTTTAAGTTCCATCAAACTCCCTTTTCCTTCCAAATGGAGTGATCCTGAGTAATAGTTTGATAATCTAATCCCCCTCTTCCAATACAATAGATTTCAGAAGTATTTGATTTCAGCGAATCCTGGCTACAAAGGCAGGCTCACACACAGTGAACTTCTATAGCCCTTGTCAGCTCCCGGCTGGATGAAAAAAGGACTCGATTTCCATTTTATCAGCCCTGTTTCACTCCCTCTCGGTAACTTACTCCTTGTAACTTGTTTATTCTCAAACTTCCGTGCCTTGGTGCTCATAAAACCTGTTAACCCTGCAGCCTCAGTCTATAACCCAGGAGTGGGTCACTTTCTTCCAATAAAATCTCTCCCAGGGTATGAAAGAGAACTTTAAAACAGAGCTGCTCTGTCAGGTGCGCGAAGCTGTCAGCCTGCCTGCCCATTCCCCCATCCCCTTTGAGAAGACCACTCATCAGCACCACAGAACACGGAGCATTGCACGGGGGGAACCCAGATAGAGAACCGCTGTTCTAGAGCCCAGAGGCAACTGCATTCTAGAGCACCAAGGAGGAGAATTCCAGCATGCAAGAGAGTGTGTCCTAGAGCACAAGAAGGGGAACCCCCTATGGCGTGAGGCCCAGCATGTTCCATAGCACAGAGGGGCAAATGCACTCCCCCAAGGTCATTCATACTTACTCTTGCAGACGTATTAACCACTGGAAGAAAAGGCACTGACTAAGCAGACATCCATCACATGCCAACCTCTTAGAGCACCCCAGATCTCACTTAACTACCCCAACGCTGCCACGTGGTGATGAGATGGCAGTCAGCCCCCCATCGCAGCTGAGGATGCTGAGGTCCACAGACATGAGTAGGTGTGCCAGGGTACCAGGCCACTCTGCGGCACAGCCAGATCCACAGCCAGGTGACTCTCACCCCCAGGGCCGCCTCCCAGGCAGGGCAGGCGGGGAGGAGGGACCCAGCTGAGCAGTGCCCCCTCTCCTCACCTTAGAGCCCTTGGGAAAGCTGTCAGGAGGAGCTTCTCCCAAATTTAACCCACAGGAGGGAAAGTGGGAACAATATGCAGGCTGCACCCCCCTCCACCAAGGTCCATAGCTGTTTGGAGCTTGGTTCTTGCTTTTTGCTTTTAGCACACCCCCGTGGTGATCTCTGGAGAATCTTCCAGGCACTCTGTCCCGGCATCGGCATTGTGTGACTGAGGGAGAGCCCAGGCTTTGCCAAGGCCCCAAGACGTTACCCTTCAGGCTGCCCCAGAGCTTTGCCAGCAGCCAGTGTCACTTTCACCTTCACGTCACTTTCACCTTTGCAGTAACAGACAGCAGGGACCCTGCTGACCCAAACCATCACTTCACACATGACCACAGTTGGGTGGGGTGACGGCTCTGTGTCCCACAGCCCCAGCTGATGGCAGCACTTTCCCTTCCCCTGGAGCTCAAGTAGAGAGCTTGGCACATGGTGACTCCCATGCTACCCTTGCAGTTAGTGCCAAGAGCTGACATGTTAGACTGACTTGCTGCGTCTCAGCTCTGCCAATAACAGGCGGGGTGACCTTGGGCAAGTGACTATCCTCTCTGAGTCTTTGAGTGCTATGAGAGCAATAACAAAGCTTTCTCCTTCTTGTTGTTGTTCAGTTGCTAAGTCAAGTCCGACTCTTTGCGACCCCATGGACTGCAGCAAATCAGGCTTCCCTGTCCTTCCCTGTCTCCCAGAGTCTGCTCAAACTCATGTCCATTGAGTTGGTGATGCCATCCAACCATCTCATCCTCTGCCACCCCTTCTTTTGCCTTGAATCTTTCCCAGCATCAGGGTCTTTTCCAATGAGTTGGCGCTTCACATCAGGTGGCCAAAGTCTTAGAGCTTCAGCTTCAGCATCTGTCCTTCCAATGAATAGTCAGGACTAATTTCCTTTAGGATTGATTTGTTTCATCTCCTTACAGTCCAAGGGACTCTCAAGAGTATTCCCCAGCATCACAATTCAAAAGCATCAATTGTTTGGCACTCAGCTTTCTTTATGGTCCAATTCTCACATTTGTACATGACTACTGGAAAAACCATAGCTTTGACAATACAGACTTTTGTCAGCAAAATGATGTCTCTGCTTTTTAATACGTTGTCTAGGTTTTTCATGGCTTTTCTTCCAAGGAGCAAGTATCTTTTAATTTCATGGCTGCAGTCACTGTCCACAGTGATTTTGGAGCCCAAGAAAATAAAATTTAAAATAAAACTTCTAGCTAACTTTTGACAAAAGAAACAGTTTTCATACATATGCATTGAATATATATATATATAGATAGATAGTCAGATTCAAATTGTATTACTGATGTCCCAGTCATCCTATGATGTAGGGAGAAGTGCACATGTGAAGAGTGTGTGTGTGTGTGTGAGGGGGGGATGTATATAAAATTTCTATGTGTTCAGATATTATATTGTATCACTGATTCCTCCCCAAGCTGTCCTCAGTTCTAAGAAGTAGTTTTCATATATATTCATTGTATACATATGATCAGATACATATTGTATCACTAAATACCCCTTATATTAAAAAGCAGAGACCTTGCTTTACCGACAAAGGTCCGTCTAGTCAAAGCTATGGTTTTTCCAGTAGTTGTATGGATGTGACAGTTGGACTGTAAAGAAAGCTGAGAGCCAAAGAATTTATGCTTTTGAATTGTAATGTTGGAGAAGACTCTTGAGACAGAAAGGAGGTCAAACCAGTCAATCCTAAAGGAAATCAGTCCAGAATATTCACTGGAGTACATCAAGGCTGTATATTGTCACCCTGCTTATTTAACTTATATGCAGAGTACATCATGAGAAATGCTGGGCTGGATGAAGCACAAGCTGGAATCAAGACTGCCAGGAGAAATATCAATAACCTCAGATATGCAGATGACACCACCCTTATGGCAGAAAGTGAAGAAGAACTAAAGAGCCTCTTGATGAAAGTGAAAGAGGAGAGTGAAAAAATTGGCTTAAAGCTCAACATTCAGAAAACTAAGATCATAGCATCCAGTCCCATCACTTCATGGCAGATAGATGGGGAAACAGTGTCAGAGTTTATTTTGGGGGGCTCCAAAATCACTGCAGATGGTGATTTCAGCCATGAAATTAAAAGACTCTTACTCCTTGGAAGGAAAGTTATAACCAACCTAGATAGCAAATTAAAAAGCAGAGACATTACTTTGCCAACAATGGTCCGTCTAGTCAAGGCTATGGTTTTTCCAGTAGTCATGTGTGGATGTGAGAGTTGGACTATAAAGAAAGCTGAGCACCGAAGAATTGATGCTTTTGAACTGTGGTGCTGGAGAAGACTCTTGAGAGTCCCTTGGACTGCAAGGAGATCCAACCAGTCCATCCTAAAGGAGATCAGTCCTGGGTGTTCACTGGAAGGACTGATGTTGAAGCTGAAACTCCAACACTTTGGCCACCTGATGCGAAGAGCTGACTCATTAGAAAAGACCCTGATTCTGGGAAAGATTGAGGACAGGAGGAGAAGAGGAGGACAGAGGATGAGATGGCTGGATGGTATCATCGACTTGATGGACGTAGAAACTCCAGGAGTTGATGATGGACAGGGAAGCCTGGCATGCTGTAATCCATAGGGTCGTAAAGAGTCAGACACAACTGAGTGACTGAACTGAACTAAACTTAAATACCCCTCACATTTTCCTATGGTCTAGAAGTTATTTTTCATACATGTACCTTCTTTGTAAATGTTCAGGATATAGACACAGGATGTCTTTCCATTTATTAAGGTCTTTAATATATTCCAGCTTCCCTAGTAGCTCAGATGGTAAAGCATCTGCACACAATGAGGGAGACCTGGGTTCGTATCCCTGGGTTGGGAAGATCCCCTGGAGAAGAAAATGGCAACCCACTCCAGTACCCTTGCCTGGAAAATCCCATGGACAGAGGAGCCTGGTACGCTACAGTACATGGGGTTGCAAAGAGTTGGATACAACTGAGCGACTTCACTTAACATATTCCAATAATGTTTTATAGTTTTCATTATATAAATTTTGTACTTCCTTATTCCTAAGTATTTTATTCTTCATGCTATTGTCAGTGGAACTGCTCTCCTAATTTCACTTTCAAATTTTTCATTGTTGGTATATAAATACACAATTGATTTCTGTAGATTGATCTTACATTCTGCAAACCTGCTGAACTGTTCTATTATGACAGCTGAGTTCAAGATCAAAGGAACCTGTTTCTCAAGGTGGAAAATGCCTGCTAAACCCATAATCAAGTGTTGCATGTGCAAGAAAGAGACTCCTATTGTGTTAGGCCCTGAGATTGGGGTTTATCTGGAAAGCACCTGCCATCACCTTAACCAATACAACACTCAACTTAAATACCACTTCCTTTCTTGATCATTCCCTCCTAAATTAGGACTCTTCCCTTGATTCTCTCTCTTATTTGTTTCCGTCTTATTAACCTTGTTAAAAATTGTAACTCTTTAACTATTTGTATTATTGATATAATGTCTTTCTTCTCCTAAAGGCGGAGGCAGTAATGACCTCATGCATCACTCCATTGCCTGCTCAATACAGCAAAGAACACACCAGGCAGGTGCTCAGTACATACTTATTGAGTACATGAACACATATTCTTCCCTTTCTGTCTGCCCTTTGCTGCCATGCTCTAAGCACTCACTTTGTGCCTGGCAGTGGCTGAGGCCATCACATGCACTGAATCTCATGGAGCCTGCCCACCAGCCTTCTGAGAGGACTACAAAGGGCCCCCATTCCACAGTGCAGGAGAGGCAACATCAGAGAAGTGAGGTCACCTCCCCACTGGTACTTGGCTGACAAGTGACAAAATCAGGATTTGAACCCAAGTTTGAACATACTCTTCTACAAGGTGTCTACTCAGTCATTCTGCAAATTAGACTTCCTAACCATTTTTACAAGATCTAGTTCTAAGGACAGCCCTTAGTTCTTCCAGATCCTTCCAGGCAAAGTGTGGATCTGAGGGTTCTTGGGTCCCTGTGGCCACTGAGACCCCACCAGGCCCCACCTGGTGGGAAATACTGTGGCTAGGGTGTCGAAGTGGCACCTGAGGGTTCTGGGGAAGTGTGCTCCCTCTGTCTTCCTCCCCTTGGTTTAGCTTACACACGAGGAGACTGAGGCAAGGATGGTCTAAATAATACAGCCAAGGTGACAGGGCCAATAGGTGGCAGAGCTTGGACTGGAACCTGGCCTCACCTGACTTTCCTGTCCTCTGCCCATGGTCGAGCATGAACAGGCTGGCTGTGACACATCCCTTGGACATAGAGGAACAACCCCACCCAGAACATCCTCAGGGTTTACTGGCTGCCAATCTGGAAAGATCCTCTGGAGAAGGGAATGGCAATCCACTCCAGTATTCTTGCCTGGAGAATCCCACGGACAGAGAAGCCTGGAGGGCTACAGTCCATGGGGTCGCAAGGAGTTGGACACGACTGAGTGACTAACACACACACACAATCTGGAAAAGTGCCTATATATATATATATATATATATATATACACACACATATATACATGCATATAATATATATATATATATATATATAAACTTTTTCACAAGAGCGGAATATAAAACATCCATATATAAATAGCTCCCTCTCTCCTCTCAGTCTCTAATGCCACATTCAACCTGATTTATGGAAGCATTTCCTTGCAACAGGATATGCTGGAAAGTTTGAGCCTGGCTCAAGAAAGAGCAGGGTATGTTAATTTCAAGGCAAATTAATTAAAATGCAATCCAAGCTCTTTGGAAATAACACAGAAACAGTATTCAATGTTCGGTGTCCCTCCAGACAGAAACATGGCCTCCTGCCTTTGGCCAGTATGGAGACAACCTTATTATGCCTCATTTTCATCTTAAGACTTTCAATTTCATTATTCAAGGAGCTAAGCTTTGAGTATCATCTAGCACTTTTCTCATTAGTATTCCAATCTTTTCATCTTTTCAATAAATATTAAATATAGAAACTGCTGGGTCAGTTGGTGTTTCATTCAGGGCCCCAGCAAGAATCAGATGGTACATTAAAAGCAGGTAATTTGAGAATAGTCTAACAAAGGGACTGCCAAGATGAGGCGGAATTTAGGAAACCAACAAGGGGTAGTGTAGAAGCCCCAGGTAGCAAGAGCAAGGGTGGTACCACTGCAGGGTTGCAGAGGGAAGGGCAGGGGGTGGTACCAGAACCCAGAGAATGGAGCAACAGAGTGGGGGCCTCTGACCAGAGCCATGGCCTCAGTGCTTGGCAGGAAGAAAGCTGAAGAGACACACGCTCCCTCTTCTCTCCCTCCCCGTAGTCCCAGCCAGGCCTCCCACTGGCCAAACCCAAGCAAGAGATGGACAGTAGGGAAGCCATTAGTACAGCCCATGCACATCAGACTCCCGAGGCCCAGACCAGGGCAGGAAGGTGGAGATGGGGTCCCCAGGGCAAGTGGGAGACACCCAGCACAGGGGGCTCATCTTTGTCTCTGACCAGACGTATGCCCTTAATTTGGGGCTTAACCTCTCTGTGCCTTGGTCTCCTCCTCTGGTAAATGGAGATGAGAGCGGTCCTGGCATTGGTAACTCTGCTGTGAGGACTCACAGCGAGCCCTCAGCCAATCATGGCTGCTGTCAACACCTGTCCTGGCCACGTGCAGGATCTCATGGGCTGGAGGAGGATGAGACTTTACCGAAGCGGAGTTCACATCTTGACCCCTATCACCCAGCCATGCTCACCCAAACACACTTGGAGATCTCATATTTCGTGGGGATAATAATGACAAGAACATCAATAACAGAACTACCTAAGAGGATCACTGCAAGAATTAAACAGCATGTGGACCAAGGTAAATGTGATTGACTGAAAAAAAAAAAAAAAACACAGTCCCAAGTTTTCACACCCTCAGGAATGAGATGTGCTCACCCATCAAGAAGTGAAGTCTATTTCCCTGCCGCTTAAATCTGGGCTGCTCTGTGACTTGCTTTGGCCAATAGTACTAACATGGTTGCACAACAATTTGGAATCCAAGGGGGGGTCTGGTCCTCTCCCCCACCCTCTAGAACCCTGCATGGATGTGTGGGCAAGCCCAGCCAGCCTCTGAAAGACAGGAGGCCACACAGGCAGTGATGAGTCACCCCACTAAGCAGTCCCCCACCCGGGTCAGCTAGTCTAGTGCTGGCCCAGCCGACAACCACAGACACCTGAATGAGCTCCTCCAGGACGCAAAGAACCTCCCACTGAACCCAGCCCCAATTCTACATAGAATCTTGAGTTAAACAACTGGTGGGATTTTAAGCTGCTGTGTTTCAGGATTATCTGTGATGCATTAAGAGCTAACTTACTCTTACTCTAAGTGAAAAAGTTGGCTTAAAGCTCAACATTCAGAAAACTAAGATCATGGCATCCGGTCCCATCACTTCATGGCAAATAGATGGGGAAACAATGGGAACAGTGACAGACTTTATTTTCTTGGGCTCCAAAATCACTGCAGATGGTGACTGCAGCCATGAAATTAAAAGACACTTGCTCCTTGGAAGAAAAGTTATGACCAACCTAGACAGCATATTGAAAAGCAGAGATATTACTTTTACCAACAAAGGTTTGTCTAGTCAAAGCTATGGTTTTTCCAGTAGTCATGTATGGATGTGAGAGTTGGACTGTAAAGAAAGCTGAGCACCAAAGAATTGATGCTTTTGAACTGTGGTGTTGGAGAAGACTCTTGAGAGTCCCTTGGACTGCAAGGAGATCCAACCAGTCAATCCTAAAGGAAATCAGTCCTGAATATTCATTGGAAGGACTGATGCTGAAACTGAAACTCCAATACTTTGGCCACCTGATGGGAAGAACTGACTCACTGGAAAAGACCCTGATGCTGGGAAGGATTGAAGATGGGAGGAGAAGGGGACGACAGAGGATGAGATGGTCAGATGGCATCACCAACATGATGAACATGAGTTTGAGTAGGCTCTGGGAGTTGGTGATGGACAGGGAAGCTTGGCGTGCTGCAGTCCATGGGGTCGCAAAGAGTCAGACACAACTGAGTGACTGAACTGAACTGAAGAGCTAACTGATACAGTAATGACTCAGCACTTGGTAAGTCATTATTACTGCTGTCATTTTAGTAGAAGTAATAATCTGACTAATAGTGTTAATCATCTCCTCCCCACACATATTTGCACAGCTCTCACAGCCATGAACTTGCAATGTATTATTATTCAATCCTAACAAGGACCGTTCTAGGTCATGCTGTGGTCTCCCTTTCACAACTGAGGAAACAGCTCTGGCAAGGGGACTAGACCCTCACCTGGAAAAAGGAGAGCCAGACCTGGGGCCAGAGTCTAGGGCTGTCCCCTGTCACTGCCAGGCCTCCTGAGATGGCCACTGAACATTGCCTGGATTTTCCCTAGCGCATGGCATTATCTGAACACTTTAAATTTTATTAACTCAGTTATTACAGGGTGGATAGTGACAGAATATTGGCACAGTGATCCTCTTACTTTGGTCCAACTATTCAAGTCAAACCCTGCATTTGCCTGGGCCCTTCCAGTGACAGAGGCTCAAATAATGTCATAAGACTGCCCTGGTGACACCCCCAATAACTCCAACAACAATGCTATAGCTGGCTCTGACTCAGGACCCTGGGTCACTTACCACCCCTGAGCAGTCCTGTGTGTTCAGAGGGTGAACAGCAGTCATCAGTAGGTCTTAAGAAAGTGTTCCAGCCTGGATCTGGGAGGGTGAGGCCAGCCCAATCCTGCTACAAGGGAGGACATTGGGGAAGAGGCTCTCCCCTGGGAAGACCAGGATGCCTTTACCAAACAAGAAGAAATGCCAGTGGGGCCCAAATGAGAGACCGAGATAATCCAGCTCTGAGCTTTGGACTTGCCCCAGTCCCAGGAGGGTCCTGGAACCCCCAGAAGAGGAATGAGCATTCACTCTGACCACATCTCATTCTGATCCCTTCCACAAGATCTGGTTTCTAGTTTCACTTAAGTAAGAGAGTCTTCTGCCATATTTTGGCACCTTCCTACCACACCATCCTAAAACAGCTGCAGGTCCTTCAGGAAGTCACATAGCTTCTTTGAGTTCAGTTTTCTCATCCATAAACTGAAGATTTTAATGTTGATACTCAAGAGAGACCATAAATATAAAATGTCATAGACAAATATCTTGGCTAAATTTTTCATTTCTCTTTTACTGATTTTTTTTATATAGCATTTCACAAAATTGACTGAAAAGAGGACATTATTTAGTCTTATATTACTAAATGGGAATTCCACCCATGCCTCAGCCTGCATGGTGTTGGCACCCAATTACTGCCACTTCTCAACACTCTTCCTATCTCTGGAAGTTGGTGTTTCTTGGAGAACAATTTGACAGGTGGAAAGAGTCATAAGGAGGTGGCTTTGGTTCATTTCTACAGATAAAAAGTAGTTCCAAGAATCAAATAGAAAAATGTCAATTCAAATGTCAGCTTCACGACTAGCCAGAAAACTCCAAGACGGAGGACTAATCTGCTCATAGTGAGTCAAATCACTACAGTATATAATCTGAAAAGGGTCCTCTCCAAAAAGACATGATAAAAAGGAGTTCACTGCTTCTGAAGTGAAGCCATAACAGAAATGACAACAACAGGTGGCGTTTCTTGAACACTAAGCCCTTCATGCACCAACTCACCGACTCCTTCAGCAAGCTTATGAGATGATAGTGTTACCTGATTCTAAAGGTGAGGAAACCAAGACCTAGGGCCCAAGGAGGGAACTGAGTTAGAAAGGAACGGGCAGGAAAAGCAAAAGGAAAGAGAAAAATAAGGAAGGAGAGACAAAAGGAAGAAAATAAATGGCTTCTAAGATTTTAACAAAGCTTCTCACTTTCTTTCTTTCCCTTTTAGAGGCTGAGGGTGTACTTCACTGAGAAGGAGAGAGAGACACTTCTATAGTCAAAGGGGAATCTTTTCATGTATTTTACTGTATTTAGCTCTATAATTACGGAACTTGGGGTTCTTATATGGCAAATTTTTCTTCTCCTTTAAAAATGTTGTCACTGGAACAATCTTGGCCAGAGGGTGGGGGGCTACCATCTAAAAACTGTCACTTTCCATAAGGTGGCAGCTCTAAGTTTCCTTCCTTCATTTCGACATAGCAGTGTGATACAAAGAATGCTAGCTTCCTCCTTCCAGCAAACGACCACATTAAAATTCATTCTCTCCTTTCGTCTTTTTACTGTTTATTTTACAAACAGAGACACAGTGTCTGAAAACTCCAGTAGCTCAAAGACACACTTTTCTAGTGAAACCTAACTACTTTCCACTTTTATATCTGAAAATGAAGCACAGTCGTCCTTCAAAAGAATTTGCATCCAAATGGATCTACTTTCCAGTGGAGGTGGGAATCTCACCCACTCATCCAAAACCCATAAACCCACACCTCTTCCCCAAGGCCCCAGGGATGCAGAGCTCCCTCTGAGAAAGTGAAAGCTGGAAACTCAGAATGAGTGCTGGGGTCAGGGAATAAGTAAACTATTCTGTTCTTCATGAATTCGCACCGAACTCGCACCCTCAAGGAAAATGTGGAGGCATTTGGGGGCCATTTCTTTAAAGATCAATGGAGATAAAAGATTTCTTAAACAGGACACACAAAAAAAGCACTAACCAATAAGGATAAACTGGACTTTACCAACATTAAGTACTCGTGTTCATCAAAAGATAACAATTTAGTATATCAAACATACAATGAGGTACCATCTCACTCCAATCACAATGGCCATCATTAAAAAGTCTACAAATAACAGATGCTGGAGAGGGTGTGGAGAAAAGAGAGTCCTCCTACACTGTTGGTGGGAATGTAAATTGGTAACAGCCACTATGGAGAACAGTATGGAGGGTCCTTAGAAAACTAAAAATAGAGTTATCATGTGATCCAGCAATCCCTTTCCTGGGCATATACCAAGACAAAACTATAATTCAAAAAGATACATGTATCTGTTTGTTCATAGCAGCAGCATTCACAATAGCTAAAACATGGAAACAACCTGCATGTCCATCAACAGAGGAATGGATAAAAGAAGATGTGGTACATATATACAATGGAATACTACTCAGCCATAAAAAGAACAAAATAATGCCATGTATAGCAACATGGATGCCACAAGACATTATCATACTAAGTGAAGTAAGTCAGAAAGAGAAAGACAAATGTGGAATCTAAACTATGGCACAAATGAACCTATCTACAAAACAGAAACAGACTCACAGACATAAGAGATCAGACTTGTGGCTGCGAAGGAGCAGATTTCATTGGGAAAATATGAACACTGAGATAACACAGTGACACGCCACAAGAATGGCTGATGACGTCATCTGGGGCCACTGGACTCTCATACGCTGCCAGTGCACACAGGACCACCATTTTGGTTAATGCTTGTCATCTTCTATAAAGCTAAGTTTATAGCTGCCATGTGACTAGCAATTCTCTTCATAGGCATGTGTGCATGAGAGATTAAGGCCTCCAAATTCTGTCTCAGGGTCTGCTCTTGTGGGGACCCAAAGGAACACCCTTCACTTCAGAAGAGACTAGTAGTTAGGGGAAAAGTTCTGGAGTCAGACAGACCTAAAACTAAATTCAAGTTCTTCCAATACCAGCTGTGTGATCTCAAACAAGGGATTTAGACTTGATTTTCTCCATCTGTAAAATGGGGATAATATTGGAGCCACCTCACAAGGGTTTTGAGGATGGAATGAGCTAATGCACACATGGCACTTTTCACAATGCTTGGTCTGTAGTCAGCATGTCAAAGTGCACAATGTTACACTCAGTGTTCAAAGTCTGGAAGCAAGTTATGTTCATCCTACAACACAGAAAAGTCAAACTGTTTCTCACATCTTATATACACAGTTATTCTGTTTTTTGAGAGTGTTTAAAGAAATTCATCAGTGGCTCTGCTTGGAACCTAAGATGTTGGGGAAGATAGTTTTGGGGACATCTGACTGCAGCAACAACAGAAAATAAATGCTGGAAAACACTGGTTGAAAAGATTCCATTTCACTTATCTGTTTCTCCACAGAGACCACACACTGTGAGATATTTGTAAGATTAGGTTATTTTCTGGAAGAGCAAATTCACCTCATCTCTCTCAAGAAGACTGATTTATTCCACAAGTTTATCCCAGGTCAACTAAATTTAAGCAGACTAATTCAAAGCTACATTTGAGCAGAACCAAGTTCCTTTCATGCACACTTTTCAGCTTTCCTGACGAGCACATTTTATGCTGGAGGTTTGTCACCTTGTCTTTTCTATGACATTCTTGCCTCCTCTATTTATTGGCATAAGGGAAAGATTGTAAACCTGCTGGACATTTTTTCTTTTTATGTCTTTCATGTGTTATTTTCAGATCAAGAATGTGATCTGTCCATTTAGAAACTGCCTACCTTCAGGAAAGAAAAACTTACAACACTGACATTTTTTGTGCAGCCCCAAATAAACAGTAGGTAGCCCTCCTGGGGGTGGATAGCAGGTATGTCATTTGAGACATAGCACATTGGGTCTTTTCTCTCTCTCTCTGTCTGTCTCTCTCTCTCTCCTCTTTTTAAGTTGCACTGGAGTCACTTGGAGAGGATCTATGCTGGGAGCATATGATGGCCTCATTACAAACCAAAGGCACACAGAGAGTTTGGGTCACAGAAGGATGGGCAGTCAGCTGTTAAGGTCTGTGCTCAGATCAGGCTCCTACAACTCAACACCGTTCGGTTCTGAGTGACCCTGGACACATGACTTTACCCCCTCCAAGCCACAGTTTTCTCTTTAGTAACAATGTCTGCCTCACAGAGTGGTCAGGATGCTTAAATGAGATGTTGCTGGTGAAATGCCACTAGACCTGTCACTGCAAGAAGCTGTCCCTGCTATGACTAATCAGTCTGATGTGGTTGATGCTTTGAGGTGAGAACACCACTTTCTAATTCAGTGGTAGTTTTCATTTATATTACATATTTTGGTTGTGGCATGAGTTCTTTTCCTTTGTGATAATGTGGAGTATACACAAGTTGGGCTTCCTTGGTGGTTCAGACAGTAAAGAATCTGCCTGCAATGCTGGAGGCCTGGCTTTGATCCCTGGGTTGGGAAGATCCCCTGGAGAAAGGAATGGCAACCTGTTCCAGTATTCTTGCCTGGAGAATTCCATGCACAGAGGAGCCTGGCAGGCTATAATTCATAGGGTCAGCAAAGAGTTGGATACGACTGAGCAACTAAGCACAGCACAGCACATGTATGTCAGGTAGAAGGCATTCTGGGGTAAGGAACCAAATGTTCGACTAAGGATTGCATAAATGATAAAAATATACAATTGTATCACATTTTTGGAAGTCTAAGCAGGTGTTACTGCAGTTGGCTTGGCAACTCAATCAAGTCAGCTTTGCCCAGGCCCTTTGCATTGTTCTGCTCTGCCACCCTTAACTGTTCTCCCCTGCGTTATCACCTCATGGTCCCAAGATGGTTGCTGCAATGCCAGCCTCTTCAACCATATTCAATAGCAGGAAGCAGAGCAAGGCCAGGACGGTAAAGAAGAATTTCTTCATGTGACCCTTTACATGACTTCCTTTCCTTTATCAAGGAAGAAAATCCTTCCATAAAAGCTCTGCTGACTTCCCTCTGGCTTATTGACCATAACAGGGTCACTTGGCACCCCTGGCTTCAAGGGAGGCTGAGAAAGCACATATCCAGATCATCCAGGCCTTTGGAGCAAGAGAAAAGCATTGGCACAGGCTTTGGGTAGCTGACCAATAGTTTCTGCTATAGGGTGTTGGACTGTGGTGAAAAATTGGGACTCTTCAGTCCTATGCATCCGAATGAACTGGGAATTGAGGAGAAATGTGGCACAATCCAACTTCCCTGTTCCCCCAGCCTTCCCACTAACTTCCAGTGCAAGCTGTAGCAAGCACCTCACCCCTCTGAGCACCCCCGAAACTAGGAAAGGCTTCAAGCAACCCTCCAAAGAAACAACAAAAAGTCATGCCATTCATACTTACCACCACATAAAAAAAGAGAGTAAAGATTACTGGGCAGTGAAGTATGGATTTATCTCTTTAATTAATGAGTAAGTGAGCCTGTTAAGACTTTCAGAAGGAGAGTTTCTCTGTAAAGCTGGGCAGGGGATGCAGAGTAAAGAAGGCGTTAGACATTTAAGAGATTCGAGCTATGTGTTAAAGGGTGGGTTGGTCTGGAATGGTCAAGAGAAGAAGGAATTCTCAGCAGAACAGGGTCAACAAAAGTGTGGAAGTGGGAAATCCAATGTTTACTTAGAGGCCAGTAAAGAGACAAACAACCTAGCCATGTTTTCAGCAGCCTGTTCTACCCCTAGACTAGTCACTCAAGATGTTACAGGAAAGGACAGTGTTCTGGGGTATGTTGCATTAGCGGACACCTTATACTCTAGCCCAATGCATCCAATGAAAATATTAATAATGTGAGCCACCTAAGTAGTTTAAAATTTTGTAGCAGACACATTAAAGAAGTAAAAAGAAACAAAATGCATTTATTCAACTCAGTATGCCCCAGATACCGTCATTTCATTATGTAATCAACATATATAATGAGATACTTTGCATTCTTCTTTTTAATAGTAAGTCTTTGAAAGCCAGTGTGTATTTCCTCCTAGGGACATCACAATCTGGAACAGCCATATTTCTAGTCAATGGCCACATGTGACTGGTGGCTCCTTTATCAGAGAGAGCAGCTCTGACTACATGTGGAGACTGACATGACATGGCCTTTTCCTTTGTCTTCTTTCTTTTTTTTTTTTATTTTTCTTAGCACTTCTTGCTGAGAACTAGTATTGTAGAGAGCTCCCAGTAGGACTGCCAACTAGCACACTGCTTCTGGTGCTGCCCTCCCAAATACCTCCCATGGCAGGGAAAGCGGGTTAGGACCCAGGAGTCCAAGCTAGGACCTCGGAGGGGGTGGAAGGGAGGTTTCTCACTCTTCACTCAAGCCAGCATGCTGACAGTGTGGAATTTCTTTTAAGTCTTCTGTTTTGCCATAAAAATTTATGGAGATTTTATGTTCTACTCCAAAATATAGACATGTTTGTTTGAATATTGAAATGTTTTGGATTACTTGGCGTCTAGGAAAAATCAAAGTTCGCCATGTTTATGCTGTAACTCTCACTCTGCTTGCTCCATCTACACTTGGGGTTATGTACCCCTCAATTTAAGATGCACAGGATTACCTGAGCTCCAAGTTTCCTTCCAGCTCTGGAAGCCCAAGACTTTTTTAAAAATTAAGTTAGATAGTTCCCTTGCACTTAAGCAATCCGTGAGCCTGTGTGTGTATATATAATATATATATATATTGCTGTTTTTTTCCCCTTAACCAGAAAATAATAGATCTGATCTAGAATAACTCACTAACTGGGAGGCTTTGGGTATCAGATCTTCCAACTGCTCCCTTTTCTCAGCTAATAACTCTTCCTTTTTCTGCTGAAAATAAACCCTATGTCTCCCAGAACTATCCCCAAAATGGTTCCTCCAGGAAGAGATATGGCTCTTCCGGAAACCACTTGTGAAAAACCAACATTTAGACAGATATACCAATATGATTATAATTCTAATCTTTATGAGATGCACTATGTTGCCACTAAACAAAGTGGTAAATTTTATAAATATTACAAACATTTTATATATAAATATACTATACATTTATAAACATTATTATATTTATTGATATTATATATAAAATATAAAAAGAGTTAACATTCCTCCTATACAGTGGTGGGGTCTGTGTCCCCTCCTCTAGAACTTGGGGAGACTCTATGACTGTCTCAACCCATAAAGCTCTGGTGGAAGTGACCTCCAAGATGAGACAAAGAACCCTGCCCCCACACTGTGAGGAAGCCCAAGCAGCCACAGGGAAGCTCGAGCACAGAGGTTCTGGTGGAGGGGCCTGCTGGGTCCAGTTAACACCAGATTCACCCCACACACACACAGGTGAGTGAACCAGCCTTCAGAGAGTTCCAGAACCCAGCCATCAGGTGTCCCCAGACGCTACGCCTCCGCAGCCAACACCACACAGAACAGAGCAGAGCTGTCCCCACAGAGTCCTGCCCAAACTGCATGTGCATGAGTGAAAAATGAATAAATGCTGTTGTTTTAATCCACTAAGTTTGGGTGGTTTGCTGTGCATAGGCTATGGAGTCCGACAGACCCGAATCTGAGTCAGGACTGCCCCTGCTCTACAATCTCACCCCACACACACACCCGCAGTCACTCCCGCATCACCCGACACACAGGACACACACCTCACACTCGCACACGTTTGTACACAGTGCAGAGGGCATACAGTTGAACCTGCAGATATGGGGGCACTTTTGGTGAGGCCCCCAGCTCACATCTAAGTGAGAGTCGGTAAGCCATCAGCAACACCAGAGTCAGTAAGAGTAAGACTGTGATCATGGAGGGTGCTTCCCCATCTTCACCCAGAGCTGGCCCTGTCTGAGCGCTTCTAAACAAACTCATCCAACCACAGTGTCCTGAAGCCCTGAGGACTCTGTTGTCCCATTTCCCAGGAGAGTGTGCTGCCCAAGGCCACGTAGGAGAGGAATAAGGGAGGCCAGGCCTCTCATCACGTTTCCTCCCGAGGTTTGGCAGCAGAGCCAGCCCAGAACGGAGCCATGAAGGGGGTGTGGCTATGTGCCCATACGGTTTGCTGCAGAAATTGCAGCAAGTTTCACGACCCAGTCTGCCCAGGATCCCTCGGGGCTGTTAATGATATACAACATAAGCACTGATTAAGTTCTGAAATCTAACAAATTCTGAATTCTGAAACAGATCCGGCTCCCAGGGTCTGAGATAAGGATTCAGATAAGAGACCTATGGGACAGACTGTTGGGATCATGAGTCCCAACTGTGGGCAATTAAGAACAATGAGCCCGCTCACATTCACAGGGCAACGCTGGCGTTTCGCATGGATTATCTCATTACTGCTCACATCCATGCAGGGGTCAGCAAACAGGGCCCATACAGCTGCAGGAATGCTGTCCAACCTCCAACCATGCTCTGGTGGGGGGTCAGCAGGCTGACCAGCTGTGAGAGCTGGACGCATACTCACAGGCTTGGCACCAATCAGGTTTCCCGGGGCCAGCACCCTCCCTCGCTGGTGCCGACATCGGGCTCCACACTAAGCACCAGATGAGAGCTGTCTGTCACAAGGTTTGCAGGGCTTTCCCCAGAACATCAGTACAGCTGTCAGGGGCTCCCTCAGGCAGTAAGCACACAGCCAGGCTTGGGACTGGGGACAGACAGGATGGGGATGTTCCAGAACAAACCCACAAAGAAACAGCGAAGAGGAACTAAAGAGCCTCTTGATGAAAGTGAAAGAGGAGAGTAACAAAGCTGGCTTAAAACTAAACATTCAAAAAACTAAGATCATGGCATCCAGTCCCATCATTTCATGGCAAATAGATGGAGAAACAATGGAAACAGTGAGAGACTATTTTCTTGGGCTCCAAAATCACTGCAGACGGTGAAACTGAGCCATGAAATTAAAAGACACTTGCTCCTTGGAAGAAAAGCTATGACCAACCTAGACAGCATATTAAAAAATAGAGATTTTACTTTACTGACAAAGGTCCGTCTAGTCAAAGCTATGGTTTTTCCAGTAGTCTTGTATGGATGTGAGAGTTGGACCATAAAGAAAGCTGAGCGCTGAAGAATTGATGCTTTTGAACTGTGGTGTTGGAGAAGACTCTTGAGACTCCCCTGGACTGCAAGGAGGTCAAATTAGTCAATCCTAAAGGAAATCAACACTGAATATTCATTGGAAGGACTGATACTGAAACTGAAACTCCAATACTTTGGCCACCTGATGGGAAGAACTGACTCACTGGAAAAGACCCTGATGCTGGGAAAGATTGAAGGTGGGAGGAGAAGGGGATGACAGAGGATGAGATGGTTGGATGGCATCACCAACTCAATGGACATGAGTTTGAGCAAGCTCCAGGAGCTGGTAATGGACAGGGAAGCCTGGCGTGCTGCAGTCCATGGGGTCACAAAGAGTCAGACAAAACTGAGCGACTGAACTGAACAGAGGATGGGGACGGGGGACAGTCGAGGGGCCCTCTGCCAAAGAGGAGGAGGGTGGCCCATGCCCAAGGCCATCTCCAGTGCTTCCACCCCTGGGGTTCTCTGCCACTTTGCTCCTGAAATGCCTCACCTCTTTCTAAGAGCTTGGATCCGGTTGACATCTCAACCCTGCTCCTTACTTTGGGACTTTGGACTCAGCACTAAAAGTCATGCCTCAGTTTCCTCGTCTGTGAGGTGAGGATGTTACAACTACAAGTACAGACACTGTAACAAGCAAAGGGTGTGATTCACAGATAGGAAGTTCAAGTTCCACAAAACTCACAGTGATACAAGTCAGGACAGCAACAAGCTAAGGAGATGGGCATCAACCAGGAAAGAGAACAAGGGGACCCCAAGGGCTCTGTGAATGCTTTGTGTCTTGAGCTGGGTGGTGGTTGCACAGGGTGTGGGATGGGGACGCTGAGTAATGACTCATGGAGCTGTGCTCTCAGTGCGCTGAGCTGCAATGAAGCCGGGCCTCAGGGAAGAATAAAATAAGTGCAGCTCATCATGGAGCTCAGAAGACAGCAGCTCAGAAAGCACCTGTGTGCAGTCTGGGTGCACAGATACCTCGTGTCAAGCAGCGAGCATACAGCGAGGGTCCTGCAATTTCACACCCTTGAGGCTGTGCCATTTTTCTTGACTAAGTAAGGTTTCTCTGTTCAGTTTGGATGTGCCTTCGCTGTGATTAGGATCTTTTGTGTGTTTTTTTTTTTTTTTTTGAGGAACAGAGAGGTCGGGGAGTGGAGGGCAAGACAGAGGGGAGCAGGAGAGGTGGGACGGGGCCAGTGTAAGCAGCGGCCTTCCAGGCCGGTATCAGCGCACACCCTGGAACTTCCTCTGTGTGCCCTTGGGCTTGACTCTTGCTTGAAGCCCCACATCCCAGGAGAGGACTGCAGACTCCCCAGTGCAGCTCCAGGTCAAGGGCTGCCTCCTATTGCAAGACCATGGCAGAACCAAGATACTGTGGACAGCAGTTGTAATTTGTCCCAGGAATGGACTCGGCTCAGAATGAAGCCCGGAACCTCCCCTCCCTCTAGGCCAAAACACTTCCTGTGGAGTCTTTAAACATAGCAGTGTTTATCTAGCAGGGCGCTGAGGCTCTGCTGAGGCTGACAGTTTTGAATGGACTTAAGTTTCACCTCCCAAGAGAAATCTTTGTCCCTTCTCTGCAGGTGGCCTTGTGGCAAGGAGAAAGCAGGGGGACACTGCTTTCTGGGGGACACTGGACTTGCTGCCCCCTGCAGGAGCTCACTAGCTGTCTGGGAGGGGTCTGGCCACCTGGACACGGCTGGCCACCTCGAGATCCTTAACTGATTCATATATGCAAAGTCCCTTTCACTCTGTAGGTTGACATGGTCATGGGTTCTTGGATCATTGGGCATCTCTGGGGAAGTGAGATATCCTGTCTGCCATACTGAGTGTGTGTGGACTCAGTCTGTGCAAGTAGAAAGAATCAGCTTGAGCCTCAGAAGGTTTGCGCCAGTTTACACTCCAGCCGGCAGAGCACAGGGGTTCCTGTTTTCCCACACTCCACCTTCCTTTCTTTCAAGCCCTCTGGCTTCCCTGCAAAGAACTGTGCTCAATCACATGGATCTACACCCTGAGTATTAAATTGGACCCAAATTTGTCATTGCTCCCCCACCCCAAAAAATGACATCAAAAGGAAAACAGCCCAACGAACTATATCTCTTTCGAAAACACTAGTTTGTGAAAAACCAAAATATTAAGAAATAACTATTTTGCAATCATGGATTGAATCTTCCAAGTCCCACTTTTAAAACTAAAATCTCAGATTCCATTTCATAGGCATTGGAATGAATCTCCCCATGGTTGGAGCAGATTCCAAAAGTGACAGATGTCTTAAGGATAAAACTTAAGAGAATACAACAGTGTTTTTAAAAGGCTTTTTGTCCACCCTGAATCTAATACTAAACAATATATAAAATAACAGACATAAATTAGGATCAGCACAATCAGCAGGCAAAGTAACAATGAGCATGAAAAATTCAATACTGTGTGCTATGATATTTCACAGGCACATGCCTGTTAAAAGTCACCAGACTTTGATGTACCTTCCATGAGTAAGGTACATTAAAATACATTTTTTAAAAAATACAATGACATTCTATACTTGTCAAAAAAAAAAAGAACCTCGCTTAGCTTGACATCACTCCTGTGTCAACGACCTGGGAGAGTCCAGTCTATTCATCTTGGAGGATAATCACCTGTGAGATAAATAATTATCTTCTAAAACACAATAAAATACAATACCCAGTGCTGGTGAGGATGTGGTAAACAACGCCCTCATGCCCTACCCATGGGAATAGAAAGCAAATCGGCAACCAGTCCCAAGAGCTTTGACCACACTTGGACACTGATTCTTTAATTTGTTCTGGCCAACTGTCCCAGGGAAATAATTCTCAATACTTCATATGGGAAGTTGCTAAATAAATAGTCACTCAGTTGAATTGAGCTGGACCTCAAAGAAGCCAGGGAGCTGGAAGAAGAGGAGGAGAGTCAAAGGTGAGCTCTGGGTATGACTCATACACCCTTGAGGGACATAACCAAATGTGAGAGCCCACAGGCGGGAGAGCAGGTCCAGGGCTGAGGAGGGACATCCCTTCCTGCCTGGTGGGTGGCCACCCTGTCGTCACTCTCTTCCTTCCATTGGCGCCCCTCCCAGGTCTCTTCTTCCCACCAGGTGGAAGGGTCACCACCATGACTTTCCTGCAGAGAGAGAGGGAGGAGGTGAGGGAGAGAAGAGCCTGCGTCAGAGAATGGGAGAGGGAAGAGAGGGTGGAGGGGAGTATGGGGTTGAGGGAGGGGCTCCATGGCATTTAGAAGCTTGAGGCTGGAGCTGGGAGCAGGAGTGCAGGCTCTCCTGAAGACAGCTGCTAACATGTGTGTTCAGATGCAGGGACCACACCAAACCCTGGTCCTCACTTGGTGGACTTGATCGAGGTTAATTGCCATTTAATCAGAAAGTGCAAAGGGTATCCCTGGCAGCAGAACAAGCCCATCTCCCTCCACCCTGCTGCCTGAACACGAACACGGTGGCCATCCCACACTGGTCCTAGGGCCACTCACTCGAGTGGCAGAGAGGTGAGCAGGAGGGAGCCTTGAGCCCTGAAGACTCTGTGGAGCATAGGCACCCACCTGCCCCAAACAGCCCACCCCAGGACTCAAATTACATGAGAGCAAAGCCAATGTCTATCATTTTAAGCTGTTCTCTTTTTCAACTTCCACCACACATAGCCGAGTTTAATCCTAAGTAGCACAGTGACCAGTACATAACAAAGACATTACTCAGTATCATAAACATCAGCATTCTAATTATAATTACTATTATGCTTAATGATGTACAGTTATAACATTATTATCACTCTTAGACCTAGAACCTCACCTTGGAACCCACACCTCATGGGGCCCCAAAGTTTGGAGTAGAGTCCTCAAAGATTTCTGGTGACTGGAAACAGATAGATAGGCAGTACCATCCAGGTAGGACACCCCAATCCAGGATGGGACCCATCTGAGCCTTGGTCCTCATTGCCCCCGAGTCTCCAAGAGGTCAAATAGATGTCCTGAGTTTGGAGACCTGTGTCTATGGGACATCTGGGGTTCTGTGGCCACTGGTGCCTGTCTGGTACCACTGACTCATAAAGTATATTTTATGCAGGGTCACATGAGCCTAGGCCACCAGAATAGACTCTGTTTTGGAGTCATTCAGATTGTTTTTTAAGACAAGAGTCCTGCAAAAAATATCTGCCTGGAGCCCCACACATCATAGGGGCAGCCCTGTCATTATTATTATTAAATGCTAATAATTACTGCTAAAAATAAATGCATGTGTGTGTGTGTGCTAAGTCACTTCAGTCATATCCGACTCTTTGTGACCCTATGGACTATTGCCTGTCAGGCTCCTGTGTCCATGGGATTCTCCAGGCAAGAATACTGGAGTGGGTTGCTATGCCCTCCTCCAGACGGTCTTCCCAACCCAGGGATCAAACCCAAGTCTCTTATGTCTCCTGCTTTGGCCGGCGGGTTCTTTACCACTAGTGCCACCTGGGAAGCCCGCTACTAACAAGCAGTCCCTGTCAGTCGAAACTCCACAGCAATAAAGCTAAGCCCCTCCTGCAAAAGTTGAGGGAGTTTGGGACTTGCAAACTCCCTATAGCCAAACAGGGGCCAACCCGTCAGTGTCCCGCAGGATTCCTCTCCTGAGGGAGGAGAAACCCGTGCCCCTCCCTCTCCACCACCCTCCCTCCCAACCTACCAGCCTGAAGGCTTCTCAAAAAGGCGAGCAGCTGCTTTTCTCTCACCTCCTCTCTCTATCTCTGTTTAAAATGGCCACTGGAGTCCAGCAAACACTGAGGAAGTAGGTGCACTTTCAGGAGCAACGAGGTTGACAGGGTGGCCGGGGCCATGCCAGGCACTGAGAGCCGCACACACTGACTCGTTTCGTCACGCGGCCACCCAGTGAGTTAAGTTGCCACATGTGCCCAATTTACAGGTGAAGAGACCAGGGCACAGGGCCCACCCGGCATTAGGATGTGGACAAGCCCAGACTGAGGCTGTGCCTTGATGCAGAGTCCCACTCGGAGAGCGAGGAGGGAGGGAGGAAGAGGAAGGCAAAGCAAACAGTGCAGAGGGTGGACAGAGTCACATTAAATTGTTACAACGTCTTGGTTACGGAGTAAACAGCTGAAATGGTCCCCCAGATTCACTGTGTCTTAGAGTCACCGAGGGAGGCTATTAGCCCAGCACCCTCAGACCCCAGCTTGAGAGACTCTGCCTCAGCAGATCGGGAGGGAGCCTGAGAACCAGTATCTTAACTTCTAGGTGATTCAGCCCTGCCATCAGGGTGAGGAAATACCAGATTAAATGATCTCTAAATGCACCCTCCCTTCCAGCATTCTGGCCCTTCCATCACCTCTGGGGAGGCAGGCCCCTCCCTGCCTCCTTAATGCAACACAGGCAGGCTTCTTGTACCTCGTTTTTATGTTGCAAACAAGGAGGCTGAGACCCAGAGCAGGAGAGTGCCGGGGCCATGGTCATCCCATGGCTTACTGACAGAGCTCACTGCCCTCCGTTCCCTTCCTCCAGGCTCTCGGCTCCAGTCTGAACCCACTGGGCACTATCTCCCTCTGTCACAGAGAGCAGCCTCTGCTACAAACAGGAGAGTCAAGACATACAAACAGACGAGAGGGACAGTGCCCCACAGGGGTGCCTGTGTCCTCTCAGCATCAAGCCACCATGGTCCTCGCCAGCCAAGCAGCTGGGGGCATCTTCTCAGGTGGGCACCTCCCAGGGAAGGTGACAGCCTTGGTGCCCGTGGGGTCGGGGCTGGCGGGGACACACTGGCCCATCCAGCAATCTGTTTCCAATTCCCTGACACAGGGGCGATTTATCCTCCTCACTGGCGGCCGCGGGCTCCGCATGCCTCAAGGATTACACGCTGAGTGAACTCTGTCGGCAGCGAGTCAACGGGAGGCAGGACAACGCGTTCCATTGTTCCCACCCGCCTTTCCAGGGCCCTGATTGGCAAGAAAATGTCTCCGAGAGATGGATTGAAAGAAAACATTCCCCAGGCCAAGGTCTCCCCACCAGACTGATTAGCTACCAGCACTCAGATGGCTCTTTGCGAGACTGGCAGACTAGAGTCTTTTCTGTTACCAAAAAGGCTCTCTTCTCCCTCGTTGATCCCTGTTACCTGGGAAATTAACTTCAAAATGAGGGGAATCCCTGGGGATCACCCACCCCGACTTCCCAGGGCAGGCCAAACTGCAAATTCTCCACCTATCACTATTTATTAGTGTAACTGTTACTAACAGTGTATTGAGCATTTACTAGTGTCAAACATGGTACTAAGCTGCATAACTGTCTCGAGAGCAGAGGTATCAGACAGCATCAGGCACACAGTATTCCTCTGCACATAATGAGGCCTGCCTCCTCCTCAGTCCTGACCATGCAGCCTGGCCGGCTCACAGCGGCCTTGGCTCTCCCTCAGGGAGTGGCACAGTGAAGGGTCTGAGAAGGGATGCGTGCAGCTGTGGGCTTACAACCACCCAGCGCGGATCATCACAGCCACATGTGTGTCATCACATTGGATAAACAACGTCACAGGACAACAGGAAAGGGCCAATGCAGAATGCTTCCCCTTTATGTGAAGGGCCCGGGCCGGTCACTGAGCAAAGGGGGCCAGTGGAGGTCTCTAGGGTGGGAAGGAGCTGGGAGTAGGACCAAAATCAAAGGAGGAAATGAGATACAAAAGATGGACATGTAGGGGGAAGATGTGTCAGGCCTGGGAAGAGCGGAGGCAGAAGGGAGAGACTGGAAGGCCAAAGCAAGAGGTTGGGGAGCAGGACTATTCCGTCTCCTGTTTCCTGCGTGCGGAGCTCTCCTATGAAATCCACTGGCCCACTTCCCCAGCCTCAGAAAATGTTGCCAGAAGTTCACTGCAAGGGAGGCACTCGTACAAGTGAGAAAATGCCTTTCAAGGATGGCACCCATTTGTCACTCATTCCTCTCACTCCATCCTGGTCAGATACCACTAGTCAACCATGAGCTCTCCAGAAAGTCTCTAGCAATTGATCAGAGTTTATGCATGAAACAAAACCCTTTTGCTATACATGCTTGGCTCAGGTGATTTTTACCTCCTTAACTCCCTCTTATGTTATTTATGGCCACAACTTTCCGCCCTTTTGACCACCAAACATGGTCCCATGGCCTTGTGTGGCAGCCTGCAGCCAAACTCCAGCCCCTGCAGGAGCACTGCCCTGAGTGCAGGCTGTCTTCTCCAAATCATGTGAGAATACACGTACCTGGCATGGCACCTAGAAGCATGGCTGTTTGAGGGGTTGACCTTGGGTTTTGGACCAAATGCTGCCTTCCCTGTGACCTATCTCTCTCTGTTAGAAAGTTATGAGTATGACAACAATAAAACAGAAACCAAGCCAGGACTGTCTAGAGAGCCTGGAGAGGCCAGCGCCAGGGCCAGTGGACCCTTGGGCCAAACAGAACTGGCCAGGCAGATCCACTGACGTGAAGTCTTGCAACTTTGACCTTCCACCATCAGAGGCCCTCTCCCTATCTGTCTTCCAAGCAGTCCCAGTGAGATGGAACATTGCTACCTAGGAAAAAAACCTCTGAACACATTCATTCCTGCCTTCTCCAAGTTTTCTCTGTCTCCGTAACAAAAACGCATGCAAGCTTCAGCTAAGAATACAAAAAGGAAAGAATGAAAATGAGCAAAAGAGCAGAACAGTTGGTTATAAGAAAAGATGGAGGGGAGCTCAACGCACCCTGAACAGTGGCCTGGGGGCCCCGTGATTGTTCAATGCTCTGATGTCGCCATCTTGAAATTCTGAATAATCTTGTTTTTGTCACCAGTTCATGCCTGCTGGAGACCTTGAGGAAATGGTGTGGGACCTGCCTCAGCCTAGCCCCACCCCCACAGGTGAGGAGTCTGGGGCACTCATCCTCCACCTCTGTCCATCACGGACTGCGGACCCCCAGCATCTCTGCTCTACCCAGGTATGGGCTGAGAGGAGCTGTCAGGGGAAGTCTGGGGCACCTGCAGAAGGTCATCAGCATGCACTGGGAAGGAGGGTGCTGAGGGCAGGAGGGCCAGGCAGTGGCAACTGCAGGCACTAAGAATCACAGACCTAGAGTATATGTAGCTGGGGGGCGGGGGTACCTAGACTAACACAGGGACCTGAATGTGGGAGAGAAGGTGAAGAGTCAGAAAAAGAGCTGAGATGACAGAGGCAGGGTCAGAGAGATGCAACATTTCTGACTTTGAGGCTGGAGGAAGGGGCCACAAGGCAAGGAATGTGGGCTCCTCTGGAAGCTAGAAAAGGCCAGGAAACATTCTCCTCTGGGGCCTCCAAAAGGAACACAACTCTGCAACACTGACTTTACCCCAGTGAGACCCACATCAGACTAGACTTCAGACTTCCAGAACTGTAAGAGAATTGGTTTGTGTTGTTCTCAGAAACCAAGTTGATGATTCTTAGTTACAGCAGTCACAGGACACTAACTCACTTTGGCAATGCTTTCTCTATGAATACCATTTGATTCCTGCAGCAGCCCTGTACTTGGGAATATCAGTGTCCCCATTTTATGGATGAGGAAACTGAGACACAAAGGGATAAAGTTGTTGCCTGGTTCCATAAATGGCATATAGATAGCTAATAGATGACAGAACAGGGTTGTGCACCAGGAGGTGGAGCCCAGAGTCCATGCTGGTGCCCAGTGGCTGCCTCCACAGAGCCGCTCTGGTGACTGGATGAGACAACAGGTTGAACATGTAGCACAGCCCTGGGGCATGAGCAACCCTTACCACCTAGACCTGGCTATGGTCAACAGCATGGGTCTGATTCCTGCTCAGAGGGCCAATGGCTGTCATCTGTAATGATCCTTCATGGTTTTTCATAGATCCCTTGACCACCAGGCTAGGCATTGGTATACAGACTGGCTAATTTACTGCACATCAACAGCTATGCTGTAATAAGGAAGCCCTGAGCTTGGAGCTAGTGATAGAAGGTTTGGGTTAGAATTTCCGCCAGCACCAGTCAGCACACATCCTGTGTAGGGGTACTGTGGAGATCACCCAGGAAGGAGGGGTATGTGGCAGTGCCATGTCTGTTCCCGCATGCCTCTCTGACCCGCTGCCCTGTAAACATGCAGAGCCCCCGAGGCTTCCTGCTCCCCCTGACCTGCTGCACAGAACTGGTCAAATCTCCTCCTGAATATGAGGGAGCCTGGGTTTTCCTCACCCCATCCATCTGGGAGCAGCGGCTTGTATGCTTCATCTAACTTGTGCTCCAGGGCAACAGGACATGTGGACATGGAGATGGATCGTCTCCTGAAACGATCCCTCCGGGAGGGCAGACCCAGCGCTACAAAACCAGCTGTGTGCTCATCGAGGCAAAGGGCAGGCAGCCATGGAAAACAGCCCTGCCCAGTTCCCTATGCAGCAGAGACATCCCGAAACCTTTGCTTCCTGCTGCCTCTCTCCCCCGGACCCTGGCGCCAGGTTTGCACTTAACCCTGAAAAATGAGAAAGGGCTCAGCTGGGAAGCCAGAGACAGTGGAGCTCTGTAGAGGGGCCCTGAATTTTTAAAAAGTTAAAGATTAAAAGTAAATCATCAGTGACTTAGAAAAAAAGCATTTCTCTCCAATCCAGAGGTTCTTAACCTTTAGAGGAACTCGGGCCCCCTTGGAAGTCTTATGAAGCTAACGAGCCCCTTCTTGGAATGTTCATAAACACATAAAAATTTGAAGGATTACCAAGGAAAAAATTATAGTGAAATACTGTGATCAAATTATTTTTAATTGTATATAGTCAATATATGAGCTTTTTTAGAAACACAGATTTCACAGAGAGTCTAACAGCTTCTTTAACTCAAAGTAGCACTGAGCTCAAATTACCTTTCAAAATAGTAGCTGTGACTGTCCTATGATGGGGAACATCTATGATTTCACTGGTGATGAAGTCACATATTCTGTTAGTGCCACTGGCTTTTTGCCTTTGACCATAACAGAAGGAAATGCTACATTTAGGTCAGACAAAATAAAGATGTATAATAAGGTTTTTTCCTCTAGGTTTGTCAATCCCCTGAATCCTCTCCACGGATAGCTTGGTTAGGAATGAGGAACCCCAGTGACAAGCACGATGACAGTCACTCCCGGATGCCCCTTGGTTCACACCCAGAGAGTCAGCAAAGACAAGACACCCGGGGCAAGCCTTCAGCACCCTCAAGCCAGTACATGAAGTGTAAGATATTCTAAATTTCATGTTGGGAAAAAAGAACACCCTCAAACAGGGGGGTAATTTTGGAAGTTTTGGTGGCTATGCCGAGGTACAGAATTTAGTCATGTTTTCCCCTGAGTTTATCTGTCATATATATATATATATATATATATATATATATATATATAATTTATATATAATTCAACTTGTAAAAGTAGACATTCACTGGGTAGAGATGACTGCAGATAGCTTTCACACTAAATTCTGCACATAAGTACTGTTTATGTTTTCTACAATAGATGCGTATTACCTTTTAAATCAAAAGCTACCAAAAAAATCACTGAATTGTATGCTTTAAATGGGTGGATCATATGGTATATGAATTATATCTCAAAGCAGCTCAAATTTTTTAATTAATTCACTAGTTTTTGGACAGTTAACTTGGATACACAAGACTGACTTGAACAACTAGTTAATTAAAGAAAGTCAATCAAACTAACTTAAAAAAAGAAAAAATATAAGCCATTTGGAAATGTAAACATTGTTTGGATACTGATGATATTAAGTCATTATTATTAAATATTTTGGTGTGATAATAATATCATGATTGTGTTTAAGAGAAATCATCCTTACTATGCTAGTCATTTCTTTGCATTTTTTCCTACAATGTGAGTAAATCTATAGCTATCTCAACAAAAAAATTTTAATTTAAAAAATGAGTGAGATCCTATCTATCAGAGATGCATTCTGAAATAGTTGTAGATGAAAAGATACAGCATCAGGAATTTGCTTCAAATTAATCCTGACTTGGGGAGAGTAGGAAGAAACAAAGGAATTAAGATTGGTAAACTT